>CM077666.1:408383193-409633193 GCA_039707655.1 Elymus sibiricus | reverse complement strand
CCTTTGTTCTTCGGTATGTTACTTGCCCGAGATTCGATCGTCGGTATCACTATACCTAGTTCAATCTCGTTACCGGCAAGTCTCTTTACTCGTTCCGTAATACAAGATCTCGTGGCTAACACTTTAGTCACATTGCTTGCAAGGCTCATTGTGATGTTGTATTACCGAGTGGGCCCTGAGATACCTCTCCGTCACACGGAGTAACAAAATCCCAGTCTTGATCCATGCCAACCCAACAGACACCCTCGGAGATACCTGTAGAGCACCTTTATAGTCACCCAGTTACGTTGCGACGTTTGATACACACAAGGTATTCCTCCGGTGTCAGTGAGTTGCATGATCTCATGGTCAAAGGAACAGATACTTGACATGCAGAAAACAATAGCAATAAACTGACACGATCAAATGCTACGTTTACAGTTTGGGTCTTGTCCATCACATCATTCTCCTAATGATGTGATCCCGTTATCAAATGACATCTCATGTCCATGGCTAGGAAACCTTAACCATCTTTGATCAACAAGCTAGTCAACTAGAGGCTTACTAGGGACACAGTGTTGTCTATGTACCCACACATGTATTTGAGTTTCCAATCAATACAATTATAGCATGGATAATAAACGATTATCATTAACAAGGAAATATAATAATAACCAATTTATTATTGCCTCTAGGGCATATTTCCAACACTCTTATGGATGGTCGGATGGCATGCCAACCGAGGCATCTCATCCACCTAAACAACCTTTATAAAAGGCTTGATAACCCACAAGTATAGGGGATCTATTGTAGCCTTTTCGATAAATAAGAGTGTCGAACCCAACGAGGAGCTAAAGGTAGAATTAATACTCCCTTCAAGTTCTATCGACCACCGATACAACTCTACGCACACTTAACGTTCGCTTTACCTAGAACAAGAATAAAACTAGAAGTACTTTGCGAGAATAAAACTACGAGTAATTTGCAAGATAATAAAAGTTAGTTGTTTAGTAGAAAGTTTTTGTAACACAAGAGAATGATTTGTCCATAGGCAATCGATAACTAGACCGGTAATCATTATTGCAATTTTATATGAGGGAGAGGCATGAGCTAACATACTTTCCGTACTTCGATCATATGCACTTATGATTGGAACTCTAGCAAGCATCCGCAACTACCAAAGATCATTAAGGTAAAACCCAACCATAGCATTAAGTATCAAGTCCTCTTTACTCCCATACGCAACAGCCCCCTTACTCGGGTATGTGTTTCAGTCACTCACGCCACCCACTATTAGAGAATTATGAACGTATTGCAAACCCTACAGCGGGGATCCCTCACGCTTGCGTGACACGGAGGGCACCATAGGACAGCACCAAAATAAAACATACAACTCAAACCAATCACGATCATCAATCAACCCATAGGACAAAACGAATCTACTCAAACATCATAGGATGGCCACAAATCATTGGATAATAATATGTAGCATTAAGCACCATGTTTAAGTAGAGATTATAGTGGGGAGAAGAGGTGTTACACCGCTGCATAGAGGGGGAGAGAGTTGGTGTTAACGGCGGCGAAGTTGTTGGTGTAGATCGCCGTCACGATGGTTCCCCCGGCGGCGCTCCGGCGCCACCGGAAGAGAGAGGGAGAGAGCCCCCCTACTTCTTCTTCTTCCTTGGCCTCCCCCCTAGATGGGAGGAGAGTTTCCCCTCTGGTCCATGGCTGCCATGGCGGAGGAGGGGCAGGAGCCCCTCCTAGATTGGATCTCTCTCTCTGTTCTCTTCTGTTTCGCGTTCCTACTTTCTGGCCCTTCACTTTTTCTTAAATTCCCGGAGATCCGTAACTCCGATTGTGCTGAAATTTTAACATGATTTGTTTTCGGATATTAGCTTGCTTGCGGCCGAAGAAGAGCCCCAACCGACTTACGGTGTGCCCACGAGGCACCACCACGCGCCAGGGGGGTGCGCGCCCATGTGGCTTGAGGAGGCTGTGGGCCTCCGTTTGCATTGATTCCACCTCCCAAAAATCACATATATTCCAAAATAATTCTCCATAAAATTTTATTGCATTTGGACTTCATTTGATATGGATTTTCTGTGAAACAAAAAAACAAGCAGAAAACATGAACTGGCACCGGGCACTGGATCAATATGTTAGTCCCAAAAATAATATAAAATGTTGCCAAAAATACGTGAAAGTGGTAGAATATTGGCATGAAACAATCAAAAATTATGGATACGACGGAGACATATCAGCATCCCCAAGCTTAATTCCTGCTCGTCCTCGAGTAGGTAAATGATAAAAAAGATAATTTTTGATGTGGAATGCTACCTAGCATAATCTTGATCATATAATCTAATCATGGCATGAATATTAAGACACGAGTGATTCGAAGCAATAGTCTATAATTTGATATAATGACATCAATACTCAAGCATACTAACAAACAAGCATGTCTTTCAAAATATCAATGCTAAAGAAAGTTATCCCTAGCCCATTATGCTCAGTCATTGATCCATTCATGAAACACACTCAACATTAACTACACCCAATGCACAAGTATGACAATAGTGCTCTCCAGTTGGTGCTTTA
Source organism: Elymus sibiricus (assembly GCA_039707655.1). NCBI lineage: Eukaryota > Viridiplantae > Streptophyta > Magnoliopsida > Poales > Poaceae > Elymus > Elymus sibiricus. Next base: position 409,630,616 of record CM077666.1, on the reverse strand, counting down.
TAAGAGAAGATGGAGACTCAATAAAAATAAAAATGCATAAAAGTAAATAGATAGGCCCTTCGCAGAGGGAAGCAGAGATTTGCAAATGTGCCAGAGCTCAAAGCTTAAATTAGAGAGATAGAATTGTTTTTGAGAGGCATGCTTTTCCTGTCAACGAAAACGACCGAGAATTCCCAATATCTTCCATGCTAGACACATCATAGGCGGTTCCCAAACAGAAAATAAAGTTTATTTCCTTTCCACCATTCTTTCACAATCCATGGCTAGCCGTATCCACGGGTACCCTCCATACCAACACTTTCCAAGGAATTTTGTTATTATTAATTTTTGATTCATTGTGGGACTAGGCATCCCTATTACCAGCCACTCTCTTGTGCAATGACAAGTGAATAAACACTCATCGTGAGAATAACACACCTATCATGGAAAATATTGGCCATCCCCTGCTGCTTCATGAGCGGTACGGGCACACAAAACGGAAAATTATTTTGAAAATTAGAGTTGGCACATGCAAATTTACTTGGAACGGCATGGAAATACCGCATATAGGTAGATATGGTGGACTCATTTGGCACAACTTGGGTTTAAGGAGTTTGGATGCACAAGTAGTATTCCCGCTTAGTACAAATGAAGGCTAGCAAATAGATTGAGAAGCAACCAACCAGAAAACGAAAACGGTCATAAGCATGCATTGAGAATAACTAACACTGAATAATGCACCATAAGTAGGATATAACTTCGTTGCATAACTATTGACTTTACGTGCATGCATAGGGAATCACAAACCTTAACACCAATATTCTTACTAAATCACAATTACTCACTAGCATAACTCACATATTATCATCTCCATATCGCAAAACTATTGCAAGGAATCAAACATATCATATTCAGTGATCTTCAAGGTTTATGTAGGATTTTCTGACTAACTAGGTGAATGACCAATTCCTGTTGACTCTCTAAATAGATATAAGTGAAGCAAGAGAGTTTAATTCTTTCTACAAAAGACCATGCTCTAACAAATATAAGTGAAGCAAAAGTGCATTCTACAAATAACGGTTTTCTATATGAAGAGAAACCGGCATCCAAACTTCAAATGATATAAGTGAAGCACATGAAGCATTCTATAAATCCATACTCAAAAGATATAAGTGAAGTGCAAAGAGCATTCTATAAATCAACCAAGGACTATCTCATATCCGCATGGTGCATAAAATAAAAGGGAAAAATAAACACAAAAGACGCTCCAAGAATTTACGCATATCATGTGAACGAAACAAAAACCGAGACATACCGGTAATTGTTGAATAAAGATGGGATGCCTTCCGGGGCATCCCCAAGCTTAAACGCTTGAGTCTCCTTGAATATTTACTTGGGGTGCCTTGGGCATCCCCAAGCTTGAGCTCTTGCCTCTCCTCATTCTTCTCATATCAATACCTCCTCGATCTTTGAACACTTCATCCACACAAAACTTAACAAAACCTTCGTGAGATCCGTTAGTATAATAAAGCAAATCACTACTTTAAGTACTGTTGCAAACCCATTCATATTTTATTTTTGCATTATACCTACTGTATTCTAACTTCTCCATGGCTTATACCTTCCGATACAATCCATAGTTTCATCAAAACAAGCAAAACAATGCATCAAAAACAGAATCAGTCAAAATCAGAACAGTTTGTAGTAATCTGAACATTGACCATACTTTTGTAACTCCAAAAATTCTGAAACATTAGGACAAAATAAACAATTTTCATAGAAGTACTGTGTAAAAAATTGAGAATTTTTGCACGTTCCTGTAAAAAATGTAAATTCATGCACTACAGCAAAAGTTTCTGTTTTTGCACCGCACACACCAAACAAGCAATTTAAACATCCTAACGGTAAATCTTGGCACATTATTTTTATAATACAATGGATTTGTACAAAGGGATAATTATTTTTGTTGAAAAGTTTCTGTAATTCAAGATTCACAAAGTTTCCATGGGCTTGAACAAAGTTCAAGGAGCTCCCCCACTTCAACGCTGCTCGTCTTTCTTACTTTCACTTTCCTTTTTGAAAAGTTTTAGGTTCCCCTCTATATTTTTTTTGTTTTTAATCTTTTTAAAAGCACACAACAGAATAAAATGACTCTCTAAAACTTCCGGGTTGTCTCCCTGGCAGCGCTTTCTTTAAAGCCATTAAGCTAGGCATAAAGTGCTCAAGTAATGGATCCACCCGGATCCCAAGGTATATCAAAGCCAATTTTAATTAACAATGATTTGTAATTTAGTAGTGAGCACAAAGTAATATATATCATGTAAAAACGAAGTCTAACTCTCTTCCTATGCATCGGCATGTCATAAAAGAACAATTCATGCACATCAAGTAAAGGCCAATGCATAGCATAAGTAGTTTCTTGCAATTTTATCGTACTAGAAACATAGAGAGGCAGGGATGTAGTTCCTCTCTAATAATAATTGCAAGTAGGAGCAGCAAGCACATGCATATTATATTCATCAAAATCATCATGTGCAACGGTAAAACGCAACCCATCAATATAATCCTTAATAAGCACAAACTTCTCCGATATAGTGTAGTTGGGAGAATTCAAAAAGATAATAGGACTATCATGTGTGGGTGCAATAGCAACAATTTCATGTTTAACATAAGGAACTATAGCAAGTTCATCTCCATAAGCATCATTCATATTGGCATCATGGCCACAAGCATGGCAAGCATCAGTTTCATCAAAAAGGGATATTTCAGACGCATCAATGGGATCATAGCATTCATCATAGCATTCATCCTTCGGTAAGCACGAAGGGAAATTAAACAATGTATGAGATAAAGAGTTACTCTCATCAGAAGGTGGGCACGGGTGATCAATCCACTCTTCCTCCTTTTGTTCTTCGATCTCCTCCTCAATTTTTTCATCTAATGAGCTCACAGTGTCATCAATTTCTTCTTCCATAGATTCTTGCAAAATATTAGTCTCTTCTTGGACATGGAGGTGTCCTCAATATATTGTTTAACATAAAGATTAGAAGCATACTTTTCATAGCAATATTTAAGTATGGCAAAAATTTCAGATTTGTAAAGAGTAGCATCACACTTTTCAATCAAAGAAGCAATTTCATAAGAACCCTTAAAAGCAACAAATTCTTCAATTTGTTCAATATCATAATAACTTTAAACACCTTTAGCATTAGAAGATAAGAATCCATTATCACTAAACTCACATTGATAGGGAAGGTGTTTCTCAGGGTCTTCAGAACAACAAGTAAAATCATATATTTCGCATAAATTCCAAGCATAGCAATGCAAAGTATTAATTTGATGAGATAAAAGTTTCCCTTTTTGAGATAAGCGGTGTCACACAAAATAAGCATGCTCATTTAATGATTTCCCTCAACTAAGCTTGTTGGGTTTTTAGCACGAGCACAAAGGGATCGAAGATGATCCAAGTAGAAAGCTTCAGCAGTATGATAGATTTTGGGTGGTTCTTCAGCCATTGGTTTAGCAAGTACAACTAATTTTTTTGGTATTTTACGTTTCCTACCCATAACTAAAGATAGAAAACAAAAGCACAAAATAAAATCTACTCAGTGATAAAGCAAACAAGCACACACGAGAATATCAACCCCACGCTATTGCTCCCCGGCAACGGCGCCAGAAAAAGATCTTGATAACCCACAAGTATAGGGGATCAATTGTAGCTTTTTCGATAAATAAGAGTGTCGAACCCAACGAGGAGCTAAAGGTAGAATTAATATTCCCTTCAAGTTCTATCGACCACCGATACAACTCTACGCACACTTAACGTTCGCTTTACCTAGAACAAGAATAAAACTAGAATACTTTGCGAGAATAAAACTACGAGTAATTTGCAAGATAATAAAAGTTAGTTATTTAGTAGAAAGTTTTTGTAACACAAGAGAATGATTTGTCCATAGGCAATCGATAACTAGACCGGTAATTATTATTGCAATTTTATATGAGGGAGAGGCATGAGCTAACATACTTTCCGTACTTGGATCATTTGCACTTATGATTGGAACTCTAGCAAGCATCCACAACTACCAAAGATTATTAAGGTAAAACCCAACCATAGCATTAAGTATCAAGTCCTCTTTACTCCCATACGCAACAACCCCCTTACTTGGGTATGTGTTTCAGTCACTCACGCCACCCACTATGAGAGAATTATGAACGTATTGCAAACCCTACAGCGGGGATCCCTCACGCTTGCGCGACATAGAGGGCACCATAGGACAGCACCAAAATAAAACATACAACTCAAACCAATCACGATCATCAATCAACCCATAAGACAAGACAAATCTACTCAAACATCATAGGATGGCCACAAATCATTGGATAATAATATGTAGCATTAAGAACCATGTTTAAGTAGAGATTACAGCGGGGAGAAGAGGTGTTAAATCTCTGCATAGAGGGGGAGAGAGTTGGTGTTAACGGCGGCGAAGTTGTTGGTGTAGATCGCTGTCACGATGGTTCCCCCGGCGGCGCTCCGGCGCCACCGAAAGAGAGAGGGAGAGAGCCCCCCCCTTCTTCTTCTTCCTTGGCCTCCCCCTAGATGGGAGGAGAGTTTCCCCTTTGGTCCATGGCTGCCATGGTGGCGGAGGGGCAGGAGCCCCTCCTAGATTGGATCTCTCTCTCTGTTCTCTTCTGTTTCGCGTTCCTGTTTTCTGGCCCTTCACCGTTTCTTAAATTCCCGAAGATCCGTAACTCTGATTGCTCTAAAATTTTAACATGATTTTTTTTCCGGATATTAGATTCCTTGCGGCCGAAGAAGAGCCCCAACCGACTTACGGTGTGCCCACGAGGCACCACCGCGCGCCAGGGGGGGTGCCGCGCCCATGTGGCTTGTGGAGGCTATGGGCCTTCGTTTGTGTTGATTCCACCTCCCAAAAATCACATATATTCCAAAATAATTCTACGTAAAATTTTATTGCATTTGGACTTCATTTGATATGGATTTTCTGTGAAACAAAAAAACAAGCAGAAAACAGGAACTGGCACTGGGCACTGGATCAATATGTTAGTCCCAAAAATAATATAAAATGTTGCCAAAAATATGTGAAAGTGGTAAAATATTGGCATGAAACAATAAAAAATTATAGATATGAGGGAGACATATCAAGGCTCAATGCCAAATGAGCAACAGAACAAGCGACGCATCGTCATCTTCGCAGCAGTCATCTCCATCAACCCTAGCCACCGCCATTTCCATCTCCAGCCACAACCTTCACTGCCACCATAGTTCTCAGCCATCCAGCCATAATTTTAATTGTGTGTCACATACGACATCCATTGTAAGACATTATCAATCACAATCTTCATGATGTGTTCTTCGATGAGTTCTTCGTGTGATCTGATCTTCATGTGTGAGTAGTTCGGTAAGGTCATGGGTTGAGGCAAGGGCCTTGCAACCCGATGTATTTGTTGGAGGGATCGATGGAAGTACTTTGAATTAACATCCCATCTGTGTAGCATAAAATTGTTTCATAGTTGTCTCTTGTCTCGTTCGCATTCTTCATCCCTGCAGGTACCCAGGGTCATGGAGAGCGAGTCACGGAGAGGCTAAGGGTAAGGAGACCATGAAGTGCTATTCTAAACACAAGTGACAGAAAGGTTTAGTACGGTAACACAGATCCTATCCTTGGGGATTCAAGATGTGTAGTCATTAAAAGCCCAATGCTTTTGTCCAATTATTTCTATCTTAATTACTGGGGCAACCCCGCGCGACGGATAGGGCCTTCGGTTGGACAACTCACTCTTGATGCAGGACGTGTGTCGGTCAAGATGTAATTTGGACACATCCCCCACTTCGATATGTAGCAAGCACATTTTGATGGATGACTTCCGAAGCACAAATTAAGATCATGATGATCCCAACACAAATATATGGTTGTAAGCATAAGTGCGCATACCCATGCCTATTTTTATTATAAGTGTTTCCAGTGTCAGTTTGATTCTGAGCTGGTTAAAACTGGAATTTAATTCTCTGGCAAAAGCTTGTTGGGAACCCTTGCTTAAAGGGCACCGTCCTCTCGTGGGTTCGATAACTCAGGGTCACCTCTAGGGAAAAAGGCGAGAATCCTTTCTGCTCCTTTACCGGATCACTAAAGGGACTAATCAAACCTTTTTTTGGCGCTGTTGTCAGGGAGGATTTATGTGCCTGGTCTTTGTGTTTAGAGTTTTTTGTTAGAGTTTTGTTTCAGTTTTAAGTTTACTTTTTGTTGCAAGTCTTGTCAGTAGAAAACCCAAAAAGATTACCATGGCTCGTAATCTTGGAAGCTTTGCTACTCCTAGCAATACTTTCATGTGTGAAACAATAGCACAACCTAATGTTGTTGCCACTGAGTATGAGATAAAACCAAACCTAGTCTCTATCGTTCAACATGACCAATTTGGAGGCTCTGCTTCTGAAGATGACGGTATGCACTTGCATAATTTTTCTGAATTGTGTAACATGACACGCATTAAGGATTATGATCCTGATGCATTGAAGTTGCGTCTATTTCCTTTCTCCTTGAGAGGAAAAGCAAAAGAATGGCTTCTACATTTGCTTAGAGGTAATATAACTTCATGGTCTGCTTGCTGCAAAAAGTTTTTATCTAAGTTTTGCCCACCTACAAAAATTATGCAACTTCATTCACAAATAACAAGTTTTAAGCAGGAAGATCGTGAGCCAGTAGCGCTTGCGTGGGATCGCATGAAGGAGTCTATAAGGAATTGTCCTAACCATGGAATGGAAGAATGGTTAATTCTTCATATGTTTTATAATGCCTTAAATCCTAGGATCTTCTATTTTCATGCCCCTCATTGCTTAGTTCTCCTCAGTTTTTCCCACGCTCTTTGTCACTCCTCACTTTTTCCCTCCACCGCGCGCCCCACCCTTACAAAAGCCCAAATGGGGGTTTGCTGCCGGGTCAAAGTCTTTGACCGTTACTTAGCGTAGTTATTGACGCGTGGGACATCCCCTACGGGCCCATCTGTTAGCGGCTACGCGGTCACAGGTGGCCCCAGGGCCCTTGTGTCAGTGCCTCATAGGTGGGCGCAGTTACTGATGCGTGGGATACTAATTGCGGGCCCATATGTAAGTGGTTGTGCTGTCGTAGGTGGGGACAGTTACTGGCGCGTGGGACACCCCCTGCGGGTCCATATGTAAGTGGCAGCACGGTCGTAGGTGGGCGCAGCTACTGACGGGTGGGACACCACTTCTGGGCCCATCTATCAGCGGCTGTGTGTTCGTAGGTGGTGATGGGTAACGAAGCATGAAAATCAAAAAATTTCCTACGAACACCCAAGATCTATCTAGGAGAAGCATAGCAACAATAGAGGAGAGTGTGTCTATGTACCCTCGTAGACCGAAAGCGGAAGCATATATAACGCGGTTGATGTAGTCGTACTCTTCGCGGTCCGATCACGATCCAAACGATCTAGTGCCGAACGGACGGCACCTCCGAGTTTAGTACACGTGCGGCTCGATGACGTCTCCTCCTACTTGATCCAGCAAGGGGAGAGGAGAAGTAGATGGGATCACAACCAACATGACGGCATGGTGGTGATGGTGGTGGTGGAGCACCGACAGCGCTTCGCTAAGCGTCGTCGGGACGAGGCGGTGATGTAACGGGAGAGAGAGAGAGGCGCCCAGGGGCTGGTGTGTCCTCTTGGGGCGCCCCCTCCTCTATATATATAGGTGGAGGGGCATGGGGAACAGCCCCTCCAAGCCCTAGGGCGCAGCCAAGGGGGGGGGGGCAGGACTTGGACTCCATGTCCAATCCTATTCCTACTAGGACTCCCCCTTTTTTCCCTTCCCTAGCCACATGGGCTTTTGAGGACTTGGTGCGCTTCTCCCAATAAAGCCAGGGCGCCTCCCCTCAGACCATGCCAGCCCTTGGGACGTGGTGGACCCACTTGTGGACTTCCGGACCCCACCGGAAACCTCCGGAACCTTTTGGAAGCTTCCCGGTACAATACCAAAAAAACTGCACCTTTTTCCGGAACCCAAAATATGACTTCCCATATATAAATCTTTACCCCTCGACCATTCCGAGACTCCTCGTGATGTCCGGGATCTCATCCGGGACTCCAAACAACATTCGGTTACCAATCATCAAATATCCCAATACTACTCTAGCGTCAACGAACGTTAAGCGTGCGACCCTGCGGGTTCAGGAATCATGTAGTCATGACCGAGACACCTCTCCGGTCAATAACCAATAGCGGGACCTGGATGCCCATATTGATTCCTACATATTCCACGAAGATCTTTTATCGGTTGAACCACGATGTCAAGGATTCGGTTAATCCCGTATGCAATTCCTTTTATCCGGCGATATGTTACTTGCCCGAGATTCGATCGTCGGTATCTCCATACCTAGTTCAATCTCGTTACCGGCAAGTCTCTTTACTCGTTCTGTAATACAAGAGACCATGACTAACCCATTAGCCACATTGCTTGCAAGCTCATTACGATGTTGTATTACCGAGAGGGCCCAGAGATATCTCTCCGTCATACGGAGTGACAAATCCCAGTCTCGATCCATGCCAACCCAACAGACACCTTTGGAGATACCTGTAGAGGACCTTTATGATCACCTAGTTATGAAGTGATGTTTGGATACACACTAAGTATTCCTCCGGTATCCGGGAGTTGCATGATCTCATGGTCTTAGGAATAGATACTTGACATGAAGAAAGTTGTAGCAAATAACTAAATGATCTGATGCTAAGCTTACGGTTGGGTCTTGTCCATCACATCATTCTCCTAATGATGTGATCCCGTTATCAAATGACAACTCATGTCTATGGTCAGGAAACCATAACCATCTTTGATCAACAAGCTAGTCTAGTAGAGGCTTACTAGGGACATGGTGTAGTTTATGTATTCACACATGTATTTAAGTTTCTGATCAATACAATTCTTGCATGAATAATAAACATTTATCATGAACAAGGAAATATGATAATAACCAATTTATTATTGCCTCTAGGGCATATTTCCAACAGTCTCCCACTTGCACTAGAGTCAATAATCTAATTCACATCGCTATGTGATTAACACCCAATGATTTCTGGTGTTTGATCATGTTTTGCTTGTGAGAGAGGTTTTAGTCAACGGGTCTGCCACATTCAGATCCGTATGTACTTTGTAAATCTCTATGTAGATGCTGCTACCACGTGTTGGGGAACGTTGCATGGGAAACAAAAATTTTCCTACGCACACACAAGATCTATCCATGGTGATGAGCATCTACGAGAGGGAGAGTGAATCTACATACCCTTGTAGATCGCTAAGCGGAAGCGTTAATAAACGCGGTTGATGTAGTCGAACGTCTTCGCGATCCAAATCGCCGAGCGTCCCGCGATCCAATCACGATCCTTCCGATCTAGTGCCGAACGGACGGCACCTCCGCGTTCAACACACGTACGGCTTGATGACGCCTTCACCTCCTCGATCCAGCGAGCGATGGTGAAGTAGTGGTTGAGTTCCAGCAGCACGACGGCGTGGTGATGGTGGTGAGGAACAATCTCTGCAGGGCTTCGCCAAGCACTACGGAGATTATGACGGAGGAACTAGAGGGTTAGGGTTGCCGCACACGGCTTGGGGAAATCTTGATGTGTCCCGTGTGCTAGCCCTGCCCCTCTATTTATATGTTGAGCCTTGGGGTCTAAACTTGGAGTAAAAGCCTCCTCCGGGTCGGTTTTGCCCGCACAAGGTCGGTTTGGCCCGCAGGGAAAGAGTCCAACTCGGATCCCTGCCGAACCGTGCACAGCCGCGCACAAGCGGTAGTACCGCTTCACACAAGCGGTAGTACCGCTTGGGCGGTAGTACCGCTTCACACAAGCGGTAGTACCGCTCGGGCGGTAGTACCGCTTCACACAAGCGGTAGTACCGCTTACGCGGCAGCAAAACTACTTTTGCACTTTCCAATACCTCGTGGGCTTTATCCCTTTGGCTCATATAAAGTGTTGCTGCACCCGAACACTTCGGTAAACATCCGGAACCCATTCCGGTGAACTCTGGAACTCTTCCGGAGATCGAAACACTATTATCACATATATCAATCTTTACCTCCGGACTCTTCCGGAGATCCTCGTCATGTCCGGGATCTTATCCGGGACTCCGAACAACTTTCGGTCACCAACATAAAAACTCAATTATACTAATCGTCACCAAACGTTAAGTGTGTAGACCCTGCGGGTTCGAGAACTATGTAGACATGACCGAGACACCTCTACGGCCAATAACCAATAGCGGGACCTGGATGCCCATATTGGCTCCTACATATTCTACGAAGATCTTTATCGGTCGAACCTCTATGTCAAGGATTCAGTTAATCCCGTATGCTGTTCCCTTTGTTCTTCGGTATGTTACTTGCCCGAGATTCGATCGTCGGTATCACTATACCTAGTTCAATCTCGTTACCGGCAAGTCTCTTTACTCGTTCCGTAATACAAGATCTCGTGGCTAACACTTTAGTCACATTGCTTGCAAGGCTCATTGTGATGTTGTATTACCGAGTGGGCCCTGAGATACCTCTCCGTTATACGGAGTAACAAATCCCAGTCTTGATCCATGCCAACCCAACAGACACCCTCGGAGATACCTGTAGAGCACCTTTATAGTCACCCAGTTACGTTGCGACGTTTGATACACACAAGGTATTCCTCCGGTGTCAGTGAGTTGCATGATCTCATGGTCAAAGGAACAGATACTTGACATGCAGAAAACAATAGCAATAAACTGACACGATCAAATGCTACGTTTACAGTTTGGGTCTTGTCCATCACATCATTCTCCTAATGATGTGATCCCGTTATCAAATGACATCTCATGTCCATGGCTAGGAAACCTTAACCATCTTTGATCAACAAGCTAGTCAACTAGAGGCTTACTAGGGACACAGTGTTGTCTATGTACCCACACATGTATTTGAGTTTCCAATCAATACAATTATAGCATGGATAATAAACGATTATCATGAACAAGGAAATATAATAATAACCAATTTATTATTGCCTCTAGGGCATATTTCCAACAGTCTCCCACTTGCACTAGAGTCAATAATCTAGTTCACATCACTATGTGATTTACATTGTAATGAATCGAACACCCATGCAGTTCTGGTGTTGTTCATGTTTAGCCCTTGGAAGAGGTTTAGACAACGGATCTGCAACATTTAGATCCGTGTGTACTTTGCAAATATTTATGTCGTCCTCCTTGATGTAATCGCGGATGGAATTGAAACGTCGTTTTATGTGTCTGGTCCTCTTGTGAAATCTTGGTTCCTTGGCTAGAGCAATGGCACCAGTGTTATCACAAAACAGAGTCATTGGGTTAAGCGCACTAGGCACTACTCCAAGATCTGTCATGAACTCCTTCATCCAGACACCTTCCTTCGCCGCCTCCGAGGCAGCGATGTACTCCGCTTCGCATGTAGAATCAGCTACCACGCTTTGCTTGGAACTGCACCAGCTAACCGCACCCCCATTAAGAATAAATACGTATCCGGTTTGCGACTTAGAGTCATCCGGATCAGTGTCAAAGCTTGCATCGACGTAACCCTTTACGACGAGCTCTTGATCACCTCCATAAACGAGAAACATGTCCTTAGTCCTTTTCAGGTACTTCAGGATATTCTTGACCGCCGTCCAGTGTTCCATTCCTGGATCACTTTGAAACCTTCCGGCCATACTTATGGCAAGGCTGACATCGGGTCTTGTGCACAGCATTGCATACATGATAGAGCCTATGGCTGAAGCATAGGGGATGACACTCATCTTTTCTCTATCTTCTGCAGTCACTGGGCATTGAGTCTTACTCAACTTCACACCTTGCAAAACAGGCAAGAACCCCTTCTTGGACTGATTCATTTTGAACTTCTTCAAAATCTTATCAAGGTATGTGCTTTGTGAAAGTCCTATTAAACGTCTTGATCTATCTCTATAGATCTTGATGCCTAATATGAAAGCAGCTTCTCCTAGGTCCTTCATTGAAAAACTCTTGTTCAAATATTCCTTTACGCTTTCCAGCATTTCTATATTGTTTCCAATCAGCAATATGTCATCCACATATAATATTAGAAACGCTATAGAGCTCCCACTCACTTTCTTGTAAATACAAGCTTCTCCGTAAACTTGTATAAACTCGAACGCTTTGATCACCTCATCAAAACGAAGATTCCAACTCCGAGATGCTTGCACCAGTCCATAAATGGATCGCTGGAGTTTGCAAACTTTGTCAGCATTCTCTGGATCGACAAAACCTTCTGGTTGCATCATATACAACTCTTCCTTAAGGTAACCGTTAAGGAACGCTGTTTTGACATCCATCTGCCAAATTTCATAATCGAAAAAGGCAGCTATTGCTAACATGATTCTGACGGACTTAAGCATCGCTACGGGTGAGAAGGTCTCATCGTAGTCAACTCCTTGAACTTGTGAAAAACCCTTTGCCACAAGTCGAGCTTTATAGACGGTGACATTACCGTCCGCGTCCGTCTTCCTCTTAAAGATCCATTTGTTCTGAATGGCCTTACGCCCTTCAGGTAATACTTCCAAAGTCCATACTTTGTTTTCATACATGGATCCCATCTCGGATTTCATGGCCTCTAACCACTTCTCGGAATCCGGGCTCATCATCGCTTCTCCATAGCTCGTAGGTTCATCGTTGTCTAACAACATGATGTCTAAGACAGGGTTGCCGTACCACTCGGGAGCAGTACGCGTCCTTGTCGACCTACGAGGTTCGATAGCAACTTGATCCAAAGCTTCATGATCATCATCATTAACTTCCTCTTCAGCTAATGTAGGCTCCACAGAAACAACTTTCTGTGCTGCGCTACTCTCAGGTTGAAGTAAAGGTTCAACAACCTCATCAAGTTCTATCTTCCTCCCACTCAATTCTTTCGAGAGAAACTCTTTCTCAAGAAATGTTCCGTTTTTAGCGACAAACACTTTGCCTTCGGATCTGAGATAGAAGGTATACCCAACTGTCTCTTTTGGGTATCCTATGAAGACGCATTTCTCCGCTTTGGGTTCCAGCTTTTCAGGCTGAAGCTTTTTGACATAAGCATCACATCCCCAAACTTTAAGAAACGACAGTTTTGGCTTCTTGCCAAACCAAAGTTCATATGGCGTCGTCTCAACGGATTTCGATGGTGCCCTATTTAAAGTGAATGCAGCTGTCTCTAATGCATAACCCCAAAACGTTAGTGGCAAATCGGCAAGAGACATCATAGATCGCACCATATCCAATAAAGTTCGATTACGACGTTCGGACACACCATTACGCTGTGGTGTTCCAGGCGGTGTCAATTGTGAAACAATTCCACACTGTCTTAAGTGACTGCCAAACTCATAACTCAGATATTCTCCTCCTCGATCAGATCGTAGGAATTTAGTCTTCTTGTTACGATGATTCTCAACTTCACTCTGAAATTGTTTGAACTTTTCAAATGTTTCAGACTTGTGTTTCATTAAGTAAATATACCCATATCTACTTAAGTCATCAGTGAAGGTGAGAAAGTAACGATAACCACCGCGCGCCTCAATGCTCATCGGACCGCACACATTAGTATGTATGATTTCCAATAAGTCACTTGCCCGTTCCATTGTTCCAGAGAACGGCGTTTTAGTCATCTTGCCCATGAGGCATGGCTCACATGTGTCAAGTGATTTAAAATCAAGTGACTCCAAAAGTCCATCAGCATGAAGCTTCTTCATGCGTTTTACGCCAATATGACCTAAACGGCAGTGCCACAAGAAAGTGGTATTATCATTATCAATTCTACATCTTTTGGCATCAATGTTATGAACATGTGTATCATTACTATCGAGATTCAATAAGAATAAACCCTTCACATCGGGTGCATGACCATAAAAGATATTACTCATATAAATAGAACAACCATTATTCTCTGATTTAAATGAGTAACCGTCTCGCAATAAACAAGATCCAGATATAATGTTCATGCTTAACGCAGGCACCAAATAACACTTATTTAGGTTCATCACTAATCCCGACGGTAATCGAAGAGCGAGCGTGCCGACGGCGATCACATCAACCTTGGAACCATTTCCCACGCGCATCGTCACTTCGTCCTTTGCCAGCCTCCGTCTATTCCGCAGTTCCTGTTTTGAGTTGCAAATATGAGCAACCGCACCGGTATCAAATACCCAGGCACTACAACGAGAGTTGGTAAGGTACACATCAATAACATGTATATCATATATACCTTGTTTGTTGTTGGCCGCCTTCTTGTCAGCCAAATACTTGGGGCAATTCCGCTTCCAGTGTCCAGTTCCCTTGCAATGAAAACACACAGTTTCTGGTTTGGGTCCAGCCTTGGGTTTCTTCACGAGAGGAGCAACTGCTTTGCCACTCTGCTTGGAGTTACCCTTCTTACCCTTGCCATTTTTCTTGAAACTAGTGGTTTTATTGACCATCAACACTTGATGCTCCTTCTGAATTTCAGACTCAGCGGCTTTCAGCATCGCAAACAGCTCGGCGACTGACTTGTTCATCCCGTGCATGTTATAGTTCAACACGAAGCTCTTGTAGCTAGGTGGCAATGATTGAAGAACTCTGTCAGTGATAGCCTCTGGCGGAAGGGGCATCCCTAACTCAGCCAGACGGGTGGAGTACCCAGACATTCTGAGCACGTGATCACTGATAGACCCGTTCTCCTCCATCTTGCAAGCATAGAACTTATCGGAGATCTCATATCTCTCGATCCGGGCATTCTTCTGAAAGATAAACTTCAACTCCTGGAACATCTCATATGCTCCATGACGTTCAAAACGTCTTTGAAGTCCCGGTTCTAAGCCATACAACATTGCACATTGAACTATTGAGTAATCATCAGAACGAGCCTGCCAGGCGTTCACAACGTCTAGAGACTCAACTGGAGCGGGTGGATCACCAAGCGGTGCATCAAGGACATAAGCCTTCTGGGAAGCCGTAAGGATAATCCTTAGATTACGGGCCCAGTCCACAAAGTTACTTCCATCATCTTTCAACTTAGCTTTCTCTAGGAACGCATTAAAATTCAGGGGTGCTACTGCGCGAGCCATGATCTACAACATAAATATAGCAAAGACAACTTAGACTATTGTTCTTAGATAATGAGTTTAGTTAATCATATTTAAAAAACTCCCACTCAAATTGACATCCCTCCGATCATTCGAGTGTAACATGATCCAAATCCACCAACTCAAGTCCGATCATCACGTGAGTTGAGGTGGTTTCAATGGTGAACATCTTCATGTTGATCATATCTACTATATGACTCATGTTCGACCTTTCGGTCTCTTGTGTTCCGAGGCCATGTCTGTACATGCTAGGCTCGTCAAGTTTAACCCGAGTGTTCCGCACGTGCAACATGGCTTGCACCCGTTGTATGCGAACGTAGAGTCTATCACACCCGATCATCACGGCGTGTCTCGAAACGACGAACTTTCGCAACGGTGCACACTTGGGGAGAACACAATTTATCTTGAAATTTAAGTGAGGGATCACCTTATAATGCTACCGTCGTCCTAAGCAAAATAAGATGCATAAAAGGATTAACATCACATGCAAATCATAAGTGACATGATATGGCCATGAACTTGTGCTTTTGATCTCCATCTCCAAAGCACCGGCATGATCTCCATCGTCACCGGCATGACACCATGATCTCCATCATCTTGATCTCCATCAACGTGTCGCCATAAGGTTGTCGCGCCGACTGTTGCTTCCACGACTATAGCTAACGTTTAGCGATAAAGTAAAGCATTACATAGCGCTTAATGATTGACACGCAGGTCATACAATAATTAAAGACAACTCTATGGCTCCTGCCAGTTGCCGTACTCATCGACATGCAAGTCGTGATATTCTATACAACACATGATCATCTCATACATCACATATATCTCATCATGTAATTGGCCATATCACATCACAACATACCCTGCAAAAACAAGTTAGACGTCCTCTAATTGTTGTTGCAAATTTTACGTGGCTGCTACGGGTTTGCAAGAACCGGTCTTACCTACGCAAAACCACAACGTGGTGTAGTGATTGCTTTTTGATCTTCTAAAAGAACCCTCTTCATTGAACCGATTCAACTAAAGTGAGAGAGACAGACACCCGCCAGTCACCTTTATGCAACAAGTGCACGCAGCGGTGAAACCAGTCTCGCGTAAGCGTACGCGTAATGTCGGTCCAGGCCGCTTCATCTCACAATACCGCGGAATCAAGTATCAACTAGTAACGGCAAGCAATATGTATACACCCACGCCCACAACTCGTTTGTGTTCTACTCGAGATCTCATCTACGCATAGACCTAGCTCAGATGCCACTGTTGGGGAACGTTGCATGGGAAACAAAAATTTTCCTACGCACACACAAGATCTATCCATGGTGATGAGCATCTACGAGAGGGAGAGTGAATCTACATACCCTTGTAGATCGCTAAGCGGAAGCGTTAATAAACGCGGTTGATGTAGTCGAACGTCTTCGCGATCCAAATCGCCGAGCGTCCCGCGATCCAATCACGATCCTTCCGATCTAGTGCCGAACGGACGGCACCTCCGCGTTCAACACACGTACGGCTTGATGACGCCTTCACCTCCTCGATCCAGCGAGCGATGGTGAAGTAGTGGTTGAGTTCCAGCAGCACGACGGCGTGGTGATGGTGGTGAGGAACAATCTCTGCAGGGCTTCGCCAAGCACTACGGAGATTATGACGGAGGAACTAGAGGGTTAGGGTTGCCGCACACGGCTTGGGGAAATCTTGATGTGTCCCGTGTGCTAGCCCTGCCCCTCTATTTATATGTTGAGCCTTGGGGTCTAAACTTGGAGTAAAAGCCTCCTCCGGGTCGGTTTTGCCCGCACAAGGTCGGTTTGGCCCGCAGGGAAAGAGTCCAACTCGGATCCCTGCCGAACCGTGCACAGCCGCGCACAAGCGGTAGTACCGCTTCACACAAGCGGTAGTACCGCTTGGGCGGTAGTACCGCTTCACACAAGCGGTAGTACCGCTCGGGCGGTAGTACCGCTTCACACAAGCGGTAGTACCGCTTACGCGGCAGCAAAACTACTTTTGCACTTTCCAATACCTCGTGGGCTTTATCCCTTTGGCTCATATAAAGTGTTGCTGCACCCGAACACTTCGGTAAACATCCGGAACCCATTCCGGTGAACTCTGGAACTCTTCCGGAGATCGAAACACTATTATCACATATATCAATCTTTACCTCCGGACTCTTCCGGAGATCCTCGTCATGTCCGGGATCTTATCCGGGACTCCGAACAACTTTCGGTCACCAACATAATAACTCAATTATACTAATCGTCACCAAACGTTAAGTGTGTAGACCCTGCGGGTTCGAGAACTATGTAGACATGACCGAGACACCTCTACGGCCAATAACCAATAGCGGGACCTGGATGCCCATATTGGCTCCTACATATTCTACGAAGATCTTTATCGGTCGAACCTCTATGTCAAGGATTCAGTTAATCCCGTATGCTGTTCCCTTTGTTCTTCGGTATGTTACTTGCCCGAGATTCGATCGTCGGTATCACTATACCTAGTTCAATCTCGTTACCGGCAAGTCTCTTTACTCGTTCCGTAATACAAGATCTCGTGGCTAACACTTTAGTCACATTGCTTGCAAGGCTCATTGTGATGTTGTATTACCGAGTGGGCCCTGAGATACCTCTCCGTTATACGGAGTAACAAATCCCAGTCTTGATCCATGCCAACCCAACAGACACCCTCGGAGATACCTGTAGAGCACCTTTATAGTCACCCAGTTACGTTGCGACGTTTGATACACACAAGGTATTCCTCCGGTGTCAGTGAGTTGCATGATCTCATGGTCAAAGGAACAGATACTTGACATGCAGAAAACAATAGCAATAAACTGACACGATCAAATGCTACGTTTACAGTTTGGGTCTTGTCCATCACATCATTCTCCTAATGATGTGATCCCGTTATCAAATGACATCTCATGTCCATGGCTAGGAAACCTTAACCATCTTTGATCAACAAGCTAGTCAACTAGAGGCTTACTAGGGACACAGTGTTGTCTATGTACCCACACATGTATTTGAGTTTCCAATCAATACAATTATAGCATGGATAATAAACGATTATCATGAACAAGGAAATATAATAATAACCAATTTATTATTGCCTCTAGGGCATATTTCCAACACCACGCTCCACTTGGAGCTATTCCAAATGACTGCTCCACCATGCAATATAAATATGTATCCGGTTTGAGACTTAGAGTCATCCGAATCGGTGTCAAAGCTTGCATCGACGTAACCCTTTACGACGAACTCTTTATCACCTCCATAACCGAGAAACATTTCCTTGGTCCTCTTTAGGTACCTAAGGATAATTTTGACCGCTGTTCAGTGATCCACTCCTGGATCACTCTTGTACCCCCATGCTAGACTCATGGCAAGACACACATCAGGTATGGTACACAGCATGGCATACATTATAGAGCCTATGACTGAGGCATAGGGGATGACCTTCATCCTTTCTCTTTCTTCTGCCGTGGTCGAGCTTTGAGTCTTACTCACACCTTACAATACAGGAAAGAACTCCTTCTTTGACTGATCCATTTTGAACTCCTTCAAATTCTTGTCAAGGTATGTGCTCTATGAAAGTCTTATCAGGCGTCTTGATCTATCTCTATAGATCTTGATGTCCAATATGTAAGCAGCTTTACTCAGGTCTTCCATTGAAAAACTCTTGTTCAAATAACCTTTTATGCTTTCCAGAAATTCTATATCATATCCAATCAACAATATGTCATCCACATATAATATTAGAAATGCTACAGAGCTCCCACTCACTTTCTTGTAAATACAAGTTTCTCCATAAGTTTGTATAAAACCAAAAGCTTTGATCACCTCATCAAGTGTATATTCCAACTCCGAGATGCTTGCACCAGTCCATAGATGGATCGCTGGAGCTTGCATACTTTGTTAGCATCCTTAGGATCGACAAAACCTTCTGGTTGCATCATATACAATTCTTCCTTAAGAAACCCGTTAAGGAATGCCGTTTTGACGTCCATTTGCCAGATCCCATAATCATAAAATGCGGCAATAGCTAACATAATTCTAACAGACTTAAGCATCGCTACAGGTGAGAGTGTCTCATCGTAGTCAACCCCTTGAACTTGTCGGAAACCCTTTGCGACAAGTCGAGCTTTATAGACGGTGATATTACCATCATCGTCTATCTTCTTCTTAAAGATCCATTTATTCTCAATGGCTTGCCGATCATTGGGCAAGTCCACCAAAGTCCATACTTTGTTCTCATACATGGATCCTATCTCGGATTTCATGGCTTCAAGCCATTTGTTGGAATCCGGGCTCATCATAGCTTCTTCATAGTTTGTAGGTTCGCCGTTGTCCAACAACATGACTTCCAGGATTGGACTACCGTACCACTCTGGTGCGGAACGTACCCTGGTCGACCTACGAAGTTCAGTAGTAACTTGATCCAAAGTTTCATGATCATCATCATTAGCTTCTTCTCCGGTTGGTGTAGCCATCACGGGAACTGCTTTCTGTGATGCGCCACCTTCTAATTCGAGAGAAGGTACGATTACCTCATCAAGTTCTACTTTCCTCCCACTCACTTCTTTCGAGAGAAACTCCTTCTCTAGAAAGGACCCATTCTTGGCAACAAAGATCTTACCCTCGGATCTGTGGTAGAAGGTGTACCCAATGGTCTCTTTAGGGTATCCTATGAAGACGCACTTCTCCGCTTTGGGTTCGAGCTTATCAGGCCGAAGCCTCTTGACATAAGCGTCGTATCCCCAAACTTTAAGAAACGACATCTTAGGTTTCTTGCCAAACCATAACTCATACGGTGTCATCTCAACGGATTTTGACGGTGCCCTATTTAAAGTGAATGCGGCTGTCTCTAATGCATAACCCCAAAGCGATAGTGGCAAATTAGTAAGAGACAACATAGAACGCACCATATCCAATAGAGTATGATTACGATGTTTGGACACACCATTATGCTGTGGTGTTCCAGGTGGCGTGAGCTGTGAAACAATTCCACATTGTCTTAAATGCATACCAAACTCGTAACTCAAATATTCACCTCCACGATCAGATCGTAGAAATTTAATTTTCTTATTACGATGATTCTCCACTTCACTCTGAAACTCCTTGAACCTTTCAAATGTTTCAGACTTGTGTTTCATTAAGTAAATATACCTGTATCTACTCAAATCATCTGTGAAGAAAAGAAAATAATGATATCCACCGCGTGCTTCAACACTCATCAGGCCGCATACATCGGTATGTATTATTTCCAATAAGTCACTTGCCCGCTCCATTGATCCGGAAGACGGGGTTTTAGTCATCCTGCCATAAGGCATGGTTCACATGTCTCAAATGATTCATAATCAAGAGATTCCAAAAGTCCATCGGCATGGAGTTTCTTCATGCGCTTTACACCAATATGACCTAAGCAGCAGTGCCACAATCATGTGGTACTATCATCATTAACTTTGCATCTTTTGGCATTAATATTATGAACATGTGTATCACCACGATCGAGATTCAGTAAACCATTCACATTGGGTGCATGATCACGAAAGACATTACTCATATAAACAGAATAACCATTATTCTCTAACTTAAATGAATAACCGTCTTGCAATAAACAATATCCATATATAATGTTTTATGCTCAGCGCAAGCACCAAATAACCATTATTTAGGTTTAATATTAATCCCGAAGGTATTACAAGCGTGCCGATGGTGATCATATCAATCTTGGAGACACTTCCAACACCCATCGTCACCTCGCCCTCAGCTAGTTTCCATTACTCCGCAGCTCCTGCTTCGAGTTACTAATATTAGCAACTGAATCAGTATCAAAATACCCAGACGCTACTACGAGCACTAGTGAGGTACACATCAATAACATGTATATCAAATATACCTTTGTTGACGTTGCCAGCCTTCTTATCTGCCAAGTACTTGGGGCAGTTCCGCTTCCAGTGACCATTCCCCTTGCAGTAGAAGCACTCAGTCTCAGGTTTGGGTCCAGCCTTGGGTTTCTTCACAGGAGCGGCAACTGCTTTACCGTTCTTCTTGAAGTTCCCTTTCTTTCCCTTGCCTTTCTTGAAACTAGTGGTCTTTTTAACCATCAACACTTGATGCTCCTTCTTGATTTCTACCTCCGCGGCCTTAAGCATCACGAAGAGCTCGGGAAGTGTTTTCTCCATCCCTTGCATATTATAGTTCATCACAAAGCCCTTATAGCTTTGTGGCAGTGATTGGAAAATTCTGTCAATAACCGAGTCATCTGGAAGATTAACTCCCAACTGAGTCAAGCGGTTGTGCAACCCAGACATTCTGAGTATATGCTCACTAACAGAACTGTTCTCCTCCATTTTATAGCTAAAGAACTTGTCAGAGATGTCATACCTCTCGACCCGGGCATGAGCTTGAAATACCAAATTCAGCTCCTGGAACATCTCATATGCTCCATGGTGCTCAAAACGTCTTAGGAGCCCCGGTTCTAAGCCGTAAAGCATGGCGCACTGAACTATCGAGTAGTCATTAGAACATGCCTGCCAGATGTTCACAACATCCACAGACGACGCTAGAGGGGTTGGCACACCGAGCGGTGCATCAAGGACATAAGCCTTCTATGCAGCAGTGAGGACAATCCTTAGACTACGGACCTAGTCCGCATAATTGCTTACAATATCTTTCAACTTAGTCTTTCTCTAGGAAAGTATTAAAAATAGGGAGCTACAGCGCGGGCTATTATTCTACAACATAATTTTGCAAAGACAATTTAGACTATGTTCATGATAATTAGTTCAGTTAATAAAATTACTAATGAACTCCCACTTAAATCAACATCCCTCAAGTTGTCTAAGTGATACATGATCCAAATCAACTAACCCATGTCCGATCATAACGTGAGATGGAGTAGTCATCAATGGTGAACATCTCCATGTTGATCATATCTACTATATGACTCATGTTTGACCTTTTGGTCTCCTGTGTTTCGAGGCCATGTCTATACATGCTAGGCTCGTCAAGTTTAACCCAAGTATTCTGCATGTGTAAAACTGGCTTACACCCGTTGTATGCGAACGTAGAGTCTATCACACCCGATCATCACGTGGTGCTTCGAAACGATGAACTTTCGCAACGGTGCATACTTAGGGAGAACACTTTTATCTTGAAATTAAGTGAAGGGATCATCTTATAATGCTACCGCCGTCCTAAGCAAAATAAGATGCATAAAAAGATAAACATCACATGCAATCAATATGTGACATGATATGGCCATCATCATCTTGTGCTTTTGATCTCCATCTCCACAGCACTGGCATGATCTCCATCGTCACCGGCATGACACCATGATCTCCATCATCATGATCTCCATCATCGTGTCGTCACGTGGTCGTCTCGCCAACTATCGCTTCTACAACTATTGCTAACGCATAGCGATAAAGTAAAGCAATTATATGGCGTTTAACAGTTGACTCGCAGGTCACACAATAAATTAAAGACAACCCTATGGCTCCTGCCGGTTGCCGTACTCATCGACATGCAGGTCGTGAACCTATTACAAAACATGATCATCTCATACATCAACATATATCACATCACGTTCTGGCCATACCACATCACAACATGCCCTGCAAAAACGAGTTAGACGTCCTCTACTTTGTTGTTGCAAATTTTACGTGGCTGCTATGGGCAACTAGCAAGAACCGTTCTTACCTTTTAACCTTCTATAAGGACCGCCTTCGTGAAATTAGAATCAACTAAAGTAGGAGAGACAGACACCCGCTAGCCACCTTATGCAAAACAAGTTGCATGTCAGTCAGTGGAACCGGTCTCATGTGCGAGGACATGTAAGGTTGGTCCGAGCTGCTTCATCCCACAATACCGCCAAATCCAAATAAGACAAGAGAGGTAAGCAATTTGAGCATCAACGCCCACAACTTTTGTGTTCTACTCGTGCATATACATCTACGCATAGACCTAGCTCATGATGCCACTGATGGGTAACGAAGCATGAAAATCAAAAAAATTCCTACGAACACCCAAGATCTATCTAGGAGAAGCATAGCAACGAGAGAGGAGAGTGTGTCTACATACCCTCGTAGACCGAAAGCGGAAACGTATATAACGCGTTGATGTAGTCGTACTCTTCGCGATCCGATCACGATCCAACCGATCTAGTGCCGAACGGACGGCACCTCCGAGTTTAGCACACGTGCGGCTCGATGACGTCTCCTCCTCCTTGATCCAGCAAGCAGGAGAGGAGAAGTAGATGGGATCACAACCAACATGACGGCGTGGTGGTGGAGCACTGACAACACTTCGCTAAGCGTCGTCGGGACGAGGCGGTGGTGTAACGGGAGAGAGAGGCGCCCAGGGGCTGGTGTGTCCTCTTGGGGCGCCCCTCCTCTATATATATAGGTGGAGGGGCATGGGGAACAGCCCCTCCAAGCCCTAGGGTGCAGCCAAGGGGGGGGAGGACTTGGACTCCAAGTCCAATCCTATTCCTACTAGGACTCCCCTTTTTTTCCCTTACCTAGCCACATGGGCTTTTGAGGACTTGGTGCGCCTGGCCCAATAAGGCCAGGAGCCTCCCCTCAGCCCATGCCAGCCCTTGAGACGTGCTGGACCCACTTGTGGACTTCTGGACCCCTCCGGAAACCTCCGGAACCTTCTGGAAGCTTCCCGGTACAATACCGAAAAAACTGCACCTTTTTCCGGAACCTAAAATATGACTTCCCATATATAAATCTTTACCTCTCGACCATTCCGAGACTCCTCATGACGTCCGGGATCTCATCCGGGACTCTGAACAACATTCGGTTACCAATCATCAAATATCCCAATACTACTGTAGCGTCAACGAACGTTAAGCGTGCGACCCTGCGGGTTCGGGAATCATGTAGTCATGACCGAGACACCTCTCCGGTCAATAACCAATAGCGGGACCTTGATGCCCATATTGATTCCTACATATTCCACGAAGATGTTTTATCGGTTGAACAACGATGTCAAGGATTCGGTTAATCCCGTATGCAATTCCCTTTGTCCGGCGATATGTTACTTGCCCGAGATTCGATCGTCGGTATCTCCATACCTAGTTCAATCTCGTTACCGGCAAGTCTCTTTACTCGTTCTGTAATACAAGATCCCATGACTAACCCATTAGCCACATTGCTTGCAAGCTCATTACGATGTTGTATTACCGAGAGGGCCCAGAGATATCTCTCCGTCATACGGAGTGACAAATCCCAGTCTCGATCCATGCCAACCCAACAGACACCTTTGGAGATACCTGTAGAGCACCTTTATGATCACCCAGTTATGAAGTGACGTTTGGATACACACTAAGTATTCCTCCGGTATCCGGGAGTTGCATGATCTCATGGTCTTAGGAATAGATACTTGACATGAAGAAAGTTGTAGCAAATAACTAAATGATCTGATGCTAAGCTTACGGTTGAGTCTTGTCCATCACATCATTCTCCTAATGATGTGATCCCGTTATCAAATGACAACTCATGTCTATGGTCAGGAAACCATAACCATATTTGATCAACGAGCTTGTCTAGTAGAGGCTTAATAGGGACATGGTGTAGTTTATGTATTCACACATGTATTTAAGTTTCTGATCAATACAATTCTAGCATGAATAATAAACATTTATCATGAACAAGGAAATATGATAATAACCAATTTATTATTACCTCTAGGGCATATTTCCAACAGGTGGCCCCAAGGCCCATGTGTCAGTGCCTCGTTAAATGGCCGAAAAAGGTGGCTTATAATGCCGGGAAGGGTAACTTGTGACAGGTGTTGGGATTTCCTCGAAGAGGAAGGGTGATGCAGTATAGTAGCAGATAGTATTTCCCTCAGTTAAGAACCAAAGTTTATTGAACCAGTAGGAGACACCACACAAACACTGTTAGCAGTACGTGCACACACACACAAAGCAAATGCTTGCACCCAACGAAGGCAAGAGGGTTGTCAATCCCCTTGTTTTGCCAATTGCAAGGATTAAATCTGATAGTTGTAGATAGATAAAATAAAAAGGAAAATAAAAGTAAATAAATTGCCGCAAGTATTTTAGGGTTTTAGTAAATATAAAGTGAATGGACCCGGGGGCTATAGGTTCACTAGAGGCATCTCTCTCATGAGCATAGCAACGGTGGGTAGACAAATTACTGTTGGGAAATTGATAGAATAGCGCATAGTTATGATAATTCTTCATGGCATGATCAATATATAGGCATTATGTCCGAGACAAGTAGACCGAATTCTGTCAGCATCTACTACTATTACTCCACCCCTTGACCGCTATCTAGCATGCATCGTAAGGTATTAAGTTCATAACAAACAGAGTAATGCTTGAAGCAACGTGACATAATTTAGATTACCCCAATGTGCCTAGATTACCCCAATGTCACCTCAGGAATCCGCAAGTTGATTACCAAAACATACATCAAGTGACTCAATAGAATACCCCATTGTCACCATGGGTATCCACATGCAAGACATACATCAAGGGTTCTCAAATCCAAATATTAAATCCGATAATAATGAAACCTCAAAGGGAAAGACTCAACTCATCACAACAAGATAGAGAGGCAAGAACACCATATGATCCGACTATATTAACAAAGCTCATGGTTGATACGTCTCCATCGCATCTACTTTTCCAAACACTTTTGCTCTTGTTTTGGACTCTAATTTGCATGATTTGAATGAAAGTAACCCGGACTGACGCTGTTTTCAGCAGAACTACCATGGTGTCGTATTTGTGCAGAAATAAAAGTTCTCGAAATTGGAGAAAACTTTTTGGAGGTTTTCTATGGAATATATAAAAAATATTTGCGCAAGAATCTACTGGAGAGGGGCCACCTATTGCCCACAAGGCAACCGGGCACGGCCATCTCCCCTGGCCGTGCCGGGATACCTTGTGGGGCTCACAGGTGGCCATCTGACCTAATTCCAACGCTATAAATTCTCTTTCCCCGAGAAAAAAAATAAGAGAAGAAGTTTCATCGCGTTTTACGACACGGAGCCGCCGCCACCTCCCGTTCTTCATCGGGAGGGCTGATCTGGAGTTCGTTCGGGGCTCCGGAGAAGGGGATTCGTCGCCATCGTCATCACCAACCATCCTCCATCACCAATTTCATGATGCGCACCACCGGGTGTGAGTAATTCCTCTGTAGGCTTGCTGCACGGTGATGGGTTGGATGAGATTTATCATGTAATCGAGTTAATTTTCTAGGGCTTGATCCCTAGTATCCACTATGTTCTGAGATTGATGTTGCTATGACTTTGCTATGCTTAATGCTTATCACTAGGGCCTGAGTGCCATGATTTCAGATCTGAACCCTCTATGTTTTCATCAATATATTTGAGTTCTTGATCCTATCTGCTAGTTATATGCACTTGTTATTGTTCTGATCCGTTGACCCCATAGTGACAATTGTTTGGGATACTCTCCGGGGATGACTGTAATTCGAGGAGTTCATGTATTCACCATGTGTGAATGCTTTGTTCCGGTACTCTAAGAAAAGGAGGCCTTAATATCCCTTAGTTTCCTTATGGACCCCGCTGCCACGGGAGGGTAGGACAAAAGATGTCATGCAAGTTCTTATTATAAGCACGTATGACTATATACGGAATACATGCCTACATTACATTGATGAATTGGAGCTATTGTGAATCGCTCTAGGTTGTGATTGTTACATGATGAATGTCATCCAACATAATTATCTGTCGGGGTACGACAATCTATGGGGCCATGCAGCCCCTTGTGGTTCGGCGGGGGAGGTCGACGTGCACAAAGAGCATGGACAATGGGGAGCGCAAGGGATTTACCCAGGTTCGGGCCGCTGAGAAGCATAAAACCCTACTCCCGCCTTTGGTGTATTGATGGTGCAGCAGCACAGTACAAGGAGCGCGTGTCCCGGCAAGGCGCGGGGAGAGCAGCTACGCGAGACGTGCTTGTGTTTGAAAAGGGGTCCGAATCCTCTAAACTGTTGCCTTGGCCCTCCTTTTATAGTTCAAAGGGGTTACCACAGTGGAAAAATAGTAATTACATAGCGATTGAATAGCAAACAGTGCTATCGTACCTAACTCTGCCAATTTAGGATAAAGGCATTAAATGCGACGCTAGGTGTCATGTGGAGAGGTAGTCCCGGCAAGGTTTCTGCACCGCTTGCCCAGCTACCTCATATTATCCTGACACGCCTCTTAGACGGGTGTCGTTAGGGGCAAATCTTGTCCCAGCGTGCTGACACGTGCCCGACAAGCCTCACCAACCAACCTGCGTGGTCGACACCTCACACATCAGCGAACACCTGTGCAGCGAGGTGGAGGGCTGGCTCAAGCTTGCCGGCACGGAGCTTGCCGGGTCTTCACCTTGCCGGTTCAGCCTTGCCGGCAAGGAATGTATTCATCTTTGGTACTAGTCGAGTGTTGTGTTTTGAGCTTCTTTCTGGTAGCTTCTGTGGCTGGACTCCGAATCTTGATCTTGGCGGTTCCCGGCAAAGCTTTGGCCGGCAAGGAGGTTGCCACCGTCTGTGCATAAGTCAGGGTATAAAATACCCATGTTTTATACACCGACATTATCCATCACTGATCCAATGCCTATGCTTTTCGCATATTGATCTTTGCTAAGTTGCTACCGTTGCTACAGCTGCTGTTACAATCACTACAAAACTGCAACCGTTACTTTCTCTGTTACTATTGCTACTGTTACTACTGTGCTACTAAACACTTTGCTGCAGATACTTAGTTCTCTAGGTGTGGTTGAATTGACAACTCAACTGCTAATACTCGCAAATATTCTTTGGCTCCCCTTGTGTCGAATCAATAAATTTGGGTGAAATACTACCCTCGAAGACTATCGCGATCCCCTATACTTGTGGGTTATCAAGACCTTTTTCTAGCGCCGTTGCGGGGGAGGATAGCTCTATTTGTTGAGTCACTTGAGAATTATATCTGTTGATCACTATGAAGAATCCGAAAGATGCTAAGACCAAGATCGTACCCTCTAAGACGAGGGGAGGTAAGGAACTGCCATCACACTCTGCACTTGATTCACCTTCTATTTTGAGTAGGCTTGCGACACCGCCACCTGTTATTCATTCTGATATGTCGCAAGTAATTGATGATACTGCTTCTGCTATAAATGAAACTTGTGATGATGCTAGTACTATGCTTGATAATACTGTGCCACTAGGTGAATTTCTTGGTGAACAAATTGCTAAAGCTAAAGAAATTGAGAATGCTGAAACTGGTGAACTTGATGAAAACTATGATTCACCTATTATGCCTTGCTCTCCTACTAGAGTTGAAATGCCTAAGATACCTGATGGTTATATTATAGATGGAGAGACAGCTAGGGAAATTCTTTGTAATGATAGAGATGATGTTACAAAATTACTGAGTAAGCTAAAAGAAAAGTCTATGATGGAGAGAAAGAAATATGATCCCAAGTTTGCTACCTCTCCTATCTTTTTTACCGATAAGGATTATGAATTTTCTTTCGATCATGAGTTAATTACTTTGGTTGAATATGATCCTTTTCATGGTTATGAAACTGAAACTGTTGTGGCACACCTTACTAAATTGAACGATATAGCCACCCTGTTTGCTCATGAGGAAAAAATTCGTTACTATTACATTCTTAAGTTGTTTCCTTTCTCATTAAAGGGTGATGCTAAGAAATGGTTTAATACTCTTGCTCCTGGTTGTGTGCGTAGTCCCCAGGATATGATATATTACTTCTTTGAAAAATATTTCCCTGCTCATAAGAAACAAGCTGCCTTACAGGAAATATTTAACTTTGTGCAAATTGAAGAAGAAAATCTCCCTCAAGCTTGGGGGAGGCTTCTCCAATTACTTAATGCTTTGCCTGACCATCCTCTTAAGAAAAATGAAATACTTGATATCTTTTATAATGGACTAACCGATGCTTCTAGGGACTACCTAGATAGTTGTGCTGGTTGTGTTTTCAGGGAACGAACTGTTGAACAGGCTGAAGAACTATTGAATAATATATTAAAGAATGCCAGTGATTGGACACTTCCCGAACCACCACCAAAATCAACTCCAAAGATGAGAGGTATTCTATTCCTCAGTCCTGAAGATATGCAGGAGGCAAAGAAATCTATGAAAGAAAAAGGTATTAAGTCTGAAGATGTTAAGAATTTACCACCTATTGAAGAAATACATGGGCTCGACACACCGACGCAGGTAGTAGAGGTAAATTCTCTTATTAGATTCGATGAACGTGATATTCTGTATAAAAAATCTGCTAGTCAATGCCTTTATGAGTTTGATAATTACATCATGAAGCAAGAACACTTCAATATGTATGTTAGCAATAAATTGAAATGTAATGCTTTCATGATAGATCGTTTGAGAGATTTAATGCTCAGAATTGCTAATGATGTTAAAGGCTAAAGTAAACATGCTTCTATGGTTCATACTCAGTTAGAACAAGTTGCTATGTCCCAAAATGATTTGCTTAATGAGATGAATAATAAAATGAATGATCATACTGTTAGAGTTGTTACTAAAGGAGGTAGAATGACTCAGGAGCCTCTGTATCTTGAAGGTCATCCTAAAAGAATTGAGCAAGATTCTCAGGGAAATAATATTGATGTGCCTAGCTCATCTAAGAAGAAAAAGAAAAATGATAGGACTTTGCATGCTTCTAGTGAACCTGAGATAGAAAAACCTCCTAACACTCATAACGATGTTTCTATTTCTGATGCTGAGACACAATCTGGTAATGAACACCCACTTAATGATAATGATAATGATGTTCATGTTGATTCTCAACCAGATAATGATGTAGAAATAGAACCTGCTGTTGATCTTGATAACCCACCTCCTAAGAATAAAAGGTATGATAAAAGTGATTTCATTGCTAGAAAACATGGAAAAGAAAGAGAACCATCGGTTCAAAAACCCATGCCTTTTCCCACTAAACCACCTAGAAATAAAGATGAGGAGGACTTTGAGCGCTTTGTTGAAATGCTTAGACCTGTCTTTTTGCGCACTCGCTTGACTAATATTCTGAAAATGCCTCCATATGCTAAATACATGAAAGATATTGTCACTAATAAAAGAAAGATACCTGAGGCTGAAATTTCCACCATGCTTGCAAATTATTTTTTTATGGGTGGAGTGCCTAAAAAGTTAGGAGATCCGGGAATACCTACTATACCATGCTCCATTAAAAGAAGTTATGTCAAAACTGCTTTATGTGATTTAGGGGCCGGTGTTAGTGTTATGCCTTTCTCTTTATATAGAAGACTTGATTTGAATAAGTTGACACCTACTGAAATTTCTTTGCAAATGGCTGATAAATCAACTGCTATACCTATTGGAATTTGCGAGGATGTGCCCGTTGTTGTTGCAAATGTCACAATCTTTACAGATTTTATTATACTTGATATGCCCGAGGATGACAACATGTCGATTATCCTTGGAAGACCCTTTTTGAACACTGCAGGGGATGTTATTGATTGCAACAAAAGCAAAGTCACTTTTCATGTCAATGGTAATGAGCATGCGGTTTATTTTCCAAAGAAACAAACTTCCGTGAATGGTATCAAATATATCGAAAAAATTCCGACAATCACTATTGGAGGATTTAAATTTCCTCTTCCTACCATCAAAAATAAATATGAAACTCTTATTGTTGGGGAGATACATATCCCCATTGAGGTTACTTGGTGCTATACGAAAGTTCTTCGGTTTCATGTTACTCGGCAATAGTTTGTTAATAAGACTTGATCAACCTTATTAATGGATTCTTTTTTAGGGGCATGTGGTCGATCAAATTAGTAGGCACAACTTTCTGTAATTACAATTTGCTCTCTGTTATTCATAGTTTAATAAAGTAAAATACCATGATTATCCTGTTTTCTGAATTATCCGTGCAATAAAAAATGACCCAAAAAGAAAAGTGCTCAAAATGCCGTAAAATTTTAACATGATTTTTCTGGAATATTTAAGATTTTTTGGCACTGAAAACAACCCAGGGGGGGTGCCCCTATTGATCACAAGGCAATAGGGCGCGGCCACCCCCCAGGGCGCGCCAAGATGCCTTGTGGGTCCCTGCTACTTGTAGACTGCGTTGGTATTTCCCCGAAGAGGAGAGGATGATGCAGTATAGTAGACATAAGTATTTCCCTCAGTTAAGAACCAAGGTTATCAATCCAGTAGGAGAACCAAGCAAAATTATGTTAAGCGCACCTGCACACACAAGAGCAAACACTTGCACCCAACGCAAATAAGAGGGTTGTCAATCCTCTTAGCGGTTATTTGCTAGGATTAAATCTTATAGAGGTAAATAGATAAACTAAAATACTAATTAAAATACAAGTAAATAAATTGCAGCAAGGTATTTTTAGGTTTTTTATATGTGATAAAGTAGACCCGGGGGCCATAGTTTTCACTAGAGGCTTCTCTCTCGAACACATAGCATACGGTGGGTAAACAAATTACTGTTGGGCAATTGATAGAAAAGTTAATAATTATGACGGATTCATGGCAATGATCATGTATATAGGCATCACATCTGAGACAAGTAGACCGACTGCTGCCTGCATCAACTACTATTACTCCACCCATCGACCGCTATCCAGCATGCATCTAGGGTATTAAGTATGAAACAGAGTAACGCCTTAAGCAAGATGACATGATATAGACAAAGTAAACTCAAGCAATATGATTAAACCCCATCTTTTTATCCTTAATGGCAACAATACAAATACGTGTCATGTCCCTTTCTGTAATTGGGATTGAGCACCGCAAGATTGAACCCATCACAAAGCACCTCTCCCATTGCAAGATAAACCAATCTAGTTGGGCAAACCAAATTGATAGACCGGAGAGAAATACAAAGCTATAACAATCATGCATAAAAGAGTTCAGAGAAGACTCAAATATTTCTCATGAATAATCTGATCATAAACTCACAATTCACCGGATCCCAACAAACACACCGCAAAAGAAGATTACATCGGATAGAACTCCAGAGGAGAACATGGTATTGAAGATCAAAGAGAGAGAAGAAGCCATCTAGCTACTAGCTATGGACCTGTAGGTCTATGGTAAACTACTCACACATCATCAGAATTTAGTAAGGTTGATGTAGAAGCCCTCCGTGATCGATTCCCCCTCCGGCAGAGTACCGGAAAAGGCCTCCAGATGGGATCGCAGAAGAACAGAGGCTTGCGGCGGCGAAAAGGTTTTTTATTCTATCTTTTTGGTATATTGGGAATATTTGGGAATTTATAGCGCTGGAATTAGGTCAGGAGGGGCAACGAGGGGCCCACAAGCCTGGGGGCGCGCCCTACCCCCTAGGCGCGCCCTCCAGGCTTGTCGCCTCCTCGTGGCTCTTCTGGTCTTCTCCCGAAGCTTCGTGGGTCTCTTCTGGTCCAGAAAAAATTAATCCAAAGTTTTTTCTCTTTTGGACACTTTTTGATAACGATTTTCTAAAAAGGCAAAAACAAGCAGAAAACAACAACTGGCACTGGGCACTGGGTTAATTGGTTAGTCCCAAAAAATGATATATAATGGCATATAAATGCATATAAAACATCCAAGATTGATACTATAATAGCATGGAACAATCAAAAATTATAGATACGTTGGAGTCGTATCAAGCATCCCCAAGCCTAATTCCTGCTCGTCCTTGAGTAGGTAAATGGTAAAAACAATTTTTTTGATGTGAAATGCTACCTATCATGTTTCATCATGTAATCTCTCTCTCTTGTGGTATGAATAATAAGATCCGAATGATTCAAAGCAATAGTCTATAATTTGATATAAAGACATCAATACTCAGGCATACTAATAAACAATCATGTCTTTCAAAATAAAAATGCTAAAGAACATTATCCCTACAAAATCATATAATCCTATCAAGCTCCATCTTATTAACACAAAGTATTTATCATGCACTACCCCGATGACAAGCCGAGCAATTGGTTCATACTTTTTAACGCGCTTCAGCTTTTTCAACCCCCACGCAATACATGAGCGCATGCCATGGATATAGCACTATGGGTGGAATAGAGTGTGGTGGTAGAGATAAATAAGGAGAAGTTAAAAAATAAGAAGATAGTCTCACATCGACGTGGCTAATCAACGGGCTATGGAGATGCCCATCAATTGATGTCAATGCGAGGAGTAGGGATTGCCATGCAACGGATGCACTAAGAGCTATAAGTGTAAGAAAGCTCAACATGAAAACTAAGTGGGTGTGCATCCAACTTGCTTGCTCATGAAGACCTCGGGCATTTGAGGAAGCCCATCATCGAAATATACAAGCCAAGTTCTATAATGAAAAATTCCCACTAGTATATGAAAGTGACAAAATAGGAGACTCTCTATATGAACAACATGGTGCTACTCTGAAGTAGAAGTGTGGAAAAAGGATAGTAACATTGCCCCTTCTCTTTTTTTCTCTAATTTTTTTTCATGGCTCTTTTTGGCCTCCTTTTTTTTTTCTTTTTTTCTTTTTCGTCCGGAGTCTCATCCCGAATTGTGGGTGAATCATGGCCTCCATCATCCTTTCCTCACTGGGACAATGCTCTAATAATGATGATCATCACACTTTTATTTACTTACAATTCAATATTACAACTCGATACTAGAACAAAAATTTGACTCTATATGAATGCCTTTGGCAGTGTACCAGGATGTGAAATGATGCTAGCGTAACATGTATAAAAATGATGAATGGTGGCTGAGCGTCAAATACTATGCCAGCTATATGATCATTCAAAGCAATATGACAATGACGATGTGTGTCATAAAAATGGAACGGTGGAAGTTGCATGGCAATATATCTCGGAATGGCTATGGAAATGCCATGATAGGTAGGTATGGTGGCTGTTTTGAGGAAGATATAAGGAGGCTTATGTGTGATAGAGCGTATCGTATCACGGGGTTTGGATGCACCGGTGAAGTTTGCACCAACTCTCGATGTGAGAAAGGGTAATGCACGGTACCGAAGAGGCTAGCAAATTGCGGAAGGGTGAGAGTGCGTATAATCCATGGACTCACATTAGTCATAAAGAACTCACATACTTTTTGTGAAAGTTTATTAGCCCTTGAAGCAAAGTACTACAACGCATGCCCCTAGGGGGATAGATTGGTAGGACAAGTCCATCGATCGTCCCCGACCGCCACTCATAAGGTAGACAAGCAACAATAAATCATACTCCAACTTCTTAGCATAATGACAGATCATACGTGCATGCTTCAGGAATCACAAACTTAACACCAATATTCTTACTAAACCACAATTATCTACTAATACCTCCCACATATTACCATCTTAATATCGCAAAACTATTTCAAGGAATCAAACTTATCATATTCAGTGGTCTACATGAAAGTTTTTATTATATCCCTCTTGAATACCTATCATATCAGGACCTGTCGTGGTTATTAGTCTGACAGTAAGTACTGGGGGTACGAATGAGGGGCAGAGCCTAGCTATAGCGCAGGTGTAACACTCGGATTTAGCGAGTTCAGGCCGCTCTCGGAGGAGGTAAAAGCCCTACGTCTCGTGCCCTGAGGCTTGTTTTCTCTGGGGGTATCTAATTACAATGAGTGCTTAACCCTTGCAATGAAGGGAGAGGGCGGCTTATATAGGAGTGCGCTGCAGCCTCTCAGCCACCACGTCACCGGGCATTAATGACAATAAGTACAGCGGTTAAGGGCGTTTAACTCTGATTAACACGGCTATGACTACGGCAGTTACTGGTAACGGTAGCCATAACTATGCTTAAAGTCTAGTTGGAGACTACTCGACCGTTGCAGCTCTACGCCGTCCGTACGCCTCCTATGTCCAAGTGATGATGACTGGCCGACTGGAGAGTAGACGTCTGTCTGAGTGCTGCCCATGCAGGGTCTGAGTGAATCCTTCGTGGTGTGCATCCGGTTGCACTTGTGACCCAGGGATCTCTGAATAATAGTGTGGGCCTTAGGTGGGCCCTAGATGTCAGGTCCTTGTCCCTACCGGTGGTAGGTGACCCCATCATTAGCCCCCGAGTCGGTTGAGGCTTAATAGGACGAGTGGGTTGAGCTTTCGGAGCGGTCCGAGTGCTTCGGAGGCACTCGACCTCCGCTCATCCCGCCGTTATCCTTGGGAGAAGCCGCAACGGATTCTGGACTAGAGAACTTCCGAATGATCGGACGGTGACGATTTCTAGGCAAAACTTGGTGGCATCTGCGTGTTTCTCAGGAGAGATGGGCTTGGGGCTGAGTGGAGGCATGCCATGAAACTCGAGTGACGATGCCGGTGCATGGACTGAATCTCCGGAGAGACGCCACTCCATATCCCGGAGGAACGCCCGCGCAGGCCAACTTCGAGTCCAAATTTATGAGACACGCGCCTTGGAGCCTAGTGAAAGGGCCAAGTTAACCCGCGGAGGGGCGTCGAGCTCGTCCTTTCGCAATCCTGGAGGTGACCCCAGTCGGGTGTTTAATGTGTCCGAGTGCACGGTAGCCCGTGGAAGGCGGTCGGTCGGGCTGACGGGCACTTTTGGAAAGAACGGGATGGACGCAATCTGTCAGATGGATTCGCCATGGAAATCATGGGATTCGAAATGATGCGCGCGCACGCGTGGTGGTGGTGCCACGGCTAGTGGGGAAAGTGGGACGTGACACCTCGATTTTCGCCTGGAAATCTGCCACGTGTCCTGCCTTTCCTGTGTGCGAGATTGCCACCAAAACCATTGTTCTGGGATCCGACGGCTCAGGGCCGGTGAGTGATTCTGCCTGTGGTATAAAGGGCAGTTTCACCGCGTGGGGTTAATTCCAGATCCCCTTTTCCCCCACTCTGCAATCTCCTCTCCACGTTCATCTCCACACTGCGCCGGAGCACTCGAAGCCATGGGGAAGGATTCCACCGCTAAGCTGGAGAGGGCGAAGAAGACGGGGAAGGTGGCGCCATCGAGTTCGGGAGCGCCGGCGGGCCGCATCGCGGGGGAATGGCTCCCTTCGCGTGTTACGGCGAAGCGATTGGAGGAGCTCGCCGAAGAGGGCCTCATCTCGGCGGACGGGTGGAGGCGGCCGGACGCGGACGAGGTCGAGCCAGCGCCGCAGGGTGACAAGCGCATGCTACTGGTCACCCACATCGAGAGAGGTTTTGCCATGCCTCCGCACCCTTTCGTTCGGGTTTTCTTGGATTTCTTCGGTGCGTAGCTCCATCATCTTCCTCCCAATGCAATCGTGTATCTGTCAGCTTTCGTTTCCCTTTGTGAGAATTTCATTGGTTGTCACCTGCATTGGGGCCTGTTCAAGCATATCTTCACGTGTCGCTGGATGACCGTGAAGAAGGATTCGCCGAGTGGGGAAAAGACTCATGTAACCTGAAGTCTACTACACAACTTTATTCTTGTAGACTCGTGTTGGGCCTCCAAGCGCAGAGTTTTGTAGGACAGTAGCAATTTTCCCTCAAGTGGATGACCTAAGGTTTATCAATCCGTGGGAGGTGTAGGATGAAGATGGTCTCTCTCAAACAATCTTGCAACCAAATACAAGAAATCTCTTGTGTCCCCAACACACCCAATACAATGGCAAATTGTATAGGTGCACTAGTTCGGCGAAGAGATGGTGATACAAGTGTAGTATGGATAGTAGATATAGGTTTTTGTAATGTGAAAATATAAAAACAGCAAGGTAGCAAGTGATAAAACAAAGCACAAACGGTATTGCAATGCTTGAAAGCAAGGCCTAGGGTTCATACTTTCACTAGTGCAATCTCTCAACAGTGCTAACATAGTTGAATCATATAACAATCCCTCAAAGTGCGATAAAGAATCACTCCAAAGTTCTTATCTAGCGGAGAACATAAGATGAAATTGTTTGTAGGGAACGAAATCACCTCAAAGTTATCTTTTCTGATCAATCTATTGAGCCATTCCTATAAGTGTCACAAACAGCCCTAGAGTTCGTACTAAAATAACACCATATGATGCACATCAATCAACTCTAATGTCACCTAGATACTCCAATGTCACCACAAGTATCCGTGAGTTGATTATACGATATACATCAAACAACTTTAGATTCATAATATTCAATCCAACACAAAGAACTTCAAAGAGTGCCCCAAGATTTCTACCGGAGAAAGTAGGACGAAAACATGCATCAACCCCTATGCATAGATTACCCCAATATCACCTCAGGAATCCGCGAGTTGAGTGCCAAAACATATATCATGTGAATCAATATAATACCCCATTGTCACCACGGGTATTCATATGCAAGACATACATCAAGTGTTCTCAAATCCATAAAAGTATTCAATCTGATAATAGTGATACCTCAAAGGTAAAAACTCAATTCATCACAACAAGATAGAGAGGGAAAAACACCATATGATCCAACTATATTAACAAAGCTCGCGGTACATCAAGATCATGCCAAATCAAGAACTCGAGAGAGAGGGAGAGATCAAACACATAGCTACTAGTACATACCCTCAGCCCCGAGGGTGAACTACTCCCTCCTCGTCATGGAGACCGCCGGGATGATGAAGATGGCCTCCAGTGATGATTCCCCTCTCCGGTAGGGTGCCGGAACAGGGCTCTAGATGGTATTTTGAAGGTATAGAGGCTTGCGGCGGCGGAGTCCAAATTCTAGGTTAATTTCTGGGGGTTCCTATATTTATAGGATTTTTTGGCGTTGGAATCACGCGAAGATGGGCTAAGATGGGCCCACGAGGCACCACGTCGCCATACCCCCCTGGCGCGCCCTGGTGCCTCGTGGGCACCTCGTGGCTCTTCTAGTCCTCACACGAAGCTTCCTGGTTCTCTTTTGTTCCAAAAAAAATCGTCAAAAAATTTCGCTGCATTTGGAGAACTTTTATTTCTGCACAAAAAACAACACCATGGTAGTTCTGCTGAAAACAGCGTCAGTCCGGGTTAGTTCTAATCAAATCATACCAAAACCATATAGAATTGTTATAAACATGGCATGAATACTTCATAAATTATAGATACCTTGGAGACGTATCATAACCCTGCTCCGTGGAGGTCTGGGGATACAAGTGCGGGGGCGGAGCGCCTTTCCAAAAATGAGTTTTCCCGACTTGGTGAAGGGCTGGCAAGACAGCTGGTTCTACTGCAAGGATGTGCCGAGTGAGGGATCTTCGATTGGCCTTCCTCTGTACTCGGGGGCAAGAGTCGCCGCGCCTCCATCTTTGGAGGTGAGTAAGGAAGAGAAGGTGGACATCGGGATCTTGACCGTCGCCATGGTTGGAGCCGTGAACGCTGGGGTCAACAGGATGGACCTGCTGGAGACTTTCTTGATTCGGAGGATCCAGCTGCTGCAGACCAAGGCACATCCCATGTGGATGTATGAAGGCCCGGGTGATGACACCCGAGTGCACACGGAGGAGCTGACCGACGATGCCCTGGCCAACAAGATCAAGGCCATCACCTCAGCTCGGGACAACCCGCGCGGCGCCAGAAGGGTGCCTCCGTACGAGAAAAGCATCCATCCGATTGAGGTAAGAGTCTCTTGGACCAGTCGGATCGTGACCAGCCCTTCCTTGTGTTTCTAGATCTTGACTTTATGTTTTCCTCCCTTTCAGAGCTCCCCGCAGATGATCTCCAACATTCCGTCGGTCAACCGGTCACCGGCAGATGTGACGAGTGACACGGAGCATCAGCACTCAGACGGCAGTGATGAGGAAGGAGGGGGAAGCGAGGAGGAGGAGGAGGAAAGCGATGAAGACGAGAGAGACACCGAGGAGGGCGAGGAGGCGGAGTCTTACCCATCCGAAGTCGTTCCCCGAGAACGCCGTACCAAGGAAAAGAATGACCCGAGCGCTAGGGCGACGGGTTCCAGAGTGCCGAGTGATCCGAGGCGGACTGCTTCGGTTTCTTCACGCGGAGCGAAGCGCCTGCGGGCGGAAGCCGTTGATTTGGCGGAGAAACAGCCCAAGCAACCGAAGCAGATCACTAGCAAGCCACGGAAGGCGGCGGTGCCAAGGATCAAGGTGGCGGTGCCACTGGCCTCGACCTGAGTATCCGAGAGCTAACCTCTTTTCTGTGTGACCTTCGTTGGCCTGACGTGCCGAGTGATCTTGTGCCTTGCAGTAATGAGACGTCGACCACCTCGTTGGATTCGAATGCTCCCAAGAGAAACCGGGTAGAGGGTGACGCCGCCGACATCGCTACATCCAAAGGTATGATCTTGTCGATTGATGTCTATTTTGAATCTTGTTCGAGTGGTTCTCGACCTGATGTTATCTCCCGAATGTTCGCGCGGCCCCGACTGAGGTCATCCACCTGGACGAAGACGACCAAGCCAACCTGCCGCACCCGGAGGCCGACAAGCGGGCGCTGACCAGAGAGGACATCGTGATGCGAGAAGCTTTGTCCAGCTAGACGACCCGGGTTTCTCCTGCTAAGGCTGTCGGGAAGCCCGTTTGTCCAAGCCCTCCGGCATAGGCCAGCTCTTCGATGGTGCTCACTACGCCGCCTCCTGAGCCCACACCTGTGCCACACTCGGCTCCTGCTGCTGCTTTTGCCTTGCACAGGGTCCCTGAGGACCAAGTGGGAGCGAGTAAGGAAGCCTTGATCCAGGTGGAGGTGATGAACAATCGGCTGAGGGAAGCGTACGACGCCAGCGAGGCTCTGAGGACCAACGTCCGAGTAAGTATGATTGTAAGTATTGTTCAAGTTTTTTGTTTTGAATTTGAAACTGAACTTCCGTCAGTGGGTTTGCGTGGGGCACACCCATTGGGTGATCGTTTTTCTCTAGTGGGGGTACGCTGAGTGCACCCACTGGGTGTAGTCCCCAAGGCTCCCGTTGACTGAAGACAGTCGGCGGGAGTCTTAGAACCCCATCCTGTCATTATTTCCACTCGGGTCGACCGGAGTCTTAACCGAGTGTGTTTTTTCTGGTGGGGGCACGCTGAGTGCACCCACTGGGTGTAGTCCCTGAGGCTGCTATCGATTGCGGGCAATCGGTGGGAGTCTGATAGAATCCACACATAAGCTCTCTTTTTTTAGCTCAACACAAGTCACTTTCCATTGGGGGCACGCTGAGTGCATCCACTGGGTGTAGTCCCCGAGACTGCCGTCGGCTGGAAGCAGTCAGCGGTAGTCTTAGAGTTTTTTATAGGACACTCGGAGTGTCCTTCCTCCCTTGGCGGGCCGAGTGGGAAGCTTGACAAACTAGTAAGCTTCAAGCTGATCGAGCTTGTCTGCCTTGAGGTCGATGATGAAGACCAGTGTGTTGTTGTCTTTGATCTTCTTCATTGCTGACTCGGTTGTAAGAGGGTACTTCATGGTCTGATATTGGTCAAGCTTGTTCCTTCGACCGACTGATAACTTCCTTGTTTTGCGACAGAGGGTTTGTGAGCTGGGAACCCGCTACGCCGACTTGGAGAAGGAGGTGGTGCAGCTCAGAGTGGACTTGGATGCAGAGAAGCACAGGAGAAATCGCCTCGAGAAGGAGAAGAACGCCCTTGGAGGTAAGCCCCGTTGTTTGACCATTAGCCGAGTCATGTTTTTCTTTTGGTCCGAGTCAATAGCTTCTTCAGATGTCCGTGGTGAGAATGCTCAACTTGTAATGAGGCTGAGGACTTCTATTTCTTTAGACACCATGAAGCAGGCATTGGAGGATAAGGACAAGGAGCTGGCGCTGGCCCAGAAGGAGGCCAGGAGCAAGACCAAGGCTACTGAAGAGAAACTGGCTTCGGTCAGCAAGCTTGAGAAGGAGATTGAGACCCGGAAGGCCACCGCCGAGACAACCAAGAATGAAGTTTCCGAGCTTAAGAAATCCAACGCCGAGTGGGAGGTGAAGCACAGTACCCAGGCAAACGCCTTCGAAGAGGAGAAGAAGAAGCTGAATGATCAGATCACCAAGCTCCTTGAGAAGAAGGGTGAACTCAAGGAGTACATCCAGGAATTCGGCGAGGACATGGGCAAGAAGCTTGAAGGTAAGTCGTCTCGCCGATTGAATTTTGTCTGCTTTGCTCAGGAGTCTTGTATCTCTGATCCCGAGTCATCTTTCACAACAGAGTTCTGCTATGACTTTGAGCTGGAAACCGACAGAGTCGAGAAAGACTTGGACCCCTCCAGGCAGATTCTCAGGGACCGTGCGGCCATGGCCATTCTCCGACTGGAGGAGCGTCTTGAGAGTGCCGTGGGGTATATCATCCAATTGCGGTCTGCCCTATCCAAGATCGACCGGGAGCTCCTCCCGGGCGACGAGCTCCCAAATGATCTGGAGTCGATGATGACCCGGCTGAAGGACATCCCAAGCCGAGTGCAAGCCTGGAAGAAATCTGTTGCTCGCTGTGGCACTGGCGTGGCCCCCACACTTGTCCGCGTTCATTGCAAGGATGTGGATGAAGGGAAGTTGAAGTCTCTGAAGGTTTCCAACACGAAGAAGTTCAAGTTCGAGGACTTCATGGAGACGTTCACCGAGGCCTCCACTCGAATTGCAGACGGCATCGACCTGGACACCTTCGTCGACCCGGCCAGTCCTCCCGCAGTAGAGTGAAAAAACATTTAAGTTCTGATTTTCCTTGGAATGCCGAGTGGTTGCTGCAACCATGAAACTTTAATGAGCCTTGGGCTCGCATACTTCACTCTTCGCTAGGAGAAACTCGAACGGATCGGAGTTTATTCGAATGCTTGAATTCTTATACCATTTGCCAGTGTTGTTTTTTCTAACTTAGGCG
This sequence comes from Elymus sibiricus, assembly GCA_039707655.1. Lineage (NCBI taxonomy): Eukaryota > Viridiplantae > Streptophyta > Magnoliopsida > Poales > Poaceae > Elymus > Elymus sibiricus. Next base: position 409,588,820 of record CM077666.1, on the reverse strand, counting down.
AAGGCTGGCTGGCGGCTAAGTCCCCGAGTGTGGAGTGTGTCTGCACTCGGATAGTCTTTAACTTAGGCGAAAGCTGGTTCGCGGCTCAGCCCCCGAGTGTGGAGCGTGTCCGCACTCGGATAGTTTTTAACTTAGGCGAAGTCTGGTTCGTGGCCAAGCCCCCGAGTGTGGAGCGTGTCCATACTCGGATAGTTTTTAACTTAGGCGAAGGCTGGTTCGCGGCTAAGCCCCCGAGTGTGGAGCGTGTCCGCACTCGAATAGTTTTTAACTTAGGCGAAGGTTGGTTCACAGCTAAGCCCCCGAGTGTGGAGCTTGTCCGCACTCGGATAATTTTTAACTTAAGCAAAGGCTGGTTCGCAGCTAAGCCTCCGAGTGTGGAGCGTGTCCGCACTCAGATACTTTTTAACTTAGGAGAAATCTGGTTCGCAGCTAAGCCCCCGAGTGTGGAGCGTGTCCGCACTCGGATAATTTTTAACTTAGGCGAAATCTGGTTCGCAGCTAAGCCCCCGAGTGTGGAGCATGTCCGTAATCGGATAGTTTTTAACTTAGGCGAAATCTGGTTCGCAGCTAAGCCCCCGAGTGTGGAGCGTGTCCGCACTCGGATAGTTTTTAACTTAGGCGAAATCTGGTTCGCAACTAAGCCTGTGCACCCACTGGGGGCATGTTGTTAGATTCCGAATGCTGTTAGTCACCGGAGTGAAAACATGGTGTTGGTCCAAATTAGACAAGATACAGGAAAAGTAAGACTTTAATTCATCTAATTTCATTCGGAACATTATTACAACGGGGAGAAATTTATTCTAAGTAAAGAATTTGCGGAGCAGATCCGCATTCAAGGCTCGGGGCTCTTCCTCACTTTTGGTGAGGTTGTAGAGCCGATAGGCTCTGTTATTCAACACTTTTGATATCGCAAAGGGTCCTTGCCATGGAGGCGCCAGCTTGTGCAGCTTCTGCTGGTCCAGTCGGAGGACCAGGTCGCCTTCCTGGAAAGCGCGTCCCCTCACATGTCTATCGTGATAGCGGCGTAGGTCTTGCTGATATGCAGTCGTCCTGATAAGGGCCAACTCAAGCTCTTCCTCCAGCAGGTCTAGGCCATCTTGATGCGCTTCCTCTGCCTCCGCCTCTGAGTAAAGATCCACTCGGGGGGAGTTGTGGAGCAGATCACTCGGCAGAATGGCCTCCGAGCCGTACACCAAGAAGAACGGAGTGCGCTTCGTGGACCAGTTTGGGGTCGTCCGCAAGCCCCAGAGGACCGATGGTGGCTCAGTGACCGAGGCTCCTGCCGCATGATTCAGGTCACACATGAGACACGGCTTGAGCCTCTAGAGTATCAATCCATTCGCCTGCTCTGCTTGTCCATTCGACTGCGGGTGAGCCACAGAGGCGTAATCGACCCGAGTTCCCCGGGAATAACAGAACTCACGAAACTCGTCCGAGTCGAAGTTCGACCCATTATCCATGATGATGCTGTGAGGGACTCCAAACCGGAAGATTATTTCCTTGATGAACTTGATCGCAGTCGAGGAGTCTAGCTTCTTTATGGGCTTGCTTCGATCCACTTGGTGAACTTATCCAATGCGACTAACAGATGCGTGAACCCGCTGGCCCTGGTCCGGAGTGGACCGACCATGTTGAGTCCCCAGACCGTGAACGGCCATGCGAGTGGAATTGTCTTCAGCATGGACGCTGGCTTGTGTGACTTATTTGCATAAAACTGACACCCAACACAGTGATCAACGATATCATGAGTGGCTTCATTGGCTTTGGGCCAATACAAACCTGCCCGAAACGCTTTGGCAACCAAGGTCCGGGAGGAAGCATGGTGACCACAAGTTCCCGAATGAATCTCCTGCAGGATCTGCTGCCCTTCCTCCGACGTGATGCAACGCTGAGTGACGCCAGTGGTGCTCTTCTTGTAAAGTTGTTCTCCTGTGACAGTAAAGGCTTTTGACCAATGGACGATCTGACGGGCCTCTTCTTCCTCTTCAGGGACCTCCTGCCTGAGCAAGTATGCGAGGTACGGCTCGGTGCATTCGGGAGTGATGACGAGCGCCTCTTGGACCAGATCCAACACCGCTAGAATGTTAACTTCAGTTGGATTCGATGGTCTGAATGGTTGTGGGGGCTCCTCCACAAAAGGGTCTTCCTTGATTGTGGGCGAGTGCAAGTGCTCTAGGAACACATTCTTCGGGACTGCTTTCGGAGTGGAGCCGATCTTGGCCAAGTCATCAGCCGCTTGGTTTTTGATTTGAGGGATGTGGTGGAGCTCTAGCCCTTTGAAGTTCTTCTCCAGCTTTCTGACGGCATTGCAGTAGCCTGTCATAGCTGGGCTCCGAATATCCCACTCCTTCATCACTTGGTTCACCACTAGGTCCGAGTCACCGTAGACCATCAGTCGGTGGATTCCCAGGGAGATCGCCATATGCAAACCATGCAGGAGGGCTTCGTACTCTGCCTCATTGTTCGAGGAGTCAAAGTGGATCTGAAGAACATAGCTGAGCTTGTCGCCTTTAGGGGATACTAGGATGACACCAGCCCCCGAGCCATTGAGCATCTTGGAACCATCAAAGAACATAGTCCAGTGGTCGGGGACACTCGGGGCTGGCTGTTCCTGTTCAATCCACTCGGCGAGGAAGTCTACCAGAGCTTGCGACTTGATAGCTTTCCTAGCTTCAAACTTGATGTCCAAAGGGAGGAGTTCGATGGCCCACTTGGCCACTCAGCCCGTGGCATCTCTGTTGTTTAGGATCTTCGACAAGGGGGCATCACTTATCACCGTGACCGAGTGCTCTTGAAAGTAATGAGCCACCTTCTTCGCAGTCAGTTAAATCCCGTACACTAGCATCTGGTAGTGTGGATATCTTTGCTTGGAAGGGGTCAGAACTTTAGAGATGTAGTAAACTGCCCTCTGGACCTTGTAGGCTTTGCCTTGTTCTTCACGTTCCACGGTGAGCATAGTGCTAACAACTTGGCATGTAGCTGCGATGTACAAGAGCAAGGGCTCTTGGCTGCCCGGAGCAGCAAGCACCGGCTGGGTGGAAAGCAGGGCTTTGAGTTCTTGGAACGCGGCCTACGCTTCTGTCGTCCACTCAAACTTCTCCGATTTCTCCATGAGTCGGTAGAGCGGCAGGGCCTTCTCTCCGAGTCATGAAATGAATCTACTCAGGGCTGCCAGGCAGCCCATGAGTTTCTGAACATCATGCAGACGTTGCGGCTACTTCATTTGGATTATTGCGCCGATCTTCTCGGGGTTAGCATCGATCCCTCATTCGGAAACAAGGAAGCCGAGTAACTTGGCAGCGGGCACCCCAAAAGTACACTTAGCCGGATTGAGTTTGATGCCGTATTGTTGTAAGTTTGCGAAGGTTTCGGCGAGGTCAGTCAGGAGGTCGGAACTCTTCCGTGACTTGACCACGATGTCATCCATATAAGCCTCCACATTTCAACGGATCTGCTTCTGCAAGCACTTCTGTATCATGCGCATGAAAGTTGTGCCAGCATTCTTCAATCCAAATGGCATTGTGGTGTAACAAAAACACCCGAATGGGGTGATGAATGCAGTCTTTATTTCATCTGGACCATACATTCGGATCTGGTGGTACCCGGAGTACGCATCCAGAAACGATAGTTGCTCGCACCCCGCAGTAGAGTCTACGATCTGATCTATGCGGGGGAGAGGGAAGTGGTCCTTCGGGCAGGCCCGAATGATGTGTTTGAAGTCAATACACATTCGGAGAGATTTATCTTTCTTGGGGACTAACACAGCGTTGGCGAGCCACTCGGAGTGGTATATTTCACGGATGAACTCGGTGGCCAAGAGCCGCGCAATCTCCTCGCCAATCGCCTTGCGTTTCTCCGTAGTGGAGCGTCGGAGATGCTCTTTGACAGGCTTCGCTTTTGGGTCAACTCTGAGATGATGCTCATCCAGTCCCCTGGGAACACCCGGCATGTCAGAGGGTTTGCATGCAAAGATGTCCCAGTTCTCACGGAGGAACGGGATGAGCTCGCTTTCCTATTTGCTGTCGAGCGTCGTCGATATGTTGGTCGGGGCAGCGTTTGAGTCCTCGTGGTGAATGTGAACCTGGTTCGAGTTGCCAGTCGACTGGAAGGCAGATTCCACAGTTGGCTTCTTGCTCTTGAGTAGATCACTTGAATCAATCGTCTTCTTGTACTCGTCTAACTCCGCCAACGCCATCTGCTCGTCAGCCATCTGAGAGCCTTTCTGCAAGCACTCTTCAGCTATCTTCTGATTCCCTATGATGGTGATTACGCCTTTCGGGCCTGGCATCTTAAGCTTAAGATACACGTAGCATGGTCTGGCCATGAATCGTGTGTAGGCAGGCCTACCCAGGATGGCGTGATAAGCACTCTTGAAGTCCACCACCTCAAAGGTTAACCTCTCCTTTCTGAAGTTCTTTTCTCCCCCGAATACGACGTCGAGGGCAATTTGCCCGAGTGACTTTGCTTTCTTCCCAGGAATAACCCCGTGGAACTGCATATTGCTCTTACTCAGTCGGGACATCGGAATGCCCATCGCCCCCAGAGTATCAGCGTAAATGATGTTGAGCCCGCTGCCACCGTCCATGAGGACTTTACGCAGTCAGACTCCTCCGACAGCAGGATCGACCACCAGCGCTTGCCGCCCGGGGGTCAGTATGTGAGCTGGGTGATCTGACTGATCGAAGGTGACAGGGGTCTGGGCCCAGTCTAGGAGCTTGGTCACAGTCGGAACTGCCATGTTGACCTCTCGGTTTATCACCTTGAGGCGACTCTTGCTTTCTACGTCAGCAAAAATCATAAGAACCTTCTCGACATGGGGGTACCCGGAGGTGCCTTTATCCCCATCGTCGTCCTCATCCTCATCCTTCCCCTCGAAGGGGTCTTGATGCATCTCTTGCTTGAGTAGCCGGCATTCCTGTCGTGGTATTTTCACGGCAGATGTCCTCATAGGACTTGATCTCGAAGCCATCGCATAAGTAGTAGACCGAAGGGGTTAAACGAGGAACACGGGAGGCAAGGTTTACCCAGGTTCGTCCCCTCTCGTGGAGGTAAAAGCGTACTCCTGCTAGATGTATTGAAGATCTCGATTACAAGGGTTTTGGACACTTGTCTAGCCCTAGCTCTCGAAAGGTTTCAACGTGATCTCTCTAGCCCCAGGGCTCCCCCTTTATATATATAGGCGGAGGTCCGGGGCTTACATAAGAGTCCGGGTCGGGATAGCAATCCGAGCCAAACTCTCCTTTACTTGTTTCCTAAGTTATACCTCGAGGCGGTTTGCACATACCGCCTCTCACGGCGGGTCTTGGGCCGGCCCTTCCTTGGGCGGCTCTTCTTCTGGGCCTCTTGAGAACGCTCCGGCCCAACTAGCCTATCTTCAATAAAGATCCCCAGAACCCGGCCCTAAACGGGCGGGTCTCACCGAAAGATATTTCCCTGACAATTCCCGAGTGGTATGCTTTGGCAGGATCAAGTTGCCTTCTTCATCTTGCTTCGTGTGAATCTGACAGGGCTGATCAAGGATGTTGTTCTTTGGGGCGGCTTTCTTTTTTCTGGCCCACTCCTTCTTCTGCTTCGGCGGGCCCTTGCCTTTACTTTGGCCGGCCAGAGCCGTAGCTTCCGCATTGCTGGCCGCCTCGGCTTTGCGCTTCTACTTCTTGTTCTTGTTGTGGTATGACTGATTTGCATCCCCAGCGCGGCCTTTGCTGCTTCTCAGTCTGTCTTCCTCTTTGCCATTGGCGTACCGGTTGGCTATTTCCATCGCCCAACTGAGAGTAGGGATCTCACTGCGGCCGAACTTCAGGGCCAACTCATGGTACCTGACACCAACCTTGAAGGCGCAGATTGCCTGGTGTTTAGAGACGTTTTCCACCGCGTTATGAAGGGTGGTCCATCACTGGATGTACTCTCAGAGAGTTTCATTCTTCTTCTGAACGCAATGTTGCAGTTCTGACAACCCACCCGGGCGCTTGTACGTGCCCTTGAAAGTCTTGATGAAGACTCGGGCCAGATCATCCCAACAGTATATGCTGCCTGGTGCTAACTAATTGAGCCATGCTTTGGCCGATCCCTCGAGCATCAGTGGCAAATGCTTCATAGCCACACTGTCCGGCGCCGATGACCAAGATCCGGGAGAAAGGGGCGGCCGACAGCAGTCCGGCACCGATGATATATGCGGCGTCTTGTACGGTACCGGACGGACCTTGGCGCGGAACCACACGGAGGATGACTCCTCTACCGGCGCTCGAGCATGGAGAAGGGAGCACCTCCATCCCAGCCGAGCTCGTAGCTCTTCCCGGCCCAACACCTCAGCTCTCTTGGGAAGCACCGCTGTTGCGCCATGGCATGCTGGATCTGGGGCCTAGGGTTGGGAGGTCAGGGGAGGGGAGAGGGTGGGGCGGGGCCGGCGAAGTGGAGGAGAGGGGCACGACGGTAGGAGGGGAAGGGGCGATGATGGGGGAGAGGGGGAGGAGGTCGCCGGCGGTGGAGACAGCGGTGGCGGCGGCAGACGAGGGGGGAGGGAGAGGACAAAGGGAAGGAGTGGGTGGCGGAAGGGGGGGTGTCTGCCTGTCTGGGGCTGGGGGAGGAGGGTGCGGCGTCGGAGGGAGCTGCTGGCGAGGTGAGAGAGCCGGCATAATCGGTCTGGATCGGGAAGGAAGGGGATCGAGGGAGGAAAGTGTCCCGCGCGCTGCTAGGGTTTGGGTTGGGAGGTCCGGCCAGCTCGATGGAGCGCGGCGCGTCGAAGCACGCACGCGCGCGCCGGCGAGCAAGCCAGCCGTGGTCGCTGGGCGGCGACGCCTCTCTCTCCGGCAAGGCCGAGGCGGGCGGAGGAGAGCAGGGGCGGATCGAGATCAGAGAGGGAGGGAGAGGGTGGCGGCTGTGGGTGCGTGGAGGCTGAGGGGGTGAGGGTTGTGCGTGGGTGAGAGGGTGAGGGGTGAGGGCTGCCGTTGGATCCGGGAGCATCCGACGGTGTTTGATGCATGATCCGCATGAGATGCCCATGGACCAATCAGAACGCAGCAAACAATTTGAAGACCTTATGACCATCTAAATTGGTCGCGATAAGTTTTTTCACGAAAAAATCATTTTTCATTTTTCGAGTGCCCAAAATGAGTTTTTTTGTGAAGGATCTACCAAATATTTGTTCAAATGATATCATATTTTGCACAAGTTTGCATCTTGGATTGGCAAACAATGTTGACAAAGGGAGTTTTCATTTTCTTTGCACGAAAATTCCATTTTCCATTTTTTTCGAGTGCCCAAAATGAGTTTTTTTTGAAGAACCTACCAAATATTTGTTGCAAAATTGGACCAAGTCAATTTTATAAAATATTAGGCCATTTTAATGTACAATTGACCAAATGGTTGCGTGTCAAAAGCTTTGATCCACCTCTCGTGAAAAAGACAAATTTCCGCCGATTCAGAAGGAAGCGGGTCAAATTTGAACTGCAGCTGCCTCATAGTTTGCTCTTTATTTTTTTCAAAAATCATTTCTAGGTACATAAGTATCTATTTAATCAGAGAAACTCCAAAAGTTTTGCAAGATTCAACCCCTAGGTACGAACGGTCATGCCCGCCGTTTTGACCGCATTTTGAAACGGGCACAAGAAATTAAAAAAAAATCGAAAAAATTGAAAACCTTCGCATTGCATCATTATATGTGAATTAGTTTCCAGAAAAAATAAGAAACTTGAACTACGACAAATGTCTTAAAAAAGTGTTCTCACAAACGAGCTATCATGTATGAAGATGCATGGCTTTCAAAGCAAGTGGCCAATGTTATGGCAACATTCATGGCATAGTTTATTGAAATGATATCATACTTTGCACAAGTTTGCATATTGGAATGGCAAACAATGTTGCCTAAGGAAGTTTTCATTTTATTTGCACGAAAATTCCATTTTCCATTTTTCGAGTGCCCAAAATGAGTTTTTTTGTGAAGAACCTACCAAATATTTGTTCCAAAATTGGACCAAGTCAATTTTATAAAATATTAGGCATATTTAATGTACCATTGACCAAATGGTTGCGTGTCAAAAGCTTTGATCCACATCTCGTGAAATAGACAAATTTCCGCCGATTTAGAAGGAAGCGGGTCAAATTTGAACTGCGGCTGCCTCATAGTGTGCTCTTTATTTTTTCAAAAATCATTTCTAGGTACATAAGTATCTATTTAATCAGAGAAACTCCAAAAGTTTTGCAAGATTCAACCCCTAGGTACGAACGGTCATGCCCGTCGTTTTGACCGCATTTTGAAACGGGCACAAGAAATTCAAAAAAAATCGAAAAAATTTGAAAACCTTCGCAATGCGTCATTATATGTGACCTAGTTTCCAGAAAAAATAACAAACTTGAACTACGGTAAATGTCTTAAAAAAGTGTTCTCACAAACGAGCTATCATGTATGAAGATCCATGGCTTTCAAAGCAAGTGGCCAATGTTATGGCAACATTCATGGCATAGTTTATTCAAATGATATCATATTTTGCACAAGTTTGCATATTGGAATGGCAAACAATGTTACCTAAGGAAGTTTTCATTTTCTTTGCACGAAAATTCCATTTTCCATTTTTCGAGTGCCCAAAATGAGTTTTTTTGTGAAGAACCTACCACATATTTGTTGCAAAATTGGACCAAGTCAATTTTATAAAATATTAGGCCATATTTAATGTACAATTGACCAAATGGTTGCGTGTCAAAAGCTTTGATCCACCTCTCGTGAAAAAGACAAATTTCCACCGATTCAGAAGGAAGCGGGTCAAATTTGAACTGCAGCTGCCTCATAGTTTGCTCTTTATTTTTTCCAAAAATCATTTCTAGGTACATAAGTATCTATTTAATCAGAGAAACTCCAAAAGTTTTGCAAGATTCAACCCCTAGGTACGAACGGTCATGCCCGCCGTTTTGACCGCATTTTGAAACGGGCACAAGAAATTCAAAAAAAATTGAAAAAAATTGAAAACCTTCGCATTGTGTCATTATATGTGACCTAGTTTCCAGAAAAAATAACAAACTTGAATTACGGCAAATGTCTTAAAAAAGTGTTCTCAGAAACGAGCTATCATGTATGAAGATCCATGGCTTTCAAAGCAAGTGGCCAATGTTATGGCAACATTCATGGCATATTTTATTCAAATTATATCATATTTTGTACAAGTTGGCATATTGGAATGGCAAACAATGTTGCCTAAGGAAGTTTTCATTTTCTTTGCACGAAAATTCCATTTTCCATTTTTCGAGTGCCCAAAATGAGTTTTTTTGTGAAGAACCTACCAAATATTTGTTGCAAAATTGGACCAAGTCAATTTTATAAAATATTAGGCCATATTTAATGTACAATTGACCAAATGGTTGCGTGTCAAAAGCTCGGATCCACCTCTCGTGAAAAAGACAAATTTCCGCCGATTCAGTAGGAAGCGAGTCAAATTTGAACTACAGCAGCCTCATAGTTTGCTCTTTATTTTTTTCAAAAATCATTTCTAGGTACATAAGTATCTATTTAATCAGAGAAAGTCCAAAAGTTTTGCAAGATTCAACCCCTAGGTACGAACGGTATAAAATTTAACAGCAAAGAAAAATCTCTAAATTAATAACTTAACAGAAATCAAAATATAAAACTAAATAATAAACAGAAAGTATTTTAGCATATTTTTCCCTGGCAAAAAGAATCAACTGAAAAGCTTTTATAAAACTCATAGTATGACCTAGACAAACTTTAATACAATACAAAACAAAAACAATATAAAAATATTTGTCTACTATAGACTAACATATTCCTAACAAATTTTGTCAAAAGTGACAAAAGAAAATTATTAAAATCATTTAAAACAAAAATAAAAATGAAATAAAATAAAACTATACTAAAACAGTATTGTTTTGCTAAAACCCTAATTTAAAATAATCTAAAAATAAATCAGTAAATGCTACTGGATAAATAAATCAATAATAAAACAGTAGCAAAAATTATCATTCAAAAATATATTTTAAAACTCAAGATAGGGCCAGATTAGTGATTTGAACAAAATTCATCAAATTCAAATTTAAAAACTTCAAATATGAGAACTATTTGAATCTACAGAAACTTCATAAAATTTGGAATCTAATGTAAGAAGAATCACTCAAAAATACTAAATACTATAAAAGATAAAGCAAAAACAAAATAGAAACTATTCTGAAAATTAAAACAGAAAATAAAATAAAGAAAAAGCTACGGATCAGGCAGAGGCCACGTGGCGCTACGGGGTTGGCTAGAGGGGGTGGCCGATCGGCGTATACGGGTGGATGGCCAGTGTCTAAAGAAAAACGCTTCGGTGTTTTATAAAACGAATCGGAAAACGCGGTGGCCGTGCGATCGGGATCCTAGGGTGGAGGAGCCGTCCGATTGGAGAGAGAGGGGCGGGCGGTCATTACCGAAGAAGAAGACGGCGATGGCGGCTCGGACAACGACGGCGAGTGCGTTCCGGCGAGCTCCAGCTGTGGTGGCGGTGTCCAGTCGACGCGGCGGTGAACGGCGCGTCCAGGGGTATCAGTGGCGCGTCCTGGCGGGGTCGGAGACGAGCAGGGCGTCGAGACGAAGTTGCGGGCGCTCCCAGCTCCGGTGGAGCTCCGGTGAGGTGGTGGCGGTGGCTCTGGCAGTCTGTTGGGGAAGTGGGGATGTCTGGGAGGGTCACAGAGGAGTGGGTGTTCGGGTGGGGGCGTCGGCGAGGCGAGGGAGGGTGCGGTGGCGTCGGAAGCAACTGGAAAGGGCTACGGTGGCCGGCGGCGATGCGGGTGGGCTAGGGCTCCGGTGAGTTGGGGTTCGGGAGGGGTTTGAGGGGTGAACGAGAGAGGAGAGGGAGGGGTTTTTATAGGGCACGATGGCTTGGAGAGGGAGCCATTGGGGAAACGGATCCCGAGGGATCCGGGCAGGATCAGCACGGCGGTGCGTTGCCGTTCTGGCGCGCGCGTAGAGAAGGAAGGAGGGCGCCGCGGGTTTCGGGCGGACAGGTGGGACAGGGGTGTCAGGGAGAGAGGGAGGTGAGCGAGGGAGCGGGTGGCCGGGCTGAAGCGTTTTCGGCGCGCGGGAGAGGGAAGCTGGGCCGACCTGGCCAGATGGGCTGGTGGAGAGGGAGAGCTGGGCTTGGGGCTTCGCCCGTTTTAAAAAAAAAAGATTTTCCTATTTAAATAAAACAGAGAGAGTAAAAGAAAGGAAACAAATACAAATAAAAATACTATATATACATGTAATATATAAAAATGATCTCAAGAACATTTCCTAAAACATGCGCTATTTTTCAGTCAAATAAAATACAAAAAAATTCATATAATTCAAATAGTGCTACTGTTGCATTTAAAATGCAAATAAAATTGTTTCAAAATACCAAAATGAATTCAAATTTATTTTTCTCCATTTTTCTGTTAAAGGGAATCATGTTATCCTATTTTCCATGTATTTTATTTTTGGAGAAAAATAATTTGAATAAAAACCAAATAACTCCCAATTGGGTTTGAATTTGAATTTCAAACCACTTTCAAATCATTTCTGTTTTTCCCTGGTCAAATATATTTCAAATGCCCCTGAGTTTTTGAAATGTCATATTACTTCTCTTTTTTTTTTGAATGTTTCCAGAGGTTTTGAAACTTGAAAATTCATATAACTTTAAATTGAAAGTGGGTTTCAAAATAACTTCAAAATGAATTTCAATTTGATTCTTTTAAACTTCCAACTCATATTTCATATAATTTGAGGAAGTCCTTTTATCCTCTCTCATGAAAATCATTGAGTTGCATAAAGTCTCTAGTTTGAAAATATTTCAAATGAAATTCAAATCCTTTTTCATTTCTTTAAATGGAAGAAGTCATGTCATCTTCACTCTAGGGTTTTGTGATGAAATGAATTTGAATTCCTAGGGATAAAAATGCAAAGTGAAAGTTTTGGGAAAGTCATTTCATTCCCTCTCATTAAACTTTCAAAAGTTTCAAATTTCACTCAATTTCACACAATCAATCACACAATCAATCATTCATATTTATTTAATTAATATAATATTCCAGAATTTAGAATTTTGGGATGTTACAGCTGGATAGAGCTCAAATTTTATGGATAGTGATGATTTGAGCATATGGAAGATTTGGAAAAATCTCAGATCATTTGGATAAGCCTAGCTAGTACTTCCTTCACAAAGCTTCTCTCTGGATATAAACTTTGGAAATTTGCTGAGGAAGATTTACTAGGCAAATGGAGCTGAATATTGGCATGTGGCAATGATTTGGATATGTCAGAGTGCCCAAAAAGTTTGAGGGCAATTAGGAAAATATAAATAGCACTTCCTTCACAAAGTGCTTTTCTGGACAGAATAGGAAAATGAATATTCCTGAATTTTTTTTGAACTAGGCAAGGAAGGGATTTGACATATTTGTGAAAGATATGATCCAAATAATTTATGACAATTTTGTGGGAATTTTGGGGATGACAGAAATATAGGTTGCTTCACAACCTAGGGCAAAAATTGACACATGGACATGACACATAGGCAAAAGTTGACACATGGACATGACACATAGGCAAAACTGATGAGGTGGCACCTATTCATAGCAATGCACCACAATTTACAAGGCTATGACCATCTATATTGGTCGTAAGCAGATAGAAATAAGGTCGTCAGACAGTGGTGTTTGCTTTACGACCATTTCGTGTATGGCAATTACGACCTTCTTTACCAGTATGGTCATTATGGTTTAGGGTTTTGGCCCTCCAAAACAGCTTACGACCAATTGGGTCTAAATGGTTGTAGAATTATGACTATTTCTTCCAGGGTCACCGACAGAAGGTCACAAGTTGACATATTTCTTGTAGTGGGTGACCCCTTGAGCTATAAAAGGAGGGCCAGGGCAACGTTCACAGGGATCGATCCTTTGCACAACTTGCATGCGTAGCTGCTTCTCCCGCACCTTACCGGAGAAGCGCTCCTTGTACTTGTGTTCATACACATCAAATACACTAAAAGAAGGAGTAGGGTTTTACACCTCACGGTGGCCCGAACCTGGGTAAACTCTTTGCGTTTCTGCTGGTTCTGCTCTTTGTGCTCGTCGATCTCCCTATTCGAACCGCAAAGGGGCTAGATGGCCCCATAGATGGTTGTACGCATGACATCTTTGGCGCACGAGGTAGGGGGATCGCTTGCGCGAACCTGAATCAGCAGATTGCGCGTCAGTTTCATCAGTTTCATCACCACCTTTCTCGTTGTCGATGGCTCCCAAGAAGAGCATCACGATGACAGCTCCTTCGCACGTATCCGCAGGCGGCACAGGCGGCGCAGCCAACGCGGGCGATGCGGATATCGCGGTTGGAACGACCAGCGCAGGTGGCGCGGTCTCCATGCCCACCGTGGTCGAAGCAGGAGGCAGAGGCGCTGGAGGCGGTCGACTTCCTCGACCCTCTGGCGAGCAAAGCCATGATGGCACGGACGAAGCAGATGGACGTCTTCCTCCTCCTCGCCGCGTCGATGAACGCAACCACCGAAGCAGCAATGCCCGGGCCGGGGCGAGCCAAGATCCCGCCATGGCGACGTCTAGAGATGCTGCATCAGGATAGACGCCGTGCCCCCCACACAATAGGTGCAGTGCAACTCTGAGCGGCATCGACGACTCAAGGCGGCAGCGACCACATGGCAAAACCCCTGTCGATCGAGTTCCAGATCCTCAGCCACCACCTCCGCCACGGCAGCCCGCTGCTGAACATGCGCCGCGGCAGCAAGATCGCAATGGCGCTCCTACTGGCTCTGCCAGGAGTAGAGCGACGTCGTGGTCTTTGCTTCCGGCCATGCCAGCCACAGCAGCAGAGGCAATGGCGCGAGCCCAGATGCTGCTGAAGTTTCCTCGGGTAGCAGAAAAGATGGATGAGTGGAGGGCCACCATCCAGAGCCTGATTGGATTTGCCGAGATGAGCAGGTCACAGCAAGCGGAGCCATCTCGGCGTCCACAAACAGCACCAGTAGCTCCAACTGGTGACTGTGTTGAAGGTGCCGCGCCAACAGTGCAGTCACCTCCGCGGCAACAATTTCAATAGCAGCAACGCCAGCAGCCACGGCAAACGCAACGAACTGTAGAGACCGACGAGATGTCGATGGCTTCTTCAGATCCACGACCATGATTTGTGGCCCTTCCCCCGCAGAAGCTGGAGCCGGCCTCCGCAGGCATGGCAAGGGCGCTCACCCGGCCTCGCACAGACGACCTCACGGAGGCGGCAGACGTTCGTGCTCGGCCTCTACCTCTCACCATCACAATGGTGGATCTTCATAGAGAACAACAAAGGGAGGAAGACGAAGGAAGAGAGCGATGATGATTGGCAGAATGGAATGGGAAGAGATGGATGAGCAGCGCCCTACGTAGCCCTCTCTTTACGGGGAAGGCGCGAGGGCTGACTCTTCACTGATCTTCAGGCGCACTACCCCAGCAACCACCCCTCTTCGCCAATCCCTCGCCTCGCATGTAAAACGCATGGCGGAAGGAGCAGTAAAAGTGAAGATTATGACAGATATGGCAGTTATTCTCTGCCACGCGTGCTTGTGCATTGTTTTGGGCCTAGCCCAACGATGCTTGGCATGCGCATATGGCCCATGCCCGGGGGCTCCTGTCGGTGCATTAAGAAATGGGTCCTTAATACCCCTGACTTATGCACAGGAAGTAGTAGCCTTCCCAACGGCAAAGCTTGCCGGAGAATAATTCAAGCTGGGTCCAGAACCAAGACCAAGATTCAAGACTCAGTTTTAGAAGCCATTGGGGAGAAGATCAAGACAAAGCATCAAGTTCTACACCAAAGACAACCTTTGCCGGCAAGGTGAAGGCCCGACAAGCTCCGTGTCGGCAAGCTCTCGCTAGCTATTAGCGCTCCGCCTCATCGAGCAGCTAGTCGCTAATCAATGAGGTGTCGAGCCCGCAGGCAGTTAGGTGAGATTTGTCGGGCACGTGTCAGCGCGCTGGAAGGAGATTTGCCTTTAATGACACCCGTCCAGAAGGCCTGTCAAGATAATAGGAGGAAGATGGGCGAGCGGTGCAGAATCTTTGCCGGGGCTCCTCCTCCACATGACACCTAACGGAGCATTTATTGCTTTTGTCCTAAACTGGCAGAGTTAGGTATGATAGCACTGTTTGCTATCTAATCAACCTGTAATGACTGTTTTGCCACTGTGGGGACCCCTTGAGCTATAAAATGAGGGCCAGGGCAACGTTCACAGGGATCGATCCTTTGCACAACTTGCATGCGTAGCTGCTTCTCCCGCACCTTGCCGGAGAAGCGCTCCTTGTACTTGTGTTCATACACATCAAATACACTAAAAGCAGGAGTAGGGTTTTACACCTCACGGTGGCCCGAACCTGGGTGAACTCTTTGCATTTCTGCTAGTTCTGCTCTTTGTGTTCGTCGATCTCCCTAGTTGAACCGTAAAGGGGCTAGATGGCCCCATAGATGGTCGTACGCACGACAATGGGCTATGGAGATGCCCATCAATTGATGTCAATGCGAGGAGTAGGGATTGCCATGCAACGGATGCACTAAGAGCTATAAGTGTATGAAAGCTCAACAAGAAAACTAAGTGGGTGTGCATCCAACTTGCTTGCTCATGAAGACCTCGGGCATTTGAGGAAGCCCATCATCGGAATATACAAGCCAAGTTCTATAACGAAAAATTCCCACTGGTATATGAAAGTGACAAAATAGGAGACTCTCTATATGAAAAACATGGTGCTACTCTGAAGCACAAGTGTGGAAAATGGATAGTAACACAGCCCCTTCTCTCTTTTTCTCTCATTTTTTCATGACTCTTTTTGGCCTCCTTTTTTCTTCTTCTTTTTCTCTCTCTTTTTTTTGTCGTCCGGAGTGTCATCCCAACTTGTGGGGGAATCATGGTCTCCATCATCCTTTCCTCACTAGGACAATGCTCTAATAATGATGATCATCACACTTTTATTTACTTACAACTCAATATTACAACTCGATACTAGAACAAAAATATGACTCTATATGAATGCCTCTGGCAGTGTACCAGGATGTGCAATGATGCTAGCGTAACATGTATAAAAATGATGAACGGTGGTCGAGCCACAAATACTATGTCAGCTATATGATCATGCAAAGCAATATGACAATGACGATGCGTGTCATAAAAACGGAACGGTGGAAGTTGCATGGCAATATATCTCGGAATGGCTATGGAAATGCCATGATAAGTAGGTATGGTGGCTGTTTTGAGGAAGATATAAAGAGGATTATGTGTGATAGAGCGTATCATATCATAGGATTTGGATGCACCGGCGAAGTTTGCACCAACTCTCGATGTGAGAAAGGGCAATGCACGGTACCAAAGAGGCTAGCAAATTGCGGAAGGGTGAGAGTGCGTATAATCCATGGACTCACATTAGTCAGAAAGAACTCACATACTTATTGCGAAAGTTTTTTATCCCTCGAAGCAAAGTACTACTACGCATGCCCCTAGGGGGATAGATTGGTAGGATAGGTCCATCGCTCGTCCCCGACCGCCACTCATAAGGTAGACAATCAACCATAAATCATGCTCCAACTTCTTAGCATAACGACAGATCATATGTGCATGCTTCGGGAATCACAAACCTTAACACCCATATTCTTACTAAACCACAATTATCTACTAATACCTCCCACATATTACCATCTTAATATCGCAAAACTATTGCAAGGAATCAAACTTATCATATTCAGTGATCTACAAGAAAGTTTTTATTATATCCCTCTTGAATACCTATCATATCAGGACCAAATTCATAACCCGTGCATATTACCATTGCTAATCATTAGACTCTCAAAAATATATAAGTGAAGCATGAGAGTGCACCTATTTATTTAAAATATAACCACCGCCGTGCTCTAAAAGATATAAGTGAAGCACTAGAGCAACTGTCTAGCTCAAAAGATATAAGTGAAGCACATAGACTATTCTAACAAATCACGAATAATGTGTGTCCCTCTCAAAAAGGTGTGTTCAACAAGATGATTGTGACAAACTAAAAATCAAACAAAAGCAAACAAACTATATCACAAGACGCTCCAAGTAAAACACATATCATGTGATGAATAAAAATATAGCTCCAAGTCAGTTACCGATAGATTGTAGACGAAAGAGGGGATGCCTTCCGGGGCATCCCCAAGCTTAGGCGCTTGAGTCTTCCTTCAATATTACCTTGGGGTGCCTTGGGCATCCCCAAGCTTAGGCTCTTGCCGCTCCTTATTCCTTTGTCCATCGTAGTCTCACCCAAAACTTGAAAACTTCAGCACACAAAACTCAACAGAAACCTCGTGAGATCCGTTAGTATAACAAACAAATCTTAAACTTTAGATACTGTTGTAAATTGATTCATATTTAATATTGGAATAATGCTACTGTACTCCAACTTATTCACGACTCATACTCCCCGATACGATCCATAGATTCATCAAAATAAGCAAACTATGCAACAAAAACAAAATCTTTCTAAAACAGCACAATCTGTAAAGATCTGAATTAACATCATACTTCTGTAACTCCAAATATTCTGAAAAATTAGGACAACGTGGGAAATTCATATAGAAATATTGTGTAAAAACTTCAGAAGGTTATTATGCTCCAGCGAAAAACAAAAATTCGAGCACTGGCCGCAAAAGTTTCTGTTTTCAAACAGCATCAATCATACTATCTTCCAAATCATCCCAAAGGCATTACTTGGCACAAACACTAATTAAAACATAAAAACTCAATCATAACAGAGGCTATAATTGTGTAAACACTCAAGAACAGAAGGTAAAAGCAAAAATTTATTTTATTCATTGGGTTGCCTCCCAACAAGCGCTATTGTTTTATGCCCCTTGCTAGGCATAATGCATAGTTTCAAGTGTTGTCATCCTTCATTTTTGCTAATTTAGATGGGTTGGTTTCGAACCCGGGAGGCTCTTTACGCTTCCCATTATTTTCAGAAAATAAGGCAATTTTAGTATCTAAAGTGTTTATCTTCTTGTTGCAAATAGTGAGGAGATTATTGATGCGATTGAGGTTACCGATAACACTTTTAAGAGGTTCATTAGACTTTTGTAGCTCCACCAAATTCTTTTGAATATCTCCTAGCTTTTCCAAAATTTGAATCCTTTCTTGGGTATAATTAGATCCTTTTTGCAAGGGTGGAGTTCCCACTATCCCTTCTATTAATTCATAAGCAGTATTGTCGGTGTAATGAGAACCAGGGTCTCATAAACCTTCTTGGCTTGGGGTTATGCTAATCTATAGCTGTTGTGAAGCAGCCCCAGCAAGACGATATTACTGGCAAGTACTCCACAAGCAAGCAAGACCAAGAGCTCACCAGGGAGGAACTTCTTCTCGGCAGCACATTTCATCCTGCAAGGCGGAGCCGACAAGACAAAACTCCAGGCGGGTCATCCAGAAGATCAAGTCTACTGCTACCGGCAAGTTCCACACCGGCAAGCAATGACCCGGCAAGCTCTGTGCTGGCAAGCTCCCTTTGTCGTTACTCCACCGCTCCACCTCGGCGGCCTGTCAGAGGCTCGCCGACAGGTGTCGAGTGGGCAGGTAGTTAGGTGAAGCTTGTCGGGGCACGTGGCAGCTCACCGCCTGAAGAACACCTTTATCGACACACGTCCGTATGCGTGTCAAGCCATTATCTACCCTCTGTATTTACCATTTTGCCATTATGGTAACCCCTTTCTTCTATAAAAGGAGGTCCATGGCAACCTTAGCAAAGGATCGGACCCCTGCCCATTAACAGTACCCCAGTTGCGCCCCCGAGCTCCTCGCCGGGAGGCCGCGCTGTCTGTAATGGTGGGGCTTGTTCACGCACAATAAATACACCCAAAGCAGGAGTAGGGTTTTACGCTTTTCAGTGGCCCGAACCTAGGTAAAATCTCCTGCCTTCTCTGCTGGATCTGCTCTTTGTGCGCGTCGATCTCCCTAGCCGAAAAGTAAAGGGGCTAGATGACCCCATAGATGGTCATATGCATGACATCATTGGTGCGCCAGGTTTTTGTACAAGGACGAACTTGTTCAAGGAAGATAATCAAGAAAATAGCAGGAAATTAATTCAAGTTTTACAACTTAGCTTTCTCTGCTGTTTGTCCTCGGAGTCCACCTCGGCACCAGCGTCCTCCCCGGGATGCCTCCTTCCTTCCTCAGCACGCGCGCAGTTATCCACCAACGTATAGAGCTCGTTGACGGTCTTCGACAGCTTGACGTTCATCTTCTCCCTCATCCTTCAATTGTGCACGTTCGTATAAAATGCGGCAATCACCGCTGCGGGGTGCATATCCGGAATATTGCGGTGCACGCGGCTGAATCTCTGGATGTACTTGCGCAAATTTTTACCATCTCTTTGCGGGATCACTTGTAGATCGCTGGGCTGTCCAGGGGCCTTATGGCCTCCGGTAAAGGCACCAACAAACTCATTGCAGAGATCTGACCAGGAAGAAATGGAGTTCTCTAGCAAGTTCATTAGCCAAGATCTCACGTTGGGCTTCAGTACCAACGGAAAGTAGTTGGCGAGAATCTTCTCGTCTCTTCCCCCGGCAGCTTGCACGGCAATCATGTAGATGCCCAGAAACTCTGTCGGGCTGCGCTCTCTGTAATGGCGGGGCTTGTTCATGCACAATAAATACACCCAAAGCAGGAGTAGGGTTTTACGCTTTTCAGCGGCTCGAACCTGGGTAAAATCTCCTGCCTTCTCTGCTGGATCTTTTCTTTGTGCACGTTGATCTCCCTGGCCGAAAAGTAATGGGGAGCGCGGCCTCCCGGCGAGGAGCTCGGGGGCGCAGCTGGGCTACTGTGAATGGGCAGGGGTCCGATCCTTTGCTAAGATTGCCACGGACCTCCTTTTATAGAAGAAAGGGGTTACCATAATGGCAAAATGGTAAATACAGAGGGTAGATAATGGCTTGACACACATACGGACGTGTGTCGATAAAGGTGTTCTTCAGGCGGCGAGTTGCCACGTGCCCCGACAAGCTGCACCTAACTACCTGCCCACTCGACACCTATCGGTGAGCCTCTGACAGGCCGCCGAGGTGGAGCGGTGGAGTAACGACAAAGGGAGCTTGCCGGGTCATTGCTTGCCAGTGTGGAACTTGCCGGTAGCAGTAGACTTGATCTTCTGGATGACCCGCCTGGAGTCTTGTCTTGTCGGCTCCGCCTTGCCGGATGAAATGTGCTGCCGGGAAGAAGTTCCTCCCTGGCGAGCTCTTGGTCTTGCTTGCTAGTGGAGTACTTGCCGGTCGTATCGTCTTGCCAGGGCTGCTTCACAACAGCTTTAGATTAGCATAACCCCAAGCCTAGAAGGATTATGATACCCTGGTTCTCATTACACCGACATGAGCCCCCGAGACCACCTTCAGCAGAGAACTCGAAAGATCTCAATGCTAGAGGTGGGACCAAAAACTTGGCTTGGGTTATGATAATCACATCTTTTCCGATAAAAAATATACCTGACAAGCAGCCCCCGGGAAAGGTTATTCCAAAAGACCGCCAGCCCCCGAGCTCATCTACAAAGAGCTCGGGAGTCGTCATGTTCAAACTTCCGTTTAGCAGAGAACTTTAAAGATCTTGATGCTTAAAAGAAGACTTGTTTATGGAAGAGAACTTTAGGTTTCTCGATGCCAATTCTGTTTTCAACGGAGAACTCTATGGTTCTCGACGTTGGCTTCCGGGAAGGCTATTCCTGGGAAGGCTTTAGCTTCCAGCAGAGAACTTTAAGGTTCTCGATGCCCGTTTTTGATTTCAGCAGGGAACTCTGAGATTCTCCTTGCTGGCTTGCTAGAAAGGCAATTCCCGGCAAGACTTTTGTCGTCGGTAGAGAACTCTGAGTTCTCAATACCAATTTCCAGGAAGGTGTTTTCGCTAGTTGCCAACGTCTTCGCCTCCCTCATACGCTAAAAGTGATTTGTCCGGTCGCTACCATTGATCCCCGGCAAGACCATCATAGAAGCCACCGGGAAGGCAAGGCAGCTGCTGTTACCAGAATCCTTTTGGCATATCTGCTGCTGCAAGACATATATAAAGAAAAATAATTTTTCTTTAATTAATCCAGCTCTATTAGTCCGTGCCTCCTCTCCCAGCAGAAGCTCCGTGGAAGCGGCGCACGAGTTCGTTGTGGCGATGCATCACCAACCACGTAGCTAGTTGCGGCTTCCAAAGTCTTTCGCAAAGACAATGGAAGGCGACGAGCCCCCAGGCCTTTGGTTGCGAGCAGATGGGTGCTGCAACGGCCCTGCTTGGGTGGCCATGGAAATCAACCCCAACGGCTTCATATATCTGCGGCGGGGGTGGAAGTCATTCGCCTGCTCCCGTGGGCTAGGACGAGGGCATCTTCTCCACTGTAGATTTGATGGCTCTTCCATGCTCTTCGTGAAATTCTTCGGAACTTCCGGCGAGCGCTTGGTGTGCTGCGCAAAAAGCGAAAGCAGCAGCGACGCCAGCTCCTCCAGTGAGACCGAGGACGACGACGACGGCTCTCCAAGCGTCAAGAATGAAGATGACGACTCTGACTCCAGCTACGCACCAGCAGCACCATCATCTGGCCTTCTGGGAACGAGTCGTACTTTACCTAGGCGCTTCTTTTGCCCCTATAACAAAATCGATGTATCTCGCTTATGGCGCGTTTGAATGAAATGCATGTTGATTCCATTGTGCTGATGAATCAATGTACGTTATTTCCCCTGTTTTATTTTGCCTTTGCATGTTTTTATACCCTATGCTTGCCAGAAGTCTTGCCAGTGCGCACACTTGCCGCGAGCACTTGAGTAACGGATCCTTAGCAGCCTGCTGGAAGTGTCTCTACCGGCAAGTTAACTTGACGGTCACAATGAAGCTGCAAATCTTGCCAAGCGGACTCGAGGCAAGACAAGAGCGCAACCTGATCGCGGCAAGGTTCATTCGCGTGCAGGTTTTTCATACAAAGACTAAATCATTCAAGGGAAATTGCAAATGTAACAAGGAAATTGTTTCGAAGTTTTTCAACTTAGCTTTTCCTTGTATTGTCCTTCTTGTCGTATGAAATGAACACTTGAACGCCATTTAAATGGTAACCCCATCACTCCCCGCGGGAAACTTGCACGCGACGGATCCTTCTGTCCTTTGAGAAAAAGAAAGAAGAGAAAAGAGTGGTTTAGGAACCTTGACGGTTCATCAGTCATTCATACAAATTAAAGTGTAAGCAAAACATGACATGCATTTATACATAAATGAATATGTACAAAAGGTTGTGAAACACTTAGCTTTATTTCACTTATGCATAGGATCTGCGCCTGGCTTTGTACAAAGGGTTACAAGTCTTGACGACAAAGCTTGTACAAAAGGGGTTGCCGGGAAGTCCGGCAACTGTGCCTTATGGGTAGAACTTGCGAAGATGCTCAATATTCCATGAGTTTTGTACTGGACTGGCATCTTCGGTCTCTAGACGGACTGTGCCAGGTTTGGTGACTCGCGCTACCCGATAAGGGCCTTCCCACTTCGGCGTCAACTTGTTTGATTTCTTGGCGGACTGAATGCGCCGAAGAACAAGGTCGCCTTGCTCAGGGCTTCGGGCATGCACCTTGCGGCTGTGATAGCGGCGCAGGGCTTGCTGGTAGCGTGCAGCTCGCACGGCCGCCCGAAGATGATCTTCCTCATGGAACGTTGCGTTATCTTGCCGCGGCTGCTCTTGCTCTGCCTCATCATAGGCGAGCACTCGAGGTGACCCGTATATGAGTTCCGTGGGGAGCACCGCTTCTGCACCATAGACTAGGGAGAAGGATGTTAGGCCGGTAGCTCGATTTGGTGTCGTTCTGAGTGACCAAAGAACCGCCGGCAACTCATCAATCTAGCGCTTTCCGCACTTGTGCAGCCTGTCAAAAGTTCTTGTCTTGAGGCCTCGCAGCACTTCAGCATTTGCCATTTCTGCTTGACCGTTGCTTCTCAGGTGAGCAACAGATGCAAAACAAATTTTGCTGCCAAGGTCTTGGATGTACTGCATAAAGGTGCGGCTCATGAATTGTGTGCCGTTGTCGGTGATGATCCTGTTAGGGACACAAAATGGCAAACTAATCCTTTGAAAAACTTGACGGCTGACTGTACTATCACCTTCCTCACTGGTTCCACTTCAGGCCACTTGTGAACTTGTCGACGACGACGTACAAGAACTGAAAGCCCCCGGTAGCACGGGGGAAGGGGCCCAAAATATCATGCCCCTAGACCGAAAAAGGCCAGGAGAGAGGGATTGTTTGAAGAGCTTGAGCTGGCTGATGTATGTTTTTCGAATGGAACTAGCATGCTTCACACTTGGTTACTAGCTTAGTTGCATCCTGGAGGGCAGTGGGCCAATAGAATCCTTGCCGGAAAGCTTTTCCGACAAGTGCTCTTGATCCTATGTGAGAGCCACTTATGCCTCCATGTATCTCCGCCAACAGCTTTAGTCCATCTTCCCGGCAAATGCACTTCAATTTCACACCGTTTGGTCTCTTTCTGTATAGCATGTTATCCACAAACTGATACATACTTGACTGACGGGCTACTTTCTCAGCTTCTTATTGATCATCGGGAAGTTCTCCTGTTTGAAGGAAATGAACTATTTGTTGTGACCATGCCGGAGCCTGCGGTTCGATGACAAGGACTAAAGGCATCTCTTCGACTGTGGGAGCGCTTGCCTCAGCGGCAAGAACCTGAGGCTCTGCGTGAAGCTGCTGCTCACCGACAGTCGTGTCGTTGTCCCTGGCAACTTCCTTGCCCGTGGCTTCTGGAAGCTCTGCCGGAAAATACTTGCCGGAATTCAACTTTCTTCTTTTACTGGCCTGCATTGATGGAGTGACTGATGGTTGATTCAAATGGAGCACAAAAGTTCCCGGTTCCACAGGAAGCTTTTGAGCAGCACACTTTGACAGGCTATCAACAATGCTGTTTTCCGCACGAGGAATGTGCTCTGTTTGCAATCCGTCAAAGTGCTCTTCCAATTTCCTCACTTCTTCCACATACGCTTCCATCAACGGGCTCTGGTAATCTTTATTTACTTGCTTCACAACAAGCTGCGAGTCTCCACGGATGATCAACTTTCTGATCCCAAGGTCCACTGCGATCCTAAGACCGGCAAGGAGCCCTTCATACTCAGTAGTGTTGTTTGTTGCTTTCTCCCTGGGAAAGTGCATTTGGATTACATACTTGAGGTGCTCTCCGGTGGGTGCGACAAGCAGCACTCCGGCATCGGCGCCTTGCAGCGAGAAGGCACCGTCAAAGTACATGATCCATTCTTTAGCTGTTTCTTTGCCAGGGAGAGCTGTTTCTTGGATTTCCTCGTCTTGCATTGGCACCCATTCTGCAATGAACTCCGCCAAGTCCCTGCTCTGAATAGTTGATGTGCTTTCAAACTTGAGTGCAAAGCTTGACAGTTCAAACGCCCACTCCACTATCCTGCCAGTTGCATCTGGATTCCTCAAAATACGCTGCAACGGAAAGCGAGTGACGACGGTGATCTCATGTGCTTGGAAGTAGTGACGCAACTTTCTCGAGGCCATAAGAAGACCAAAAAGCAACTTCTGCACACCAGAATATCTTGTCCAAGCCCCCTGCAAGAGGGAACTAATAAAATAAACCGGACTTTGCACCACTTTCTTCTTTGGCACCACTTGCTGATCAGCTTCATTTGCTTGCGCTATTTCTGATTTATCGGCACCAGAGCTTGCCGGAGAAGATTCCGGTTTGTCATTGGACGGGCTTGCCGCTGCTGCTTCTTCGTCATCGACTTCCCTCTACGCCACTAATGCAGCACTGACCACTTGATTTGTTGCCGCTAGATATAGCAGCAATAGCTCTTGTGGATTAGGCGCAACTAGCGTTGGTGCAAAAGAGAGGTATCTTTTAAAATCCTGCAGCACGGCCTCCGCTTCCGGAGTCCATTTCATTGGACCTACCTTTTTCAAAATCTTAAATAAGGCAGGGCGCACTCAACAGACTTTGAAATGAACCTACTTAAGGCAGCAACTCAGCCGGCAAGATGCCGCACATCCTTGACGCTCTTTGGTGCTTGAATCTGTCAATTGCTTTGATCTTGTCCGGATTTGCTTCGATTCCACGCTGAGATACAAAGAACCCGAGAAGTTTGCCGGATGGAACGCCAAACACACACTTCTCAGGGTTGAGCTTCAAATTGATTTTGCCCAAATTTGCAAATGTTTCTTCTAAATCCTGAATGAGGGTTGATTTGTCCTTGGTTTTGACCACTATATCATCCATATATGCTTCCACATTTCTGTGCAGCTGGGGCTCGAAACCAATCTGGACTGCTCTTGCAAATGTTGAACCAGCACTCTTTAATCCGAAAGGCATACGCACAAAGTAGTACGTTGAAAGCACATTTCCTCCCTTGGTGGTTTTGGTAATTCATGCCAACATACATATTGTTGGACTAATGATTTTATCTAGTGAATTTCAGACAAGTTCAACCACGGCGTGGCATGGACAAGAGGACGTGGAACCCCATCAAAATGCTAAGGACAAGGATTGGCAAAAGATCAAGACTCTACATTTTTGGTTTAGTGATCCAAGATCACATTGAGTCCATAGGAAAGCCAATACTATTAAAAGGGGATGAGGTGTTGCTTAATGATCTTTTTTCTCAAGTGCTTAGTGACAGTACTTCTAAACCCTCAACCACTATCTCAATCCCAAATATGTCCAAAACCTACATTCCAACTCAGCTCCACCGAATTTCTCTATCCGGCCCCACCGAGTTCATCCAATACTTAGCCACTGCCAAAACCCTAACAAATCGGATCCACCGAAATGGATCTCGGTCTCACCGAGATGGCCTTGCCAACTCTCTGTAATCGTTTGCACTTACTTCGGTCTCACCGAGTTTTGCAAATCGGTCTCACCGAGATGGCTTGCCAACTCTCTGTTGCCTTATTGCTTCAATTCGGTCCTACCGAGTTGATGCAATCGGTGCCACCGAGATGAGGATTGCCCTAGGCATTGCACTTCGGTCCATCCGAGTTGTTCGTATCGGTCCCACCGAGATTCCTAAAGTTCATATCTTTTACACAGTTCGGTGCTACCGAGATGATCGTTTCGGTGCCACCGAATTGGGTCAAAAGTGTGTAACGGTTGGATTTTGTGTGGAGGCTATATATACCCCTCCACCACTCCCTTCTCAGTAAGGAGAGCCATCAGAACGTGCCTACACTTCCACCATACATTTTCTGAGAGAGAACCACCTACTCATGTGTTGAGATCAAGATATTCCATTCCTACCATTTGAACCTTGATCTCTAGCCTTTCCCAAGTTGCTTTCCACTCAAATCCTTCTTCGACCATAGCCAAATCTGTGAGGAGATGTTTGAGTGCTGGGAAGACTATCATTTGAAGCACAAGAGCAAGGAGTTCATCAACAACACACCATCTATTACCTTTTGGAGAGTGGTGTCTCCTAGATTGGTTAGGTGTCACTTGGGAGCCTCCAACATGATGTGGAGTTGAACCAAGAGTTTGTAAGGGCAAGGAGATCGCCTACTTCGTGAAGATCTAGCCCGAGTGAGGCTAGTCGTTTGTGGACGTAAGCCATGGTGGAATAGACAAGGTTGCTTCGTCGTGGACCCTTCGTGGGTGGAGCCCTCCGTGGACTCGCGCAGCCGTTACCCTTCGTGGGTTGAAGTCTCCATCAACGTGGACGTACGATAGCACCACCTATCGGAACCACGCCAAAAACCATCGTGTCTTCATTGCGTTTGATATTCCATACTCTACCCCCTTTACTTGCCGTACTCTTGCATGCTTTACTATTTCCGCTGCTCAATCTCTAGATATGCATGTGTAGAAAGAATTGGAGCGATCTTAACTTGTGCCAAAATCTGCCTAAGTGCCAAGAGAAATTAAAAACTGCACCTTTGGCTGGTTAGGAGTCTATTCACCCCCCCTCTAGACCTATCTCCTCGATCCCACAATTGGTATCAGAGCTTTGGTCTCCATTGCTTTGGTTTCATCACCATTGGAGGGAGATGGATGTGTCTACATTGGGGAGTCTTAGACATAGAGTGCCTATCCTCAATGGGGAGTATTACAACTTTTGGAAGGATGAAATGCTTGATATCTTTGATAAATTTCACTTGAGCAAGTATATTCATAATCCTTAGGTGCCCCCTATTGATCCCTTGCATCCTACTCATGAAGAGGAAATTGACATGCTTCGTAATCTTAGAACCGTCAATCTTATCATTAGAGGATTACCTAAGGTTGTACTTGGTTGTATGCAAAACTTTGCATGTGCTTATACTCTATGGCATGACTTAGAAAAGCGATACCCCGATTATTCCTTAAAGAGTCTCGATAAGATTCTTCATAAGGCTGTTGCTTTTCAGAAGATGAGTCCTAGTGATCCTAAGTTTGATGATTGCTTGTTTGAGCTTCGTGATCTTATGCGTGCCAAAGGAGATGTTAGAACTATTAGCAGCATTATCATCAAAACCATTAGAATCCATAAACTTGAACATTGTCATGATCATGAAACTAATGAATCTGTTGCCCTTTGTGATGATCACATGCATGATGATGATGATGCTGAGCATGGCTATTATGATGAAGACGAAGACTTTGGTATTGAATTTGAGAAGACCATGAGGAATCTCAGTCTTATGGCAAATCTTCGAGATTACATGGCCGGAGGAAAAGAGTGGATTCTTGATAGTGGATGTACCGATCACATGACTGGAGATAGAGACATGTTTCGTGAGCTTGCTAAAAATGATAGTCCACGCAAGTATGTGACTTTTGGAGACAACTCCAAGGGTAAGGTACTTGGCCTTGGTAAGGTGGCCATATCAAATGATAGCTCCATACAAAATGTTATGCTTGTTGAATCTCTTGGTTACAATCTTCTTTCTGTATCTAGACTAGCCGACTTTGGTTTTAATGTTCTATTTACCAAAGTAGATCGCCAAGTGTTTTGTCAAGATAATCATAATATAGTCTTTACCGGCATTCGTAGAGGTGATCTATACATTGTTGATTTCACTAAGAGAGCTCAACCTCGTACTTGTTTAATTGCTAAATCTTCTAAGGGTTGGTTATGGCATAGAAGACTTGGACATGTTGGCATGCGTAACCTTGATAAACTTATTAAAGGAGATCACATTCTTGGAGTGAAAGATGTTATATTTGACAAAGATCGACTTTGTAGTACTTGCCAGGCAGGAAAACAAGTTGGAGGAAGCCACCCCGTGAAGAACATTATGACCACAAGGAGACCACTCGAGCTACATCATATGGATCTTTTTGGTCCCAACTCCTATAAGAGTCTTGGTGGTAACTCTTTTGGTTTGGTTATTGTTGATGATTTTTCCAGATTTATGTGGGTGTTCTTTCTTGATGACAAATTGCAGGTACAAAAGATCTTCATGAACTTCGCAAGAAAGGCCCAAAACCAATTTGAAGTGAAGATCAAGAAGGTTCGGAGTGACAACGGAACGGAGTTCAAGAATGCCAATGTGGACACCTTTCTTGATGAGGAGGGTATTTCACATGAGTTCTCAGCTACGTACACACCTCAACAAAATGGAGTTGTTGAGAGGAAGAACCGGACATTTATTGAGATGGCAAGAACGATGCTTGATGAATACAAGACGCCAAGACATTTTTGGGCAGAAGCGGTTGAAACAGCTTGTCATGCAACAAATCGACTTTACCTTCACAAGCTTCTTGGTAAAATGTCATATGAACTGCTCACCGGTAACAAACCACAAGTTGGATACTTTCGAGTATTTGGCTCAAAATGTTACATTCTTGATAAGCATCGTCGTTCAAAATTTGCTCCTAAATTTGATGAAGGTTTCCTACTCGGTTATGGATCGAACTCTCACACTTACCATGTCTACAACAACTTCACTCGAAAAGTTGAAGAGACGGTAGATGTGAAGTTTGATGAGACTAACGGCTCGCAAGTCGAGCAATTGCCACTTGATGTAAGAGATCGAGAACCATCGGAAGCAATCCAAGACTTGCCCATTGGTAAGATTCGCCCCGTGGAAGTGAAGGAGAGTACCGCGTCTATTCAAGTGGAAGCCCCGACTTTGCATCAAAGTGAACGACAAGTTGATACGGAGGCATCCACAAGTGGAACACGTCAAGACGATGGGAATGAGGAAGTGTAACAAGATGATCCACCTCAACCTCCTTCTCCACCTCCACAAGCGAACAATGACAACATTTACGAAGAAGAAGAAGAAGATGATGATGATGATGATGAAGGAGCCTCACCACAACCCAAGAAAAAGCTACCTCGAGTTAGAGCAAGAATCGACAAGGATCATCCCATCGAACAAATACTTGGAGATATCCAAACCGGGAGAATCACTCGCTCTAAAACTCGTTTAGCTAACTTTTGTGAGCATTACTCATTTATCTCTAGTGTTGAACCCTTGAAGGTAGAAGATGCTCTCAAGGACCCCGATTGGGTGAATGCAATGCACGAAGAGCTACACAACTTTGAGAGGAACCAAGTTTGGACATTGGTTGAGAAGCCTAAGGAAGAGCAAAACATCATTGGAACCAAGTGGGTGTTTCGGAATAAGCAAGATGAAGATGGACAAGTTGTATTTAACAAGGCTCGTCTCGTAGCACAAGGGTACACACAAGTCGAAGGTATGGACTATGGTGAGACCTATGCCCCCGTTGCAAGACTTGAGTCCATTCGTATTCTACTTGCTTATGCCAATCACCATGATATCACTCTTTACCAAATGGATATTAAAAGTGCTTTCTTAAATGGTGAAATTGAGGAGGAAGTGTATGTTAAACAACCTCCCGGCTTTGAGAATCCCAAGAAACCTAATCATGTGTACAAACTTCGTAAAGCTCTTTATGGTCTTAAACAAGCCCCTAGAGCTTGGTACAAATGCTTGACAAAGTTTCTTCTTGAAAAGGGTTTTGATATTGGGAAGATTGATTCAACTTTGTTCACTAAAAGGGTTAATGGAGAATTATTTGTATGCCAAATTTATGTTGATGATATTATCTTTGGATCTACTAACCCCTCTTTCAGTGAAAAGTTTGGAAGGTTGATGTCGGAAAAGTTCGAGATGTCTATGATGTGTGAACTCAAATTCTTTCTTGGTTTGCAAATCAAGCAAACTAGGGAAGGTACCTTTGTTTCTCAAACAAAGTATACCAAGGACTTATTCAAGAAGTTCAACATGCAAGAGCGTAAAGGTATGAAAACTCCCATGCCCACGAGTGGACATCTTGACTTGACCAAGGATGGCAAACTGGTTGATCAAAAGGTTTATCGATCTATGATTGGTTCATTGCTATATCTATGTGCCTCCCATCCCGACATTATGCTAAGTGTGTGCATGTGCGCACGATACCAAGCGGCACCAAAAGAGTGTCACCTTAAGGCGGTGAAAAGAATTGTGAGATACTTGATACATACACCAAACTTTGGCATATGGTATCCCAAAGGATCTTCTTTCAATCTTGTTGGCTACTCCGATTTGGACTATGCCGGAGACAAGGTTGACAGAAAATCTACTTCGGGTACATGTCAATTTCTTGGTAGATCTCTTGTGTCTTGGTCCTCCAAGAAACAAAATTCCGTATCTCTATCTACTGCCGAAGCGGAATACATTGCCGCGGGATCATGTTGTGCTCAATTACTATGGATGACACAAACTCTTAAAGACTATGGTGTGCATGTGAAACATGTACCATTACTATGTGACAATGAGAGTGCTATTAAGATTGCGCACAACCCCGTGCAACATTCTCGAACTAAGCATATTGAGGTTCGTCACCATTTCATTCGAGATCATGTTGAGAAAGGTGACATTGACCTTAACATGTTCGTACCGACAAGCAATTGGCGGACATCTTTACCAAACCCCTTGATGAGAAAGTGTTTTGTCACTTGAGATGTGAATTGAACATCATTGATTCTTCAAACGTGAACTAGAGGTTCATGTGGATGCATACAAGGGCATGAGCATTCTTGACTAATCCATGATATCTTTCATGATCATATTATACCTTGGACATTTTGCTCCCTTGTATTGTATCTAACCTTCTGTAGGTACTTGGACAAGCTTCAAGCCACAAGATTGCGTCACACTCTTATCATAAGCAATCTTATATGACCCAAGTATCAACAATTGATGGAGGAACAAGGAACAAGACAACCTAAACATATCCTTTGACAAATTCTTGAGATATACTTCATCCTTGTCATTTTGGGTATACATGTTGTTCCTTGCAAAGCTAACCCATGTAGGAAGATGAACTACAAAAGATAGGATCGCTCCCAACTTCAACTTATGAGCATCCACTTCAAGTTCAACTACATGATGGACTTCAGCACCAAATGCCAATGTAAGTTCTCACATCTTAGAGAAGCTTTACTCAAAGACATGAGCTAAAGCAACTCAACAAGATGTGAATACATTGAAATGCTTAAAGGAAAAATGGCAACCCCATATTGAGCTTAAACGATGAGTATGACCTATGATCAAGTGTTCTCACTTGACTCCTAAGTCAATATACTCTAACATAGGAGACCTAGTCGTCGACCCGTCTAGATGAAGTTAAAAAAAACTTCATCTAGACGTTTCTTTGCTTCTATTCTGTTTGTCTTTTATTTTAGCTAGTTTCGCAGTTAATTCATTGCAAATCCTTGTGAGAATTCCTTTGTCTAGAGGGCTGAGTTGACAAAATGTTCCATTGCATGAAACTCGGTTCCACCGATTTGCCACAACTCGATGTCACCGATTTTGCTGCTCTAAAGAGTTTTCTATCAAATTTTTCCTGAGATTTTCTGCTCCAGCTCCACTAAAGGATTCTTATCCTCTACCTGCATCTAGAGGCATTCAATGGCTAGATGTGTTTCTCAAGGACCAAACCCACTAGATCAATAACCTTGAAGTCCCTTCTTGGAAATTGATGTCAAAGGGGGAGAGAGGAATACATCAAAGATTATCTCTACAAAAGTAGACAGATGCACCTTACAAGAGGAGAGAATGTTACATGTTTCTAAGAGGGTAGAAACATGATTTCAGCTGCTTTAGTGTTTTTGATTGCTCGAGTTCTCTCACCCTACCTGCTCCCAACATCCATGTCAGATTCAGGGGGAGAGGAAGTTCTTTAAGGGGAGACAACTATTTCTTTTGGGGACATGTCTGCTTCAAAGAAGTATTCACCTAGTGATACTCCATTCTACATGTCATCCCAATCTTGGTTTCTTGTTGATCTTGTGTCTTTTCTTGAAGAAATTATCTTGTGTTATCTAACCCTGTTTTCTCAAGTGTATTTCTTCAGGTACTTGATCAAGAACTTCAAGGTAATTATATGCATCACACTCATGTACATGATTGACCTCTTGCTAGTATATAATGTTTGCAAGGAGACAATCATGGACATGTGGACCCTATATGATATATATGTTTGCTCTGATGCATATAGACAAGATACATGTAGCATGTATATCTCCCATATGGTATCATCATGTTATATGCACCTCTTCAGGGGGAGTTCAGGTGAGCTCATATATGTTACATGTTTCCTTCAAAGCTTTCATACATACCTCTGCTATATCTATATTTGAAGCTTTGATGTATGTTGTCATCAATTACCAAAAAGGGGGAGATTGAAAGCACATTTGCTCCCTTGGTGATTTTGGTAATTCATGCCAACATACATATTGTTGGACTAATGCTTTTATCTAGTGAATTTCAGACAAGTTCAACAACGGCGTGGCAGGGACAAGAGGACGTGGAACCCCTTCAAAATGCTAAGGACAAGGATTGGCAAAAGATCAAGACTCTACATTTTTGGTTTAGTGATCCAAGATCACATTGAGTCCATAGGAAAGCCAATACTATTAAAAGGGGATGAGGTGTTGCTTAACGATCTTTTTGCTCAAGTGCTTAGTGACAGTACTCCTAAACCCTCAACCACTCTCTCAATCCCAAATATGTCCAAAACCTACATTCCAACTCGGCCCCACCAAATTTCTCTATCCGGCCCCACCGAGTTCATCCAAAACTTAGCCACTGCCAAAACCCTAACAAATCGGATCCACCGAAATGGATCTCGGTCTCACCGAGAAGGCCTTGCCAACTCTCTGTAATCGTTGCACTTACTTCGGTCTCACCGAGTTTTGCAAATCGGTCTCACCGAGATGGCTTGCCAACTCTATGTTGCCTTATTGCTTCACTTCGGTCCTACCGAGTTGATGCAATCGGTGCCACCGAGATGAGGATTGCCCTAGCCATTGCACTTCGGTCCATCCGAGTTGTTCGTATCGGTCCCACCGAGATTCCTAAAGTTCATATCTTTTACACAGTTCGGTGCTACCGAGATGATCGTTTCGGTGCCACCTAGTTGGGTCAAAAGTGTGTAATGGTTGGATTTTGTGTGGAGGCTATATATACCCCTCCACCACTCCCTTCTCATTAAGGAGAGCCATCAGAACCTGCCTACACTTCCACCATACATTTTCTGAGAGAGAACCACCTACTCATGTGTTGAGATCAAGATATTCCATTCCTACCATTTGAACCTTGATCTCTAGCCTTTCCCAAGTTGCTTTCCACTCAAATCCTTCTTCCACCATAGCCAAATCTGTGAGGAGTTGTTTGAGTGCTGGGAAGACTATCATTTGGAGCAAAAGAGCAAGGAGTTCATCAACAACACACCGTCTATTACCTTTTGGAGAGTGGTGTCTCCTAGATTGGTTAGGTGTCACTTGGGAGCCTCCAACATGATGTGGAGTTGAACCAAGAGTTTGTAAGGGCAAGGAGATCGCCTACATCGTGAAGATCTACCTCGAGTGAGGCTAGTCCTTTGTGGACGTAAGCCATGGTGGAATAGACAAGGTTGCTTCTTCGTGGACCCTTCGTGGGTGGAGCCCTCCGTGGACTCGCGCAGCCGTTACCCTTCGTGGGTTGAAGTCTCCATCAACGTGGACGTACGATAGCACCACCTATCGGAACCATGCCAAAAACCACCGTGTCTTCATTGCGTTTGATCTTCCATACTCTGCCCCTTTACTTTCCGTACTCTTGCATGCTTTACTATTTCCGCTGCTCAATCTCTAGATATGCATGTGTAGAAAGTATTGGAGCAATCTTAACTTGTGCCAAAATCTGCCTAAGTGCCAAGAGAAATTAAAAACTGCACCTTTGGCTGGTTAGGAGTCTATTCACCCCCCTCTAGACCTATCTCCTCGATCCCACATATGTGCCACATGGAGTAATGAATGCAATTTTCTCCTCATCCTCCTTGGCCATGAATATCTGATGGTACCCAGAATATGCATCAAGGAATGAGAGTAAATCACAGCCGGCAGTAGAGTCTACAATTTGATCAATGCGCGGCAAAGGGAAATGATCGTTTGGACATGCTTTGTTAATATCAGTGTAGTCGATACAAAGTCTCCACTTTCCATTTGCTTTACACACTACAACTGGATTTGCCAACCAAGTTGGATGTAGTACACCTCTAAGTAAACCAGCTGCTTCAGGTTTCTTTATTTCTTCGGCAATAAACTATTGCCGCTCCAAAGCCTGCTTCCTGACCTTCTGCTTGACGGGCCGAGCGAGGGGACAGACAGCAAGGTGGTGCTCAATTACCTCCCTGGGAACGCCGGGGATGTCAGATGGTTGCCATGCAAACACATTGACATTCGCCTGCAGGAAGGCAACGAACGCACTTTCCTATTTGCTGTCAAGGGTGGCACTTATGGTGAAGGTACCGCCAGTGCCATCCTCCTTCGCCGACACCTTCTTCATTGCTGGTGGAGTGGCCTTGGATTTCTTGCCAGTAGAGCACTCCGGCAAGTCTTCAATAGGTGCGCAGCACTCCGAAGAGGTGCGCTTCCCGGAATTCTTGCCAGAGGTCTTGTTGGACTTCTTGATTTTCTTCTCATTGGTGGGAGCTGGCGCCTTGGCGGCCTCTGCTGCAACCGCATCTCTGTAGAGCTTATCGACGCAAATAACTACATCTTTCTTGTCAGAATTGATGGAAATGACACCCATCGGCCCTGGCATCTTCAACGTGTTGTAGGCATAGTGGGATGCTGCCATAAACTTAGCCAAAGCTGGGCGGCCAAGAATTCCATTATACGGCAAGGGGACCTTGACAACATCAAACACAATCTTCTCTGTCCTGTAATTTAATTCCCCGCCAAACGTCACCGGCAATGTGATCTTCCCTTTGGGCTGGCTCCTTCCCGGATTCACTCCTTGAAAAGTGCCTGTTTTCTCGAGTTCATCGTCGGGAATCTGCAACCTCTTGATAATCTGCAGCCATAGATTCAGACCAGCCCCACCGTCAACTAACATTTTTGTTACCTGGAGGTTGCGTATTGTTGGTGAAACCAACAACGGCAAGCACCCGACCGCAGTTGTGCGATCAGGGTGGTCCTCGGCATAAAAAATGATAGGCGTGTATGACCATTTGAGTGGTTTCTGGGTGCCTATTGCCGGCTCTGCTGCGTTGACCTCACGCGCCCACTGCTTGAGTTGACGATGAGAGGAATGCAAAGATGCACCCCCGTCAATGCACATGGCCTCAGTTGGCTTCTGGAATTCCTTTTCGCTGGACTCTCCGTCGTCCTCTTCCTCTTCACTTCCATCATCTTCCTCTTTCTTTTCGCGGCCTCTAGCAGGCTTCTCTTTCTGCTGCTTGGCCTTGCCACGGCGGCCTCCTTGGCCACCACGGCCTTTCTTGCCAGATCCGCCAGCACCATCCTGGCCCTTTTCCTTGTCGCGTTTTTCATATTCAGCTTTCTACTTCTCTGCAAGGTGCTCGACTTGTCGGCACTCTTGAAGATCATGGCCCTTGGTACGGTGAATCTTGCAGTATGGCCCATCAGACTTGTCGACCTTCTTGTTAGCCGCCGCCTCCTGACAAGCAGCGCATACAGCAGCCTCCTTGCCGGAGTCTTCCGTTTTGGCTTTCTTGGCGGTGTTGGAGTTGCCGGACCCTTCGACAACCATCACAGTTTTTTCCTTGCGCTTCCTGTTGCGCCTTCAGCCCTTCTTCTTCGGGGTGGCAGCATCGTCGTCCTTGGAGTCCACCTCGGCACCAGCGTCCTCCCCAGGAAGCCTCCTTCCTTCCTCAGCACGCGCGCACTTATTCGCCAACGTATAGAGCTCGTTGACGGTCTTCGGCAGCTTGACGTTCATCTTCTCCCGCATCCTTCGATTGCGCACGTTCGTATAAAATGCGGCAATCACGACTGCGGGGTGCACATCCGGAATATTGTGGTGCACGTGACTGGATCTCTGGATGTACTTGCACAAATTTTCACCATCTCTTTGCGGGATCACTTGTAGATCGCTGGGCTATCCAGGGGCCTTATGGCCTCCGGTAAAGGCACCAACAAACTCATTGCAGAGATCTGACCAGGAAGAAATGGAGTTCTCCGGCAAGTTCATTAGCCAAGATCTCACATTGGGCTTCAGTACCAACGGAAAGTAGTTGGCGAGAATCTTCTCGTCTCTTCCCCCGGCAGCTTGCACGGCAATCGTGTAGATGCCCATAAACTCTACCGGGTTAAGCTTGCCATCGTACTTTTCTGGTACTTTCGGCTTGAAGGCCCGGACGGACGGCCAGTGGACTTGCTGCAGCTCTCGAGTGAAGGCTGGACATCCAACCTCGTAAGGCAGATATCCGCCAACCTCGGGCGCAGGCTCATCAATGACTGGGCCGTTGCGCGCGTCGGATTGACGGCGCGCCTCCCGACGCCGTTCAACGGTGGTGCGGGCATCCTCTACCCGCTTGTCTTGCAGCACTTGCCGCTGATCTTACCGCGCCCGTGGATCTGAAGAGGCCATCGACATATCGTCGGGCTCTACTGTTCATTGGGTTTGCCATGGCTGCTGGCCTTGCTGCTATTGAAGTTCTTGCCGCGGAGGTGACTGCACCGTTGGCGCAACACCTTCAACACGGCCACCAGTTGGAGCTACTGGTGCTGTTTGCGGACGCCGAGATGGCTCTGCTTGTTGTGACATGCTCGTCTCGGCAAATCCAATCAGGCTCTAGATGGTGGCTCTCCACTCATCCATCTTTGCTGCTGCCGGAGGAAAGTTCAGCAGCATCTGGGCTCGCGCCATTGCCTCTGCTGATGTGGCTAGTATGGCCGGAAGCGAAGACCGCGACGTCGCTCTTCTCCTAGCAGAGCCAGTAGGAGCGCCATTGTGATCTTGCTGCCACGGCGCATGTTCAGCAGCGGGCTGCCGTGGTAGAGGTGGTGCCTGAGGATCTGGAACTTGATCGACAGGGGTCTTGCCATGTGGTCGCCGCCGCCTTGAGTCGTCGACGCCGCTCGGAGTTGCGCTGCGCCCATTGTGTGAGGGGCGCGGCGCCTGTCCTGACGCAGCATCTCTAGACGCCGCCGCGGCGAGATCTAGGCTCGCACCGGCCCGGGCATTGCTACTCCGGTGGCTGCGTTCGTTGATGCGGCGAGGAGGAGGAAGATGTCCATCCACTCCGCCGGCACCGTCACGGATTTGCTCGCCAGAGGGTCGAGGAAGTCGACCACCTCCAACGCCTTTGCCTCCTGCTCTGACCACGGTGGGCATGGTGACCGCGCCACTTGCGCTGGTCGTGCCAACCGCGGTATCCGCACCGCCCACGTTGGCTGCGCCGCCTGCGGATACGTGCGAAGCAGCTGTCATCGTGATGCTCTTCTTCTTGGGAGCCATCGACGACGAGAAAGGTGATGATGAAGCTGATGAAACTGCCTTCAGCAGAGAACTCGAAAAATCTCAATGTTGGAGGTGGGACCAAAAACTTGGCTTGGGTTATGATAATCACATCTTTTCCGGTAAGAAATATACCCGACAAGCTGCCCCCGGGAAAGGTTATTCCAAAAGGCCGCCAGCCCCCGAGCTCATCTACAAAGAGCTCGGGAGATCTTCATGTTGTAACTTTCGTTTAGCAGAGAACTTTAAAGTTCTTGATGCTTAAAAGAAGACTTGTTTATGGCAGAGAACTTTAGGTTTCTCAATGCCAATTCTGTTTTCAACGGAAAACTCTATGGTTCTCGACATTGGCTTCCGGGAAGGCTATTCCTAGGAAGGCTTTAGCTTCCGGCAGAGAACTTTAAGGTTCTCGATGCCGGTTTTTGATTTCAGCAGTGAACTCTGAGATTCTCGATGCTGGCTTGCTGGAAAGGCGATTCCCGGCAAGGCTTTTGTCGTCGGCAGAGAACTCTGAGTTCTCAATACCAATTTCCAGGAAGGTGTTTTCGCTAGTTGCCAACGTCTTCGCCTCCCTCATACGCTAAAAGCGATTTGTCCGGTCGCTACCCTTGATCCCCGGCAAGACCATCATAGAAGCCACCGGGAAGGCAAGGCAGCCGTTGTTACCAGAATCCTTTCGGCATATCTGCTGCTGCAAGACATATATAAAGAAAAATAGTTTTCCTTTAATTAGTCCAGCTCTATTAAATATATGACGCATACCTCTCTCTTGTATACTTATCCCTTGAATAATACTGCCCTTGTACATTTTATACCCTGCGCTTGCCGGAAAACTCCCCGGTGCGCGTGTTCCAGTCAGCAGCGCTTGAGGAAACGGGACCTTAGAAGCTTGCCGGGACCGCCACCTCCCGGAAAGTTTTACCTTATCGGTTTTAATGCAGCTGCTCTCATTGCCGAGCGGACTCGAGGCAACTAGGAGCGCAATTAGCCCCGAGAAGGTTCCTTCGCGAGCAGGTTTTTGTACAAGGACGAACTCGTTCAAGGAAGATAATTAGGAAAATAGCCAGAAATTAATTCAAAGTTTTACAACTTAGCTTTCTCTGCTGTTCGTCCTCGGTGTATTCCACCGTCTCGCCCCCCCGGGAAACTTGCACGCGAAGGATCTTCCTCTTCGGCAGCGATTTGCTTGCCGGGGTCAGCTTCCTTAGGCCTCTTGCCGGTGGAATTCTCCACAACTAGCGGGTCTTGTGCTTATTTCCCGAGAAGCGTTTTTGCTCTTGTCGGAGCATGTAGCTCGACAACAAGGGTAGATGTTCCTGCTGTAGCCGGTGGCTTGCTGGCAAAGACTGGCGATCTTCTTATTTTTGCTAGAGTGAACAGCTCGACAACAAAAACAAGTGATCTTGCCGGCAAGCCCCCGAGCCACCTTCAGCAGAGAACTCAAAAGATTTCGATATCAAAGTAGGGTTTAGCAGTGGCATCATTTGCTTTTCCTCCAGAAAAATCTTTCCAAAAGGGGTTTTAGTTTCGACAGAGAAATCTGTGATCCTCGATGTGGACTTCCGGAGAAGGCTTTTTAATTCTCGGCAGAGAACTCTGAGATTCTCGATGCCGGCTTGCCGGAAAGGCGTTTCCCGACAAGGCTTTTGATTTCAGCAGAGAACTCTAAGTTCTCGATGCTTTGTGGCAGCTTTCGAAAATATCAAGGTTGATATTACCGTAATGATCTTCCACTCATATACCTGCAACACTGATGTGGGCATGGAACACACCACAACAGCGTTTCAACACAAGTTAATTAGTGCTTGATTAGCACTTAACTTATGCATACATTTCGATTCCTGCTGGATATCCCCTGCGCTTGCCGGAATACTTTGTCGGTGCGCACAATCTAGTCAGCAGCGCTTTGAGGAAACGGGTCCTTAGCAGCTTGCTGGGACCGCCGCCTCCCGGAAAGTGTTACCTTGTCGGTTTCAGTGCAGCTGCTCTCATTGCCGATCAAAATCGAGGCAACAAGGAGCACTAACGCAGCCGCTCTCGTTACCGAGCGGACTCGAGACAACTAGGAGTGCGAATGCAACTACTCTCGTTGCCAAGCAGACTCGAGGCAACCAGGAGTGCAACCGGCCCCGACGAGGCTCCCTAGCGTATGGGTTTTATGCAGAAATCGCAATGATTAAAAACTTATTAAGCCTTTTCCTTAAATGACCATATTTTTGCACTATTATTCCCTACGTTTACCTGAATGCACACGTTCTAAACGACGGCGCTTAGGATCAGATCCTGAAGCAGCCTGTCGAGAACAGTGCCTATTCGGGGGCTTAACATCAACAACACAAACGCAGCTACATAAGCTTGTTAGGCGGACCCAAACAGCTCAGAGCATAGAATGTTTCGAAGATGCTCCTCTACGCACAGGTTGAGTACAAAAAATGCCATTCAAAGATAAAGCTGCATAAGGAAAATAAACAAAACAATGGAACTTAGCTTTTTCCGTAGCACGGCGGAAATGTTGGAATTCATCAAGGCGCCGTGCAGGACGCCCGACGAATGTTGTGCCACCGATGTCACCAATCTGGCGACGAATTTGACCACCGCCGTCTTTTGGATCGTCATGGACGATGGAGCTGGCGCCTAAACTCTTGGAGCAGTTTCGCACACGCGATCCCCCTACCTGGCGCGCCAAAGATGTCGTGCGTATGACCATCTATGGGGTCATCTAGCCCCTTTACTTTTCGGCTAGGGAGATCGATGCGCACAAAGAGCAGATCCAGCAGAGAAGGCAGGAGATTTTACCCAGGTTTGGGCCGCTGAAAAGCGTAAAACCCTACTCCTGCTTTGGGTGTATTTATTGTCTGTGAACAAGCCCCGCCATTACAGAGAGCGCGGCCTCCCAACGAGGAGCTCGGGGGCGCAGCTGGGCTACTGCGAATGGGCAGGGGTCCAATCCTTTGACAAGGTTATCATGGACCTCCTTTTATAGAAGAAAGGGGTTACCACAATGGCAAAATGGTAAATACAGAGGGTAGATAATGGCTTGACATGCATACGGACATGTGTCAATAAAGGTGTTCTTCAGGCGGCGAGCTGCCATGTGCCCCAACAAGCTTCACCTAACTACCTGCCCACTCGACACCTGTCAGCAAGCCTCTGACAGGCCGCCGAGGCGGAGCGGTGGAGTAACGACAAAGGGAGCTTTCCGGCACGGAGCTTGCCAGGTCGTTGCTTGCTGGTGTGGAACTTGCCGGTAGCAGTAGAATTGATCTTCTGGATGACCCGCCTGGAGTCTTGTCTTGTCGGCTCCGCCTTGCTGGATGAAATGTGCTGCCGGGAAGAAGTTCCTCCCTGGCGAGCTCTTGGTATTGCTTTCTGGTGGAGTACTTACCGGTCGTATCGTCTTGCCAGGGCTACTTCACAATAGCTTTAGATGAGCATAACCCCAAGCCTAGAAGGTTTATGAGACCCTGGTTCTCATTACACCGACAAGTATTAGGATCACTATCAATGAAATTTCCTTTAGATGCAAAATCCAAGAGTTGTCTATTTGGCATAGTTAGCCCTACATAAAAGTTTCGCAACAAAATTTTCATATCCCCTTTTATGGTGCAAACATGATAAGATTCCATTATCCTATACCAAGATTCCTTTAAATTTTCTCCTTGTTTCTGTTTGAAGTAAAGGACTTCAAAATCTGGAGATAGAGGAGGGATGGTGACACTAGACATGGTAACAATTTCGAGCAAAGCAAGCAAATAAAAAATATTTTTGTGTTTTTGTAAAAAAAATTAGAAGTGAGGGAGATGAAAACTAGAGGCAAATGCAAATAAAAGGCAAATACAATAAATGCAAGTGAATGATAATTTGTGCGAAGGTACTTGGTAATTTTGGTGATGTCTCCCCGACAACGGCGCCAGAAATTCTTCCTGCTACTTGTAGTCTGCGTTGGTATTTCCGCGAAGAGGAGAGGATGATGCAGTATAGTAGAGATAAGTATTTCCCTCAGTTAAGAACCAAGGTTATCAATCCAGTAGTAGAACCAAGCAAAATTCCGATAAGCGCACCTGCACACACAAGAGGAAACACTTGCACCCAACGCAAATAAGAGGGTTGTCAATCCTCTTAGCGGTTATTCACAAGGATTAAATCTTATAGAGATAAATAGGTAAACTAAAATACTAACTAAAATAAAAGTAAATAAATTGTAGCAAGGTATTTTTAGGTTTTTTATATATGATAAAGTAGACCCGGAGGCCATAGTTTTCACTAGAGGCTTCTCTCTTGAACACATAGCATACGGTGGGTAAACAAATTACTGTTGGGCAATTGATAGAAAAGCAAATAATTATGACGGATTCATGGCAATGATCATGTGTATAGGTATCATGTCCGAGACAAGTAGATCGACTCCTGCCTGCATCTACTACTATTACTCCACCCATCGACCGCTATCCAGCATGCATCTAGGGTATTAAGTATGAAACAGAGTAACGCCTTAAGCAAGATGACATGATGTAGACAAAGTAAACTCAAGAAATATGATTAAACCCCATATTTTTATCCTTAATGGAAACAATACAAATATGTGTCATGTCCCATTCTGTCACTGGGATTGAGCACCGCAAGATTGAACCCATCACAAAGCACCTCTACCATTGCAAGACAAATCAATCTAGTAGGCCAAACTAAATCGATAGATCAGAGAGAAATACAAAGTGTCGGTGTATAAAACATGGGTATTTTATACCTTGACTTATGCACAGACAGTGGCAGCCTCCCTGCCGGCCAAGGCTTGCCGGAAACTGCCAAACACCATGATTCAAGACCCAGTTGCAGAAGCCACTGAAGAAAAAGTCAAGACGAAGCATCAGGTTCAAACACTGAAGATAACCTTTGCCGGAAAATGTTGGCCGGCAAGGTGAAGACCCGGCAAGCTCCGTGTCGG
Source organism: Elymus sibiricus (assembly GCA_039707655.1). Taxonomy (NCBI): domain Eukaryota; kingdom Viridiplantae; phylum Streptophyta; class Magnoliopsida; order Poales; family Poaceae; genus Elymus; species Elymus sibiricus. Next base: position 409,546,182 of record CM077666.1, on the reverse strand, counting down.
CATGCCCTCACTAGCTGTTAGCGCTCCACCTCGTTGAGCAGCTAGTCGCTAATCGATGAGGTGTCGAGCCCGCAGGCCGTTTGGTGGGATTTGTTGGGCATGTGTCAGCATGCTGGAAGGAGATTTGCCTTTTACGACACCCGTCCAGAAGGTGTGTCAGGTTAATAGGAGGTAGCTGGGCGAGCAGTGCATTATCCTTGCCCGGACTCCTTCTTCACATGACACCTAACAGAGCATTTATTGCTTTTGTCCTAAACTGGCAGAGTTAGGTATGACTGCACTGTTTGCTATCTAATCACCTTGTAATGACTGTTTTGCCACTGTGGTAACCCCTTGAGCTATAAAAGGAGGGCCAGGGCAACCATTACAAAGGATCGCCCGATCAAACCCTGGCACAACCTGCATGCATAGCTGCTCCTCCCGCACCTTGCCGGAGAAAGCGCTCCTTGTACTTGTGTTCATACATATCCAATACACCAAAGCAGGAGTAGGGTTTTACACCTCACGGTGGCCCGAACCTAGGTAAAATCCATTGCATTCTCTGTTGATTCTGCTCTTTGTGCTTGTGCATTCCCCTAGCCAAACCACAAAGGGGCTAGATGGCCCCAGAGATGGTGATTACGCATGACATCTCTGGCGGGTTTTACACCTCACGGTGGCCCGAACCTGGGTAAAATCCCTTGCGTTCTCTATTGATTCTGGTCTTTGTGCTTGTGCATTCTCCTAGCTGAACCACAAAGGGGCTAGATGGCCCCATAGATGGTCGTTACACACGACATCTTTGGTGCGCCAGGTAGGGGGATCGCTTGCGCGAGCCTGAATCAGCATAGTGCGCGTCTGTTTCATCCGATTCATCATCATCTTCCTCATCGTCGATGGCTCCCAAGAAGAAGGGCATCACGATGATGGATCCTCCCACCTCAAGGTTCCTTCACATGTATCCGCAGGCGGCGCAGGTGGCACGGTCGATGCGGGCGGTGCGGACACCGCGGTTGGCACGGCCGGCGCAGGCGGCGCGGTCGCTGTGCCCATCGTGGTCGGAGCAGGAGGCAGAAGCGCTGGAGGCGGTCGACTTCCTCGACCCTCTGACGAGCAAGGACACAACGATGCGGGCGGAACGGATGGATGTCTTCCTCCTCCTCCTCGCCGCGTCGACGAGCATAGCCATCGGAGCAACAATGCCCGGGCCGCCGCGAGCCAAGATCCCGCCACGGCGACGTCCAGAGATGCTACATCAAGGCACACATCGCGCCCGTCGCATGATGGGCGCAATGTGACTCCGAGCGGCCTCGACGACTCTGGGCGGCGGCGCCCACATGGCCAGACGCCTGCCGACCAAGTCCCAGATCCTCTAGCTCCACCTCCGCCACGACAGCCTGCTGCTGAACATGCCCCGCGGCAGCGAGATCACGATGGCGCTCCTGCTGGCTCTGCCCGAAGTAGAGCGACGTCGCGTTCTTCGCTTCCGGCCATGCCAGCCACAGCGGCAGAAGCGATGGCGCGAGCCCAGATGCTGCTGAACTTCCCTCCAGCGGCAGATACAATGGATGAGTGGAGAGCCACCATCCAGAGCCTGATTGGGTTTGCCGAGACGAGCAGATCACAGCAAGCGGAGCCCTCACGGCGTTCGCAAACAGCACCAGTAGCTCCAACTGGTGGCCACGTTGAAGGTGCTGCGCCAACGGTACAATCACCTCCACGGCAACAGCGTCAACAACAACGTCAACAGCAACCGCGGCAAGCTCAACGATCTTTCGAGCCCGACGAGATGTCGATGGCTTCTTCGGATCCGCGAGCGCGGCAAGATCAGCGGCAAGTGCTGCAGGACAGGCGGGTAGAGGATGCCCGCACCACCATTGAACGGCACCGGGAGGCGCGCCGTCAATCTGATGCGCGCAACGGCCCAGTCATCGATGAGCCTACGCCCGAGGTTGGTGGATATCTGCCCTACGAGGTTGGATGTCCAGCCTTCACTCGTGATCTGCGGCAAGTCCGCTGGACGTCCGTCCGGGCCTTCTAGCCGGAAGTACCAGAAAAGTACGACGACAAGCTGAACCCGGCAGAGTTTCTGGGCATCCACACGATTGCCGTGCAAGCTGCCGGGGGAAGAGATGAGAAGATTCTCGCCACTACTTTCCGTTAGTGCTGAAGCCCAACGTGAGATCTTGGCTGATGAACTTGCCGGAGAACTCCATTTCTTCGTGGTCAGATCTCTGCAACGAGTTTGTTGGTGCCTTTGCCGGAGGGCACAAAGCTCCCGGTCAGCCCAGCGACCTACAAGTGATCCCGCAAAGAGATGGTGAATCTTTGCGCAAGTATATCAAGAGATTCAGTCGTGTGCACCGCAATATCCCAAATGTGCACCCCGCAGCCGTGATTGCCACCTTCCACACGAAAGTACGCAATCGAAGGATGCGAGAGAAGATGAATGTCAAGCTGCCGAAAACCGTCAACGAGCTCTACACATTGGCAGATAAATGTGCACATGCTGAGGAAGGAAGGAGGCTTCCCGAGGAGGATGCTGGTGCCGAGGTGGATTCCGAGGATGATGATGCTGCCACCCTGAAGAAGAAGGGCCGAAAGCGCAACAAGAAGCGCAAAGGCAAAGACTATTATGGCTGTCGAGGGTTCCGGCAACTCCGAGTTCGCCAAGAAAGCCAAGACAGACAACTCCGGCAAGGAGGCTGCTGTATGCGCCGCTTGCCAGGAGGCGGCGGCAAACGAGAAGGCCGGCAAATCCAACGGCCCATACTGCAAGATTCACCGCACCAAAGGCCATGATCTCCGAGAGTGCCGACAAGTCGAGCACCTCGTGGAAAAGCATTAGGCTGAATATGAAAAACACGACAAGGAGAAGGGCCAGGATGGTGCTGGTGGATCCGGCAAAACGGGTCGTGGTGGTCGAGGAGGCCACCGCGGCAAGGCCAAGCAGCAAAAAGAGAAGCCTGCTAGAGGCCGTGAAAAGAAAGAAGAAGATGATGGAAGTGACGAAGAGGATGACGACGAGTCCAGTGAACAGGAATTCTAGAAGGCAACTGAAGCTATGTGCATTGATGGAGGTGCATCTCTGCACCCGTCTCACCGCCAACTCAAGCAGTGGGCATGTGAGGTCAATGCAGCGGAACCGGCAATAGGCACCCAAAAGCCAATCAAGTGGTCACACACGCCTATCATTTTTGATGCCAAGGATCACCCTGATCGCACAACTGCGGTCGGGTGCTTGCCGTTGTTGGTTTCAACAACGATACGCAACCTTCAGGTCACAAAAATGTTAGTTGACTGTGGGGCCGGCCTAAATTTGATTTCTCCAGAAGTAATCAAGAGGCTGCAGATCCCCGATGAGGAACTCGAGAAAACATGCACTTTTCAAGGAGTGAACCCGGGAAGAAGCCAGCCCAAGGGAAAAATCACATTGCCGTTAACGTTTGGCGGGGAATTGAATTACACAACAGAGAAAATTGTGTTTGATGTTGTCAAGAATCCTTTGCCTTAAAATGGAATTCTTGGCCGCCCAGCTTTGGCTAAGTTTATGGCAGTGTCCCACTATGCCTATAACACGTTGAAGATACCAGGGCCAATGGGTGTCATTTCCATCAACTCAGATAAGAAAGATGCAGTCATATGCGTCGACAAACTATACAGGGATGTGGTTGCAGCAGAGGCCGCCAAGGCGCCAGCTCCCGCCAAGGGAAAGAAAAGCAAAAAAATCCGGCAGGACCTCTGACGAGAATTCCGGGAAACGCACCTCTTCGGAGTGCTGCGCGCGTGTTGAAGACTTGTCGGAATGCTCTACCGGCAAGAAATCCAAGGCTACTCCACCAGCGACAAAGAAGGTGTACTACATCCAACTTGGTTAGCAAATCCAGTTGTAGTGCGAAAAGCAAATGGAAAGTGGAGACTTTGTATCGACTACACCGTTATTAACAAAGCATGTCCGAAGGATCCTTTCCCTTTGCCACGCATTGATCAAAATGTAGACTCTACTGCCGGCTGTGATTTACTCTCCTTCCTTGATGCATATTCCGGGTACCATCTGATATTCATGGCCAAGGAAGATGAGGAGAAAACTGCATTCATTACCCCACGTGGCACATACTGCTTCGTGTGTATGCCTTTCGGATTAAAGAGTGCTGGTTCAACATTTGCAAGAGCATTCCAGATTGGTTTTGAGCCCCAGCTGCACAGAAATGTAGAAGCATATATGGATGATATAGTGGTCAAAACCAAGGACAAATCAACCCTCATTCAAGACTTAGAAGAAACATTTGCAAAGTTGCGCAAGATCAATTTGAAGCTCAATCCCAAGAAGTGTGTGTTTGGCGTTCCATCTGGCAAACTTCTCCGGTTCTTTGTATCTCAATGAGGAATAGAAGCAAATCCCGACAAGATCAAAGCAATTGAGCAGATTCAAGCACCAAAAAGCGTCAAGGATGTGCGGCGTCTTGCCGGCTGTGTTGCTGCCTTGAGTAGGTTCATTTCAAAATCTGCTGAGCGCACATTACCGTTTTTCAAGATTTTGAAAAAGGCAGGACCAATGAAATGGACTCCGGAAGCGGAAGCCGCGCTGCAAGATTTGAAAAGAGACCTCTCCTCTGCGCCAACGCTAGTTGCGCCTCAACCACAAGAACCGTTGCTGCTATATCTAGCGGCAACAAACCAAGTGGTCAGTGCTGCATTAGTGGCGCAGAGAGAAACTGATGACGGAGAAGCAGCAGCGGAAAGCCCGTCCAGCGACAAACCGGAATCTTCTCCGGCAAGGTCTGGTGCCGACAAATCAGAAACAACGCAAGAAAATGCAGCTGATCAGCAAGTGATGCCGAAGAAGAAGGTGGTGCAGCGACCGGTGTATTTTGTTAGTTCCCTTCTACAGGGGGCTAGATCAAGATATTCTGGTGTGGAGAAGTTGCTTTTCGGTCTTGTTATGGCCTCGAGAAAGCTGCGTCACTACTTCCAAGCACATGAGATTACCGTCGTCACTCGCTTTCCGTTGCAGCGTATTTTGAGAAATCCAGATGTAACTGGCAGAATAGTGGAGTGGGCGTTGGAATTGTCAAGCTTTGCACTCAAGTTTGAAAGCACATCAACTATTCAGAGCAGAGCTTTGGTGGAGTTCATTGCAGAATGGACGCCAACGTAAGACGAGGAAATCCAAGAAACAGTTCTCCCCAGCAAAGAGACAGCTAAGGAATGGATCATGTACTTTGACGGCGCCTTTTCGCTGCAAGGCGCCAGTGCCGGAGTGCTGCTTGTCGCACCCACCGGAGAGCACCTCAAGTATGTAATCCAAATGCACTTTCCCTGGGAGAAAGCAACAAACAACACTGCTGAGTACGAAGGGCTCCTTGCCGGTCTCAGGATCACAGTGGACCTCGAGGTCAGAAAGTTGATCGTCCGTGGCGACTCGCAGCTTGTTGTGAAGCAAGTAAACAAAGACTACCAGAGCCCGTTGATGGAAGCGTATGTAGACGAAGTGAGGAAATTGGAAGAGCACTTTGTCGGATTGCAAACAGAGCACATCCCTCGTGCGGAAAATAGCATTGCTGATCATCTGTCGAAGTGTGCCGCTCAAAAGCTACCCGTGGAACCGGGAACTTTTGTGCTCCATTTGAATCAACCATCAGTCACTCCATCAACACAGGCCAGCAAAAGAAGAAAGTTGAACACCAGCAAATATTTTCCAGCAGAGCTCCCAGAAGCCGCCGGCAAGAAACTTGCCGGGAACAATGACACGACCGCTGGTGAGCAGCAGCTTCACGCAGAACCTCAGGTTCTTGCCGCTGAGGCAAGCGCTCCCATGGCCGAAGAAATGCCTTTAGTCCTTGTCGTCGAGCCGCAGGCTCCAACTTGGGCACAACAAATAGTTCATTTCCTTCAAATAGGAGAACTTCCTGATGAGCAAGAAGAAGTTGAAAAAGTAGCCCGTCAGTCAAGTATGTATCAGTTTGTGGATAACCCGCTATACAGAAAGAGACCAAATGGTGTGAAACTAAAGTTTATTCGCCGGGAAGATGGACTAAAGCTGTTGGCAGAGATACATGGAGGCATATGTGGCTCTCACATAGGATCAAGAGCACTTGCAGGCAAGGCTTTCCGGCAAGGCTTCTATTGGCCCATTGTCCTCCAGGATGCAACTGAGCTAGTAACCAAGTGTGAAGCATGCCAGTTCCATTCGAAGAACATACATCAACCAGCTCAAGCTCTTCAAACGATCCCTCTCTCCTGGCCTTTTTCGGTCTGGGGGCTTGATATTTTGGGCCCCTTCCCCCGTGCTACCGGGGGCTTTGAGTTCTAGTACGTCGCCATCGACAAGTTCACAAAGTGGCCTGAAGTGGAGCCAGTGAGGAAGGTGACAGCACAATCAGCAGTCAAGTTCTTCAAGGGATTTGTTTGCCATTTCGGGGTTCCTAACAAAATCATCACCGACAACGGCACACAATTCACGAGCCGCACCTTCATGCAGTACACCCAAGACCTTGGCAGCAAAATCTGTTTTGTATCTGTTGCTCACCTGAGAAGCAACGGTCAGGCGGAAAGGACAAATGCTGAAGTGCTGCGAGGCCTCAAGACAAGAACTTTTGACAGGCTGCACAAGTATGGAAGACGCTGGATTGATGAGTTGCCGGTGGTTCTTTGGTCACTCAGAACGACACTAAATGAGCTACCGGCCAAACACCCTTCTCCCTAGCTAGTCTATGGTGCAGAACGGTGCTCCCCACGGAACTCATATACGGGTCACCTCGAGTGCTTGCCTACGATGAGGCAGAGCAAGAGTAGCTGCGGCAAGATGACGCAATGCTCCTTGAGGAAGAACGTCTTCGGGCGGCTGTGCGAGCTGCACGCTACCAGCAAGCGTTGCGCCGCTATCATAGCCGCAAAGTGCATGCCCGAAGCCTTGAGGAAGGCGACCTTGTTCTTCGGCGCATTCAGTCCGCCAAGAAATCAAACAAGTTGACGCCGAACTGGGAAGGCCCTTATCGGGTAGCACGAGTCACCAGACATGGCGCAGTCCGTCTGGAGACCGAAGATGGCATCCCAGTGCAAAACTCATGGAGTATTGAGCATCTTTGCAAGTTCTACCCAGAGGCAACCCCTTTTGTACAAGCTTTGTCGGCAAGACTTGTAACCCTTTGTACAAAGCCTGGCACAGACCCAGTGCATAAGTGAAATAAAGCTAAGTGTTTCGCGACTCTTTGTACATATTCGTTTGTATATAAATGCATGTGATGTTGTGCTTACGCTTTGATTTCTATGAAATGGTTGATGGACCGTCAAGGTTCCCAAACCACTCTTTTCTCTTCTTTCTTTTTCTCAAAGGACAGAAGGATCCCTTGCGTGCAAGTTTCCCGGGGGGAGTGATAATGGGAGTACCATTTATTGACGTTCAAGTGATCATTTCATGTGACAAGAGAGACAGTGCAAGGAAAAGCTAAGTTGAAAAACTTCGGAACAATTCCTTGTCATATTTGCAATTTCCCTTGAACGATTCTGTGTTTGTATGAAAAACCTGCATGTGAAGGGACCTTGTCGCGATCAGGTTGCGCTCTTGTCTTGCCTCGAGTCCGCTCAGCAAGATTTACAGCTGCATTGTGACCGGCAAGTTACCTTGCTGGTGGCGGCACTTCCAGCAGGCTGCTAAGGATCCATTCCCCAAAGCGCTCGCGGCAAGTGTGCGCACCGGCAAGTTGCTGCACTGTGACCGACAAGTTACCTTGCCGGTGGAGGCACTTCCAGCAAGCTGCTGGGGACCTGTTCCTCAAAGCGCTCGCAGCAAGTGTACGCTCCGGCAAGTTTCCGAGTAGCGTAGGGAACACAATCGTACAAAGACAAAGAAAACAAGGGGGATAGCACACATTCATCTGAGCACGACAAATAATAGATATTCATTAAAAGAGTGCTCGATAACATTTTATTAGCCCTTCCCCACAGGGTTTACATCGAGTGCAATGCGGGGGCAAAAGGAGCGCCTAGGCGAAGCTCGACTCGCCCCCGGAAGATCAGATGATGGTGCTGCCGGCGTTCAGCTGGAGTCGGAGCCATCATCCTCGATCTTGATGTTTGGAGCACCGTCATCGTCATCCTCATCATCGTCATCCTTGGTCTCACTGGAGGAAGCGGTGTCGCTGTCGCTCAAGCTCTCCGCGCAGCACTCCAGACGAGCACCTGAAGCCCCGAAGAACTTCACGACGAGCGTGTCAGATCCGTCCAACCTGAAGTGAAGGAGGTGTCCCTGCCCCAAGCCGTGAGCACGGATGAAGGACTTCCATCCGCGCATGATGTACATGATGCCGTTGGTGGAGGTCTCGATGGTCACCCAGACCGGGCCGTTGCAGCAGCCGTCCACACGCAGCCACAAGCCGCGCAGATGACTGTCTTCCATCTCCCTAGCAAGAGGGCGAGGAAACCGCAGCCAGCTCTACGGCCGATCACGCAGTTCCATGACGAAATTATGCGCCGTGTCCTCCGTATGGCCTTCTGCTTGGAGTGGAGCGGCCGTAGATGAAACGGCAAGCGCGCCGCCACAGCCGCCCCGGGTGCCGCGCCTTCCATGACCACGAACCGCGGCCCTTCCTCGGGCGCTGGGGCCGGCTTCTGTAGCCGTGGACGAGACATGAGTGTGGCCTCGAGGAGAAGCTTTCGTGGCATTAGTGGATGCATGAGCTCAGCCTCTTTCCCTCGCCATAATGGTGGCGGATGCGGGGGAAAGGAAGAAGAAGACGACGGTGGCTGGGAGATTGGAATGGGAGGAGGTGGATGAGCATAGCCCTCTGCGGCCCCTTCTTTATAGGGGGGGGGGCGCGAGGGCTGGCTCTTCACTGTCTTGGGCGACCGCCCAGCTTCTCCAATCCAGTGCCCTACATTCCTGACCAGGCACACCACTCCAGCGACCGCCTAGTTTCGCCAATCCCGCGCCCTGCGTCCCTTGCCAGGCGCACTACTCCGACGACCGCCCTTCTTCGCCAATCCATTGCCTCACATATGAATACGCGTGGTGGAAGGGCGTAGGAAGGGAAGGAGTAACGACATATACGGCAAATATTCCTTGCCACGCGTGGCCATGCACCTACTCAGGTCTGGCCCAACGGTGCCGCACGTACATGCGTACTCTTGGCTTGAGTGCGGGCAATAGCTACCTGCCCGACGGCAAGGTTTGCCGGGGGACGGCAGAAAGACGCAAATCCAGATTAATGAAAAAGCAAAGAAGATCTCAGAAGACAAAAACCATCATGACTAGAATAACAGCGGCAGTTTTCCCGCCGCGTGTCTGTGCATTGTTTGGGCCTAGCCCAACTTCGCTTCAGACGCGCGTATGGCCCAGGCCCGGGGGCTCCTGTCGGTGTATAAAACATGGGTATTTTATACCCTGACTTATGCACAGACAGTGGCAGCCTCCCTGCCGGCCAAGGCTTGCCGAAAACTGCCAAACACCAAGATTCAAAACCCAGTTGCAGAAGCCACTGAAGAGAAAGTCAAGACGAAGTATCAGGTTCAAACACTGAAGATAACCTTTGCCGACAAAGCTTGGCCGGAAAGGCGAAGACCCGACAAGCTCCGTGCCGGCAAGCCCTCGCTAGTTGTTAGCACTCCACCTCGTCGAGCAGCTAGTCGCTAATCGATGAGGTGTCGAGCCCGCAGGCCGTTAGGTGGGATTTGTCGGGCACATGTCAGCATGCTAGAAGGAGATTTTCCTTTAACGACACCCGTCCAGAAGGCATGTCAGGTTAATAGGAGGAAGCTAGGTGAGCGGTGCAGAATCCTTGCCGGGACTCCTTCTCCACATGACACCTAACGGAGCATTTATTGCTTTTGTCCTAAACTGGCAGAGTTAGGTATGATAGCACTGTTTGCTATCTAATCACCTTGTAATGACTGTTTTGCCATTGTGGTAACCCCTTGAGCTATAAAAGGAGGGCCAGGGCAACCATTGCAAAGCATCGCCCGATCAAACCCTGGCACAACCTGCATGCGTAGCTTCTCCTCCCGCACCTTGCCGGAGAAAGCGCTCCTTGTACTTGTGTTCATACATATCCAATACAACAAAGCAGGAGTAGGGTTTTACACCTCACGGTGGCCCGAACCTGGGTAAAATCCCTTGTGTTCTCTGTTGATTCTGCTCTTTGTGCTTGTGCATTCCCCTTGCCGAACCACAAAGGGGCTAGATGGCCCCACAGATGGTCGTTATGCACGACATCTCTGGCGGGGTTTACACCTCACGGTGGCCCGAACCTAGGTAAAATCCCTTGCGTTCTCTGTTGATTCTCTTTGTGCTTGTGCATTCCCCTAGCCAAACCACAAAGGGGCTAGATGGCCCCATAGATGGTCATTACGCATGACACAAAGCTATAATAATGATGCATAAAAGAGTTCAGAGAAGACTCAAATATTTCTCATGAATAATCTGATCATAAACTCACAATTCATCGGCTCCCAACAAACACACCGCAAAAGAAGATTACAATGGATAGAACTCCAAGAACATCGAGGAGAACATGGTATTGAAGATCAAAGATAGAGAAGAAGCCATCTAGCTACTAGCTATGGACCCATAGGTATGTGGTAAACTACTCACACATTATCGGAAGGGTAGCAAGGTTGATGAAGAAGCCCTCCATGATCGATCCCACCTCCGGCAGAGTACCGGAAAAGGCCTCCAGATGGGATCATGGAAGAACACAGGCCTGTAGTGGCGGAAAGGTTTTCTCTTCTGTCTCTCTATTGGTTTTGGAATATTTGGGAATTTATAGCGCTGGAATTAGGTCAAGAGGTGCCACGACGGGCCCACAAGCCTGGGGGGCGTGCCCTACCCCTTGGGCGCGCCTTCCAGGCTTGCCGCCTCCTCGTGGCTCTTCTGGTCTTCTCCCAAAGCTTCGTGGGTTTCTTCTGGTCCAGAAAAAAATAATCCAAAGTTTTTTTTCTCGTTTGGACACTTTTTGATAATGATTTTCTGAAAAGGCAAAAACAAGAAGAAAATAGCAACTGGCACTGGGTTAATAGGTTAGTCCCAAAAAAATGATATATAATGGCATATAATTGCATATAAAACATCCAAGATTGATACTATAATAGCATGGAACAATCAAAAATTATAGATACGTTGGAGACGTATCAGTGAAGCACTAGAGCAACCGCCTAGCTCAAAAGATATAAGTGAAGCACTAGAGCAACTGCCTAGCTCAAAAGATATAAGTGAAGCACATAGAGTATTCTAGCAAATCACGAATAATGCGTGTCCATCTCAAAAAGGTGTGTTCAGCAAAGATGATTGTGACAAACTAAAAAGCAAACAAAAGCAAACAAACTATATCACAAGACGCTCCAAGTAAAACACATATCATGTGATGAATAAAAATATAGCTCCAAGTTAGTTACCGATAGATTGTAGACGAAAGAGGGGATGCCTTCCGGGGCATCCCCAAGCTTAGACGCTTGAGTCTTCCTTGAATATTACCATGGGGGTGCCTTGGGCATCCCCAAGCTTAGGCTCTTGCCGCTTCTTATTCCTTTGTCCATCGTAGTCTCACCCAAAACTTGAAAACTTCAGCACACAAAACTCAACAAAAACCTCGTGAGATCCGTTAGTATAACAAACAAATCTTAAACTTTAGGTACTGTTGTAAATTGATTCATATTTAATATTGGCATAATGCTACTGTACTCCAACTTCTCCATGACTCATACCCCCCGATACGATCCATAGATTCAACAAAATAAGCAAACTATGCAACAAAAAACAGAATCTGTCTAAAACAGAACAGTCTGTAAAGATCTATTTAAAAGCCATACTTCTGTAACTCCAAAAATTCTGAAACATTAGGACAACGTAAACAATTCATATACCAATACTGTGTACACATTTCAGATTTTTCTAACGCTCCGGTACAGAATTAAAATTCTAGCACTGGACGCAAAACTTTCTGTTTTCCAAACAGCATCAATCATACTATCATCAACATCATCCCAAAGGCATTACTTGGCACAAACACTAATTAAAACATAAAAATACAATCATAACAGAGGCTATAATTGTGTAAACACTCAAGAACAGAAAGTAAAAGAAAATTTTTATTTATAATCATTGGGTTGCCTCCCAACAAGCGCTATTGTTTTATGCCCCTAGCTAGGCATAATGCATAGCTTCAAGTGTTGTCATCCTTCAAGATAATTCCATAAGTGGCCCTCATAATAGATTCATAAAGTGCTTTAATTCTCTTTCTAGGGAAGTGTTCCATCCCTTTATTTAGTGGAAATTGAAATCTTATATTACCTTCTTTCATATCAATAATAGCACCTATTGTTCGTAGAAAATGCCTACCAAGTATTATGGGGAAAGAAGGATTGCATTCAATATCAAGAACAATAAAGTCCATGGTCACATAATTTCTATTTGCAAGAATAAGCACATCATTTATTCTACCCAATGTGTTTTTAATAGTAGAATCCGCAAGATGCAAATTAAGGGAACAAGGATCCATGTCGGTGAGACCTAGCACATCACACAAAGACTTTGGTATAGTGGAAACGCTAGCACCAAGATCACAAAGGGCATTACATTCATAATCCTTAATTTTGACTTTAATAGTAGGTTCCCATTCATCTTGTAATTTTCTAGGAATTGAAACTTCCAACTCAAGTTTTTATTCATGCGCTTTCATCATGGCTTCTACAATATGTTTAGTGAAAGCTTTATTTTATTCGTACGCATTTGGTGAATTAATCTTGGATTGCAACAAGGAAATACACTCAATTAAAGAACAACTATCATAATTAAAGTCCTTGTAATCCAAAGTAGTGGGTGCATTACTATTTAAAGTTTTGACCTCTCCAAACCAACTTTTTTCATTTTTTTCATCAAGATTATCACCCTCCAGGGACTCCTTCTATCTAATGTTGACTCTTCTTCAGTCCCTTTTTCATCAAGTTTTATGTTACTAAATAATGATTCAATAGGGGTGACACCAATCATTTTAATATCTTCATCATTACTACGATAGAAACCGGGTGGAATCGCTTTTTCTAGAAATTCTCGCTTAGCTCTCAACCTAGCGGTCCTTTCTTTACTTTCATTAATGGAGACATAGATAGCTTTAATAGACTCATTTATATCATGCTTGGGTGGAAAAAATTTAGTTTTGAGATTTTCCACATCATGAGCGATTCTATCCATGTTCCTAGCCAATTCATCAACTCTATTCGATTTTTCTTCTGTCACAGCATTGAAATTCTTTTGTGAATTAATAAATTCTTTAATATTACTTTCAAGATCAGAGTGCATCCTATTATTATTATTATAAGAATTACCATCAGGATTGCCATAATTATTAGAGGAATTTCCAGGAAACGGTCTAGGATTGAAATTACCCCTATAAGCATTGTTGTTGAAATTATTTCTAGAGACAAAATTCACATCAATAGCATCATTATTTTGCTTAGTCAAGGTAGACAATGGCACACCATTAGGATCAATATGAGCATTTTTACTAGCAACCAATTTCAATAAAGCATCCATTTTATCAGTCAAAGTATTAATTTCTTCAAAAGAATTTACCTTCTTACCAGTTGTAGTTCGTTCAGTATGCCATTGAGAAAAATTTGTCATGATATTATCAAGAAGTTTTGTAGCTTATCCCAATGTAATTTCCATAAAAGTACCACCTGTGGCAGAGTCTAGCAAATTTCTAGAGACAAAGTTTAGTCCCCCATAATTTTTTTGTATGATCATCCATAAATTTAAGCCATGAGTTGGGCAATTTCTTATCATTAATTTGATTCTCTCCCAAGTTTGTGCAACATGTTCATGCTCAAGTTGCTTAAAATTCATAATTTGTTTTCTTAGAGAAATAATCTTAGCGAGAGGAAAATACTTGGTAATAAAAGCATCCTTACACATATCCCAAGAATCAATACTATTTCTAGGCAAGGATGAAAACCAAGTTTTAGCACGGTCTCATAGTGAGAACGGAAATAATTTTAATTTGACAATATCATTATCCACATCTTTTTTCTTTTGCATATCACAAAGCTCAACGAAAGTATTTAGATGGGATGCATCATCTTCATTAGGACTACAAGAAAATTGTTCTTTCATAACAAGATTAAGCAAAGCAGCATTAATGTCGCACGACTCCGCACTAGTGGCGGGAGGAGCAATAGGAGTACTAATAAAATCATTATTATTAGTATTGGAAAAGTCACACAATTTTATATTTTCTTGAGACATCGTGACGAAGCAAGCAAACTAGCAAATAAAAATATTTTTGTGTTTTTATAAAAAAATAGAAGTGGGGGAGATGAAAACGAGAGGCAAATGCAAATAAAAGGAAAATAAAATAAATGCAAGTGGATGATAGTTTGTCCGAAGGTACTTGGTAATTTTAATGGTGTCTCCCTGGCAACTGCGCCAGTAATTCTTCCTGCTACTTGTAGACTTCGTTGGTATTTCCCCGAAGAGGAGAGGATGATGCAGTATAGTAGAGATAAGTATTTCCCAAAGGTTCGAACACTGGGGTGAGCTTGTTCCTACCTCTTCGTCCCCTACCACAGCTAAGCTACGGCGAGGCTACGGCGGGAGCGCGCTAGCGAGGAGCGGACCGTGGACTCAGCGGTTTACCTAGGTTCGGGCCACCTTGCAGTGTAAAACCCTACACCTGCTTGGTTTTGATTATAGTGAGCCAGAGAGCGTTCTCGCGTACAAGGTAGGAGAAGAAGGAGTTGACCGAATCGGATCTCCCTACCACGATGGTCGCACTGTCCCTTTATACCTGCCTTGGTCCTCTTCCCCCTCAAAACTTAGGCGGGAAGGGTTGCCACACTTGGCGGGTTTTGAAGGGGGACATGCGCTCAGGCTATCCTAACTAAAGGCGGTCTTCGCCTGCCAAAGCATGATCCATGACGCGCCAGTGGGCTCGGTGATGACCTCTGCCCCACGCGCCCGCCGTCTTGGTCTTCTTTTGCCGATCGGGCAACCTTTGGGGTTGCTTTGGGAAGTGACTGCTGGCCTTGCTCCCTTGACACAAAAGGGGAAACCCTCTTCATCCGCGCCTTCTGGCATGGCCTCTGTCGCCGTTCGTCGCCGCGCGCGTCACCCATGTGATGGGCACGGGACCGCGCTGCTGGACCGAACAGCCCTTGTCTTCAGCGCCTTCGGGAGGGTGCCTCGGGAGGCCGACTCGCGAGAGGGCCTCGCGGGGCTGCTGGTGAAGGTGCTGAGTCTTGTTCACTGCTCCCTGAGGAGGGGTCCTCAAGAGGCCAAGGCCTCATGAGGGGTCTTGGTGAGGTGCTTGGTGATGACAGCCTACTGGGCCCACGCCAGGCGTTGCGCCCTGGGCCAAAGGCAGCCGGGCCTGGATACCCCGGGTTCCATGGGCCCGACAGTAGCCCCCGGGCCTGCGGCGCGCACGGTCCCGCCTCCTAGGGGGCGAAACGGCGCGGGCCAGGCGCGACGCGTGGCGCACGATGTGACGGGGGACGCCCCCACTTCTCCCACGACGCCTCGGTAACCGCCTGCGCTGACATAAAGCCTGCCGCGGGCAATGCGAGACCATCATTGCCTTCTTTCACGCACTGCTACTGCTTCGATTCCCGATGCCGGAGAAGGCGGAGCGACGAGAAGAGCCCCGCGGTGAGCATAAAGAGGGGAAGAGAGGAGTCGAAGTCCTCCACCCATCTTCTTCTTCCTCCAACCTTTCCTTCCTCGTCTTGCCAGAGCTGTTGCAGTGATGGCGAGAGGAAGAGGGCGTGCCCGTGCTTCTGCTGCTGCATCCAAGGTTCCGCCCCGGGGGCGCGGGCGCTCCCCAACGGCTGCCGGCGCCGGCCCCAGCGGCCGTGGAAGGGGAGCCGCCCGTGGGCGCAGAGGGCGCGGCGCGCGCGGCCGAGGCGGCCACGGCGGGGCGGCCGCCCTAACTCCCCAGGTGGGGAGCCATTCGGCGGAGGTGGCTCGCGAGTTCATAGTGAACATGCACCGCCGGCCCTGCACCTGGCTCCGGCTCCCGGACTCCTTCGCGGAGGCGATGGCAGACCGCGCGCCCTTGGGCCTATGGGTGCAGGCCGACGGCTGCTGCAATGGCCCCTCCTGGGTGGCGATGGAGTTCACCCCTTCGGGCTTCATGTTGTTGAAGCAGGGGTGGAAGTCGTTCGCCCTCGCCCGCGGCCTAAAGCGGGGGCACGTCCTCCAGTTCAAGTACGACGGGGCTGCCATGCTCTTCGTGAAGATCTTCGGGATCTCCGGCAGCCGCCTGGAGTGCTGCGCGGAGAGTGAGGACGACAGCTATAGTGGCTCCTCCAGTGAGGGCGACTGCGACAGTGGTGCCGCCCCCTCCGGCGGAAGCGGAAGCAAAGACAGCTCCCCCCGCGTCAAGAGCGAGGATGAGGACTCCGACTAGGCACGTGCAGCATCCATGTTGGAGTCTTTGGGCTGACGGCGCCCCACCTAGGCCTTTTTCTTCTTTTTATTCTCCTGCACTGAATCGATGTAGCCCCGCAGGGGAGTGAAAACAATATCTTTTATGTTTGATTTAATTCTTTTGCGATTTGGAATGTACGCACTCCCTCCCGAAGTCCTCTTGTGAGGCTGGTTTTTTCTTTCTTGTTTGCCTCGACGCTCTACGTCGTCAGGACCCAGCCCCCGAGCGGGCCTCGGCTATCGCTGGTATGTCTGGTCGCGATGCCAGGACAAGGCCAGGAGGAGTGGGGCACCGGGAGCTAGTGAGGGCTCCTGAGGTGCGATGCTCAGAGAGCCCCCCTTTGGCGTGCAAGCGGCTTACGCAAAAGAAAAAATGTCAACGCTCAGCGGAATCGCGAGGGGAGAGACCTTAAGTGATGGTGAGGGCGTCTCGCGAGGAGGCTGGACTTAGCTTTTGGCGGGAGGCGGTGTCGGGCGAGCCACAACTCATGAGGAGTGTATGCGGCTCGCGAGGAGTCCCTCACGAGGTTCGGCCTTCGAAGTCTTCGTCTTGCGGGGTCTTCTGATTAGGCGATCACCGCGGCCAGCTCACGAGGGGCTGCCCGCGAGGCTCCCGAGCGGCTCACGTCCTGAGACAACTGCATGTCGAACAATTTCATAATGGGGGGAGCGACGCACGTTCGCTAGCTCGCTCGTGGCCATTGCGTGAGGAGACAAGGCACCAAGGACCTTGATGAGGTGACATGCACGGGAGCAGGCCCGCGAGCCAGAGCTCAGTCACTTGGATTTAGCGGCACTGCAGGGACGGACCCGAGCACAGGCGCCGTGAATAGCCCCCGCTCATGGAACTGTCAGGAGAGGGGTCGCGAGCACGTGGCGCTCTCGAGACGGCGTCGTACCCGACACACAATTAAGCAGGCAACATAAACTCATCAGAGCATAATTAGCAAGATTCATTACACAACCAAAAAGGAGTGGGGTGAGGCTGCCGTGTCCGGCACGGGTCAGCTTGAGGTTGGTGCAGCTCGTGGGGCGCCCTCAGTTGCGTTAAACCAAATCACCTTGATGGAAGGGTTCTGGGAGCGAAGGTGCGGAAGGCGTGGTGAGAAGGAATGTGGGTCGCGCGAGGTGGCACTTCAGACGCGCCTGGCAGGACCGTGCTGGGGAGTCGTCAGATCGCCTAGTGAGGCGCGCCAGGGAAGCCCGCTCCTCCGGGGCCAGGGGGCTCACGAGGCCCCGCGGGCTCGCGAGGAGCAGGGGGCTCGCGAGGCCCTGGCACGGGGGGCGCCAGCCTCTGGAAGGAGGCGCCGGCATTCCTCAGGCCGGAAGGCATGCGCGCGCCACCGTCGGCAGGGCCGGCGCCCTGGCCGACTCGCGGCAGCAGGAAGGGGTCCTGAGGGCCGGCCTCTTTGAGGCTGGTGAAGTCAACGCACATATGCTCCTTGCCGCCTTTCTTGGGGACGATGACTGGGTTGGCGAGCCATTCGGGATGGTGCACCTCGCGGATGACTCCAGCTTCTTGGAGCTTCTGAACTTCCTTGACGATGATATCTTGCTTCACGGGCGCCTGGCGCCATGCTTTTTGCTTGACGGGGCGTGCATTGGGGCACATCGCTAAGTGGTGATCGATCACCTCCCTCGGCACACCGGACAAGTCAGATGCTTTCCAGGCGAAAACATCCGAGTTTGCCCGAAGGAAGGTGACGAGCGCGCTTTCCTATGCAGGAGGAAGGCCAGCGTCGATGGTGAAGGCAGGGCCGGAGCCGCTGCAGTCCACCGACACCTTATTCGTCTCGGCGCAGTCCTGAGAGAACAACTTCTTCTTCTTCACGGGCGCGGCCTTAGGAGGCTCGACCGCGTCCTCGTCAGCCGGATGCGTGACAACGGCGGCTTTGTAGGCGCGCTCGAGGGAGCAGACCGCGTCCTTCTCGTCACAGGCGACGGTGATGACGCCACTGCAGCCAGTCATCTTGAGGACGTTGTAGGCATGATGGGTCGCCGCCATGAACTTGGCGAGAGCTGGGTAGCCCAAGATGGCGTTGTAAGGCAGGCCGATGTGTGCCACGTCGAAGTCGATGAGCTCGGTATGGTAGTTCTTGCGGGTACCGGATGTGACGGGAAGGCACACTTGCCCCAGAGGGATGGTGGAGCCATCGGTCACTCCAGAGAAGGGCCTGGTCGGCATCAGCTGGTCATGGGGCACCCGAAGCGTCTCGGAGGTCTCGATGGAGCTCACGTTGAGGCCGGCGCCTCCGTCGATGAGGGTCTTGGTGACCGTGACGATGCTGATGGTGGGAGTGCACAACAGGGGGAGTGTGCCTGCGGAGGCCGAGGACTTGGGGTGGTCCGTGGAATCGAAGGTGATGGCATACTGCGACCACCTCAGGGGACGCGCGGCCTCAGGCCTCGGGAGGGTGGCATTCACTTCGCGAGAGAGCAGCTTGAAGTGGCGGTTGGACACGGGGGCATGAGCCCTGCCAAGGATGCAGGCGACCGCGTGAGGATCCTGGTAGCCCCCAGCGCCCTCATCAGGCTGGTTGACGTCGTTCCTCCGAGGTGGCGGCGGCAGCGGCGGGAGAGCAGCATTGGCCTGAGGGTTCGCCTCCCGAGGCTGGTCGTGCTAGGCGGCCTGGCGAGGCTGGTTGCGCCAGCCCTGGCGGAAGTTGCTGTTGTCGTTGCGGCCGTCCCAGCGGTTGCCACTGCGGCCACCTCCGCGACTGGCGCCGCGGCCATTGCGATCGTCTCGGCGGCCCTGGCGCTCGTCGCGGAGCAGCTTGAGCTCCTGGCAGTCTTCAGTGCTGTGGGAGTGCACGTTATGGTAGGCGCAGAGTGGCCGGCCATCTTTCCTGGGCTCGTCATGGTCATGGCCGCGCTTCTACTTGGGCTCCGCCGCAAGCATGGCAGGACCCTTATGCTTGGCGTCCTTGTTATTGGTCTTGGCAGCCTCGAGCGCCGCGTCGGGGTAATTGTGGACGAAGAGGCGGCCCTCTTCAGCCTTGGCGCACTTGTCGGCAAGGTCGAACAGCTCAAGCACTGAGTCTAGCTCATCGTTGATGGCAAGCTTCTCACGCATCTTGACGTTTGTGACACCGGTGGAGAACGCAGAGATGACGGCCGCATCGGAGGCGCGCGGTATCTTGTTGCGCACTTGGCTAAAGCGCGGGATGTACTTGCGGAGGGTCTCGTCTGGGCGCTGCCGCACGTGCCACAGGTCGTTGATGGTAAGGGAGCGGTCTTGCGTGCCCTTGAAGTTGGCGACGAACTGGCTGCAGAGCTCGGCCCACGATGAGATGAATGCCTCGGGGAGGTTCATGAGCCAGGAGCGCGGGCCATCCTTGTGGGCCATGGGGAACCAGTTTGCGATGACCTTGTCATCGCCGTTCGCCGCGTCGACGCTCAGCGCGTAGAGTTGAAGGAACTCCGCAGGGTTGGGGGTGCCGTCGTAGCGCGGAGGCAGCTTAGGCTTGAACTTCGCAGACCACACCACCCGACGTAGCTCGTGGGTGAAGGCGTGGCAGCCCACACCGCTTGAGAGGACGCCGTCGGCAACCTCCTAGACGGCATGGTCCTGGCGCTGGCGGTGCCGCTCGAGGAGCACCCGCGCATCAGGGGGCGTGTGCCGGATGATCTGGCAGCTGGCCTTGTCACGGACTGGCGGGGACGCGCCCCGAGACGGCTCGTGCGCCTGCGCGTGGCGCTGGGGCCCGCCGAGCTCGTCGCACAGAGCCGGCGGCGGGGGAGCGCCGTGCGCCAAGTCCCCAGCGCGAGACGGCGGAGGGCGGAGCGAGTGGGAAGGCGCCGGAGCGTCCCCGGCGGCGTTGACGAGCTCGGTGATGCGACCAAGCGAAGCATCATAGCCGGCGTCAGCTGGACGGTAGCGGAGTAGCTCACGCGCCATGAGCAGCGGAGCCTACGGGGCCGGCGTGTCGCGGTGGGTGAGGGAGGAGGCCGTGGCAGTGTGGCCGTTCGCCTGCATGGAGGGGTGCAGGGAGGAGTCCTGCCGCTCGCGGGTAGTGGGGTCGGTGGCGGCAGCAGCCTCGACAGGGCGGCGGCGGTTGCCGTGGGCTACCGGCTCCGTCTGAGCCACGCGGTCAGCCCTGCGCTCGGCGCGCTCACGGCGTGCGTCGGACATGAGGCTGGTGGAATGGAGGGTGGAGCCGAAGAACAGTAGTGCACCCCTACCTGGCGCGCCAAATGTCGGAAGTCGGGCTCCGGGGACCCAAAGGTTCGAACACAGGGGTGAGCTTGTTCCTACCTCTTTGTCCCCTACCACGGCTAAGCTACGGCGAGGCTACGGCGGGAGCACGCTAGCGAGGAGCGGACCATGGACTCAGCGGTTTACCCAAGTTTGGGCCACCTTGCGGTGAAAAACCCTACTCCTGCTTGGTTTTGATTGTAGTGAGCCAGAGTGCGTTCTCGCGTACAAGGTAGGAGAAGAAGGAGTCGACCGAATCGGATCTCCCTACCACGTTGGCAGCACTGTCCCTTTATACCTACCCTGGTCCGCTTCCCCTGCAAAACTTAGGCGAGAAGGGTTGCCACACTTGGCGGGTTTTGAAGGGGGACATGCGCTCAGGCTATCCTGACTAAAGGCGGTCTTCGCCTGCCGAAGCAAGATCCATGACACGCCGGTGGGCTCGGTGATGACCTCCGCCCCGCGCGCCCGCTGTCTTGGTCTTCTTTCGCCGATCGGGCAACCTTTGGGGTTGCTTTGGGAAGTGGACTGCTGGCCTTGCTCCCTTGACACAAAAGGGGAAACCCTCTTCATCCGCGCCTGCTGGCACGGCCTCTGTCGCCGTTCGTCGCCGCGAGCGTCACCCATGTGATGGGCACGGGACCGCGCTGCTGGACCGAACAACCCTTGTCTTCAGCGCCTTCGGGAGGGTGCCTCGGGAGGCCGCCTCGAGAGGCCGCCTCGCGAGAGGGCCTCGCGGGACTGCTGGTGAAGATGCTGAGTCTTGTTCACTGCTCCATGAGGAGGGGTCCTCAGGAGGCCAAGGCCTCATGAGGGGTCTTGGTGAGGAGCTTGGTGATGACAGCCTGCTGGGCCCATTCCAGGCATTGCGCCCTAGGCCAAAGGTGGACCGGCCTGGATACACCGGGTTCCATGGGCCCAACAGTGATCAATCTAGTAGGAGAACCAAGCAAAATTCTGTTAAGCACACCTGCACACACAAGAGCAAACACTTGCACCCAACGCAAATAAGAGGGTTGTCAATCCTCTTAGCGGTTATTTGCAAGGATTAAATCTTATAGAGGTAAATAGATAAACTAAAATACTAATTAAAATAAAAGTAAATAAATTGCAGCAAGGTATCTTTAGGTTTTATATATATGATAAAGTAGACCCGGGGGCCATAGTTTTCACTAGAGGCTTCTCTCTCGAACACATAGCATACGGTGGGTAAACAAATTACTGTTGGGCAATTGATAGAAAAGCAAATAATTACGACGGATTCATGGCAAAGATCATGTATATAGGCATCACGTCCGAGACAAGTAGACCGACTCCTGCCTACATCTACTACTATTACTCCACCCATCGACCGCAATCCAGCATGCATCTAGGGTATTATGTATGAAACAGAGTAACGCCTTAAGCAAGATGACATGATGTAGACAAAGTAAGCTCAAGCAATATGATTAAACCCCATCTTTTTATCCTTAATGGCAACAATACAAATACCTGTCATGTCCCCTTCTGTCACTGGGATTGAGCACCGCAAGATTGAACCCATCACAAAGCACCTCTCCCATTTCCAGACAAATCAATCTAGTAGGCCAAACCAAATCGATAGATCGGAGAGAAGTACAAAGCTATAATAATCAAGCATAAAAGAGTTCAGAGAAGACACAAATATTTCTCATGAATAATCTGATCATAAACTCACAATTCATCGGATCCCAACAAACACACCGCAAAAGAAGATTACATCGGATAGAACTCCAAGAACATCGAGGTGAACATGGTATTGAAGATCAAAGAGAGAGAAGAATCCATCTAGCTACTTGCTATGGACCCGTAGGTCTGTGGTAAAGTACTCACACATCATCGGAAAGGTAGCAAGGTTGATGAAGAAGCCCTCCGTGATCGATCCCCCCGCCGGTAGAGTACCAGAAAAGGCTTCCAGATGGGATCACGGAAGAACAGAGGCTTGCGGGGGCGGAAAGGTTTTTTATTCTGTCTTTTTGGTATATTGGGAATATTTGGGAATTTATAGCGCTGGAATTAGGCCAGGAGGGGCAACGAGGGGCCCACAATCCTAGGGGCGCGCCCTACCCCCTGGGCGCGCCCTCCAAGCTTGTCGCCTCCTCGTGGCTCTTCTGGTCTTCTCCCGAAGCTTCGTGGGTCTCTTCTGGTCCAGGAAAAATTAATCCAATTTTTTTTTCTCGTTTGGACACTTTTTGATAATGATTTTCCGAAAAGGCAAAAACAAGCAGAAAACAACAACTGGCACTAGGCACTGGGCACTGGGTTAATAGGTTAGTCCGAAAAAATGATATAGAATGGCATATAATTGCATATAAAACATCCAAGATTGATACTATAATAGCATGGAACAATCAAAAATTATAGATACGTTGGAGACGTATCAGTTCCACAGGGACCCACTCACTTATCTCTTCAGCCCACTTCATCTCCTACCTCTAGAAAAAAAAATCTTTGTAGCTCCCCCCCTCGTGTTCTTGCTCCCAAACCTGAGATTTTTGATCTCTTTGCTCAGAGTTCCATTTCCGAAACTGTTTTGGGGGATTGCTCCTTGGTATGTGACTCCTCTATTGCTTCAATTAGTTTTTGTTCTAGTTGATTATATTTTGAAAATTTTGCTGCTATTGGTGCTACTGAAAATGAGCTTGCATGTTGAATTCTTTGAGTTTTAAGTAGTATGAATGCTTGATATAGCTTCTAGACATCCATATGAGTAGTTGCTATCAATCTTGTGAAGTTTTGTTGACATCATTTTGTGGCCCAAAAATTTCAGAAATTTGTTCGTAGGAAAATGAACTTCTTTCGGAGATGTTCTTCGAGCCGGAGCCCCAAGGGAGTCACCGGAGGTGCCGTTGACCTTCACCTTCCTCGTAGAGTGGAGATGCGACCGTGCGAATGGCCACACAATGCCTTCATGGATGAAGACGGGTTTCACCAAGAGTTTGCCCAATTTGTTGCGAACGCCGGGTTGACTGACTTCCTCGCAGATGAGTGTGACCAATACCACCTCCTCAAAAATTCCTTTGTGAATTTTTTTTATTTCATGCATAGGCTCGATGTCCCCATGGTACGTTTTGATTTATATGCCGAGCATCATGAAATACCACTTACTGAGTTTTGTGAGATATGCCTGATTCCCTCTGATGGGGAGTTGAGGGAGCCTTGGCCTGAGGAGTTCGAGGACTTCCTTCTCACTTTGACTGTGGGAGAATTTAGGGGCGTGTCGAAGGCCCGAGTCACTAGTTTACATTTTCCCGCTGTGGACTACTTTAGCTTATTTGTAGGGAAATGTTTGACTGCCAGGGAGGAAGGTGGTACACTCAGTGCCCCTGACCTCGCCATTTTACGTCGTGCACTTCACGTCGATAACACTTTTAATTTGGTAGCTATCATTGCATGCCGCTTGCACACTAACAGGACTAGGGGTAAAATTCATGGCAGTATCTATGCTACTCGCCTTGCGAGATGCTTTAACATTGCTATCTGTCATAATGATTATTTGCTGCCTAAGATTTATTTAGACCAACAGTCCATGATTGATCACCACTTTATTGATGAACCTAAGCCTCCTCACTACATTCGTTATAACTTGGTATTTAGTGAGAGGACTCGTGAGATTATTTCTTTGCCTGCACCCTCCTTGTTTGATCCTCATGCCAGGCATGGATACAGCAACCTACCACCGGACATCATTGCTTACAAGGATGAGTTGGTCGCGGCAGAGAATGAGGCCCAACCCTGGGACGCTCGAGTACCTCTGCCTAGCCACTTTCCTACCGGACTTGATGGATTTTACGGATGGCAGTAGACCAAATTAGGCCAAAAGCCTAAGCTTGGTGGAGTACGTATTTCTCACCGACATTACATTCATGTTCACACATTCATTCCAGTTGTCGGTGTTCATCCTTTTTCATTGTATGATCCATGTTAGATTTTTATTCATTAGCTTTCTTCTTGTGTGTTTGAAAAACTTTGAAAATCCAAAAATATTTCTCGCTTCTTTTCAGTTTTTCTTTCTCGTTAGTTAGTTCGTGGTATTAAAAGAAAACCCAAAAAGATTTCTTGTTTCTTCTTCTGCTTGGTTGGAGTTCTCCCATGTAAATTGTTTTTCTTGCTTTTCGTTTTTCCTTTAACTTGCTTTCTTCAGAAAAACAAAAACTCCAAAAATATTTCGGTGTGTTTCTCTGAATTTCTTTTCTTTTCGTTGAGTCGTCGTAGGGAGAAGACAATGATGAAATTGTTGAGTGGCTCTCATATGCTTTGTGGTTGATCTAACGAAGAGCCAATATTGCCTTGTCTTCTCCCTTGAATAAATTGTTTGCAGATTTCAGCTTAGTCCACAACACTCTTGCACTATTATTATTTTCAGATCATTCGGTCATGCAAGTGAAAAGCAATAATGACGATGATTTGATGAAGTGACCGTGGCAAGGAAAAGATGGTATGAACTCTTTTTGTCTTTTGCTACTTATAGTCTGCGTTGGTATTTCCCCGAAGAGGAGAGGATGATGCAGTACAATAGAGATAAGTATTTCCCTCAGTTAAGAACCAAGGTTATCAATCTAGTAGGAGAACCAAGCAAAATTCCGTTAAGCGCACCTGCATACACAAGAGCAAAGACTTGCACCCAACGCAAATAAGAGGGTTGTCAATCCTCTTAGCGGTTATTTGCAAGGATTAAATCTTATAGAGGTAAATAGATAAACTAAAATACTAATTAAAATAAAAGTAAATAAATTGCAGCAAGGTATTTTTAGGTTTTTTTATATATGATAAAGTAGTCCCGGGGGCCATAGTTTTCACTAGAGGCTTCTCTCTCGAACACATAGCATACGGTGGGTAGACAAATTACTGTTGGGCAATTGATAGAAAAGCAAATAATTATGACGGATTCATGGCAATGATCATGTATATAGGCATCATGTCCGAGACAAGTAGACCGACTCCTGCCTGCATCTACTACTATTACTCCACCCATCGACCGCTATCCAGCATGCATCTAGAGTATTAAGTATGAAACAGAGTAACGCCTTAAGCAAGATGACATGATGTAGACAAAGTAAACTCAAGCAATATGATTAAACTCCATCTTTTTATCCTTAATGGCAACAATACAAATACGTGTCATGTCCCCTACTGTCACTGGGATTGAGCACCGCAAGATTGAACCCATCACAAAGCACCTCTCCCATTGCAAGACAAATCAATCTAGTAGGCCAAACCAAATCGATAGATCGGAGAGAAATACAAAGCTATAATAATCATGCATAAAAGAGTTCAGAGAAGACTCAAATATTTTTCATGAATAATCTGATCATAAACTCACAATTCATCGGATCCCAACAAACACACCGCAAAAGAAGATTACATCGGATAGAACTCCAAGAACATCGAGGAGAACATGGTATTGAAGATCAAAGAGAGAGAAGAAGCCATCTAGCTACTAGCTATGGACCCGTAGGTCTGTGGTAAACTACTCACACATCATTGGAAGGGCAGCAAGGTTGATGAAGAAGCCCTCCGTGATCTATTCCCCCTCCGATAGAGTACCGGAAAATGCCTCCAGATGGGATCACGGAAGAACAGAGGCTTGCGGCGGCGGAAAGATTTTCTCTTCTGGCTCTCTGTTGGTTTTGGAATATTTGGGAATTTATAGCGTTGGAATTAGGTCAAGAGGTGCCACGTGGGGCCCGCAAACCTGGGGGGCGTGCCCTCCAGGCTTGCCGCCTCCTCGTGGCTCTTCTGGTCTTCTCTTGAAGCTTCCTGGGTCTCTTCTGGTCCAGAAAAATTTAATCCAAAGTTTTTTTCTTGCTTGGACACTTTCTTATAATGATTTTCTGAAAAGGCAAAAACAAGCAAAAAACAGCAACTGGCACTAGGCACTGGGTTAATAGGTTAGTCCAAAAAAATGATATATAATGGCATATAATTACATATAAAACATCCAAGATTGATACTATAATAGCATGGAACAATCAAAAATTATAGATACGTTGGAGACGTATCATTTTTGTTTTTGTAAATATGTTTAACTCAATATCCATGATTCAGCATATTATGAGTAAACATGTTTGTGATGACAATTATAGATTATAGTTGCTCATGCCATGCTTAAGTAGCTCGAAGTGGATAATGACTTATCTTGGATGTCATTATGCATTAAAATGGTTATGATGTAGTATGTTAGTATGGTATCCTCCTCTGAATGTTTCAAGTGGCTTGACTTGGCACATGTTCACACATGTAGTTGATTCAAAACCAATGCAGCCTTCACGATATTTATGTTCAGGGTGTTTATATCCTACTCATGCTAGTATTCAATGTTAATTATTCACAATGCATGATTATGACCGATGTCGCTCTCTAGTTGGTCGCTTCTCAATCTATTTGCTAGCCTTCGCCTGTACAAAGCGGGAATACTGCTTGTGCATCCACAATCCTTAAACCAAAGTTGTTCCAGATGAGTCCACTGTATCTACCTATATGTGGTATTACTCTGCCGTTGCAAGTAAATTTGCATCTACCACCTCTAATCATTCAAATAAACATCTGTTTTGTGTGCCCGTACCGCTCATGGAGCGACAGGGGGCGGTCAGTATCTTCCATGCTAAGCGGGTTATTCTCAAGATGAGTGTTTATTCACTTGTCATTGCACGAGAGAGGTTGGTAATTGGGATGCCCAGTCCTATAATCAAAATAAAGAAAAATATAATAAAACAAACTCCCCCGGAAAATTGATCGATTGGAGGGCACCCGTGAATTCGGCTAGCCATGGGTTGTGTTGGTATGGTGGAGGGAGAGTAAACTTTACCTTTCCGCTTGGGAACCACCGATAATGTGTTTAGCATGGAAGATCTTGAAAATCCTTGGTCCTGACATTGACAGGAAAAGTACACCTCTCAAAATTGTTTTCATCTCTGATTTAAGCTTCGAGCTCTGGAAACTCTGCAAATCTCTGCTTCCCTCTGCGAAGGGTCTATCTATTTACTTTTATGTTATTTTACTTTTATTGTTGAGTCATCACTTTCTCATTTTAAGAACCAATCCTGAGAGCACTATTGTCATTCCTCTGCATTGAGTATAGTTAATGTTGGGTATACCATGACTGGATCTCTTCTACCCTGAATTACAAGGTTTAGTCGCTGCTTGAACTTTGGAGGTGCTCTGCATTTATGTTTTGCGGTCTCAGAAAGGGCTAGCGAGATACGGAGAGCACATTTGCTCCCTTGGTGGTTTTGGTAATTAATGTCGACATACATGTTGTTGGACTAACATTTCTATCTAGTGTATTTCTGATAAGTTCAACAGTGGCATGAGAAGGACAAGAAGAAGTGGACCCTTTCAAAATGCTAAGGACAAAGATTGGCAAAGCTTCAAGACTCTACATTTTTGGTTAAGTGATCCAAGATCACATTGAGTCCATAGGAAAAGCCAATACTATTAAAAGGGGATGAGGTTTTGGTCATGACTCATTTGCTCAAGTGCTTAGTGGTATTGCTCCAAAATCCTCAAACACTTCTCCACTTCATTCCTATCCAAAACCCTAAAGTTGATCTCGGTCCTACCAAAACACTCCCATCCGGACTCACCGAGATTGCCATATACATTGCCACATGCCAAACCCTAACACTTCGGTGCAACCAAAATGGTTATCGGTCTCACTGAGACGGCTTAACCAAGTTGCTGTAACGATGTCACTTCACTTCGAAATTTCCGAGATGAAATTTTCGGAACTACCGAAACATGGTCTTGCCCTAGCCATTACACTTCGGTCTCACCAAGATGTTTTGTTCAGTCTCACCAAAAAGCCTAACGGTCAAGTCTTTTACACTAGTCGGTCTCACCGAGATTTTCATGTCGGTGTCGCCGAGTTGGGTCAAAGGCTTGTAACGGTTGGATTTTTGGTGCTGCCTATTTTTACCCCTCCATCACCACTTACTCTGTAAGAGAGCCATTAGAACGTGCCTACACTTCCACCATTCATTTTCTGAGAGAGAACCACCTACTCATGTGTTGAGATCAAGAGATTCCAATCCCGAGTGAGGCTAGTCCTTCATGGGCGTAAGCCATGGTGGAATAGGTAAGGTTGCTTCTTCGTGGACCCTTCGTGGGTGGCGCCCTCCGTGGACTCGCGCAACCGTTACCCTTCGTGGGTTAAAGTCTCCATCGACGTGGACGTACGATAGCACCACCTATCGGAACCACACCAAAAACCACCGTGTCTTCATTACGTTTGATATTCTCTTCTCTACCCCATTACTTTTTGCACAATTGCATGCTTTACTATTTCCGCTGCTTTATCTCCAGATATGCATGTGTAGGAAGTCTTGGTGATATATTAACTAGTGCTAAAATCTGCCTAAATTCTAGGAGAATTAAAAACTACAACTTTGATTGGTTAAGAGTCTATTCACCTCCCCTCTAGACCTATCTTCTCCCTACAATTGGTATAAGAGCTTTGATCTCCATTGCTTTGGTTTAATCACCATTGGAAGAAGATGGATGTGTCTACTTTGGGGAGTCTTAGATGTAGAGTGCCTATTCTCAATGGAGAGTATTATCACTTTTGGAAGGATGAAATGCTTGATATCTTTGATGAATTTAATTTGATCAAGTATATTCATACCCCATATGTGCCTCCCATTGATCCCTTGCATCCCACTCTAGAGGAAGAAATTGACATGCTTCGTAATCTTAGAACCATCAATCTTATCATTAGAGGATTGCCTAAAATTGTGCTTGGTTGTACGCAAAACTTTGAGTACGCCTATACTCTATGGAATGACTTGGAAAAGTGGTACCCCAACTACTCTTTAAAGAATCTTGATGAGATTCTTCATAAGACCATTGCTTTTCACAAGATGAAGCCTAGTGATCCTAACTTTGATAATTGCTTGTTTGAACTTCGTGATCTTATGCGTGCTAAAGGAGATGTCACAACTACTAGCAACATCATCATGGAAGCCATTAGAATTCATAAACTTGAACATTATCATGATCATGAAACTAATGAATCCATTGCCTTAGGTGATGATCACATACATGTTGATGATGATGATGTTGAGCATGGCTATTATGATGAGGATGAGGAATTCGACATCGAATATGAGAAGACTATGAGAAATCTTAGTCTCAGGGCTAATCTTTGAGATTACATGGCTGGAGGAAAAGAGTGGATTCTTGATAGTGGATGCACTGATCACATGACCGGAGATAGAGACATGTTTCATGAGCTTGCAAAAAATGATGGTCCATGCAAGTATGTGACTTTTGGAGATAACTCCAAGGGTAAGGTACTTAGCCTTGGTAAGGTGGCCATATCCAATGATAGCTCCATTCAAAATGTTATGCTTGTTGAATCTCTTGGTTACAATCTTCTTTCCGTATCTAGACTAGCCGACTTTGGTTTCGATGTTCTATTTACCAAAGTTGATTGCCAAGTGTTTCATCGAGATAATCATAATATGGTCTTTACCGGCATTCGGAGAGGTGATCTATACATTGTTGATTTCACTAAAAGAGCCCAACCTCATACTTGTCTTATTGCTAAATCTTCTAAAGGTTGGTTATGTCATAGAAGGCTAGGACATGTTAGCATGCGTAATCTTGATAAACCTGTTAAGGGAGATCATATTCTTGATGTAAAAGATGTTATCTTTGACAAGGATATACTTTATAGTGCTTGACAAGCAGGAAAACAAGTTGGAGGAAGCCATCCCGTGAAGAACATCATGACCACAAGGAGACCACTGGAACTACTTCATATGGATCTGTTCGGTCCCAACGCTTATGAAAGCCTTGGTGGTAACTCTTTCGGTTTGGTCATTGTTGATGATTTTTCTAGATTTACGTGGGTGTTCTTTCTCGATGACAAATCGCAGGTACAAAAGATCTTCAAGAAGTTCGCTAGGAAGGCTCAAGACCTTTTTGAAGTGAAGATCAAGAAGGTTCGGAGCGACAACGGAACGGAGTTCAAGAACGCTAATGTGTATACCTTTCTTGACGAAGAAGGCATTTCACATGAGTTCTCGGATACGTACACACCTCAACAAAATGGAGTTGTTGAGAGGAAGAACCGGACTCTTATCGAGATGGCAAGGACAATGCTAGATGAATACAAGACGCCAAAACACTTTTGGGCGGTAGCAGTTGAGACGGCTTGTCATGCTACAAATTGACTTTATCTACACAAGCTTCTTGGTATAACGGCATATGAGCTACTCACTTGTAACAAACCACAAGTTGGATACTTTCGAGTATTTGGCTCAAAATGTTACATTCTTGATAAGCATCATCGTTCAAAATTTGCTCCTAAATCTCATGAAGGTTTCCTACTCGGTTACGGATCAAACTCTCACACCTACCATGTCCACAACAACTTCACTCAAAAAGTTGAAGAGACAGTAGATGTGAAGTTTGATGAGACTAAGGGCTCGCAAGTCGAGCAATTGCCAATTGATGTAGGTGATCAAGAACCGTCGGAAGCAATCCAAGACCTGTCTATTGCACGATTCGTCCCATGAAGGTGAAGGAGAGTACTTCGTCCATTCAAGTGGGAGGCCCAACTTCACGTCAAGGTGAACCGCAAGTTGATATGGAGGCATGCACAAGTGGAACACGTCAAGACGAGGGGAATGAGGAAGTACACCAAGATGATCCACCTCAACCTCGTTCTCCACCACCTCAAGCGAACAGCGACAACAACAACAACAATGAGGAATAGAATGATGATGATGATGAGGAAGCCTCACCACAACCCAAGCAAAAGCTACCTCGAGTTAGAGCAAGAATTGACAAGAATCATCTCGTCGAACAAATTCTTGGCGACATCAAATCCGGGAGAATCACTCGCTCTAAATCTTGTTTAGCTAACTTTTGTGAGCATTACTCATTCATCTCTAGTATTGAACCTATGAAGGTAGAAGAAGCCCTCGAAGACCCGGATTGGGTAAATGCAATGCATGAGGAGCTACACAACTTCGAGAGGAATCAAGTTTGGACATTGGTTGAGGAGCCTAAGGATGAGCAAAACGTCATTGGAACCAAATGGGTGTTTTGTAACAAGCAAGATGAAGATGGACAAGTCATACGCAACAAGGCTCGTCTTGTAGCTCAAGGGTACACACAAGTCGAAGGTATGGACTATGGTGAGACCTATGCCCCCATTGCTAGACTTGAGTCCATTCATATTTTACTTGCTTATGCCAATCACCATGATATCATCCTTTACCAAATGGATATTAAAAGTGCTTTCTTAAATGGTGAAATTGAGGAGGAATTTTATGTTAAACAACCTCCCAGCTTTGTTAATCTCAAGAAACCGAACCACGTTTATAAACTTCGTAATGCTCTTTATGGTCTTAAACAAGCCCTTAGAGCTTGGTACAAATGCTTGACAAAGTTTCTTCTTGAAAAGGGTTTTGAAATTGGGAAAATTGATTCAACCTTGTTCATTAAGAGGGTTAATGGAGAACTATTTGTATGCCAAATATATGTTGATGATATTATCTTTGGATCCACTAATCCTTCTTCTAGTGAAAAGTTTGGAAGGTTGATGTTGGAGAAGTATGAGATGTCTATGATGTGTGAACTCAAGTTCTTTCTTGGTTTGCAAATCAAGCAAACTAAGGAGGGTACCTTTGTTTCTCAAACGAAGTATACCAAAGACTTATTCAAGAAGTTCAACATGTAAGAAAGCAAAGGTATGAAAACTCCCATGCCTACTAGTGGACATCTTGACTTGACAAAGGATGGCAAACTGGTTGATCAAAAGGTCTATCGATCTATGATTGGTTCATTGCTATATCTATGTGCCTCCCGTCCCGACATTATGCTAAGTGTGTGCAGGTGTGCACGATACCAAGCGGCACCAAAAGAGTGTCATCTTAAGGCCGTGAAAAGAATTATGAGATACTTGTTACATACAGCAAATTTTGGCATTTGGTATCCCAATGGATCTTCTTTTGATCTTGTTGGCTACTCCGATTCGGACTATGCTGGAGACAAGGTTGATAGAAAATCCACTTGGGGTACATGTCAATTTCTTGGTAGATATCTTGTGTCTTGGTCTTCCAAGAAACAAAACTCGGTATCTCTATCTACCGCCGAAGCGGAATACATTGCCGCCAGATCATGTTGTGCTCAATTACTATGGATGAAACAAACTCTCAAAGACTATGGTGTACATGTGAGACATGTTCCATTACTTTGTGACAATGAGAGTGCTACTAAGATTGCTCACAATCCCGTGCAACATTCTCGAACTAAGCATATTGAGGTTCGTCACCATTTCATTCGAGATCATGTTGCTAAAGGTGACATTGACCTTAAGCATGTTCGTACCGACAAGCAATTAGCGGATATCTTCACTAAACCTCTTGATGAGAAGATATTTTGTCACTTGAGATGTGAGTTGAATATCATTGATGCCTCAAATGTGAACTAGAAATTCACTTGGATGCATGCAAGGGCATGAGCTTTCTTGACTAATCCTTGATGATACACTTACCATTTCATATCTTAGATACATTGCTCCCTTGTATTGCATCTAACCCCTTGTAGGTACTTGGATGAACATTACTCCATAAGGTTGCGCACAAACTCTCATCTTGAGCAAGCAAATTGGACCAAGTATCTAAATCTTTGCTGTGTCCAAGGAACAAGACAACTCAAACATATCCTTTGACGATATTTGATCCTATACTTCATTCTTGTCAATTTGGATACATATGTTGTTCCTTGAAAATCTAACCCTTGTTGGAAGATGGACTACAAATGATAGGATTGCTCCCAACTTCACTCCATGAGCATGCATTTCAAGTTCAACTACATGATGGACATCAACACCAAAAATCCCAATGTAAGCTCTCACATCTTAGAGAAGCTTTACTCAAAGTCATGAGCTAAAGAAACTCAAAAAGACGTGAATACATTGAAATGCTTAAATGTAAAATGGCAAGCCCATTTTGAGCTTAAAATGAGTATGACCTATGATCAAGTGTTCTCACTTGACTCCTAAGTCAATATACTCTAACATAGGTGACCTAGTCGCCGACCCCTCCAGATGAAGCTCTCTTGTGTTCCTCTTGATGTTAAAAAAAAACTTCATCTAGATGTTTCTTTATTTCCTTCTTTTGCTAGTTTTCTGTCTTCAAGTAAATTCATTGCATATCTTATTTGAATTCATTGCAAATCTTTGTGAGAGCCTATTGTCAAGTGAACTAAGTTGACAAAATTTTCTCTTTGCACTGAACTCGGCCGCACCGACTTGTTCCAACTCGGAGTCACCGATTTCATTGCTCACAGAATTTTTCTATCAAATGTTTTCTGTCTTTTCTGCTCTAGCTCCACTCAATGATTCTTTCCCACTGCTTGCATCTGGCATTATTTCATGCCTAGCTGTGCTTCTCGAGGACCACACCCACTTGACCAATGACCTTGAAGCTACCCCTTCTTGGAAATAGATGTCAAAGGGGGAGAGAGATGCACATCAAAGCTTATCACCATAACCTTTTCCATATCAAAAGGTATATTCTAAGGGAGAGTGATGCATTTTATAAGAGGAGAGAATTCTACATGTTTCTAAGAGGGGAGAAACATGTACTTCTGTTTGCTCTGGTGTTATCTCACCCTACCTACTCCCAATATCCGTTGCTATGCTAGATTCAGGGGGAGAGGAAGTTCGCCTCAGGGGAGAAACTCTTGATAGTTTATCTTGGTTATCTTATCTGACCTTTTGGGGACATGACTGCATTTAAAAGAAGTACTCACTCTGTGATACTTTCTTCTACATGTCATCCCAATCTTGGTACTCTTGTTGATCTTGTGTTTTTTTTGGAGAAGTTATCTTGTGTTATCTAACCTTGTTTTCTCAAGTGTATTTCTTCAGGAATATGATCAAGAACTTCAAGGTAAGTATATGCATCATACTCATGTGCATGATGACCTCTTGCTTTTGCACATATTGTTTGCAAGAAAGAAATCATGGACATGAGGGTATTTCACTTTCATCTTGTTGCTCTGATGCATATAGCCAAGATACATGTTAAATGTACATTTCCTTCACTTTGTGCTTCTACTATCCATAAGCTATCATCATTTACTAGCTGCACATCTATAGGGGGAGCATATGCATGTTACATGTTTCCTTCAAAGCTTTCATACAATCTCCTATTACATTTTATTTGAAGCTTTGATGTATGTTGTCATCAATTACCAAAAAGGGGGAGATTGAAAGAACATTTGCTCCCTTGGTGGTTTTGGTAATTAATGTCAACATACCTGTTGTTGGACTAACATTTCTATCTAGTGTATTTCAGATAAGTTCAACAGTGGCATGGCAAGGACAAGAAGAAATGGACCCTTTCAAAATGCTAATGACAAAGATTGGCAAAGCTTCAAGACTCTAAATTTTTGGTTAAGTGATCCAAGATTACATTGAGTCCATAGGAAAAGCCAATACTATTAAAAGGGGATGAGGTTTTGGTCATGACTCATTTGCTCAAGTGCTTAGTGGTATTGCTCCAAAATCCTCAAACACTTCTCCACTTCATTCCTATCCAAAACCCTAAAGTTGATCTCGGTCCCACTGAAACACTCCCATCCGGACTCACCGAGATTGCCATATACATTGCCACATGCCAAACCCTAACACTTCGGTGCAACCAAAATGGTTCTCGGTCTCACTGAGACGGCTTGACCAAGTTGCTGTAACGATGTCACTTCACTTTGGAATTTCCGAGATGAAATTTTCAAAACTACCGAAACGTGGTCTTGCCCTAGCCATTGTACTTCGGTCTCACCGAGATGTTTTGTTCAATCTCACCAAAAAGCCTAACGGTCAAGTCTTTTACACTAGTCGGTCTCACCGAGATTTTCATGTCGGTGTCACCGAGTTGGGTCAAAGGCTTGTAGCGGTTGGATTTTTGGTGCTGCCCCAACTTGCGAAAGATTTCCAGAACTCGAGTTTGCTGCTGAAGAAACATTGTTTCGAATCGAGCGAACAATGTTTGGTCAGGAACAGCCAACATCCCCACACGGGAGAATTCTAGAAGCTACCTCATTAATTCCCGAAGCTAGGTCAAACCAAAGCTGGTTTCGTTTCACACCAAAGATGATTCGCTTTCACACCTAAGATGGTTCCAGAAGCTAGTTCTCTTTCATGTAAGTCTCCAACTTATCTATAATTTTTGATTGTTCCATGCTATTATAGTATCAATCTTGGATGTTTTATATGCAATTATATACCATTTTTGGGGACTAACCTATTAACCCAGTGCCAGTGGCTGTTTTCTGCTTGTTCTTGCCTTTTCAAAAAATCATTATCAAAAAGTGTCCAAACGAGAAAAAAAGTTTGGATTTTTTTTTCTGGACCAGAAGAGACCCACGAAGCTTCGGGAGAAGACCAGAAGAGCCATGAGGAGGCGGCACGCCTGGAGGGCGCGCCCAGGGGGTAGGTGGTACGTCTCCAACGTATCTATAATTTATGAAGTATTCATGGCATATTTATAACAATTCTATATGGTTTTGGTATGATTTGATTAGAACTAACCCGGACTGACGCTGTTTTCAGCAGAACTACCGTGGTGTTGTTTTTTGTGCAGAAATAAAAGTTCTCCAAATGCAGCAAAACTTTTTGACGATTTTTTTTGGACCAAAAGAGACCCCCGAAGCTTCGTGGAAGGACCAGAAGCCTCACGTGGTGCTCACAAGCCACCATGGCGCGCCAGGGGGGTGGCGTGCCGTGGTGCCTCGTGGGCCCATCTTAGCCCATCTTGACGTGATTCCAACGCTGAAAAATCCTATAAATAGAGAAACCCCCAGAAATAACCCTAGATTTTGGACTCCGGTGCCGCAAGCCTCTGTACCTTCGAAATACATCAGGAGCCCTGTTCCGGCACCCTGCCGGAGGGGGAAATCATCACCGGAGGCCATCATCATCATCCCGGTGGTCTCAATGACGAGGAGGGAGTAGTTCACCCTCGAGGCTAGGGGTATGTACAAGTAGCTATGTGTTTGATCTCTCTCTCTCTCGTGTTCTTGATTTGGCACGATCTTGATGTACCGCGAGCTTTGTTAATATAGTTGGATCATATGGTGTTTCTCCCTCTCTATCTTGTTGTGATGAATTGAGTTTTTACC
The DNA here is from genome assembly GCA_039707655.1 of Elymus sibiricus. Lineage (NCBI taxonomy): Eukaryota > Viridiplantae > Streptophyta > Magnoliopsida > Poales > Poaceae > Elymus > Elymus sibiricus. The sequence continues at coordinate 409,509,436 of CM077666.1, read as the reverse complement.
TTTGAGGTTTCACTATTATCGGATTGAATACTTTTATGGATTTGAGAACACTTGATGTATGTCTTGCATATGAATACCCGTGGTGACAATGGGGTATTATATTGATTCACTTGATGTATGTTTTGGCACTCACCTCACGGATTCCCGAGGTGACATTGGGGTAATCTATGCATAGGTGTTGATGCACGTTTTCGTCCTACTTTCTCCGGAAGAAATCTGGGGGCACTCTTTGAAGTTCTTTGTGTTGGATTGAATATTAGGAATCCGAAGTTGTTCGATGCATATCGAATAATCAACTCATGGATACTTGTGGTGACATTGGAGTATCTAGGTGACATTAGAGTTGGTTGATGTGTATCATATGGTGTTATTTTAGTACGAACTCTGGGGCTGTTCGTGACACTTATAGGGATGGCTCAATAGATTGATCGGAAAAGATAACTTTGAGGTGGTTTCGTACCCTACAAACAATTTCATCTGATGTTCTCCGCTTTATAAGAACTTTGGAGTGATTCTTTATCGCACGTTGAGGGATTGTTATATGATTCAACTATGTTAGCACTGTTGAGAGATTGCACTAGTGAAAGTATGAACCCTAGGCCTTGTTTCTAAGCATTGCAATACCGTTTGTGCTCACTTTTATCGTTTGCTACCTTGCTGTTTTTATTTATTCAGATTATAAAAATATATTTCTACTATCCATACTACACTTGTATCACCATCTCTTCGCCGAACTAGTGCACCTATACAATTTGCCATTGTATTGGTGTCGTGGGAAACGAACACCTATGGGATCAAGGAGATCCCTTACGGTTCGGCAAGGGGAGAGGGTTGCACAAAGAGCAGAACTAATGAACAGCACGCGGGGGATTTACCCAGGTTCGGGCCGCACGGATGCGTAAAACCCTACTCCTGCTTTGATTGTACTATTGTGGATGTTCTTGGCCAAGTTCTGGGAGCTACAGTAGCAGCTACGCATGCAGAATGGGCTTTCGAAGTGTCCTCTTTTCTCCCCTGTACGTCTCGGGCCTCCTTTTATATTAGTCAAAGGGGCTACCACAGTGACGTACAAGATAAGGCATGAGGTGGAAAGTAACTACAGTGTTACCACAGTATTATCATACCTAACCCTGACGGCTTAGGACAAACTCATTAAATGCACCGTGAGCTGTCCGTCGAGGTGTCCCTTAGCTTCTCGGGCTTGGAAAAGCTTTACAGGGGATGGGCAAAAGCAGCCATCCCATCAACACCGCTTAAGCATCGCGTGGCCAGCATTACGCCATGTCACCACGAGGACAAGCCCTAAACGACAAGGCTGGCCGCTGCACTGGAGCGATAGCGCTGTACTGTGCAGAGCCTTGCCGGGGCTGAATCCTTGCCGTGGCTGAATCCTTGCCGGGCCCGGGGCTTGTCGGGACCGAATCCTTGCCGGTCCCGGGGCTTGCCGGGACCGAATCCTTGCCGGTCCCGGGGCTTGCCGGGACCGGGTCTTTGCCGGGCCCGGGGCTTGCCGGGACCGGGTCTTGTCTGGCGCGAGGCCTTGCCGGCAAGGGTCTTGCCGGGCCTCCGCAACCCTTTGGTCTTCTGTTTTCTGGTCTGATCGTTGACTTGAATGTCTCCTTGTCGTCTTAGTCTCGTGATTACTCCTAGCTATTCCCCGGCAAGGCTTGCCGCGGAACGGCTACAACTGCCCGTGCACAAGTACGGGGTACTGAAAAAGACCCATACTTTGGTACACCGACAGGAGCCCCCGGGCCTAGGCCATACACGGGTGCCAGGCCTGTTGGGCTAGGCCCAAAACAGTGCACGGGCACGCGTGGCAGGGAATAACTGCTCGTAATCATTATCTCTTTTACCACGCCCCCCCCACTACGCGCATTAATCGCGCGACGTGAGAGACGTGGGCGGAAACTCCGCTGTAAAAGCGGGCGGTAAAGAGCCCGCCTCGCGCCTTCCCCATAAAAAGGGAATCGCAGAGGGCACTGCTCATTTACCCCCTCCGCCTTTCCAATCTCAATCTCAGAGCCGTCGCCATCGTCTTCCTCCTCGCGCCCAAAGCAGAGCCTTTCTCCCTCCATCCGCCTCCACCGCGCTCTCGACGTCTTCAACGCCCACTTCCATAGCCACCATGCCACCCAAGCTGAGCAAGGGCAAGGCGGCGGAAGCGGCCGCCGCGGCGGAGAGCAAGCTGGTGAAGATGCGGAAGGAACGCGCCGTCTTCCCCTCGACGCTTGATGCGGAGACCTTGAAGAAGAGGTACCAGTTCGCATGGGCGACTGAGACCACGGCGCATCCGGCCACCAAAGTGAGTGTAGCTTCTCGCAAGGCAAAGCCAGGAGACTATCCCTTCTTTGTCGATTACTTCTGGTGCGGCCTCTGTCCCCCGTACTCGGATTTCTTCGTAGATATCATGCTCACCTACGGCTTCCAGCTGTTAGATTTCACGCCGAATGCCGTGACTTGTATGTCCGTCTTCGCGCACCTTTGCAAGAATTTTGTTGGGGTCATCCCGAGCACTGCACTTTTCCGGCACTACTTCTACCCCCATATCCAAAGGGGCGACGCCCTCTCCAGCAGCATCGCTTGGATCCCGAGGACGGCAACCAAGGAGACATACCCAGAGGGGCTCTACCGCGATAGATGGGATGAGTGGCGCGGCAAGTGGTGCTGGGTCCGGGAAAAGGAGCCCCAACCGTTCTGCGAGGTGCGGAAGCAGAAGGTGGCCCGCGGCAAGGATTGGGGTGCCGCGGACCCTGACGACAGCAAACTCACCATCGCCACCACCAGGATACTGCGCCTCAGGGCTGCCGGGCTGAAGGTGGAGATGATTGCTTCAGATTTCCTTCGCCGGCGCATCACCCCACTGCAGAACAAGGGGCGCCCTGCCTGGGAGTACATGAACGCTGCCGACGTCATGAGGGTGCGGCCTGGGCTGGATAATGATCTGACAGCCATGGGGCACGCAGCCCTCTGCCAACAGCTCTTCAACTCTGGATCAGTGGGAGACTTGCCGGCGGGCGTCGTCCCACTATGCAACAACTCATCACTGACCTCCATCATCGCCATGATGCCGGCGTTTAATGCCCATAGCATCGACGAGAGGTGGATCGAGCCGTCCGCGGAGCAGGCGCTGGCGTTTTTGTTGGAAATATGCCCTAGAGGCAATAATAAATTGGTTATTATTATATTTCCTTGTTCATGATAATCGTTTATTATCCATGCTATAATTGTATTGATTGGAAACTCAAATACATGTGTGGGTACATAGACAACACTGTGTCCCTAGTAAGCCTCTAGTTGACTAGCTCGTTGATCAAAGATGGTTAAGGTTTCCTAGCCATTGACATGAGATGTCATTTGATAACGGGATCACATCATTAGGAGAATGATGTGATGGACAAGACCCAAACTGTAAACGTAGCATTTGATCGTGTCAGTTTATTGCTATTGTTTTCTGCATGTCAAGTATCTGTTCCTTTGACCATGAGATCATGCAACTCACTGACACCGGAGGAATACCTTGTGTGTATCAAACGTCGCAACGTAACTGGGTGACTATAAAGGTGCTCTACAGGTATCTCCGAGGGTGTCTGTTGGGTTGGCATGGATCAAGACTGGGATTTGTTACTCCGTATGACGGAGAGGTATCTCAGGGCCCACTCGGTAATACAACATCACAATGAGCCTTGCAAGCAATGTGACTAAAGTGTTAGCCACGAGATCTTGTATTACGGAACGAGTAAAGAGACTTGCCGGTAACGAGATTGAACTAGGTATAGTGATACCGACGATCGAATCTCGGGCAAGTAACATACCGAAGAACAAAGGGAACAGCATACGGGATTAACTGAATCCTTGACATAGAGGTTCGACCGATAAAGATCTTCGTAGAATATGTAGGAGCCAATATGGGCATCCAGGTCCCGCTATTGGTTATTGGCCGTAGAGGTGTCTCGGTCATGTCTACATAGTTCTCGAACCCGCAGGGTCTACACACTTAACGTTTGGTGACGATTAGTATAATTGAGTTATTATGTTGGTGACCGAAAGTTGTTCGGAGTCCCGGATAAGATCCCGGACATGACGAGGATCTCCGGAATAGTCCGGAGGTAAAGATTGATATATGTGATAATAGTGTTTTGATCTCTGGAAGGGTTCCGGAGTTCACCGGAAGGGGTTCCGGATGTTTACCGAAGTGTTCGGGTGCAGCAACACTTTATATGAGCCAAAGGGATAAAGCCCACAAGGTATTGGAAAGTGCAAAAGTACTTTTGCTGCCGCGTAAGCGGTACTACCGCTTGGTGAAGCGGTACTACCGCCGGAGCGGTACTACCGCTTGTGTGAAGCGGTACTACCGCCCGAGCGGTACTACCGCTTGTGTGAAGCGGTACTACCGCCCAAGCGGTACTACCGCTTGTGTGAAGCGGTACTACCGCTTGTGCGCGGCTGTGCACGATTCGGCAGGGTCCGAATTGGACTCTTTTCCTGCGGGCCAAACCGACCTTGTGCGGGCAAAACCGACCCGGAGGAGACTTTTACTCCAAGTTTAGACCCCAAGGCTCAACATATAAATAGAGGGGCAGGGCTAGCACACGGGACACATCAGGATTTCCCAAGCCGTGTGCCGGCAACCCTAGCCCTCTAGTTCCTCCGTCATAATCTCCGTAGTGCTTGGCGAAGCCCTGCAGAGATTGTTCCTCACCACCATCACCACGCCGTCGTGCTGCTGGAACTCAACCACTACTTCATCATCGCTCGCTGGATCGAGGAGGTGAAGGCGTCATCAAGCCGTACGTGTGTTGAACGCGGAGGTGCCGTCCGTTCGGCACTAGATCTGAAGGATCGTGATTGGATCGCGGGACGCTCGGCGATTTGGATCGCGAAGACGTTCGACTACATCAACCGCGTTTATTAACGCTTCCGCTTAGCGATCTACAAGGGTATGTAGATCCACTCTCCCTCTCATAGATGCTCATCACCATGGATAGATCTTGCGTGTGCGTAGGAAAATTTTTGTTTCCCATGCTACGTTCACCTTCAGTGGCATCATGAGCTAGGTCTATGCGTAGATGAGATCTCGAGTAGAACACAAACGAGTTGTGGGCGTGGGTGTATACATATTGCTTGCCGTTACTAGTTGATACTTGATTCAGCGGTATTGTGAGATGAAGCGGCCCGGACCGACATTACGCGTACGCTTACGCGAGACTGGTTTTACCGCTGCGTGCACTTGTTGCATAAAGGTGACTGGCGGGTGTCTGTCTCTCTCACTTTAGTTGAATCGGTTCAATGAAGAGGGTTCTTTTAGAAGATCAAAAAGCAATCACTACACCACGTTGTGGTTTTGCGTAGGTAAGAACGGTTCTTGCAAACCCGTAGCAGCCACGTAAAATTTGCAACAACAATTAGAGGACGTCTAACTTGTTTTTGCAGGGTATGATGTGATATGATATGGCCAATTACATGATGAGATATATGTGATGTATGAGATGATCATGTGTTGTATAGAATATCACGACTTGCATGTCGATGAGTACGGCAACTGGCAGGAGCCATAGAGTTGTCTTTAATTATTGTATGACCTGCGTGTCAATCATTAAGCGCTATGTAATGCTTTACTTTATCGCTAAACGTTAGCTATAGTCGTGGAAGCAACAGTCGGCGCGACAACCTTATGGCGACACGTTGATGGAGATCAAGATGATGGAGATCATGGTGTCATGCCGGTGACGATGGAGATCATGCCGGTGCTTTGGAGATGGAGATCAAAAGCACAAGTTCATGGCCATATCATGTCACTTATGATTTGCATGGGATGTTAATCCTTTTATGCATCTTATTTTGCTTAGGACGACGGTAGCATTATAAGGTGATCCCTCACTTAAATTTCAAGATAAAATTGTGTTCTCCCCAAGTGTGCACCGTTGCGAAAGTTCGTCGTTTCGAGACACGCCGTGACGATCGGGTGTGATAGACTCTACGTTCGCATACAACGGGTGTAAGCCATGTTACACGTGTGGAACACTCGGGTTAAACTTGACGAGCCTAGCATGTACAGACATGGCCTCGGAACACAAGAGACCGAAAGGTCGAACATGAGTCATATAGTAGATATGATCAACATGAAGATGTTCACCATTGAAACCACCTCAACTCACGTGATGATCGGACTTGAGTTGGTGGATTTGGATCATGTTACACTCGAATGATCGGAGGGATGTCAATTTGAGTGGGAGTTTTTTAAATATGATTAACTAAACTCATTATCTAAGAACAATAGTCTAAGTTGTCTTTGCTATATTTATGTTGTAGATCATGGCTCGCGCAGTAGCACCCCTGAATTTTAATGCGTTCCTAGAGAAAACTAAGTTGAAAGATGATGGAAGTAACTTTGTGGACTGGGCCCGTAATCTAAGGATTATCCTTACGGCTTCCCAGAAGGCTTATGTCCTTGATGCACCGCTTGGTGATCCACCCGCTCCAGTTGAGTCTCTAGACGTTGTGAACGCCTGGCAGGCTCGTTCTGATGATTACTCAATAGTTCAATGTGCAATGTTGTATGGCTTAGAACCGGGACTTCAAAGACGTTTTGAACGTCATGGAGCATATGAGATGTTCCAGGAGTTGAAGTTTATCTTTCAGAAGAATCCCCGGATCGAGAGATATGAGATCTCCGATAAGTTCTATGCTTGCAAGATGGAGGAGAACGGGTCTATCAGTGATCACGTGCTCAGAATGTCTGGGTACTCCACCCGTCTGGCTGAGTTAGGGATGCCCCTTCCGCCAGAGGCTATCACTGACAGAGTTCTTCAATCATTGCCACCTAGCTACAAGAGCTTCGTGTTGAACTATAACATGCACGGGATGAACAAGTCAGTCGCCGAGCTGTTTGCGATGCTGAAAGCCGCTGAGTCTGAAATTCAGAAGGAGCATCAAGTGTTGATGGTCAATAAAACCACTAGTTTCAAGAAATATGGCAAGGGTAAGAAGGGTAACTCCAAGCAGAGTGGCAAAGCAGTTGCTCCTCTCGTGAAGAAACCCAAGGCTGGACCCAAACCAGAAACTGTGTGTTTTCATTGCAAGGGAACTGGACACTGGAAGCGGAATTGCCCCAAGTATTTGGCTGACAAGAAGGCGGCCAACAACAAACAAGGTATATATGATATACATGTTATTGATGTGTACCTTACCAACTCTCGTTGTAGTGCCTGGGTATTTGATACCGGTGCGGTTGCTCATATTTGCAACTCAAAACAGGAACTGCGGAATAGACGGAGGCTGGCAAAGGACGAAGTGACGATGCGCGTGGGAAATGGTTCCAAGGTTGATGTGATCGCCGTCGGCACGCTCGCTCTTCGATTACCGTCGGGATTAGTGATGAACCTAAATAAGTGTTATTTGGTGCCTGCGTTAAGCATGAACATTATATCTGGATCTTGTTTATTGCGAGACGGTTACTCATTTAAATCAGAGAATAATGGTTGTTCTATTTATATGAGTAATATCTTTTATGGTCATGCACCCGATGTGAGGGGTTTATTCTTATTGAATCTCGATAGTAATGATACACATGTTCATAACATTGATGCCAAAAGATGTAGAATTGATAATGATAATACCACTTTCTTGTGGCACTGCCGTTTAGGTCATATTGGCGTAAAACGCATGAGGAAGCTCCATGCTGATGGACTTTTGGAGTCACTTGATTTTGAATCACTTGACACATGTGAGCCATGCCTCATGGGCAAGATGACTAAAACGCCGTTCTCTGGAACAATGGAACGGGCAAGTGACTTATTGGAAATCATACATACTGATGTGTGCGGTCCGATGAGTATTGAGGCGCGCGGTGGTTATCGTTACTTTCTCACCTTCACTGATGACTTAAGTAGATATGGGTATATTTACTTAATGAAACACAAGTCTGAAACATTTGAAAAGTTCAAACAATTTCAGAGTGAAGTTGAGAATCATCGTAACAAGAAGATTAAATTCCTACGATCTGATCGAGGGGGAGAATATCTGAGTTATGAGTTTGGCAGTCACTTAAGACAGTGTGGAATTGTTTCACAATTGACACCGCCTGGAACACCACAGCGTAATGGTGTGTCCGAACGTCGTAATCGAACCTTATTGGATATGGTGCGATCTATGATGTCTCTTGCCGATTTGCCACTATCGTTTTGGGGTTATGCATTAGAGACAGCTGCATTCACTTTAAATAGGGCACCATCGAAATCCGTTGAGACAACGCCATATGAACTTTGGTTTGACAAGAAGCCAAAGCTGTCGTTTCTTAAAGTTTGGGGATGTGATGCTTATGTCAAAAAGCTTCAGCCTGAAAAGCTGGAACCCAAAGCGGAGAAATGCGTCTTCATAGGATACCCAAAAGAGACAATTGGGTATACCTTCTACCTCAGATCCGAGGGCAAAGTGTTTGTCGCTAAAACGGAACATTTCTTGAGAAAGAGTTTCTCTCGAAAGAATTGAGTGGGAGGAAGATAGAACTTGATGAGGTTGTTGAACCTTTACTTCAACCTGAGAGTAGCGCAGCGCAGAAAGTTGTTTCTGTGGAGCCTACATTAGCTGAAGAGGAAGTTAATGATGATGATCATGAAGCTTTGGATCAAGTTGCTATCGAACCTCGTAGGTCGACAAGGACGCGTACTGCTCCTGAGTGGTACGGCAACCCTGTCTTAGAGGTCATGTTGTTAAACAACGATGAACCTACGAGCTATGGAGAAGCGATGATGGGCCCGGATTCCGAGAAGTGGTTAGAGGCCATGAAATCCGAGATGGGATCCATGTATGAAAACAAAGTATGGACTTTGGAAGTATTACCTGAAGGGCGTAAGGCCATTCAGAACAAATGGATCTTTAAGAGGAAGACGGACGCGGACGGTAATGTCACCGTCTATAAAGCTCGACTTGTGGCAAAGGGTTTTTCACAAGTTCAAGGAGTTGACTACGATGAGACCTTCTCACCCGTAGCGATGCTTAAGTCCGTCAGAATCATGCAAGCATCTCGGAGTTGGAATCTTCGTTTTGATGAGGTGATCAAAGCGTTCGAGTTTATACAAGTTTACGGAGAAGCTTGTATTTACAAGAAAGTGAGTGGGAGCTCTATAGCGTTTCTAATATTATATGTGGATGACATATTGCTGATTGGAAACAATATAGAAATGCTGGAAAGCGTAAAGGAATATTTGAACAAGAGTTTTTCAATGAAGGACCTAGGAGAAGCTGCTTTCATATTAGGCATCAAGATCTATAGAGATAGATCAAGACGCTTAATAGGACTTTCACAAAGCACATACCTTGATAAGATTTTGAAGAAGTTCAAAATGGATCAGTCCAAGAAGGGGTTCTTGCCTGTTTTGCAAGGTGTGAAGTTGAGTAAGACTCAATGCCCAGTGACTGCAGAAGATAGAGAAAAGATGAGTGTCATCCCCTATGCTTCAGCCATAGGCTCTATCATGTATGCAATGCTGTGCACAAGACCCGATGTCAGCCTTGCCATAAGTATGGTCGGAAGGTTTCAAAGTGATCCAGGAATGGAACACTGGACGGCGGTCAAGAATATCCTGAAGTACCTGAAAAGGACTAAGGACATGTTTCTCGTTTATGGAGGTGATCAAGAGCTCGTCGTAAATGGTTACGTCGATGCAAGCTTTGACACTGATCCGGATGACTCTAAGTCGCAAACCGGATACGTATTTATTCTTAATGGGGGTGCGGTTAGCTGGTGCAGTTCCAAGCAAAGCGTGGTAGCTGATTCTACATGCGAAGCGGAGTACATCGCTGCCTCGGAGGCGGCGAAGGAAGGTGTCTGGATGAAGGAGTTCATGACAGATCTTGGAGTAGTGCCTAGTGCGCTTAACCCAATGACTCTGTTTTGTGATAACACTGGTGCCATTGCTCTAGCCAAGGAACCAAGATTTCACAAGAGGACCAGACACATAAAACGACGTTTCAATTCCATCCGCGATTACATCAAGGAGGACGACATAAATATTTGCAAAGTACACACGGATCTAAATGTTGCAGATCCGATGACTAAACCTCTTCCAAGGGCTAAACATGAACAACACCAGAACTGCATGGGTGTTCGATTCATTACAATGTAAATCACATAGTGATGTGAACTAGATTATTGACTCTAGTGCAAGTGGGAGACTGTTGGAAATATGCCCTAGAGGCAATAATAAATTGGTTATTATTATATTTCCTTGTTCATGATAATCGTTTATTATCCATGCTATAATTGTATTGATTGGAAACTCAAATACATGTGTGGGTACATAGACAACACTGTGTCCCTAGTAAGCCTCTAGTTGACTAGCTCGTTGATCAAAGATGGTTAAGGTTTCCTAGCCATTGACATGAGATGTCATTTGATAACGGGATCACATCATTAGGAGAATGATGTGATGGACAAGACCCAAACTGTAAACGTAGCATTTGATCGTGTCAGTTTATTGCTATTGTTTTCTGCATGTCAAGTATCTGTTCCTTTGACCATGAGATCATGCAACTCACTGACACCGGAGGAATACCTTGTGTGTATCAAACGTCGCAACGTAACTGGGTGACTATAAAGGTGCTCTACAGGTATCTCCGAGGGTGTCTGTTGGGTTGGCATGGATCAAGACTGGGATTTGTTACTCCGTATGACGGAGAGGTATCTCAGGGCCCACTCGGTAATACAACATCACAATGAGCCTTGCAAGCAATGTGACTAAAGTGTTAGCCACGAGATCTTGTATTACGGAACGAGTAAAGAGACTTGCCGGTAACGAGATTGAACTAGGTATAGTGATACCGACGATCGAATCTCGGGCAAGTAACATACCGAAGAACAAAGGGAACAGCATACGGGATTAACTGAATCCTTGACATAGAGGTTCGACCGATAAAGATCTTCGTAGAATATGTAGGAGCCAATATGGGCATCCAGGTCCCGCTATTGGTTATTGGCCGTAGAGGTGTCTCGGTCATGTCTACATAGTTCTCGAACCCGCAGGGTCTACACACTTAACGTTTGGTGACGATTAGTATAATTGAGTTATTATGTTGGTGACCGAAAGTTGTTCGGAGTCCCGGATAAGATCCCGGACATGACGAGGATCTCCGGAATAGTCCGGAGGTAAAGATTGATATATGTGATAATAGTGTTTTGATCTCTGGAAGGGTTCCGGAGTTCACCGGAAGGGGTTCCGGATGTTTACCGAAGTGTTCGGGTGCAGCAACACTTTATATGAGCCAAAGGGATAAAGCCCACAAGGTATTGGAAAGTGCAAAAGTAGTTTTGCTGCCGCGTAAGCGGTACTACCGCTTGGTGAAGCGGTACTACCGCCGGAGCGGTACTACCGCTTGTGTGAAGCGGTACTACCGCCCGAGCGGTACTACCGCTTGTGTGAAGCGGTACTACCGCTTGTGCGCGGCTGTGCACGATTCGGCAGGGTCCGAATTGGACTCTTTTCCTGCGGGCCAAACCGACCTTGTGCGGGCAAAACCGACCCGGAGGAGACTTTTACTCCAAGTTTAGACCCCAAGGCTCAACATATAAATAGAGGGGCAGGGCTAGCACACGGGACACATCAGGATTTCCCAAGCCGTGTGCCGGCAACCCTAGCCCTCTAGTTCCTCCGTCATAATCTCCGTAGTGCTTGGCGAAGCCCTGCAGAGATTGTTCCTCACCACCATCACCACGCCGTCGTGCTGCTGGAACTCAACCACTACTTCATCATCGCTCGCTGGATCGAGGAGGTGAAGGCGTCATCAAGCCGTACGTGTGTTGAACGCGGAGGTGCCGTCCGTTCGGCACTAGATCGGAAGGATCGTGATTGGATCGCGGGACGCTCGGCGATTTGGATCGCGAAGATGTTCGACTACATCAACCGCGTTTATTAACGCTTCCGCTTAGCGATCTACAAGGGTATGTAGATCCACTCTCCCTCTCATAGATGCTCATCACCATGGATAGATCTTGCGTGTGCGTAGGAAATTTTTTGTTTCCCATGCTACGTTCACCTTCAGTTTTTTGACAGCTTGACGGAGAAGGCCGTCCGCGCGGAGAACCTTGTCCGTGCCACCACGGAGGAGGAGCTCGCCTACATCGCCAACAGGGCGGAAGAGGGGAACCTTGCCGAAGAAGCCGGCAGCGCTGAGTCCAGCGAAGGCGAGGACTTGCTGCTGGAAGATCTTGTCGGGCGAGACGAGGCTGCCGGGGAGCCAAGCGGAGCCGCTGCCGGGAGCTCTTCTGCCGGAGGCGCCGCCGAAGAGGAAGAAGAGGAGGAGGAAGAGCCCCCAGCTCTTCAACACAGAAAGAGGCGCGTCCTCTGGAAGAACGCCACTGGCGCTCCAGCCTGCCAACCTCCCTCAAGCAGCGAGGCTTCCGGGAAAGGGGCGGCTGGCGAGGCCGCGCCGCAACCTGCCGCTGCCAAGCGGCCCAGGGCCAATCCTCCTCCTCCTCCGTCAGGAACTGCGGCGAGGGTCGGCTTCGACCTCTCCGCCATCAGCTCTGAGGAAGAAGAAGACGAGTAAGAGTCCCGCCACAGCCTTAATTCTCATCCTTCTAGTTTTCCTTGATTAACTTGCTCTGTTTTTGCCTCCTCAGGGATGCGGAGACTCTGGCACAGAGGGTGGCGAAGAGGGCCAAGACCTCAACAAGCGTCGAGCCGCCGGCAAGCACCTCGGGCGCGCCGGAAACGGTTCTCGTTAGCTCGGAGTCAAGCCCAGAACGCAGCCCTCGATGCAGTCCTCGACGCAGCCCCCGGCGCAGCCCCCAGCGTGAGTCTTCTACTCACTACCCACTGGCGCGTGCCGGGGTGTGCATCTTCTCTGCTGACATCTCCAGGCGTGCAGGAGCGGAGCAACAGCGAGAAGCGACAGCAGGAGCTGCCTCTGCCATGCCACCTCCGTCGACCACACCGCCCAGGGGTGAGTCTTCGGGCAAGCTCTACCGCGACGATGAGGAGGGGCCGGCAAGCGCAAGCTTCGGCAACCCCTTCCTTGACGCAGGTAAAGTTACCTGCCCCAAAGAATTCTTGTCGCTTTGGTTTTTTTTTCTTTTTGTCTTCTTGGACTTCCTTCCCAGCTTCATCTTAATCAAGTTCTTGGCTTTCAATCTTCTTCTGACAGAGCTCATGGATACTGACGCCGTCATTGAAGAGACCGCCAAGGATGCCGCCACTGAAGCCAGCAAGGTTGCTGCCGAAGAGGCCGCCAAGCATGCCGCCGCCGAGGCTGCCAAAGCTGCTGCCGCCGAGGCTGCTGCCGCTGAGGCCGCCAAGGCCGGTGCCGCCGAGGCTGCCAAGGCCGCTGCCGCTGAGGCCGCCAAGGCCGCCGAGGGGGCCGGCGAGGAGACCCGTGGCAATACTGACGGCGCTTCCGCCGCAGGAGCGCCAGGCGCTTCTACTGCCGCGGGGCCCTCGACTGCCTAAGACCAATCCTCGTCGTTCCAGGCCCCTCCCTCAAGCCAATATATCAGGGCCGGCAAGAACGTTGTCAGCATGCCGAGGTCGGCAAACATTGAAGAGCTGGTTGAAGGGGAACATCTTGACGGGGAAATCACCGTCGCTGCCGTCAGTGAGCCCAAGGAGGAGCAACTACTTCAAGCCATGAATGACAATTATCAGAAGCTCCAGACGCTCTATCGCGCCCGGAAGGAGAAACTGGACTCCCGGGCAGCGCTCGTCGAGCCGCGGAAGGAGACTTCCAACAACGCGTCACGGAGACACAAGCTTGGTATGGCGAGGCCCTCCAAGAGCTGAATATTTATCGGGAGCAGCTGGCGGAAGAGCGGAACGTCCTCCTGCTGAAGCAATCAGACATCGAGAAAGCGCAGGAGGAGGCCGCCCAGCAAGCCACCGCGGCAGAAGCCCTCTTGACGCAGCGCCGCATCAGCCTTGACGCCCAAGAAGAGGACCTTGCCGCCCGCGAGGCGGCGCTTGCCGCCAAGCTTCGCAACAATGATGAAGAGCTCGAAAGTCTTGTCGCGCGGCGGGTCCAGGAGCTTGAGCAGAAACACTTGAAGACGCTCAGAGCTCTAACTGAAGACCACGCCGGCAAGCTCAAAGAGGCCCTCGACGCTGCCGGAGCTGCGGAGACCGCCAAGAACTTGCTAGAGGAGAAGACGAAGCAGCTGGAGGTCGCTCTCGAGGACCACGGCAAGAAGGTCTCAACACTCGAGGCCGAGAGAGACAAGGCTCTCCACAGCCAGATGGAGACGCAGGCCGCCGCATCCGAGAGGATCCAGCAGCTCTCTTCCGCCAAGGACTCCATTGAAGATCTGAAGCTAAAGCTATCCACGTGGAGGACTCTCTTGAGGCCGCCCGAGTTCGTGAGAGGACTCTTATCAAAGACCTCCATGACGAACAGGAGCTGCTCCAGAACGCCGCCACCACCCACAACGAGTACACTTCAAGTGTGAAGCTCTGGACCGCCAGGCTGGCGGACGTCGCCGAGAAGCTTGGCGCGGAGCTGGAGACCGTGGACTTGCAGGGCTTCGAATACTCAGTCGACGACAACATATCCTCAAGCGCCAGGCTAACCATGTTCTTCGACAAGCTCGTCGACGCCCTCAAGCTACTCCAGGCGAATCAGACAAGCAAGCTGGCCGACGAATCCCGGAAGCTCTGCCAGCTCGTCCTCCGCAAGGTGTAGATGAAGGTGGCGTACAGGAACCCTGGCGTCGACCTCTCCAAAGCCTTGAAGAGCTTGCCGAAGGACGCGGACGTCAAGGCTCTCGAGGAGCTTGTCGCGCCCATCGTCGATCGGGTGAGCCAGGTGAAGAGGGTCGAGGGCGATCGCCGGGATTAACTGTAGACTCCTATCTCTTCCTCATCTTGCCGCCAGCATTCCATGTAAAAGACAATTTGTCTTATGTCAGAAACACGGCAAGCATTAGATGTAATATAACTTGCTCTCTTTGAATTATGGCATGCTATTCCCTTTGTTCAATTTCTCTCTGTATGGCGTGTACCCTACGCTTTGCTGGGAACTTGCCGGAGCATAACCCTGTCGCGAGCGCTGGATTCGGGTCGTCAGCAGCTTGCGGGTAGTGCTGCTCACGGCAAGAAATCTTGACGCTTTCAGCGCGGCCACCTAGACTGTTGAGCGGACTCGAAACAGAGTAGGGGCGCAGCCGATCACGACAAGATTCCATCGCGTGCAGGTTTTCCATACAAAGCCGAAATCGTTCAAGGGAATACAGCCTTACAAAAATCAAAATCTGCTTAAGGGGTTTAGCAACTTAGCTCTGCTTTTTGTCGCTATTCCTTTTCTTCCGGCAAGGCGCCAACCTTGAACGTCGTCTGGCCTCCATACCACCATTCTCCTACCCCCCCCGGCAAACTTGCGGGCGAGGGAATCTTCTATCCCTTGAGAAAAAGAAAGAAGAGAAAATAAAGGTATGGAACCCTGACGGTTCATTAGCTCTTACCGGGATCAAGTGCGATACATATCTCAGATAATACATGCATATAGAATGACATGAAATCAACAAGAGATGTAAAGCACACAGATCTCATTAAAATATGCACAGGGATATGCCTGCTCTGTACAAAGGATTACATGCCAGCGGCAACACTTGTACAGAATGGCGTTGCCGGGATCTTGCTGGAGCGTTACGCTGCCGCGAGGGCTGGATTCGGGTCGTCAGCAGCCTGCTGGCCGTATCGCTATCACAGCAAGAAACCCGAACAACGGCGCCTTACGGGTAGAACTTGCGAAGGTGCTCGATGTTCCAGGAGTTGCTTACTGGCAAGCCCTCTTCGGTCTCCAGGCGGACAGCGCCAGGCCTGGTGACTCGCACTACCCGGTAAGGGCCTTCCCACTTCGGCGTCAACTTGTTGGAATTCTTGGCCGACTGAACGCGCCGAAGAACAAGGTCGCCTTCCTCAAGACTCCGGGCGTGAACCTTGCGGCTATGGTAGCGGCGCAAAGCTTGCTGATAGCGAGCGGCTCGCACAGCAGCCTGAAGACGGTTCTCCTCAAGGAGCAGTGCGTCATCTTGCCGCAGCTGCTATTGCTCAAGCTCATCATAAGCGAGCACTCGAGGTGACCCGTATATGAGTTCCGTGGGGAGAACTGCCTCCGCTCCGTAGACCAGAGCGAAGGGCGTCTGGTCGGTGGCTCGATTTGGCGTCGTCCTGATCGACCAAAGAACCGCCGGCAGCTCATCAATCCAGCGTCTTCCATGCTTGTGCAGCTTGTCGAAAGTTCTGGTCCGGAGACCACGCAACACCTCAGCGTTTGCCCTCTCTGCTTGGCCATTGCTTCTCGGGTGAGCAACAGAGGCAAAACAAATCTTGCCGCCAAGGTCTTGGACGTACTGCATGAAGGTGCGGCTTGTGAACTGTGTACCGTTGTCAGTGATGATCCTGTTCGGCACACCAAAACGGCACACAATCCCCTTGAAGAACTTGACTGCTGACTGTGCCATCACCCTCCTCACTGCTTCCACTTCTGGCCACTTCGTGAACTTGTCGATAGCAACGTACAAGTACTCGAAGCCCCCGGCAGCGCGGGGGAAGGGACCCAGTATGTCGAGCCCCCAGACCGAGAAGGGCCAGGAGAGAGGGATCGTTTGGAGAGCTTGAGCTGGCTGATGAAGTTGCTTCGAATGAAACTGGCATGCTTCACACTTGGTTACTAGTGCCATTGCATCCTGGAGGGCAGTAGGCCAGAAGAATCCTTGCCGGAATGCCTTGCCGACAAGGGCTCTTGAGCCTATGTGGGATCCACATACGCCCCCATGAATCTCTGCCAACAGCTCTAGTCCGTCCTCCCGAGGGATGCACTTCAATTTCACACCGTTGGGTCTCTTTCTGTACAGGACGTCATCGACAAACTGATACATACTTGACTGACGGGCTACTTTCTCAGCTTCTTCCTGCTCCTCAGGGAGTTCTCCTGTCTGAAGGAAATGGACTATTTGCTGTGCCCATGCCGGAGCCTGTGGCTCGACGACAAGGACTAAAGGCAACTCTTCATCTGCGGGAGCATTTGCTTCTACGGCAAGAACCTGAGGCTCTTGGCGGAGCAGCTGCTCACCGACAACTGGTATTTCTTCGGCAGCCAGGGCACTTGCTTCGGCGGCAAGAACCAGAGGTTCTGCGCGAAGCCGCTGCTCACCGGCAACCGTGTCGTTCCCGGCAAGATCCTTGCCGGGGGCTTCGGGAAGCCTTGCCGGGAAGTGCTCGCCTGTACTTAACTTTCTTCTCTTATCAGGCCTTGTCGATGGCGACACAGATGGTTGAGTCAAGCGGAGCACAAAAGTCCCTGGTTCCACAGGTAGCTTGAGTGCGACACGCTTCGACTGGTCGTCGGCAATGCTGTTCTCTGATCGAGGAATATGCTCTGTCTGAAGACCGTCAAAGCGCTCCTCCAGCTTCCTCACTTCATCGACGTATGCTTCCATCAGCGGGCTCTGATAATCTTTGTTGACCTACCTCACGACGAGCTGGGAGTCACCCCTGACGATGAGCTTCCTGATCCCAAGGTCTGCCGTGATCCTGAGACCGGCAAGCAGTCCTTCATACTCCGCCGTGTTGTTGGTCGATCTCTCCCGGGGAAAATGCATTTGGATGACGTACTTGAGGTGCTCTCCGGTGGGTGCGACAAGCAGCACGCCGGCACCGGCACCCTGCAGCGAAAAGGCTCCATCAAAGTACATGATCCATTCGCGATCTGTTTCCTTGCCGGGAATCGCTGATTCTTGAACTTCGTCATCTGGCGTTGGGGTCCATTCTGCAATGAATTCTGCCAAGGCCCTGCTCTGGATAGTTGAAGAACTTTCAAACTTGAGACCAAAGCATGACAGCTCCAACGCCCACTCCACGATCCTGCCGGTTGCTTCTGGGTTCCGGAGAATCCGTCGTAGCGGAAAGCGAGTGACGACGGTGATCTCATGTGCTTGGAAGTAATGGCGCAGCTTCCTCGAGGCCATGAGAAGGCCGAAGAGCAACTTCTGCACACCAGAATACCTCGACCTAGCCCCCTGCAACAGGGAGCTGACGAAATAGACTGGGTGCTGCACCATCTTCTTCTTCTGCACTGCCTGACTTGACTGCGCGGGTCCTTCCTTGTCGGCACCAGACTTTGCCGGGGCTGGCCCCGGCAAGTCGCTTGGCGGGCCTGCCGTTGCCGCTGCATCTTCCTCTGCTTTTCTCTCTGCCACCAGCGCAACACTAACCACTTGATTCGTTGCCGCCAGATATAGCAGCAACGGCTCTTGTGGTCTAGGCGCGACTAGTACTGGCGAAGAGGAGAGGTACTTCTTCAAATCCTGCAGCGCTGCCTCCGCTTCTGGAGTCCATTTCATTGGACCTGCCTTCTTCAAAATTTTGAAAAACGGCAGGGCGTGCTCAGCAGACTTTGAGATGAACCTACTCAAAGCAGCGACGCAGCCGGCAAGGCGGCGCACATCCTTAACTCGTCTTGGCGCTTCTATCTGCTCAATTGCCTTGATCTTGTCGGGATTGGCTTCAATTCCACGCTGAGATACAAAGAACCCGAGAAGCTTGCCGGATGGGACGCCAAACACGCACTTCTCGGGATTGAGCTTCAGGTTGATCCTGCGCAGATTTGCAAATGTCTCCTCCAGATCTTGAATGAGCGTTCCCTTGTCCTTGGTTTTGACCACTATGTCATCCATGTAAGCCTCCATATTTCTATGCAGCTGGGCCCCGAAACCAATCTGGACAGCTCTAGCGAAGGTCGAACCAGCACTTTTCAACCCGAAAGGCATACGCAAGAAGCAATATCTGCCACACGGGGTGATAAATGCGGTCTTCTCTTCGTCTTCTTTTGCCATGAAGATCTGGTGATAGCCTGAGTATGCGTCAAGAAATGACAGCAAGTCGCAGCCGGCAGTGGAATCCACAATCTGGTCGATGCGCGGCAAGGGAAAGGGATCTTTTGGACAGGCTTTATTGATATCTGTAAAGTCAATACATAGCCTCCATTTACCATTCGCCTTGCGCACAACAACTGGGTTGGCCAACCATGTAGGATGGAGGACTCCTCTAACCAGGCCTGCCGCCTCAAGCTTCCTAATCTCTTCCGCAATAAACTCTTGCCGCTCCAAGGCTTGCTTCCGCACCTTCTGCTTGACGGGCCGCGCGTGGGGACAGACAGCTAGGTGGTGCTCAATTACCTCCCTGGGAACACCGGGGATGTCAGACGGTTGCCATGCAAACACATCGACATTCGCCCGCAGGAAGGCAACGAGCGCGCTTTCCTATTTGTCATCAAGGGTGGAGCTTATGGTGAATGTTCCCCCCGTCCCGTCCTCCTTGGCGGGCACCTTCTTGGTCTCAGGCGGAGCAGCCTTGGATTTCTTGATCTGGCCGGCAGAGCTCTCTGGGGCACCCTCGACGGCAGCGCAGCACTCTAGAGAGGCGCGCTTGCCGGAGCTTGTACCAGAGGTCTTGCCGGGCTGCTTCTTCTTGCCGGGATCTTGAGCGGCAGGAGCATGCGCCTTGGCGGCGGACGCTGCAACTGCTTCCCGGTAGAGCTTGTCGGTGCAAATGAGTGCGTCTTTCTTGTCGGAGTGGACAGTGATGACGCTCATTGGACCGGGCATCTTCAAGACGTTGTAGGCGTAGTGCGAGGCCGCCATGAACTTAGCCAGCGCTGGGCGGCCAAGGATTCCATTGTATGGCAACGGAATCCTGGCGACGTCGAAGAAGACCTTCTCCGTCCTGAAGTTCAGCTCGCTGCCGAAAGTTACCGGCAACGTGATCTTGCCTTTCGGCTGGTTCCTTCCCGGATTGACCCCTTGGAAAGAACCTGTCTCCTCGAGATCTTCATCGGGAATTTGCAGCCTCTTGATCACATCGGGCGAGATCAGGTTCAGGCCGGCCCCACCGTCAACTAACATTTTCGTCACCTGGAGGTTGCGAATCGTTGGTGAAACCAACAACGGCAAGCACCCGACCGCAGTTGTGCGATCAGGGTGATCCTCGGCGTCAAAAATGATAGGCGTGAGGGACCACTTCAGTGGCTTCCGGGCATCGAGGGATGGCTCTGCTGCATTAATCTCCCGCGCCCACTGCTTGAGCTGGCGGTGAGAGGAATGCAACGAAGCGCCCCCGTCGACGCACATGGCCTCTGTAGCCTTCTGGAACTCGTGTTCGCTGGACTCGTCGCCCTCTGCATCGTCATCATCATTTCCTTGTTCTTTGGCGCGGCCCCGGGCAGGCTTCTCTTGCTGCTGCCTGGGCTTGCCGCGACGACCTCCTCGACCGCGCTTCCTGCCAGACCCTCCGGCACCATCTTGGGCTCTTTCCCTGTCGCGTCTTTCGTACTCGGCGCGCTGCTTCTCGGCAAGCTCCTGAACTTGCCGGCAGTCTTGGAGATCATGGCCCTTGGTACGGTGGATCTTGCAGTACTGCTTGCCGGATCCTTCTGGCTTGTCGGCAGCCGCCAAGGCCTGACACGCCGCACACCCGGCAACCTCCTTGCCGGGGTCGTCGGTCTTGGACTTCTTGGCGGTGCCGGTGTTGCCCGAACCTTCAATGGCAAGCACGGCCTTGCCCTTGCGCTTCTTGTTCTTCCGCCGCCCCTTTCTTGCCGGGGCAGGAGCGTCTTCGCTATCGAAGTCGACTCCAGCGCCAGCGTTCTCGCCGGGGAGTCTCCTTCCTTCTTCTGCCCAAGCACATTTGTCGGCCAAGGCGTAGAGCTCGGCGACATCTCTGACTTTGTTCATCGCCAACTCCTCCCGCATCTTACGATTGCGCACATTCTGATGAAAGGCGCTGATGACGGCGGCGGGATGAACGTCAGGAATGTTGTGCTGGATGCGGCTGAACCTCTGGATATACTTGCGCAAAGTTTCGCCCTCCTTCTGGGGAATGATGTGCAGATCACTCTCCTGGCCAGGAGCTTGATGGCCGCCGGTGAAGGCGCCAACAAACTGATGGCACAGGTCGACCCAAGAAGAGATGGAATTCTCGGGCAGGTGCATCAACCACGATCTCACGTTGGGCTTCAGTACCAACGGAAAGTAGTTGGCCAGCACATTATCGTCACGAGCCCCGGCAGCCTACACCGCGATGGTGTAGATGCCCAAGAACTCGGACGGATGGGTCTTGCCGTCGTACTTCTCCGGTACTTCCGGCTTGAAGGAGCGGGAGCTAGGCCACTGGACTTGCCGCAGCTCACGAGTAAACGCTGGGCAACCCACCTCGTAAGGTAGGTAGCCAGGGTACCCTGGCGCGGGCTCGTCAACAGAGGTCCCAACGCGCTTGTCGGACTGGCGACGCGCTTCCCTTCGGCGCTCGATGGTGGTTCGAGCGTCCTCCTTATTCCGTTCCCGAAGAACGTGACGTTGATCATGGCGAACCCGCGGGTCAGACGATGCCGTGGAATCATACTCACGGGCGCCGGTCCGCCGAGTTAACGACCGCTCTTGATGCAGCGGAGGGGAACGCAACGTAGTCGTTCCAGCTCCGGTCTTCTCTCCATCGCCACGCACCAGCCTAGACGACTGCAGCCTCGAGGGTTCACCCTGCTGCGGTACGTCGTTGTTGGCTAGGCCGATGAGGCTCTGGATAGCGGCTCGCCACTCGTCTAGCTTCTCCACGGCGGGAGGGAAGTCTAGGAGCAGCTGAGCCCGCGCCAACGCCTCTGCTGGCGTAGGCGGCGGCGACAGGTGCGAAGAGCGTGAGGTGCTCAAACTCCTAACAGGGTTAGAAGGAGCACCATCACGACTCTGCACCCGCGCACGGCCTCCACCAGCCTGCTGGCGCGGATCTTGGCCCTGCGCACCCTGGGAGTGATGCGCAGGGGTCTTCCCATGCGGACGCCCAGAACCACCAGCGTCTTGAGGCCGCACGTCACGCGCGTCCTGAGAAGGTCGCGGTGCATGCGCCGGCATATTCGTCCTGGAAGGCGCCGCTCCATCCTTGGAAGTCGCTGCACCACCCGCAGGTTGCGCAGCTCCATCCTTGGACCTGTTGCTCGTCCGGCTCGGATCGCCGGAACGCCGTGGAAGCTCGGAGCCTCCACCTCCTCCACCCACGTTTACCCCGTCGCCTGCGCGCGCAGCATCAGGCACGATGGATGCGGATGGACCAACCGCCGTGAAACCCTTCTTCTTGGGAGCCATGGTGGTGAAGATGATCAAAGATCTGACGCGCTGATCACTAGATCAGGTTCGCACAACCTCGCTTCCCCCTACCTGGCGCGCCAAAGATGTCGTGGGAAACGAACACCTATGGGATCAAGGAGATCCCTTACGGTTCGGCAAGGGGAGAGGGTTGCACAAAGAGCAGAACTAATGAACAGCACGCGGGGGATTTACCCAGGTTTGGGCCGCACGGATGCGTAAAACCCTACTCCTGCTTTGATTGTACTATTGTGGATGTTCTTGGCCAAGTTCTGGGAGCTACAGTAGCAGCTACACATGCAGAATGGGCTTTCGAAGTGTCCTCTTTTCTCCCCTGTACGTCTCGGGCCTCCTTTTATATTAGTCAAAGGGGCTACCACAGTGACATACAAGATAAGGCATGAGGTGGAAAGTAACTACAGTGTTACCACAGTATTATCATACCTAACCCTGACGGCTTAGGACAAACTCATTAAATGCACCGTGAGGTGTCCGTCGAGGTGTCCCTTAGCTTCTCGGGCTTGGAAAAGCTTTACAGGGGATGGGCAAAAGCAGCCATCCCATCAACACCGCTTAAGCATCGCGTGGCCAGCATTACGCCACGTCACCACGAGGATAAGCCCTAAACGACAAGGCTGGCCGCTGCACTGGAGCGATAGCGCTGTACTGTGCAGAGCCTTGCCGGGGCTGAATCCTTGCCGGGCCCGGGGCTTGTCGGGACCGAATCCTTGCCGGTCCCGGGGCTTGCCGGGACCGAATCCTTGCCGGTCCCGGGGCTTGCCGGGACCGGGTCTTTGCCGGGCCCGGGGCTTGCCGGGACCGGGTCTTGTCTGGCGCGAGGCCTTGCCGGCAAGGGTCTTGCCGGGCCTCCGCAACCCTTTGGTCTTCTGTTTTCTGGTCTGATCGTTGACTTGAATGTCTCCGTGTCGTCTTAGTCTCGTGATTACTCCTAGCTATTCCCCGGCAAGGCTTGCCGCGGAACGGCTACAACTGCCCGTGCACAAGTACGGGGTACTGAAAAAGACCCATACTTTGGTACACCGACAATTGTGTGTGTTGGGGACACAAGAGATTTCTTGTATTTGATTGCAGGGTTGCATGAGAGAGACCATCTTCATCCTACGCCTCCCATGGATTGATAAACCTTAGGTCATCCACTTGAGGAGAAATTGCTACTGTCCTACAAAACTCTGCGCTTGGAGGCCCAACACGAGTCTACAAGAATGAGTTGTGTAGTAGACATCAAGCTCTTTTCTGGCACCGTTGCCGGGGAGGTGAGTGCTTGAAGGTATATCTTTATATCTTGCAATTGAATCTTTTAGTTTCTTGTTTTATCACTAGTTTGGTTTAAAAAACAAAACTACAAAAAAAATAGAATTGAGGTTGCCTCATATTATTCGTCTTTATAATGTCTTTCTTGAAAATGATGGATCAGAAAATTGTGCTCAATTAATAGAAGAAGAATTCGATAGAATGTTTGGCATAAAATCCATGAATGATAAGCGTGATTGCAATGTTGCTAGTATGAATTCTTTGAATATCCATGATGCTAGTGATATGCAAAGCCATAAGCTTGGGGATGCTATGTTTGATGAAGATGAAATTTTTAGTCCCCCAAGTTTTGATGAGAAAATTTGTTATGATGAAACCATGCCTCCTATTTATGATGATTATATTGATGAAAGTGGATTTGGACAGGTCATGAATTTATTTAATGATGATTCCATTATTTTGGAAGAGGTTTCAATTGATTATGACAACAAAGTTGCTATCTATGATGATTATTGTGATGACATGTATGCTATAAAGAATAATGATAACTATGAAACTTGTCATAATGATTTTAATTTTCAATTGGATTATGCCAATCAAGTATCTCATGATAGTTATTTTGTTGAGTTTGCTCCCACTACTATTGTTGAGAATAAATTTGCTTATGTCGAGAGTAATAAAAATTATATGCTTGTGGATCATGAAAAGAATGCTTTATGTGATAGCTATATTGTTGAATTCATTCATTATGCTACTGAAAATTATTATGAGAGAGGATCATATGCTTTTACATATTGCAATAATATCAAGTTCCCTCTCTATTTGTTGAAAGTTTTGAAGTTATGCTTGTTTTTCCTTCCTATTCTAGTTGATTCTTGCTCCCATAAACTATTTTCTCACAAAATCCCTATGCATAGGAAGTGGGTTAGGCTTAAATGTTCCAGTCATATGCTTCATGATGCTCTCTTTGTGTTTCAATTCTTTACTTTTATGTGAGCATCATTGAAATCATCATGCCTAGCTAAAAAGGCATTAAAGAAAAACGCTTGTTGGGAGACAACCCAATACTTATACCTTCTGTTTTTGTGTGTTCACATGATTAAGCTACTGTGCTAATCATGTTTTATATGTTTTCTTTCAATAATGTGCCAAGTAAAGCCTTTGGGATAGTGTGGATACTTGTTGATTCGATTCTGTGCAAAAACAGAAACTTTTGCGTCCAGTGCTGGAATTTCTATTCTGTACTGGTGTGTGAAAAAATTATAATTTTTTTACACAGTATTGTATTACAAATTTTTTACGTTGTCCTAATTTTTCAGAATTTTTGGAGGTACAGAAGTATGGTTTTTAAATCGCTCACTACATGCTGTTCTGTTTTTGACAGATTCTGTTTTCGGTGCATAGTTTGCTTGTTTTAGTGTTTCAATAGCTTATATTGAGTAATATGAATTGTGGAAATGATAGAATACAATAGGCATTATGTGAGAACAATTATGAATCTTGTCTTGACAGTACCTAAGTGGATGATTTATTTTTATCATACTAACCTATCTCACCAAGTTCCGTTAAGTTTTGTGTGATTGATGTTTTCAAGTTTTGGGTGAGATATCGATATGAGGAGAATAAGGAGTGGCAAGACCCTAAGCTTGGGGATGCCCAAGGCACCTGAAGGTAATATTCAAGGAACACCCAAGCAACTAAGCTTGGGGATGCCCCGGAAGGCATCCCCTCTTTCGTCTTCAACACTATCGGTAGCCTCACTCGGAGCTATATTTTTATTCGTCACATAATATGAGTTTTGCTTGGAGCGTCATTTTGTTCTGTTGATATTTGCTTTTTTTATCAATAATCATGTTTTGTATCTTTTATTTCAATAAAATGCCAATTATAGCCTTTACCATGCTCAGTTTGCAAGTTTATGTGTTGCTGTTTGAAAACAGAAAGTTTTCTGTTATGTCCAGAATATTCATGAATAGTCAGAACATAATAAAAATCTGAAAATTTTACACAGTAAGCATGCATGAGTTATCTGTCACGTGGTAATTTTTCAGAATTTTTGGAGTTAGGGAAGTATGAATTCTTATTCACCCTTTACAGATCGTTCTATTTTCTCAGATTGCTGTTATAGTTGCATTGTTTGCATATGTTTGCTTGTTTAATGTTTCTATTTGTGGATAGGAGTATTAAATATGCAGAGGCATTTAGTATGCAATGTTTAATTATAATTTTTGTGGTTTGTTACAGTAGAGAATGTTAAGGTTTTGAGTGGATTTATACTAATTTATCTCACGAGTTCTTGTTGAGTTTTGTGTGGATGAAGTTTTTAAGATTTAGAGAAACCGTGATATGAGAGGAATTAAGGAGACACAAGAGCTCAAGCTTGGGGATGCCCAAGGCACCCCAAGTTAACATTCCAAGAAGTCTCAAGCAACTAAGCTTGGGGATGCCCCGGTGGGCATCCCACCTTTCTTCATCAACAACTATCGGTTAGCCTAAGTTTTTACTTCTTCACATGATATGTGCTATTCTTGGAGTGTCCTTTTATTTTCATTTTGTTTGCTGTTTTAATAAAATTATCAAGATCTGAAATCTTAAATTGGAGAGAGTCTTCACATAGCTACTTAATTGTTTAACTACTCATTGATCTTCACTTATATCTTTTGGAGTAGTTTGTCATACACTCTCATGCTTCACTTATATTATTTTGAGAGTTGACAATAGTAATGGCAATATGCTTAAGATATGATTTTGGTCCTAATGTGATGGATATTTAAGAAGGATATAATAAAAACTTTTATGTAGACCACTGAATATGATAAGTTTGATCCTTGCAATAGTTTTGCGATATGAAGGTGATAATATGTGAGTCATGTTAGTGAGTAATTGTGATTTAGTAAGAATATTGGTGTTAAGGTTTGTGATTCCCTATGCATGCACGTAAAGTCAATAGTTATGCAACGAAATTATATCCTACTTATGGTGCATTATTCAGTGTTAGTTATGTTCAATGCATGTTTATGACTGTTTTCGCTTTTTGGTTGGTTGCTTCTCAATCTATTTGCTAGCCTTCATTTGTACTAAGCGAGAATACTGCTTGTGCATCCAATTCCTTAAACCCAAAGTTGTGCCAAATGAGTCCACCATACCTACCTATATGCGGTATTTCCATGCCGTTCCAAGTAAATATGCATGTGCCAAATCTAATTTTTCAAAATAATTTTTCCGTTTTGTGCCCGTACCGCTCATGAAGCGGCAGGGGGTGGCCAATATTTTCCATGCTAGGTGTGTTATTCTCACGATGAGTGTTTATTCACTTGTCATTGCACGAGAGAGTGGCAGGTATTAGGGATGCCCAGTCCCGAAATGGAAAGAAAAATTTAATATGATGATAATAATAAATTCCTTGGAAAGTGTTGGTATGGAGGGCACCCGTGGATACGGCTAGCCATGGATTGTGAAAGTATGGTGGAAAGGAAATAAACTTTATTTTCTGTTTGGGAACCGCCTACAATGTGTCTAGCATGGAAGATATTGGGAATTCTCGGTCGTTTTCGTTGACAGGAAAAGCATGCCTCTAAAAATAATTTTATCTCTCTATTTTAAACCTTGAGCTCTGGCACCTCTGCAAATCTCTGCTTCCCTCTGCGAAGGGCCTATCTATTTACTTTTATGCAATTTTTATTTTTATTTTGAGTCTCCATCTTCTCTTACAAAGCACCAACTAGAGAGCACTGTTGTCATACTTGTGCATTGGGTGTAGCTAATATTGAGTGTGTTTCATGAATGGATCAATGATTGAGCATAATGGCCTAGGGATAACTTTCTTTAGCGTTGATATTTTGAAAGACATGGTTGCTTGTTAGTATGCTTGAGTATTTATGTCTTCATGTCAAATTATAGACTATTGCTTTGAATCATTCAAGTCCAAGTGTCCATGCAACAAATGAAATGATTATGATAGGTAGCATTCCACATCAAAAATTTTGTTTTTAATTGCTACTTTATCATGATGACTTTTATGAGAAAAAGTTGATGTTATGATGCTAGGAAAAGTGATTGAAATTAACATTGATCAAACTTATGCACTATGCTAGCACTCACACTTCATAAATTATTTGTTTTATCATTTACCTACTCGAGGATGAGCTGGAATTAAGCTTGGGGATGCTGATACGTCTCCATCGTATCTATAATTTATGAAGTATTCATGTCATATTTATAACAATTCTATGTGGTTTTGGTATGATTTGATTAGAATTAACCCGGACTAACGTTGTTTTCAGCAGAACTACCATGGTGTTGTTTTTTGTGCAGAAATAAAGGTTCTCCAAATGCAGTGAAACTTTTTGACGATTTTTTTTGGACCAAAAGAGACCCTCGAAGCTTCGTGGAAGGACCAGAAGCCTCACGAGGTGCTCATAAGCCACCACGGCGCGCCAGGGGGGTGGCGTGCCATGGTGCCTCGTGGGCCCATCTTAGCCCATCTTGACGTGATTCCAACGCTAAAAAAATCCTATAAATAGAGAAACCCCCCCAGAAATAACCCTAGATTTTGGACTCCACCGCCGCAAGCCTCTGTACCTTCAAAATACCATCTGGAGCCCTGTTCCGGCACCCTGTCGGCGGGGGAAATCATCACCGGAGGCCATCTTCATCATCCCGGTGGTCTCCATGACGAGGAGGGAGTAGTTCACCCTCGAGGCTAGGGGTATGTACAAGTAGCTATGTGTTTGATCTCTCTCTCTCTCGTGTTCTTGATTTGGCACGATCTTGATGTACCGCGAGCTTTGTAAATATAGTTGGATCATTGGTGTTTTTCCCTCTCTATCTTGTTGTGATGAATTGAGTTTTTATCTTTGAGGTTTCACTATTATTGGATTGAATACTTTTATGGATTTGAGAACACTTGATGTATGTCTTACATATGAATACCCGTGGTGACAATGGGGTATTATATTGATTCACTTGATGTATGTTTTGGCACTCAACTCGCGGATTCCCGAGGTGGCATTGGGGTAATCTATGCATAGGGGTTGATGCACGTTTTCGTCCTACTTTCTCCGGTAGAAATCTGGGGGCACTCTTTGAAGTTCTTTGTGTTGGATTGAATATTATGAATCCGAAGTTGTTTGATGCATATCGAATAATGAACTAAAGGATACTTGTGGTAACATTGGAGTATCTAGGTGACATTAGAGTTGGTTGATGTGCATCATATGGTGTTATTTTAGTACGAACTCTAGGGCTGTTCGTGACACTTATAGGGATGGCTCAATAGATTGATCGGAAAAGATAACTTTGAGGTGGTTTCGTACCCTAAAACAATTTCATCTTTTGTTCTCCACTTGATAAGAACTTTGGAGTGATTCTTTATCGCACGTTGAGGGATTGTTATATGATTCAACTATGTTAGCACTGTTGAGAGATTGCACTAGTGAAAGTATGAACCCTAGGCCTTGTTTCTAAGCATTGCAATACCGTTTGTGCTCACTTTTATCGTTTGCTACCTTGCTGTTTTTATTTATTCAGATTATAAAAATATATTTCTACTATCCATACTACACTTGTATCACCATCTCTTCGCCGAACTAGTGCACCTATACAATTTGCCATTGTATTGGGTGTGTTGGGGACACAAGAGATTTCTTGTATTTGATTGTTGGGTTGCATGAGAGAGACCATCTTCATCCTACGCCTCCCATGGATTGATTAACCTTAGGTCATCCACTTGAGGAGAAATTGCTACTGTCCTACAAAACTCTGCGCTTGGAGGCCCAACACGAGTCTACAAGAATAAGTTGTGTAGTAGACATCAGTAGGGCGCGCCTCCCAGGCTTGTGGGCCCCTCGTGGCACCTCTTGACCTAATTCCAGCACTATAAATTCCCAAATATTCCAAAACCAACAGAGAGACAGAAGAGAAAACCTTTCTGCCGCCGCAAACCTCTGTTCTTCCATGATCCCATCCGGAGGCCTTTTCCGGTACTCTGTCGGAGGGGTAATCGATCATGGAGGGCTTCTTCATCAACCTTTCTGCCCTTCCGATGATGTGTGAGTAGTTTACCACAGACCTACGGGTTCATAGCTAGTAGCTAGATGGCTTCTTCTCTCTCTTTGATCTTCAATACCATGTTCTCCTCGATGTTCTTGGAGTTCTATCCGATGGTATTTTCTTTTGCGGTGTGTTTGTTGGGATCCGATGAATTGTGAGTTTATGATCAGATTATTCATGAGAAATATTTGAGTCTTATCTGAACTCTTTTATGCATGATTATTATAGCTTTGTATTTCTCTTCGATATATCGATTTGGTTTGGCCTACTAGATTGATTTGTCTTGCAATGGGAGAGGTGCTTTGTGATGGGTTCAATCTTGTGCTGCTCAATGCCAGTGACAGAAGGGGACATGACACATATTTGTATTGTTGCCATTAAGGATAAAAAGATGGGGTTTAATTATATTGCTTGAGTTTACTTTGTCTACATCATGTCATCTTGCTTAAGGTGTTACTCTGTTTCATACTTAATACCCTAGATGCATGCTGGATAGCGATCGATGGGTGGAGTAATAATAGTAGATGCAGGCAGGAGTCGGTCTACTTGTCTCAGATGTGATGCCTATATACATGATCATTGCCATGAATCCGTCATAATTATTTGCTTTTCTATCAATTGCCCAACAGTAATTTGTTTACCCACCGTATGCTATGTGTTCGAGAGAGAAGCCTCTAGTGAAAACTATGGCCCCCAGGTCTACTCTATCATATATAAAAAAACCTAAAAATACCTTGTTGCAATTTATTTACTTTTATTTTAATTAGTATTTTAGTTTATCTATTTATATCTATAAGATTTAATCCTTGCAAATAACCGCTAAGAGGATTGACAACCCTCTTATTTGCGTTGGGTGCTAGTGTTTGCTCTTGTGTGTGCAGGTGCGCTTAACGAAATTTTGCTTGGTTCTCCTACTGGATTGATAACCTTGCTTCTTAACTGAGGGAAATACTTATCTCTATTGTACTGCATCATCCTCTCCTCTTTGGGGAAATACCAACGCAGATTATAAGTAGCAGGAAGAATTTCTGGCGCCGTTGCCGGGGAGACATCATCAAAATTACCAAGTACCTTCGCACAAACTATCATCCACTTGCATTTATTTTATTTGCCTTTTTATTTGCATTTGCCTCTCGTTTTCATCTCCCCACTTCTAATTTTTTTTTTACAAAAACACAAAAATATTTTTTTTCTTGCTTGCTTGCTTTTATTGCCTTCATGTCAAACTCACAAGAACAGAAAGTAAAACAAAAAGTTAAGATACTATGGATCCTCATCCACTAGCTAATCTTTTAAAAAAATCCAATTATGATGAACAAATTTCTAGTGAGTTGAGTGCACTTAATTATCTCTATGAAATTTTGCTTGAAAATCATAAATCTGAAAATTGTGATGAATTGTTAGAAGAAGAAATTTATAAATTCTATTAATGTTAATTGTGCTAATTATATGCAAAGCTACAAGCTTGGGGATGAAAATTTTGTTATGTACACTACTTATTGCAATGATCATGATTGGGGTGATAATGCTTCTTATGATCTTGAAAATTTATTTAAGCCTCATGATGAATATGCTATTGATAATAATGTTTGCAATAGTATCGAAAGTGGGTTTGGGAGAGTGTCAACTTTAGGTAAAAATAATCCCACATATTCGGAGAGTGTTCAATCTTATGAATTTTTTGATGAAAGTGGGTTTGGAGAGGTCATGACTTTAGTTGATGATAATCCCACTATTTTGGAAGAGTGTCAACTTTGCATGCATGTGGATCGTGAAGAGAATATTTTATATGATAGCTATATTGTTGAATTTGATTATGATCCTACATGTAATTATTATTAGAGAGGAAAATATGGTTGTAGAAATTTTCATGTTACTCAATTACCTCTCTTGAAGTTCAAATTGTTAATGCTTCGTTCCTCTTCCTTGCATATGCTAGATACGTCTTGTCTTGATAATTTGTTTTCCTATAAAATTCCTATGCATAGGAAGTATGTTAGACTTAAATGTGTTTGTCACATGTTTTATGATGGTCTCTTTGTGTTTCAACTCTTATTTTTTATGTGAGCATCATTAATATCTCAAGCCTATCTTAATGGCTATAAAGAAAGAGCTTGTTGGGAGACAACCCAATAAAGTTTTTATTTCTGTTCTTGAGTGTTCACACAATTATAGCCTCTGTTATGAGTGTATTTTTATGTTTTAATTAGTGTTTGTGTCAAGTAATGCCTTAGGGATGATTTGGAAGATAGTATGATTGATGCTGTTTGAAAACAGAAACTTTTGCGTCCAGTGCTGGAATTTTGGTTTTTCGCTGGAGCGTCAGAACCTTCTGAATTTTTACACAATATTGATATATGAATTTCCCACGTTGTCCTAATTTTTCAGAATTTTTGGAGTTACAGAAGTATGACATTAATTCAGATCTTTATAGATTGTTCTGTTTTAGACAGATTATGTTTTTGTTGCATAGTTTGCTTATTTTGATGAATCTATGGATCGTATCGGGGGGTATGAGTCATCGAGAAGTTGGAGTACAGTAGCATTATGCCAATATTAAATATGAATCAATTTACAACAGTACCTAAAGTTTAAGATTTGTTTGTTATACTAACGGATCTCACGAGGTTTCTATTGAGTTTTGTGTGCTGAAGTTTTCAAGTTTTGGGTGAGACTATGATGGACAAAGGAATAAGGAGCGGCAAGAGCATAAGATTGGGGATGCCCAAGGCACCCCAAGGTAATATTCAAGGAAGTCTCAAGCATCTAAGCTTGGGGATGCCCCGGAAGGCTTACTTGGAGCTATATTTTTATTCATCACATGATATGTGTTTTACTTGGAGCGTCTTGTGATATAGTTTGTTTTCTTTTGTTTGATTTTTAGTTTGTCACAATCATCTTTGCTGAACACACCTTTTTGAGAGGGACACACATTATTCGTGATTTGTTAGAATACTCTATGTGCTTCACTTATATCTTTTGAGCTAGGCAGTTGCTCTAGTGCTTCACTTATATGTTTTAGAGCACGGCGGTGGTTATATTTTACAGAAATAGTTGCACTCTCATGCTTCACTTATATCCTTTTGAGAGTCTAATGATTAGCAATGATAATATGCATGGGTTATGAATTTGGTCCTGATATGATAGGTATTCAAGAGGGATATAATAAAAACTTTCATGTAGATCACTGAATATGATAAATTTGATTCCTTGCTATAGTTTGCGATATTAAGATGGTAATATGTGGGAGGTATTAGTAGATAATTGTGGTTTAGTAAGAATATTGGTGTTAAGGTTTGTGATTCTCGAAGCATGCACGCATGATCTGTCGTTATGCTAAGAAGTTGGAGCATGATTTATTATTGATTGTCTTGTTGGAAATATGCCCTAGAGGCAATAATAAATTGGTTATTACTATATTTCCTTGTTCATGATAATCTTTTATTATCCATGCTATAATTGTATTGATTGGAAACTCAAATACATGTGTGGGTACATAGACAACACTGTGTCCCTAGTAAGTCTCTAGTTGACTAGCTCGTTGATCAAAGATGGTTAATGTTTCCTAGCCATTGACATGAGATGTCATTTGATAATGGGATCACATCATTAGGAGAATGATGTGATGGACAAGACCCAAACTAAGAACGTAGCATTTGATCGTGTCAGTTTATTGCTATTGTTTTCTGCATGTCAAGTATCTGTTCCTATGACCATGAGATCATGCAACTCCCTGACATCGGAGGAGTACCTTGTGTGTATCAAACGTCGCAACGTAACTGGGTGACTATAAAGGTGCTCTACAGGTATCTCCGAGGGTGTCTGTTGGGTTGGCATGGATCAAGACTGGGATTTGTTACTCTGTGTGACGGAGAGGTATCTCAGGGCCCACTCGGTAATACAACATCACAATGAGCCTTGCAAGCAATGTGACTAAAGTGTTAGCCACGAGATCTTGTATTACGGAACGAGTAAAGAGACTTGCCGGTAACGAGATTGAACTAGGTATAGAGATACCGACGATCGAATCTCGGGCAAGTAAACATACCGAAGAACAAAGGGAACAGCATACGGGATTAACTGAATCCTTGACATAGAGGTTCGACCGATAGAAGATCTTCGTAGAATATGTAGGAGCCAATATGGGCATCCAGGTCCCGCTATTGGTTATTGGCCGTAGAGGTGTCTCGGTCATGTCTACATAGTTCTCGAACCCGCAGGGTCTACACACTTAACGTTTGGTGACGATATAAGTATAGTTGAGTTGTTATGTTGGTGACCGAAAGTTGTTCGGAGTCCCGGATGAGATCCCGGACATGACGAGGAGCTCTAGAATAGTCCGGAGGTAAAGATTGATATATGGGATAATAGTGTTTGGTCTCCGGAAGGGTTCCGGAATTCACCGGAAGGGGTTCCGGATGTTTCCCGAAATGTTCGGGTACGAGAATACTTTATTTGGGCCAAGGGGTAAAGCCCACGAGGCTTTAGGAAGGTGCAAAAGGAAGTTTTGCGGAGGCCAGGGGCCAGACGCCAGGGACCCTGGCGTCTGGGGCCAGACGCCGAGGACCCTGGCCTCTGGTCCTGGAGTCCGAGCAGGACTCTTGCCTTGCGGGCCAAACCGACTTTGAGGAGGCTCTTTCTCCAAGTTTCGACCCCAGGGCTCAACATATAAATAGAGGGGCAGGGCTAGCACCCGGGATACATCAAGATTTCCCCAAGCCGTGTGCGGCAACCCTAACCCTCTAGTTCCTCCGTCATAATCTCCGTAGCGTTTGGCGAAGCCCTGCAGAGATTATTCCTCACCACCATCACCACGCCGTCGTGCTGCTGGAACTCAACCACTACTTCACCATCGCTCGCTGGATCGAGGAGGTGAAGGCGTCATCAAGCCGTACGTGTGTTGAACGCGGAGGTGCCGTCCGTTCGGCGCTAGTTCGTGATCGGATCGAGGGACGACTTGCGATTTGGATCGCGGAGACGTTCGACTACATCAACCGCGTTTCTTAAACGCTT
Organism: Elymus sibiricus; assembly: GCA_039707655.1. Classification (NCBI taxonomy): domain Eukaryota; kingdom Viridiplantae; phylum Streptophyta; class Magnoliopsida; order Poales; family Poaceae; genus Elymus; species Elymus sibiricus. Next base: position 409,474,983 of record CM077666.1, on the reverse strand, counting down.
CCGCTTAGCGATCTAGTTTGAAAGTTTTGAAGTTATACTTGTTTTGCCTTCCTATGCTAGTTGATTCTTGCTCCCATGAACTATTTGCTCACAAAATCCCTATGCATAGGAAGTTGGTTAGGCTTAAATGTGCTAGTCATACGCTTCATGATGCTCTCTTTGTGTTTCAATTCTTTACTTTTATGAGAGCATCATTGAAATCATCATGCCTAGCTAAAAGGCAATAAAGAAAAGCGCTTGTTGGGAGACAACCCAATACTTATACCTTCTGTTTTTGTGTGTTCACATGATGAAGCTACTGTGGTAATCATGTTTTATATGTTTTCTTTCAATAATGTGCCAAGTAAAGCCTTTGGGATAGTGTGGATGCTTGTTGATTTGATTCTGTGCAAAAACAGAAACTTTTGCGTCCAGTGCTGGAATTTCTATTCTGTACTGGAGCATGAAAAAATTCTGAAATTTTTACACAGTATTGGGTTACAATTTTGTTACGTTTTCTTAATTTTTCAGAATTTTTGGAGGTACATAAGTATGGTTTTTAAATTTCTTACTACACGCTGTTCTGTTTTTGACAGATTCTGTTTTCGATTCATTGCTTGCTTGTTTTAGTGTTTCCATAGCTTATTTTGAGTAATATGAATTGTGGAAATGATAGAATACATTAGGCATTATGTGAGAACAATTATGAATCTTGTCTTGACAGTACCTAATTGGATGATTTATTTTTATCATACTAACCTATCTCACGAAGTTCCGTTAAGTTTTGTGTGATTGAAGTTTTCAAGTTTTATGTGAGATATCGATATGAGGAGAATAAGGAGTGGCAAGACCCTAATCTTTGGTATTCCCAAGGCACCCCAAGGTAATATTCAAGGAATACCCAAGCAACTAAGCTTGGGGATGCCCCGGAAGGCATCCCCTCTTTCGTCTTCAACACTATCGGTAACCTCACTCGGAGCTATATTTTTGTTCGTCACATAATATTAGTTTTGCTTGGAGCGTCATTTTATTTTGGTGATATTTTATTTTTGTTATCAATAATCATGTTTTGTATCTTTTAGTTCGATAAAATGCCAATTATAGCCTTTACCATGCTCAGTCTGCAAATTCATGTGTTGCTGTTTGAAAACAGAACGTTTTCTGTCATGTCCAGAATATTCCTGAATATTCAGAACATGATAAAAATCTGAAATTTTTACACAGTAAGAATGCATGAGTTCTCTGTCATGTGTTAATTTTTCAGAATTTTTGGAGTTAGGGAAGTATGAATTCTTATTCACTCTTTACAGACTGTTCTGTTTTGGCAGATTGCTGTTATAGTTGCATTGTTTGCATATGTTTGCGTGTTTAATGTTTCTATTTGAGGATAGGAGTATTAATTATGAAGAGGCATTTAGTATGCAATGTTTAATTATAATTTTTTGTGATTTGCTACAGTAGAGAATGTTAAGGTTTTGAGTTGATTTATACTATCTTATCTCACGAGTTCTTGTTGAGTTTTGTGTGGATGAAGTTTTTAAGATTTAGGAGAAGCCACGATATAAGAGGAATTAAGGAGACACAAGAGCTCAATCTTGGGGATGCCCAAGGCATGCCAAGTTATTATTCCAAGAAGTCTCAAGCATCTAAGCTTGGGATGCCCCGGTAGGCATCCCACCTTTCTTCTTCAACAACTATCGGTCAGTATTGGTTGAGCCTAAGTTTTTGCTTCTTCACATGATATGTGCTATTCTTGGAATGTCATTTTTTTTTCTTGCTGTTTGAATAAAATAAGAAGATCTGAAATTTTTAAATGAGAGAGAGTCTGCACATAGCTACCTATTTAATTAACTACTCATTTGGTCTTCACTTATATCTTTTTGGAGTAGTTTGTCATTTGCTCTTGTTCTTCACTTATATCCTATGAGTAAATAGTTGAAATAAATTGAATATCATAAAGTAGAAATTATATATGCTTCATATGCTTGTCCCATGGGGAGTATGACTTCACATACAAGAAGTATAAGTGGTAAAATTTATTGAAAGTTAACAAGCATAGCATTGGTCAATGATGCAATTCATGAAAGAATTAACAAGGGAAGAGAAGATTCACATGCAAATACACTATCTTGGACATCTTTTATGATTGTGAGCCCCCATTAAGTATTTTATGTCAAATTGTTGACGTTGGACAAGGAAGACAACGTAATGAATTATGTTTGCTTATATTCACATAGAAGCTATATTGTCATAGATACTCTAACATGTGGTTCTTGCTCAATATCTTTGCTAACCAAAAATCCTCACCAAGTAGAGATACTACTTGTGCATCCAAAACCCTTAAACCCAGTTTCATGTCATGAGAGTCCACTATATCTACCTATGGATTGAATAAGATCCTTCAAGTAAGTTGTCATCGGTGCAAAAAGCAATAAAAATTGCCTCTAAATATGTATGAACTTTTATTGTAAGGGAAAATAAGCTTTGTATGAACTTGTGATGGTAAAGAAATAAAAGCGATGGACTGCATAATAAAGGTTGCTATCACAAGGGGCAATATAAACTGACGTTCCTTTGCATTAAGAGCTTGTGCATCCAACAATAAAAAGCGCATGACAACCTCTACTTACCTCTGCGAAGGGCCTATCTTTTTCTTTTATGTATTTACTTTTATGTATTTATTTTTTTATGCAAGAGTCAATAGTGTTCTCCTCTATTCCCTTTTATTTTTCTCTTTTGCAAGCATCATGTGGTGGGGAAAGATCTAGGCATATATATCCAGTTGGATATGAGTGATCATGAGTTATTATTGTTGACATCACACTTGAGGTGAATAAGTTGGGAGGCAAAATTATAAGCCCCTATCTTTCTATGTGTCTGGCTGAAACTTTTTGCTCCATATATATGTCGTGAGTGTTAGCAATCATAGAAGACTAAATGATCGTTGAGTATGTGGACTTGCTAATAAGCTCCTACATGATACCCTTCCTGAAAATATGATGAATTGCAATTGCATTGTTGACTGAGAACATAGTTTGTTAGTTTTCAAGAAAGTTTATGGCCTATACTTTAAACATGTGAATAGCTTGCTGCTTGATCATGAGAAGTTTTATGAGCTACTGATTATGATATATATTGATGCTAGGAGAAGTGATTGAAATTATCATTGATCAAAGTTATGCACTATGCTAGCATTCACACTTCATAAATTATTTCTTTTATCATTTACCTACTCGAGGACGAGCAGGAATTAAGCTTGGGGATGCTGATACGTCTCCAATGTATCTATAATTTATGAAGTATTCATGCCATGTTTATTATAGTTTTGTATGATTTTGGTGCACTTTTATACGGCTTTTATATGATTTTTATGGACTAACATATTGAGCTAGTGCCCAGTGCCAGTTGCTGTTTTCTGCTTGTTTTTGGTTTTCCATAAAATCCATATCAAATGAAGTCCAAATGCAGCGAAACTATTTGATGATTTTTTCTGGAAGGAAACAGACCCAGGAAGCTTCGGGGGAGCAGCAGAAGAGCCACAGGGGCCCCACAAGCCACCAGGGTGCACCACCCCCCCAGGCGCGCCCTGGTGCCTCGTGGGCCCCCTGTGGCACCTCTTTGCGTGATTCCAACGCTTAAAAATCCTATATATTCAGAAACCATATGGAGCCCTTTTCCAGCACCCTTCCAGAGGAGGAGGAATCATCACCGGAGGCCATCTTCATCATCCCGGCAGTCTCCATGACAAGGAGGGAGTAGTTCACCCTCGAGGCTATGGGTATGTACTAGTAGCTATGTGTTTGATCTCTCTCTATCGTGTTCTTGATTTGGCACGATCTTGATGTATCACAAGCTTTGTTAATATAGTTGGATCATATGGTGTTTCTTCCCTCTTTATCCTTGTTGTGATGAATCGAATCTTTTCCCTTTGAGGTTTCGTTATTATCGGATTGAATATTTCAGATTTGAGAACACTTGATGTATGTCTTGCATATGAATACCCGTGGTGACAATGGGGTATTATATTGATTCACTTGATATATGTTTTGGCAGTCAATGCATACTTTTTCATGATCAAATCATGGCCAAATATTGCAATAACTTGACAACCCTTGAACTTTATAATGAGATTATTCTATTTTTGGCGTGTGAAGAATTGACATATAAAAATAGCTGGTTTGAAGTATTCATTCTCACGGATGACATTGAAACTAATCTAAAGGAAATCTATACGTTTTGTGTGGTAAATTGCAATGAGAATGCTTATATAGCCAACTATAGAAAAAAGGGAAAACAAATAGAATATAAAAGAAATACTAATGGAAGGGTAAAGATTCCCCCTTTCCCTCCTATTTTCTCTCATGATGAAACAGGTAACGAGGAGGAGCTTCCTATCCAACCAATCTCTTCAATAAGAAGCACGAAAGAATTAAATAAACCCACTGATAATGTGGTAAAGAAAAAGAAAAGAAGGAAAAGTAGAGGTAAAAAGGTATTTCTCCCAAATAATGTTGCTCCTATTATTGCTTCTTTGTCTTATGGCATAATGTCCGAAGGAGCTATTGATGATGATTTTATTATACCTATTACCTGTTGTGATAATTATGATTGGGAAGATAATGATACTTCTTATAATCTTGAGAATCTTTTTGGCACCAACTTAGAAAATTATGATGATAATTATTATACTATTTGTGCTATTCATACTATTAATGATGAAAGTAATTATGCTTATGATACGCAAAGCCACAAGCTTGGGGATGCTATGTTTGATGAGAAGAAATTTGCTTATGTGGAGAGTAATAAAAATTCTATGCTTGTGGATCATGAAAAGAATGCTTTATGTGATAGATATATTAATGAATCCATTCATGATGCTACTAAAAATTATTATGAGAGAGGAACATATGATTCATATTGCTCTCGTTATGTTCCAATTCTTTATTTTTATGTGAGCATCGTTAAAATCATCATGCCTAGCTAAAAGGCATTAAAGAAAAGCGCTTGTTGGGAGACAACCCAATATTTGTACCTACTGTTTTTGTGTGTCCACATGATTAATATACTGTAGTAATCATGTTTTGTATGTTTTCTTTCAATAATGTGCCAAGTAAAGCCATTGGGATAGTGTGGATACTTGTTGATTCGATTCTGTGCAAAAACAGAAACTTTTGCGTCCAGTGCTGGAATTTCTATTCTGTACTGGTGTGTGAGAAAATTCTGAAATTTTTACAGAGCATTGGGGTACGAATTGGTTACGTTGTCCTAATGTTTCAGAATTTTTGGAGGTACAGAAGTATGGTTTTTAAATATCTTACTACATGCTGTTCTGTTTTTGAAAGATTCTGTTTTCGATGCATAGTTTGCTTGTTTTAGTGTTTCCATAGCTTATATTGAGTAATATAAATTGTGGAAATGATAGAATACAGTAGGACTTATGTGATAACAATTATGAATCTTGTCTTGACAGTACCTAAGTGGATGACTTATTTTAATCATACTAACCTATCTCACGAAGTTCCGTTAAGTTTTGTGTGATTGAAGTTTTCATGTTTTGGGTGAGATATCGATATGAGGAGAATAAGGAGTGGCAAGACCCTAAGCTTGTGGATGACCAAGGCACCCAAAGTTAATATTCAAGGAAGACCCAAGAAACTAAGCTTGGGGATGCCCCGGAAGGCATCCCCTCTTTCGTCTTCAACATTATCGATAACCTCACTTGGAGCTATATTTTTATTCGTCACATAATATAAGTTTTGCTTGGAGCATCATTTTATTTTGTTGATATTTGCTTGCTGATATCAATAATCATGTTTTGTATCTTTTAGTTCAATAAAATGCCAATTATAGCCTTTACCATGCCCAGTTTGCAAGTTTATGTGTTGCTGTTTGAAAACAGAAAGTTTTCTGTTATATTCAGAATATTCCTGAATAGTCAGAACATGATAAAAATCTGAAATTTTTACACAGAAAGCATGCATTAGTTCTCTGTCACATGGTCATTTTTCAGAATTTTTGGAGTTAGGGAAGTATGAATTCTTATTCCCCCTTTACAGACTGTTCTGTTTTTGCAGATTTCGGTTATAGCTGCATTGTTTGCATATGTTGCTTGTTTAATGTTTCTATTTGTGGATAGGAGTATTAAATATACAGAGGCATTTATTATGCAATATTTAATTATAATTTTAGTAATTTTCTACAGTAGAGAATGTTAAGGTTTTGAGTTGATTTATACTAACTTAGCTCACGAGTTTTGTTGAGTTTTGTGTGGATGAAGTATTTGAGATTTAGGGAAACCGTGATATGAGAGGAATTAAGGAGACACAAAATCTCAAGATTGGGGATGACCAAGGCATCCCAATATAATATTTCAAGAAGTCTCAAGCATCTAAGCTTGGGGATGCCCCGGTAGGCATCCCACCTTTCTTCATCAACAATTATCGGTTAGTCTTGGTTGAGTCTAAGTTTTTGCTTCTTCACATGAGTTGTCCTATTCTTGGAATGTCATTTTATTTTGTTTTCTTTTCTGTTTGAATAAAATACTTAAGATCTGAAATTTTTAAATGAGAGAGAGTCCTCACATAGCTACCTATTTACTTAACTACTCATTTGGTCTTCACTTATATCTTTTTGGAGTAGTTTGTTAATTACTCTTATTCTTCACTTATATCCTATGAGTAAATTGTTGAAATGAATTGAATATCAAAAAGTTGGAATTTATATGCTTCATATGCTTGTCCCATGGGGATTAGTGACTTCACATACAAGAAGTATAAGTGGTAAAATTTATTGAAAGTTAAGAAACATAGCATTGGTCACTTGAACAATTCATGAAAGAATTTTGAAGGAAGAGAAATTTCACATATAAATATACTATCTTGGACATTTTCAAGCTTGATCAAGTACTTGATGTTGGACAAGGAAGACAACGTAAGGAGTTGTGTTTGTTTATATTCACATAGAAGTTATATTGTCATGGATCCTCTAACATGTGGTGCTTGCTTAGGATCTTTTGCAAGACAAAAATTCGTACCAAGTAGAGATACTACTTGTGCATCCAAAAACCCTTAAACCCAGTTTCTTGCCATGAGTGTCCACCATATCTACCGATGGATTGAATAAGATCCTTCAAGTTGTCATCGGTGCAAAAAGCAATAAAAATTGCTCCTAAAATATGTATGATCTTTTATTGCAAGGGAAAATAAGTGTTGTACGAACTTGTGATGGTAAAGAAATAAAAGCGATGGACTGCATAATAAAGGTTGCTATCACAAGGGGCAATATAACGTGACGTTCCTTTGCATTAAGGGCTTGCACATCCACAAATAAAAAGCGCATGACAACCTCTGCTTCCCTCTCCAAAGGGCCTATCCAGGCACATATATCCAATTGAATATAGGTGATCATGAGTTATTATTGTTGACATTATCCATGAGATAAATAGATTGGGAGGCAAAACATTAAGCCCCTATCTTCCTATGTGTTTGACTGAAACAGTTTGTTCTAAAAATATGCTTTGAGTGTTAGCAATCATGGAAGACTAAATGATAGTTGAGTATGTGGAATTTGCTAAATCAAAGCTCTTACATAGACCCTTCCTGAAAATAAGATGAATTGCAATTGTTTGATGACTGAAAACATAGTTTGTTAGTTTTCAAGAAAGTTTATGGTCTATACTTTAACATGTGAATAGCTTGCTACTTGATCATCAGAAGTTTTATGAGATGAGCTACTGTTTATGATATATAATGATGCTAAAAAAAGTGATTGGAATTATCATTGATAAAACGTATGCACTATGCTAGCATTCACACTTCATAAATTATTTCTTTTATCATTTACCTACTCGAGGACGAGCAGGAATTAATCTTGGGGATGCTGATACGTCTCCAACGTATCTATAATTTATGAAGTATTCATGCCATGTTCATTATAGTTTAGTATGATTTTGGTGCACTTTTATACGGCTTTTATATGATTTTTATGGACTAACATATTGACCTAGTGCCCAGTGTCAGTTGCTGTTTTCTACTTTTTTTTGGTTTTCCAGAAAATCCATATCAAATGAAGTCCAAATGCAGCAAAAGTTTTTGACGATTTTTTCTGGAAGGAAACAGACGCAGGAAGCTTCGGGGGAGCAGTAGAAGAGCCACAGGGGCCCCACAAGCCACCAGGGTACGCCAACCGCCAGGCGCGCCCTGGTGCATCGTGGGCCCCCTGTGGCACCTCTTTGCGTGATTCCAACGCTGAAAAATCCTATATATTCAGAAACCGCCAAAAGTTAACCTAGATGAGTTTTTACGCCGCCGCAAGCCTCTGTACCAAGGAGATCCCATCTGGAGCCCTTTTCCGGCACCCTGCCGGAGGGGGGTAATCATCACCGGTGGCCATCTTCATCATCCTGGCGGTCTCCATGATGAGGAGGGAGTAGTTCACCCTCGAGGCTAGGGGTATGTACTAGTAGCTATGTGTTTGATCTCTCTCTCTCTCGCGTTCTTGATTTGGCACGATCTTGATGTATCGCGAGCTTTGTTAATATAGTTGGATCACATGGTGTTTCTTCCCTCTTTATCCTTGTTGTGATGAATCGAATCTTTTCCCTTTGAGGTTTCGTTATTGTCGGATGAATATTTCTGATTTGAGAACACTTGATGTATGTCTTGCATATGAATACCCATGGTGACAATGGGGTATTATATTGATTCACTTGATATATGTTTTGGCACTCAACTCGTGGATTCCTGATGACCCACAAGTATAGGGGATCAATCGTAGTCCTTTCGATAAATAAGAGTGTCGAACCCAACGAGGAGCAGAAGGAAATGACAAGCGGTTTTCAGCAAGGTATTTTCTGCAAGCATTGAAATTATCGGTAACGAGTAGTTTGATAGCAAGATAATTTGTAACAAGTGACAAGTATCAATAGTAACAAAGAGTGCAGCAAGGTGGCCCAATCCTTTTTATAGCAAAGGACAAGCCGGAACGATCTCTTATAATAAGCAAAGCATTCTCGAGGACACATGGGAATTTCATCTACTCACTTTCATCATGTTGGTTTGATTCGCGTTCGCTACTTTGATAATTTGATATGTGGGTGGACCGGTGCTTGGGTGCTATTCTTACTTGAACAAGCCTCCCACTTATGATTACCCCCTCTCGCAAGCATCCGCAACTACGAAAGAAGAATTAAGATTACTCTAACCATAGCATTAAACATATGGATCCAAATCAGCCCCTTACGGAATAGCGCATAAACTAGGGTTTAAGCTTCTGTCACTCTAGCAACCCATCATCTAATTACTACTCCACAATTTATTCCCTTAGGCCCAAAGATGGTGAAGTGTCATGTAGTTGACGTTCACATGACACCACTAAGAGAATCAACAACATACATATCATCAAAATATCGAACGAATGCCAAATTCACATGATTACTTATGACAAGACTTCTCCCATGTCCTCAAGAACAAAAGTAACTACTCATAAATCATCTTCATGTCCAAGATCAGAGGGGTATTAAATACCATAATAGATCTGAACATATAATGTTCCACCAAATAAACCAACTATCATCAACTACGAGATGTAATCAACACTACTAGCAACCCACGGGTACCAATCTGAGGTTTTGAGACAAAGATTGAATACAAGAGATGAACTAGGGTTTGAGATGAGATGGTGCTGTTGAAGATGTTGATGAAGATTGGTGCTCCCACGATGAGAGGATCGTTGGTGATGATGATGGCTCTGATTTCCCCCTCCCGGAGGGAAGTATCCCCGACAGAATCGCTCCGTCGGAGAGCAAAAGTGCTCCTGCCCAAGTTCCGCCTCAAGATGGCGGCACACCGTCCCAAAAGTCTTCTCCTTATTTTTTCTAGGGAAAATGGGCTTATATACCAGAAAATGGGGGCCCGAGGCTGGCCAGGGGCCCCACGAGCCACCAGGGCACGCCGGGGGGGGGGGGGGGGTGGCACGCCCTAGTGCCTCGTGGGCACCTGGGTGGCCCCCTCTGGTACTTCTTGCTTCCAGTATTTTTTATTTATTCCATAATAAATCTCCGTGAAATTTCAGCTCATTTGGAGATGTGCAGAATAGGTATCTCTGACATATCTTTTTCAGGTCCAGAATTCCAGCTGCCGGCAATCTCCCTCCTTGTGCAAATCTTGCATATTAAGAGATAAAAGGCATTAGAATTGCTCCACAAAGTGTTATATTGATTAAAAACACTATAAATAACAGTAGTAAAACATGATGCAAAATGGACGTATCAACTCCCCCAAGCTTAGACCTCGCTTGTCCTCAACCGAAAGCCGATATCGATAATCATGTCCACATGTTTAGAGAGAGAGGTGTCGATAAAAACAAAATACGGTCATAGTAGCATCATGATCATTATTATAACAGCAATATTTATTATCATAGAACCTCTCATGAGCAAGTAACAATTCATCACCACAATGAAGTATAAGGCATAAACTTTCTTGAAAACTAACAAACTATGTTCTCAGTCAACAATGCAATTGCAATTCATCATATTTTCAGGAAGGGTCTCATGTAGGAGCTTTTTAGCAAGTCCACATACTCGACCATCATATAGTCCTCTATGATTGCTAACACTCGCAACATATATATGGAGCAAAAAGTTTCAGCCGGATACATCGAAAGATAGGGGCTTATAATTTCGCCTCCCAACTCATTCACCTCAAGGGTGATGTCAACAATAATAACTCATGATCACTCATATCGAACTGGATATATATGCCTAGATCTTTCCCCACCACATGATGCTTACAAAAGAGAAAAATAAAAAGGAATAGAGGAGAACACTATTGACTCTTGCATAAAAAGTAAATACATAAAAGTAAAAGATAGACCCTTCGCAGAGGGAAGCAGAGGTTGTCATGCGCTTTTTGTTGTTGGATGCACAAGCTCTTAATGCAAAGGAACGTCACTTTATATTGCCCCTTGTGATAGCAATCTTTATTATGCAGTCTGTCGCTTTTATTTATTTACCATCACAAGTTCATACAAAGCTTATTTTCCCTTACAGTAAAAGTTCATACATATTTAGGAGCTATTTTTATTGCTTTTTGCACCGATGACAACTTACTTGAAGGATCATATTCAATCCATAGGTAGATATAGTGGACTCTCATGACATGAAACTGGGTTTAAGGGTTTTGGATGCACAAGTAGTATCTCTACTTGGTGCAGATTTTTGGCTAGCAAAGATATTGAGCAAGCACCACATGTTGGAGGATCTATGACAATATAGCTTCTATGTGAATATAAGCAAACATAACTCATTACGTTGTCTTCCTTGTCCAACATCAACAATTTGACATAAAATACTTAATGGGGGCTCACAATCATAAAAGATGTCCAAGATAGTGTATTTGCATGTGAATCTTCTCTTCCCTATTAATTTTTTCATGAATTGCATCATTGACTAATGCTATGTTTGGTAACTTTCAATAAATTTTACCACTTATACTTTTCTTTATGTAATGTCATTACTTTCCATAAGATTAGCATATGATCTTTTTCATTATTTTCATTGCTAGGATTGAAACATAAAAGTAAAGAAGCAAAAACTCAAACTACTCTTTATTATATAACTCTCAACTCAATTACATGGATAGATCACGAAACTAGTACTCGAAAATAGATCATACTAAACTTTTATTCAACTAGATCACGAAATCACTAAGGATCGAACTAGAAATAGGTAAAGATAATAAAAGTGATGGTGATACGATACCGGGGCACCTCCCCCAAGCTTGGCACAAGCCAAGGGGAGTGCCCATACCCATGGACTCAAGTTTCCTTCTTTGGTGATGGTGGTGATGATGAAGTGGCGAGCTTGTCCTTCAGCTCAAGCAGATACATCAATCTGCGGTTGATGCTCTGAAGGGCGATGTTTTGCTCTTCCAACAAAATAACTTCACGAGTGAGAGATGTATTCTGAGCACTAACTATTTCAAAGACTCTTAGGGCTTCAATTACGGATGGGGAGAGATGATCATATAAAGGTTGAAGGATATCTCCCTTCTCTGCGGTCTCCTCCATGGGGATGGCTTGCCCTCCTTCCGGAGCCTGGGCTCCTGCAACTCCCTCGACCTTGTCCTCTATCATGGTTTTTTCATGGCAGATGCCCTTGTGAAAGGACTTGGAGATGAGGCCATCGCACAAGTGTGGAAGCTTAACGGGGTTGAACGGGAACGGGAAAACGCCGGGTTACCCAGGTTCGGCCCCTCACGGTGGAGGTAAAAGCCTACGTCCTGCTTGATTATATTGTTGTGGTTCTCAATTACAAGGATGCGGATTCACTAACCTAGCTTTCGATAGATTGCAACTTAGTCTTTTCCGTATAGGTGCTCCCCTTTATATATACAGGTGGAACGCTAGATTTACACGAGAGTCCGGGTCGTAATCTCAACCCGGCTCCTACCTTAAGCCTACTTGATCTCCAAGGCAATCCTGAAGCCAAGCATCTTCGTCTTAAGCCGGCCCACATCCTGAGCCGGACTTTCCTGCCGGGCCTCCATCAACCCGGCCCGTCAGGGATCCTTCAGCCCTGCAGTGAGATGGCCCGCTGAGTCCACTCTATGGCCGGGTTATCACCTGCCGGGTCTTCACGCTGGGAAACATCCCCAACATTAGCCCTCAGTTTGACTTGAATTCATTCATGTTAAAGTCCACGCTAAAAAAGCAGAATCATCAAGATGGTATCCCATGGCTTCTCAAGCTGGTTTGTTGGATTGTCGTCCTTATCAGGCATGATTTCCCGGGTTAATCCAAACGTCGGGTCATTCCTCTGTTTTCAGACTTTGCATTTTTCATTGCCATCGTCTCATGATGTTTCAATTTATCTCCACAAGATCCGGAATGACGTCATAGAGAATCTGAGCGGATTTGTATTGCCTCGTCGGGCATGAAAATCGAGGAGCCCTCTTAGCCACTGTTTTACTGTGTCGCCTAGGATTTCGTGCACGCCGTTTGGGGGTCCAGCGGTGCCCATAAATAGGCCATCGTCTTCCTTCTTCTCTTTTACTGCTCCTCGTCTTTCCCTCTTCTGCAACGCCACCGCACTCGTTCAAGCTCATCGCCACCGGAGCCAGCATCTCGCCGCATTCTCCTCTTCGTCGCCGGAGCTATTCGTCACCGCGCGGCCGCATCCACTGCAACTCGAAGACCTCGGATTCGAACACCAGATCTATAAGTTCTTGCCCCCATCGCCATTAGCCTCTGTTCTTCCGTGTTCTTTGCCACTATTGCTGTTGATTCAAAACACGTGTGGTCCCTCTGGTTTTTAGTTCGCACGATTACCCCGCAACACCTTCAACACCTTCAACATCCGTGAAGAACATACCTAGCCTTTATCTTTTCATTTTTATCCATTTTGCCGATCCGTAAAATTTTCTTATTCCATATAAACTTGTTTGCGGACTTGTAGCATAGGCCATGTGTGACACCCCTGCTCGACCGTGCACTAATCATACACGCAAACGTGCATGCTCGAGAGCAGAGACTCACGGGAAGATATCACAACACAACTCTAAACTCAAATTTAAACATAAATCATCATATTACAAACCAGGGGGTCACGAGGACCCGAATACATAAGTCATACACACAAATAATATCTGGGTACAGACATAGTTAGTCAAATCTGCCTTAAGAAGGCTAGCACAAACAGCGAAACTGATCGAAAAGGCGAAGGCCTCCTGCCTAGGGCCTCCGAACTACTCCTGGTCAGCTGGCTCAACCCAGTAGTACGTGCCTCCGGGGCTCTCCTGGTAGTAGTCTCCTGCGGTGGCGTCTGGCTCTGGGACTCCGTTGTCTGATTATAGGAAGCAGGTATGGGGAAAAAGATAGCAAAGCAACCGTGAGTCCTCATCCAAAGTACTCGCAAGACTGACATCAGAACTATACTAATTATGCATTGGAATCAAAGGAATGGGGCTATATCTTTGGACTAAACTGCGGAAAGTGATCCCGAGAGCAGTAGAAATAGTTTAATATTGTATCAGTATCCATTTGTAGTTGTAGCAGATCAAGATACAACTCTGAGCGTCCTGTTACCGTGGACACGGCTATTCGAATAGATAACTTCCCTGCAGGGGTGCACTACTGTTACCCAACACGCTCGATCACATCTGGCCGGACACACTTGCTGGGTAATGCCCGGCCTCAGGTGATCAACACGCACAGTCCTACCTAGGCTCAGCAGAGAGGTCAACACACCGGTCTAAATCCTAAGTGCGAAGGGGTCTTGGGCCATCACCCTTTGCACTCCTGCACGTTACGTGGCTGGTCGGGGCCCAGGCGCGACACTGAATACACCAGTGACGTAACCAGCCCACCCCAACGATCAGCCCGCATCTCTGAGCTGTGACGTCTGAAGAGCTTTCGGCTGATACATACGACGTAGAGGGTCCCATAACCATTATCCCACCTTCTGGTAGTGCATTTAGGGACAACGACCCACTCAGATCAAATACCCAAATCCGTTAGGCGTGTTTAGTAACTCGCAGAGACGAACAGGGTTCCTGTCGCTCCGACTTGGTAACACATGACGCGCAGGTGCTCTTGGAGCCGACCCATCTTTAATATTATTCTCTCGCGGGCACCCTTGGGGCCAGCCCGACTTTAACAGTTTAAGTATTACAATATGTAAACCTTTCCATGATCATCACCGAGAGTGATCATGGCCTGGTAACAAGCATGGCAAACGGACAAGGGTGAAGGGGCCACAGATGGATCAACAGCATAACTAACTAAGCATCATAGGACAACAGGTAGGTATCAACAGTAGGCGACGAAATCAGGCTATGCATCAGAATAGGAGCTATCGGAGCAACTACAGGAGCAATTCTAATGCAAGCAATAGATAGAAAGAGTAGGCGATATCTGGATGATAAACGGGGTTTTTCTTGCCTGGAAGCTCTGCTGAGAGGGGCTGGTCGTCTGAAGGCTGCTCGTCTGGAGCGTAGTCATACTCAGCTGCGTCGGCGGCGGTCTCGGCGTCTATCGGGAGAGAAGGAGGGGGGAAGAAACAATAAATTCACGGCAACAATACAACAGCGATGCATGACATGCCTAAATGATATGCAGAGGTGATATATTGCCTATCTAACTGCTTTAGATAATTTTAGGAATTTATTTGGATTTATTTTATCAAGGTTATGCACTATTCATCTATCGAATACGGGCAAAAAGTTCCATATTCATCTAGATAGGAGTTATGGTCAAGCATTTTGACCACATATTCGAATTCTTCATTTTTTTCTGATCATTTTTCATATATAAATTACTTTCATCCGAGTTACGGTTTATTTTATATGATTTTCAAAGTTTTATTGAATTTCTGGAATTAATTTAATTATTAAATTCGAATTATCCGAAACAGTAATAGGTGACGTCAGCATGACGTCAGAATGACATCAGCGGTCAACACAGTCAGTTGACTAGTCAAACTGACAAGTGGGACCCCACTGTGAGTGAGTTATTAGGTTAACTAGTTAGGTAATTAGGCTAACTAAGTAATTAGTTAATTAAGCCAACAAATTAAGTTAATTAATTTACTAATTAATGAACTAATTAATTAATTAATCATTTTAATTATTAATTATTTTTATTTATTTATTTTTTTGTCTTAACACGGCGTGGGCCCCAGTGGTCAGTGGCACGGGGCCACGGCTGGGCTATCGTGCGCATGCGCCGCGGCAACCAGAGGGGCGCTGGCGGGCACGGCGCCGGCCGGGGAGGGGCGTGGCCAGGCCGGGGCAGCAGAGGCCGACGCGTGGGGCGGCGAGGCGAGCGGCAGCGAGACGGGGTGCGGCGCGGGACAGGTGGCTAGCAGCGGGCGGCGCGCGAGTGCGGACGGATGGGAGGCCGGGCGCGCGGGAGCGAGGCGAGGGCGGCCGGGCGCGAGCGGGAGAAGCGGCGGTCGGGCGCCCTGGGCGCGGGCGTCGGGCTCGAGAGGGGGGAGATTTAGGTTTAGGGTTTGGGGGTGCGAGGCCATATAGGCCAGGGGCGGGGGTGGGCCGGCTGGGCCGGCCTGGTGGTCAGCTGGCCGAGGCCCAGGGGGGGCTTTTATTTTCTTTTTGCTTTGCCTTTTCCTGTTTTTCTTTTATTAGTTACTGTTTTGTAAATAGTTTAGCCACAATTTGAGATTTGTAAAATAAGTGACTTAGCTCAATAATTACAGTGCAATATTAACTACTGCCAGAAATTGGTTTGGAAATAATATGATTTCATTTGCAATTTTATCAATTAAAATGGTATTAAATATTGCTGTTTGGTACTGTTTTGATGATGTTAGAGTCATCTAGGTAATTTAGGTGATGTTGTTTTTCTTAACATAATTAGTTATGGATTATTTGCTATTTAATGAACATTTTAGTTTCCAATTTGGAACAACTTTTATTTTCACTTTAAATTTGAATTTCAATTTGAATTGGAATTTGAAATGAGATATGACACAAATGATGACCAAGCACTGTTAATCATGATGACTTGGCATTATCAAAAGGGTGATCACTGTAGCTTAATACATGGGGATGTTACAATTCTCCTCCGCTAAAAGAAATTCTCGTCTCGAGAATTAAGAGGTAGGCTGAAAGACAGCGGGATACTCTTCACGAAGACGATCTTCGCGTTCCCAAGTGGCTTAATCTTCAGAATGATTTGACCACTGAACTTTAAGGAACTTGATTGCCTTTTGACGGGTTCGACGTTCAACTTGGTCAAGAATACGGATCGGATACTCTTGATAAGAAAGATCCTCTCGCAATTCAAGTATTTCATGATCCACTGCTCGGATAGGATCCTTGAAGCAGCGACGTAGTTGTGACACATGAAAGACATCGTGAACCTGGGAAAGATTCGGCGGCAATTCCAATTGATATGCAACTTGTCCTCGACGGGCGAGAATCCGGAACGGGCCAATGTAGCGAGGAGCAAACTTGCCCTTGATTCCAAATCGATGAGTGCCCTTCATCGGAGTGACACGCAGGTAAGCTTGTTCGCCAGGTTGATAAACCATTACCTGGTGTTTCCGATCATAGTTGCTCTTCTGACAAGACTGAGCAGCTTTCAAATGTTCACGGACAATGCAGACTTGTTCTTCAGCTTGTTGAATAATGTACGGACCGAAGAGTGGCCGTTCCCCAGTTTCTGACCAATTTAGAGGGGTTCGGCACTTACGTCCATAGAGAACTTCGAATGGTGCCATCTTCAAACTAGCCTGATAGCTATTGTTGTATGAGAATTCAGCATACGGGAGAGATTCCTCCCATTTCTTACCGAATGAGATGACACAAGCTCGAAGCATATCTTCAAGCACTTGATTGAATCGTTCAACTTTTCCCTGGGACTGGGGATGAAAAGCGGTCATGAAGGATAGATGAGTTCCCATAGCTTCTTGGAAACTGTTCCAAAATCTTGAGGTAAAGAGACTGCCATGATCTGAACTGAGCTCCAACGGAATACCGTGAAGTTACACGATTCTGGAAACATACAAGTCTGCTAACTGAGTAGCAGTGATTGTCTCCTTGACTGGCAGAAAGTGAGCAACCTTTGAGAATCGGTCAATGACGACAAAAATAGCATCATGACCCTTCTGCGATCTGGGAAAACCAGTAATGAAATCCATTTCGACTTTGTCCCATTTCCATTCAGGAATAGTAAGGGGTTGCAGAGTTCCAGCAGGCCTTTGATGTTCTGCCTTGATGCAACGGCAAACATCACACTCAGCAACATAGCGAGCAATGTCTCGCTTCATATCAGGCCACCAATATATCTGACGAATGTCTTGGTACATCTTGGTAGTACCAGGGTGAATTGAAAGAGGTGTATCATGAGCTTCTTTCATAACGCGCGGGGTCAGATCCAGATTGTCCTTTCTAGGAACCACTAAGCGATTTTTGAAGAACAAGGTGCCATCAGCAGCAACAGTGAAGAATGAGGGCCTTCCTCTTTTGAGATCACGCTTAATCTTCTCGACCTCAGAGTCAGCTCTCTGTATATGCTTGATGAGGTCCTCGAGGTCTGGTTCAACAACCAGGGTATTGAGATGACCCTGTGGGACAATGTGCAGGTTCAACTTGCGAAGTTCTTCATAGAGAAGAGGTTGGGCTTGCTGAACCATGAGATTGTTGCAATAAGACTTGCGACTCAAAGCATCGGCCATTTAATTAGCCTTGCTAGGGGTATAAGTGATATCCATGTCATAGTCAGCTATTGTCTCGAGCCATCTTTGTTGACAGAGGTTCAAATCTGGTTGAGTATACAGATACTTCAGGCTTTGGTGGTCCGTGTATATCTCGCAACGATTACCGAGAAGGTAATGTCGGCACAGCTTCAGGGCATAGATAACTGCTGCTAACTCGAGATCATGTGTTGGATACTTATCTTCGTGAGGACGCAACTGACGAGAACCATAAGCAATCACTTTGCGCTCTTGCATTAGGACACAGCCTAATCCTTGACGGGATGCGTCGCAATATATCACAAAGTCCTTGCGAGTATCAGGGGGAGCTAGCACTGGGGCAGATGTCAACTTATCTTTAAGTGTCTGAAAGCTTTCTTGGCACTTTTCCGTCCACTCAAACTTCTTGCCTTTATGAAGCAAATTAGTCAGTGGCTTAGCAATCTTGGAGAAGTTCTCGACGAAACGGCGGCAATAGCTAGCAAGACCGAGAAAACTTCTGACTTGCTTGACATTCTTCGGGGGAGTCCAGTCAAGAATAGCCTGAACTCGTTCTGGATTAACAACAATGCCATCCTTGGAAATCACATGACCAAGATAAGTCACCTCAGATAACCAGAATTCACACTTGGAAAACTTGGCATAAAGCTGGTGTTCTCGGAGTTTCTCCAATACAAGCCGAAGATGTTCGACGTGCTCTTCTTCATTCTTGGAAAATATAAGGATATCATCCAAATAAACCACGACGAATTTGTCGAGGTAGTCCATGAAGATATAGTTCATCAATTGAGAGAAGGTTGCTGGAGCATTGGTTAAGCCGAATGACATAACGGTGTACTCGTATGATCCATAACGAGTAACGAAAGCGGTCTTCGGAATGTCCTCTTTACGAACTCGGATCTGATGGTAACCCAACCTTAAGTCGAGCTTAGAGAACACAGAGGATCCAGCAAGCTGATCATAAAGATCGTTGATCCGGGGAAGTGGATATTTGTTCTGGATTCTTGCTTGGTTGATAGGCTGATAGTCCTGGACCAATCGGTTAGTTCCATCCTTCTTCTTAACAAAGAGAGAAGGTGCTCCCCAAGCAGAAGAACTGGGGCGGATGAAACCCTTTTTAAGTAACTTGTCGATTTCCACCTTAAGTTCAAGGAGTTCATGCGGCGGCATCTTGTATGGGTGCTTAGCAATAGGAGTGGTGCCTGGTTTCAAGTCGATGACGAATTCAATGGCTCTAACAGGGAGTATTCCTGGAAGTTCTTCTGGAAAGACGTCCGGAAAATCACGAACAACTGGAACGTTCTCAATTCCCTCAAGAGGTGAAGCGTTCAAAGCATTCAGAGCATATATCTGAGCTTCGGCATTCCGGGTAATCCGGGCGGTGTAGTTCACTATCTCGTCGGAGGGGTGAAGGAGTTGGACGACTTTGGTGGCACAATTGATCGAAGCAATGTGAACTTTTAACCAATCCATTCACAGAATGAGGTCTACCGTGGAAGATTTCAATATGATGGGTGAAACAAGGAATTTAAATCCCTTGATTTCAACAGTGACATTGTGTGCCATCATGGTGGTTTGGCACTGGCCTCCAGGGGTACGGACAACTATTGGTATGTTCATCTTTTGAAATGCAATGTCATGTGCTAATGCAAATGCTTCTGTCATGAATGAATGCGATGCTCCTGAATCAAATAAAACAGAAGCGGGTACTGAGTTAACGAGAAGGGTACCCATCACAGTTTCAGGTTGATCCTGAACTTCTTCAATATCGATGTGGTAAGCCTGTCCATGTCCATAAGCAGAAGACCCAGTATTATAGTTGCGGGTCTGGTTGTTGCCACGGCCATTTCCACGGCCTGTAGGAGGAAGTGCCAACTGAGTTTGATTCTGGCGGCAGTCCTTGGCAAGGTGACCTGGGCGGCGACACTTGAAACACAGACCATCTTCAGGACGAAGAGGAGCAGCACGTGGTGGAGCAGCTTGAGCTCTTGGCTGCCCAGTGGTGGAGGAGGCAGACGGGGTGCAGCATAGGAAGGCCTTAGCGCAGGGGCAGTTGGACGATACATGTTGTTGGGAATCCAGATTTTACGCCTTTGTCCGGAGCTCGAAGATGAGCCAATGTCACGATTGCGCTTGAGTGATTCCCTATGTTCCATCTGAGCGGTCTCAACCTGGATAGCCTTGTTCACCAAAGTGGCGAAGTCGGCGAAGTCATGAACAGCAAGTGCAAGCTTGAGGTCTGGGTGGAGTCCATCGTGGAATTTCTCCTATCTGCGAGCATCTGTGGCAACGTCTTCTTCAGCATAGCGGGACAGGTTAAGGAATTCCCGTTGATAAGCTTCGACAGTCTTACTGCCTTGAGTGAGGTTGCGAAACTCCCTTTTCTTCCGGTCCATGATTCCCTGAGGAATGTAACGGGCACGGAAAGTAGTCTGAAACTCGATCCAAGTAACGACTATCCCAGTAGGTAGCGAACTCCTGTGGGTGTGCCACCATTGAGCAGCGGCACCCTTCAAGAAGTAGGACGCGAAGGTGACAAAGTTGGCGGGGGCGACATTGGGAGACTCCATCTCGTATGTGATGTCGCGAAGCCAGTCATCAGCATCCAGTGGCTGTTCAGAGTTGCGGAAAACAGTAGGGCTGAGACGCACGAACTCCTGCAGAGTTATTGCGGCAGGTTGCTGATTCTGAGCATTCTGATTCTGGTGCGGAAATTGAGCCATGATCCCAACCATGAACTGGCGGTTCAGCTCGAATTACTGCATCATAGCTGCCATATAGTCTGGCGGTGGTGGCTGCTCGGGAGCACGGCCACGACGACGACCACCTGGTCTAACCATCCTGCTAAAGATTTAACAGGGGGTAGTTTAGTAAAAACAACTGCAAGTGTTTAGAGACAAACATGATGTAACACGACAATGAATAAGTAGTGCAATAGATACATAACAGTAGTCAATTAAGACATACAGATCCATATACAGAGTCGATTACACACGGACAGCATAAGTTCGGAAATTAAACAGCTAGACATACTAGGCGGCGCGCAGGCACGCGGTGAGGAATACAACAACGGGACATAGCAAAGGCTACATCAACGTCGGTGAAAACCATTGAAACCAGGTAACTGCAGGTGCGGACGATGAGTGTCCATGGCAGGAAGGTCCTGCGCTCCGTGAGCACTCCGATGCAGAACCCAATCTCAAACTGGAAGAAGTGGTCCACGTGTGGGTGTGTGACCTCCAACAGCAGGCCAATCAATACCTGCAGGCATCTGAGACCTGCGCGGGTAAAGGATGTACTCTGGATGTATCCCT
Organism: Elymus sibiricus; assembly: GCA_039707655.1. Lineage (NCBI taxonomy): Eukaryota > Viridiplantae > Streptophyta > Magnoliopsida > Poales > Poaceae > Elymus > Elymus sibiricus. The sequence goes on along the minus strand of CM077666.1, from coordinate 409,453,476 downwards.
GCACAAACAGCTGGCAACAACTGTGTCATAGCATCGTAGAGACGTGCTCGAGTGGCAAACATCTCGACGGCAAGAGCCCGGGCAGCGCGATCCAGGGCCTGAGTGCACTGAATCAAAACCTGCGGGTCGTATCGACGTCGCTCGTAAGGGGCACAAACAGATGTGTAGTATCCGGTATCATCTCTAGCAGGGGCATACAGGATGTATCGGAACTCAGAGTCATCCAAGCGACTATGCTCGCCACGAAGACGTGCGACAGCAGAATGGGTAGCGTCATGGACTGTCATATCAATCGTCACGCCGATACCGTGAAAAGTGTGCAACTCAGTGACGGAGTCGTTTCGCTGATCAAAGATACGAACATTGGCATGATACTGCTCCTGGTTGAACTCGCGGTAATCCTCGGAAACCATGTACTCGGGGTACCAACGGTAGCCCAGTCTGGTCAGGAGGGCGATCAGGATAGCTGGAAAACCAGTCGCATCACGAGCCCAAGTCCGAAGTACAAGCTGCGTCGCAGGGCGCGGCGGAAACAAGCGATCCATCTGAAACAGAGGAAATTCAAGATTGTCAAATGACAGTGAGTGAATTCTTGCATCGTGCATTCAAGGAAGTAATTTGCAGATAATCAAAGCTCCGGGTGGACGTGATCACGAGAACCTAGAGTCAGAGTTAGTAAAATTTTAACCCGAATAGAAGAGAGAGTAGAATCCCAGAGTAAGGAAGAGGAATAAAAGATCCTAATACCACCCATTTGCGACGTGGGCCCGTAAGCCACATAGCCATGTTAGTAAAATAGTTTTTCAAAGACTAGACTCAACTTCGACTAAGGAATTGGAAGGGGGCTTCCTATAGGCAGTCGGCTCTGATACCAACTTGTGACGCCCCTGCTCGACCATGCACTAATCATACATGCAAACGTGCACGCTCGAGAGCAGAGACTCACGAGAAGATATCACAACACAACTCTAAACTCAAATTTAAACATAAATCATCATATTACAAACCAGGGGGTCACGAGGACCCGAATACATAAGTCATACACACAAATAATATCTGGGTACAGACATAGTTAGTCAAATCTGCGTTAAGAAGGCTAGTACAAACAGTGACACTGATCGAAAAGGCGAAGGCCTCCTGCCTAGGGCCTCCGAACTACTCCTGGTCGGCTGGCTCAACCCAGTAGTACGTGCCTCCGGGGCTCTCCTGGTAGTAGTCTCCTGTGGTGGCGTCTGGCTCCGGGACTCCGTCGTCTGATTATAGCAAGCGGGTATGGGGAAAAAGATAGCAAAGCAACCGTGAGTACTCATCCAAAGTACTCGCAAGACTGACATCAGAACTATACTAATTATGCATTGGTATCAAAGGAATGGGGCTATATCTTTGGACTAAACTGCAAAAATGCCGGAACAGAGGGGGAGAGGCCTAGCCTATCGAAGACTAGCATCTTGAAGCATTCTTGCAGCATCAGAAGAGAGTAGAACAAGAAAATATATAATCAATCATATTTTAGTAAAGCCCTGAGATCCTTCCTCGACTACCCTGCGAGAAAGTGATCCCGAGAGCAGTAGTAACAGTTTAATATTGTATCAGTATCCATTTGTAGTTGTAGCAGATCAAGATACAACTCTGAGCATCCTGTTACCGTGGACACGGCTATTCGAATAGATAACTTCCCTGCAGGGGTGCACTACTGTTACCCAACACGCTCGATCACATCTGGCCGGACACACTTGCTGGGTAATGCCTGACCTCGGGTGATCAACACGACGCAGTCCTACCTAGGCTCAGCAGAGAGGTCAACATGCCGGTCTAAATCCTAAGTGTGAAGGGGTCTTGGGCCATCGCCTTTTCCACTCCTGCACATTACGTGGCTGGTCGGGGCCCAGGCGCGACACTGAATACACTAGTGACGTAACCAGCCCACCCCAACAATCTGCCCGCATCTCTGAGCTGCAACGTCTGAAGAGCTTTCGACTGATACATACGACGTAGAGGGTCCCATAACCATTATCCCACGTGGTGGTAGTGCGTTTAGGGCCAACGCCCCACTCAGATCAAATACCCAAATCCATTAGACGTGTTTAGTAACTCGCAGAGACGAACAGGGTTCCTGTCGCTCCGACTTGGTAACACAAGACACGCGGGTGCTCTTGGAGCTGACCCGTCTTTAATATTATTCTCTCGCGGGCACCCTTGGGGCCAGCCCGACTTTAACAGTTTAAGTATTACAATATGTAAACCTTTCCATGATCATCACCCAGAGTGATCACGGCCCGGTAACAAGCATGGCAAACGGACAAGGGTGAAGGGGCTACAGATGGATCAACAGCATAACTAACTAAGCATCATAGGATAGCAGGTAGGTATCAACAGTAGGCGACGAAATCAGGCTATGCATCAGAATAGGAGCTATCGGAGCAACTACAGCAGCAATTCTAATGCAAGCAATAGATAGAAAGAGTAGGTGATATCTGGATGATCAAGGGGGTTTTGCTTGCCTGGAAGCTCTGCTGAGAGGGGCTGGTCGTCTGAAGGCTGCTCGTCTGGAGCGTAGTCGTACTCAGCTGCGTCGGCGGCGGTCTCGGCGTCTATCGGGAGAGAAGGAGGGGGAAGAAACAATAAATTCGCGGCAACAATACAACAGCGATGCATGACATGCCTAATTGATATGCAGAGGTGATATATTGCCTATCTAACTGCTTTAGATAATTTTAGGAATTTATTTGGATTTATTTTATCAAGGTTATGCACAATTCATCTATCGAATACGGGCAAAAAGTTCCATATTCATCTAGATAGGAGTGATGGTCAAGCATTTTCACCACATATTCGGATTCTTCATTTTTTCTGATCATTTTTCATATATAAATTATTTTCATCCGAGTTGCGGTTTATTTTATATGATTTTTCAAAGTTTTATTGAATTTCTGGAATTGATTTAATTATTAAATTCGAATTATCCGAAACAGTAATAGGTGACGTCAGCATGACGTCAGAATGACATCAGCAGGCAACACAGTCAGTTGACTAGTCAAACTGACAAGTGGGACCCCACTGTTAGTGAGTTATTAGGTTAACTAGTTAGTTAATTAGGCTAACTAAGTAATTAGTTAATTAAGCCAAATTAATTAAGTTAATTAATTTACTAATTAATTAACTAATTAATTAATTACTAATTAATTAATTAATCATTTTAATAATTATTTATTATTATTTTTTTGTCTTAACAGGGGCGTGGGCCCAAGTGGTCAGTGGCACGGGGCCACGGCTGGGCTCCCGTGCGCGTGCACCGCGGCAACCAGAGGGGCGCCGGCGGGAACGGCGCCGGCCGGGGAGGGGCGTGGCCAGGCCGGGTCAGCAGAGGCCGGCGCGGGGCGGCGAGGCGAGTGGCGGCGAGGCGAGCGGCAGTGAGGTGGGGCGCGGCGCGGGCGCGGTGGTCAGCATCGGGCGGTGCGCGACCGCGGACAGAGGGGAGGCCGGGCGTGCGGGAGCCAGGCGAGGGCGGACGGGCGCGAGCGGGAGCAGCGGCGGTCGGGGCTGCGGGCGGCGCGGCAACCAAACGGGAGAGGAGGGCAGAGGCGGACGGAGCTCACCCCGTTACAGGGGTTCGGGCGGCGGGGCTCGGGGTCGGCCGTCCAGGAGGGGACGAGGAGGCGACGAGGACAGGGCGGCGAGGTGGCGTTGGGGACAAGCGACGGCGTCGGGCGCCCTGGGCGCGGGCGTCGGGCTCGAGAGGGGGGATTTAGGTTTAGGGTTCGGGGGTGCGAGGCCATATAGGCCAGGGGGCAGGGGTGGGCCGGCTGGGCCGGCCTGGTGGCCAGCTGGCCGAGGCCCAGGGGGGCTTTTATTTTCTTTTTGCTTTGCCTTTTCCTGTTTTTCTTTTATTAGTTACTGCTTTGTAAATAGTTTAGCCACAATTTGAGTTTTGTAAAATAAGTGACTTAGCTCAATAATTACAGTGCAATATTAACTACTGCCAGAAATTGGTTTGGAAATAATATGATTTCATTTGCAATTTTATCAATTAAAATGGTATTAAATATTGCCGTTTGGTACTATTTTGATGATGTTAGAGTCATCTAGGTAATTTAGGTGATGTTGTTTTTCTTAACATAATTAGTTATGGATTATTTGCTATTTAATGAACATTTTAGTTTCCAATTTGGAACAACTTTTATTTTCACTTTAAATTTGAATTTGAATTTGAAATGAGATATGACACTAATGATGATCAAGCACTGTTAATCATGATGACTTGGCATTATCAAAAGGGTGACCACTGTAGCTTAATAATTGGGGATGTTACACCATGCTAGTTAATCGCAAAAAAATCATGCCAAGTGTTGTACCGGCTTATCTTCGTAAAAATCTTGACACATAATTTATCTGTATCCTTCCTCGTAACCCGGCCACATGCCCCTACTGCCAGCTTGTTTGTATCATTCATCAAAAGGTTCCGGCTTATGATACTTCTTTTTTTATAGCAGCTGAAGCAATGCCTCCCAAGCCCTAGATCATCAACTGGGCCAAGTCCAGCATGTCAGAACTCAGCTTGCAAGCCCTGGCAGATTCCGGGTTGTTACCAACTAAGGAAGAAATTTCCTGGCGAGCTCCGGAAGAAGAGATTCACCCTCAGCCGGGTCAAAATGAGGTCATTGTATTTGCTGACCACCTTTTGAGGGGCTTCCGTCCCCCCAGCTCAAAAAAATTCAGAGATGTACTGCACTTCTTCAACATCCGTCCTCAAGATCTGGCCCCCAACTCTATCTTCAACTTGTGCTAGTTCCAAGTGTTCTGTGAAGTATAATTGCAGCTCAAGCCGTCTCTTAGTTTGTTCCGGGAGTTCTTCTACCTGAATCGCCAAACAGAGCACAAGGACAGCCCAAGTATCGAACTTGGCAGAATTTCAATCCAACGTCGGAAGAACATCGTCTTCCCCAATGCCAAGCCGGCTAGCACTACTAGGAGAAAGCTTATACGTAGAACCTTAGCAGTAGCGTGGGCTAGAGACAAGGCGCTACTGGTATTTAGCAGCAGCGCGTGTCAGGAACCGACGCTACTGGTGCACTTATAGCAGTAACGCGGGCTTTCTTTCAGGCGCTGCTGCAAGATGGGCCCCACCATGTCCCCTAGGCCAGGCTATAGTAGCAGCGCCATCCCTCAAATACGCGCTACTACTAAGTAAGTAGCAGTAGCGCTATCTTCCGTACATGCGCTACTACTGTTTATACACGGGCCCGGCTCCCAGGCACCGCCTAGCAGTAGCGCCGGCTCCAGGACCGCGCTGCAGGTATTGTGAGTAGTAGCAGCGCGGGTCCCTTACCAGCGCTACTACTATGCGCACCTTATCCACCCCATTGTTTCCTCTCTCCCTCACTCTCCCCCTCACACTCTCGCTCTCTCTGCCGCCGCCACTGCCACCACCGCCCGCCGTCGCCCGCCGCAGCTGTCGCCACTGAGGTAGTGCGTCCCTCCCTCCTCCTCTGGCCGCCTTCCTCCCTCCTCCCACTGCCGTCCTCACTCCTCACTCCTCCCACTGCCCTCCTCCCTCCTCCGCTGGCTGCCCTCTCCTCCCTCCTCCCTCCTCCCACTGCCCTCCTCACTCCTCCCTCCTCCGCCGGCCGCCCTCTCGTCCCTCCTCCCACTGCCCTCCTCACTCCTCCCTCCTCCCGCTCTCCTCCCTCCTGCCTCCCTCCCTCCCGTCCTCCCTCCTGCCTCCCTCCCTCCCTCCTCCCTTCCTCCCTCCCCCATCTATGTTTTTTTGAATAAAATAGAACATATAAGTTATATGAATAGAATGTAGGTATTTTGAATAGAATAAAATAGAAAATATAGGTACAATGGAGGTTTTTTGAATAGAATAGATAGGTAGAATTTTCTTGTACAATGTAGATAGGTATGTAGAATGGTCTTTTGAATAGAATAGAAAACTAGTGAATAGATTTTTTGAATATAAAAAAGTTTTAGTAATAGAAATGTATTGGAATGCTATTTCCGAAATTTTTTGGTATCAAATTTAGTAATAAAATTTTTTAGTAAGAAAATATAGGTATAGAAATTTTCAGTAATTTTCTTTTTCAATATAGAAATGTATTGGACAATTTAATTATTTTTATGTCATTATCACTTTGTCATCAAAGAATGCTATATGAGATTTGATGATCTAAAATTTTGAGGTGGAATATGCAGGCTTTGTAGTGTCGCGTCTTGCTATGGAGTGATCGTCGTTGGAGCTACCTTTACTTACTCTACACCCGAGTCGGTGAGCTAAAAGTCCTCCTCCTCCTTCTCTTCTCCTCGAAGTTGAATAGAGTAGAACTAGGTGTCACGCCCAATATGCGATCCTATCCTCGAGGGACTCGGAGGCCCCACCAGGGATAGAAGCGCATATCAAAGATGCTTGCAAGGTGGATATCATTACATCGTACCATGTACAGAATAGATGGGGACACAAACAAATACATACAGTCATCACAGGAATACATCAATACATAGCAAACACCATACAGAAGAGCAGAATCCGACTACGGATGAAACATAAACGAAAAACACGAACAACATCCACCCTGCTAGCCCAGGCTGCCGACCAGGAACCTATCCCAAGATCGACGAAGGAAGAAGAACTCCAAAAGCAAACATGCATCGCTCTCACGTCAGATCATCGCTTTACCTGTACCTGCATCTGTTGTTGTAGTAATATGTGAGCCACGAGGACTCAGCAATCCCATAACCATGGGTAGCAAGACTATCAAAGATTAAATGGGTATGGAAGGGGTAAAGTGGTGAGGTTGCAGCAAGCACTAAGCATTGTATGGTGGCTAACTTACGAGTACCAGAATAAGAAGAGTAACTACGCATAACGGTCGCAAACTAATAATGATCAAGAGGTGATCCTGAACACCTACTTACGAGTCAAACATAACCCCACCGTGTTCTCTTCCCGAACTCCCTCGAAAAGAGACGATCACGGTTACGCACACGGTTGGTGTATTTTATTTAGAATTAGTGTCAAGTTCTCTACAACCGGAGGTTATAAATTTCCAAGTCGCCACATAACCACGGGCACGGCTTCGCGAAAGATTTAACCCTGCAGGGGTGCTCCAAGTAGTCCATTATAAATTACCACACGCATCCGATGGAACATCCTCACACCATGATAACACGATGCTTATGATAAGGAATTTCGGCGGACAAGTCATTCGTAAAAGGTAAAACTAAACCAGCAAGACCTCCCGACTTGTCGACGATCCCGATTGGAGCCGCGTATCTCGTTCTCAGGACATGGCGGATAAGCGACGCGTACTGGTGCCAAATACCCCAAGTTACCAAGGGGCGGCCCCTCACAGTGCTCTAGTTTTGGACCAGCACCATCAGCACTGGCCCACCTGTATTATGTGGAATTAAAAATCCTCGGGTTCATGACGCCCTATGCAAAATTAATTATTTAATTCAGTATTATTATGTTTCCAAATGTTAAAAACTAATGTTGGGCCTTGCTGGAGAAGTTTATCCTAAAACGAATGATCAGGGGGGTTCCCATATGCCCCACATGTGTTAGAAGCGCTCATCAAGGAACATAACACCGGTATTACGGAAACTAGGGTGGCATGAGTGGAACAAAACACCAGGCGAAAGGCCGAGCCTTCCACCCATTACCAAGTATATAGATGCATTAATTAAATAAGAGATATTGTGATATCCCATGATATCCATGTCCCAACATGGAACAAACTGCAACTGCACCTGCAACTAGCAATGCTATAAGAGGGGCTGAGCAAAGCGGTAACATAGCCAATCAACGGTTTGCTGGGTAGGGTGGTTAGAGGCTGTATCATGGCATATGAGAGGCTGACATATATGTGGTAGTAAGCGCGACATAGCGATAGCAATGAGACAACTAGCAAGCAAAGATAGTAAAGATATCCAAGGTCATGATCATATTGCCTAAAATCTCGCTCGGAAGAAGATCGAGTCCATGAAGAAGACGAACCAAACGTAGTCGAACGAATCCTCACAATCGCAACATAACCGGAGCTATCAAGAAGAAGCACAACCAGAAAGAAGCAAACAACATGGTAAACACACAAGCATAAACATGGTATAATGCACAACCAAGTATGATGCATGTCAAGTTTAAAAATGCATGGCATGGCAAAGTGCACAAGCAATACTACACATTAAGTGAAGCTCAACTCCACATTCAAATCATTTAGTTCACTCTAGTTTAGGTACTCATCAAGGTTAAATGTTGGTTAACTTGGCAAGAGATGAAGCATAATTAAACTACCTAGCTAGGCAATTTAAATGAGGCCGGAAATAACAAAGAACAATTCCGGTATTTCCGCATATGCAAATTTCGAAAATTGGTGCTGATCTGAATTAAACACGATGTTAAAGTTGTTAAACAGCAAGTTAACATGCACCATGATGATCTACACGTTTTTCTAATCAAGTTAACATGCACCATGATGATCTACACGTTTTTAACATGTCATTAACGCAAACAACAATTTTAAACATTTTTAACATGGATGAAAGTTAGATATTGTGAAACTACATGAACTTCTAAGCAATTTACATATATGAGTCATTTTAATCCAATGCACGGTTAATTTGTTATTATATGCATGAAGTATGAGGGTTTTCTGTAAATCTGTAAATACTGGATTAATTGAGAAATTCGCAGACAGGGGAAAAAATACTACACGGGCCGAAACTGGAACAGAGTACGAAACAGAGTGAGCGCACGATAGTTACATAGCGCCCAGGGCGCGAGATAGCAAGCAGAAAAGATGCGCTGGGGGAGCTCACCATGGGCCATGGCCCGGTGAGGCAGAGGTGAGCTGGGCCGGCTGGGGATGCTGGCTGGGCCTTGCCGCGGCTGCAGCGGACCGAGGCGGCTGGACAGGGGGCGCGCTGGGCTTGGAGCGCTGCAGGAAAGCGGCTGAGGCAGGGGCGCGGTCAACGCGCGCGGTCGTGCGGTGCTCGAGCAGTTCGAGTGGGCGGCGGCGTAGGTTCATGGCGGAACTTGGCGAGTGCAAGGTACGGCGAGGACCGGATCAGAGGCGGTGGTCCTCGAGGTCGCCGGATCCGGGCGCGGAAGGACTTGAGGCCCGACGGCGGCAGACTTGGAGCTCCATGTGGCGGCCATGGGCGTTCTAACGAGCTCCTGCGATGGAACAGAGGGAGAGAGATTGTGTGAGAGAGAGAGAGCAGGAGGGGAGGAAGATGGAGAGAGAGGCAGGGGCACGCGACCGGGGGCGTGATGATGCTCCCCGGCGGTGGCGAGGCTAGCCGAAGATGCAGCGACGACGGGTGGAGACGCGAGCTGCAGTTGCTCGCGGACGTTCTCTTCTAGCGGGGCAGGCGAGCTCCTGTAGAAGGACAGGGAGGTCGGGGTGAGAGAAAGAATCAGAGAGAGAAAGAGAAGAGCAGGGGCACTGCGGCGCCTGGTCGCCGGTGGCCGATGGGGGCGTGGACGAGGACGGCTCGGGGAGGAGCCGAGGAGGGCACAGGCGGTTGCCTCGATCCCATCTGGATCGACCGCTGGGTCAGGGAGGCGGCTGGCTGCGGGTGGATCATGAGGGGAAGGAAACGAGTGGCGGCGGGGAGAGGATTGGACGGGACAGCCGTCCGAGATTTTAGGGTTGCATGCTACTTATAGCAAGTGGGTGAGGAGGAGCAAGTTTTGGACCCTCCGATCATGATCCGACGGTCCTAAACGGAGGGGGTTAGCTGGTGGGTCTAGTGGGCTGTGTGGAGAGGTGTGAGCTGAGAAGAGAGGGAGGATGGCATCCCGGCACGGTTTTCGGAACACCGAATACGTCCGATGTTTGACCGGCTATAGTGCCGCTATAGGTTATCCGTTGGGGCATCAAACGACCTCCGAATGGAACGAAGTTTGGCAGGCGGTCTACCTATAATATAATAAGACCGCACACCAACTTTCACTCCATTCCGAGAACATTTTTATCCCACTTATAAAATAATATTTTGGAGGTGCCGCGGGCGAGTGCGAGTGTGTCGGGACTCGAAACGAACAACGGAAGGGACGGGAGAAGCCAACAACTATGAACGAATGCAAGTTTTATGAAAACATGCGGATGAAATGCATATGATGACATGATGAATGCAACAACCAAACAATCAACGCGGTGAAACTCGAAATACATGGAAGGCATCTGGAGCGTCGGTCTCGGGCTGTCACAACTCTCCCCCACTTACAAGAGATCTCGGCCCGAGATCTTAGAATGAGAAGAGGAAAAGATAAGAGCAAGAGGAAGAGGTAAAACTTAGTTGCTTCTTTGACAAACGAGTGAATCCAACAAACCTCGGAGGTGTTGAACAATTTGAAAGAAAGATTACCACGGAGATGAACAAAGTAGAAAGCACTCCGATAGAAAGGAGGAACGGGGAATATGACGAGAATCAAGAGCTCAAGAGACAAGATGAGCTAGATCGTTGCGAAGAAAAGAACGGAGAAGAAAATGACAACTTCTCTCACCAATGAATTTGAAAAGCATCCTTACAACGAAAGAATGAACGGAGTTGTTGGAAAATCAACAACGAAAAGAATAAGCTTGTTGTGGGCTTATGGAAAACATCTCAAAATTTCAGGAGAAAAACCTGTCACTAACGGAAAGAATTGATTGCTTGAGATCTCGAAGAGATGAAAACCTCTTTCACCGAGAAGAGAATGAGAAACTTGGAACATTGATAAGCACCACAATAGCAACAATCCTTAGGATAGGCTTTAGGTGAAATCTATTCCGAGATAATTCCAACGAAGAGATTGATGGGTTGAAAAGATCTCCTGGACGAAGAGAAAATGATGGGTTAACATATCTCATTTCTGACAACTTGTGAATCATGAACCACGAAGGGAAATTGTCAAAACGACATAGCACCACCTCAAAAGACAAGGTAGAGAGAATTTGCACGTCGGAATGGAAGATGAACATGCTTGACGCTGCAAAACAGAACATGTGTTAAACACCGTGTTTATTTCAGAGTATAGCTTGGCGGATCTTAACTTCGAGAGAGAATCAAGACTTGATATAATGCAAGGGAGACATAATTTTGAAGAACACTTTGAGAATGAATGAACTCCTTGACAACCCACCATGAAGACGCTCTCAAAGAACTCCGGATAGATAACAAGATGATCGAAATGAAAGAAAAGTTGAAAAGAACTAGATGAAGCCTTGCAATGACTTAGATGGAGCTTCATGACGAGACAACCGAGAAAACCTGGAACTCCGAAAAAGAAAGATGAAGAAATTGGAACCGAGAATTGATATGAAGAACAATCTCCGTAAGAAGGAATTAAATCACCTCGATGAAATAAGAATAAGAATTACGTTATGCTTATCCTTCATCAACTTAAATTGATGAAAAACAATGGATTGGCATGCCACTTATTCTTCTTGAAAAGATTGAAGAAAGATATAGCGCAAACTTGGGAAGGTCTTCGACGAACCACCTATAGGATTTGGAAAGAATGAATGAATTGCTACGATAACAAGGAAGAGGAATGTTGAATGAAACCACCGTAAGAATTGAAAAGAACGAATAAAAATAGAATGAATCTCCGGGAAGAATTAGAAAACGAACAAAGATACTTGAGGGAATTTAGATACAAGAGAACGAAGCGATCACGAGCTGACTCAAGAATACTTGAACGAGGCACCGGAAGAATTAGAGAATGAGAAATGAACATTGAGAATGAAGAATTATGAAATGATGACCTTCGGAGGATCAAAATGGAAAAAAAACTCATGAAATGCTTCGGATGGGTATGAAAAGACTTCCTCACGAATGAAAACAATTGAGAGGATGGCAACAAGCTTGCACCACGAATCTTCAAGAGAACGGACAAGATTTAATAGAATCTCTTCTTCGGTCTTCAAATGCTGAGAATTACGATGAGAACCACCAAAATTATTGAGACACCCCGGAACAATGAAAAGAGTAAGATTGGGACCAAAATGAAATGATTTGAAGGAAATCTCAAAGAAGACAATTGACTGATGAAAATTCATTCTTACGTCACACTTGAAAGAATTTGAGAATAACTCCGGGAAAATTAGAAGAGTCAGGTAAGATCCTGGGAAAAAACCTGTGGGTTAGGGGCCACTCAAGGAAAAAAAACACCATTGGAACGAATGCTTGAAATAGAGATTGCACCGGTTGAATTAAATGGCTTGAGAGAAATAACAACCTCGAAATATGTCGAACGGATCCTGAATGGAAGGATGAATCTTCTGAGCTAATTTCGACACTCCGGGGAAAATAGAGAGAGGTGAATGAACACGAGATTTTTGGATAAGAACTTCCAACATGGGAAAATATTTGAATCAAAGAAAGGGAAATGATCAACACCGAAGCTTGAATTACATCCACCGAAGAAGAAACGAGAACGAAGAATGATGACCTTGTAGCTCCTGAGCATCTTCATGAGAATCATCGGTTAAGAACATTGAAGGAAAAGAGTGGAGAGACTTCTCACGAATAAAATGGATACATGATTTGAGAATTTTGACACCGTGAAGAAAAGGGTGGGAGGGTGGGGAAAATAAAGACAACTTAGATGGATGAAATGAACTCCATTGAGAAAACTGAGAATTGATCGTGCAATGTTGAAAGGATCGGATTAACTTGAAGAAAAAGCACACCGGTTGAAAAGAATTTACATGACAATCTCGATGAACAAGAAGGATTAGCACTCCCATAGAAATATGAGAACACCACTTAGGAACGGAATGGGATCAACACTTGACTGCGAAGCAACTCGAATACCACAACTCAAAACAAAACAAAGGATGTGGCTTGCAGAATAAGCCAGAACAAACATATGATAGAGATTTCGTCGGAAATTTTCGTGGTGGGGCCCACACGGGCTCGATCGTACAGCGACCATCACGTACAAGGTAGTGTACATGACTTACGAAGCATCCCCGAACCGTAGCAAAGCTACAAGGGCTCTTTAAGACACAACGAGACCCACTGTAAAAACGACCGTGAGCAGGCGGACCACAAGACGTCGAACCCCAATCTCATATCAAGCATCTGTCGGAAAGATATCCTGGGTAACTAATTGAATTCCCACCTAAGAACTCCCGAAACTTCTTGGTTATGCGATCAGGTTGCGAATATGGGAACCTACTCAGCACACAACAACAATAATATCCTAATCAGCTGCAACCAATCCGCAACCTTCACACACGACCAAGAAACTTCGCAAATCCGTCTACCTCAGACCTTCGAAAGCACAGCGATACTAGTCATAGTGGATCATCCGTGCTATCTCCACCAGGACTGGGGAAAAGTCACGGCACTATTTGCAACCAAAAAAAGTATAGAAGCATTTCGATGTCGGCGTCCTCTGGTATTTAGGAACTGGAACGATAGCGAATGTGACAAAAACACCATGGAGATCAACTCCCCGGGTCCAATCCATACGGTCAGGAGGCACCAAGACAGAATTCCCGTCACAACTATATCATAACGATTCCAAAATACCCGCGTGATCCTAAAAAAAAATTGAGTGAGAAGAGTAGTAGAATCAGAACACCTACGTCACAATTCCTCACCAGAGCGACGAAGGGGATAAGGAGTAAAAAGAATTCCTACTCTCCGATATATAACTAGACTCAAAATAGTTTTTCTTCTATACTCGCCAATGGTTCAATCAACCAATGGCGCTCCTACGGTCGGTCGAGGCTCTGATACCAACTTGTCACGCCCAATATGCGATCCTATCCTCGAGGGACTCGGAGGCCCCACCAGGGATAGAAGCGCATATCGAAGACGCTTGCAAGGTGGATATCATTACATCGTTTCATGTACAGAATAGATGGGGACACATACAAATACATACAATCATCGCAGGAATACATCTATACATAGCAAACACCATACAGAAGAGCAGAATCTCACTAAGGATGAAACACAAACGAAAAACACGAACAACATCCACCCTGCTAGCCCAGGCTGCCGACCAGGAACCTATCCCAAGATCGACGAAGGAAGAACTTCAAAAGCAAACATGCATCGCTCTCATGTCAGATCATCGCTTTACCTGTACCTGCATCTGTTGTTGTAGTAATCTGTGAGCCACGAGGACTCAACAATCCCATAACCATGGGTGGCAAGACTATGAAAGCTTAAATGGGTATGGAAGAGGTAAAGTGGTGAGGTTGCAGCAAGCACTAAGCATTGTATGGTGGCTAACTTACGAGTACCAGAATAAGAAGAGTAACTACGCATAACGGTCGCAAACTAATAATGATCAAGAAGTGATCATGAACACCTACTTACGAGTCAAACATAACCCCACCGTGTTCTCTTCCCGAACTCCCTCGAAAAGAGACGATCACGGTTACGCACACGGTTGTATTTTATTTAGAATTAGTGTCAATTTCTCTACAACCGGAGGTTATCAATTTCCAAGTCGCCACATAACCGCGGGCACGGCTTCGCGAAAGATTTAACCCTGCAGGGGTGCTCCAAGTAGTCCATTATAAATTACCACACGCATCCGATGGAACATCCTCACACCATGATAAGATGATGCTTATGATAAGGAATTCCGGTGGACAAGTCATTCGTAAAAGGAAAACTAAACCAGCAAGACCTCCCGATGTGTTGACGATCCCGATAGGAGCCGCGTATCTCGTTCTCAGGACACGGCAGATAAGCGACGCGTACAGGTGCCAAATACCCCAAGTTACCAAGGGGCGGCCCCGCTCAGTGCTCTAGTTTTGGACCAGCACCATCAGCACTGGCCCACCTGTATTATGTGGAATTAAAAATCCTCGGGTTCATGACGCCCTATGCAAAATTAATTATTTAATTCAGTATTATTATGTTGCCAAATGTTAAAAACCAATGTTGGGCCTTCCTGGAGAAGTTTATCCTAAAACGAATGATCAGGGGGGTTCCCATATGCCCCACATGTGTTAGAAGCGCTCATCAAGGAACATAACACCGGTATTACAGAAAGTAGGGCGGCATGAGTGGAACAAAACACCAGGCAAAAGGCCGAGCCTTCCACCCATTACCAAGTATATAGATGCATTAATTAAATAAGAGATATTGTGATATCCCATGATATCCATGTCCCAACATGGAACAAACTGCAACTGCACCTGCAACTAGCAACGCTATAAGAGGGGCTGAGCAAAGCGGTAACATAGCCAATCAACGGTTTGCTGGGTTGGGTGGTTAGAGGCTGTATCATGGCATATGAGAGGCTGACATATATGTGGTAGGAAGCGTGACATAGCGATAGCAACGAGACAACTAGCAAGCAAAGATAGTAAAGATATCCAAGGTCATGATCATCTTGCCTGAAATCCCGCTCGGAAGAAGATCGAGTCCATGAAGAAGACGAACCAAACGTAGTCGAACGAATTCTCTCAATCGCAACATAACCGGAGCTATCAAGAAGAAGCACAACCGGAAAGAAGCAAACAACATGGTAAACACACAAGCATAAACATGGTATAATGCACAACCAAGTATGATGCATGTCAAGTTTAAAAATGCATGGCATGGCAAAGTGCACAAGCAATACTACACATTAAGTGAAGCTCAACTCCACATTCAAATCATTTAGTTCACTCTAGTTTAGGTACTCATCAAGGTTAAATGTTGGTTAACTTGGCAAGAGATGAAGCATAATTAAACTACCTAGCTAGGCAATTTAAATGAGGCCGGAAACAACAAAGAACAATTCTGGTATTTCCCCATATGCAAATTTTCAAAATTGGTGCTGATCTAAATTAAACACAATGTTAAAGTTGTTAAACAGCAAGTTAACATGCACCATGATGATCTACACGTTTTCTAATCAAGTTACATATGTAGATCAATTAATTCTGAGCTACGGTCTAGAAGATATGAAATAAACTATTTTAACATGTCATTAATGCAAATAGCAATTTTAAACATTTTTAACATGGATGAAAGTTAGATATTGTGAAACTACATGAAATTCTAAGCATTTTACATATATGAGTCATTTTAATCCGGTGCACGGTTAATTAGTTATTATATGCATGAAGTATGAGGGTTTTTCTGTAAATCTATAAATCCTGGATTAATTGAGAAATTCGCAGACAGGGGAATAAAATACTACGTGGGCCAAAACTGGAACAGAGTACGAAACAGAGTGAGCGCACGATAGTGTTGGGAAACGTTGCATGGGAAACAAAAAATTTTCCTACGCACACACAAGATCTATCCATGGTGATGAGCATCTACGAGAGGGAGAGTGAATCTACATACCCTTGTAGATCGCTAAGCGGAAGCGTTAAGAAACGCGGTTGATGTAGTCGAACGTCTCCGCGATCCAAATCGCAAGTCGTCCCTCGATCCGATCACGAACTAGTGCCGAACGGACGGCACCTCCGCGTTCAACACACGTACGGCTTGATGACACCTTCACCTCCTCGATCCAGCGAGCGATGATGAAGTAGTAGATGACTTCCGGCAGCACGACGGTGTGGTGATGGTGGTGAGGAACAATCTCTGCAGGGCTTCGCCAAGCACTACGGAGATTATGACGGGAGGAACTAGAGGGTTAGGGCCGCCGGCACACGGCTTGGGAAATCTTAATGTATATCGTGCGTTAGCCCTGCCCCTCTATTTATATGTTGAGCCCTGGGGTCTAAACTTGGAGAGAAAACCTCCACAAGGTCGGTTTTTCCCGCACAAGGTCGGTTTGGCCCGCACGGAAAGAGTCCAACTCGGATTCCAGCAGTACCGTGCACAAGCGGTAGTACCGCTTGAGCGGTAGTACCGCTTCACACAAGCGGTAGTACCGCTTACGCGGTAGTACTGCCTTACCAGCGGTAGTACCGCTTAAGGCAGCAGCAAAACTTCCTTTTGCACTTTCCAATACCTCATGGGCTTTACCCCTTTGGCTCATATAAAGTGTTGCTGCACCCGAACACTTCGGTAAACATCCGGAACCCCTTCCGGTGAATTCCGGAACCCTTCCGGAGATCAAAACACTATTATCACATATATCAATCTTTACCTCCGGACTCTTCCGGAGATCCTCGTCATGTCCGGGATCTTATCCGGGACTCCGAACAACCTTCGGTCACCAACAAAATAACTCAACTATACTAATCGTCACCAAACGTTAAGTGTGTAGACCCTGCGGGTTCGAGAACTATGTAGACATGACCGAGACACCTCTACGATCAATAACCAATAGCGGGACCTGGATGCCCATATTGGCTCCTACATATTCTACGAAGATCTTTATCGGTCGAACCTATATGTCAAGGATTCAGTTAATCCCGTATGTTGTTCCCTTTGTTGGTCGTACCTGTAGAGCATCTTTATAGTCACCCAGTTGCGTTGCGACGTTTGATACACACAAGGTATTCCTCCGGTGTCAGTGAGTTGCACGATCTCATGGTCATAGGAACAGATACTTGACATGCAGAAAACAATAGCAATAAACTGACACGATCATATGCTACGTTTATAGTTTGGGTCTTGTCCATCACATCATTCTCCTAATGATGTGATCCCATTATCAAATGACATCTTATGTCCATGGCCAGGAAACCTTCACCATCTTTTGATCAACGAGCTAGTCAACTAGAGGCTTACTAGGGACACAGTGTTGTCTATGTACCCACACATGTATTTGAGTTTCCAATCAATACAATTATAGCATGGATAATAAACGATTATCATGAACAAGGGAATATAATAATAACTAATTTATTATTGCCTCTAGGGCATATTTCCAACAGTCTCCCACTTGCACTAGAGTCAATAATCTAGTTCACATCACGATGTGATTTACATTGTAATGAATCGAACACCCATGCAGTTCTGGTGTTGTTCATGTTTAGCCCTTGGAAGAGGTTTAGTCATCGGATCTGCAACATTCAGATCCGTGTGTACTTTGCAAATATTTATGTCGTCCTCCTTGATGTAATCGCGGATGGAATTGAAACGTCGCTTTATGTGTCTGGTCCTCTTGTGAAATCTTGGTTCCTTGGCTAGAGCAATGGCACAAGTATTATCACAAAACAGAGTCATTGGGTTAAGCGCACTAGGCACTACTCCAAGATCTGTCATGAACTCCTTCATCCAGACACCTTCCTTCGCCGCCTCTGAGGCAGCGATGTACTTCGCTTCGCATGTAGAATCAGCTACCACGCTTTGCTTGGAACTGCACCAGCTAACCGCACCCCCATTAAAAATAAATACGTATCCGGTTTGCGACTTAGAGTCATCCAGATCAGTGTCAAAGCTTGCATCGACGTAACCCTTTACGACGAGCTATTGATCACCTCCATAAACGAGAAACATGTCCTTAGTCCTTTTCAGGTACTTCAGGATATTCTTGACCGCCGTCCAGTGTTCCATTCCTGGATCACTTTGAAACCTTCCGACCATACTTATGGCAAGGCTGACATCGGGTCTTGTGCACAGCATTGCATACATGATAGAGCCTATGGCTGAGGCATAGGGGACGACACTTATCTTTTCTCTATCTTCTGCAGTCACTGGGCATTGAGTCTTACTCAACTTCACACCTTGCAATACAGGCAAGAACCCCTTGTTGGACTGATCCATTTTGAACTCCTTCAAAACTTTGTCAAGGTATGTGCTTTGTGAAAGTCCTATTAAGCGTCTTGATCTATCTCTATAGATCTTGATGCCTAATATGAAAGCAGCTTCTCCTAGGTCCTTCATTGAAAAACTCTTGTTCAAATATTCCTTCACGCTTTCCAACATTTCTATATTGTTTCCAATCAGTAATATGTCATCCACATATAATATTAGAAATGCTATAGAGCTCCCACTCACTTTCTTGTAAATAGAAGCTTCTCCGTAAACTTGTATAAACTCGAATGCTTTGATCACCTCATCAAAGCGAAGATTCCAACTCCGAGATGCTTGCACCCGTCCATAAATGGATCGCTGGAGTTTGCAAACTTTGTCAGCATTCTCTGGATCGACAAAACCTTCTGGAAGCATCATATACAACTCTTCCTTAAGGAAACCGTTAAGGAACGCTGTTTTGACATCCATCTGCCAAATTTCATAATCGAAAAAGGCAGCTATTGCTAACATGATTCTGACGGACTTAAGCATCGCTCCAGGTGAGAAGGTCTCATCGTAGTCAACTCCTTGAACTTGTGAAAAACCCTTTGCCACAAGTCGAGCTTTATAGACGGTGACATTACCGTCTGCGTCCGTCTTCCTCTTAAAGATCCATTTGTTCTGAATGGCCTTACGCCCTTCAGGTAATACTTCCAAAGTCCACACTTTGTTTTCATACATGGATCCCATCTCGGATTTCATGGCCTCTATCCACTTCTCGGAATCCGAGCCCATCATCGCTTCTCCATAGCTCGTAGGTTCATCGTTGTCCAACAACATGACCTCTAAGACAGGGTTGCCGTACCACTCAGGAGCAGTACGCATCCTTGTCGACCTACGAGGTTCGATAGCAACTTGATCCGAAGCTTTATGATCATCATCAACTTCCTCTTCAGCTGATGTAGGCTCTACAGAAACATCTTTCTGCACTGCACTACTCTCAGGTTGAAGTAAAGGTTCAACAATCTCATCAAGTTCTATCTTCCTCCCACTCAATTCTTTCGAGAGAAACTCTTTCTCAAGAAATGTTCTGTTTTTAGCGATAAACACTTTGCCTTCGGATCTGAGGTAGAAGGTATACCCAACTGTCTCTTTTGGGTATCCTATGAAGACGCATTTCTCCGCTTTGGGTTCCAGCTTTTCAGGCTGAAGCTTTTTGACATAAGCATCGCATCCCCAAACTTTAAGAAACGACAGCTTTGGCTTCTTGCCAAACCAAAGTTCATATGGCATCGTCTCAATGGATTTCGATGGTGCCCTATTTAAAGTGAATGCAGCTGTCTCTAATGCATAACCCCAAAACGATAGTGGCAAATCGGCAAGAGACATCATAGATCGCACCATATCCAATAAGGTTCGATTACGACGTTCGGACACACCATTATGCTGTGGTGTTCCAGGCGGTGTCAATTGTGAAACAATTCCACACTGTCTTAAGTGACTGCCAAACTCATAACTCAGATATTCTCCTCCTCGATCAGATCGTAGGAATTTAATCTTCTTGTTACGATGATTCTCAACTTCACTCTGAAATTGCTTGAACTTTTCAAACGTTTCAGACTTGTGTTTCATTAAGTAAATATACCCATATCTACTTAAGTCATCAGTGAAGGTGAGAAAGTAACGATAACCACCGCGCGCCTTAATGCTCATCAGACCACACACATCAGTATGTATGATTTCCAACAAGTCACTTGCCCGTTCCATTGTTCCAGAGAACGGCGTTTTAGTCATCTTGCCCATGAGGCATGGCTCGCATGTGTCAAGTGATTCAAAATCAAGTGACTCCAAAAGTCCATTAGCATGGAGCTTCCTCATGCGTTTTACGCCAATATGACCTAAACGGCAGTGCCACAAGAAAGTGGTATTATCTTTATCAATTCTACTTCTTTTGGCATCAATGTTATGAACATGTGTATCATTACTATCGAGATTCAATAAGAATAAACCCCTCACATCGGGTGCATGACCATAAAAGATATTACTCATATAAATAGAACAACCATTATTCTCTGATTTAAATGAGTAACCGTCTCGCAATAAACAAGATCCAGATATAATGTTCATGCTTAACGCAGGCACCAAATAACATTTATTCAGGTTCATCACTAATCCCGATGGTAATCGAAGAGCGAGCGTGCCGACGGCGATCACATCAACCTTGGAACCATTTCCCACGCGCATCGTCACTTCGTCCTTTGCCAGCCTCCGTCTATTCCACAGTTCCTGTTTTGAGTTGCAAATATGAGCAACCGCACCGGTATCAAATACCCAGGCACTACAACGAGAGTTGGTAAGGTACACATCAATAACATGTATATCATATATACCTTGTTTGTTGTTGGCCGCCTTCTTGTCAGCCAAATACTTGGGGCAGTTCCGCTTCCAGTGTCCAGTTCCCTTGCAATGAAAGCACACTGTTTCTGGTTTGGGTCCAGCCTTGGATTTCTTCACGGGAGGAGCAACTGCTTTGCCACTCTTCTTGGAGTTACCCTTCTTACCCTTGCAATTTTTCTTGAAACTAGTGGTTTTATTGACCTTCAACACTTGATGCTCCTTCTGAATTTCAGACTCAGCGGCTTTCAGCATCGCAAACAGCTCGGCGACTGACTTGTTCATCCCGTGCATGTTATAGTTCAACACGAAGCTCTTGTAGCTAGGTGGCAACGATTGAAGAACTCTGTCAGTGATAGCCTCTGGCGGAAGGGGCATCCCCAATTCAGCCAGACGGGTGGAGTACCCAGATATTCTGAGTACGTGATCACTGATAGACCCGTTCTCCTCCATCTTCCAAGCATAGAACTTATCGGAGATCTCATACCTCTCGATCCGGGCATTCTTCTAAAAGATAAACTTCAACTCCTGGAACATCTCATATGCTCCATGAAGTTCAAAACGTCTTTGAAGTCCCGGTTCTAAGCCATACAATATTGCACATTGAACTATTGAGTAATCTTCAGAACGTGCCTGCCAGGCGTTCACAACGTCTAGAGACTCAACTAGAGCGGGTGGATCACCAAGCGGTGCATCAAGGACATAAGCCTTCTGGGAAGCCGTAAGGATAATCCTTAGATTACAGGCCCAGTCCACAAAGTTACTTCCATCATCTTTCAACTTAGCTTTCTCTAGGAACGCATTAAAATTCAGGGGTGCTACTGCGCGAGCCATGATCTACAACATAAATATTGCAAAGACAATTTAGACTATTGTTCAAGATAATGAGTTTAGTTAATCATATTACTTAAAACTCCCACTCAAATTGACATCCCTCCGATCATTCGAGTGTAACATGATCCAAATCCACCAACTCAAGTCCGATCATCACGTGAGTTGAGGTGGTTTCAATGGTGAACATCTTCATGTTGATCATATCTACTATATGACTCATGTTCGACCTTTCGGTCTCTTGTGTTCCGAGGCCATGTCTGTACATGCTAGGCTCGTCAGGTATAACCCGAGTGTTCCGCATGTGCAACACTAGCTTGCACCCGTTGTATGTGAACGTAGAGTCTATCACACCCGATCATCACGTGGTGTCTCGAAACGACGAACTTTCGCAATGGTGCACACTCGGGGAGAACACAATTTATCTTGAGATTTTAGTGAGGGATCACCTTATAATGCTACCGTCGTCCTAAGCAAAACAAGATGCATAAAAGGATTACCATCACATGCAAATCATAAGTGACATGATATGGCCATGAACTTGTGCTTTTGGTATCCATCTCCAAAGCACCGACATGATCTCCATCGTCACCGGCATGACACCATGATCTCCATCATCTTGATCTCCATCAACGTGTCGCCATGAGGTTGTCGCACCGACTGTTGCTTCCACGACTATTGCTAACTCATAGCGATAAAGTAAAGCAAAACGGCGAAAATAATTAAAGACAACTCTATGGCTCCTGCCAGTTGCCGTACTCATCGACATGCAAGTCGTGATATTCTATACAACACATGATCATCTCATACATCACATATATCTCATCATGTAATTGGCCATATCACATCACAACATACCCTGCAAAAACAAGTTAGACGTCCTCTAATTGTTGTTACAAGTTTTACGTGGCTGCTACGGGTTTGCAAGAACCGTTCTTACCTACGCAAAACCACAACGTGGTGTAGTGATTGCTTTTTGATCTTCTAAAAGAACCCTCTTCATTGAAATCGATTCAACTAAAGTGAGAGAGACAGACACCCGCCAATCACCTTTATGCAACGAGTGCACGTAGCGGTGAAACCTGTCTCGCGTAAGCGTACGCGTAATGTCGGTCCGGGCCGCTTCATCTCACAATACCGCCGAATCAAGTATCAACTAGTAACGGCAAGCAATATGTATACACCCACGCCCACAACTCGTTTGTGTTCTACTCGAGATCTCATCTACGCATGGACCTAGCTCAGATGCCACTGTTGGGAAACGTTGCATGGGAAACAAAAATTTTCCTACGCACACACAAGATCTATCCATGGTGATGAGCATCTACGAGAGGGAGAGTGAATCTACATACCCTTGTAGATCGCTAAGCGGAAGCGTTAAGAAACGCGGTTGATGTAGTCAAACGTCTCCGCGATCCAAATCGCAAGTCGTCCCTCGATCCGATCACGAACTAGTGCCGAACGGACGGCACCTCCGCGTTCAACACACGTACGGCTTGATGACGCCTTCACCTCCTCGATCCAGCGAGCGATGATGAAGTAGTAGATGAGTTCCGGCAGCACGACGGCGTGGTGATGGTGGTGAGGAACAATCTCTGCAGGGCTTCGCCAAGCACTACGGAGATTATGACGGGAGGAACTAGAGGGTTAGGGTTGCCGGCAGACGGCTTGAGAAATCTTAATGTATATCGTGCGTTAGCCCTGCCCCTCTATTTATATGTTGAGCCCTGGGGTCTAAACTTGGAGAGAAAACCTCCACAAGGTCGGTTTTGCCCGCACAAGGTCGGTTTGGCCCGCACGGAAAGAGTCCAACTCGGATTCCAGCAGTACCGCGCACAAGCGGTAGTACCGCTTGAGCGGTAGTACCGCTTCACACAAGCGGTAGTACCGCTTACGCGGTAGTACCGCTTAAGGCAGCAGCAAAACTTCCTTTTGCACTTTCCAATACCTCGTGGGCTTTACCCCTTTGGCTCATATAAAGTGTTGCTGCACCCGAACACTTCGGTAAACATCCGGAACCCCTTCCGGTGAATTCCGGAACCCTTCCGGAGATCAAAACACTATTATCACATATATCAATCTTTACCTCCGGACTCTTCCGGAGATCCTCGTCATGTCCGGGATCTTATCCGGGACTCCGAACAACCTTCGGTCACCAACAAAATAACTCAACTATACTAATCATCACCAAACGTTAAGTGTGTAGACCCTGCGAGTTCGAGAACTATGTAGACATGACCGAGACACCTCTACGATCAATAACCAATAGCGGGACCTGGATGCCCATATTGGCTCCTAAATATTCTATGAAGATCTTTATCGGTCGAACCTCTATGTCAAGGATTCAGTTAATCCCGTATGCTGTTCCCTTTGTTCTTCGGTATGTTACTTGCCCGAGATTCGATCGTCAGTATCTCTATACCTAGTTCAATCTCGTTACTGGAAAGTCTCTTTACTCGTTCCGTAATACAAGATCTCGTGGCTAACACTTTAGTCACATCGCTTGCAAGGCTCATTGTGATGTTGTATTACCGAGTGGGCCCTGAGATACCTCTCCGTCACACTGAGTAACAAATCCCAGTCTTGATCCATGCCAAAACAACAGACACCCTCGGAGATACCTGTAGAGCATCTTTATAGTCACCCAGTTACGTTGCGACGTTTGATACACACAAGGTATTCCTCCGGTGTCAGTGAGTTGCACGATCTCATGGTCATAGGAACAGATACTTGACATGCAGAAAACAATAGCAATAAACTGACACGATCATATGCTACGTTTATAGTTTGGGTCTTGTCCATCACATCATTCTCCTAATGATGTGATCCCGTTTATCAAATGACATCTTATGTCCATGGCCAGGAAACCTTCACCATCTTTTGATCAACGAGCTAGTCAACTAGAGGCTTACTAGGGACACAGTGTTGTCTATGTACCCACACATGTATTTGAGTTTCCAATCAATACAATTATAGCATGGATAATAAACGATTATCATGAACAAGGAAATATAATAATAACTAATTTATTATTGCCTCTAGGGCATATTTCCAACAGATAGTTACATAGAGCCCAGGGTGCGAGATAGCATGCAGAAAAGGTGCGCTGGGGGAGCTCACCATGCGCCATGGTCTGGTGAGGCAGAGGCGAGCTGGGCCGGCTGGGGATGCTGGCTGGGTCTTGCCGCGACTGCTGCGGGCCAAGGCGGCTGGAGAGGTGGTGCGCTGGGCTTGGAGCGCTGCAGGAAAGCGGCTGAGGCAGGGGCGCGGTCAACGCGCGCGGTCGTGCGGTGCTCGAGCAGTTTGTGTGGACGGCGGCGCAGGTTCATGGCGGAACTTGGCGAGTGCAAGGGACGGCGAGGTCGCCGGATCCAGGCGCAAAAGGACTTGAGGCCCGACAGCGGCAGACTTGGAGCTCCATGTGGTGGCCATGGGCGTTCTGACGAGCTCCTGTGATGGAACAGAGGGAGAGAGAGATCGTGAGAGAGAGAGCAGGAGGGGAGGAAGATGGAGAGAGAGGCAGGGGCACGCGACCGGGGGCGTGATGATGCTCGCCGGCGGTGGCGGGACTGGCCGAAGATGCAGTGACGACGGGTGGAGACGCGAGCTGCAGGAGCTCGCGGACGTTCTCTTCGAGCGGGGCGGGCGAGCTCCTGTAGAAGAACAGGGAGGTTGGGGTGAGAGAGAGAATCAGAGAGAGAAAGAGAAGAGCAGGGGCACTGTGGCGCCTGGTCGCCGATGGCCGATGGGGGCGTGGACGAGGTCGACTCGGGGAGGAGCCGA
Organism: Elymus sibiricus; assembly: GCA_039707655.1. NCBI lineage: Eukaryota > Viridiplantae > Streptophyta > Magnoliopsida > Poales > Poaceae > Elymus > Elymus sibiricus. Next base: position 409,427,886 of record CM077666.1, on the reverse strand, counting down.
GGAGGGCGCAGGCGGTTGCCTCGATCCCATCTGGATCGAGCGCTGGGTCAGGGAGGCGGCTGCTACTTATAGCAAGTGGGTGAGGAGGAGCAAGTTTTGGACCCTCCGATCGTGATCCGATGGTCCGAAACGGAGGGGGTTAGCTGGTGGTCCTAGTGGGCTGTGTGGAGAGGTGTGAGCTGAGAAGAGAGGGAGGATGGCAGCCGGGCACGGTTTTCGAAACACCGAAAATGTCCGACGTTTGACCGGCTATAGTGCCGCTATAGGTTATCCTTTGGGGCATCAAACGACCTCCGAATGGAACGAAATTTGGCAGGCGGTCTACCTATAATATAATAAGACCGCACGCCAACTTTCACTCCATTCCAAGAACACTTTTATCCGACTTATAAAATAATATTTTGGAGGTGCCGCAACGGAAGGGACGGGGAGAAGCCGACAACTATGTCGGGACTCGAAACGAACAACGGAAGTGTGTCGGGACTCGAAACGAACAACGGAAGGGACGGGGAGAAGCCGACAACTATGAACGAATGCAAGTTTTATGAAAACATGAGGATGAAATGCATATGATGACATGATGAATGCAACAACCAAACAATCAACGCGTTGAAACTCGAAATACATGGAAGGCATCTGGAGCGTCGGTCTCGGGCTGTCACACTAGGGTATTTAGTTATGTCAATCTCATATTACCAAATTTAGAGAGAGAGAGACCTACTTTCTTGAAGGACTAGGGTATTTAGTTATGCTTCTTGTCCAAATGAAATGTTCGGGTTATAGATGTAGTAGTAGTAGATGAGTAGTTGTGACAATGTGAAGCTAGTTTTTTTTAAATGATAATTGATCCGTATAGAATTTCAAGTTTAAACATCTCTGTATGTGTATGAACATCTTTGTATTGCATGGAAAATCCGAGTGGCCTATGTTTTGCCGGAGTGTTGATTCATTTCCGTTTCGGTAAATTTCAGGCGCCCGATATGTCCTATTTTAGCAAAGGTCATGCCGGATTTTTTCGTGAATTTTAGCATGACTTGTGCTAGTATGTAGGAAATATCAAGTGTGGATTTGCTGGAAAGAGAATTAAACGACATTTCGGGTTGACTTTAACTCTATCGGGGCTCAATACATGACAGTCAGAAATTTAGTGAGGGAGAGTGTCCACCATATATGAGAGAAGAAGAATGCCGACTGTTGTCGTGGGGGTCGATTCTCCTTCTTCTCCTTGTGCTAGACCTTTGTTATGCACTAGGGGGAGGAGGAGTAGCGACCATCACCGTCGGTGGAATATCTGTGAACACCACGTGAGATGAGAGTTTTCAAGGAAAGACTCGACAGACCGAAAGTCAACCCGTGATGAGTAATAATGATCTGTGTGTTGAGTTCCTGTTATTTGCCGTCGATTTTTAATCTTTGACTTATGAACACAGGAAATGTCTGACGACGATATGATTCCTGAGTGCGACTACTGAGAAGACGACCGGGGCATGTGCGACAGGATGCCTTATCTGCAAAACGGTAGGTACTTCACCATCGTGCTGAAGGAGACTTTCGACGTTTTTACGGTACATAACGACGACAAGTATTTTTCCGTAATTATGCATGACTTGTGAATTTTGGCTTCAACGTGTAATTTTCCATTTTTTCAATTGAAATAGTACATCCCATGTCATGCAAGACTGTATGTCTTGGAAAAGCTCGGTTTTGAAGATAGGGAGAGAACAGAGACGAAGAGTGCTCATCTTAGGACGAAGCATGGTTTCACTTTTTTAGTTAAGCTATTTAATGCACCAAATAGCTCGCATTTCGGTTGCTCAACTTGGAGAGGATTTTGCAAGGCCTATGAATTTAAGGAGGATATGCAAATCACCTTCGATCTTCGGCCCGAAGATGAAATTGACGATAATATCGACATTTGGGTGGATGTCAATACGCTTCCAGTTCTACCTCTTTGTGAGTTTGTCAAATAAATTTGTTAAGTAATTTATATTGTTTATTTAAAAATCATTGACAGCTTATTTCCATTGACAGCTTATTTTTCTTCAAAAAATGTACGGAAGATAGTAGACAGAACCTACTACACTGATGGCTCTGAACTAAGTTACGAGGAGAAAGATCATCTTATCTCATTTATTATTGATGTTGAGAATTTCAATATCAATTATGAAACTCCTTCACATTATGGTCAATACATGCCACTAGTGCACGTGTTGAACTACGGTAATATCCATGGAGATGGCATGGTAAGATTTTTTACTATTACTACATCAGTGCATCTTTTGCATACATTCTTCTAAAGCTAAACTACATTGCTAACTACATTATTATTATGTTCTTCAATAGAAAATCCCAAAGGATTGTGTGCCTCATCTGATGTTTACGAAAGGTCGCATTGATGTTATTAGATTATGGCCAAGTCCTCCTAGGGTTCACCGTTGTTCATACAAGATTTCTCAAACCGATGAAGACATCACAATCAAAGAATGGAAAAAAGTTATGAATAATCATAGGGAGCTACTTGGAAGCAACATTGTGCGAAGTGCACGAATTGGAGACAGGATAATCTCCATTCTTCATAATGGAGAGTCGGGGGCTATGTTGTTTTATGCTATTTTACCTTAGAGAGCGTAGCAGGTCCTAGCTAATACTCATGATCATGTGCTAAGAACAATTAACTAGGGTTGGTTATGACTATGATAATTAGTAGAAGTTGTTAGATGACTATGATAATGATGAGTATGACTTGTGTTATTATGCTAATGATGATGAGTTATTATTATGATGATGATGCTGAGTTGTTATATCATTATGAGCATGATGAGCTATTATATCAGTGGGTGAAAGAGACGTGGATTAGATTAAGTGGAGGTAACATGGTGCAGATCCAAAGTACTACTAATCCAAGTAGTACATTGGATCTGCACCATGTTGCCTCCACTTGAATCTAATCCACGTTTCTTTCCCCACTGATATTATAAATAATCATGATCATAAAATAATGTGATGAGACTACTATATAAAACATGTACAAACACAATGCAAATACGCAGAAGAAAATAAAAAAAAGGAAAAATTTAGCAGTAGCGCTGGTTGGACAGACGCTACTGCTATTTAGTGTTAGCAGTAGAGCTGGTCATGCCAATGCTACTGCTAGGTTTGTTAGCAGTAGCGGGGTACAACCGGCGCTACTACTAAACATTAGCTGTAGAGCCCTAGCAGTAGTGCTGGTCCCCGCACTACTGCTAGGCCCAAAACCCGCGCTACTGCTGGGGTTTTCCCTAGTAGTGTAGCCACCCTAAGGGGTGGCACCAAACTTGGTTTTATTGCAAGGACACCTCCCCCGAAGGTCAGAACCCATTGCCGGGTTACCGGTCAATCCGGCTCACCAACGCAGCCTTCCCGCGTCTTGCTCCTCCAGAGGAGAGGGAGAATCTGGAGCCGCTATATCCAAAGATGAACGCATTAATTGCTCGCGGCCTCACCGGTGTCGATTTGACCAGGACTTGGGTCGAGTGGAGGATTCAGCCGCTCAGCTCCAGGACCCGGTTGATGCACACCTACACCGGCCATCACGAAGACCCACTTCGGTTCAGCCGGGTTAACCTCAAGGAGAAGAAGGTTCTAAAACTAGCCAAGTAGCTACTTGGTGAGACGAAGGAAGACATTAAGATTGTGGGGCTCGCCCCATTTAGTGCCAACAAGCCGGCCCCTCCGGTAAGCCGTCTCTGTCATTTTACATTATTGACACCGCGTTGTCCTTATTTTCATTTTGTCAATCTGCCCTGGTGCAAGAAAACGATGACTGGTGGCGGGTCGAGCTTCAAGACCCTACCCCTCCGCGAGAGGACGATGAAGAGGAGTCAGATAACGACGAAGAAAATGAGGTAGAACTTGACTCTCTAGGCCGCCTTTTAATCAGATTGCTGATGCTCACTCATCTTAGGAGGAAGCTGAAGTTAGCCACACAGTTGAGCTAGAGGTAACTTTAATCTCCTCAGATTCAGACTCCCCAGTACCTATTCAAAAGAAAACCCGGGCTGCAATCCGCAAAGTTTGAAGGAAACCCTGGGTTGCCATCCGTAAAATTCCTTTCTCACATCAGGATGCTCATTTGGATCCCCAATTTGTTTTGAAGAAAACACAACAAGCCGGGACCTCCAAACGGAAGACCCGGAGCAGTGAAGGCGAGTTAAGTGGCGGGCTTCCATATGAGCCGCCATCCCGTAGAGCATGGGCAGAGGTGCTTCTCAGTCCAACTCCCTCTTTTCCTCTAGCTGGTTGCGTCAAAGAACCCTTACATTTAAATGACTCGGCATACCAGACGCCCCCTCCTCGGATGAGTCAAGCGCTACTCAGGCGCCGGCTTTCAACATCAACCCGGGGTAAGCATATTGATTATTCCTTTATTGCACAACAAATCTTTACCTTATAACCTTCAACTGAATTAACTCTTTGCTCCTTGTACAGTGCCAAGGCCACGAAGAAAAAGACCATCACCGCGGCCGGGTCATCTGACACGATTACTCAGATCATCCCTCAGGAAGAGACGGAGGCCACCTTGGTCACCCAGGACGAGCCGGTATTCCAACACAGCCCACCGCCCCAAGACACAGCAAGCCCGGCTCGCGCGTCCTCTCCTGCCGCTCAGGAGAGGGAAAATTTAATTGAAGACCAACCCGAACAGCAGCCTGAGGCACCGGCTCAAGAAGAAGCAGTGGTGATGAGTGAACGGCAAACTACTGCACCAGAAGCCTCCACCGCTCTTACCAAGGTTCCTGCGAAGCCTGATCCGACCCCGAAGGACAAGGGGAAGACAGCTCTTGAATTTTCTACCTTTGAAGACCAAGATGCCAGCTCCTTACACCAAGCTGTGTTGACCTGGCTGTCTGAAAGTCGGGACACAGAAATTGCTATGATAACCTCCCTGAAGAGGAAATATGAGGTAATTTGCACCCTCTTATGAACCATATATATATGTAGCCCCCAAGGGCCGGGTTATTATAGAATGATGACCCGGGACTTCAAAATTTAACTTGTATGCATAACTTCAATCGGTGACCCCAAAGGCCGGCTCGCCATTCATGACGGGCGGGTCTTCATAACTTAGCAGGATAGATCAATTTATGCATTAGCCCCCAAGTGCCATGTAGAATGCCCGCAGCTACATGGAACTTGCTTTGTTGTTTGTTTGAAGAAGCTCGAAAACATGTAGCCCCCATGTGCCGGGTTGTCCTTTAGGGCGGCTCGGGTCATGCGTATATGATGTATAAGAGACTGCCCTGCAGGATATGCTGGATCAAGTGGAGGCGCAGGCTTCCTTCTTCCGGAAGGAAGCAAGGAAGGAAAAGAAGCTACGCAAAAGGGCTGAAGAATCATCTGCTAAAGCTAACAAGTCTTTGGTTATTGTGAGGGGCACCTTGCAAGAAACTGAAGCAGCAAGAGCCGCCTTAGCCGCGCGTACGGAGGAAGCCAAGGCCAAACTTGAGCCGGTAACTCAAGAATTGGCGACTCTAAAAGGTCAGATCACAGCCATGTTCTGAGCCATCTTTGGTAAGTAGAACGAATATTACGAGTCAATTGTACCGACTTAGCATACTGAGCCGGCTTTACTGATCGTGCGTACTTGTCCTTGAAGGCCGCAAGAACCAAACACTGGTGCAGCAACCACTGCTGAAATTAAAGGCGGTGTATACCTTTGTGGAGCAGCTGTATATAGGCGGCTCTCGATGCATAATGGCAGCAAAAAACACCACATCACCACCACAACTGATTGCTGACATGTTGAAGGAGCTGTCCATTGTGCCCAAGTGGTTTGATGACTGGAAAAAGGCGGCTTGTCGCTCTGGGGCTTTAACAGCGCTCGCTCGAGCCAAGGCATACGTGCCAGAACTTGATCCGGCTCAGATTGTGGGTTGGTATCTAGAGTTCAACGTGGATGACTCGTCGTTCACCAAGAAAGACTTTCAACGTTGTATCAAAGAAACCCGGGTTGCAGCCACCGAGATTGCCGAAGAAGCAGATCTGACCAAGTACCAGGCCGGCTATACAAAGGAGAACGAGCGGATGGAGACGCCAAATCATGAGCCGGTTGCTCTAACCCGAACGCGTAAGCCATCTTTCGCTCCTGAAGTCGACCCCTTCTCCCTGATAACAGCTGATGCCCTATTTGAAGCATTGCGCTAAATTCAGTGGCCGACCGGCGAGTCAAGTCAAGAGGCGGAGGATGACGACGGCCACGAAGAGCCAGCACATGGTGCTTCATCAGGCGCGGGTGCCAGCTCTAACCCGGCGACATAAAACGCCGGCTTGTCCTTTTGTAGTCTGAACTGGAAAAACTTTTGTCGTGGCCGCAGCAGATGGGCGGCTTGTAATAGTGTAGCGTAAAACACTTTGTCGCCGATGCCAGTGCCATCACGTACTGTGCTTGTTTAGTGCATGTACCAATACTTTGTTCTTCTGTGAATCCTCTTTGGGCTTCGAGAGCCGGTGTCTGCAATGAGAGTGATTCTGCTGAAGCGATAACAATTGCATACAATTGTGATGTATGTACTCACATAAACAACAAGTAATCTTTGTTACTGTTTGCAATGAATTAAGAATATTAAAGTGAACTAAAGTAAATGCCATGTATGAATGTATGTATGCATGCAGAGATGAAATGAAGGCAGAAAAAAGAATTTAACTGCAACAAGCCGGTTTTTCTAAAATCCAACTTTGAAAGACCGGCTTATAAATCACAAGTCTGATTTTGCTTTCATCAAGCTGGCACTTTGGCCTGTTGGTTTGTCCAAGCTTTCTAAAAGCCGGCTCTCACGCAACCAATCGAACATTTTAACTCTGATGAATTCACGGTCACCTATGTTATTGACTCATCAGACGTACGCCGGGTCACTTTTAGGGAGTAGCATCTTGTTAACAGGCAGGTTTAACCAACTTTGTGGCATCTCGCCGGGTTAAAGGGTTTTTTAAGCTAAACTCAATTGAGTTGGAAGCCCCCAAGTAACCAAGATCAACAAATAAAGATCCAGCACACAAATTTTGAGGCGAAACAACACTTTTATACAGTGCTGCCGGTCGTTATTTTATTTGATCAAAAATAGGTATACACATGATAGAAGGTATGTACAAAGATGTGACCCTGCCGATGACTTAAGTGTAGTATGGTCGGAGTTGGGCAATGTTCCAGGGCCGGCTTGTTTCCTCCTCAGAGGTACATGATTTATCTGCCTCCCATATATCAATCAGGTAATAGGACCCGTTGTTGAGATTCTTGCTGATCACAAAGGACCCCTCCCAAGGTGGTGAAAGCTTATGCATGCCTGTCTGGTCTTGTATCAGACGGAGCACTAAGTCACCTTCCTGAAAAGTACGGCTGCGAACTCAACGGCTGTGATAGCGATGTAGGTCTTGTTGATAAATTGCTGATCTGGACGCGGCAAGTTCGCGTTCTTCTTCCAGAGCATCAAGAGCATCTTGTCGGGCTTCTTCATTATCAGATTCCACATCGGCTGCCACTCGAGGGGAGTCATGATGAATATCACTTGGAAGTACAGCTTCTGCACCATAGACCAGGAAAAACGGCGTATAGCCTGTTGACCTGTTGGGAGTAGTCTGTATGCTCCAAAGTACTACAGGTAATTCTTCTTCCCAGCAACCCGGCGTGCGTTGCAAAGTCACCACGAGACGGGGTTTGATACCGCGTAGCAATTCCTGATTTGCTCGTTCTGCCTGCCCATTAGACTGAGGATGCGCAACCGATGTTAAATCAAGCCGGATATGCTCCTGTTGACAGAACTGCTTCATGACCCCCTTGGAAAGATTGGTGCCGTTGTCTGTAATTATACTATGCGGATAGCCGAAACGAAATATCAGCTTTTTCAGAAATTTGACGGCTGTAGCAGCATCACAACGGTTGACCGGCTTTGCCTCTACCCACTTGGTAAATTTGTCCACAACCACCAATAAGTGCGTATACTTGTTCCTAGAACATTTGAAGGGTCCAACCATGTCAAGCCCCCAGACTGCAAAGGGCCAAGTTATCGGGATCATCCTCAACTCTTGAGCCGGCACGTGAGCCTGGCGAGCATATTTCTGGCAACCATCACACTTGCGTACAATGTCCTCTGCATCAGCATCAGCTGTGAGCCAGTAAAAACCGTGCCGGAAAGCCTTCGCGACCAGTGATCTTGAGCCGGCATGATGTCCGCAGTCACCAAAATGAATCTCATTGAGAATTGTGTGGCCTTCTTCAGGCGAAACACAACGCTGAAAACACCAGTGACGCTTCGTCAATGCAACTCACCATTGACGATAGTCATAGACTTGGATCGTCTGATGATCTGTCGAGTAATGATTTCCTCTGTTGGCAGTTCTCCCTGGCTTAAATAAGCCAAGTAGGGGACCGTCCAATCAGGTATAGCATGGACAACAGCCACTAAAGCCGCTTCCGGATCAGGAATAGCCAAGTCCTCCTCTGTTGGTAACTTGACAGACGGGTTGTGTAAAACGTCCAGGAAAACATTGGGTGGCACCGGCTTGCGTTGAGAACCCAATCAAGAGAGTGCATCTGCTGCCTCGTTCTACCGGCGATCAATATGATCGACTTGATAACCTTTGAAGTGTCCAGCAATATTAGTGACCGCGTGCCAATAAGCCGCCATAAGGGGATCCTTGGAATCCAACATACCAGAAACTTGTTGGGCCACCAAGTCTGAGTCGCCTAGACACCTGACCCGGTTTAGGTTCATCTCCTTAGCCATCCGAAGCCCGTGAAGCAAGGCCTCATATTCTGCTGCATTGTTAGTATAGGGAAAGATGAGTCTCAAAACATAACATAACTTATCTCCTCAGGGGGAAGTAGTCACAACTCGAGCCCCCGAGCCTTCGAGCTGCCTTGAGCCGTCAAAGTGTATGGACCAGTATGTTGTGTCGGGCTTCTCTTCGGGAGCCTGTAATTCTGTCCAATCATTAATGAAATCCACCAATGCCTGAGACTTGATTGTTGTGCGGGGCACGTATTTGAGATGATGCAGACCAAGCTCGATGGCCCACTTAGCAACCCGGCCTGTCGCCTCCCGGTTCTGGATTATATCCCCAAGAGGTGCTGAGCTGACCACAATGATTATATGCTCGTGGAAGTAATGCTTCAGCTTGCGGCTAGCCATAAATACTCCGTAGACCAATTTCTGCCAATGTGGATATCGCTGCTTAGACTCGGTTAACACCTCACTGATATAATACACGGGGTGCTGGACTGGATATTCCATGCCATCCTCCTTGCGCTCTACCACGACTGCCACGCTTATCGCCTTGTTATTGGCAGCAATATATAGCAACATCGGTTCCTTCTCACGAGGGGCAGCAAGGACTGGCGGCTCAGATAACTGCTTCTTGAGGGCCTCAAAAGCCTGATCTGCAGCAGCACTCCAAACGAAGTTATCTAATTTTTTTAAGCAAGTGGTACAACGGAATTGCCTTCTCTCCAAGGCGGCTGATGAACCGGCTCAGCGCCGCAACCTGCCTAGCCAGCTTCTGCACAGCGTTCAGATTGGCCGGCTTAGCTAGGGTCGTGATTGCTTTGATCTTTTCCGGGTTAGCTTCAATGCCACACTCGGAAACAAGAAAACCCAGAAGCTTTCCTGCAGGAACACCAAAAACACACTTCTTCGGGTTAAGCTTCATCTGGTAGACACGGAGATTGTCAAACATTTCCTTGAGATCCTCCAATAGGGTTTCTTTCTTCCGGGACTTAACCACAATATCATCCACATAAGCATGAACGTTCCGCCCGATCTGTTTGTGAAAGCAGCTTTGGACACAACGCTGGTAAGTCGCCTGTGCACACTTCAGACCAAACGGCATGGTTGTATAACAGAAAGCCCCAAAAGGTGTGATGAAAGCCGTCTTTTCCTGGTCCTCCAGTTTCATTTTGATCTGATGATAACCAGAGTAAGCATCCAGGAAGCATAAACACTCGCAACCCGCCGTAGCGTCAATGATCTGGTCAATACGGGGCAAGCCAAAGGGGTCACTAGGACAAGCCTTATTCAGGTCTGTGTAATCAATACACATCCGCCAAGTCCCATTTTTCTTCAGAACAAGCACTGGGTTGGCTAGCCATTTAGGATGGAAGACTTCAACGATGAACCCGGCAGCTAGGAGCCGGGCCACTTCTTCACCAATTGCTTTCCGCCTTTCCTCATTAAAGCGACGGAGATACCGGCGAACTGGCTTAAACTTGGGATCCACATTAAGGGAGTGCTCAGCGAGTTCTCTCGGTACACCTGGCATGTCAGAAGGTTTCCACGCAAAGATGTCCCAGTTCTCATGGATGAACTCGATGAGCGCGCTTTCCTATTTAGGATCCATGTTTGCCCCTATGGTGAACTGCTCTGACGAATTGCCCGGGGTGAAATCGACTTGCTTTGTGTCTCTGGCCGACTTGAACTTGAGTAGAGGGTCTGACTCCATCGTGGGCTTCTTCAGGGAGGTCTTGTTAGACGGGTCAACATTGTCCTTAATACCGCAACTCCTCTACGGCGCAAGCCGTCTCGGCATAAGCTGCGTCTCCTTCCTCGCACTCGAGCGCAATCTTTCGGTTGCCTTCCACTGTGATGGTTCCCCTTGGTCCCGACATCTTCATTTTCAGGTAAACGTAGCACGGCCGTGCCATGAATCGCGCATAAGCCGGCCGGCCGAATAAGGCATGGTATGGGCTCTTAAGCTTAGCCACCTCAAAGGACAGAAACTCAGAACGCCAGTTATCCTCTGAGCCAAATGCCACCTCTAGGGAGATTCTTCCCATGGGATAAGCTGACTTGCCAGGAACAATGCCGTGAAAAACTGTAGAGGACAGAGTTAACTGCTTATCGGACAGATTCATCCGCCTGAACAAGTCATAGTACATAATATTGATGCTGCTGCCTCCGTCCATGAGCACCTTAGTCAGTGTATAACCGGCAACTTGTGGTGCAACCACCAGAGCCAAGTGGCCAGGATGATCGAGGAGGACAGGGTGATCCGCTCTGCTCCAAGTGACTGACTGTTCAGACCAGTTGAGCTAATAAGGAGTTGCCGGCTCGACCGTGTGGGCGGCTCGTCGTTGCACCTTCCGATCATGTTTACAGGTACTGGTGGTGAAAACATGGTACTATCCGCTATTTAACTGTTTTGTGTTACTTTGAAACCCTGTCGCACCGGCTTGGTGCTGATTCCCCTGGTTGTTCCGCTGATTGCCGCCTCCGGTATTACCAGCCCCCTGAAACCCGCCGCTTTGACCACTGTTCCCTTGGAAACCGGGTCCTGCAAAGGGCCCTTGCAAGCCGGCTCCTGAGAAGCCGGGTCCCTGGTTGGCGGGCTGTCCGCCGTTGCCGCCCCCATTATGATGATTCTGGAAGACCCGCTTGGCAAACTCTTGCATGACATAACAATTTTCCCAGGAGTGACTGGAAGGCTTACCATTGTAACTGTGTTTTGGACAAGGAGCCTTGAGAGCTTCCTCGTAAGTGAGAGGGCGATTACCAGAGGACTGCCTCCTAGAACCGTCGTTCTGATGCTGACCTTTGTTCTCTGTGTTTGTATTTGCCACCAGATTGGAACTGCCATTGTAACCTTTGCATTTACCACCATTGTTGTTCTGCCCGTTACCGTTGTTCTGCTAGTGGCCCTTGCCACCGCCTTTCTTGTCTTTACTGGCTTTCTCCTCATCAGACGGCGGGTCTTTAGTATTGTCAGACTCTGTGTACCAGTTTAAGACATCCATCAGATCACCCATATCCTGGGTTTTCCTATTGAGTCACCCTAATTTCTCGACCAACGGCTGAAATTTGCATGTTCGTTCCAGAACAAGCACCGCCTGAGCCGCCGAGATGCTGTCAGAACTGTGTATAACCTCTGCAACCCGGCGAGCCCAATGGTGGGCTGACTCATCCTCGCGTTGAACACATCGTTCCAGATCAACAATGGTGGTTGGCCTTTTACAGGTTCCTTGGAAGTTCTTGATAAATCGCTCCTTCAGTTCCTGCCACGTGTTGATGGAATTCACCGGTAGGATTTTCATCTAGGTGCGTGCAGGGCTTTCCAACATCGGAGGCAGGAAACGCGCACACACTGACTCACTTGCGCCCAACAAGTCCATTGCCAGCTCATAACTCTCAATCCACTAGGTGGGCTCCAGATTCGCTGTATAGTTAGGAACTTTGCGAGGACCTTTGAAATCGGGGGGTATACGCGCTTCTCGCAGCGCTGGTACCAAAAAGGGAGTTCTGATCATGCGGCTTGATGAGCCCCCAAGTCGACCATCTGTCTGGGTTGCGGCGGGCGAGTTGACATTCGGCGGCGGGTTGATATTCGGTGGAGGGTTGATTCGCGCCGGCGTGTTGACGTGCGCCGGCGGGTTGCGCCCTGCACGCGTGTTTTCCTCCTCCCACGCTCGTAGAGCCCGGGCAGCATCCACAATGTCTTGCGGGGTCCTAGGTTGAGGCTGATCCGCCAGTGGTGGGGCGGCTCTTCTGCGATGCGCGCTGCTGGAAACCGCTGGTGACTCCGGATGCTGGCTCCTAGTACGACTCTGGTGAGGGGTGGAGTGAAGACAGTGCTGACTATGTGAGTAGTTGGCCTGCTGCACTACTGCTATCTTGGGCATCGCCATAGCGTTCCTGGCCTCTGTCTGAATCGGGCCATCCCCCTCGATCGGAATAGCTGCCAAGTTGTGGGTCGCTGCCAGCACGTTATCAACCGGGTTAGAGTAGTGTCCAATTGGGGTCTGGAACCGGTGAGACGGCGGCTGCTATTGCTGATCCGGCGTGCGGTGCTGGGCCGGTTCCCGCTGTTGAGTCGGCTGCTGCAAAGGCAGCTCTCCCGTAGGGATGACTCCAGCCCCCGGGTTAGTCGGAGCCGGTGGTGTGGTGAACAGCCGAGTCGGCTCGAGATTGGCCGGAAGCCGGCTCTGATGACGCCTCTGGTGGACAAGTTCTGACTCGGCCTACCGGCGGCTCAGGTAATTCGCCTCCTCATCCAGACGCTGCCGCTCTTCGGCAAGGCGGGCCTGCACTTGAGCCATGCGTGTATTCTCTGCGTTGATATCCTCTTGGATCTTGGCCATCTGATCGTGACACTTTGTGATCTCCGTGTTGCGCACTGCTGCGTTCTCCGCCATGACCGGCTCGGCCAACAGGGTTGCCAGTGTGTTCATCAAGTCCGCGAGTGCCTGCACCCCGGTTTTCTGTGAGCCGGCGGCCGACGCACCGGCTCCTCTTGAGCCGGCAAGGGTAAGATTCTGCCTGGCCGCGGGATCGGCTGGGTCACGCATCGGATCCTGCCTTCCCGCCATGTATACCGCCGCAAAACAAGGCAGCTCAGGGACTTCTGGAAAGACGTCGTCAGTGCATCCGAGCCTTCCATCATGCAGAGGACGGATCGACTCGGTTTCTCCCGTCGAGGACTCGCCGTCTGATTGGATGAGCGTATCATCTTAAGACAAGGAGTTCTCCGACAAGGCCACCCCTTGGGTGAAACCTACGAAGACATGGTCCCGGCCGGGTTGACTCGGGCTGGGTCTCGCTCGGCTCGGACCAACGCGGTGTGCCGACTCAACACCGGCGACGCTCTCCAACCCGGCGGCCGACTCGCCGACCATGCTGATGAAGGTGTGGATTTTGTCGAAGGGGACCCGGTATCCGTACTCGATCGAGTCGGCGTCGGGGCCCAAGTATGAATCGTCGATGTAGAACTTCCCACGGTGGCTCCTTGTCATCATGCCAACCGCGTACTTCCCGAACCCTGGAAGAGATCCCGCTAAGAACTCAACTCCACCGTGCGTAGGCCCCACGGTGGCCGCCAACTGTCGTGGTTTTGTCACGGCAGATGCCCTTGTGAAAGGACTTGGAGATGAGGCCATCGCACGAGTGTGGAATCTTAACGGGGTTGAACGGGAACGGGAAAACACCGGGTTACCCAGGTTCGGCCCCTCACGGTCGAGGTAAAAGCCTACGTCCTGCTTGATTATATTGCTGTGGTTCTCGATTACAAGGATGCGGATTCGCTAACCTAGCTTTCGAGAGATTGCAACTTAGTCTTTTTCTTTTAGGTGCTCCCCTTTATATATACAGGTGGAACCCTAGATTTACACGAGAGTCCGGGTTGTAATCTCAACCCAGCTCCTACCTTAAGCCTACTTGATCTCCAAGGCAATCCTGAAGCCAAGCATCTTTGTCTTAAGCCGGCACACATCCTGGGCCGGACTTTCCTGCCGGGCCTCCATCAATCCGGCCCGTCAGGGATCCTTCAGCCCTGCAGTGAGATGGCCCGCTGAGTCCACTCTATGGCCGGGTTATCACCTACCGGGTCTTCACGCTAGGAAACAACCCCAACATCCTCCTTGCCATCGTCTTCTTCTCCCGACGACAACTCGTAGTAAACCTCGCTGTAGGGGCGTTGCCCGGCGATGGTTGCACAATGCGGTGCTTGGCATGGAGCTTTTGGGGAGCCATGGCGATCTAGATCTGTCAGAAAAATAGCACGAAAAAAGAATAGAGGAGATTTCTGCGATACGGTGGTCAAAACGTCCGGGAGTATATATAAAAAAATTTATCTTTCAAAACAAGCAATCCAGGAGAAAACGGAGTCGGGAAGGCTCACGAGGGGCCCACGAGCTACCAGGGCGCGCCAGGGGGGTGGCGTGCCCTGGTGCCTCGTGGGCACCAGGTGGGTCCCCTCGGATGTTTCTTATTTTTGTATTTTTTCTAATATTCGAAAACCGACAGAAAGTATTTTTGTGGAATTTTTGGAGTCGGTTTACTTATCGTATCACGTACCTCTTCCTTTTCAGGGTTCTGGAGTGTTCTGGAAGGTCTCTCTTATGTATTCCTCCGGTGTAATTGTTTCAATAATATTAGTTTCAAAATTAATGGCAGTACCTGAAATATACTGCTTAATTCTTTGCCCGTTCACCACTCTCGGATTGGTGCCTTAGGAGTTGTTTATTTTGATGGCTCCGGAGCGATAAACTTCTTCGATGATATACGGTCCTTCCCACTTAGAGAGAAGTTTTCATGCAAAGAATCTCAAACAAGAATTGTACAATAGAACTTGCTCACCCACTCTAAATTCCCGTTTTTGAATTCTTCTATCATGCCATCTTTTAACTTTTTGTTTAAACAATTTGGCATTTTCATAAGCTTGGGTTCTCCATTCATCTAATGAGCTAATATCAAATAACCTCTTTTGACTGGCAAGTTTAAAATCATAATTGAGTTCTTTAATTGCCCAATATGCTTTATGTTCTAACTCAAGAGGTAAATGACATGCTTTTCAATAAACCATTTTATAAGGAGACATACCCATAGGATTTTTATAAGCAGTTCTATAAGCCCATAATGCATCGTCAAGTTTCTTAGACCAATTCGTTCTAGATCTATTGACGGTTTTTTGCAAAATTAATTTTATTTCTCTATTACTCAATTCTACTTGACCACTAGATTGAGGGTGATAGGGAGATGCAATTCTATGGTTGACATCATATTTAGCAAGCAATTTACGGAATGCACCATGAATAAAATGTGAACCACCATCGGTCATTAAATATCTAGGGACTCCAAATCTCGGGAAAATAACTTCTTTAAGCATTTTAATAGAAGTGTTATGATCAGCACTACTAGTTGGAATAGCTTCTACCCACTTAGTAACGTAATCAACAGCAACTAAAATATGAGTATACCCATTGGATTTAGGAAAAGGTTCCATATAATCAAATCCCCAAACATCAAATGGTTCAATAGCAAGTGAATAATTCATAGGCATTTCCTGACATCTACCAACATTACCAATTCTTTGACATTCATCACAAGATAAGACAAACTTATGAGCATCCTTGAAAAGAGTAGGCCAATAAAAACCAGATTGCAATACCTTGTGTGCAGTTCTGTCTCCCGCATGGTGTCCTCTGTAAGCTTCGGAATGACACTTCCGTAGGATTTGCTCCTGTTCATGCTCAGGTATACAATGTCTAATAATACCAACTACTCCTTCTTTATAAAGATGTGGGTCATCCCAAAAGTAATGTCTTAAATCATAGAAGAACTTTTTCTTTTGTTGGTATGTGAAACTAGGTGGTATAAATTCAGCAACAATATAATTAGCATAGTCCGCATACCAAGGAGTATTACGGGAAGCATTTATGACAGCTAATTGTTCATCAGGAAAATCATCATTAATAGGAAGTGGGTCATCAAGAACATTTTCCATTCTAGACAAATTATCTGCTACTGGATTCTCAGCTCCCTTTCTATCAATAATATGCAAGTCAAATTCTTGTAGCAATAGAACCCACCTAATGATTCTAGGTTTAGCATCTTTCTTTTCCATAAGATATTTAATAGCAGCATGATCGGTGTGAACAGTTACTTTAGAATCAACTATGTAAGATCTGAATTTATCACATGCAAACACAACTGTTAGAAATTCTTTCTCAGTAGTAGCATAGTTTCTTTGGGCACTGTCTAGAGTTTTACTAGCATAATGGATAACATTTAATTTTCTATCAACTCTCTGTCCTAGAACAGCACCAACAGCATAATCACTAGCATCACACATAATTTCAAAAGGCAAGTTCCAATCAGGTGGTTGAACAATAGGTGAAGTGGTTAAGGCTTTCTTAAGTGTTTCAAAGGCTTCTACACAATCATCATCAAAAACAAATGGAACATCTTTTGGCAAGAGATTGGTAAGAGGTCTAGAAATTTTAGAGAAGTCTTTAATAAATCTCCTATAGAAACCAGCATGACCAAGGAAACTTCTTATACCTTTAATATCTTTAGGACATGGCATTTTCTTAATAGCATCAACCTTAGCTTTATTAACTTCAATACCTCTTTTAGAAATTTTATGCCCCAAGACAATACCTTCATTCACCATAAAGTGGCACTTCTCCCAATTCAAGACAAGATTAGTTTCTTCACATCGCTGCAAAACTCGATAAAGGTTGCTTAAGCAATCATCAAAAGAAGTTCCGTAAACGAAAAAATCATCCATGAAAACCTCAACAATCTTTTCACAAAAATCAAAGAATATAGCAGTCATACATCTTTGAAAGGTAGCAGGTGCATTGCATAAACCAAAAGGCATACGTCTATAAGCATAAGTTCCAAAAGGACAAGTAAAGGTGGTTTTCTCTTGATCGGATTGTGATACAGGTATTTGAGAGAAACCAGAATAACCATCTAGGAAACAAAAATGTGTATGCTTAGACAATCTTTCTAATATTTGATCAATAAAAGGTAAGGGGTAATGATCTTTTCTAGTAGCCTTGTTTAATTTTCTAAAATCAATTACCATCCTATAACCAGTTACAATTCTTTGTGGAATAAGTTCATTTTTATCATTAGGAACAACGGTGATACCTCCTTTCTTAGGGACACAATGAATGGCACTTACCCATCTACTATCAGCTATGGGATAGATTATACCTGCTTCAAGAAGCTTTAATATTTCGGTTGTTACCACCTCTTTCATTTTAGGATTTAATCGTCGTTGGTGGTCGACAATTGGTTTAGCATCAGGCTTCATATTAATGTTGTGCTGACATAGAGTGGGACTAATGCCCTTAAGATCATCAAGAGTATATCCAATAGCAGCTCGATGCTTCCTCAGAGTTTTTAGTAATCTCTTTTCTTCATGCTCTGAAAGGTTAGCACTGATAGTAACAGGATATATCTTCTTTTCATCAAGTAAGCATATTTCAATGTATCAAGCAATTGTTTCAATTCAAATACAGGGTCACCCTTAAGTGCAGGAGGGCCTCCAAGAGTTTCCACAGGCAAATTGTGTTTAAGGATAGGTGGTTGATCAAAGAACATCTTATCTATTTCATTTCTTTCATTCATATGCATATCGTTTTCATGGTCTAGCAAATATTGTTCTAACGGATCAGTAGGAGGTACGGCAATGGAAGCAAGACCAATAATTTCATTTTTACTAGGCAATTCCTTATCATGAGGTTGTCTACGAAACTTGGAGAAATTAAACTCATGAGACATACCACCAAAAGCAACACTAACAATTTCTTTAGCGCAATCAATCTTGGCATTAATAGTGTCCAAGAAAGGTCTACCAAATATAATGGGACAAAAATCATCTTGTGGAGATCCGAGGACTAGAAAATCAGTAGGGTATTTTATTTTTCCACAAAAGACTTCAGTGTCTCTAACGATCCCAAGTGGTGTAATGGTATCTCTGTTTGCAAGCTTAATAGTAACATCAATGTCCTCTTTTTCAACAGGTGCAATATCATTCATAATTTCTTGATATAAGGTAAACGGAATAGCATTCACACTATCACCCAAATCACATAAGCCATGATAACAATGATCTCCTATTTTAACAGAGACAACAGGCATGCCTACTACATGTCTGTTTTTATCTTTAGGATCTGGTTTAGCAATACTAGTTGCTTCATCACAGAGGTAAATAACATGCCCATCTATATTATCGACCAAGAGATCTTTAACCTAGGTTCAACTTTAATTTGTTCAGAGGGTCTAGGTGCTCTAATATTACTTTTGTTAACCACAATTAAAACTTTAGCATGTTCCTTAATCCTAACAGGAAAATGTGGTTTCTCAATATAAGCAGTAGGCACAACTGGATCACCATGGTGAACAATTGTTTCTTCTTTAACACTAAAGGGTTCCTCAATCTTTTCTTTAACAGGGGGATGATATTTAAACCACTTCTCCTTAGGGAGATCAACATTAGTAGCAAATGATTCACAAAAGGAAGCTACTATCTCGGAGTCAAGTCCATATTTAGTGCTAAACTTATGAAAAGCATCGGTATCCATAAAAGATTTAACACAATCGAACTCAAGTATTATACCTAACTCATTACCTTTGTCAAGTTCCCAATCTTCAGAGTTGCATTTAATTCTTTCCAAAAGATCCCATCTGAATTCATTAATTTTCTTCATAAAGGAGCCAGTCGAAGAAGAATCGAGCATGTTTTGATTATCATGAGAAAGCCGAGCATAAAAATTCTGTAAGATAATTTCTTTTGAGAGCTCAAGATTGGGGCACGTGTACATCATGTACTTAAGCCTCCCCCAAGCTTGAGCGATGCTTTCTCCTTCACGAGGCTAAAAATTATATATATAATTCCGATCACGATGAACCAAATGCATAGGATAAAATTTCTGGTGGAATTCCAATTTCATTCGGTTCCAGTCCCATGTATCAGTATCATCACATAGCCTATACCATGTCAATGCCTTTCCCTCCAAAGATAAAGGGAATGCCTTCTTCTTAACTCCATCTCCGGATAAACCTGCAAGCTCAAACAATCCACAAATTTCATCCACATAGATCAAGTGCATATCAGGATGTACCATTCCATCTCCTGCATAAGGATTAGCTAGCAGTTTCTCTATCATACCCGAAGGAATCTCATAATAAATATTTTCAGTTGGTGCAGTAGGTTGAGGAGCAACTATTTGTGCTTCCGGTCGAGGTGAAGATACCCCGAACAAACCCCTCAAAGGATTACTTTCCATAGTGACAAGTGACAGTAAATTTCAGCACGTAATATAAATGTTTCCTTACCAAATTCCACTCACCAAAGGCGCTTCACTCCCCGGCAACGGCGCTAGAAAAGATTCTTGATGACCCACAAGTATAGGGGATCAATCGAAGTCCTTTCGATAAGTAAGAGTGTTGAACCCAACGAGGAGCAGAAGGAAATGACAAGCGGTTTTCAGCAAGGTATTTTCTGCAAGCACTGAAATTATCGGTAACGAGTAGTTTGATAGCAAGATAATTTCTAACAAGTGACAAGTAGCAATAGTAACAAAGAGTGCAGCAAGGTGGCCCAATCCTTTTTATTGCTAAGGATAAGCCGGAATGATCTCTTATAATAAGCAAAGCATTCTCGAGGACACATGGGAATTTCATCTAGTCACTTTCATCATGTTGGTTTGATTCGCGTTCGCTACTTTGATAATTTGATATGTGGGTGGACCGGTGCTTGAGTTCTGTTCTTACTTGAACAGGCCTCCCACTTATGATTACCCCCTCTCGCAAGCATCCGCAACTACGAAAGAAGAATTAAGATAACACTAACCATAGCATTAAACATATGGATCCAAATTAGCCACTTACGGAATAGCGCATAAACTAGGGTTTAAGCTTCTGTCACTCTAGAAGCTCATCATCTAATTACTACTCCACAATGCATTCCCTTAGGCCCAAAGATGGTGAAGTGTCATGTAGTCGACGTTCACATGACACCACTAAGAGAATCAACAACATACATATCATCAAAATATCGAACGAATGCCAAATTCACATGATTACTTATGACAAGACTTCTCCCATGTCCTCAAGAACAAAAGTAACTACTCACAAATCATATTCATGTCCAAGATCAGAGGGGTATTAAATAGCATACTAGATCTGAACATATAATCTTCCACCAAATAAACCAACTAGCATCAACTACAAGATGTAATCAACACTACTAGCAACCCACAGGTACCAATCTGAGGTTTTGAGACAAAGATTGAATAGAAGAGATGAACTAGGGTTTGAGATGAGATGGTGCTGTTGAAGATGTTGATGAAGATTGGTCCTCCCACGATGATAGGATCGTTGGTGATGATGATGGCTCCGATTTCCCCCTCCCGGAGGGAAGTATCCCCGGTAGAATCGCTCCGCCGGAGAGCAAAAGTGCTCCTGCCCAAGTTCCACCTCGAGACGGCGGCGCACCGTCCCAAAAGTCTTCTCCTTATTTTTTCTAGGGCAAATGGGCTTATATACCAGAAAATGGGGGCCAGAGGCTGGCCAGGGGCCCCACGAGCCACCAGGGCGCCCCGGGGGGGGGGGGGGGGGGGGGGGTGGCGCGCCCTCGTGCCTCGTGGGCACTGGGTGGCCCCCTCTGGTACTTCTTGCTTCCAGTATTTTTTATTTATTCCAAAATAAATCTTCGTGAAATTTCAGCTCATTTGGAGATATGCAGAATAGGTATCTCTGACATAGCTTTTTTAGGTCCAGAATTCCAGCTGCCGGCAATCTCCCTCCTTGTGTAAATCTTGCATATTAAGAGAGAAAATGCATTAGAATTGCTCCACAAAGTGTTATATTGATTAAAAACACTATAAATAATAGTAGTAAAACATGATGCAAAATGGACGTATCAATTCCCACAGTGACATTGGGGTAATCTATGCATAGGGGTTGATGCACGTTTTCATTATCTTTTCTCCGATAGAAACTTTGGGGTGCTCCTTGAAGTTCCTTGTGTGGATTGAATATTATGATTATGAAGTTGCTTGATGCATATCGTATAATCAACTCACGGATACTTGTGGTGACATTGGAGTATCTAGGTGACATTAGAGTAGGTTGATGTGTATCATATGGTGTTATTTTAGTACGAACTCTAGGGCTGTTTGTGACACTTATAGGAATGGCTCAATAGATCGATCGGAAAGGATAACTTGGAGGTGGTTTCGTACCCTACAAACAATTTCTATCTTATGTTCTCCGCTAATAGGAACTTTGGAGTGATTCTTTATCGCACGTTGAGGGATTGTTATATCATCCAATTTTGTTAGCATTGTTGAGAGATTTCACTAGTGAAAGTATGAACCCTAGGCCTTGTTACCTTGCTGTTTGTGCTCCGTTTTATCACTTGCTACCTTGCTGTTTTTATATTTTCAGATTACAAAAACCTATATCTACTATCCATACTACACTTGTATCACCATCTCTTCGCTGAACTAGTGCACCAATACAATTTGCCATTGTATTGGTTGTGTTGGGGACACAAGAGATTTCTTGTATTTGATTGCAGGGTTGTTTTAGAGAGACCATCTTCATCCTACACCTCCCACGGATTGATAAATCTTAGGTCATCCACTTGAGGGAAAATTGCTACTGTCCTACAAAACTCTGCGCTTGGAGGCCCAACATGAGTCTACAAGAATAAGTTGTGTAGTAGACATCAGGGTTTAATCATATTGCTTGAGTTTACTTTGTCTACATCATGTCATCTTGCTTAAGGCGTTACTCAGTTTCATACTTAATACCCTAGATGCATGCTGGATAGCGGTCGATGGGTGGAGTAATCGTAGTAGATGCATGCAGGAGTCGGTCTACTTGTCTCAGATGTGATGCCTATATACATGATCATTGCCATGAATCCGTCATAATTATTTGCTTTTCTATCAATTGCCCAACAATAATTTGTTTACCCACCATATGCTTTGTGTTCGAGAGAGAAGCCTCTAGTGAAAACTATGGCCCCCGGGTCTACTTTATCATATATAAAAAACCTGAAAATACCTTGCTTTAATTTATTTACTTTTATTTTATTTATTATTTTAGTTTATCTATTTATCTCTATAAGATTTAATCCTTGCAAATAACCACTAAGAGGATTGACAACCCTCTTATTTGCGTTGGGTGCAAGTGTTTGCTCTTGTGTGTGCAGGTGCGCTTAACGGAATTTTGCTTGGTTCTCCCACTAGATTGATAACCTTGGTTCTTAACTGAGGGAAATACTTATCTCTACTGTACTGCATCATCCTCTCCTCTTCGGGGAAATACCAACACAGACTACAAGTAGCAGGAAGAATTTCTGGCGCCGTTGCCGGGGAGACATCATCAAAATTACCAAGTACCTTCGCACAAATTATCATTCACTTGCAGTTATTTTATTTTCCTTTTATTTGCATTTTCCTCTAGTTTTGATCTCTCTCACTTCTAATTTTTTTTCCAAAAACACAAAAATATTTTTATTTGCTTGTTTGCTAGTTTGCTTGCTTCGTCGCGATGTCTCAAGAAAATACAACATTGTGTGACTTTTCCAATACTAATAATAATGATTTTATTAGTACTCCTATTGCTCCTCCCGCCACTAGTGCGGAGTCGTGTGACATTAATGCTGCTTTGCTTAATCTTGTTATGAAAGAACAATTTTCTGGTAGTCCTAATGAAGATGCTACATCCCATCTAAATACTTTCGTTGAGCTTGGTGATATGCAAAATAAGAAAGATGTGGATAATGATATTGTCAAATTAACATTATTTTCGTTCTCACTACGAGATCGTGCTAAAACTTGGTTTTCATCCTTGCCTAGAAATAGTATTGATTCTTGGGATAAGTGTAAGGATGCTTTTATTACCAAGTATTTTCCTCCCACTAAGATTATTTCTCTAAGAAATCAAATTATGAATTTTAAGCAACTTGAGCATGAACATGTTGCACAATCTTGGGAGAGAATGAAATTAATGATAAGAAATTGCCCAACTCATGGATTAAATTTATGGATGATCATACAAAAAATTTATGCGGGACTAAACCTTGTCTCTAGAAATTTGCTAGACTCTGCCGCAGGTGGTACTTTTTTGCAAATTACATTGGGAGAAGCTACAAAACTTCTTGATAATAACATGAAAAATTATTCTCAATGGCACACTGAACGAACTCCAACTAGTAAGAAGGTAAATTCTGTTGAAGAAATTAATACTTTGAGTGATAAGATGGATGCTTTATTGAAATTGGTTGCTAGTAAAAATGCTCATATTGATCCTAATGATGTGCCATTGTCTACCTTGATTGAGCAAAATAATGATGCTATTGATGTGAATTTTGTCTCTAGAAATAATTTCAACAACAATGCTTATAGGGGTAATTTCAATCCTAGACCGTTTCGTGGAAATTCCTCTAATAATTTTGGCAAGCCCTATGGTAATTCTTATAATAATAATAATAATAATAATAGGATTCCCTCTGATCTTGAAAGTAATATTAAAGAATTTACTAGTTTGCAAAAGAACTTCAATGCTATGATAGAAGAAAAATTGAATAGAGTGGATGAATTGGCTAGGAACATGGATAGAATTGCTCATGATGTGGAAAATCTCAAAACTAAAATTTTGCCATCCAAGCATGATATAAATGAGTCTATTAAAGCTATCTATGTATCCATTAATGAAAGTAAAGAAAGGACCGCTAGGTTGAGAGCTAAGCGAGAATTTCTAGAAAAAGCGATTCCACCCGGTTCTATCATAGTAATGATGAAGATATTAAAATGATTGGTGTTACTCCTATTGAATCATTATTTAGTAACATAAAACTTGATGAACAAGGGACTGAAGAAGAGTCAACTCTAGATAGAAGGAGTCCCACTTGCTTGGAGGGTCATAACCTTAATGATAAAAATGAAAAAGGTGGGTTTGGAGAGGTCAAAACTTTAAATAGTAATGCACCCACTACTTTGGATTAAAAGGACTTTAATTATGATAGTTGTTCTTTGATTGAGTGTATTTCCTTGTTGCAATCCATGATTAATTCACCAAATGCATATGAACAAAATAAAGCTTTCACTAAACATATTGTAGAAGCCATGGTGAAAGCACATGAAGAAAAACTTGAGTTGGAAGTATCAATTCCTGGAAAATTACAAGATGAATGCGAACCTACTATTAAAGTCAAAATTAAATATTATGAATGTAATGCTCTTTGTGATCTTGGTGCTAGCGTTTCTACTATACCGAAGTCTTTGTGTGATGTGCTAGGTCTCACCGACATGGATCCTTGTTCCCTTAATTTGCATCTTGCGGATTCTACTATTAAAAAGCCATTGGGTAGAATAAATGATGTGCTTATTCTTGCAAATAGAAATTATGTGCCCGTGGACTTTATTGTTCTTGATATTGAATGCAATCCTTCTTGCCCCATAATACTTGGTAGGCCTTTTCTACGAACAATTGGTGCTATTATTGACATGAAAGAAGGTAATATAAGATTCTAATTTCCATTAAAGAAAGGGATGGAACACTTCCCTATAAATATAATTATAGCACCTTATGAATATATTATGAGGGTCACCTATGGAATCAACTTGAAGGATGATAACACTTGAAACTATGCATTATGCCTAGCTAGGGGCATAAAACAATAGCGCTTGTTGGGAGGCAACCCAATCAATAAAATAATTTTTTGCTTTGACCTTCTGTTCTTGAGTGTTTACACAATTATAGCCTCTGTTACTATTGTATTTTTATGTTTTAATTAGTGTTTGTGCCAAGTAATGCCTTTGGGATGATTTGGAAGATAGTATGATTGATGTTGTTTGAAAACAGAAACTTTTGCGTCCAGTGCTAGAATTTTGGTTTTTCTCTGGAGCTTCAGAACCTTCTGAATTGTTTTACACAATATTTATATATGAATTTCCCACGTTTTTCTAATTTTTCAGAATTTTTGGAGTTACAGAAGTATGACGTTAATTCAGATGTTTTCAGACTGTTCTGTTTTAGACAGATTCTGTTTTTGTTGCATAGTTTGCTTATTTGATGAATCTATGGATCGTATCGGGGGGTATGAGTCATCGAGAAGTTGGAGTACAGTATCATTATGCCAATATTAAATATTAATCAATTTACAACAGTACCTAAAGTTTAAGATTTGTTTGTTATACTAACGGATCTCACGAGGTTTCTGTTGAGTTTTGTGTGCTGAAGTTTTCAAGTTTTGGGTGAGACTACGATGGACAAAGGAATAAGGAGCGGCAAGAGCCTAAGCTTGGGGATTCCCTAGGCACCCCAAGGTAATATTCAAGGAAGACTCAAGCGTCTAAGCTTGGGTATGCCCCGGAAGGCATCCCTCTTTCGTCTACAATCTATCGGTAACTCACTTGGAGCTATATTTTTATTCATCACGTGATATGTGTTTTACTTGGAGCGTGTTGTGATATAGTTTGTTTGCTTTTGTTTGCTTTTTAGTTTGTCACAATCATCTTTGCTGAACACACCTTTTTGAGAGGGACACACATTATTCGTGATTTGTTAGAACACTCTATGTGCTTCACTTTTATCTTTTGAGCTAGGCCGTTGCTCTAGTGCTTCACTTATATCTTTTAGAGCATGGTGTTGGTTATATTTTAAAGAAATAGTTGCACTCTCATTATTCACTTATATATTTTTGAGAGTCTAATGATTAGCAATGTTAATATGCACGGGTTATGAATTTGGTCCTGATATGATAGGTATTCAAGAGGGATATAATAAAAACTTTCATGTAGATCACTGAATATGATAAGTTTGATTCCTTGCAAAAGTTTTGCGATATTAAGATGGTAATATGTGGGAGGTATTATTATATAATTGTGGTTTAGTAATAATATTGGTGTTAAGGTTTGTGATTCCTGAAGCATGCACGTATGATCTGTCGTTATGCTAAGAAGTTGGAGCATGATTTCTTGTTGATTGTCTACCTTATGAGTGGCGGTCGGGGACGAGCGATGGACTTGTCCTACCAATCTATCCCCCTAGGGGCATGCGTAGTAGTACTTTACTTTGAGGTCTAATAAACTTTCGCAATAAGTATGTGAGTTCTTTATGACTAATGTGAGTCCATGGATTATACGCACTCTCACCCTTCCGCAATTTGCTATCCTCTTCGGTACCGTGCATTGCCCTTTCTCACATCGAGAGTTGGTGTAAACTTCGCCGGTGCATCCAAACCCCGTGATATGATACGCTCTATCACACATAAGCCTCTTTATATCTTCCTCAAAACAGCCACCATACATACCTATCATGGCATTTCCATAGCCATTCTGAGATATATTGCCATGCAACTTCCACCATTCCGTTTTTATGACACACATCGTCATTGTCATATTGCTTTGCATGATCATATAACTGACATAGTATTTGTGGCTCAGCCACCGTTCATCATTTTTATACATGTTATGCTAGCATCTTTGCACATTCTGGTACAGTGCCAGAGGCAATCATATAGAGTCATATTTTTGTTCTAGTATCGAGTTGTAAGTAAATAAAAGTGTGATGATCATCATTATTAGAGCATTGTCCTAGTGAGGAAAGGATGATGGAGACCATGATTCCCCCACAAGTCGGGATGAGACTCCGGACGAAAAAAAAATGAGAGAAAAAGAGAGAAGGGGCAATGTTACTATCCTTTTTCCACACTTATGCTTCAGAGTAGCACCAAGTTTTTTATATAGAGTGTCTCCTATTTTGTCACTTTCATATACTAGTGGGAATTTTTCATTATAGAACTTGGCTTGTATATTCCGATGATGGGATTCCTCAAATGCCCAAGGTCTTCATGAGCAAGCAAGTTGGATGCACACCCACTTAGTTTTCATGTTGAGCTTTCATACACATATAGCTCTTAGTGCATCCATTGCATGGCAATCCCTACTCCTCGCATTGACATCAATTGATGGGCATCTCCATAGCCCGTTGATTCGCCTTGTCGATGTGAGACTATCTTCTTATTTTTGGCTTCTCTTATTTATCTCTACCACCACACTCTATTCCACCCATAGTGCTATATCCATGGCTTGCGCTCATGTATTGTGTGGGGGTTGAAAAAGCTGAAGCGCGTTAAAAAGTATAAACCAATTGCTCGGCTTGTCATCGGGGTAGTGCATGATAAATACTTTGTGTTAAGAAGATGGCGCATGACAGGATTATATGATTTTGTAGGGATAACGTTCTTTAGCATTTTTATTTTGAAAGACATGATTTTTTATTAGTATGCCTGAGTATTGATGTCTTTATATCAAATTATAGACTATTGATTTGAATCATTTGGATCTTATTATTCATACCGTAAGAGAGAGATTATATCAAATTATTCATGCCGAGGACGAGCAGGAATTAAGCTTGGGGATGCTGGATACGTCTCCAACATATCTATAATTTTTTATTGTTCCATGCTATTATAGTATCAATCTTGGATGTTTTATATGCAATTATATGCATTATATATCATTTTTCGGGACTAACCTATTAACCCAGTGCATACTGCCAGTTGATGTTTTCTGCTTGTTTTTACCTTTTCAGAAAATCATTAACAAAAAGTGCCCAAACAAGAAAAAACTTTGGGTTAATTTTTTCTGGACCAGAAGAGACCCACGAAGCTTCGGGAGAAGACCAGAAGAGCCATGAGGAGGCGGCAAGCCTGGAGGGCGCGCCCCCCCAGGCTTGTGGGCCTCTCGTGGCACCTCTTGACCTAATTCCAGTGCCACAAATTCCCAAATATTCCAAAAGCAATAGGGAGATAGAAGAAAAAACCTTTCCACCGCCGCAAGCCTCTGTTCTTCCGCGATCCCATCTGGAGGCCTTTTCCGGTACTCTGCCAGAGGGGGAATCGATCACGGAGGGCTTCTTCATCAACCTTGCTGCCCTTCCGATGATGTGTGAGTAGTTTACCACAGACCTACGGGTCCATAGCTAGTAGCTAGATGGCTTCTTCTCTCTCTTTGATCTTCAATACCATGTTCTCCTCGATGTTCTTGGAGTTCTATCTGATGTAATCTTCTTTTGCGGTGTGTTTTTTGGGATCCGATGAATTGTGAGTTTATGATCAGATTATTCATGATAAATATTTGAGTCTTCTCTGAACTCTTTTATGCATGATTATTATTGCTTTGTATTTCTCTCCGATCTATCGATTTAGTTTGGCCTACTAGATTGATTTGTCTTGCAATGGGAGAGGTGCTTTGTGATGGGTTCAATCTTGCGGTGCTCAATCCCAGTGACAGAAGGGGACATGACATATATTTTTATTGTTGCCATTAAGGATAAAAATATGGGTTTTAATCATATTACTTAAGGCGTTACTCTGTTTCATACTTAATACCCTAGATGCATGCTGGATAGTGGTCGATGGGTGGAGTAATAGTAGTAGATGCTGGCAGGAGTCGGTCTACTTGTGTCGGATGTGATGCCTATATACATGATCATTGCCATGAATCTGTCATAATTATTTGCTTTTCTATCAATTGCCCAACAGTAATTTGTTTACCCATCGTATGCTATGTGTTCGAGAGAGAAGCCTCTAGTGAAAACTATGGCCCCCGGGTCTACTCTATCATATATAAAAAAACCTAAAAATACCTTGCTGCAATTTATTTTCTTTTATTTTAATTATTATTTTAGTTTATATATTTATCTCTATAAGATTTAATCCTTGCAAATAACCGCTAAGAGGATTGACAACCCTCTTATTTGCGTTGGGTGCAAGTGTTTGCTCTTGTGTGTGCAGGTGCGCTTAACGGAATTTTGCTTGGTTCTCCTACTGGATTGATAACCTTGGTTCTTAACTGAGGGAAATACTTATCTCTACTGTACTGCATCATCCTCTCCTCTTCGGGGAAATACCAACGCAGACTACAAGTAGCATTTCACACCTATCCAAGGGGGTTGTCCCTAATATAAATAGGCCAGCTCTTCCCTTCATTGGGGACTTTTGCCATTTCTATCAAAGACCAAAGACATAGACTCCTCATGAGATTGGAGATCTCTTGTTATCCTTATTCTCGTGATTCCTTGTGAAGTCGCTCCTAATCGGTGCTCCACGACTAGATCGTGTTGTGTGGGTTAGAGTTCGTGGTTTCCTTGTGGATTGCACCTATCCCGTACTCCACGACTTGAGTGTGGTTGTGTAGGGCAGTATTGCGGGTTGTGGATCGGCGAATGTTCGGATTGCAAGCTTCAGTGAGCATCCTCCTCGTTGGGTCATAATCTCTTATTTTCTGTTTTTCGGCTGCTTGCAGCTAGTTATCCCCTCAATTTATCGATCCTACGCCATGAAGATCGGACCTCCCCTTGTACACCCTCTTCCCTGAAGATGGTGTCGCATCATCTGGTATCAGAGCAAGCTTTACACGGTAGGATCTGTATCTTTGTTGCTAGATCTATCCTTTTTAGTTTGGTTTTTTCCCGTCCTAAAGTCCAAAGACAGAAAAAGCCACACACAAAAAATCCAAGCCTTTGTTGTTGAGATCTAGTTGTTTGCTTTCCTCTTTGTGTTTGCACTGAGTTCAGTCCAAAATTGCTGCTGTTTTTCTTTGAGTCTTGTTGTTGGATCTTTTGTGTTGCAGAAAAAAAATAGAAAAAGAAAGGAAAAAAAGAGAGAAAAAAAATAAAGAAAAAAAAGAGAAGAGAAAGTGTTGAGCAAGTGTGCAATCATATTTTGTTTGGTGAGAAATTTCAGAAGTTGTAGTGGCAAGTGTTGCAGCTCAAACATGGTGCAAGGATCTACAAAAAATTTCTTGTTTCTTTTGGTTTGCATCGATTGGATCTCAGCACTAGCCCTCCTCATTTTACCCCACCAAGATCCACCCAAAAACCATCAGCTTCTTTCCTTTCATTTGCCCGTCCTCCCCTGATTTGCTACCATCGTACAACCTGTGGCACCCCAGCTCAGAGGATTGGTTTACCCAGTGTTTCCAACCCCGAGATCATGTCTTCTGGAAACACACAACAACTTGGAACAGAACAGAACTGATCTTTATTGATAAATCTCGAGTACAAGCTCATAATTTACATCGATAGCGAGGCCAGAAGCACATCATGTGCTAAGACAATATCTACATTATTTATGGAACATAGCAGGGCCTTGATACTACTAGGTGATTCTACGGCGTAGTGGAACATAGCGCGGAAAACTCCATCCACAGGGACACTGTTGGGGACACGGGCTAATTAGCATAGGACGAACCATCGGGACCTCCGTCCTCGGCTTCTCCTGCATCTGGCATGATACGCCAGGTGAGTACTTGGAATGTACTTGCAAGCTCACAACAACCATAACAATGTAGCAAACAACAGCATGGCAATGATCATATTAAGTGCTTAGATGGTTTACTTACTGTTACCGAATATCAACTTACTCTCTTCTGGGTTGTCCCACAACCCTCGAGATACTCATGATCCATAGAGTACTCTCGAGCATAAGACAAGTTCTTCCATCATTATTAACATTATTGCGGTTGATCACTCAGTGTGACCTGGTGCGGACTGCCAATACCGTGGACGCGGCTATTCGAATAGAGTCTTACACTCTGTAGAGGTTGCGCACTTTACCCACACCATGGAGCTCCTTGTCTCGTACCTCGGTACACTTCCCTTTTCGGGTGGATCGTTGTTGCTCCACCGAAACCTGCCTCACCCGTGACTCTTCCATCGTACCACCGACAATCATACCCTCCCAGGGTCATGTCCTGGGTGGCCCCTGTGTCACCCCGTGACACCTGCCACCATCGTGGCCAACTAACTGTCCCAAATGGGGACGCCGGCAAAATAACTCAACTGGGCTCACAGGATTATCGTTGTCTACCTGATCAGGGCAGCATGAACGCATAACCCTCCCTCTTTTGGTGGTACCGACAAAAGATCACGCAGTCAGACCAAGTCAAGGCCGTCCCATACCGGCAGATGTGGCTGCACGGATAAGTCCGGGTCAGTGGCACTTGATCAACCAATTAGGCTTAGTTTTAGCAAGTACTTAACAAGCATGGTTATTTATCATGAATAACTTAACATGGCAGTAGCTATGCATCCAAGTAATTTGCTATGAATTATCACATACTTAAATAATGTAGAAAATCAAATTAAATGACCAATACTATTGCAATGCTTCATGTAATGGATGATGTGGCTTGCCTTGCTCTGTTGGGTTGTCCACAAACTCCTGGGCTTCAAAACCAAAAGTATTTTCCTCTGAAAATATTTTAAAAAGGGAAAGGAAAATGTCACATAACACATTTCTGTTCACCAGAAATTCTGTGAGCATGAGAAAAATACCAAAATTTACCAGAAAATAGAGGGGCTCAAGACAAACCCAATGCAAAAAGAATCAATTGATTTGGACTTATGGATAAAAAGTTATGAGGGATCAAAGTTACTGGTCAAATATGATTTAAAAACAGAAAATAGAAAAAACTACAGGGGGCCACGTCGAAGGCGTAAAGTGGAGGGGCGTCTCCACTTACCGCTTCGGCGCGCGCGGGTGAGCCGCTGACGAGCGGGCCCCGTTGTCAGATTTTAAAGGGGAGAGAGAGAGAGAACAGAGCACTGCGGCTCTCCGGCGATGGTCGCCGGCGATGCGGACGGCGGCGAGGTCCGGCGACTACGGGGATGGAACGAGCTGACGGAGACAAACACGTACATACCCGTGGATTGGCGAGAGATGGCCGAACGACGTTGTCCCCTTCCTCTCCGGCGGCGGTGGTTTTCGCGTGTCACCGGAGACGACAATTTCGGCAAGGTTTCGGCCAGGGAAGAGCTCGGGCGGGGTCAGGGGAGCTAGCTGAGCTCGCGGGTGGAGTCAGTGGAGGCTAGTGTGGAGTGAAACGGCGAGGTGGCAGAGCTCGGGTGGCGGCGGATCGCCGGCGAGATGCGAGGCCAGAGGGCCTCTCGGCCTTGGCTCGTTGTTTGGGAGCTCGATTGGGAGCGGGTGGAGTGTGGTGAGGAGCTAGGAGGACTGGGCTCGGCCTTTTATAGGCGGGGTGGAGCTCTCTGGAACGGGTTGAGCTCGGGCCACGTCGCCGGTGCAAGGACGCCGCGCTGGCTGGCTTGGCACGGGCGACGGGATAGGAGATGGCAGGAGAAGTTAATGCGGCAGTGGCAGCTTGCGGAGGAAGACGACGGCCAACAGGGCCACTGTGGCCGCACGGGTGCCACAGTGCCAGTGTGCGGTGGCGGCCGCCGGGAGCATTTCCGGCGAGGGGGGAACTCCAGAAGGGCCAGGTGGTTGGAGGAGAGGTTATCAGCGAGCTGAGACAAGGCACGGCCACGTGGGGCAGCCGGATGCATCACATCAGACGCGGGCGCGGTGCAGAGCGCGCGCATTGGCATGCCAATGCCGTGCTCACCACGGATACTGGCATCTGGAAGCCACGCACGTCTGGCGCATCTTGTCTAACACGTCGACCCTCGACCACTTAGTCCCCCTGTGCCTCTGGTTTGGCTAGATACATGCTGGTTCGAAGTGTAGCTTCAGCTATAGTTTCTGACAGAAACTTTGGGAGAGCTCTAGAGGAGAGGTGAGCTGGAGATGAAGCCAGTAGAGATGTCTGGGATGATCTACTTTGGAAGGACTACAAAGTGGCCAAATTTGAGAGATTTTCATCAAGATTTGAATGGGGTTCATGTACAACTGCTGCTACTGGTCCAGAAGCAAGATGAGCTTGTAGCACTCATATGGTTGATCTGCTGGAGCTGGAATTTGGTGTATGAGGGTTATTTGGTGGATAGAAGATGTCATAAAAATTTCAGCTCAATTGGATACCTCTATATGGTACTTCCTTCACAGAGGTTGTAAATGAGCAGGAACTTGGCAGAATATTGCTGCTGAAAATTTGTACTGGACATGATGATATTTGTGGATATTGTGGCAAGATAGGTTCCCTACTATCTCAGGGAATTATTTGAGAGTTTTCTGAGTTGGGAAAATATGAGTTGCTTCACAAATGGCCTGTGCTCTCCAGAAGGTAAATGGAGTTTTTTGGACAAAATTTTATACTGGACCATGAGATGTTTTTGAAGATTGTGGGAGTAGATAATGACAAGAAGGTGTGGTATTAATTTGGGATATTTCTGATCATCAGAACTATAGGTCGCTTCATAACCCATAGTGATGGCAGATTTTCCCAAAGGAAGAAAATGAATTATTGGGAAAGATTGAGAATTGAAATTTGATCCAGTAGGTGTGTGGCAAGCTTTTGGCAAGATGCTGAGGGCTTTGGATCACTTAGAGAGATTCAGAAGTTTCCTAAGTCCAAAGTCAACTGAAAAGATTCAAAAACCAGAAAGATTTTGAAAAGAAAAAGTTGCCAAAAACCAGGGTGTCACAAACCTACCCCACTTAGAATGAATCTCGTCCTCGAGATTCGGTTTCTCCGGGAACAAGTGTGGATATGCTGATCTCAGAAAATCCTCTCTTTCCCAAGTAGCTTCCTCCTCAGTGTGATGCTCCCACATTACTTTGTAAAATTTGATTACTTTACTCCTGGTAGTTCTTTCCATCTCATCCAATATTCTGATAGGTTTTTCCTCAGAGGTCAAATCCTTAGTCAGCTCTAGCTCACTCATATCTGCCTGCTTGATTGGTGGTGCAATGCACTTTCTCAGTTGTGAAATGTGAAAGACATCGTGAACGTCAGACAACTCTGGTGGTAACTCCAACTGATATGCCACTCTGCCTCTTCTAGCCATTACTGGAAAGGGACCGATATATCTCGGTGCAAGCTTTCCTCGTGTATGAAATCTCTTTATCCCTTTCATGGGGGTAACTCGGAGATAAGCATATTCTCCGGGCTCAAAAGTTACTTCTCTATGTTTAGGGTCATAGTAACTCTTTTGACGGGACTTGGCTGCTTGAAGACGTTCCGGAATATCCTTGACTTGTTTCTCAGCCTCAAGCATCAAATCCGTGCCGAAGATATGGCTGTCTCCTGTCTGAGACCAATTTAAAGGAGTGCGACACTTTCGTCCATACAGAGCTTCAAATGGTGACATCTTGAGACTCGACTGATAACTGTTATTGTAAGAGAATTCTGCATAGGGTAGACTATCCTCCCATTTTGGGTCCATAGGTGAGAGCACAAGACCGAAGCATATCTTCCAATATCTGGTTCACACGTTCAGTCTGTCCATCTGTCTGTGGATGATATGTCGTACTATGCTTTAGTGCGGTTCCCAGGGCTTGGTGCAATCGTAGCCAGAATGCTGAAGTGAACAAGGAGCCTCTATCTGATGTGATAGAGTTGGGTACCCCGTGAAGGCTGACTATCCGAGACATGTAGAGCTGTGCAAGCTGATTAGCTTTGAAAGTGGTGTTTACCAGAATAAAGTGAGCCACTTTTGTAAGTATATCCACGATGACCCAGATAGCATCATGGCCTCTTGTTGACTTGGGTAGTCCAACAATGAAGTCCATGCATATGTCATCCCATTTCCACTGGGGAACTGGTAAAGGTTGCAATAGTCCAGCGGGTTTCTGGTGTTCAGCCTTGACTCTGTTGCAGATGTCACAACATGCGACATAGTATGCAATGTCCCTTCGCATTCCTGGACACCAAAAGGTTTCCCTTAAGTCCTGGTACATTTTTGTTCCTCCCGGATGGATAGAGTATGCAGATTCATGTGCCTCTCTGAGTATTTGCTGTCTCAATTTTTCTTGATCAGGCACGCATATTCGGTTCTGAAATCTTAAGGTGCCTTGGTCATCAATATGGAAGGACTTGGCCTTTCCTTGCGGATTATGTTCCTTGATTTCTTGTATACCTTTATCTGCTTTTTGAGCTGCCTTAATTTCTTCCATGAGTGTTGGAATGATTTCCATTGTATCCGGGCTAATTGGGCCGCATAGCACCATATTCAGCTTAGCAAATTCTTCTTGTAGCCTAGGATGGATACCCTCCATTATTGCTTTTATGGTGCCTTGTTTTCTACTGAGAGCATCGGCGACCACATTGGCTTTTCTCGGATGATGATTAATCCCATTGTCATAGTCCTTGACCAGCTCGAGCCATCTTCTCTGTCTGAGATTAAGATCGGGTTGGGTGAAAATATACTTGAGACTCTTATATGGTCCGTGTATATTTCACATCGCTGCCCAATGAGGTAATGCCTCCAAATCTTTAATGCATGAATCACGGCTGCTAATTCCAAATCATGAGTGGGATAGTTCTCTTCATGGGGTCGTAGCTGTCTGGATGCATATGCTACAACCTTTCCTTCTTGCATTAGAACGCAACCGATTCCACGCCTGGAAAGCATCACAATATATGTCAAAGCTCTTGTGGATGTCTGGAAGAACTAAGACAGGGGCCGTAGTTAGCCTCGTCTTTAATTCCATGAAACTGCTGTCACATTCTTCTGTCCAGGCAAATTTGTGGTTCTTTTTCAACAGTTTTGTTAATGGCTTGGCTATTTTTGAGAAGCCTTCAATGAAGCGACGATAATAGCCTGCCAATCCCAGGAAACTGCGGACTTCCGTTACTGTGGCTGGTGTCTTCCAGTTTAATACCGCGATCACTTTGCTGGGGTCGACGGCCACACCTTGTTCTGATAGAACATGTCCCAGAAACCCCACCTCTCTTAGCCAAAATTCACATTTACTGAATTTGGCATACAAGCGATGGGTCCTTAGTCTTTCCAGGACCGTACGGAGGTGTTGCGTGTGCTCTTCTTCATCTTTGGAGTAGATAAGAATATCATCGATGAATACTACCACGAATTTGTCCAAGAAGTCCATGAAGACCTTGTTCATCATGCTCATGAAGTGGGCTGGAGCATTTGTCAGCCCAAATGACATGACTATAAATTCATATAGACCATATCTAGTAGTGAAGGCTGTCTTGGGGATATCTTCTTTCCTGATTTTTAACTGATGATACCCCGTTCGAAGATCAATCTTGGAGAATACCCGGGCCCCGTTTAATTGGTCAAACAAATCATCAATGCGGGGAAGCGGATATTTATTTTTAATGGTGACCTCATTCAACTGGCGATAGTCCACGCACATCCGTAGGCTGCCATCCTTCTTCTTTAGAAACAGCACAGGTGATCCCCATGGCGAGGTACTTGGACGAATGTACCCTTTTTGTAGTAATTCATCCAGCTGTTTCTTTAATTCCACCAGCTCTGGAGAAGGCATGCGGTAGTACTTCTTATAGATTGGAGCGGTTCTGGGAACAACATCAATAGCGAACTCTAGTTCCCGATCAGGTGGCATTCCTGGTATTTCTTCTGGAAATACGTCCGGAAATTCACTGACTACTGGAATCAGATTTATGTCTGTAGCAGTGGATTGAATGCCATTCCTTTCTTTGACACCATTCTGCTAGCAGTGAATTGCACTGTTTGGCCTGCCGGGTTAACCAATGTCACCTTCCTGGTGGCACAGTTGATACACACCTGATGTGGTGTCAACCAATCCATCCCCAGTATTATATCCAGTCCAGGGGATTCAATGCCAACAAGAGTAGCTGGAAACTTGACGCCATGTATCGAAATTTCCAGATCCTTGTATATCACATTTGTTCTGAGCATGGAGCCAGGGGATTATACCACCATGATTTTGTCCAAAAGAGAAGGAGAAAATTTGTGCAAGGTGGCAAAACTCCGCGAAATAAATGAATGAGAAGCCCCAGAATCAAATAAAATTATTGCAGGTATGTTGTTAATAGACAACATACCAAGGACCACATCTGGTGCTTCACGGGCTTCCTCAGCGGAGATATGATGGACTTGGCCGCGATAGAAGTTCGGATTGGGGCGGCGTCCAACATTGTTGACTTGTGGCTTGTAGTCGGATGATGGCTTCCCATTTCTCGTGGGGCACTGCTTGGAGTAATGCCCGCCCTGGCCACAATTAAAGCAAGTGTTGTTGCGGCGGCAGTCCTCCAACACTGGCTGTTTGCCGAAGGTCTTGTCCTAGCTGACGGGCTTATTGTGGTTGTTACCATTATTCCAGGCAGGCTTGTACTCAGATGAACCTGGTTGCCAGATGTGTGGCTTCTGCGCAAACTGCTCACGGTTGTCCTTCTTGGGTTCAAACTTCCGCTTGCGATCATCATATCTTGACTTATGCTCCCGTTCAGCTATGAAAGCCTTGTTCACCAAAGTCTTGAAGTCAGGAAAGTCAAGCATACAAAGCTGATAGCGGAGGGTATGATTGAGTCCTCCTAGAAATTGATCAATCTTTCTTTCTTCTGTGGACACGTCATGGGTGGAGTACCGTGCCAGATTATTAAACTTGTTCAGATACTCACCCACTGACATATTCCCTTTAGTAAGGGCCAGAAATTCCCTCTGCTTCACCTTCATTATGCCGGTAGGAATATGATACTTGCGGAATACCTCTTTGAATTTCTCCCAAGAAATATCTTCCCCAGAAGGCCACATTATTTTTGTATTGTCCCACCATATAGCATCTGGTGCCTCCAGGTAGTGAGTAACAAAAGGAACCTTGTCTGACTCATCACAGCGGGCTATGTCCAATTTATTTTCCATGGTCCTCAGCCAATCGTCAGCTTCCATAGGATCCACAGCTTGACCAAAACTGGGTGGCTTGGTTCGCTGAAAATCAGACAATTTAGAGTGTGTCCCATTGTTGTGATTCTGACCCACCATGGTCTGCATACTTTTCAGAAATTCCATGAGATCTTGATTTCTTTTCTCTTCAAACATTCTCATGATCTGATCAGTGGTCGGTGACTATGGTGGTGGAGGTGGTAAATCTTCTGGTGACTGTCCTGCTTGTCTAGCGGATCGACGAACGGGAGTTCCATCGCCACCTTGATTACTACACCTCATCATCCTAAATTTGTTCCCATTTCAAAATACCGAATCGATGAGCAACATCCATAAGGGAAAGCATGATAGTGTGACACCAGAAAAGAAACCAAATAAAAAGAGAAGATAAAGAAGACAACATAATTATACAAGGCAACCCAACATCATACATGACAAGCTAGTAGGGGGATTATCATGACTGGACTGCTCATACGGCAGTTGACATATGGAGAGATGCTATGATGCATGCACTGAAGCTCAAGTCTCCACTCTAGTAGCGCGGGTGGCACGAACACTGGCAAACTGAAGACTCCTCGTCGTCTGATCCTGTCTCGGAATCTGAGCTGATGATGTGGATCTCGGCCTCCGGATTAAAGGTAACATGGCGACGCTGACGAGAAGGTTCTCCCTCTGAAGGAGAAGAAGCACGACGCCACAGCATCGGAGCAGCTGGAGTAGCTAGGAGTGAGGCCCACTCTGCCGGGGTCTCACGTCGGTTACTAGATGAAAAGCCCGGCGGTCCGAACGAGCTAGAAGGAGTCTCAGAAGGTGGAACGGGTGGAGTATACACAAGTGAAAACGGAGGTGGAGGAGGAGACCGTGCTGCCGCAACAGCTGCAAGTGCCCCTCGGGCATGAGTCAGCTCCTCAGCTAGTGAAGTGATCATACGGTAACTGGCGTTCAGATAACGAGATAAAACACCAGTAGCACGATCACTCGCCGGGTCAACAGGTGCGAAAAGGACTCGCCCTGTCGCAGGCGACAGGGTGGGGTAATGAAAGAAACCTGGATGAGTCTGCATCTCGACCTCGCGGAAGCGCAAGTCAGTGAGAGCCTCCATCGAAGCAAACTGGATCGCCAGCTCCGGAGTAGAAGCAGTTCCGCCCTTGGAAGAGCGGGAGTAGCTGCGAATGTCCGAACTCGCAGTAAGAAAGGTCGCCGCGTGATACTCGTACACTGAACCAGCAAGCTTCTCTCGGAACACCTGGTACACTGGGTCTTCGCCGTTGGAATACAGCCGAAGCCAGACACTACGAAGCAGAACTAGAAAAGTGAACGGTGCCGGCTCATGATTGTAGTGGTACGGAACTAGTGCCATCTACACTCACAAGGCCAACAGTTAGCATAATAAAAACTATATGCATGCCACGAAGCAATCAGATGCAACAAGCAAGACACATCTCAAGACTCTAAAGTAATCGCGGTTCTAGCGCAGGGTTAACTAGGGTGTCCTACAGTCAGCGCGGCTGTGATACCAAGCGTTTTGGCACCCCGGCTCAGAGGACCGGTTTACCCAGTGTTTCCAACCCAGAGATCATGTCTCCTGGAAACACAAAACAACTTGGAACAGAACAGAACTGGTCTTTATTGATACATCTCGAGTACAAGCTCATAATTTACATCGATAGCGAGGCCAGAAGCACATCATGTGCTAAGACAATATCTACATTATTTATGGAACATAGAAGGGCCTCGATACTACTAGGTGATTCTAAGGCGTAGCGAAACATAGCGCGGAAAACTCCATCCACAGGGACACTGCTGGGGACACGGCCTAGTTAGCGTAGCACGAACCATCGGGACCTCCATCCTCGGCTTCTCCTGCATCTGGCATGATACGCCAGGTGAGTACCTGGAATGTACTCGCAAGCTCACAGCAACCATAACAATGCAGCAAACAACAGCATGGCAATGATCATATTAAGTGCTTAGATGGTTTACTTACTGTTACCGAATATCAACTTACTCTCTTCCGGGTTGTCCCACAACCCTCGAGATACTCATGATCCATAGAGTACTCTCGAGCATAAGACAAGCTCTTCCATCATTATTATCATTATTGCGGTTGATCACTCAGTGTGACCTGGTGCGGACTGTCCAATACAGTGGACGCGGCTATTCGA
Source organism: Elymus sibiricus (assembly GCA_039707655.1). NCBI lineage: Eukaryota > Viridiplantae > Streptophyta > Magnoliopsida > Poales > Poaceae > Elymus > Elymus sibiricus. The sequence goes on along the minus strand of CM077666.1, from coordinate 409,387,871 downwards.
ATAGATTCTTACACTCTGCAGAGGTTGCGCACTTTACCCACACCATGGAGCTCCTTGTCCCGTACCTCGGTACACTTCCCTTTTCGGGTGGACCAGTGCTGCTCCAATGAAACTTCCCTGACCCGTGACTCTTCCATCGTACCACCGACAATCATACCCTCCCAGGGTCATGTCCTGGGTGGCCCCTGTGTCACCCCGTGACACCTGCCACCATCGTGGCCAACTAACTGTCCCAAACAGGGACGCCGGCAAAATAACTCAACTGGGCTCACAGGATTATCGTCGTCTACCTGATCAAGGCAGCACGAACACATAACCCTCCCTCTTTTGGTGGTACCAACAAAAGAGCATGCAGTCAGACCAAGTCAAGGCCGTCCCATACCGGCAGATGTGGCTACACGGATAAGTCCGGGTCGGTGGCACTTGATCAACCAATTAGGTTTAGTTTTAGCAAGTACTTAACAAGCATGGTTATTTATCATGAATAACTTAACATGGCAGTAGCTATGCATCCAAGTAATTTGCTATGAATTATCACATATTTAAATAATGCAGAAAATCAAATTAAATGACCAATACTATTGCAATGCTTCATGTAATGGATGATGTGGCTTGCCTTGCTCTGTTGGGTTGTCCACAAACTCCTGGGCTTCAAAACCAAAAGTATTTTCCTCTGAAAATATTTTCAAAAGGCAAAGGAAAATGTCACATAACACATTTCTGTTCACCAGAAATTCTGTGAGCATGAGAAAAATACCAAAATTTACCAGAAAATAGAGGGGCTCAAGACAAACCCAATGCAAAAAGAATCAATTGATTTGGACTTATGGATAAAAAGTTATGAGGGGTCAAAGTTACTGGTCAAATATGATTTAAAAACAGAAAATAGAAAAAACTACAGGGGACCATGTCAAAGGCGTAAAGTGGAGGGGCGTCTCCACTTACAGCTTCGGCGCGGGCGGGTGAGCCGCTGACGAGCGGGCCCCGTTGTTAGATTTAAAAGAGGAGAGAGAGAGAACAGAGCACTGCTGCTCTCCGGCGATGGTCGCGGGCGATGCGGACGGCGGCGAGGTCCGGCGACTACGGGGATGGAACGAGCTCACGGAGATGAACACGTACGTACCCGTGGATTGGCGAGAGATGTCCGGACGACGTCGTCCCCTTCCTCTCCGGCGGCGGTGGTTTTCGGGTGTCGCCGGAGACGGTGATTCCGGCAAGGTTTTGGCCAGGGAAGAGCTCGGGCGGGGTCAGGGGAGCTAGCTGAGCTCGCGGGTGGAGTCAGTGGAGGCTGGGGTGGAGTGAAACGGCGAGGTGGCAGAGCTCGGGTGGTGGCGGATCGCCGGCGAGATGCGAGGCCAGAGGGCCTCTTGGCCTTGGCTCGTTGTTTGGGAGCTCGATTGGGAGCGGGTAGAGTGTGGTGAGGAGCTAGGAGGGCTGGGCTCGGCCTTTTATAGGCGGGGTGGAGCTCTCTGGAACGGGCGGAGCTCGGGCCACGTTGCTGGTGCAAGGACGCCGCGCTGGCTGGCTTGGCACGGGCGACGGGATAGGAGAGGGCAGGTGAAGTTAATGCGGCAGTGGCGGCTTGCGGAGGAAGACGACGGCCAACAGGGCCACTATGGCCGCACGGGTGCCACAGTGCTCATGTGCGGTGGCGGCCGCCGGGAGCGTTTCCAGCGAGGGGAGAACTCCAGAAGGGCCAGGTGGTTGGAGGAGAGGTTGTCGGCGAGCTGAGACAAGGCACGGCCATGCGGGGCAGCCGGATGCATCACATCAGACGCGGGCGCAGTGCAGAGCGCGTGCATTGGCATGCCAATGCCGTGCTCACCACGGGTACTGGCATCTGTAAGCCACGCACGTCTGGCGCATCTTGTCTAACACATTGACCCTCGACCACTTAGTCCCCCTGTGCCTCTAGTTTGGCTAGATACTTGCTGGTTCGAAGTGTAGCTTTAGCTACAGTTTCTGACAGAAACTTTGGGAGAGCTCTAGAGGAGGGGTGAGCTGGAGATGAAGCCAGTAGAGATGTCTGGGATGATCTACTTTCGAAGGACTACAAACTGGCCAAATTTGAGAGATTTTCATCAAGATTTGAATGGGGTTCATGTACAACTGCTGTTACTGGTCCAGAAGCAAGATGAGCTTGTAGCACTCATATGGTTGATCTGCTAGAGCTGGAATTTGGTGTGTGAGGGTTATTTGGTGGATAGAAGATGTCATAAAAATTTCAGCTCAATTGGATACCTCTAGATGGTACTTCCTTCACAGAGGTTGTAAATGAGCAGGAACTTGGCAGAATATTGCTGCTGAAAATTTGTAATGGACATGATGATATTTGTGGATATTGTGGCAAGATAGGTTCCCTAGTATCTCAGGGAATTATTCAAGAGATTTCTGAGTTGGGAAAATATGAGTTGCTTCACAAATGGCCAGTGCTGTCCAGAAGGTAAATGGAGTTTTCTGGACAAAATTTTATACTGGACCATGAGATGTTTTTGAAGATTGTGGGAGTAGATAATGACAATATGGTGTGGTATTAATTTGGGATTTTTCTGATCATCAGAACTATAGGTTGCTTCATAACCCATAGTGATGGCAGATTTTCCCAAAGGAAGAAAATGAATTATTGGGAAAGATTGAGAATTGAAATTTGATCCAGTAGGTGTGTGGCAAGCTTTTGGCAAGATGTTGAGGGCTTTGGATCGCTTAGAGAGATTCATAAGTTTCCTAAGTCCAAAGTCAACTGAAAAGATTCAAAAACCATCCAAATTGCAGATAAAACCAGAAAGATTTTGAAAAGAAAAAGTTGCCAAAAACTAGGGTGTCACACAACCGCCAAGGAATCATTAGAATTTGGGTAAGCAAGAAGGTGAGCTGAGTGTTTTCCACACATATTTTTTTTGTCCACTTTCTTCCCAAGGATTAACATGGCAGGCTCCAACTCAAGTGTACATGGAGGAAATATTCAAGAAGATGAGTTCCCGAAGACTCGAGCGGCACTTGGTGATGTGTTTGAAGAAAGTATAGCTGCAGATTTGCAAAGGATGTTTGGAGGTCGTCTTCCTATCGCGGGCAATGGGGATCAACACCAACACAGCCCTGCTGCCTCGCTGGTCGGGAACAACTGACGATGTCGTGGCAATGAGGACCGCCATAATGGTTGTGGAAAAGCTGCGGGTGGCCATGTTGATGGTGCCTCTGCTGGTGGTGCTGAACGGAGGTCTGGTGACCTTGTTGCACCTCATGAGGGTGGGATGCATGGAGGAGAAGCTCGCGGGCGAGGCCATGACCCCCGCGGGTTTGCCGCTGATCACCGGCGACGAGCTGCACATGATGGTGATGACATCTCCCATGAAGATCTCTCCGAGCATGGTGACGAAGATGAAGGCATGGGGGACTATGAACCATACTCCCTGCCTCTCCATGGTGCTACTTTGGATCGCAATGGTCATCATTATGACCGTCGTGATCAAGATGACCGTGAAAACCAAGCAAGAGTGAAGCTACATGTGCCATCATTCACATGAATAGAGGATCCAGATGCATATATTGAGTGGGAGGAGAAGTGCGATCAGATCTTTTGCATCAATGGTTTTTCTGAAGCCAAGAGAGTTGATCTTGCTATTATGGAATTCTCTGGTTATGCTCTTACATGGTGGAATCTACTACAAGATGATCGTTTGATGTAGGGTAATAATTATATCCGTAGTTGGACTTTGATGAAGCAAGTCATGAGGCACTGTTTTGTTCCATCATACTATGAGAAAAAATTGTACAAGAGGTTATAGAGGCTTATCTAAGGTTCTTGCACTGTCAAGGAGTACTATAATGAGATGGAGAAGCTGTTGATCCGGACAAAAACCCAAGAGAGTGATGAAGCAAAGATAAAGAGATTCTTACATGGGCTGAATGATGAGATATCTGATTTTTGTGGAGGTGTTTCCTTATGATATGATGTCTGATGTTGTACGTCGAGCTATGAGAGTGGAGAAGAAGAACATGTGTAATGGTCGGTCCCAGAATTTCAAAGATTGTCCCGCTACTCCTTCATGGCAGCAACCACACCCTTTGTCGTGGTTTTGTCACGGCAGATGCCCTCGTGAAAGGACTTAGTGATGAGGCCATCGCACGAAGGTGGAAGCTTAACGGGTTGATTGGAACGCGAGAGACACGAGTTTACCCAGGTTCGGCTCCTCACGATGGAGGTAAAAGCCTACGTCCTGCTTGATTGTTATTGCTTGGGATCTCGATTACAAGGATGCGGATTCGCTAACCTAGCTCTCGAGAGATTGCAACTTAGTCTTTTCGCCCTAGGTGCTCCCCTTTATATAACAGGTCGAGCCCCTAGGTTTACATCAGAGTCCGGGTCGCACTGCTAACCCGTATCTTACTCTAACTCTAGTCATCTTGTTCTCCAAGGTAAATCTTACCTGACTGGTCCTTGCTTCACGAGCCGGCCCATGTGATGAGCCGGCCTTTACACCGAGTCTCTCTCAAGCCGGCCCAGTATGAATCTTCCAGGCCCGGCTGTGAAATAACCCACTGAGCCTCATAGCTCTACGGCCGGGTCATCTTCCTGCCGGGTCTCCACACTAGGAAATATCCCAAACATTAGCCCTCAGTTTAACTTGGATTTATCCACGCTAAACTCCATCCTGAAAAAACAAAGTAAAGGAATAATTGTGAAGAGCTTTAATCTCCGGGTCTATTTCTTGAGTCGGCCTTTTCTGCATCCTTCCAATTTCCATCCGTTATCCACAAATATATTTTCCGGGTCATTTGCCTCCTCAGACTTAGCACTTTCGCACCACTTCTCTGTACGATGTCATACCCACTCCCGCAAGATTCGAGCATGACATCATATCGCATCTTTGAATAGATTGTATTGTCTTGTCAGGCGCAAAAATCGAGGAGCCTCTTTAGCTGAAAATTACTGCGCCACCTCGGGGTTCTACCCCACCGTTTCGGTTTTACCCTGCCTATAAATAGGCTGGCGGCCCCTGGGGCTCATCTTTTACCTCTTCTGCTTCTTCACTCTTCTTCTTCCTCCCGCTCCCGATGCCACCGTGCCAACTCGAGCTCGCCGACCCCGAAAGCAGCAACAACATCAATTGCAGCGTCGTTGCCGGGACTCGCCGGAAACACCACGGCCGTGCTCGTGACCTCGACGCCTTCAAATCCCCTCTTCTGCGGATTTGTAAGTACCTCTTCTATCCCCATTGCTCTGTTCATCATAGTTCTTGTCAGTTCATCGGCGTCCTTTAGTATTCTTCACGAACGGTAGCTTGTAGATCTGAGATATCCTTTAATCCTCATTTGTTATGTCGCAAAACAACTCCGCAATATTTTCATCACCTTGCAGATTGTTTAAATTGCTCCGAATGAACCTCATTACGGTATCACCCCCATTCACAGAAGCAGACCTAGGTTTTTATTTTCCTTTCTAGCTTTTTTTTAAATCCGAAAATTTTCCCAATCTGCGTAATAACTGTTTGTAGCCTTATGACTTATTCACGATTGAACCTTTCTAATTGTCTTAGTGATCATGAGCCAGAGTTTTTTACCGACTTGCCATTGTCTTGGTAGTCATAACCCGGCATAATACCGGCTTGCCATCTGTTTTGTGGTAACCCGGCAAACTTTTGAATTTTGCCGGCTTATATTAGTTTCCTGCTTTCTCTATAGCTGAATCCATGGCTCCAAAAACCAACAAGATTGTCAACTGGGCCAAATCCAACATGTCGGAGCTCAGATTGCAGGCTTTGGTAGACTCCGGGTTACTCCCAACCCAAGAGCAGATCGAATGGCGAGCCCCCGAGGAAGAAATCCATCCTCAACCGGCTCAAAATGAGATTATTGTATTCAGCGATCATCTGGACAGAGGCTTCTGCCCCCCCGGGTTCCAAGTTCTTCCGGGATGTACTTCACTATTTTGCCATCAGGCCTAAGGACTTAGGCCCTAATTCCATTGTGAATTTGAGCCAGTTTCAAGTATTTTGTGATGTTTATCTACAGATAGAGCCGTCTATCAGTCTCTTCAAAGAATTCTTCTATCTTAACCATCAAACTGAGCACAAAGGTGGACCCAGCATAGAGCTTGGCGGGGTTTCTATTCAAAGAAGGAAGAACTCGGCCTTTTGATACGTCTCCAACGTATCTATAATTTTTGATTGTTCCATGCTATTATAGTATCAATCTTGGATGTTTTATATGCCGTTATATATCATTTTTGGGACTAACCTATTAACCCAGTGCCCAGTGCCAGTTCCTGTTTTCTACTTGTTTTTGCCTTTTTATAAAATCATTATCAAAAAGTGCCCAAACGAGAAAAAACCTTTGGATTAATTTTTTCTAGACCAGAACATACCCATGAAGCTTCGGGAGAAGACCAGAAGGGCCACGAGGAGGCGGCAAGCCTGGAGGGCGCCCAGGGGGGTAGGGCGCGCCCCTAGGCTTGTGGGCCCCTCGTGGGACCTCTTGACCGAATTCCAGTGCTATAAATTCCCAAATATTCCAAAACCAACAGAGAGACAGAAGAAAAAACCTTTCCGCCGCCGCAAGCCTCTGTTCTTCCGCGATACCATTTGGAGGCCTTTTCTGGTACTCTGTCGGAGGGGGAATCGATCACGAAGGGCTTCTTCATCAACCTTGTTGCCCTTCCGATGATGTGTGAGTAGTTTACCACAGACCTACGGGTCCATAGATTGTAGCTAGATGGCTTCTTCTCTCTCTTTGATCTTCAATACCATGTTCTCCAAGATGTTCTTGGAGTTCTATCCGATGTAATCTTCTTTTGCGGTGTGTTTGTTGGGATCCGAAGAATTGTAAGTTTATGATCAGATTATTCATGAGAAATATTTGAGTCTTCTCTAAAATCTTTTATGCATGATTATTATAGCTTTGTATTTCTCTCTGATCTATCGATTTAGTTTGGCCTACTTGATTGATTTGTCTTGCAATAAGTGAGGTGCTTTGTGATGGGTTCAATTTTGCGGTGCTCAATTCCAGTGACAGAAGGGGACATGACACGTATTTGTATTGTTTCCATTAAGGATAAAAAGATGGGGTTTAATCATATTGCTTGAGTTTACTTTGTCTACATCATGTCATCTTGCTTAAGCGTTACTCTGTTTCATACTTAATACCCTAGATGCATGCTGGATAGCGGTCGATGGGTGGAGTAATAGTAGTAGATGCAGGTAGGAGTCGGTCTACTTGTCTCTGACATGATGCCTATATACATGATCATTGCCATGAATCCGTCATAATTATTTGCTTTTCTATCAATTGCCCAACAGTAATTTGTTTACCCACCGTATGCTATGTGTTTGAGAGAGAAGCCTCTAGTGAAAACTATGGTCCTCGGGTGTACTTTACCATATATAAAAAACCTAAAAATACCTTGATGCAATTTATTTAGTTTTATTTTATTTAGTATTTTATTTTATCTATTTATCTCTATAAGATTTAATCCTGGCAAATAACCGCTAAGAGGATTGACAACCCTCTTGTTTGCGTTGGGTGCAAGTGTTTGCTCTTGTGTGTGCAGGTGCGCTTAACGGAATTTTGCTTGGTTCTCCTACTGGATTGATAACCTTGGTTCTTAACTGAGGGAAATACTTATCTCTACTGTACTGCATCATCCTCTCCTCTTCGGGGAAATACCAACGCAGACTACAAGTAGCAGGAAGAATTTCTGGCGCCGTTGCCGGGGAGACATCATCAAAATTACCAAGTACCTTTTCACAAATTATCATTCAATTGCATTTATTTTATTTTCCTTTTATTTGCATTTGCCTCTAGTTTTCATCTCCCTCACTTATATTTTTTTTTACAAAAACACAAAAATATTTTTATTTGCTTGTTTGCTAGTTTGCTTGCTTCGTCGCGATGTGTCAAGAAAATACAAAATTGTGTGACTTTTCCAATACTAATAATAATGATTTTATTAGTACTCCTATTGCTCCTCCCGCCACTAGTGCGGAGTCGTGTGACATTAATGCTGCTTTGCTTAATCTTGTTATGAAAGAACAATTTTCTGGTAGTCCTAATGAAGATGTTGCATCCCATCTAAATACTTTCGTTGAGCTTGGTGATATGCAAAAGTAGAAAGATGTGGATAATGATATTGTTAAATTAAAATTATTTCCATTCTCACTACGAGTTCGTGCTAAAACTTGGTTTTCATCCTTGCCTAGAAATAGTATTGATTCTTGGGATAAGTGTAAGGATGCTTTTATTACCAAGTATTTTTCTCCCGCTAAGATTATTTCTCTAAGAAATCAAATTATGAATTTTTAGAAACTTGAGCATGAACATGTTGCACAATCTTGGGAGAGAATGAAATTAATGATAAGAAATTGCCCAACTCATGGCTTAAATTTATGGAAGATCATACAAATTTTTTATGCGGGACTAAACTTTGTCTCTAGAAATTTGCTAGACTCTGCCGCAGGTGGTACTTTTATAGAAATTACATTGGGAGAAGCTACAAAACTTCTTGATAATATCATGACAAATTATTCTCAATGGCACACTGAACGAACTCGAACTGGTAAGAAGGTAAATTCTGTTGAAGAAATTAATACTTTGAGTGATAAGATGGATGCTTTATTGAAATTGGTTGCTAGTAAAAATGCTCATATTAATCCTAATGATGTGCTATTTTTTACCTTGATTGAGCAAAATAAAGATGCTATTGATGTGAATTTTGTCTCTAGAAATAATTTCAACAACAATGCTTATAGGGGTAATTTTAATCCTAGACCGTTTCCTGGAAATTCCTCTAATAATTATGGCAATCCCTATGGTAATTCTTATAATAATAATAATAATAATTATTATTATTATATTAGTATGCCCTCTGATCTTGAAAGTAATATTCAAGAATTTATTAGTTCGCAAAAGAACTTCAATGCTATGATAGAAGAAAAATTGAATAGAGTGGATGAATTGGCTAGGAACATGGATAGAATTGCTCATGATGTGGAAAATCTCAAAATTAAAATTTTGCCATCCAAGCATGATATAAATGATTCTATTAAAGCTATCTATGTATCCATTAATGAAAGTAAAGAAAGGACCGCTAGGTTGAGAGCTAAGCGAGAATTTCTAGAAAAAGCGATTCCACCCGGTTCCTATCGTAGTAATGATGAAGATATTAAAATGATTGGTGTTACTCCGATTGAATCATTATTTAGTAATATAAAACTTGATGAAAAAGGGACTGAAGAAGAGTCAACTCTAGATAGAAGGAGTCCCACTTGCTTGGAGGGTGATAACCTTAATGATAAAAATGAAAAAGGTGGGTTTGGAGAGTTCAAAACTTTAAATAGTAATGCACCCACTACTTTGGATTACAAGGACTTTAATTATGATAGTTGTTCTTTGATTGAGTGTATTTCCTTGTTGCAATCCATGATTAATTCACCAAATGCATATGAACAAAATAAAGCTTTCACTAAACATATTGTAGAAGCCATGGTGAAAGCACATGAAGAAAAACTTGAGTTGGAAGTATCAATTCCTAGAAAATTACAAGATGAATGGGAACCTACTATTAAAGTCAAAATTAAAGATTATGAATGTAATTCTATTTGTGATCTTGGTGCTAGCGTTTCTACTATACCGAAGTCTTTGTGTGATGTGCTAGGTCTCACCGACATGGATCCTTGTTCCCTTAATTTGCATCTTGCGGATTCTACTATTAAAAAGCCATTGGGTAGAATAAATGAAGTGCTTATTCTTGCAAATATAAATTATGTGCCCATGGACTTTATTGTTATTGATATTGAATGCAATCCTTCTTGCCCCATAATACTTGGTAGGCCTTTTCTACGAACAATTGGTGCTATTATTGATATGAAAGAAGGTAATATAAGATTCCAATTTCCATTAAAGAAAGGGATGGAACACTTCCCTATAAAGAGAATTAGAGCACCTTATGAATCTATTATGAGGGCCATCTATGGAATCAACTTGAAGGATGATAACACTTGAAACTATGCATTATGCCTAGCTAGGGGCATAAAACAATAGCGCTTGTTGGGAGGCAACCCAATCAATAAAATAAATTTTTGCTTTTACCTTCTGTTCTTGAGTGTTTACACAATTATAGCCTCTGTTATGATTGTATTTTTATGTTTTAATTAGTGTTTGTGCCAAGTAATGCCTTTGTGATGATTTGGAAGATAGTATGATTGATGCTGCTTGAAAACAGAAACTTTTGCGTCCAGTGTTGGAATTTTGGTTTTTCTCTAGAGCGTCAGAACCTTCTGAATTTTTTTACACAATATTAATATATTAATTTCCCACGTTTTCCTAATGTTTCCGAATTTTTGGAGTTACAGAAGTATGACGTTAATTCAGATGTTTACAGACTGTTCTGTTTTAGACAGATTCTGTTTTTGTTGCATAGTTTGCTTATTTTGATGAATCTATGGATCGTATCGGGGGGTATGAGTCATGGAGAAGTTGGAGTAAAGTATCATTATGACAATATTAAATATGAATCAATTTACAACAGTACCTAAAGTTTAAGATTTGTTTGTTATACTAACGGATCTCACGAGGTTTCTGTTGAGTTTTGTGTGCTGAAGTTTTCAAGTTTTGGGTGAGACTACGATGGACAAAGGAATAAGAAGCGGCAAGAGCCTAAACTTGGGGATGCCCAAGGCACCCCAAGGTAATATTCAAGGAATACTCAAGCATCTAAGCTTGGGGATGCCCCGGAAGGCATCCCCTCTTTCATCTACAATCTATCGGTAACTCACTTGGAGCTATATTTTTATTCATCACATGATATATGTTTTACTTGGAGCGTCTTGTGATATAGTTTGTTTGCTTTTTTTAGCTTTTTAGTTTGTCACGATCATCTTTTTTGAACACACCTTTTTGATAGGGACACACATTATTCGTGATTTGTTAGAATACTCTATGTGCTTCACTTATATCTTTTGAGCTAGGCAGTTGCTCTAGTGCTTCACTTATATCTTTTAGAGCACGGAGGTGGTTATATTTTAAAGAAATAGTTGCACTCTCATGCTTCAATTATATCTTTTTGAGAGTCTAATGATTAGCAATGGTAATATGCACGGGTTATGAATTCGGTCCTGATATGATAGGTATTCAAGAGGGATATAATAAAAACTTTCATGTAGATCACTGAATATGATAAGTTTGATTCCTTGCAATAGTTTTGCGATATTAAGATGGTAATATGTGGGAGGTATTAGTAGATAATTGTGGTTTAGTAAGAATATTGGTGTTAAGGTTTGTGATTCCCGAAGCATGCACGTATGATCTGTCGTTATGCTAAGAAGTTGGAGCATGATTTATTGTTGATTGTCTACCTTATGAGTGGTGGTCGGGGACGAGCGATGGACTTGTCCTACCAATCTATCGCCCTAGTGGCATGTCGGGGCCGGATTTTCGGGACACAATATCTCAGTAAATGACCCCTCGTGTCGTCACCAGCCCTAGGATCATTTTTACTGGTGGACACATCCTTGATACAGATTACCAAGCAATTACAAGAATTGGATACAAGACCATGAAGGTCTAATGATACAATAATGATTTCTAGCAGCGGATGGCGGAAGCGGGTAGCGGATCTGGGGCTCCAATCCCACAGGAATGGCTGACCGGGGATAACTCCTATCTCGCGTGGCTACTATCTTAGGCTCCTAGTCCGCATGGACGTCATGTAGTACTCCTCGTTGAAATCCTGACCTGTCTAATTAAATAGCCAGGGACAAGCCAGTGAGTACGTTTGAATGTACTCGCAAACATCATGGACAAAAGATATACCGAATGCATATGTTCATGATGGATTAAATTATATGCGTATGTTGACCGAAATTAAAGCATGGCATGATAAATATTAATATGGTGCTGATGAATTAATATGTTACTTTAGTAATAAACCAATAAAATAAAATGGAACATCGGGCGCTGGACCGCCCGAGGAATTCCATGAAAAATGCCAAACGGGTGTCTAAAAGCGACGCCTCGAGAGGTCTTGAAAAGAAATGCCAACGGGTGTCTGAAAGCGATGCCTCGAGAGGTCTTGAAAAGAAATGAGTATCCAGGTGGACTGGCCATCCCAAGTGATACCCAGAAAAATTAGAAATAAGTATCCAGGTGGACTAGCCATCCCAAGTGATACCCAGAAAGATAGAAATGAGTATCCAGGTGGACTAGCCATCCCAAGTGATACCTAGAAAAATAGAAATGAGTATCCAGGTGGACTAGCCATCCCAAGTGATACCCAGAAAAATAGAAATGAGTATCCAAGTGGACTAGCCATCCCAAGAAATACCCAAGGTTGCATATAGAAGAAAAAGGTTATTCCACAATAATATTCATGTTAGCAATAATATTCATGCTGGCATCAGTAGTGACAATAATCATGCTGCAAAAATGGATCATGCCCAATTTTTAATTATTTCCTCCAAAGACCGACACTTGACCAACCCAGACTGTAGTCCTTAACCGTGGACACGGCTATTCGAATAGGTTTCAAAACTCTACAGAGGGTGTACTCTTTACCCACAAGTAAAGGATTTCTTTAGCCAACACCGAGACGCTGACTAGTTCCAATTACGGTCTTTGGGTTGAAAACACACCTAACCAGCACACACCAGATTAACTTTTCGGATGCCAGGAATCACCCAAAGCATTGTTCTAGAAAAACTCTATGACGGGGAGACCATCGTCTCGAATAGCATGGGATCACTATTTATAACGCGCGGATTACAAGGGGTGCCCTCCTCTCGGCCCAGCCGGATACACCCATGCCCCCTGACCAGGTGACATGCCTACCAGAGGCCTCTGATATCTTTCACCATGGCCTCTCTGTACGGTGTGTGCAATTAAAGGGGTTAACAACTTACTGAACCGTACCCTACCTGTGGCAGGGACAAGTGGCAGCACGAAACAAGTATGGGGGTTACCGGAACAAGACTCGATCTACGGTCGACTCAGGAGGTTTAAGTTTTCCTGCAGTGGTTAGTACAATATATTTTCTTGGTAGTACGCAACAGGGTCACCATCTGGCATGTCCCAACATGCCATCACTGATCACTCTCATCACAACGAGAATTCTGTTTCACGGTCACCTTTACACGTTATGGATTCTTTCCTGCATGTTAGTCAGAACAAATATAGCCATGTGTGGCACAATTGTTTCATGCTGAAGTGAAATTAAATACTGACAAAGGGACCATATATGCATGATCATCTATATGCAATTTCATTTGAGGTAATATAACACTTCCTAAAATTTTAGCAAGCAATCAACCAAGCAATCACCATATCAAGTGTTCAAGAAGTTTGCCTTGAGCATGCAGAAGTGTTGGGTGCACTCCAAAAGTTTTGAAAATTCTCTTCCCTCCGTTTTTCCTATTTTCAAAATATTGCAATTACCACACAATTTGAAAACAGTACCAAAAATTTGTTTGGAAATTTTTGAAATAAATACTAAAATAAACTAGATGAAAATAAAAAATAACAGAAAAAGAATCAATTCATTTGGAGTTCATATGATTTTCCTAGGGAATTTCTAAACTGGAATAAATAAAGAAATAGACTATTTAATAAATCCAACAGAAACAAAGCCTAGGAAAAATGTTCACCCTAGCTGGATTATTAGAGCAAGAATTTAGAAGTATGCAGAAATTTGAATCATCAAATTTAGTTTTGAAATGATTGCTGCAGGATTATTTGAAAACTGCTAGAAAAGAAAAAGAGAAAAGGGCAGAAGCGTGCCCTGAGCGTGATTTAGTCGCATGGCGCCACGGGGCCAGGCCCAGTCGCTCGGCCGTGTGGGAGGGCTGATGACGTCAAAGACGTATTCGTGGAATATGTTTCCCCCGCGCGAAGACGACTTTGGGGAAGCCCGTCTCCACTTAACCGCACGGCGCGGGTCATGGGTTACTAACAGTGGGCCCGCCTGGCCCACTGGTCAGGTTTGACCAGTCGCCCACGCGCGTATTCTCCTCTGGCCGAACGGAGGCGGAACTCCGGCGAGGCTTGCCAGCGAACGGTGGCGCTGCTCGGAAAACTGAGGCCACCCACGAGCTCAGGAGGTCGAGGCGGTCCCGCGAGTACCCTCCTTGGTCGCTGGAGTGGATGGAGTCGCCGACGGCGGCGTCAGGCAGGATGGGGCTTTTGTCTACGGCGGATCCTGACCAAAATTGAGCGGGGGAGTGGACTCGTGGGATCTAAAGAAAGCTTCTGGTGAAGAGAACGAAGGGAGGGAGGCTCTGGTGGCGTGAAGATCTTCGAGGAAGTGGCGGCGGTAGTAGCTGCCGGAGAGGAGAGAGGCAGCCATTCCCGACCGTGTAGCTGCTTGGGAAAATGCCTAGGGGAGGGGGAGATCATCTGGTGCAGCGAGGCATGCTCGGGGAGGCCTTAAATAGGCGGGGGAGGTCGGTTTCATGGCTTCCCGAAGAAGGCACGACGGCGGCGGCCATTAGGGTGGTGGTTGAGGCCGTTGAGGCCGGTGGCTGTGGTCGGTGGGGACGGCGCCAACCTGCGGTTATGGTGGGTCGCGCTGGTTGGCTCGGGCAGTGCCGTGCCCGAGCGAAAGAGGATGGCGGCGGCTGTGGTCGGCGTGGACGGCGGTGGCCGGCGCTAGCGGCCAGGGGAGGGTGTCGGCAAGGCTCAGGGTGGACGGGGTAATCCAGATGAGGCTAGGGCGAGCGAGGGCGGCAGCAGGAGCGCGGCAGCAGCTCGATGCCAGTGGCTGCAATACACGCGCCCTGGCCGCGCTCTGGGCACGCACACTACATGCTCGACTAAATGCCATCGTGCGCTAGAGTGACCTAAATGAGCTAAAAATCTACAGGGTGGTGTTTACTAAGATGGTAAGAATGTTGGACATGTTGGTTTGTCCGGAACAGCAAGTCCCCAGTGCAAGCTCATGAGGTTGCCATATTCAGCCATGCACGTGAGGTGCTTGGTAAAATGCTATGGCCATCTAGAAGGTTTTTCTGAGTCTAAAAATTGGCAGGATCGTGTCTCCTTAGATGATAGAGATGATGGTGTGGTTGGATGGACAAAATGAAAAACTTGCAAGTGCAAGTTTTGTTGGATTTCAGTTCTGGACCCAAACTTGGAGGATTTATTTGGTGGGCTAAAAAGAGGTATTTGGAGCTGATCTTCTGGACTTAAGGGTTTGGTTGGATGGACTATGAGGTGGAACAATTTCAGAATTTTTGGAGCAAGGAAAGTTAGGGTTGCAGTTATAACCTAGGAATGGGACATAATTGAAAAGAGGATGTTTTGTTCAAAATTTTCAAAAGACCAAGTTGGGTTTTTTTGCATAAAAGTGATCTATAGGCATCATATGACCCCTCACCATTTTTTGTGGAATTTTAGGAGAATTATTTAAAATAATTATAGTGCAACAGAACCATTTCAAAGATTGAAATTGCTATTAAAAGAATTATTTTGGGAAAATTTTATTATGAAATATTTCCTACTGTTATTTAAAATATAAATGAATTGTTTTAAGGAAACTACCAAAGCCCACTATACTTTACAAAAAAAATTATATGGAGGGAAGAATTTTGGAAAACAGGGAAACAGAAAAGATTCTAAAAATGAATAAAAGATCTAGTATAATTCAAAATTTTATTTCTGGCCAAATTTTACTTAATAAAAATATGGTTAAATTTTTGGGGTGTTACAGGGCATGTGTAGTAGTACTTTGCTTCGAGGGCTAATAAACTTTCGCAATAAGTATGTGAGTTCTTTATGACTAATGTGAGTCCATGGATTATACGCACTCTCACCCTTCCGCAATTTGCTAGCCTCTTCGGTACCGTGCATTGCCCTTTCTCACATCGAGAGTTGGTGCAAACTTCGCCGGTGCATCCAAACCCCATGATATGATACGCTCTATCAAACATAAGCCTCTTTATATCTTCTGTAAAATAGCCACCATACCTACCTATCATGGCATTTCCATAGCCATTCCAAGATATATTGCCATGCAACTTCCACCGTTCCATTTTTATGACACACATCATCATTGTCATATTGCTTTGCATGATCATATAGCTGACATAGTATTTGTGGCTCAACCACCGTTCATCACTTTTATACATGTTATGCTAGCATCATTGCACATCCTGGTACACTGCCAGAGGCATTCATATAGAGTCATATTTTTGTTCCAGTATCGAGTTGTAATATTGAGTTGTAAGTAAATAAAAGTGTGATGATCATCATTATTAGAGCATTGTCCCAGTGAGGAAAGGATGATGGAGACCATGATTCCCCCACAAGTCGGGACGAGACTCCGGACAAAAACAAATGAGAGAAAAAGGGAGAAGGGGCTATGTTACTATCCTTTTTCCACACTTGTGCTTCAGAGTAGTACCATGTTTTTCATATAGAGAGTCTCCTATTTTGTCACTTTCATATACTAGTGGGAATTGTTCATTATAGAACTTGGCTAGTATATTCCGATGATGGGCTTCCTCAAATGCCCAAGGTCTTCATGAGCATGAAAGTTGGATGCACACCCACTTAGTTTTCATGTTGAGCTTTCATACACTTATAGCTCTTAGTGCATCCATTGCATGGCAATCCCTACTCCTCGCATTGACATCAATTGATGGGCATCTCCATAGCCCGTTGATTAGCCTCGTCGATGTGAGACTATCTTCTTATTTTTGGCTTCTCTTATTTATCTCTACTACCACACTCTATTCCACCCATAGTGCTATATCCATGGCTTGCGCTCATGTATTGCGTGGGGGTTGAAAAAGCTGAAGAGCGTTAAAAAGTATGAACCAATTGCTCGGCTTGTCATCAGGGTAGTGCATGATAAATACTTTGTGTTAAGAAGATGGAGCATGACAGGATTATATGATTTTGTAGGGATAACGTTCTTTAGTATTTTTATTTTGAAAGACATGATTGTTTATTAGTATGCCTGAGTATTGATGTCTTTATATCAAATTATCGACTATTGCCTTGAATCATTCAGATCTTATTATTCAAACCGTAAGAGAGAGATTACATGATGAAACATGATAGGTAGCATTCCACATCAAAAATTCTGTTTTAATCATTTACCTACTCGAGGACGAGCAGGAATTAAGCTTGGGGATGCTTGATACGTCTCCAACGTATATATAATTTTTTATTGTTCCATGCTATTATAGTATCAATCTTGGATGTTTTATATGCAATTATATGCCATCATATATCATTTTCTGGGACTAACCTATTAACCCAGAGCCTAGTGCCAGTTGCTGTTTTCTGCTTGTTTTTGCCTTTTCAGAAAATCATTATCAAAAAGTGCCCAAACGAGAAAAAAACTTTGGATTAATTTTTTCTGGACCAGAAGAGACCCACGAAGCTTTGGGAGAAGACCAGAAGAGCCACGAGGAGGCGTCAAGCCTGGAGGGCGCGCCCAGGGGGGTAGGGCGCTCCCCAGGCTTGTGGGCCCCTCGTGGCACCTCTTGACCTAATTCCAGCACTATAAATTCCCAAATATTCCAAAACCAACAGAGAGACAGAAGAAAAAACCTTTCCACCGCCACAAGCCTCTGTTCTTCCGCGATCCCATTTGGAGGCCTTTTTGGGTACTCTGTCGGTGGGGGAATCGATCACGGAGGGCTTCGTCATCAACCTTCCTGCCCTTCCGATGATGTGTGAGTAGTTTACCACAGACCTACCGGTCCAAAGCTAGCAGCTAGATGGCTTCTTCTCTCTCTTTGATCTTCAATACCATGTTCTCCTCGATGTTCTTGGAGTTCTATCCGATGTAATCTTCTTTTGCGGTGTGTTTGTTGTGATCCGATGAATTGTGTGTTTATGATCAGATTATTCATGAGAAATATTTGAGTCTTCTCTGAACTCTTTTATGCATGATTATTATAGCTTTGTATTTCTCTCCGATCTATCGATTTAGTTTGGCCTACTAGATTGATTTGTCTTGCAATGGGAGAGGTGCATTGTGATGGGTTCAATCTTGCGGTGCTCAATCCCAGTGACAGAAGGGGACATGACACGCATTTGTATTGTTACCATTAAGGATAAAAAGATGGGGTTTAATCATATTGCTTGAGTTTACTTTGTCTACATCATGTCATCTTGCTTAAGGCATTACTCTGTTTCATACTTAATACCCTAGATGCATGCGGGATAGCGGTCAATAGGTGGAGAAATAGTAGTAGATGTAGGCAGGAGTCGGTCTACTTTACTCGGACGTGATGCCTATATACATGATCATTGCCATGAATCTATCATAATTATTTGCTTTTCTATCAATTACCCAACAGTAATTTGTTTACACACCGTATGCTATGTGTTCGAGAGAGAAGCCTCTTGTGAAAACTATGGCCCCCAGGTCTACTTTATCATATATAAAAAACCTAAAAATACCTTGCTGCAATTTATTTACTTTTATTTAGTATTTTAGTTTATCTATTTATCTCTATAAGATTTAATCCTTGCAAATAACCGCTAAGAGGATTGGCAACCCTCTTATTTGTGTTGGGTGCAAGTGTTTGCTCTTGTGTGTGTAGGTGCGCTTAACGGAATTTTGCTTGGTTCTCCTACTGGATTGATAACCTTGGTTCTTAATGATGGAAATACTTATCTCTACTGTATTGCATCATCCTCTCCTCTTCGGGGAAATACCAACGCAGACTACAGGTAGCACCTTTCCAGAAGTAAAACTGGCGAGTCACCCCAAGGGATGGTATAAATCTTGGTTCTTCTGCAAAGACACCTCTCCAGAGCAACAACACTAGCTTCCGGGTTACAGGGCAGACTAGCTTGATGCGTCTATCACATTCCTGGGTTTCGCCTCCCGGGCTGAAAGAGAAGCACTACAACCCTTATACTCAAAGATCAATGCCTTGATTGCCCACGGCCTCACTGGCGTTGACTTAACCCGGACCTGGGTGAGCTGGCGGATTCAACCCCTCAGCCTGAGGAACCGGCTAATGCATACATATTCAGGCGAGCCAGAAGACATGTTGCGATTTAGCCGGGTGAACCTTCCTCAGAAAGATCTTATAAAAGTCCACCAAGAAACTCCTCGGCGAGACCAAAGAGGATATTGAAATTGTGGGACTAGCTCCCTTTTCACTGGCAACCCGGCACCCGCAGTAAGTCGTCGTACAAATCTTTTTCTTGCCCACTCATAACTGCCTTACCATTATATTCAATCTTACTGATCTTTGATCACTTGTTCAGGAACATGCTGAGTGGTGGAAATCTGAACCCCAAGTTCCCACTCCTCCACAAGATGATGATGGGAAAGAGCTAGAGGATGAAGAAGAGCATGAGGTAGAACTTGACTCCCTTGGTCGTCTTTTTAACCAACTTGCTGACGCCGACTCTCCTTAGGAACAAGCTGAAACCAGTCAAGCCGGCAAGGCAGAGGTAACCCTGATTTCCTCAGATTCCGACTCAACAATTCCTATCCCAAAGAAATTCCGGGTTGTAGTCCGCAAAGTCCCGTTCTCGCATCCAGACGCTCACTTAGATCCACACTTTCTTTTGAAAAAAACTCAGCATGCCGGCACTTCAAAATGGAAGACTGGGAGCAGCGAGGGAGAGCTAAGCGGCGGGTTACCGAACGAGCCGCCGGCTCAAAGGGCGCGTACTGAAGTACCACACAGCCCTACTGCTTCTCTGCCTCAAGCCGGTCTTTTCAAAGCGCCGCTTCCGCGCGATGACTCGGCATATCTGACCTCCCCTTCTTCCGATGAGTCCAGCGCTACTCAAGCACCGTTTTTTAACATCAACCGCGGGTATAACCCACTGATACGTCTCCAACGTATCTGTAATTTTTGATTGTTCCATGCTATTATAGTATCAATCTTGGATGTTTTATATGAAATTATATGCCATTATATATCATTTTTTGGGACTAACCTATTAACCCAGTGCCCAGTGACAGTTGTTGTTTTCTGCTTGTTTTTGCCTTTTCAGAAAATCATTATCAAAAAGTATCCAAACGAGAAAAAAACTTTGGATTAGTTTTTTCTGGACCAGAAGAGACCCACGAAGCTTCGGGAGAAGACCAGAAGAGCCACGAGGAGGCAACAAGCCTAGAGGGCGCGCCCAGGGGGGTAGGGTGCGCCCCCCAGGCTTGTGGGCCCCTCGTTGCCCCTCCTGACCTAATTCCAGTGCTATAAATTCCCAAATATTCCCAATATACCAAAAAGACAGAAGATAAAAACTTTCCGCTGCCACAAGTCTCTGTTCTTCCATGATCCCATCTGGAGGCCTTTTCCGGTACTCTACCGGAGGGGGAATCGATCACGGAGGGCTTCTTCATCAACCTTGCTGCCCTTCCGATGATGTGTGAATAGTTTACCACAGACCTACGGGTCCATAGCTAGTAGCTAGATGGCTTCTTCTCTCCCTTTGATCTTCAATACCATGTTCTCCTCGATGTTCTTGGAGTTCTATCCGATGTAATCTTCTTTTGCGGTGTGTTTGTTGAGATCCGATGAATTGTTAGTTTATGATCAGATTATTCATGAGAAATATTAGAGTCTTCTCTGAACTCTTTTATGCATGATTATTATAGCTTTGTATTTCTCTCTGATCTATCGATTTGGTTTGGCCTACAAGATTGATTTGTCTTGCAATGGGAGAGGTGCTTTGTGATGGGTTCAATCTTGCGGTGCTCAATCCTAGTGACAGAAAGGGACATGACACGTATTTGTATTGTTGCCATTAAGGATTAAAAGATGGGGTTTAATCATATTGCTTGAGTTTACTTTGTCTATGTCGGTGTATAAAACATGGGTATTTTATACCCTGACCTATACACAGATAGTGGCAGCTTCCCTGCCGGCCAAGGCTTGCCGGAAACTGCCAAACATCAAGATTCAAGACCCAGTTGCAGAAGCCACTGGAGAGAAGATCAAGACGAAGCACCAAGTACTACACCAAAGATAACCTTTGCCGGTAACGTCGAGCCGGCAAGGTGAAGGCCCGACAAGCTCCGTGCCGGCAAGCTCTTGCTAGCTGTTAGCGCTCCACCTCATCGAGCAGCCAGTCGCTAGTCGATGAGGTGTCGAGCCCACAGGCAGTTAGGTGAGATTTGTTGGGCACGTTTCAGCATGCTGGAAGGAGATTTGCCTTTAATGACACCCGTCCAGAAGGCGTGTCAAGCGAATAGGAGGTAGCTGGGAAAGCGGTGCAGAATCCTTGCCGGGGCTCCTCCTCCACATGACACCTAACGGAGCATTTATTGCTTTTGTCCTAGACTGGCAGAGTTCGGTATGATAGCACTGTTTGCTATCTAATCACTATGTAATGACTATTTTGCCACTGTAGTAACCCCTTGAGCTATAAAAGGAGGGCCAGGGCAACGTTTACAGGAACGGATCGCTCGATCGCTGATACGTCTCCAACGTATCTATAATTTTTTATTGTTCCATGCTATTATATTATCAATCTTGGATGTTTTTATATGCTATTACAACAATTATATATCATTTTTTGGGACTAACCTATTAACTTAGTGCCTAGTTCCAGTTGCTGTTTTCTGCCTATTTTTGGTTTTACAGAATATCAATACCAAACGAAGTCCAAATACCACGAAACTTTTTGGAGATTTTTTTCTGGACATAACCAACACTAGAAGCTTCGGGAGAGGGCCAGAAGACCCAGGAGGTGTCCACGAGCCACCAGGGCACGCTTGGGGGGGCAGGCGCGCCCTGGTGCCTCGTGGGCTCACCTCTGCCCCTTTTGACCTAATTCCACCACTATAAATTCCCAAAAATTGGGAAACCAACAGAGGAGTCCACGAAATACTTTTTCCGCCGCCGCAAGCTTCTGTTCTTGAGAGATCCCATCTGGAGGCCTTTTCCGATACTCCGCCGGAGGGTGAATCGATCACGGAGGGGCTCTACATCAACCTTGCTGCCCTTCCGATGATGCGTGAGTAGTTTACCACAGACCTTCGGGTCCATAGTTAGTAGCTAGATGACTTCTGCTCTCTTTTTGATCTTCAATACAATGTTCTCCTCGATGTTCTTGGAGTTCTATCCGATGTAATCACTTTTTGCGGTGTGTTTGTTGGGATCCGATGAATTGTGAGTTTATGATCAGATTATCCATGAATATTATTTGAGTCTTCTATGAACTCTTTTATGCATGATGATTATAGTTTCGTATTTCTTCTCCGATCTATTGATTTGGTTTGGCCAACTAGATTGATTTATCTTGCCATGGGAAGAGGTGCTTTGTAATGGGTTCGATCTTGCGGTGCTCAATCCCAGTGACAGAAAGGGACATGACACGTATGTATCATTGCTATTAAGGGTAAAAAGATGGGGTTTATTCAGGCGTGAAATTACTTTGTCTACATCATGTCATCTTGCTTAAGGCGTTACTCCGTTCTTTATGGACTTAATACACTAGATGCATGCTGGATAGCGGTCGATGTGTGGAGTAATAGTAGTAGATGCAGGCAGGAGTCGGTCTACTTGTCTCGGACGTGATGCCTATATACATGATCGTTGCCTTGGATAATGTCATGATTATTTGCTTTTCTATCAATTGCCCAACAGTAATTTGTTTACCCACCGTATGTTATTTTCTTGAGAGAAGCCTCTAGTGAAAACTATGGCCCCCGGGTCTATCTAAATCATATATTAAAAACCCTAAAAATACCTTGCTGCACTTTTTCTTTATTTATTTTATTTTGTATTTTTGTTTCAATCTATCTATCTATCACATACAATTTAATCTTGCAACTTACCGCCGAGGGATTGACAACCCCTTGTTTGCGTTGGGTGCAAGGATTTGGTGTTTTGTGTGCAGGTACTGCTAACGAGGTGTTGCATGATTCTCCTACTGGATTGATAACCTTGGTTTCATAACTGAGGGAAATACTTATCTCTATTGTACTGCATCTCCCTTCCTCTTCAGGGAATTACCAACGCAGCTCACAAGTAGCAGGAAGAATATCTGGCGCCGTTGCCGGGGAGACATCATCAACATCTATCAAGTACCTACGCATAAAACTCTCATCTCCTTGCATTTACTTTATTTTCCTTTGCCTCTCACTTTCATCTCCCCCACTTTAAAAAAGTTTTTATAAAAATACAAAAATATTTTCCGTTTGCCTTTTTCTTATTTGCTTGTTTGATTGCTTGCTTTATCATTATGACTAATTCTTTGCTCATTACTATTACCCCTGAAAATGAAGTACTTAATTTTAAACAAAGGGGAGGAGAGAATTTAAAAGATGCTTGGTATAGGATTTGTAATGCTCATAATAGATCAACTCGTAAGCAATCCACCACAATCCTTCTTCGCAATTTTTATGTGGGTATTACTACTTGGTATAGATTCGTACTTGATACTATTACCGGAGGGAATTTCTTGATGTGTCCCTCTATGGATGCTTTCAATGCTATGGGAAATTTAGTGGGATCACCACCTATCACTGTTAATGAAACAACTTTGACTTTGGAACATGTTATGCAAAGGTTAGAGGCTATTGAAAGTAAAATGTCTACTATTGAACATCTTGAGAATTTAGATAAAAAAATTCATAATCATATCACTCAATTTGGTTCTAAGGTAGGAATCGCATTGAAAACCTTAAAAGAGAAGGAACCGATAGTTAATGAAAGAATATAACAAAGCCCCGCTAGAATTGATAAGATAGAAGAAATTATTAATATTTTGGGGTCGGCTTTTTCCTCCGTTAAGAATATTGATAGAACTCCTCCCAATAAAAATTGCAAGTTCTTATATGTTCCTAAAACCAATGGTGCTACTTCTAGTAAGGGAAATGAGGATCTTAAAATGATTAGCGTGCACCCCAATTTCATTGATATAATTAAGGAACCTATTCACAAAAGAAAAATTCTTGATTTTGTGCCTAGAAGTGTGATGATGAGAATTACCTACGTTAAATCTATTAGAAAAAATGGATGTGTGATTGAGGAGTTGGAAACCAAAGATGACAATACTTGAAACTATGCATTATGCCTAGCTAGGGGCATAAAACAATAGCGCCTGTTGGGAGGCAACCCATTGATTAAAATAATTTTTTTCCTTTTTGTTTCTGTTATTGTGTATTTTCACAATTATGCTACTGTTATGATTGTGTTTTTGTGGTTTTAATTAGTGTTTGTGCCAAGTAAAACCTTTGGGATGATTTGGAAGATAGTATAATTGATGCTGTTTGGAAAACAGAAAGTTTTGCGTCCAGTGCTGGAATTTTGGTTCTGTAGTGGAGCAGAAGAAAAATCTGAAATTTTTACACAGTATTGTTATATGAATTTCCCACGTTTTCCTAATTTTTTAAAAAAATTGGAGTTACATAAGTATAGCTTTTAAATAGATCTTTACAGACTGTTCTGTTTTTGACAGATTCTGTTTTTGATGCACTACTTGCTTGTTTTGATGAAACTATGGATTGTATCGGGGGGTATAAGCCATGGAGAAGTTAGAATACAGTAGGTATAATGCAAAAATAAAATATGAATGGGTTTGCAACAGTACTTAAAGTAGTGATTTGTTTTGTTATACTAACGGATCTCACGAAGGTTTTGTTGAGTTTTGTGTGATTGAAGTTTTCAAGTTTTGGGTGACATCACGATGGACGAAGGAATAAGGAGTGGCAAGAGCCTAAGCTTGGGGATGCCTAAGGCACCCCAAGGTAATATTCAAGGAAGACTCAAGCGTCTAAGCTTGGGGATGCCCCGGAAGGCATCCCCTCTTTCTTCTACCAATCATCGGTAATTTTACTTGGAGCTATATTTTTATTCGTCACAAGATATGTGTTTTGCTTGGAGCATCGTGTATTATATGAGTCTTTTCTTTGCTTTCTTTTTAGTTTGTCACAATCATCTTTGCTGGACACACCAATTTGATAGAGCCACATGTTCATCATAATTTATTAGAATACTCTATGTGCTTCACTTAATATATATTTTTTGAGCTAGGCAGTTGCTATAGTGCTTCACTTAAATCTTTTTGAGCATGGCGGTGGCTATATTTTAAAGAAATATTTAAACTCTCATGCTTCACTTATATTATTTTGAGAGTTGATAATAGTAATGGTAATTTGCACCAGATATGAATTTGGTCCCAAAGTGATGAATATTCAAGAGGGATATAATAAAAACTTTCATATAGATCATTGGATATGATAAGTGTGATTCCTTGCAATAGTTTTGCGATATGGAGATGATGATATGTGAGTCATGTTAGTGGGTAATTGTGATTTAGTAAGAATATTAGTGTTAAGTTTTGTGATTCCCTATGCATGCACATTAAGTCAATAGTTATGCAAAGAAATTATATTCTACTTATGGTGGATTATTCGGTGTTAGTTATGTTCAATGCATGTTTATGACCGTTTTCGCTTTTTGGTTGGTTGCTTCTCAATCTATTTGCCAGCCTTCATTTGTACTAAGCGGAAATACTGCTTGTGCATCCAAACTCCTTATACCCAAGTTGTGCCAAATGAGTCCACCATATCTACCTATATGTGGTATTTCCATGCCGTTCCAAGTAAATTTGCGTGTGCCAACTCTAATTTTCAAAATAATTTTCCGTTTTGTGTTCCCGTACCGCTCATGAAGCGGCAGGGGGTGGCCAATATTTTCCATGCTAGGTGTGTTATTCTCACGATGAGTGTTTATTCACTTGTCATTGCACGAGAGAGTGGCTGGTAATAGGGATGCCCAGTCCCACAATAAAATCAAAATTAATAACAACAAAATTCCTTGAAAAGTGTTGGTATGGAGGGCACCCGTGGATACGGCTAGCCATGGATTGTGAAAGAATGGTGGAAAGGAAATAAACTTTACTTTCTATTTGGGAACCGCCTATGATGTGTCTAGCATGGAAGATATTGGGAATTCTCGGTCGTTTTCGTTGACAGGAAAAGCATGCCTCTCAAAATATTTTCATCTCTCTAATTTAAGCTTTGAGCTCTGGCACATTAGCAAATCTCTGCTTCCCTCCGCGAAGGGCCTATCTATTTTCTTTATGCAATTTTTATTTTTATTTTGAGTCTCCATCTTCTCTTACAAAGCACCAACTAGAGAGCACTATTGTCATACTTGTGCATTGTATGTAGCTAATATTGAGTGTGTTTCATGAATGGATCAATGATTGAGCATAATGGGCTAGGGATAACTTTCTTTAGCATTGATATTTTGAAAGACATGGTTGCTTGTTAGCATGCTTGAGTATTTATATCTTCATGTCAAACTATAGACTATTGCTTTGAATCATTCAAGCCCAAATGTCCATGCTACAAAAGAAAAGAATATATGATGAATATGATATGTAGCATTCCACATCAAAAATTCAGTTTTTATCATTTACCTACTCGAGGATGAGCAGGAATTAAGCTTGGGGATGCTGATACGTCTTCAACATATCTATAATTTTTTATTGTTCCACGCTATTATGTTATCAATCTTGGATGTTTTTATATGCATTTACAGCAATTATATATCATTTTTTGGGACTAACCTATTAACTTAGTGCCCAGTGCCAGTTGCTGTTTTCTGCCTGTTTTTGGTTTCACAGAATATCAATACCAAACGAAGTCCAAATGCCGCAAAACTTTTTGGAGATTTTTTTCTGGACATAACCAACACTAGAAGCTTTGGGAGAGGGCCAGAAGACCCAGGAGGTGGCCACAAGCCACCAGGGCGTGCTTGGGGGGGCAGGCGTGCCCTGGTGCCTCGTGGGCTCACCTCTGCACCTTTTGACCTAATTCCACCACTATAAATTCCCAAAAATCGAGAAACCAACAGTGGAGTCCACGAAACACTTTTTCCGCCGCTGCAAGCTTCTGTACTGCAGGCATGAGTCGGTCTACTTGTCTCGGACGTGATGCCTATATACATGATCATTGCCTTGGATATCGTCATGATTATTTGCTTTTCTATCAATTGCCCAACAGTAATTTCTTTACCCACCGTATGCTATTTTCTTGAGAGAAGCCTCTAGTGAAAACTATGGCCCCCGGGTCTATCTAAATCATATATTAAAACCCCTAAAAATACCTTACTGCACTTTTTCTTTATTTATTTTATTTTGTATTTTTGTTTCAATCTATCTATCTATCACATAGAATTTAATCTTGCAACTTACCGCCGAGGGATTGACAACCCCTTGTTTGTGTTGGGTGCAAGGATTTGTTGTCTTGTGTGCAGGTACTGCTAACAAGGTGTTGCATGATTCTCCTACTGGATTGATAACCTTGGTTTCATAACTGAGGGAAATACTTATCTCTACTGTACTGCATCTCCCTTCCTCTTTAGGGAATTACCAACGCAGCTCACAAGTAGCAATCGCCCGATCAACCTTCTGCACAACTTGCATGCGTAGCTGCTCTCTCTGCGCCTTGCTAGGACAAGCGCTCCTTGTACATGTGCTCATACACATCCAATATACAAAGCAGGAGTAGGGTTTTACACCTCACGATGGCCCAAACCTGGGTAAATTCCTTGCGCCCTTCTGCTGGTTCTGCTCTTTGTGCATGTCGATCCCCCTAGCTGAACCGCAAAGGGGCTAGATGGCCCCATAGATGGTCGTACGCACGACAGTCTACATCATGTCATCTTGCTTAAGGCGTTACTCTGTTTCATACTTAATACCCTAGATGCATGCTGGATAGCGGTCAATGGGTGGAGTAATAGTAGTAGATGCAGGCAGGAGTTGATCTACTAGTCTCAGACGTGATGCCTATATACATGATCATTGTCATGAATCCGTCATAATTATTTGCTTTTCTATCAATTGCCCAACAGTAATTTGTTTACCCACCGTATGCTATGTGTTCGAGAGAGAAGCCTCTAGTGAAAACTATGGCCCCCGGGTCTACATTATCACATATAAAAAACCTAAAAATACCTTGCTGCAATTTATTTACTTTTATTTTAATTAGTATTTTAGTTTATCTATTTACCTCTATAAGATTTAATCCTTGCAAATAACCGCTAAGAGGATTGACAACCCTCTGATTTGCATTGGGTGCAAGTGTTTGCTCTTGTGTGTGCAGGTGCGCTTAACGGAATTTTTCTTGGTTCTCCTACTGGATTGATAACCTTGGTTCTTAACTGAGGGAAATACTTATCTCTACTATACTGCATCATCCTCTTCTCTTCGGGGAAATACCAACGCAGTCTACAAGTAGCAGGAAGAATTTCAGTCACCGTTGCCGGGGAGACACCATCAAAATTACCAAGTACCTTCGCACAAACTATCATCTACTTGCATTTACTTTATTTGCATTTGCATCTCGTTTTCATCTCCCCCACTTCTAATTTTTTTTTACAAAAACACAAAAACATTTTTATTTGCTTGTCTGCTAGTTTGCTTGCTTGCTTCACCATTATGGCTAGTTCTTCGCTTGTTACTAATACCCCAGAAAATGAAGTGCTTAATTTTAAACAAAGGGGAGGAGAAAATTTAAAAGATGCTTGGTATAGGATTTGTGATGCTCAAAATAGATCAACTCGTAAGCAATCCACTACCGTTCTTCTTCGAAATTTTTATGTGGGAATTACTACTTGGTATAGATTTGTGCTTGACACTATTACCAGAGGGAATTTCCTGATGTGTCCCACTTCGGATGCTTTCAATGCTATGGGAAATTTAGTGGGTTCACCCCCTATCATTATTAATGAAACATCATCGACTTTGGAACATGTTATGCAAAGGTTAGAAGCTATTGAAAATAAGATGCCTACTATTGAACATCTTGAAAATTTAGATAAAAAGGTCCATAATCATATTACTCAATTTGGTTCTAAGGTGGGAATTGCTTTGAAAACTTTAAAGGAAAAGGAACCGATAATTAACGAAAGGCTAGAACAAAGCCCAACTAGAATTGAAAAACTAGAAGAGATTATCAATAACTTAGGTTCCACGTTTTCCTCGATTAAAAACATTGATAGGACTCCTCCTAATAAAAATTGCAAGTTTATATATGTTCCTAAGGTTAAGGGTGCTACTTCTAGTAAAGGGAGCGAGGATCTTAAAATGATTAGCGTGCACCCAATTTCATTGATATAATTAAGGAACCTATCCATAAAAGCAAAATTCTTGATTTTGTGCCTAGAAGTGTGATGATGAAAAACTCCTATGTTAAATCTACTAGAAAAAATGGATGTGTAATTGAGGAGTTGGAAACTAAGGATGACAACACTTGAAACTATACATTATGCCTAGCTAGGGGCATAAAACAATAGCGCTTGTTGCGAGGCAACCCAATGAATAAAACAAATTTTTTCTTTTACTTTCTGTTCTTGAGTGTTTACACAATTATAGCCTCTGTTATGATTGTATTTTTCTATTTTAATTAGTGTTGGTGCCAAGTAATGCCTTTGGGATGATTTGGAAGATAGTATGATTGATGCTATTGGAAAACAGAAATTTTTGCGTCCAGTGATGGAATTTGGTTTTTTGCTGGAGCATGATAAAATTCTGAATTTTTTTACAAAATATTGATATATGAATTTCCCACATTGTTCTAATTTTTCAGAATTTTTGGAGTTACAGAAGTAAGACGTTAATTCAGATATTTACAGACTGTTCTGTTTTAGACAGATTCTGTTTTTCTTGCATAGTTTGCTTATTATGAATCTATGGATCGTATCGGGGGGTATGTGTAACACCCCCAGTGTCATGCTACAGTGACCTCACACTAATGATGCCAAGTTATCATCATTATATCCTAAGAAATGCAATTAAGAAATAATTCAACTCAAATTCAAAATTCAAATAACAAGTGAAATTAGAAAAACTTCAAACTTGCAAACAAAATAGTTCATGATATTGCAAATAATCCCAAAGCAATTATAAAAATAAAACCAACATTATTTGAATTTCCAAATTGACCCTAACATCCAAAAACAGTGACTAAACAGACCCATTAATCCATTTTCATTTATACAAAATTCAAATGAAATCATCTTGCCTCCAAACTTTTTGTGGCAGTGGTCAATATCTCCTAGTATTTGTTTTGACCAACTCCACATTTTTGCAAAGTCATTTGATGGCTAAAATTAAATACAAAGCAGAAAGAATAAAAGAAAACATCGAAAGAAATAAAGAAAAAGAAAAGGGCACCGTGGCACTGGGATCTAGTCCACAGTGCCAGGCCCAGCCCATCTCCCCCTGTCGTCTCCCACCTACCCGTGTCAGCACGCGCGCCCACGCAACCACTCGCCGCTCCGCGCCGCTATAGGCGCCGCAAGAGGGGATAAGGACGCCACCGCGGCCTCGAGGACTCGCGACAGTCCCTATCCCCCTCCACCTCGCGCTGCTCCCTCCTCCTTCCGCCATGGCCGCCTCGGTCGTCGCCGTAGCGAGCTCGCCCGCGTAGCCACCGTCATCTCCGTGCCTCACCGTCATGCCCACGAGCTCCGCCCGCGTCCGCTATGTCCTCCAGTGTCGCTGGACGCAGCCGGAAGCCACCACAGTGCCGCCCACGCCTTCGTATTCCTCCTCTGCCCCGACGAGCTCCGCCGCCGATTCCGTCGCCCCTGCTGCTCCTAACCTCTCGACGGGCCTCCTTGTGCCTTCACGGTGAGCTCTCGCACCGAACCCCTCTCTCCCCTGCCCTTTCCCGCGCCCGTAGCTCGCCCCGCCATCATGGTAAAACCCACCGCCGCCGTTGAGCTCGCCGCCATGGCCACCGTCGCCGCAGCCCGCGTCCGAGCTCGCTACCGAGCTCCTGGAGCTCCCAGCAGCCCAATGCACACACGCACGCGGCCTCCCGTGCCCCGTAGCGACATAACCAACCTCACTAGAACTCCATCGCCGCCTCCGCTCGTTGCCGGCGTCGATTCCGGCCACCCCCGCACAAACCACCGCCACCGTTCGACCAGTGGGTCCCACTGGTCAATGACAGGTGGGTCCCACTAGTCAGTTTGACCAGTCAAAGTCCACAGTTGACTGCTGACTGGGCAGTCAACTGGGGCCCATTGTCAGCCTATGTGCTGCTCTGCTGTGTACACTTTGTGTGTGCATGTAGCAATTTAATCATTATCTTTGAATTTGAATTAATTCAAGAAATTCCAGAAAATCATTTAAAACTTTGAAAAATCATATAAAATAAACCGTAACTCGGATGAAAATAATTTATATATGAAAAATGATCAGAAAAATAAGACGAATCCGAATATGCCATCCACTTACCTGTCACATGCCTCCAACACTACAAACATGGAACCTTCCCCTCCGAATCGTCTGTCCGATAATCACCTAAAGCCAGGGAAATATTCCTCGATATTTTCCCGCTCCGTCCGTAACGAGTAGCACTGCGTTAGGTCAACCCTGCCACAGCATATCGCCATGTCATGAATCTGTGTTGTCTTTGTTTGCTGTGTATTTATTTGTTTCCTCCCCCGCTTCTCTCCGGTAGCCCCCGAGTCTGACGTGAACCCTGAGGACTGCTACACCACCAATGACCCGTCCTTTTCAGCAGAGCTTCCAGGCAAGCAAAACCCCCTTAATCATTCCTATATCTCCCACTATTTCTCTCCCATGCTTGCATTAGAGTTTGCTACTGTAATTGATTGATCCTATTCTGATGCATAGCCTGATTTTGTAACCTGTTGTTGATACTTAACCTG
Organism: Elymus sibiricus; assembly: GCA_039707655.1. Lineage (NCBI taxonomy): Eukaryota > Viridiplantae > Streptophyta > Magnoliopsida > Poales > Poaceae > Elymus > Elymus sibiricus. The sequence continues at coordinate 409,356,264 of CM077666.1, read as the reverse complement.
TTGACCTAAATGCTTAGTATAGGCCGGTTAGTGATCCATCAATGGCCCCACACCCTTGTCCTTGTTGCCATGCTTTACCACCGATGGCTCGACCAATGTGATCGATGAGCAGAGAACTACACAACACCGCACACCCCCTTAGTTGTATGACTCTGCAGGGCTACTATCGAGTGCCGAGGGTGATACCTCCTACCTCCTACTGAAGATATCTCTGTAGTGTAGCTAGTCGGTTGTGGGTTACCGAGGGTGATTCCTCTTTCAGCACCTCCGATGAGGCCTCTGTCGTGCAGCTCCTCAAGTGGGAACCCATCGAGGATGATTCTTCCAAGTTCACCTTGACGGTTACCTCGAGTGGGAATCCATCAAGGGTGATTCCTCGGATTCCCCGCGATGTTATGGACACACGGGTACTTTGACCTTCACCTCAGACCATTGTTAAAGACGGGTCGGCTCCAAGAGCACCCGCGAGATAATGTTGAAGTCGGGCCGACCCTAGGGTTACCCGCGAGAGAGTCCTGTGGCGGCTGGCTGTTAGCGGTACCACCCAGGATGTGGTGGTAGATCGGGACTTGTCCCGACAGCCGACACAGAACTTACATTGTAGTCGGAGCGACAGGGCAGGCGGAGACTACCTAAGAGAGAGGTGGGCCTAGTCCCTGGTCGTGGTCCGCGAGATACCTAGTCGGACCGGCCGAAGCACTGGTCGTCTCCGCGAGCTCCATACGGATTTGGGTATTTGATCTGAGTTGGCCACTGGCCTATACGCACTACCACTATGCGGGATAATGGTTTAATGGGGCCCTCGGTGCCATATGTATCAGCTGAAAGCTCTGTCGGACGTCCAGTTCAGCATTGCGGCACGGCTGACAGCAGATACCCACAGGCACAACGTGGTGAGGCTGGCCCTACGCGCAACGACCCGGAGTGCGAAGGGCGATGGGCCCAAGACCCCTGAGCACTTAGGATGTAGACCGATGGGGACCTCTCCGCGGAGCCTAGGTAGGACTACATCGTGTCGATCAGCCGAGGCCGGGCATGACCAAGAAAAGTGTGTCCAGCCAGAGTTAATCGAGCGTGTTGGGTAACAGTAGTGCACCCCTGCAGGGAAGTTATCTATTCAAATAGCCGCATCCACGGTGATAGGACGCTCAGTGAAGTATCCCGATCTACTACAACTTGAACTGGATACATGCTACTTTAATTAATATGATAGTGTGGCACCCCGGCTCAGAGGACCGGTGTACCCAGTGTTTCCAACCCAGAGATCATGTCTTCTGGAAACACACAACAACTTGGAACAGAACTGAACTGAACTTTATTGAAATATCTCGAGTACAAGCTCATAATTTACATCGATAGCGAGGCCAGAAGCACATTAGGTGCTATGACAATATCTACATTATTTATGGAACATAACAGGGCCTCGATACTACTAGGTAGAACTACGGCATAGTGGAACATAGCGCGGAAACTCCATCCACAGGGACACTGCTGTGGACATGGCCTAGTTTGCGTAGCACGAACCTTCGGGACCTCCGTCCTTGGCTTCTCCTGCATCTGGCATGATACACCAGGTGAGTACTTGGAATGTACTCGCAAGATCATGGCAACCAAAACAATGCAGCAAACAACAGCATGGCAATTAACAGGTTAAAATACTTAAGTTGCTAACTCACTGTTATCGAATATCAACTTACTCTCTTCCGGGTTGTCCCACAACCCTCGGAACGCTCATAATCCACTGAGCACTTCCGAACATAAGGCAAGTTCTTCCATCATTATTATCAGCATTACAGTTGATCATCCCGTGGCCTAGTACGGACTGTCCAATACCGTGGACGTGGCTATTTGAATAGATTCTTACACTCTGCAGAGGTTGCGCACTTTACCCACACTATGAAGCCCCAGGCCTTTTGATCCCATTCGGGTGGACCGATGGTGCTTCAACGAAACCTGCCTGACCCGTGACTCCTCTATCGTACCACCGACAATCATACCCTCCCAGGGTCATGTCCTGGGTGGCCCTGTGTCACCCCGTGACACCTGCCACCGTCGTGGCCACTAACTGTCCCAAACGGGGATGCCGGCAAAATAACTCAACTGGGCTCACAGGATTATCGTCGTCTACCTGATCAGGGCAGCACGCACGCATAACCCTCCCTAGTGTGCCGGTACCGATAAAAGAGCACAAAGCCAGACCAAGTTAAGGCCGTCCCATACCGGCAAATATGACTGCACGGGAAAGTCCAGATAAGTGACACTAGATCAACCAATTTAGGTTTAGTGTTGTCAAGCATTTATCAAGCATGGATTTTTATCATGAGTAACTTAACATGGCAGTAGCTAGGCATCAAAATAAAATTACTCTAAAATATCACATATTAAAATAAATGCCCATAATTCAATTAAATAACCAACACTATTGAAATGCTTCATGCAATGGATGACATGGCTTGCCTTGCTCTGTTGGGTTGTCCACAAACTCCTGGGCTTCAAATCCAAAAGTATTTCCTTCTGAAAATATTTTAAAAAGACAATTGAAAATGTCACAAAACACTGTTCTGTTCACCAGAAATTATGTGAGCATGGGAAAAATACCAATTTTTTCCAGCAAATAAAGGGGCTCAATACAAACCTAGAGCAAAAAGAATCAATTGATTTGGACTTATGGTTAAAAAGTTATGGCTGGTCAAAGTTCCTGGTCAAAATTTGAATTAAAACAGAAAATCAGAAAATCCACAGGGGGCCACGTCGAAGGCGTACTTTGCCCTGGCGCCTCCACTTACCGCTTCGGTGTGCCACTAACGAATGGGCCCCGCTGTCAGATTTAAACGTGGGAGGGAGAGAACAGAGAGATGCGGAGCTCCGGCGATGGTCGCCGGCGACACAGACGGCGGCGAGGTCCGGCGACTACGGGAATGGATCGAGCTCATCGAGACGAACACGCACGTACCCGTGGCTTGCCGAGAGATGGCCGGACGGCGTCGTCCCCTTCCTCTCCGGCGGCGGCGGGTTTCGGGTGTCGTCGGAGATGGAGATTCCGGCGAGGTTCTGGTCGGGAAAGAGCTCGAGCGTGGTCAGGGGAGTGCGGTGAGCTCACGCGTGCAGTCGGTTGAGGCTGGGAGGGAGTGAATCGGCAAGGAGGCAGAGCTCGGGTGGCGGCGGTGCTCCGGCGAGATGCGATGCCAGAGGGCCTCTCGGCCTTGGCTCGGTGCTCGGGGAGGCGATTGAGAGGTGGAGGAGTGGGGTCAGGTGCGGAGAGAGGCCGGGGAGGCCTTTATATAGGGGGGAGGAGGAGCTTCTGGAGCGGCGGAGCTCGGGTCATGTCGCCGGCGTCGGGACGTTGCCCTGGCTGGCGCGGAGCGGGCGACGGGATGGGAGAGGCCAGAGGAGTAATGGCGGGCAGTGGCTGGTAGCGGGGGAAGAAAACGAGCGGCAGAGCCACTGTGGCCACACGGGCGCCACAGTGCCTGCGCGCGTGGCGGCCGGCGAGGGCGATTCCGGCGAGGGGAGGCTTCGGGAAAGGGGTACGTGGACGGTATCGATGACGTCGGCACACCCAGACACCGAGTGGCAGGGCGGGACGGCCGGAATGACCACACCCGACGCTGGCGAGGTGCAGAGCGCGCGTACTGGCATGCCAGTGCCATGCTCACCACGGGCATTGGCACTTGGAGGACACGCAAGTCCGGCGCTTCTTGTCCAACACGTCGACCCTTGACCCCTTAGTCTCTCTATGCCACTGGTTCGACTAGATTCATTCTGATGCGAAGTGTAGCTTCAGCTATAGTTTCTGACAGAAAACTTGAGAGGGATCTAGAGGAGAGGTGAGCTGGAGATGGAGCCAGAGGAGATGTCTGGGATGATCTATCTTGGAAGGACTCCAGGCTGGCAGAGTTTGAGGAAATTCCATCAAAGTTTGAATGTAGCTCCTGTACAAGTGTGGTTACTGGAACAGAAGCTAGATGAGCTTGATGCACTCATCTGGTTGATCTGCTGGAGCTGAATTTTGGTGTAGGATAGTTGTTTGGTGGATAGAAGATGCCATAAAAATTTCAGCTCAATTGGATACCTCTAGATGGTACTTCCTTCACAGAGGTTCCAATTGAACAGAAGCTTGGCAGAATATTGCTGATAAAAATTTGTACTAGACAAGATGATATTTTTGGATATTGTGGCAAGATAGGTTCCCTAGTATCTCAGGGAATTATTTGGGAATTTTCTGAGTTGGGAAAATATGAGTTGCTTCACAAATGCCCAGTACTGTCCAGAGAGCAAATGGAGTTTTTTGGACAAAATTTTATACTGGACCATGAGATGTTTTTGAAGATTGTGGGAGTAGATGATGACAAGAAGGTGTGGGATTAATTTGGGATTTTTCTGATCACCAGAACTATAGGTTGCTTTGTAGCCCATAGTGATGACAGATTTTCCCAAAGGAAGAAAATGAATATCTAGGAAAGATGAAGAATTGGAAATTAATCCAGAAGGTGAGTGACAAGATTTTGGCAAGATGGTGAGGGCTTTGGATCACTGAGAGAAATTCATAAGTCCAAAGTCAACTGAAAAGATTCAAAATCCATCCAAATTGCAAATAAAGACATAAAGTTTTGAAAAGAAAAAGTTGCCAAAAACCAGGGTGTCACAAACCTACCCCCCTTAGAATGAATCTCGGCCTTGAGATTCGGTTGCTCAGGGAACAAGTGTGGATATGAGGATCTCAGAAAATCCTCTCTTTCCCAGATAGCCTCTTCCTCAGTGTGATGATCCCATAACGCCTTGAAAAATCTAATTGTCTTACTCCTGGTAGTTCTTTCCACCTCATCCAGAATTCTAACAGGCTTTACCTCGTAGGTCAAATCTTTGGTCAGCTCTAGCTCACTCATATCTGCCTGTTTGATCGGAGGTGCAATGCACTTTCTCAACTGTGATATGTGGAAGACGTCATGAACGTCAGACAACTCCGGTGGTAACTCTAACTGATATGAAACTCTGCCTCTTCTAGCCATTACTGGAAAAGGACCGATATATCTCGGTGCAAGCTTTCCTCGGGTATGAAACCTAATTATTCCTTTCATGGGGGTAACTCGAAGGTAGGCATATTCTCCGGGCTCAAAAGTTACTTCTCGATGCTTCGGACCATAGTAACTCTTTTGACGGGACTTGGCTGCTCGAAGACATTCCTGAATATCCTTGACTTGCTTCTCAGCCTCGAGCATCAGATCCGTGCCGAAGATACGGCTGTATCCTGTCTCAGACCAATTTAACGGAGTGCGGCATTTCCATTCATACAGGGCTTCGAATGGTGACATCTTGAGACTCGACTGGTAACTGTTAATGTAGGAGAATTCTGCATAGGGTAGACTATCCTCCCATTTGGGTCCATGGGCGAGGGCACAGGATCGAAGCATATCTTCCAAAATCTGGTTCACACGTTTGGTCTGTCCATCTGTCTGTGGATGATATGTCGTACTATGCTTTAGTACGGTTCCCGGGGCTTGATGCAATCGTAGCCAGAACGTTGAAGTGAACAAGGAGCCTCTATCTGATGTGATAGACTTGGGTACTCCGTGAAGGCTGACTATCCGGGACATGTAGAGCTGTGCCAGTTGGTAAGCGTTGAAAGTGGTCTTTACCGGAAGGAAGTGAGCCACTTTCGTAAGTATGTCCACGATGACCCAGATAGCATCATGGCCTCTCGTTGACTTGGGTAGCCCAACAATGAAGTCCATGCATATGTCATCCCATTTCCATTGAGGAACTCGTAAAGGTTGTAGTAGCCCAGCGGGTTTCTGGTGCTCAGCCTTGACTCTGTTGCAGATGTCACAACAGGCGACATAGTAGGCTATGTCCTTTCGCATTCCTGGCCACCAAAAGGTCTCTCGCAAGTCCTGGTACATTTTGGTTCCTCCCGGATGAATATAGTACGCGGATTCATGTGCCTCTCTGAGTATTTGCTGTCTCAAGCTGTCTTGATCAGGCACACATATTCGGTTTTCGAACCATAGGGTACCTTGATCATCAATATGGAAGGACTTGGCCTTCCTTTGCGGAATGCGCTCCTTGATCTCTTGTATGCCTTCATCTGATTTCTGAGCTGCCTTAATTTCTTCCATAAGTGTCGGAGTAATTTCTAAGGTATCCGGGCTAATTGGGCCGAATAGCACCATATTCAGCTTGGCAAACTCTTCTCGTAGCCTCGGATGGATTCCCTCCATTAATGCATTTAGGGTACCTCGTTTACTGCTGAGGGCATCGGCGACCACATTGGCTTTTCCCGGATGGTAATTAATTCCGATATCATAGTCCTTGACCAATTCAAGCCATCTCCTCTGCCTGAGATTAAGGTCGGGTTGAGTGAAAATATACTTGAGACTCTTGTGGTCCGTGTATATTTCACATCGCTGCCCAATAAGATAATGCCTCCAAATCTTTAATGCATGAATCACGGCTGCCAATTCCAAATCATGAGTGGGATAGTTCTCTTCATGAGGTTGTAGCTGTCTGGATGCATATGCCACAGCCTTTCCTTCTTGCATAAGAACGCAACCGATTCCACGCCTGGAAGCATCACAGTATATATCAAAGCTCTTGTGGATGTCTGGAAGAACTAAGACAGGGGCTGTAGTTAGCCTCGTCTCTAATTCCATGAAACTGCTGTCACATTCTTCTATCCAGGCAAATTTGTGGTCCTTTTTCAGCAATTCTGTCAATGGCTTGGCTATTTTTGAGAAGCCTTCGATGAAGCGACGGTAGTAGCCTGCCAATCCCAGAAAGCTGTGGAATTCCGTTACTGTGGCTGGGGTCCTCCAGTTTAATACAGCAGTCACTTTGCTGGGGTCGACGGCCACACCTTGTTCTGACAGAACATGTCCTAGAAATCCTACCTTTCTTAGCCAAAATTCACATTTACTGAATTTGGCATACAAGTGATGGGTCCTTAGTCTTTCCAGGACAGTGCGGAGATGTTGCTTGTGCTCCTCTTCATCTTTTGAATAGATAAGGATATCATCGATGAAGACTACCACAAATTTGTCCAAGAAGTCCATGAAGACCTTATTCATCATGCTCATGAAATAGGTGGGAGCATTTGTCAGCCCAAATGACATGACTGTAAATTCATACAGATCATATCTTGTAGTGAAGGCTGTCTTGGGGATATCCTCTTTTCAGATTTTTAACTGATGATACCCCGTTCGAAGGTCAATCTTGGAAAATACCCGGTCCCCGTTCAACTGTTCAAACAAATCATCAATGCGGGGGAGCGTATATTCATTTTTGATAGTGACCTCATTCAGCTGGCGGTAGTCCACGCACATTCGTAGGCTGCCATCCTTCTTCTTGACAAACAGCACGGGTGATCCCCAAGGTGATGTGCTTGGACAAATATATCCTTTTTGCAGTAATTCATCCAACTGTTTCTTCAATTCCACCAGCTCTGGGGAAGGCATGCTGTAGTACTTCTTGTAGATTGGAGCTGTCCCGGGAACAATGTCAATAGCAAACTCTAGTTCCCGATCAGGTGGCATTCCTGGTAATTCTTCGGGGAATACATCCGGAAATTCACTGACAACTGGAATCAGACTTATATCTGTACTTGTGGCTTTGAATGCCATTCCTTTCTTTGACATCATTCTGCTAGCAGTGAATTGCACTGTTTGGCCTGCCGGGTTAACCAGTGTCACCTTCATGGTGGCACAGTTGATACACACCTGATGTGGTACCAACCAATCCATCCCCAATATTATATCCAGTCCTGGGGATGCAATGGCAACAAGAATAGCTGGAAACTTCACTTCTTGTATCGAGATTTCCAGATCCTTGTATATCACATTTGTTCTGAGCATGGAGCCAGGGGATTGTACCACCATGATTTTGTCCAAAAGAGAAGGAGAAAATTTGTGCAAGGTGGCAAAACTCCGCGAAATAAACGAATGAGAAGCCCCAGAGTCAAATAAAATTATTGCAGGTATGTTGTTAACAGAAAACATACCAAGGACCACATCTGGTGCTTCGCGGGCTTCCTCAACGGAGATATGACGGACTTGGCCGCGATAGAAGTTCGTATTGGGGCGGCGTCCAACACTGTTGACTTGTGGCTTGTAGTCGGATCATGGCTTCCCATTTCTCGTGGGGCACTGCTTGGAGTAATGCCCGCTCTGGCCACAAGTGAAGCAGGTGTTGTTGCGACGGCCGTCCTCCTACACTGGCTGTTTGCCGAAGATCTTGTCCTGGCTGACAGGCTTACTGTTGTTGTTGCCATTGTTCCATGCAGGCTTGTATTCAGACGGCCCTGATGGCCAGATGCATGGCTTCTGCACAAACTGCTCACGGTTGTCCTTCCTGGTTTCAAACTACCGCTTGCGATCGTCATATCCTGACTTATGCTCTCGTTCAGCTATGAAAGCCTTGTTTACCAAAGTCTGGAAGTCAGGAAAATCAAGCATATAGAGCTGACAACGGAGGGTATGATTGAGCCCTCCTAGGAATCGGTCAATCTTCCTTTCTTCTGTGGACACGTCATGGGTAGAGTACCGTGCCAGATTATTAAATTTGTTCAGATACTCACCCACTGACATATTCCCTTGAGTAAGGGCCAAGAATTCCCTCTGCTTCACCTTCATGATGCCGGTAGGAATATGATACTTGCGGAATACCTCTTTGAACTTTTCCCAAGAAATATCTTCTCCAGAAGGCCACATTATTTTTGTATTGTCCCACCATATAGCTGCCGGTCCTTCCAGGTAGTGAGTAAAAAAAGGAACCTTGTCTGACTCATCACAGCGGGCTATGTCCAACTTCTTTTCCATGGTCCTCAGCTAGTCATCAGCTTCCATAGGATCCACAGCTTGACCAAAACTGGGTGGCTTGGTACGCTGAAAATCAGACAACTTAGAGTGTGTCCCATTATTGTTATTCTGACCCACCATAGTCTGCATACTTTTCAGAAATTCCATGAGATCTTGATTTCTTTTCTCCTCAAACATTCTCATAATCTGATCAGTGGTTGGTGCCTTTGGTGGTGGAGGTGGTAAATCTTCTGGTGACTGTCCTGCCTGTCTGGCGGATCGACGAACGGGAGTTCCATCGCCGCCTTGATTACTACACCTCTTCATCCTAAATTTGTTCCCATTGCAAAATACCGAATCGATGAGCAACATCCATAAGGAAAGCATGGCAGTGTGACACCAGAAAGAAAGCCAAATAAAAGAGAGAAAATAAAGCAAACAACATAATTATACAAGGCAACCCAACATCATACATGACAAGCTAGTAGGGGAATAATCATGACTAGACTGCTCATACGGCAGTTGATATATGCAAGGATGCTATGATGCATGCACTAAAACTCAAGCCTCCACTCTAGTGATGCCGGTGGCACGAACACTGGTAAACTGAAGACTCCTCGTCGTCTGACCCTGTCTCGGAATCTGAGCTGATGATGTGCACCTCGGCCTCCGGATCAAAGGAAACACGGCGACGCTGACGGGAAGGTTCCCCCTCCGAGGGAGAAGGAGCACGACGCCGCAGCATCGGAGCAGCTGGAGTAGCTAGGAGTGAGGCCCACTCTGCCAGGGTCTCACATCGGCTACTAGACGAAAAGCCTGGCGGTCCGAACGAGCTAGAAGGAGTCTCAGAAGGTGGAACGGGTGGAGTGTACACGGGTGAAAACTGAGGTGGAGGAGGAGACTGTGCTGCCGCAACAGCTGCAAGTGCCCCTCGGGCATGAGTCAGCTCCTCAGCTAGTGAAGTGATCATACGGTAACTGGCGTTCAGATAACGGGATAAAACCCCAGTAGCACGATCACTCGCCGGGTCAACAGGTGCGAAAAGGACTCGCCCTGTTGCAGGCGACAGGGTGGGGTAGTGAAAGAAACCTGGATGAGTCTGCATCTCGACCTCGTGGAAGCGCAAGTCAGTCAGAGCCTCCATTGCAGCAAACTGGATCGCCAACTCCGGAGTAGAAGCAGTTCCGCCCTTGGAAGAACGGGAGTAGCTGCCAATATCTGAACTTGCAGTAAGAAAGGCCTCTGCGTGATACTCGTACACTGAACCAGCAAGCTTCTCTCGGAACACCTGGTACACGGGGTCTTCGCCGTTGGGATACAGCCGAAGCCAGACATTACGAAGCAGAACTGGAAAAGTGAACGGTGCTGGCTCATGGTTGTAGTGGTACGGAACTGGTGCCATCTACACTCATCAAACCAGTGGTTAGCGCAATAACAACTATATGCATGCAATGTAGCAATCAGATGCAACAAGCAAGACACACCAAGACTCTAAACTACTCGCGGTTCTAGCGCAGGGTTAACTAGGGTGTCCTACAGTCAGCCTGGCTCTGATACCAAGCGTTGTGGCACCCCGGCTCAGAGGACCGGTGTACCCAGTGTTTCCAACCAAGAGAACATGTCTTCTGGAAACACACAACAACTTGGACCAGAACAGAACTGAACTTTATTGAAATATCTCGAGTACAAGCTCACAATTTACATCGATAGCGAGGCCAGAAGCACATCAGGTGCTATGACAATATCTACATTATTTATGGAACATAACAGGGCCTCGATACTACTGGGTAGAACTACGGCGTAGCGGAACATAGTGCGGAAACTCCATCCATAGGGACACTACTGTGGACACGGCCTAGTTAGTGTAGCACGAACCTTCGGGACCTCCGTCCTCGGCTTCTCCTGCATCTGGCATAATACGCCAGGTGAGTACTTGGAATGTACTCGCAGGCTCATGGCAACCAAAACAATGCAGCAAACAATAGCATGGCAATTAACAGGTTAAAATACTTAAGTTGCTAACTCAGTGTTATCGAATATCAACTTACTCTCTTCCGGGTTGTCCCACAACCCTCGGAATGCTCATAATCCACTGAGCACTTCCGAACATAAGACAAGTTCTTCCATCATTATTATCAGCATTACGGTTGATCATCCCATGGCCTAGTACGGACTCAGAACCGAAAAAATGAGAGAAACTCTATATGATGAATGCCTCTGGCAATGTACCAGTATGTACAATGATCCGTCGTAGCATAGATATCAAAAAATGGACAATCCATGAAAATATCGAGCTAGCCATACTATGATCATGCAAGGCAAATGAAAACATGTCTCTAATCATATAATGTAAAATGATGGTAGTGCATGGCGATATGCTCGGAATGGCTATGAAAATGCCATGTGGGTAGGTATTGTGGCTGTTTTGTGGAGATGAGGTGTTTTATGTGTAGGAGAACAAGAGAAATTCCTCCCACAGGTTTGGATGTACTTGCGAAGTTTGCACCAAGTCTCATTGTGAGAGTGGGCAATGCACAGTACCGTAGAGGCTAGCAAAATAAGATGAACGAAAGTGCAAAAAGGCTTCGAACTTGCTTTAGTCATAAAGAACTCAAACACTACACAAGAGTATCGCGGTGTCATGTTGCATAGGACTCAAAAGCTAAGTACCCCGAGGGGATAGTTTGGCAGAGATAAACCCCGTTGCGAGTCCCGGATCAACCAAAGATGCTGGGTAAATCAGCAAAAAGCCTCTACAATCATTCAATCGCTAATCAAGCCACAACTAGAGTCCCCAACTTACGTTATTAGGTGAAAGAAAGGCAACAGTGCAAAGGACTCCTTTATTGGGTTTTTGATAAAAGAACATGGCAATTTTTTTCAGAAGATAACAAGATTTCCACAAGCTAAGTTAAACAAGTGCAAAGCAAGTTGGTCAAAATAGCGGGACACACTAATGCACGAAAACCATATGATCAAGAGCATTCCACAAGACACTACACATGGAAAAGTAACCTCCCCACGCTTAGAACTTCGCAATACTAAACTAGGGAAATTACGAAAGTAAAAAAATGCAGTTATTAAAAGAGAGCGTGAGAAGTGGTTACCTCCCCAAGCTTACGTCTAAGAAAGGGTTAGAAACTTTTACCGTTTAGGTGCATATGACCTCCCTTTTAACAGGTGTAGACCTTGCTTCATGTGATTTCCTTGTTGTGGTCTGGTGACTGCCCTCCGATAGAACCTGCTAGAGAACAAACTAAAAAGAAAATGAAATATTTTGTGCTTTTGTGTTTTTCATTTTTTTAGCACAAAGGATTAGCAACACAAGTAATAAAAATATTTATCTCAACAAGATCGGTTCATCAACCTAAGCACCTCGCTTAAGTCAACAAACTAGTTCTAGGAGAGGCCTCCCCTAGGTTAGGATGAAGTGCATGTGAGACAAGATATAAAACACGAGTGTGCAAGTCCTACGTGCCTAATTAAAAGGGAGATCTCACTACTTTTATTTGAGCGAGGTTCGTATGGGAAAACATTACCGGGTACTTGTTGTTGAAGTCCATCATGTTGAAGCAACCAAGTGGCTTGTCTGATCTTTATACGGTTGGCACCTTACCGTACATGTCACCACATAAGGTCCAACCCCTGCGAAAATAACACACGAAATAAAAACATCGATTGGGTATACGAACGGAGCATTCGTATATCCAACTGGTAAAAAGAAATAAAGAAAACATAGTTGCTAAAGAGAATTATTGGCTACGGAATTCAAAGGTAATTAACATTAATTAGAAAGCAATTAGTCGGTTAGAAAACACCTTGTTGACCTCAGACGTCGAAAATGAATCAAATGGAGGTGTTATTGCCCTCATACGGGCGCTCAAACGACCAGTTGCGGTCATATCGAACGTCGTCGTTCGCTTGGAGGAGATGCTCGTTGTGGCCGCCAGATGATACGACCGCTCGTACGGTAGGCTGCCTTTTGCCCTGGTCCTTTTTTACTTCCGGCCACGAGCTCATACGGGTGCCTATACGACCAGGACGGTCGTATGGAACGCCGTCTTCTCTCCTGGAGCTGCAGAACTGCATGAAAATTCTTGTGCTTCCACCTCACATTAGGCACATGGCAATATTGCAATAAAATATGAGGTGGTATGCAACAAAAATAGGCTAATGACATGCTACAAATTTTACCAATGAGATCAACACGCAACCAACTCAAATAGCAACTACAAAAAAAAAGTGCCAATGCAATCATGAATGCATCTAGACTCAAGACACAAAGCTAAGAAAGACACCTATGGACTTCTGGGTTACCTCCCAGGCAGTGCTTTCTTTAAAGCCATATAGCTAGGCTTCGGTGCTCCATAAGGTCATCCACCCGGATCCCAAGGGATATCAACCCCGAGCTGGATGCCTACCTCTGACCGGGGTTGGGAGCACCTCATAGCAGAGCTCGATTGGAGGCGCACTCGCTTACAGTGCATCGGAATTGTGCATGTAAATCCGTACTTGCTCTTGGGCAAGTACCGATGCAACGAGATAAGTGGAGATGCCTGAAAGATTAGTGGTTGCAACTTCGCAGTAATATTAAAATCAAGAGGATGAGGAGCTGCAGGTAGATCATAACCTTCATCATTTTCATCAAGCTGCACATTAATTATGTGTACAAATTTACCATTGGTGGGAGTTTCCGGATAGTGCGCATTCCATCCTTCATCTCCATGTTGCTCTGGCTCATTTTCCAAGCATTCTTCTTCTTGTGGCTCGATGATATCTTCTTCTTCTTGTTCCTGCATAAGGTTACGTTCGTGCAAAATACTGGCTTGGGAGATGGCATCCATCCGTTCTTGATAATCCTCGTATAAAGGATTCTCATGAAAATTATTGTCTACGCAAAAGTCATAGACTTCCTCCATCAAGCCTTTATGCTTAGTCACCCATTCATATTCTTCTGGGAACTTGTTGAACCACATTAAAAGCTCAAATGATCTAAGCAATAACATCATCTCCTCAATTACCTCCATATCTTCAGGAGGATGTTCATGACGGCTGTATGCTCTCACAACCAGATGTGGGTGATCTCTGCAATAAAAGCTCATGTGGAGAAGAGATTGACACTGTATGCAAACCTTTAGGGATATCATTAATTATAATCTCTATCTCCATAAATTTATAACCCATTTCTTCACCTTTGTTGGTATTCTGGTATTCTTCAAGTATCCTCTTTTTTTCATAGTATCGTTCCATTGTAGCCTCTATGTCTTCATCTGACATCTCAAAGCAAGACATTTTTTATATACTTTTGGGTTAAGGAAAAATAGTAAGATAAATAGCAACAAACAAAATAAACTAAGTGCGAGCGGGTAATTAATGACCAAGCGCTATGCTCCCTGGCAACGGCGTCAGAAAATGAATGATGTCCTGCAAGTGCACAGGGCTGTTGTAGCACTTTCGTGTGATAAGTAGAGTGTTGAACCCACAGGGAGCTGATAGGAAGGCACCACAAATCCCGCAACTACGTTGTCACTTTCACTCAGCCACGTACGCACCCAAACTAAAGTTTGGAAATAGTCTACTCGATAAGTTGCTAGGAAAACTAGATAAAAGGGTAATTAATTAAACTACTAACAAGAAGGTAAAAACAATAAATAAATGACTCTAAGTTAGTAAACATGACGCTTGAGTAGTAAAGTGTTCTTGAGAGTTCCGGAATCACTACCACATATATGAAGTATCGTATCCTCTAGTAACTGGTCAAATGCATAAGTGGGCGGAGCCGGGTACAGTACACGTTCTACTCGAGGTAGACTTCGTGCCACGCACGCCACCATCATAGCCTTCCCCTTAGGGTCACGACTCATGATAATTAAGGGTTACCCCATGGATGCGGCCTCTCTAAGGGTTCTCTGCAACTCCCCTATCAATTGCAATGGCAAGGAATCGAGGATTTTACTGTCACCTAAAATTACCCCAACGCCCAACCCTTCACAGTGACAGTAATATACTTCACGGCACAAGGCACAAATGTGAGTGAGCGCTCCTCTCAACATTCTTGAAGGCTACTAACTCGAGTCATAAACAGGTAATATTGGATTGCAACAATTATCATAAAGGGTTCAACCATATCCTCAGTGTGGCACCCCGGCTCAGAGCAACCTGTTTACCTTGCATTGCCAGCCCAGAGATCAAGTCTTCTGGCAATACACAACAACTTGGCACAGAAAATAACCGCTTTATTGATCTCTTAGCGGAAACATAGGTTTACATCCTACATGATGAGCGAGGCCAAGCGGCACACACGGTGCGGCTGCACTTATGTACATTATTTAGTAGACATGGCAGGGGCCTCGATGATAAGGGAACTACTACTACGCGGCAGCGGAACGACGAAGTAGCGGAACTCCATTCCACAGGGACACTGCTGGGACACGGCCTAGATCACGACATACTGCTCGACATCAACTCCTTGCACGGCTTCTCCTGCATCTGGCATGATAAGCCAGGTGAGTACTTTGAATGTACTCGCAAGCTCACAGCAAACAAAACAAGTGCGACAAACAATAACAAGGCATTTAACAGATTTAATGCATGAGCATGATACTACTCAACATGAGATGTGCGTGAACCATTGCCATGGTCCTCGGGACCAACTTACCATCTCGGGGTTACCGCGTAACCACCGTTCATCACTTACCAACGTGATCCTCACTTGATCACATTCATACCTTTCATAGTGATCCTCGATCACCATTTCTGCATGTGCTATCTTGTGAAGCTTAGTGTGCAAGTTAATTATATCTGTTGACCCACGGTGTGACCTACTACGAACTGTGTCCATATCCGAGGACGCGGCTATCGATAGTTTATACACTCTGCAGAGGTTAGTACACTGTACCCACACCACGGAACTCATGGCCTCGTGCTCCCATTCGGGTGGACCAACGACATTCCGACAAAACCAATCTATTGCATGACACTCTCCCGGCCACTCCGACAAACTCCCCTTTGGGCTATGTCCTGGGAGACCCTGGTGCCAACATGTGACACCCGCCACCTCTGTGGCTGCCACCGTCGTGGCCAACATCAAAACTGTCCCAAACGGGGACCTTGGTACCATCAAAACTCGGGTCCTCAAGGTTATGACTGCCTACCGGGCCAGGGTAGCGCCAGAGCACAACCTTCCCTCGTAGGAGGCACCGGCGAGAGGCATGATAATAGACTGCATTAGGGCCTCCCCATCCAGGCAAGTGTGGTTGCACTGGTGAGCTCGATTCGGTGGCACCATGACTCGATCAACAACATGTTCAAGTTGGATTATTATCAAGTTTAACTTGAAAAGAAAATGATCCGATCCATAGTGTATGAATGGATGCACGGGTCATGATCATGAATAACAAATGCATCATGTTGTCATATGAGTATATGCCATGATACCTACTACACACTAGCAAGAAAGCATGTATCCTACTGCATAAATTATCAACATGACAGGATAAAGTTTATGCAATAAGCTTTATGTAACAAGTTATTTTAAATAGTGAATAAAGGATGAATTTAATTCGATTAAACCAAGTCATTGCAATGCCATCCTTGCATATGAATGTTGTGGCTTGCCTTGGTTCAGAGGAGTGTCACAGTACTCCTGGCCTTCTCCAACACAACTAGGTTCTTCTGAAAATAAATTAAATGCAAAAAGAAAATGTCACATCCTACTGTTTATAGCACCAGAAATTCTCAACAGCAAGAAAAATTCTGAAATTTGGCATACAGAAACTTTGGAATTTTATAAACCAGTAGCAAAAAGAATCAATTCATTTGGACTTATAGATTAAAAGTTATGGTTGGTCAAAGATGGATTAGTTCTGGTCAAAATTTGGATTTAACAGAAAAACCAGAGGCGTCCACGTCGAAGGCGTCTTTTGGAAATGCGCCTCCACTTACGTACCGGTTCGCGAGAGAGAGAGAGAATGACAGGTGGGGCCCTATGTCAGATTTTAAACAAGAGAGAGGGAACAACAGAGCGCGGCGGCTCTGTCGCTGGCAGTTCTCCGGCGAGGAGACCTCGGCGATCACAGAAGATGGGGGGGATGGGACTAGCGCAGCGAGACGGTCACGGACGTACCCGAATCGCGAGCTGAGGAGGTCAGACAGCGTCGTGGCGATCTTCTCCAGAGACGGCGGCGGCGGAGCTGATCGGAGTCGGCGTTTCCGGCGACAATCCGGTGAGTTCTTGCTACCTTCGTGCTCAGGAGGTTGCTACGGTCTCAACGGTGGTAGT
Organism: Elymus sibiricus; assembly: GCA_039707655.1. Lineage (NCBI taxonomy): Eukaryota > Viridiplantae > Streptophyta > Magnoliopsida > Poales > Poaceae > Elymus > Elymus sibiricus. Next base: position 409,339,194 of record CM077666.1, on the reverse strand, counting down.
GGTTGGAGCTGAGGTGGACTAGGATGAGAGCTTGGAGGAGGGGGATCCGCGGCAGTCGCCGGCGAGGTTTGAAGGCCAGAAGCCTTCCCGGCATTGTCCGCAGCTTCTGGCGATCGATTTGAGAGAGGAGAGGGGGTTTGGGATGGTTAGACCGGTCGAGGAGGGGCTCTATTTATAGGAGAGGCGAGGCAGTGCTCGGGCTTCCGCCGGAGCTGAGCGGCAGGGCAACCTGGGGGCAGTGAGGACTCGGGTGAGCTAGGGGACGACGCAGGCGAGGCCAAGCACAGCGCTCGCACGCGGGCTCGGGCACAGGCGCACTAAGGGGAACAGGGCCGCGCGTGCAAGCCACTGTGCCGCAAGCTAGCGCCGTGGCCGCTTCCGCCGTGCCCCCTTCCGGCGCCGGGGAAGGTCAGGGAGGGGCTGGGGGATGAATGGGAGTGTACTGAGTCGACTAGACATGCTGCGGTGGCACGAGGGGAGAGGATGGACGGCGGCCGATCGAACCCGACGGGCAGAGCGCGCATAGCGCGTCCATTGCACCCTGCTCACACGCGGTCACCGCGTGCATTGGCATGTAGGTCCATCGTGATGTCCATCGTGATGTCCCTTCCACGCGGTGCCTAGAATTACTCTTGGCTCGACAGATGGCTCAATGGAGGTGACAAGAGGGAGCAGCAAAGTTCCTGGACAGAAACTTGCTCCAAGTACTGAGGACAAACGGCTGGGCACTATGAGCTGAAATTAGGCGTTTAAGCATTACTTAGGAAGGTCATTAAGTGGTAAAAATTTCAGATTAAAAAGATCAAGGAATAATATAGTTGCTTCACAAAGTGACTTTTCTGTCCAGAAGCAAAAATATTTTCCTGGGCTGAAAAGTTCCAAATGGCCATGGGATATTTTTGCATAGGAAGGTGAGGCATGACCCAAAGAATATTTGGGAATTTTCTAGGATTTTTCTGAGTAATAAAAACAGGGGTTGCTTCATAGCTAATTGAGGAAATGGGCATTTTCAGAGAGAAAATAAATATAATGTCATTAAATAAAAATATCCAATGGCATTATTTTGAGAGGGATGAGGTCTAGGAAGGGTTTAGGGATGAAAGAACCCACTTGGGAGAAAATCAAAAATAAATCCAAGTGGAAAGTCCAAAAGAATTGATTGGAAAACCCAATTGCAAATAAAATATTCAATAAATCCAAATAAAAAGAAAAAGGTAAAAAATCAGGGTGTTACACTCAGGAACTAGTACGACTACTCAATCTTAAACATGAAGGTTAGGGACAAGTTACAAGCCGGCATCAAGCCGGTGAAGGGAGAAGGCATGGTGGGGTTGATGGAGATGGCGGAGCGGTGGTGATGGTGGTGGCGCCACCGGTAGTGATGGAGATGGGGGTGGCGCCGGTGATGGCACCAACGTGAGGGCACCGGCCCGAAGGCCGATGCTCATGGTGGCGGAGCCTCCTCCTCTTCTCTTGACGTTGTCCCTCCTTCGCTTGGTGGTGGAGCAGCAATGGAGAAGGTTGTGGATGAACAAGATGATGTGGAATGAGAGGAGGCGGCGGCTAGGGTATGGAGATGATATATATGGAGCCTCCCTAGCCTCCTCTCTTGATAGGCTTCATCAAAGGGCTCTCAATGAGCCAAATCCTCTCCCAATCTCTTCGTTACGTGCCAAGGGTCTCATGGGATTGAACGGGGGCAAAATCGGTGAAGAATCCCGTCTGGAAGGGCAACTTTCTGAGCTGTCTGCACGTCATACGACCGCCGAAACGACCACGCGCGGTCGCATGGAACGTCATCTTTTGATCTGACCTCCTCCGGTAAAACGATTGCCATTTCTTCATACGAACTCGTAATTTGACGTTCTTGGGCTTGTTGGATTTGTATGAACGATGCTGATCCATTTCTAGTCTTAGATCTTGGTTTGGAGCACTTTGGAAAAATGAATTTTTCCGACCTTCGAAATGGCTAAGTCTGGCCTGTGGCTGACTCTGTATTGAACCCATCCTTGGTCCTTTCATCGTGCTTGGTCCTAGGTTGCTCCAAAACACCTGTAGACACAAGAAAAGAAGGAAAACTAATACAAAACAAATAAAATACTAAATGTGCAATGCTCACAAGGAAAAGTGTAGATACTGATAATCATGCATAATGGACAACTATTTGGTTCAATGGGACCTGATATATGAGGAGAACATGCAACAAATGAGCTCTAAAAATGCGTAAAATATAGAGCCATCATAGGCTCAAAAGCATCTTCTTGCTTAGCTAGTAACTTACTGTAAAGCTTCTTTCTTTCATCGTCAAGCTCACGTACCTTGGCTGCAGCATGATCAACAAAGACATTATATGCCTCATTATTAGATACCTCAGGTAGTGCGTACTTCATTGATATCATCTTTACGAAGTCCGGTATAATTATATTCTGGCACATGACTTGTATCAAGTTCTTCGGTCTTCTCTTCATTGCTCCTTACCATCTTGACATCTTCAACCGGGTTAGGTTCCGGTTTACCTGCAAACTTAGCTAGGATCAATGTTTGGCTCTCTACAATTTTAGCCACTTGTGCTTCCATATTCTTGGATCTTCCATCAAGCATCTACCCATCGTTTGTTAGTCCAACAATCTTACCAGTCAACTGACCAAGTAAGTTATCAAGATTCATCAAAATATTTTTGAAGTTTTCATTCTGCTCAGTCTGACTAGCGATAAAAAAATTAAGAGTATCCTCAAGAGTATTTCCATTACTACTGTTATTGCTAGCTCCATTAAAATTATTGGATGCTCCACCATTATTAGGATAAGGAAGTCTAGGAGCATACCCATTATTTTTCCAGTTGAGATTATAGCTATTGCGAGCAATAAAATTCACATCACTAACTTCTTAATTAGTGATGGCATTCACGTTTACCTCTTCTTTACCTTTCATGATGGAGATGAGTTCATCAAGCTTGGCTGTCAACTCCGCATTATTTTCTTCAATTGCATTCACCCTCTTGGTGGTAGTTCTTTCAACATGCCATTGGGCATGGTTCTCTTGCATATCATCAAGTTGTTTCTTGACATCATCTATGGGCTTTCCCATGATTGTTCCTCCTGCAGCTATATCAAGCATAGTTTTTGACATATGATTTAAAACATTATAAAACATATGAAGGATTAACCATTCCTCCATTCCATGGTTAGGACAGTTCCTTATGGCTTCTTTCATTCTATCCCACGCAAGCGCTAGTGGCTCACATTCTTCCTTCTTGAAACCTGTAATCTGAGAATGAAGTTGCATAATTTTTTGCAGGTGGACAAAACTTAGATAAAAATTTGCAGCAACAATCAGCCCAAGAAGTTATATTGCCTCTAGGTCAAGCTAGAAACCATTCTTTTGTTTTTTCTCTCAGAGAGAAAGGAAATAGACGCAACTGAAAAGCGTCTGGGTCATAATCTCTAATGTGTGTCATGTTGCACAATTCAGTAAAATTATGCAAGTGCATACCAGCATCTTCCGAAGCAGAGCCTCCAAATTGGTCATGTTGAACCATGGAAACTAAGTTCGGTTTGATCTCATACTCAGCGGCAACAACCTCGGGTTGTGCTATCGGTTCACGCATAAAGTTATTGCTGGGAGTAGCAAAACTTCCAAGATTACGAGCGATGGTAATCTTTTTGGGGTTTTTCAACTGACAAGACTTGCAAAAAAAAAAAACTAAAAGTAAAAAAAACTGAAACTAAACTTTAACAAAAACACTAAACACAAAGACTAGGAACACTCAACTCCTCCCCGGCAACGACGCCAGAAAAAGGGCTTGATACTTCCTTTTAGTGATCCGGAAATGGAACAGAAAGTACCCCACACTTATTTCCCCAAGAAGTGACCCTGGGTTATCGAACCCGCGAGAGGAAGGTCCCCTTGAAGCGATGGTGTCTAGCAAGTTTTTGTCAAATAAACAATTCCAGCTTTTGACCGGATCAAATCAAGCTAATTGGAATAAAACACTTATAATAAAAGAGGTGCGGGTATGAGGTCTTAATGCCTACAACCCTGCATTTGTGTTGGGACCAGATATGATCTTAATTTGTGCGTTGGAAGTCACCCATCGAGATGTCCTTGTTACGAACTGAAGTGGGGGATGTGTCCAAATAACATCTTGACCGGCACGAGTCCTGCATCAAGAATCACGTGTCCAACCAAAGGCCCTATCCATCGCGCGGGGTTGCGTCGATAATTAAGATTATAATAATCAGACAAGAGCTTTGGGCGTTTAATGACTACACCTCATGAATCCCCAGAGATTGGATTTGTGTTACCATACTAAACCCTTCTGTCACTGGTGTTCAGAATAACACTTCATGGTCTCCCTGACCTTAGCCTCTCCGTGACCCTCTCACCATGATCCTGGGTACCTGCAGGGATGAAGAATGCAGATGAGAAAAGAGACATCTACGGAACAATTTTATTTCACACATACATGACGTAAATTCAAAGCACTTCCATTGACCCCCACAACAAATACAAAGGGTTGCAAGGCCATTGCCTCAACCCATACCTTACCGAACTACTCACACATGGAGATTAGATCACATGAAGAGCACATTGAAGAACACATCACGGAGATTGATTGATTGGTAATATGCCTTACAATGAATGTCGTGTGCCATGCATGATTACAAGTATGATGTAGAGGAAGATGAACTATGGTGGTGATGGTGGCTATGGAGATGGAAATGGCGGCGGCTAGGGTTGATGAAGAGGGATGAAGATGACTCTGTTTTGGCTTCGCTCGCGAACATTCTGTTCACATTTTGACCTGGTCCCCTTTATAAAAGTTGTTCAGGTGGACGAGATGCCTCGGTTTCCATGCCATACAACCGCTCATGCGAGCGGTCGCGGTCGCATGGAATGCCGTTTTTTGTGTTGTTTCTTCTGGTGCACCTCCTCCTGATTTCTTCTATCTCCTCCTTCATTCCTTTCCATGTTCACACTTGGTTTCTTCCATTTTAGCCCATTTCCTGTGGAAACACATCAAAGAGAGGATTTGTGGAATCCTTTGAATTCATTAGTCATTAGTAGCAATATCGGAGCGAATATCTCAGTTTTAATGAAATATCTCGGTTTAAACAAAGGGTAAATCAGTGTAAAAATATCACTCATCAACTACATGACGGATCTCATCCATCTCCATCTACCTCCAGTATGCCTATGATGAAATTACTCACTCCCGGTGGTCAGCATCATGAGGTTGTTGATGAAGAGGGGTTGTTGATAACAACGACGATAATTTGCCCTCTCCGGAGCCCCGAACGGACTCCAGATCAGACCTCCCGATGAAGAACAGGAAATGGCGAAGGCTCCGTATAGTAAAATGCGATGAAACTTTCTCTCTAATTTTTTTCTCGGGAAGGCGGTACTTATGGACCTGGAGGTAGGGCAAACGGAGGCTCGAGGGGCCCACAAGCTCAGATGGCGCGCCCCTAGGAGGGGGCACCCCCTGAGCTTGTGGCTCTGTGGTGGCCCCCTCTGGTAGTTCTTTGCGCCAGTATTTTTTATATATTCCAAAATAATTCTTCGTAAAATTTCGTCCGATTCTGAGAATTTTTTATTTCTACACAAAAAACAACACCAAGGTAGTTCTGCTGAAAACAACGTCAGTCCGGGTTAGTTTCATTCACATCATGCAAATTAGAGTCCAAAACAAGAGCAAAAGTGTTTGGAAAAGTCGATACATTGGAGATGTATTAGGTGCCCAAACACCCAAGAGAACAAGATCCACAATAGAATGCAAGGGGGAATCAAATTTCCTTTGGTGGAACTATAGATCTAGGTCTCCTCCCTCAATCCCTAGCAAATCAACAAGTTTGGTTAGCTAGAGAAGGCGATCAGGCAAGAAAAGCTTCGGGCATTAATGGAGGAGAGAGAGAGGCAAGAGATAGGTGGGAGGAAGAAGAACCCCCCTCCTTAAATAGGTGATAAGGTTTTCGTCATAGTATCCCAGTTTTCTTGTAGTGTCGGCTCCCGCTTCTTCTTCTCACCGCCGCCCGCCGCTTTCTTCTTCGGCTCTTTAACGACGGTGGTCTAGGCCGTGCTTTCAGCGTGCGTCCGACCTTGACTAGCCTTGCCTTTAGCCATCCCTCTAGCTTCAGAAGAACGGTGGAAGGTGCGAGATGTGGGTGTGTAGCAATGGAGGAGAAGGCAGGAGGGCAGAAGCGCGAGGTTGGAAGCGAAGGAAGAAGGAGGAGATTACCCTCATTTCCCCTTCCTTTATATCCGCCGCGGTATACCAAATCAACGGGTTCAGCGGTGTGACACATGCCCCATGTTCTTTGTGGTTTCCCGTTTCGCGAGACGTGGGTGTGGGGACCTAGGCACTGATGGAAATATGCCCTAGAGGCAATAATAAAGTTGTTATTATTTTATATTTCCTTGTTCATGATAAAGGTTTATTATTCATGCTAGAATTGTATTGACCAGAAACTTAAATACATGTGTGAATACATAAACAAATACCGTGTCCCTAGTGAGCCTCTACTAGACTAGCTCATTGATCAAAGATGGTTAAGGTTTCCTAACCATAGACATGAGTTGTCATTTGATAACGGGATCACATCATTAGGAGAATGATGTGATGGACAAGACCCATCTGTTAGCTTAGCATATGATCGTTCTGTTTATTGCTACTGCTTTCTTGAATGTCAAATACATGTTCCTCCGACCATGAGGTAGAAATCAAGAAGGAGCATCAAGTGTTGATGGTTAACAAGACCACTAGTTTCAAGAAAAAGGGCAAGGGAAAGAAGGGGAACTTCAAGAAGAACGGCAAGCAAGCTGCCGCTCCCATGAAGAAACCCAAAGTTGGACGCAAGCCTGAAATTGAGTGCTTCTACTGCAAAGGAACTGGTCACTGGAAGCGGAACTGCCCCAAGTATTTGGCGGATAAGAAGGATGGCAAAGTGAAGAAAGGTATATTTGATATACATGTTTCTGATATGTACCTCACTAGTGCTCGTAGCAGCGTCTGGGTATTTGATACCGATCCAGTTGCTAATATTAGTAACTTGAAGCAGGAGCTACAGAGTAACGGAGACTAGCTGAGGGCGAGGTGACGATATGTGTTGGAAGTGTCTCCAAGATTGATATGATCAATATCGACACGCTCGTAATACCTTCGGGATTAGTATTAAACCTAAATAATGGTTATTTGGTGCTTGCGTTGAGCATAAAACATTATATCTGGATATTGTTTATTGCAAGATGGTTATTCATTTAAGTCAGAGAATAATGGTTATTCTATTTATATGAATAATATCCCTCGTGATCATGCACCCTTGTGAATGGTTTATTCTTGTTGAATCTCGATCGTAGTGATACACATATTCATAATATTGATGCGAAAAGATGCAAAGTTGATAATGATAGTGCAACATACTTGTGGCACTGCCGTTTAGGTCATATTGGTGTAAAGCGCATGAGGAAACTCCATGCTGATGGACTTTTGGAATCTCTTGATTATGAATCATTTGATACTTGCGAACCATGCCTCATGGGCAAGATGACTAAAACTCCGTTCTCCGGAACAATGGAGCGAGCTACTGATTTGTTGGAAATAATAGATACCGATGCATGAGGTCCGATGAATGTTGAAGCACGCGGCTGGTATCGTTATTTTCTAACCTTCACAGATGATTTGAGTAGGTATGGGTATATCTACTTGATGAAACACAAGTCTGAAACATTTGAAAAGTTCAAAGAATTTCAGAGTGAAGTAGAGAATCATCGTAACAAGAAAATAAAGTTTCTACGATCCGATCGCGGAGGCGAATATTTGAGTTACGAGTTTGGCCTTCATTTAAGAAAATGTGGAATTGTTTCACAACTCACGCCACCTGGAACACCACAGCGTAATGGTGTGTCTGAACATCGTAACCGTACTTTATTGGATATGGTGCGTTCTATGATGTCTCTTACCGATTTCCACTATCGTTTTGGGGTTATGCATTAGAGACAGCTGCATTCACGTTAAATAGGGCACCGTCTAAATCCGTTGAGATGACACCGTATGAACTGTGGTTTGGCAAGAAACCTAAGCTGTCGTTTTTTAAAGTTTGGAGATGTGATGCTTATGTGAAAAAGCTTCAACCTGATAAGCTCGAACCCAAAGCGGAGAAGTGCGTCTTCATAGGATACCCTAAAGAAACAATTGGGCACACCTTCTGTTGGGGATATAACCCGTGGTGAGACCCGCCCAGGCGGGGCCGGGTTACACCGGGCGGCTCGTAAGCCCAAGACTTGTAAGGTGGGCTTAAGGATGCAGGCAAGGCCGCCAGGGCGGCTTACCAGATGGGCCGTTGACAGGGGCCCAGAGACGGAAGATGGCGTGAAGACCCGGGTGGCTAAGCCGCCCGGTGGCGGCTTACCCAAGATGGTATGGCGGCTTAGAGACAGAATAGGACACGCTGTGTGAGTCGGTTTGAGACTCGTGTAACCCGGGGCCTTGACCTCTTATATAAAGGCTAGACCCCGGGGCGGCTTAGAGAAGAAACCAAGTAATCGAGAGCTAGGTCAAGCAATCCGCTCCCTTGTAATCGATACTCCAGCTAATACAACACAAGCAGGACGTAGGCTTTTACCTCTACTTGAGGGGCCGAACCTGGGTAAACTCGTGTCCTTCGCCCCGATCAACCCCTTTGAGTCCACTGCTATGGCGATGGCCTCGAACCTAAGTCTTCGGACATCTGCCGTGACAAAACCACGACAGTTGGCGCCCACCGTGGGGCCAGCGCTCGGTGGTGTTGAGTTCTCAAAGGGCTCTCTACCAGGGATCGAGGGGTACGCGGTTGGCAGGATGACCAAGAGTCGTCGTGGCCGGCTCTACATCGACGACGCCGGCTGGGGCCCCGAGGCTGACTCCGTTGAGTATGGTTTCCGGGTCCCCTTCGGCGGGATTCACGTCTTCATCGGCAAGATCGGCGGATCTGAACCCGGGCCGGACGTCTACACCGACATCGTCGAGCCAGCTCGGCGCAAGCAACCCGCCCAACGCGGTCAACCCGCCCGTGCCAAACCGGGTCGGAAACACGTCTTCGTCGGCTTCACTCAGGGCATGGATCTAGAAGGATCTATGTCACAGGAGGAAACTCTCATCTGCTCTGAAAACGGATCTTCGAGCGGAGAGACGGAATCAATCTACCAGCTCCATAATGGCGGACTCGGGGGCTACGTTGAGCCTTACCCCGAGTCGGATTTTCATAAGCCGGAGGAATATGAGCCGCCGAACCGCGCCGCCGTCTTCATGGCGGGTTCCGCGGCGGCTCATAACAGCACAGCTGCTGAGGCAACCGGATCGGGGGCTGGCAGGCAGCCGGCTCAGGTCCTTCTGGATTTAATGGGTGAGCTTTCAACCCTGATGGCAACTGAGGTCACAGCTGAAAATCAAGCCGCCCGTAACACGGAGATTGCGAGGTTGAAGAATCAGATGACTGAAGTCCAGCAGGAGATCAATGAACTGAAGACTCAGATGGACGCTGAGGCAGAGCGCCTTAGGGCGGATGCTTTCCGTCTTGGGCTGGAGCAGCAATCAGCAGCGGCGGTTCAGCGGATGAGGCACCAATCCCGCTTGCTGGATCAGTATGAAGCGAGGAATCTTTTCAACACGCCAGGAACGGGACAGAACGTGCCTTTGGTCGTAACCCGGACGGCGGAAGTACCTGGAAGCCGGGCGGCGGCTCAGCATCAGCAGGTTAACCCGCCCCGACGAAACCAGATTGCACCGACCTCTTTTCCTACGCCGCCGGGTCATTACTCTAACCCGGCGGAGAACTTGGTAGCGGCAGCAACTCGGCTGACTGCTATCCCAATTCCCGATGAGTCACCCTTCGCAGAAGAAGTGCGGAACGCGGTTGGATACCTGCGAACGGCAATGGCCCAGCAGGAGAAGTATGCTTACAGCCGGAGTCGTGTGCATTCAACCCCCATCCCCAGTCGCAGTTACAGCCGGCGTTATGAGTCGCCGGCGGTATCTAGCAGTGAACGACATCGGAACCCGCCGCGGGCTGACCGGCCGGCTCTGGATGCGCAGGCGCTGGTGGATCGAGCAAGAGCACAACGAGAAGCGGCGGCTCTGGCGGCAGCGGCGGCTCATCCGGAACCCACGGCTGCACCTTCCGTCTCAGCCGGAGCCGGGTTGACCTCCCGGGCTGTGGGAGTGCCGTGCTTAGCGCCGGCTTTACGGAACGAGCGCCTGCCAAAAGATTTCAAGGGCCCTCGTAAGGTGCCCAATTACACAGCTGACCTACCTCCGGAGGCTTGGATCGAAAGCTATGAGCTCGCCATGGAGATGTTGGATGTTAGTGATGCAGTGTGTGCCAAGTACTTTATCATGATGCTAGAAGGGCCGGCTCGCACGTGGTTGAAGGGTTTGCCACCCAACACCATTACTTCCTGGGCCGAGTTGAAGGCGAAATTTATCAAAAATTTCAAAGGGACGTGCAAGCAGCCCATGACGATCGTGGATTTGGATCATTGTATGCAACAGACGGATGAGTCGGCTCATCATTGGGTCCGGCGGGTTTCGACTATCATCCACTCTTCAGAACAGATCACGGCGGCTCAAGCAGTTTTGATTCTGGAGAAAAATTGCCACTTTACGCCTTTGAAGCAGAAGCTTGGCCGGCTTAAACGTTCGTGTCAAGACATGGGGGAGCTTATGGCGGCTCTAACCAAGTATGCGGACTCTGACAACACGAAAGACCCAGGCTCTGATGATGAAAAATCAGGTCAAGGGAAGAAAGGTAACAATGGAAAGGGTCAGCAGCAGAACGCGGCTGGAAACGGCAACTCTGGCAAGCGGAAACACCCGGACGGCGGGTCAGAATTGGTGGCGAATACCAGCGCTGGGAATAACCATGCCAAGGGCAATGGGAACTTCAAGCAGAATTTTAACAAGGGAAAGGTTCCATTTAATTTGGAAGCAATGCTTAATAAGCCTTGTCCAGAGCATAGTCGACCTGATAAGCCGGCAGGGCATACGTGGAGGAATTGCCACATTATGCGGCAGTTTCGAGATTACAGCCTTCAGCAGCATCATAACAACGGTAATGGACCGTCCGGCGGCTCAGGGCCAGGCGGGTCAGGAGCCGGCTTGGGTCCTGGCGGCTCAGGGTCGGGTTACCAGAATCAGGGTAATCAAGGAGGTCATAATCAACAGTCTGGAGGCGGTGGCCAACAGCAACATAACCAGTCCGGTTTTCAGAGTAACCCAAAACAACTTAGCGGGGGTCAGTATCACGTCTTCACAACCAGCTTCGACAAGCGAGACCAGAAGGTACGCAAGCGGGCGGTTAATGCGGTCATGCCGGCTCTCCCGCAATATCTGAAGTGGTCTGAGTATGACATCACTTGGAGCAGGGCGGATCACCCGCCGCGGGTTGACAACCCGGGGCAATTAGCTTTGGTGGTTGCCCCCCAAGTTGGTGGATACATGTTCACGAAGGTTCTTATGGATGGTGGTAGCAGCATCAACATCCTGTATTATGATACTTTCAGCCGGATGGGTCTGCTTGACAAAGATCTTAAGCCGTCTTCCACAGTCTTTCATGGTGTGGTGCCTGGCAAGTCGGCTTACCCAGTGGGCAGGATTTCGCTGGAAGTCGCCTTTGGTGATGAGTACAATTACAGGGTGGAGTCCCTGTGGTTTGAGGTGGTCAAAATTAAAAGTCCGTACCATGCTTTATTCGGACGGCCGGCTTATGCCAAGTTCATGGCTAGGCCTTGTTATGTCTACTTACAGCTCAAGATGCCCGGGTTAAGAGGAACGATTACTGTGCACGGTGATCAGAAGACGGCTCTTGAATGTGAGGAAGGCGATGCGGCTTATGCAGAGTCAAGTTGTGCAGAGGCAGAGCTCAAGTTTTATAAAGAGAATGTTGACCCGGAGGATATGACTCCCTTGAAGAAGCCTACTACGGAATCAGAGCCGCCCCTCAAGTTTTCGGCGGATGATACCAAACAGGTGGATTTTACGGAGGGCGACTCATCTCAGCAGTTCACTATAGGGGCTAACATGGACCCCGCATAGGAAAGCGCGCTCATCAAATTCATCCGTGAGAATCGGGACATCTTTGCATGGAAGCCGTCTGACATGCCGGGTGTACCAAGAGAGTTTGCTGAGCACCACCTTAATGTGGATCCTAAGTTCAAGCCGATCAAGCAATTCCTTCGTCGTTTCAATGAGGAGCGGCGCAAAGCTATTGGAGAAGAAGTAGCCCGGCTCTTAGCAGCAGGGTTCATCATGGAGGTCTTTCACCCGGAGTGGTTAGCTAACCCGGTGCTGGTGCTTAAAAAGAACGGCACTTGGCGAATGTGTGTGGATTACACGGATCTCAACAAAGCCTGTCCAGCTGACCCGTTTGCTCTCCCTCGGATTGATCAGATCATTGATGCAACGGCGGGTTGTGAGAGTTTATGCTTCCTGGACGCCTATTCAGGTTATCACCAGATCAAGATGGCAGTCAAAGACCAAGAGAAGACGGCTTTCATCACGCCTTTTGGTGCTTTCTGCTATGTGTCTATGCCTTTCGGGCTCAAGAGTGCCCAGGCGACTTATCAACGTTGTGTGCAGAACTGTCTTCACAGTCAAATTGGGTGCAATGTTCATGCTTATGTGGATGATATAGTGGTCAAGTCAAGGAAGAAGGAAACTTTGCTGGACGACCTGAAGGAGACTTTCGACAACTTGAGGGTTTACAAGATGATGCTTAACCCGGCCAAGTGTGTTTTTGGAGTTCCCGCAGGCAAGCTTTTGGGGTTTCTGGTTTCTGAGCGTGGGATTGAAGCTAACCCGGACAAGATCAAAGCAATTACATCTTTGTCTGAGCCGGCGTGCATAAACGACGTTCAGCGCCTGGCGGGTCGAATCGCCGCGTTAAGCCGGTTCATAAGCCGCCTGGGCGAGAAGGCAATCCCCTTGTATCAAATGATAAAGAAGACGGATGATTTCGTCTGGAGCAAGGCAGCGGGTGAGGCGTTTGATGCGCTTAAGAAGCAACTGACTGAGCCGCCCGTCTTGGCTGCTCCGGCTGAGAAGGAACCGTTACTCCTCTATGTGGCGGCTAACAACAGGGCAGTCAGCGCTGCGGTTGTTGTGGAGCGCAAGGAGGCAGGGAAGGAATATCCGGTTCAACGGCCGGTTTACTACGTCAGTGAAGTTTTGATCGAGTCCAAGCAGCGATACCCACATTGGCAGAAGCTGATCTATGGAGTATTCATGGCAAACCGGAAGCTGAAACACTATTTTTTGGGACACCCGATCACAGTGGTTAGCTCTGCCCCGTTGGGAGACATAATTCAAAACAGAGAAGCCACTGGCCGGATTGCTAAGTGGGCATTGGAGCTTGGACCTCTTAATCTAAAATATGTGCCTCGCACAGCGGTTAAGTCTCAAGCTTTGGTGGACTTTATAAACGACTGGACTGAGTGTCAGTCGCCAGAGGAGAAGCCGGACAACACTTACTGGACGATTCACTTCGACGGGTCTAGACAGCTGGAAGGTTCGGGGGCTGGAGTTGTCTTAACTTCCCCCAAAGGTGATAAGTTCTGTTACGTATTAAGGCTGATGTTTCCTTGTACTAACAATGCAGCTGAGTATGAAGCTTTGCTTCATGGCCTCCGGGTTGCTAAGGAGATGAATCTGAGCCGGGTTAGATGCCTCGGCGACTCAGACCTTGTGGCTCAGCAAGTTTCAGGCATGTGGGATTCCAAAGACCCACGCATGGCGGCTTATCGTCAGGCGGTAGACGTCGTTGCAGGTCACTTCAAGGGTTATCAGGTGGATCACATTGATCGTCGTAAGAACGAGGCGGCTGACGCATTGTCAAGAATTGGCTCCCAGCGTAAGCCGGTGCCGCCTAACGTTTTCTTGGACGTGTTATATCACCCTTCAGTTAAGTTACCTTCGGAGGAAGATCTGGCTATTCCTGACCCGGAGGGGCAATTGGTGGCGGCTCTGCGTGCTATTCCTGACTGGACATTGCCTTACATAGCGTATCTAACTCGTGGCGAGTTACCTGACGAGGAGACCTTGGCAAGACAAATCGTCAGACGATCTAAGTCCATGACAATCATCAATGGCGAGTTACATAAACGCAGTGTTACGGGCGTTTTTCAGCGTTGTGTTTCACCTGAGGAAGGCAAGGAGATCCTTAATGAAATCCACGCCGGAGATTGTGGTCATCATGCCGGCTCAAAATCTCTGGTGGCCAAGGCTTTTAGACATGGTTTCTTCTGGTTGACGGCTCATAAGGATGCAGAAAACTTAGTGCTCAAGTGTGATGGCTGTCAAAAGTTTGGACGGCGTGTTCATGTGCCGGCTCAGGAGTTGCGCATGGTCCCGATTACTTGGCCGTTTGCGGTCTGGGGGCTTGATATGGTCGGGCCCTTCAAGAGATCCAAAGATAAGAAGACCCACCTTTTGGTGGCGGTTGATAAATTCACGAAGTGGGTAGAGGTTGAGCCGGTCAGCAAGTGTGACGCAGCTACGGCGGTTCAGTTTGTCAAAAAATTGATCTACCGTTTTGGTTACCCTCACAGTATAATCACAGATAATGGCACAAACCTATCCAAGGGGGCTATGCAAACCTTCTGTGAAGAAGAGCACATCCGGCTTGACGTCTCTGCTGTTGCTCATCCACAGTCCAATGGTCAGGCGGAGCGTGCTAACCAGGAAATCTTGAGAGGTATCAAGCCCCGACTTATGGTTCCTTTGCAGAGAACGCCGGGTTGTTGGGTTGAGGAGTTACCATCAGTTTTGTGGAGCATCAATACAACTCCCAACAGATCCACTGGCTATACGCCTTTCTTCATGGTTTACGGCGCAGAAGCCGTCTTACCAAGTGACATACATCATGACTCGCCACGGGTGGCGGCTTACGTTGAGACAGACAATGAAACAGCGCGTCAAGACGCGTTGGATGCTTTGGATGAAGAGCGTGACCTGGCGGCGGCTCGATCGGCGATTTATCAGCAAGACCTGCGCCGCTATCACAGCCGCCGAGTCAAGACCCGGACGTTTCAAGAAGGCGACTTAGTGTTGCGCCTGATTCAAGATCAGACGGATGCGCACAAGTTGTCTCCTCCATGGGAAGGGCCTTTTGTGGTTAGCAGAAACCTCAACAATGGGTCATACTATCTCATTGACGTACGAGACGAGTCACGAACTTCTGGGCAGGAGACCCTCCGGCCGTGGAATATCGCTCATCTGCGGCCTTACTACACCTAAGTCATCGACTTCCCTCGTTGTATAATATCATTGTATATTATATATATATATATATATAATAAAGTTGGTATCCCTGCAAGCCGGGGCATCTGCCGTTTTTACATCACATTGTCCAAGATGGCTACAATCATATGATCATTTGGAGGCTTTCAACCTGCCGGGTTAGGCTTCAAGCCTCTTGGTCTGGCTCTTCAAGCCGGAGTTACAAGGTCATTTGGGGGCTTCTAACCCGCCGGGTTAAGCTTCAACCTTCTTGATCGGCTCCTTATCTACAATATCACCACACACTGGCGGCTTACAAGACGGCGGCTTATAAGTTGGTGTGCAAAGTTGATAATATCAACAAAGATTACTGGGAGTGCAGCGAGTCATGAACTCACCTCCTCTAATCTGTGAAAACGGGTTATGCCTGCCTGTATGCAGATGCATTTTGTCAGGGGTGCAGCGAGTTCTAAAACTTACCCCCTGCAAAGGCCTCTTACAGCGGCGAGGCTAACTCTGTAAGGCCGGGTTATACCTGCCTGTATGTAGATGCGCTTTGTCAGGGGTGCAGCGAGTTCTATAACTTACCCCCTACAAAGGCCTCATACAGCGGCGAGGTTAACTCTTACATTTGTAACTACGGGTTATACCTGCCTGTAGGTAGATGCGTTTTGTCAGGGGTGCAGCGAGTTCTATAACTTACCCTCTGCAAGTGCCTCTTGCAGCGGCGAGGTTAACTCTTCTATTTGCTGCGTCTCTTTCTGGGTTGCTACGCTCTTATTAAGAGTTCAAAGTAGCTAAGACCACAGAAGAACCGGCTTATATATTCGGAAAAGCAGGCAAAGAAAATGAGGTTTCACGCCTCCGGGTTAGACTTTTTAAGTCACCCTTCGCAGTGATGCAGAACATGTTTCTGTCTTCTTATATTGCCGGGTTTGTCTACAAGGTAAGACGCCGTGCAGATTGATATCATAAGCCGCTTGAAGAAAAGCAAGGAATATATTATGATTGACTAAAGACTCATACGTGCACTATGGCACGGGTCAGACAGTGAAAGAGTTTTTCTACAAGCCTATTACAAAGCTCTCTTTGAGAGCTCACCAGGCAAGCAGCCAAAAGTTTTATACACATCGGCGGCTCAAGAAGCCGGGTTATCAAATATCAAGTTCAGCTCGACGGCGGGTCATCCTGCTCCGGGTCTTCGACTTCTTCGATCTGAAGATTGTCCACGTCCCAGTTGCAGTGTGTTAGTGCTTCAAACTGGGCGTCCTCAAACAGAGGAGACGGATCAATCTCAGGGGCGAAGAAATGCTTACGGCGCACGGGGGTCAAGTCTCTGCATTCAAATGTGGGACCACGTATCTTCTTGGATGTCTTGCTGTAAGCCGCCTGGTAAGTTGACATATCAAGATCCTCCACCAGCTTGGAGGCAAGAACCCTGGAAGATTTTCTGCATTGAGCATAGTCTTCTGTAGTGAACTCCGAGCCGTCATCTTTCTTGGACGGGAACCCGTCCATCATCTCGTCAGCAGTTAACTCAGGAGCGAAAGCCAAGCACCGGCTTAGCGCGGATAGAGCCCCCTGCCTGGCGGCTGATCTTTTGAGCTCATCAATCTGCTTAGGCAGCGTGGACAGCAGCTCTAAGATATCTTTCATGTGCTTGGGGATGCTCCTTTCAGTCAGCATAGCTTTAATGGTCAGGAGAGTCCCGCAGTAGAGTTGTTCAGCTAAGGAGTACACTGCCTTCAGCTTCATCACACTGTCAGAGGATAACTGGCGGCTCCTTTCACCTGCAAAAAAAAAAAAAAAAAAAAAAAGGTTTGGTGGTATAAGCCGCCAGATATATTATTTATCACGGACAAGACGGTCATTAAGTACCATATGCTTACCAAAGATAGCAGAGGTCATCCTGGATATATGCTGTTTCAGGGTCTGCAGCTCTGTCGACACAGTGGCAAGCCGCCCTTCAGCATCTTCTGCACGCTTGGTCAGGGCGGCTTGATGAGTTTCAGTATTCTTCTTGAAAAGAGCAAAGTCCACTTGCGTCTTTTCAAGATCTTCGACGGTAACCCGCCACTTGGTTTCCGCCTCTGACCGGGCGGTCTGTTGCACATCGAGATTTTTCTTCAGGCTGGCCATTTCAGACTCAGCCGCCTCTAGAGCATCCTGTAACAATTCAAAAGCAGGAAAAGGGGGGTTCAATGTTCATGGTAAGTTACCACTGAGGAAATTATGCTACAAGTCTCAAGCAGATTGCAAGCAATATACTCGACACTTGGGGGCTAATGTCTATTTGTTCTCTAGGGCTTGTCCCGGCTAATCTTTAAAAAAAGGTAAGCCGGCCCTTGGGGGCTACAGATCACGCTCAAGTCTTTCAATTAAAGTCCCGACTCATCTTTAAAAAAAAAAAAAAAGATAAGCCGGCCCTTGGGGACTACAATCAGCATTTATACAGTATCCAATGAGAATCCGGGTCATCATTTCATGATAACCCGGACTTGGGGGCTACAACTGTTCAAACTCTATACATCGAGTATCGGCCTACTACTTATACTAAACCCGATACTTGGGGGCTACAGCTCAAGTTATGAAAAGTATTGCTAAGGAAAGCCCCGGTTTATTATTTGACATATTAACCCGGCTCTTGGCGGCTAGGAAAGGGTATAAAGGACAGGCTGGTAAAAGTACTACCTCATATTTTTTCTTCATAAGGCTGACAAACTTCAGCTCTATCTTCCGGCTTGACTCCAGGCGGTTTAGAAATCCAGCATGAAGTTCATCAGCGGTAAACTTCTCCAGTACAGTAGGTTCCAAATTAAATTCCTCCAGCGAAGAAGTTTCAGCTTTGCCAGAGTGCCTTGTTAATACACGGGGTTCAGGGGTGTGGTGACCCGTCTCAGTAATAGCAACGTCTGGAAGGGCTGTTTCTTCATCAGCCATTGAAGGGCTGGGCAGTTTAGGATCATCCCTCGCAGGGCTTTCAGCGGTCGTATCATGACCCGCCGGCTCAGGTGGCTGGTGAATGTTTTTCTCAGTATCTGCGGCTGGTGGAGAGGCCGGCTTAGCAAACACTGGCTCTTTAGCAATTGGGGCGGCAGTAGACCCGCCAGTTTTTCTTCGTTTGGCTTGGGCCCTGGAAGGCGCAGTTGATGGTTATATATATGTCAAGGACATTGAAAACATTCAAGTGCAAAATAATATACATACTCCGGGTTGATCTTCATTGGGGGCAGCTTTGATGCGGTTGAGTCGCCAGATGAAGGCGGAGAATCCTGAAGACATCCAAAGTAATACAAGACAGTAAGATTACAATGCAAAGTTGATGAGAATTATGTTTCCGTAAAAGGATACCTCAGCTGGCCGTTTTCGAGGAGTCGGGGAATGAGGTAACCCGGCCACGAGGTCGTCAGAGCCGGCGCTCCGGGTCTGGCGTCGGGAGTTGTGCTGTTGCTTTTTCAAAAGGAAATTGGGATCTAAGTGAGCAAGAGGACGAGAGAAGGGGACTTTCCGGACGACCCGCCGTACTCTGTCTTGTGAATAGATCTCTGAGTCAGAAATATCAATTACCTCAGGAGCGTTGGCGTGGCTTGCTTCCGTCTCATCCTGTGAGTAATTATTGTCAATAAGCTGTATAAAGAGACGGCCAAGAGAATCAAGTTCTACCTCCGAGTCGTCACTTTCGGCCGGCTCTGGAGTGGCGGCTTTCTTCTTCTTCTTGGCTGGGGTTTTCGTCTTAGGCTTTCTCACCGGCGGGTTAAATTTCTTCTTCCAGAACGGGGAGTTGGCCTATATATAAGCCGCCGGTTAAGGTTACAAGGTGCAAGATAAGTATAATCAATTGAAGGAAAAGAGACTTACGTCTGGAGCCGGATTCTTGGCATAGAAGGGCTTTAGCCCAACCTTGTCGCAAGCTTCCTGACTTTCGCCAAGGAGTCCCTTGACGCCACTGTTGATGTCTTCGTCAGTCAAGGGAGTTGTCTTGAAGCAAAGGGGGTCATTGGGTTCACCCGTATATTCGCACATAAGCCGGTCACGCCGGCTCAACGGCATGATTTTCCAGCTTACCCAGCAACGGGTTAGGTCAACACCTGTCAAGCCGTTAGCCAGCAGAGCCTTGACCTTGGTGTAAGCCGAGGCATACTTTGCTCGCTCGGCGGCTGTCATTCGTGCTGGGAGGGGGTTGTCATTGGTAAAGCAGAGCCGGGTTGGACGGTAACCCGGCAGGGGATTCTCACCTTCAGGAGAGGTGTCCTGGCAATAAAACCAGGTTTTGTTCCAGTCCTTGGGGTGACTCGGCAAGGTGGCTGAAGGGTATGGCAGGTCTCTTCGTCTTTGGATGGTAATACCACCAAGTTCCAAGCTGGGACCGGCCGCCATTTCAGTCTGGCGGTTTGCATAGTGATATTCATAGAAGAGGTCAACAGACGGTTCTTCTTGCATATAGACTTCAATTAAAACTTGGAATTGGCATATATTGGTAACTGAGTTGGGGCCTATGTCTTGAGGATGGATCTGGAAGAAGTGAAGAACATCCCGAAAAAACCTTGACCCGGGAGGGCGAAACCCGCGAAGGATGTGGTCAGTAAATATGATGATCTCTCCCTCCTTGGGCTCAGGCCTCTTCTCCGGTCCTGGAACCCGCCAGTGTATTTCCTCTTTACTTGGTAACATGCCAGATTCAACAAAGTTAGCTAGGAGTTCTTCAGTGACTCCGGAGCTGACCCAATCACAGGAGGATGGAGTCCTTGTCATGACGGCGGGTTACGCTACAAAAATAGAAGGAATGGCGGGTTAAGAAGAGCAGTGGATGAACGAGATCAATCATATTTACTGACCTACAATGGCGACTTACGAAGCTAAGATGGTATGGATGGGAAAATGACTAAGTGCAGAAAACAGATTTTGCATATTGTCTATTCATTGCAAGATCTACGGGCGAAGAAAAAATGAAAATGAATACGACCTAGAAATAACAGTGGATGAACGAGATCAATCTACCCACAACAATGAGTGTCATATGGACACAAAAATGAGTGGGGGATGGACTTCGGAGGAGTGCCCGCAGCCAAAGGGTAGTGATACGAGGTCTTGGGCAGTGCTCGATGCCTCGGTGGTTATCGATGGTGATGAACTCGCAAGAACAAGGAAGAACTCGGAACCCTAACGGGAGTGTACACAGATTCAATGAGGATCGGAGGAGCTTACCTCTGAGATGCGGAGGCGCCGATGAGGCTCTGGTCCGTTTCGGGCTGAGGCAGTGGCCGGCGAGGAGAGCGATGGCGCGTCTTCGGTTGCGGGCGGCGGAGCTCTGGAGAGGGAGGCTTCACGCGAGGAAGGAGACGACAGCGACAGGCGGAGAAAGGGAGGAGGCGCACGTGGCGCTATTTATAAGGAAAAGGGCAACCGTACGCGCGAAAGTGGGGAGCTACAGTAAATTGGCGCCTTGATTTTCGGGATGACCTTTCGGTGACAAAGATCCGTTGCAAAACGTCATGGAATCTTTTCCGAATATTCCGTGTGACGTCATGGCGGGTTACAAGTTGACTTTCCAGATGACAGCGCAATGAAGACTCGCCGTTAAGTAAAGTTAAAGATTGACATGAGCTGGCTCAAATCAACCTGGGGCCTAATGTTGGGGATATAACCCGTGGTGAGACCCGCCCAGGCGGGGCCGGGTTACACCGGGCGGCTCGTAAGCCCAAGACTTGTAAGGTGGGCTTAAGGATGCAGGCAAGGCCGCCAGGGCGGCTTACCAGATGGGCCGTTGACAGGGGCCCAGAGACGGAAGATGGCGTGAAGACCCGGGTGGCTAAGCCGCCCGGTGGCGGCTTACCCAAGATGGTATGGCGGCTTAGAGACAGAATAGGACACGCTGTGTGAGTCGGTTTGAGACTCGTGTAACCCGGGGCCTTGACCTCTTATATAAAGGCTAGACCCCGGGGCGGCTTAGAGAAGAAACCAAGTAATCGAGAGCTAGGTCAAGCAATCCGCTCCCTTGTAATCGATACTCCAGCTAATACAACACAAGCAGGACGTAGGCTTTTACCTCTACTTGAGGGGCCGAACCTGGGTAAACTCGTGTCCTTCGCCCCGATCAACCCCTTTGAGTCCACTGCTATGGCGATGGCCTCGAACCTAAGTCTTCGGACATCTGCCGTGACAAAACCACGACACCTTCTACCATAGATCCGAAGGCAAGGTCTTTGTTGCCAAGAATGCGTCCTTTCTAGAGAAGGAGTTTCTCTCGAAAGAAGTGAGTGGGAGGAAAGTAGAACTTGATGAGGTAATTGTACCTTCTCTCGAATTAGAAAGTAGTTCATCAGAGAAAACCGTTCCCGTGATGCCTACACCAATAAGAGAGGAAGATAATGGTGAAGATCATGAAACTTCAGATCAAGTTACTACTGAACCTCGTAGGTCACCAGAGTACGTTCCGCACCAGAGTGGTACGGTAATGCTGTTCTGGAAGTCATGTTGTTAGACAACGGCGAACCTACGAACAATGAAGAAGCTATGATGAGCCCAGATTCCGACAAATGGCTTGAGGCCATGAAATCTGAGATAGGATCCATGTATGAGAACAAAGTATGGACTTTGGTGGACTTGCCCGATGATCGGCCAGCCATTGAGAATAAATGGATTTTTAAGAGGAAGACGGGTGCTGATGGTAATATCACTGTCTACAAAGCTCGACTTGTTGCGAAAGGTTTTTGACAAGTTCAAGGGGTTGACTACGATGAGACTTTCTCACCCGTAGCGATGCTTAAGTCTGTCCGAATCATGTTAGCAATTGCCGCATTTTATGATCTGGCAAATGGATGTCAAAACTGCATTCCTTAATGGTTTTCTCAAAGAAGAGTTGTATATGATGCAACCAGAAGGTTTTGTCGATCTTAAGGGTGATAACAAAGTGTGCAAGCTCCAGCGATCCATCTATGGACTGGTGCAAGCATCTCGGAGTTGGAAGATACGCTTTGATGAGGTGATCAAAGCATATGGTTTTGTACAGACTTACGGTGAAGCCTGTATATACAAGAAAGTGAGTGGGAGCTCTGTAGCATTTCTAATATTATATGTGGATGACATATTGTTGATTGGAAATGATATAGAATTTCTGGATGGCATAAAAGGATACTTGAATGAAAGACCTCGGTGAAGCTGCTTATATATTGGGCATCAAGATCTATAGAGATAGATCAAGACGCTTCATAAGACTTTCAATGAGTACATACCTTGACAAGATTTTGAAGGAGTTCAAAATGGATCAGTCAAAGAAGGAGTTCTTGGCTGTATTGTAAGGTGTAAAGTTGAGTAAGACTCAAAGCTCGACCACGACAGAAGATAGAGAGAGAATGAAAGTCATTCCCTATGCCTCAGCCATAGGTTCTATAATGTATGCCATTCTATGTACCACACCTAATGTGTGCCTTGCCACGTGTCTGGCAAAGGGGGTACAAGAGTGATCCAGGAGTGGATCACTGGACAGCGGTCAAAATTATCCTTAGTAACTAAAGGACTACGGAAATGTTTCTCGATTATGGAGGTGATAAAGAGTTCGTCGTAAAGGGTTACGTCGATGCAAGCTTTGACACCAATCTGGATATCTCTGAGTAGCAAACCGGATACGTATAATGGAGCAGTCATTTGGAATAGCTCCAAGTAAAGCGTGATAGCAGCATCTACAGTATGACATAAGGATTTGCAAAGTACACATGGGTCAGAATATTACAGACCCATTGACTAAAATTCTATCTCATGAGAAAAACATGATCACACCTTAGAACTCTTTGAGTGTTAATCACATGGTGATGTGAACTAGATTATTGACTCTAGTGAACTCTTGGGTGTTAATCACATGGCGATGTGAACTAGATTATTGACTCTAGTGCAAGTGGGAGACTGATGGAAATATGCCCTAGAGGCAATAATAAAGTTGCTATTATTTTAGATTTCCTTGTTCATGATAAAGGTTTATTATTCATGCTAGAATTGTATTGACCGGAAACTTAAATACATGTGTGAATACATAAACAAATACCGTGTCCCTAGTGAGCCTCTACTAGACTAGCTCATTGATCAAAGATGGTTAAGGTTTCCTAACCATAGACATGAGTTGTCCTTTGATAACGGGATCACATCATTAGGAGAATGATGTGATGGACAAGACCCATCTGTTAGCTTAGCATATGATCGTTCTGTTTATTGCTACTGCTTTCTTGAATGTCAAATACATGTTCCTCCGACCATGAGATCATGCAACTCCCGGATACCGGAGGAATACCTTGTGTGCTATCAAACGTCACAACGTAACTGGGTGATCATAAAGATCCTCTACAGGTATCTCCAAAGGTGTCTGTTGAGTTGGCATGGATCGAGACTGGGATTTGTCACTCCGTGTTTCGGAGAGGTATCTCTGAGCCCTCTCAGTAATGCACATCATAAGAAGCTTGCAAGCAAAGTGACTAAGGAGTTAATTACGGGATGATGTATTACGGAACGAGTAAAGAGACTTGCCGGTAACGAGATTGAACTAGGTATGGAGATACCGACGATCGAATCTCGGGCAAGTAACATACCGACGGACAAAGGGAATTACGTATGTTGTCATTGCGGTTCGACCGATAAGATCTTCGTGGAATATGTAAGAACCAATATGGGCATCCAGGTTCCGCTATTGATTATTGACCGGAGAGGCATCTCGGTCATGTCTACATCATTCCCGAACCCGTAGGGTCCGCACGCTTAATGTTCGTTGACGATATGGTGTTATATGAGTTATGTGAATTGGTAACCGAATGTTGTTCGGAGTCCCGGATGAGATCTCGGACATCACGAGGAGTCTCGGAATGGTCGAGAGGTAAAGATTTATATATGGGAAGTCATATTTTGGGTTCCGGAAAAAGGTGCAGTTTTTTCGGTATTGTACCGGGAAGCTTCCAGAAGGTTCCGGAGGGGTCCGGAAGTCCACAAGTGGGTCCACCATGTCCCAAGGGCTGGCATGGGCTAAGGGGAGGCGCCCTGGCCTTATTGGGCCAGGCGCACCAAGTCCTCAAAAGCCCACGCAGCTAGGGAAGGAAAAAAGGAGAGTCCTAGTAGGAATAGGATTGAACTTTGGAGTTCAAGTCCACGTGTGTACTGTTCACGTGGTACTATTTACGTGGCACTATTCCTTATACTCCAAGCCCCTACACATATATAAATAGAGGAGAGGGGGCGCCCCAAACAAGCCACAACATTGTCTTAGCCGTGTGCAGCGCCCCCCTCCACAGTTCTGTCCCTCGGTCATATTTTCGCAGTACTTGGGCGAAGCCCTGCGGAGATAGCATCACCATCACCGTCACCACGCCGTCGTGCTGCCGGGACTCATCCACTACCTCGCCGTCTTGCTGGATCAAGAAGTCGAGGACGTCACCGAGCTGAACGTGTGCTGAACGCGGAGGTGTCGTACGTTCGGTGCTCGGTCGGTTGGATCGTGAAGTTGTTCGACGACATCAACCGCGTTGTTCTAACGCTTCCGCTTACAGTCTACGAGGGCACGTAGACACCCCCCCCCTCTTGTAGCTATGCATCTCCATGGATAGATCTTGCGTGTGCGTAGAAAAATTTTGTTCTCCATGCAACGTTCCCCAATAGTGGCATCATGAGCCAGGTCTATGCGTAGATGATATGCATGAGTAGAACACAAAGAGTTGTGGGTGGTGATCGTCATACTGCTTACCACCAACGTCTTATTTTGATTCGGCGGTATTGTAAGATGAAGCGGCCCGGACGAACCTTACATGTCCACGTACATGAGACCGGTACCACCGACAGACATGCAACTTGTTTTGCATAAAGGTGGCTGGCGGGTGTCTGTTTCTCCTACTTTAGTTGAATCAAATTTGACTGCGGCCGGTCCTTGTTGAAGGTTAAAACAACAAACTTGATAAATCACCATTGTGGTTTTGTGCCGTAGGTAAGAACGGTTCTTGCTAGAAGCCCGTAGCAGCCACGTAAAACTTGCAACAACAAAGTAGAGGACGTCTAACTTGTTTTTGCAGGGTATGCTGTGATGTGATTTGGTCAAGACATGATGTGATATACGTTATTGTATGAGATGATCATGTTTTGTAATTTATCGGCAACCGGCAGGAGCCTTATGGTTGTCTCTTTATTGTATGAAATGCAAGCGCCATGTAATTGCTTTACTTTATCGCTATGCATTAGCAATAGTTGTAGAAGCAATAGCTGGCGAGACGACCATGACGCAACGATGGAGATCAAGGTGTCGAGCCGGTGACGATGGAGATCAAGGTGTCGAGCCTGTGACGATGGAGATCATGACGATGCTTTGGAGATGGAGATCAAAAGCACAAGATGATGATGGCCATATCATGTCACATATTTTGATTGCATGTGATGTTTATCCTTTATGCATCTTATTTTGCTTAGAACGACGGTAGCATTATAAGATGATCCCTTCACTAAATTTCAAGATAAAAGTGTTCTCCCCGAGTATGCACCGTTGCTAAAGTTCGTCGTTTTGAAGCACCTCGTGATGATCGGGTGTGATAGATTCTACGTTCACATACAACGGGTGTAAGCCAGTTTTACACAAGCAGAATACTTGGGTTAAACTTGACGAGCCTAGCATGTACAGACATGGTCTCGGAACACTGGAGACCGAAAGGTCGAACATGAGTCATATAGTAGATATGATCAACATGGAGATGTTCACCATTGATGACTATCCCATCTCACATGATGATCGGACATGGGCTAGTTGATTTGGATCATGTATCACTTAGTTAACTTGAGGGATGTTAATTTAAGTGGGAGTTCATTAGTAATTTGATTAATTGAACTTAATTTATCATGAACTTAGTCCTGATAGTCTTTGCAAATTATGTTGTAGATCAATAGCTCGCGTTGTAGCTCCCCTGTTTTTGATACGTTCCAAGAGAAAGCTTAGTTGAAAGATGATGGTAGCAATTACACGGACTGGGTCCATAACTTGAGGATTATCCTCATTGCTGCATAGAAGGATTATGTCCTTGATGCACCGCTAGGTGATGGACCTGCTGCAGAAGCTGCTGCAGACATTGTGAACGCCTGGCAGGCTCGATCTGATGACTACTCGATAGTTCAGTGTGCCATGCTCTACAGCTTAGAACCGGGACTACAAAAGCGTTTTGAACACCATGGAGCATATGAGATGTTCCAGGAGCTAAAATTAATATTTCAAGCAAATGCCCGGGTTGAGAGATATGAAGTCTCCAACTAGTTCTTCAGCTGTAAGATGGAGGAGAATAGTTCTGTCAGTGAACACATACTCAGAATGTCTGGATACCACAACCACTTGACTCAGCTGGGAATTGATCTTCCAGTTGAGAGTGTTATTGACAGAGTTCTTCAGTCACTGCCACCAAGCTATAAAGGCTTCGTGATGAACTATAATATGCAAGGGATGGAGAAGACAACTCCCGAGCTCTTCGCGATGCTGAAATCGGCGGAGGTAGAAATCAAGAAGGAGCATCAAGTGTTGATGGTTAACAAGACCACTAGTTTCAAGAAAAAGGGCAAGGGAAAGAAGGGGAACTTCAAGAAGAATGGCAAGCAAGCTGCCGCTCCCACGAAGAAACCCAAAGTTGGACGCAAGCCTGAAATTGAGTGCTTCTACTGCAAAGGAACTGGTCACTGGAAGCGGAACTGCCCCAAGTATTTGGCGGATAAGAAGGATGGCAAAGTGAACAAAGGTATATTTGATATACATGTTTCTGATATGTACCTCACTAGTGCTCGTAGCAGCGTCTGGGTATTTGATACCGATCCAGTTGCTAATATTAGTAACTTGAAGCAGGAGCTACAGAGTAACGGAGACTAGCTGAGGGCGAGGTGACGATATGTGTTGGAAGTGTCTCCAAGATTGATATGATCAATATCGACACGCTCGTAATACCTTCGGGATTAGTATTAAACCTAAATAATGGTTATTTGGTGCTTGCGTTGAGCATAAAACATTATATCTGGATATTGTTTATTGCAAGATGGTTATTCATTTAAGTCAGAGAATAATGGTTATTCTGTTTATATGAATAATATCCCTCGTGATCATGCACCCTTGTGAATGGTTTATTCTTGTTGAATCTCGATCGTAGTGATACACATATTCATAATATTGATGCGAAAAGATGCAAAGTTGATAATGATAGTGCAACATACTTGTGGCACTGCCGTTTAGGTCATATTGGTGTAAAGCGCATGAAGAAACTCCATGCTGATGGACTTTTGGAATCTCTTGATTATGAATCATTTGATACTTGCGAACCATGCCTCATGGGCAAGATGACTAAAACTCCGTTCTCCGGAACAATGGAGCGAGCTACTGATTTGTTGGAAATAATAGATACCGATGCATGAGGTCCGATGAATGTTGAAGCACGCGGCTGGTATCGTTATTTTCTAACCTTCACAGATGATTTGAGTAGGTATGGGTATATCTACTTGATGAAACACAAGTCTGAAACATTTGAAAAGTTCAAAGAATTTCAGAGTGAAGTAGAGAATCATCGTAACAAGAAAATAAAGTTTCTACGATCCGATCGCGGAGGCGAATATTTGAGTTACGAGTTTGGCCTTCATTTAAGAAAATGTGGAATTGTTTCACAACTCACGCCACCTGGAACACCACAGCGTAATGGTGTGTCTGAACATCGTAACCGTACTTTATTGGATATGGTGCGTTCTATGATGTCTCTTACCGATTTCCACTATCGTTTTGGGGTTATGCATTAGAGACAGCTGCATTCACGTTAAATAGGGCACCGTCTAAATCCGTTGAGACGACACCGTATGAACTGTGGTTTGGCAAGAAACCTAAGCTGTCGTTTTTTAAAGTTTGGAGATGTGATGCTTATGTGAAAAAGCTTCAACCTGATAAGCTCGAACCCAAAGCGGAGAAGTGCGTCTTCATAGGATACCCTAAAGAAACAATTGGGCACACCTTCTACCATAGATCCGAAGGCAAGGTCTTTGTTGCCAAGAATGGGTCCTTTCTAGAGAAGGAGTTTCTCTCGAAAGAAGTGAGTGGGAGGAAAGTAGAACTTGATGAGGTAATTGTACCTTCTCTCGAATTAGAAAGTAGTTCATCAGATAAAACCGTTCCCGTGATGCCTACACCAATAAGAGAGGAAGATAATGGTGAAGATCATGAAACTTCAGATCAAGTTACTACTGAACCTCGTAGGTCACCAGAGTACGTTCCGCACCAGAGTGGTACGGTAATCCTGTTTTGGAAGTCATGTTGTTAGACAACGGCGAACCTACGAACTATGAAGAAGCTATGATGAGCCCAGATTCCGACAAATGGCTTGAGGCCATGAAATCTGAGATAGGATCCATGTATGAGAACAAAGTATGGACTTTGGTGGACTTGCCCGATGATCGGCAAGCCATTGAGAATAAATGGATTTTTAAGAGGAAGACGGATGTTGATGGTAATATCACTGTCTACAAAGCTCGACTTGTTGCGAAAGGTTTTCGACAAGTTCAAGGGGTTGACTACGATGAGACTTTCTCACCCGTAGCGATGCTTAAGTCTGTCCGAATCATGTTAGCAATTGCCGCATTTTATGATCTGGCAAATGGATGTCAAAACTGCATTCCTTAATGGTTTTCTCAAAGAAGAGTTGTATATGATGCAACCAGAAGGTTTTGTCGATCTTAAGGGTGATAACAAAGTGTGCAAGCTCCAGCGATCCATCTATGGACTGGTGCAAGCATCTCGGAGTTGGAATATACGCTTTGATGAGGTGATCAAAGCATATGGTTTTGTACAGACTTACGGTGAAACATGTATTTACAAGAAAGTGAGTGGGAGCTCTGTAGCATTTCTAATATTATATGTGGATGACATATTGTTGATTGAAAATGATATAGAATTTCTGGATGGCATAAAAGGATACTTGAATGAAAGACCTCGGTGAAGCTGCTTATATATTGGGCATCAAGATCTATAGAGATAGATCAAGACGCTTGATAAGACTTTCAATGAGTACATACCTTGACAAGATTTTGAAGGAGTTCAAAATGGATCAGTCAAAGAAGGAGTTCTTGGCTGTATTGTAAGGTGTAAAGTTGAGTAAGACTCAAAGCTCGACCACGACAGAAGATAGAGAGAGAATGAAAGTCATTCCCTATGCCTCAGCCATAGGTTCTATAATGTATGCCATGCTGTGTACCACACCTAATGTGTGCCTTGCCACGTGTCTGGCAAAGGGGGTACAAGAGTGATCCAGGAGTGGATCACTGGACAGCGGTCAAAATTATCCTTAGTAACTAAAGGACTAAGGAAATGTTTCTCGATTATGGAGGTGATAAAGAGTTCGTCGTAAAGGGTTACGTCGATGCAAGCTTTGACACCAATCTGGATATCTCTGAGTAGCAAACCGGATACGTATAATGGAGCAGTCATTTGGAATAGCTCCAAGTAAAGCGTGATAGCAGCATCTACAGTATGACATAAGGATTTGCAAAGTACACATGGGTCAGAATATTGCAGACCCATTGACTAAAATTCTATCTCATGAGAAAAACATGATCACACCTTAGAACTCTTTGAGTGTTAATCACATGGTGATGTGAACTAGATTATTGACTCTAGTGAACTCTTGGGTCTTAATCACATGGCGATGTGAACTAGATTATTGACTCTAGTGCAAGTGGGAGACTGATGGAAATATGCCCTAGAGGCAATAATAAAGTTGCTATTATTTTAGATTTCCTTGTTCATGATAAAGGTTTATTATTCATGCTAGAATTGTATTGACCGGAAACTTAAATACATGTGTGAATACATAAACAAATACCGTGTCCCTAGTGAGCCTCTACTAGACTAGCTCATTGATCAAAGATGGTTAAGGTTTCCTAACCATAGACATGAGTTGTCATTTGATAACGGGATCACATCATTAGGAGAATGATGTGATGGACAAGACCCATCTGTTAGCTTAGCATATGATCGTTCTGTTTATTGCTACTGCTTTCTTGAATGTCAAATACATGTTCCTCCGACCATGAGATCATGCAACTCCCGGATACCGGAGGAATATCTTGTGTGCTATCAAACGTCACAACGTAACTGGGTGATCATAAAGATCCTCTACAGGTATCTCCAAAGGTGTCTGTTGAGTTGGCATGGATCGAGACTGGGATTTGTCACTCCGTGTTTCGGAGAGGTATCTCTGAGCCCTCTCGGTAATGCACATCATAAGAAGCTTGCAAGCAAAGTGACTAAGGAGTTAGTTACGGGATGATGTATTACGGAACGAGTAAAGAGACTTTCCGGTAACGAGATTGAACTAGGTATGGAGATACCGACGATCGAATCTCGGGCAAGTAACATACCGACGGACAAAGGGAATTACGTATGTTGTCATTGCGGTTCGACCGATAAGATCTTCGTGGAATATGTAAGAACCAATATGGGCATCCAGGTTCCGCTATTGATTATTGACCGGAGAGGCGTCTCGGTCATGTCTACATCATTCCCGAACCCGTAGGGTCCGCACGCTTAACGTTCGTTGACGATATAGTGTTATATGAGTTATGTGAATTGGTAACCGAATGTTGTTCGGAGTCCCGGATGAGATCCCGGACGTCACGAGGAGTCTCGGAATGGTCGAGAGGTAAAGATTTATATATGGGAAGTCATATTTTGGGTTCCGGAAAAAGGTGCAGTTTTTTCGGTATTGTACCGGGAAGCTTCCAGAAGGTTCCGGAGGGGTCCGGAAGTCCACAAGTTGGTCCACCATGTCCCAAGGGCTGGCATGGGCTAAGGGGAGGCGCCCTGGCCTTATTGGGCCAGGCGCACCAAGTCCTCAAAAGCCCACGCAGCTAGGGAAGGAAAAAAGGAGAGTCCTAGTAGGAATAGGATTGGACTTTGGAGTCCAAGTCCACGTGTGTACTGCTCATGCAGTACTATTCACATGGTACTGTTCACGTGGCACTATTCCTTCTACTCCAAGCCCCTACACATATATAAATAGAGGAGAGGGGGCGCCCCAAACAAGCCACAACATTGTCTTAGCCGTGTGCGGCGCCCCCCTCCACAGTTCCGTCCCTCGGTCATATTTTCGCAGTACTTGGGCGAAGCCCTGCGGAGATAGCATCACCATCACCGTCACCACGCCGTCGTGCTGCCGGAACTCATCCACTACCTCGCCGTCTTGCTGGATCAAGAAGTCGAGGACGTCACCGAGCTGAACGTGTGTTGAACGCGGAGGTGCCGTACGTTCGGTGCTCGGTCGGTTGGATCGTGAAGTTGTTCGACGACATCAACCGCGTTGTTCTAACGCTTCCGCTTACGGTCTACGAGGGTACGTAGACACACTCCCCCCTCGTAGCTATGCATCTCCATGGATAGATCTTGCGTGTGCGTAGAAATTTTTTGTTTTCCATGCAACGTTCCCCAACAGGCACCATCCTCATTTCGATGTGAAATCAATGGGCGCCCCAACGGTCCTCCAACCCGAGATAACAAGACATGATGGGGCTAGCTCGTGGCATCCCATTCACCAAAGGCCTGACGTCATATCCCAATCCGTCAAGCCGCAATCTCTAAGGAACCCCCCATGGTACATCACATCGGGGCTTCGCCGTCTCAGGCGAGCCCAACAGATGGAATCAAACCCAAGGCCTTGACTCAACGCAGATCTCAATAAAGGGCTCTGAACTCCTGGAGCCCCTCACTATTTGGCCTCCATCAACGAAAACAACATCCCACGAGGCCTCGTGACGGGCAGGTCCGCGGGATCCTTCGAGGACGAGCTCCCAAGGAACGAGTCCCGATGACCAGCAAGAAGACGAGGAGCCTGCCTGGATTCTCAAAGATCAACCAACTCCAACTCCAGCCACGCTCCGGGGCTACTGATGGTGTAATACATCGGGGATGGCTTCTCGAAGGGGAGCCCGGCAACAGGCCTGCCACGGGGTCCAGGAGGCCCACCAGGGATCTAGAAACAGGAAGGAGCCCGAAGGATCGGATATGCATCCAGAGGCCATCTTGGTCCCCAAGTCAATATGATGGCGGCTAGATTTGATCTACCTCATGTAAAACCCTAGCCCCCATCACCTATATAAGGTGGGGGCTAAGGGTCTCTCATTCCCATCTACATTCGTGGAACCATACTATCGGTAGACTCATACTCCATCCCTCATTGTAACCCCCGCACGAGGTATCCCACGATGAATACAAACACAAAGCAGGACGTAGGGTATTACTCCTTCCCGGAATCCCGAACCTAGGTAAACTCTTTGTGCGCCCTCCGATCTGGTACTTCTGGCCACGTTCGCTACCCTATCGAGGGTACTGACGGGTTTATGCACCGTCAATGTATGATCGTCAGTCTCTCGACTTGTCCTCATGGTTTGGGTCGTTAATGTGGTTTTGGTGTTGCACTTTGTCTTTTGTTGAGATGTTGTCATCAAGGGTCCCGTTGCGTTGTACAAGTGTTGGGGATTGTGGTTGTTCTGCATTGGTAGTGTTTGTTGGGCTGCATGTGCGGTTGTGGAGTTTCATGCTTTGTGAGTTCATCCATTGTCTGATTGTGTCGGTTTTCGACCAATTTTCCATAAATTAACTGGACAATTCTCTTCTTCTTAATTAATCGACAAGGCAAATTTTTTGCATTCATTTTGAAAAATAAATCAAGTGAACCAAACAAGTTCACAAAATTCTTACGTTTACGAGTTCTCTGTTTCATGCATATATTCCTATTTTGTTCTTGCATTTTTCTATTTCCGTAACGAACCCTGCAATTAAAAGAAGCCGTAGATCGGAGAGACCCTAGAAAGCCAAATGCTCTGATAAACAGTTGTAGTCAACTTCTGGAGATGGTAACTTTTTTCGAAAGGAGTTGGAGATAGTACTCCCTCCATTTTTATTTACTCCGCATATTAATTTTGAAAAACAACCTAAACAATTACAATAAAAAATATATATGGTATGAAATATATTGAATGATGATTCTAATGGTATTGTGCATGTTAATTTTTTTTTGTATAAACTTGGTCAAAGTTTAGAAAGTTTGACTCAAGACAAAGCTAATATGCAAAGTAAATAAAAACGGAGGGAGTAACACTACTAGGTAACTGAGTATATTTCGAATTCAAAAAGGAAATTAACTGAGTATAATTTTCCTCAAGATGTGTGCCAAGTATACAATTACATTACTGTCAGTCAGGTCCTGACCCCCACCGTCTAGAACCTGCAACGAATCCATCTCATGGTCAACTGCAATAAACACCGATGCATCGACCGTAGCACCGTCACAGTAAACTAATCTGCGAGAGCTAACCATTACTTAAACCATGGGCTAGCATTAGCAGCAGTGCATCCGATCGATGTGCTTACCACATTGTATAGTGGTATGAACAGCCACTCCGCAAATCACCTCTCGCAGGTTTGACCCCAAGACTGCTCCATGATCCGAAATTTCGGCGATGCCTCCAAGCATTTTTAAATGCATGCTTCAAGTCTTGTTCACCTGGTGATCGAAAACAAGTATTTTTGACTTGGTCATGATGTTTGCAAGCTTTGGCGTCCTGATGCCGGTGCTGGGGGGATGACGCTTCTTATGTGTGGCCAAAACGCCCTCCTCGATCTGTCCCGTGAGACGTATCGGCGGCGCCCCCGCCGGATCACCGGCCTATTGTTGCCGTTGGAAGCAGGAGGCGCCATCGACGTGCCGTTGACGCGTCGAGCGGCCAGAGGACCTGGTGGGCCGTCTGTAGAAGATTTGCAAACGTGATGGTCAGTCGATCAATGGCAATGTTTTGAGAATGGGTCATGGAAATAGCTTGGACATAAAAGAAACAGTAATTTTAGTAAAATAAATTTCAGAAGATAAGAGTGACATTGATCCAAGATCGGCTCACGGTCATAGGTAACTGAGAAAATAGAAGAAAGAAGAACGTAGAAGGTGGTGAGAACCGAGGCCACGCACCTTTTTCACGCGCAATGCTCCTCCGGCGGCGGCGGAACCGCTTGAGCACGCCACTCAGCGCCACGTCCAGCGCGTCCTCCATGCCGTCGCCGAGCCCGTCGGACGACGAACCGTACACCAGCCTGGGGATCATCTCCACGACGCGCTCCCGCATCCGCCGGACCCGCTGCTCGCTGAACCCCTGCAGAACATCCAGCACGCTCACGTTGCCCACGCGCAGCGCCTGCCGGTCCATGAACACCGACCACTCCCTCTCCTTCCCCCGCTCGCCAGCCGGCAGGAACCACCGGTACTGGTCGTACGCCGTCCTCCGCCAGAACAGCACCGGCACGGCCCCGGCCACCATGCAGTCGAACAGGGACCGCCGCGTGTAGCTGTCCCCGCGCGGCTGCAGGCAGAACCTGGAATCGAGGAACAGCTTCATCACCGTCGTGGCATTGTCGTTGCACTTCGTGCCGCTGCAGTCCACGGAGCGGCAGTGCGCTCTGCCGGCGTCCTCGCACTCCTCCAGCAGCACATCCCTGAAGTCGTCCTTGAACCCGGACCGCTGCGCGCCCGCGAACCCGAAGAGGTTGGTGCGGTTGTGGGACAGCACGTGCCGCTGCCACGCGCGCACGTCGGCGGCGGCGCGCGGGTGGAAGCCAGTCGGGTATGGGACGCCGACGTCCAGGGGGTCAAGCCGGTCGGCCTCGATGACGAGGCGGGTGACGTTCACCATCTCGGGCCTGATCACGAAGTTGGTGCCCCACCCGTCGTCGTAGTACCGACGGAAGTCCCACGTGATGCGCCCCAGCGTGATGAAGTGATCCGACCCGCCGGATTTCTTGAAGGACGTCTGGTTCGTGAGCCACTCGAGGAGCCGTGTGCCGGCGCGGTCACGGTCGGCAACGGTGGCGTTGAGGCCCCACAGGTGGCTGCCGACGTCGAGGCCGGCGTAGAACGGCACGTAGAACGCGTCCGCGAGCGACGGGTCGATGGTGCGGCACCGGTGGGAGAGGAGGCGGCGGTGGATGATGATCTCCAGAGGGAACTGGTCGGTGTTGTACCAGCTGGGCATTGACGCGTTGGGCACGACGGCGTAGAAGGCCGGCACCGTGACGGCCGGACGGCCCAAGCCGCCGTTGGTCAGATACGGGCAGAACGAGTACCACGGACAAAGGCGCTCGCAGTGCGTGACGAGGTCATGGTTGAACTCCAGCGGGAGGTCGTAGACGTAGATGACCCCGGCCTCGCACGCGCCGGGCTCAACCTCGCCGTTAGCCCAGGTGCTGTTGCAGCGTCCCGGGGGCGGTAGGAACCGCGTGGTCGGGAATCTGTGGAGGTTCTTGAAGAGCAGGAGCTGGACCGCTAGGAAAGCGATGGACAGCACGGCGAGTCGCAGCAGCGCCGAGGCCGCGGACGGCGTGGCTGTATTGACCGGCGATCCCGGCGGCGAGGGGGGCTTGGTCGGGGACGTTGGTGACTCCGGCATTGGGAGCACGCCAAGGAAGTGGGAAGGGGCGCTGGTGCATGCGAGAGCTGAACTGTAATTAGGAGAGCTAAGGTATCGGTCCTAAACCTGAGGAAGACGCAAAAAGGAGTACTAGGATTGGTGGAGCGGTGGAGGCAGGAATAGCTGCTGCGTAGTAGCAGTGGATCCAAAGCAACGTATCTGACCAGGTTATGCAAATGATACCACGAAGAAGGAAGAGAGAATGAGCAAGCCGGCAAGAGGCTTTTGGCGATCCATTATAGTAGGAGCATTTCGTACCACCAAGCCTTGCTTGTACATATTTTGATTCTTCAAAACAAAGTACTACTACTGGTACTTCTCTTCATCGCGTACGATCCGGGACTATCACGCCATCGACTACATCAATCGTCCGGGAATGCACATCACGCTGCACCCCGACGTATCCGTGAGATCCAGGACAAGTGGAAGATGTGCAGCGTCGTGCAGGGAGTATCACGCCATCGACACGAAGGCGCTCAGTAGGTTGCATCGTTTTTTATTTAGAAAAAAGGCATACGCCCGACTTTATAAATAAAGCAATCAGAGTACGAAACAGGATCACCGAACACAAGCAAGAACGAAAACAGTAGCATGGCCCACAACCAGGCATACACGCCCAAAAGGCCACACAGCGCGCAGGCCGAGAAAGATAAAACAAAAAAGGCGCGCAGGCCAACAACCTACCCCTAAGGCGCTGAGGGACAAAAGTTCAAGCCCGGCCGCCATCCACAGGTTGAGACAAGGAGGTAGCACACACCCGCACTTTGCCAATCAGCATCTCCAGCGCATCCCGGTCGGCAGATTTAGTCAATAATCTCCACTGCTACAAGAACATAGACATTTTGTACAAGAAATCAGCAGGTCTGTTAAGGTAGACACGTTCAATAGTGAACTTGTTCCTAGTAGTCCATAAAGCCCAACAGAGCACCCCAAAGCCCACCAAAAACAGCCGACCAGGCTGACCCTGAAGCCCTAAGGATAGCTGTCGAAGCTCATCAAAGGAATTGGGGGCCGAGGACACATGAAGCCAAGAGAGAATACAGCACCATGCCAACTTAGCCAAAACGCACCCGAAGAACACATGATTTGTATATTCCAGCTCAGAGCAAAGAGCACAGCGCTTAGAACCAGGCCCGTTCCTTTTGCGAATCTGATCAGCCGTAGGTAACCGGCCTCTAGTAGCCTGCCACAGAAAGATTTTGATTTTGGGTGGCAGTCTGGCCTTCCAAATCCGCTTAAACTTAGACGTGGGGGTGCCAGAAATGATTCTGGAGTAAAGGGACTTGACAGAAAACCTCCCCGAGGCAGAATGGGGCCAAGACACAGTGTCCTCCTCCTCCGAGAGCAAAGGGAAAGCAGCAGCGAGACGATACCAATTGCCCAACTCTTCAGGAGAAAGGGACCTCCTGAGGCCCAGGTCCCAATTATTGTTAGAGAGCTCAGAGATTGAGATCTCAGGAGAAGAATAGTAAGAAAACAAAACTGGAAAGGAATTAGCCAAAGTGTCGGCACCGTACCACCAATCCAACCAAAACCTCGTGGATCGCCCATTTCCAACCACAAATTTTACATGCTGTCGAAACACCTCTCTCACCTTCACTAAATCTTTCCAGAACTGAGAGCCGGGAGAGGACGAAGCAAAGAGGGGGTTACTATTAGGGAAATACTTCGCTTTCAGGATAGAGTACCATAGAGATCCAGGCCTAGAAGTCAAAATCCTCCACCACCATTTGATAATCAAGCACTTGTTCATTACCACCATATTCAGTATCCCCAACCCCCCAAGGTTTTTGGGCCTACACATCACTTTCCATTTCACTAATCTGTATTTGCGCTTGTTATCCGCAGCATTCCAGTAGAAGGCACCTCTATGCTTGTCAAAACCATCATGAGTGCCTTGGGACAAAAGATAGAATCCCATGGTGAACATAGGAAGAGAGGAGAGGCAGGTATTAATAAGGCAAACCTTCCCAGCGTTAGTATTATATCTACCGCGCCACGGCATCACCCTGTTTCCCACCTTAGTAACGAGAGGAGCAAATTCCTTGGCACAGAGCCTCAGCGGGGAAATGGAAAGACCCAAGTACTTAAAAGGAAAGGAACCAAGATTACATTTAAGCAGCTGGGAGACCCGAAGAGCCTCAACATCAGACGCCCCAGTCACAATAACATTGCTTTTAGAGAAGTTGATTTTAAGCCCCGACAAGGTCTTGAAACACAGCAAGAGGAACTTAAGGTGGGCAAGCCCGGTATCATTAAGCTCAACCATAATGATCGTATCGTCAGCATATTGCAAATGAGAAATGCCCTCGGGAATCAGATGGGAAACCACAGGAGTTATATGACCAGCCTCTGACGCCCTCGACAAAATGCACGACAGAGCATCCGCAACAAAGTTAAACATCAGAGGAGAGGCCGGATCACCTTGCCGTAGGCCCCTACCATTGGCAAAGTAATTACTAATGGTACCATTAACTGACACAGCAGTGTGGCCCCCAGAAACCAACTGCATAACACGATGCATGTAAGAAGACTCAAACCCTCTGGCAAGAAGCACTTGCCTAAGGAAATCCCAACTAACTGAGTCGTAGGCCTTCTCAAAATCAAGCTTAAGGATGATAGCTTTGGTCCCACGAACCCTAAGGTCATGAACAATCTCATGAAGGCAAAGGATACCATCAAGGATGAACCGCCCTTTAACAAAGGCAGATTGAGTAGGGCTCAAGACCCTATGGGCCACCGGAGACAACCTCGTCGCAAAACCCTTAGCCAGAAATTTAGCAAAATTATTGATAAGGGCAATGGGATGGAACTGGGAGATGGTGTCGGCACATTTAACTTTGGGGATAAGGGACAAAATCGCATAGTTAAGCCTCGAGATATCCACCGTTCCCAGACAAAAACCTTGAATGACAGCACAGACCAACGGGCGCAGCACATGCCAGAACTTTTTGAAGAAAGGAATCGAGAAGCCATCAGGACCAGAGGCCGAGTTCGCATTAGTAGAATGGAGCACTGCCTCAATCTCCTCCAAAGACAGAGGGCACATAAGCTCAGCATTCTCCTCCACCGTCACACGCAGATGTTGGGGCCAAAGAGAAGAGGAAATAACAAAACCAGAGGCCAGCCTGGCAGCTAGGAGAGATGAGAAGAAAAGTTGCACATGATCAAGGATGATCTGAGGGTCCGAAACACGTGTGCCATCAATCACAAGGCTATTAATGGTACATCTGCGACGTCTACCGTTGGCAATGGCAAAAAAAATAGGCCGAGAGGGAGTCTCCTTTCAGGATCCAGTTAATGGTGCCCCGTTGGCGCCAATAAATTTCCTTTTGACGATGGGCCTGCATCAGGAGCTCTTCTAACGCATAGCGCTGAGACCACCCTGCCTCGGACGGACCAGAGGCATCTGCCTCGTCATCCAAGACCCTAACTTGATCCAACAGATCAGTTTTCAACCGATGCTCCTTAGCAGCCCGATTACGCCCCCAACCCTTAAGAAACTTGCAAAGTTGATAAGAACAGAAGTACCAGTCGTCCATGGGGCCAAAAGAATGAATCCTAGACGAGAGAAGAGACTGAATCTTGACCGAAAGTATATCACAAAAACCATCCACGTACAGCCACGAAGCCTCAAATTGGAAACGCCTAGCAACATTAAGAGTGAGGACCCCCAAGTCCAGAAGCAGAGGAGAGTGGTCCGACTCAATAGAAGGGAGGGCAGCGAGAGAGGCACGAGGGAATAACACATCCCAATCAGAAGACACGAAAATGTGTGTCGGTGTATAAAACATGAGTATTTTATACCCTGACTTATGCCCGGACAGTGGTAGCGTTCCTGATGGCCAGGGCTTGCCGGGAAGTTACAAACATCAAGATTCAAGACTTGGTTGCAAAACCATAAAGAAGACGTCAAGACAAAACATCAAGAAGCGCTTGGCTAGCGCTAAAGATGGAGGCATCACTTGCCGGCAAGGCATGAGACAGCAAGATGAAGGCCCGGCAAGCTCCGTGCCGGCAAGCTCTTACTGGCTCCTCCTCGCTCCACCTCATCGAGCAGCTAGTCGCTAATCTGTGAGGTGTCGAGCGGGCAGGCAGTTTGGTGAGGTTTGTCGGGGCACGTGTCAGCGCGCTGGAAGACAGATTACCTTTAATGACACCCGTCCAGAAGGTGTGTCAAGATTATAGGAGGTAGCTGGGCGAGCGGTGCAGGAACCTTGCCGGGGCTACTCCTCCACGTGACACCTAACGGCGCATTTAATGCGTTTGTCCTAAACCGGCAGAGTTGGGTATGATAGCACTGTTGGCTATCTAATCAATATGTAAAGACTGTTTTGTCACTGTGGTTACTCCTTGATCTATAAAAGGAGGGCAAGGGCAACCTTTACAAGGGTTGACACTTTGCTCATTTTGCATACGTAGCTGCACTTCCTGCACCTTGCCGGCAAGTTGCGTTCCTTGTACTTGAGCTCAAACACATCCAATACAACAAAGCAGGAGTAGGGTTTTACACCTCACGGTGGCCCGAACCTGGGTAAAACCTTTGCGTTGATTGCTGGTTCTGCTCTTTGTGCTTGCACATCTCCCTAGTCGAACCGCAAAGGGGCTAGATGGCCCAATAGATGGTCGTATGCACGACATCTTTAGCGAGCAGGCAGTTTGGTGAGGTTTGTCGGGGAACGTGTCAGCGCGCTGGAAGACAGATTACCTTTAATGACACCCGTCCAGAAGGTGTGTCAAGATTATAGGAGGTAGCTGGGCGAGCGATGCAGGAACCTTGCCGGGGCTACTCCTCCACATGACACCTAACGGCGCATTTAATGTGTTTGTCCTAAACCGGCAGAGTTAGGTATGATAGTACTGTTGGCTATCTAATCAACATGTAAAGACTTTTTGCCACTGTGGTTACCCCTTGATCTATAAAAGGAGGACCAGGGCAACCTTTACAAGGGTCGACACTTTGCTCATTTTGCGTGCGTAGCTGCACTTCCTGCACCTTGCCGGCAAGTTGCGCTCCTTGTACTTGAGCTCAATCACATCCAATACAACAAAGCAGAAGTAGGGTTTTACACCTCACGGTGGCCCGAACCTGGGTAAAACCTTTGTGTTGATTGCTGGTTCTGCTCTTTGTGCTTGCGCATCTCCCTAGTCGAACCGCAAAGGGGCTAGATGGCCCCATAGATGGTCGCACGCACGACATCTTTGGCGCCCCAGGTAGGGGGATCGCTTGCGCGAACCTAAACCAGCAGTTTGCGCGTCAGTTTCATCTTCATCATCTTCTATGGCGCCCAAGAAGAAGGGCGCATCCGCAGCAGCTCTATCGACTTCCAAGATTCCGTCGCAGACGCCCATGGGCGGCGCAGATGATCCAGCTGGTGCTTGTGGCGCAGGAGGCGCGGGTGGCGCAGAAGGTGTGACCGGTGCAGGCGGCGCAGGAGGCGTAGCCAGCATAGGTGCAGCAGGCGGAGCACACAATACGAACCCTCGGCTTCCTCGCCAATCCGGCGATCGAAGCCACAACGGTGCAGGCGGCGCGGATGGCCAACTCCCGCCTCCTCGACGCACCGGCGAGCGTAGCCACCGGAGCAATACCGTCCGGACCGGCGCGAGCCAAGATCCAGCTGCTGCGACATCTAAGGATGCCACTTCAGAACGCACACCACGACCATCGCAAGATGGGCGCGATGCGACTCCGAACGACGCTGGTGGTTCTGGTCGGCGACGTCCACATGGCAAGACACCTGTTGATCAGCCGCAAGATCTTTAGGCACCACCGCCACCACGTCAGCCCGCTGCTGGGCATCAGCCGCGGCAGCAAGTTCGTGATGGCACTCCTGCTGGTTCTGCCAAGAGTCGAGCGATGTCCCGTTCTTCGCTCCTGGCCATGCGAGCTACGGCAGCAGAGGCCATGGCACGAGCGCAGATGCTGTTGAACTTCCCTCCAGCTGCCGACAAGATGGATGAGTGGAGGGCCACCATCCAAAGCCTCATCAGATTTGCTGAAGCCAGCAACTTGCAGCGAGCGGGGCCTTCACGGCGTCCAATGACAGCATCAACTGATGGCCGCGCCAGAGGTGCCGCGCCAACGGTGCAGTCACCCCCACAACAACATTTTCAACAACCGCGACAGACTCACCAATCCTCCGAGCCGGACGAGATGTCGATGGCTTCTTCGGATCCACGAGCGCGGCAAGACCAGCGTCAAGTGCTGCGTGATAGGCGGGTAGAAGATGCTCGCACCACCATTGAACGGCGCCGGGAGGCGCGCCGTCAATCTGACGTGCGCAACGGCCCAGTCATCGATGAGCCTGCGCCCGAGGTTGGCGGGTATCTACCTTACGAGGTTGGATGTCCAGCCTTCACTCGTGAGCTGCGGCAAGTCCGCTGGCCGTCAACCCGGGCCTTCAAGCCAGAGCTGCCGGAGAAGTATGACGGCAAGCTAAACCCGGCAGAGTTCTTGGGCATCTACACGATTGTCGTACAAGCTGCCGGGGGACAGGATGAAAAGATTCTCGCCAACTATTTTCCATTGGTGCTCAAACCCAATGTGATATCTTGGCTGATGAACTTGCCGGAGGGCTCCATTTCTTCATGGTTTGATTTATGCAACGAGTTCATTCGTGCTTTCACCGGAGGCCACAAGGCTCCTGGCCAGCCTAGTAATCTGCAAG
Source organism: Elymus sibiricus (assembly GCA_039707655.1). Lineage (NCBI taxonomy): Eukaryota > Viridiplantae > Streptophyta > Magnoliopsida > Poales > Poaceae > Elymus > Elymus sibiricus. The sequence goes on along the minus strand of CM077666.1, from coordinate 409,296,801 downwards.
TGATCCCACAAAGAGATGGCGTGTCCTTGCGGAAGTATATACAGAGGTTCAATCGTGTGCACCTTAACATTCCTGATGTGCACCCCGCGGCTGTGATTGCTGCCTTTCATACGAATGCGCGCAATCAGAGGATATGGGAGAAGATGAATATCCGGCTGCTGAAGACCGTCAATGAGCTGTATACGTTGGCGGACAAGTGTGCACGTGCTGAAGAAGGGGGGAGACTTTCTAGGGAGGATGCTGGTGCTGAAGTTGATTCAGAGGATGACGACGCCACCACCCCGAAGAAAAAGGGCCGAAAGCGCAACAGGAAGCGCAAGGGCAAGAGAGTGATGGCCGTTGAGGGCTCTGGCAACACTGACGCCGCCAAAAAGGCTAAGACAGAAAGCTCGGGCAAGGAAGTTGTTGTATGCGCTGCTTGTGAGGAGGCTGCGGCAAACGAGAAAGCCGACAAGTCCGATGGGCCATATTGCAAGATTCACCGCACCAAGGGCCATGATCTCCAAGAGTGCTGGCAGGTTGAGCAACTTGCCGAAAAGCAGAAGGCTGAATATGAAAAGCCCGACAAGGAGAAAGGCCAAGACGGTGCTGGGGGATACGACAAGAGGGGTCGTGGTGGCCGAGGAGGCCGCCGCGGCAAGGCCAAACAACAGAAGGAGAAGCCTGCTCGAGGCCGTGATAAGAAAGAGGATGATGATGAGGATGATGAGGAGGACGAAGAGGAGTCCAACGAACATGAGTTCCAGAAAGCAACACAGGCCATGTGCATTGATGGAGGTGTGCTACTTGTAGCTTGCGTTGGTATTTCCTGAAGAGGAAGGGATGATGCAGCACAGTAGAGATAAGTATTTCCCTCAGTTATGAAACCAAGGTTATCGAACCAGTAGGAGAATCACACAACACCTCGTTAGCAGTACCTGCACACAAACAACAAACCCTTGCACCCAACGCAAACGAGGGGTTGTCAATCCCTCGGCGGTAAATTGCAAGATTAAATTGTATGTGATAGATTGAAACAAAAAATACAAAATAAATAAAATAAAATAAAATGGCAGCAATATTTTTACGGTTCTAGTAATATGATTTTGATAGACCCGGGGGCCATAGTTTTCACTAGAGGCTTCTCTCGAGAAAATAGCATACGGTGGGTAGACAAATTACTGTTGGGCAATTGATAGAAAAGCAAATAATCATGACGATATCCAAGGCAAGGATCATGTATATAGGCATCACGTCCAAGATTAGTAGACCGACTCCTGCCTGCATCTACTACTATTACTCCACACATCGACCGCTATCCAGCATGCATCTAGTGTATTAAGTCCAATAAAGAACGGAGTAATGCCTTAAGAACGATGACACGATGTAGACAAGATAAACTCATGTATGAATAAACCCCATCTTTTTACCCTTAGTAGCAATGATACATACGTGTCATGTCCCTTTTTGTCACTGGGATTGAGCACTGCAAGATTGAACCCACTACAAAGCACCTCTTCCCATGGCAAGATAAATCAACTCAGTTGGCCAAACCAAATCAATAGATCAGAGAAGAAATACGAGGCTATAATAATCATGCATAAAAGAGTGCAGCAAAGACTCAAATAATTTCATGGATAATCTGATCATAAACTCACAATTCATCGGATCCCAACAAACACACCGCAAAAAGTGATTACATCGGATAGAACTCCAAGAACATCGAGGAGAACATTGTATTAAATATCAAAAAGAGAGAAGAAGCCATCTAGCTACTAACTATGGACCCGAAGGTCTGTGGTAAACTACTCACGCATCATCGGAAGGGCAGAAAGGTTGATGTAGAGCCCCTCCGTGATCGATTCCCCCTCCGGCAGATTACCGGAGAAGGCCTCCAGATGGGATCTCTCTGGAACAGAAACTTGCGGCCTCGAAAAAAGTATTTCATGGACTCCCCTGAGGGTTTCTGATTTTTTTTCCTGAATTTATAGTGGAGGAATTAGGTCAAACGGAGCTCTGTGGGACCCACGAGGCACCAGGGCGCGCCTGCCCCCCCAGGCGTGCCCTGGTGGCTCATGGGGCCCACCAGGGTCTTCTGGCCTCCTCTCGAAGCTTCTAGTGTTTATCTTGCCCAATAAAAAATCTCCAAAAAGTTTCGTGGCATTTGGACTTCGTTTGGTATTGATTTTCTGTAAAACAAAAACAGGGTAGAAAACAACAACTGGCACTGGGCACTAAGTTAATAGGTTAGTCTCCAAAAATGATATATAATTGTTGTAAATGCTTATAAAAACATCCAAGATTGATAATATAACAGCATGGAACAATCAAAAATTATAGATACATTGGAGACGTATCAGCATCCCCAAGCTTAATTCCTGCTCGTCCTCGAGTAGGTAAATGATAAAAACAGAATTTTTGATGTGGAATGCTGCCTAACATATTCATCACATATTCTTTTCTTTTGTAGCATCGACATTGGACTTATATGATTCAAAGAAATAGTCTATCATTTGACATGAAAATATAGATACTCAAGCATACTAACAAGCAACCATGTCTTTCAAAATATCAACGCTAAAGAAAGTTATCCCTAGCCCATTATGCTCAATCATTGATCCATTCATGAAACACACTCAAATATTAGCTACATCCAATGCACAAGTATGACAATAGTGCTCTCTAGTTGGTGCTTTATAAGAGAAGATGGAGACTCAAGAAAATAAAAATTGCATAAAAGTAAATAGATAGGCCCTTCGCAGAGGGAAGCAGAGATTTGTCAAATGTGCCAGAGCTCAAAGCTGAAATTAAAGAGATTAAAATATTTTGAGAGGCATGCTTTTCCTGTCAAAGAAAATGACCGAAAATTCCCAATATTTTCCATGCTAGACAGATCATAGGTGGTTCCCAAACAAAAAGTAAAGTTTATTTCCTTTCCACCATTTCTTTCACAATCCATGGCTAGATGTATCCACGGGTGCCCTCCATACCATCACTTTCCAAGGAATTTTGTTGGTATTAATTTTGATTTCATTGTGGGACTGGGCATCCCTATTACCAACCATACTCTCGTGCAATGACAAGTGAATAAACACTCATCGTGAGAATAACACACCTAGCATGGAAAATATTGGCCATCCCCTACCGTTGCATGAGCGGTACGGGCACACAAAACAGAAAAATTATTTTGAAAATTAGAGTTGGCACACGCAAATTTACTTGGAACATCATTGAAATACCGCATATAGGTAGATATAGTGGACTCATATGGCAAAACTGGGTTTAAGGATTTTGGATGCACAAGCAGTATTTCTGCTTAGTACAAATGAAGGCTAGCAAAAAATTGAGAAGCAACCAACCAAAAAACGAAAATGGTCATAAACATGCATTGAACACAACTAACACCGAATAATTCACCATAAGTAGGATATAATTTCATTGCATAACTATTGACTTAACGTGCATGCATAGGGAATCACAAACCTTAACACGAATATTTTTACTTAATCACAATTACTCACTAACATGACTGACATATCATCATCTCCATATCGCAAAACTATTGCAAGGAATCACACTTATCATATCCAATGATCTATATGAAAGTTTTTATTATATCCCTCTTGAATATTCATCACTTTGGGACCAACTTCATATCTTGTGCAAATTACCGTTACTGTTGTCATCTCTCAAAAAGATTTAAGTGAAGCATGAGAGTGCAAATATTTCTTCAAAATTTCAATCTTATCAATTCTCAAAATAATATAAGTGAAGCATGAGAATTTGTTTCTTCAAAATTTTAATCTTGTCAATTCTCAAAATAATATAAGTGAAGCATGAGAATTCATTTCTTTAAAATTTCAATCATCTCTCAAAATAATATAAGTGAAGCATGAGAGTTTATTTCTTCAAAATTTAGCCACCACCGTGCTCAAAAAGATTTAAGTGAAGTACTAGAGCAACTGCCTAGCTCAAAAAATTTAAGTGAAGCACATAGAGTATTCTAACAAATTATGATGATAAACGTGTGGCTCTATCAAGATAGGTGTGTTCAGCAAAGATGATTGTGACAAACTAAAAAGCAAACAAAGCAAAGACTCATATAATACAAGACGCTCCAAGCAAAACACATATCATGTGACGAATAAAAATATAGCTCCAAGTAAAATTACCGATGGTTGGTAGAAGAAAGAGGGGATGCCTTCCGGGGCATCCCCAAGCTTAGACGCTTGAGTCTTCCTTGAATATTACCTTGGGGTGCCTCGGGCATCCCCAAGCTTAGGCTTTTGCTACTCCTTATTCCTTCATCCATCGTGATCTCACCCAAAACTTGAAAACTTCAATCACACAAAACTCAACAAAACCTTCGTGAGATCCGTTAGTATAACAAAACAAATTACTACTCTAAGTACTGTTGCAAACCCATTCATATTTTATTTTTTCATTATACCTACTGTACTCTAACTTCACCATGGCTTATACCCCCCGATACAATCCATAGATTCATCAAAACAAGCAAGTAGTGCATCAAAAACAGAATCTGAAAAAAACAGAACAGTCTGTAGAAATCTGAATTATCGTCATACTTCTGTAACTCAAAAAATTCTGAAAAATTAGGACGACGTGGGAAATTCATATATCAATATCGTGTAAAAAATTCAAAAGGTTCTGACATTACAGTACAGAAACAAAATTCCAGCACTGGACGCAAAACTTTCTGTTTTCAAACAGCATCTATTATGCTATCTTCCAAATCATCCCAAAGGTTCTACTTGGCACAAACACTAATTGAAAACAAAAAAAATCAATCATAACATTAGCATGATAGTAAAAACACACCATAACAGAAACTTATAACAAAAATTTATTTTATTCATTGGGTTGCCTCCCAACAAGCGCTATTGTTTTATGCCCCTAGCTAGGCATAATGCATAATTTCAAGTGTTGTCATCTCTCTTATTCTTATCCAAGGGTGCACTTTTATCAAGGGGTTTTTCAAAGGTAATATAAAATATATCATCCATAGAAATTTTAGCACTAGCAAGTTGTCCATCTTTAAATCCCTTTTGATTACGGGCTACAATCCATGAGTATTGTCTATTGACGCTATTGAAAACTTGTTGGATTATATTCAAAGGAGGGACTTCCTTTTTAATATTCTCATCAAAGATGTGGTCATTGCGGAACAAATATCTCAGCAAGTAATCATTATTATAAAGGATCTCATCTATTACCAGTTTTTCACGGTTCATACCATAGAAATCAAAGATCTCCCTAGCTTCTCGCACTATATGATCAAATTCATTCATGAGAACCAGGGTAGCTATTTTCTTAGCTCTAGGTTCTTTTATAACCGGTAACTCATAAAACAATCTTTGCAAAGTAGGATGGGTGCGAATAAATCTTCTTTCAAGTTTAAGAACTAGTGCGGAAATAGCATCGGCATAATTATTAGTTTCTTTAAGTATAGGTGCATCATCAAAAGACAAGGTCCCAATACAATTAAAGAATTCTTGGATGACACTTTTTCCTATAACATTCCCATGTCCCAACACAAAAGTTTTAGCATCTAAATTAGTAGGGACTTCAATTTTAGGAGTCTTACCATCCTCACTCTTTTCCATACCAAAATCAGCCATAGTAACAATTTCAAGCAAGGAAACACACAAAAAGGCAAACGGAAAATATTTTTGTATTTTTGTAAAAACATTTTAGAAGTGGGGGAGATGAAAACGAGAGGCAAACGGAAAATAAAGTAAATGCAAGGAGATGAGAGTTTATGCAAAGGTACTTGATAGATGTTGATGATGTCTCCCCGACAACGGCGCCAGAAATTGACAAGTTGACGGGAGACAGTGTTGACGTGACTTCTCCCCGGCAACGGCGCCAAAAATTCTTCCTGCTACTTGTAGCTTGTGTTGGTATTTCCCCGAAGAGGAAGGGATGAAGCATCATAATAGAGATAAGTATTTCCCTCAGTTATGAAACCAAGGTTATCGAACCAGTAGGAGAATCACACAACACCTCATTAGCAGTACCTGCACACAAACAACAAACCCTTGCACCCAACGCAAACGAGGGGTTGTCAATCCCTCAGCGGTAAATTGCAAGATTAAATTGTATGTGATAGATTGAAACAAAAAATACAAGATAAAATAAATAAAAGAAAATGGTAGCAATATTTTTAGGGTTTTAGTAATATGATTTTGATAGACCCGGGGGCCATAGTTTTCACTAGAGGCTTCTCTCGAGAAAATAGCATACGGTGGGTAGACAAATTACTATTGGGCAATTGATAGAAAAGCAAATAATCATGACGATATCCAAGGCAATGATCATGTATATAGGCATCACGTCCAAGATTAGTAGACCGACTCCTGCCTGCATCTACTACTATTACTCCACACATCGACCGCTATCCAGCATGCATCTAGTGTATTAAGTCCAATAAAGAACGGAGTAATGCTTTAAGAACGATGACATGATGTAGAAAAGATAAACTCACGTATGAATAAACCCCATCTTTTTACCCTTAGTAGCAATGATACATACGTGTCATGTCCCTTTCTGTCACTGGGATTGAGCACCGCAAGATTGAACTCACTACAAAGCACCTCTTCCCATGGCAAGATAAATCAACTCAGTTGTCCAAACAAAATCAATAGATCGGAGAAGAAATACGAGGCTATAATAATCATGCATAAAAGAGTGCAGCAAAGACTCAAATAATTTCATGGATAATCTGATCATAAACTCACAATTCATCGGATCCAAACAAACACACCGCAAAAAGTGATTACATCGGATAGAACTCCAAGAACATCGAGGAGAACATTGTATTGAAGATCAAAAAGAGAGAAGAAGCCATCTAGCTACTAACTATGGACCCGAAGGTCTATGGTAAACTACTCACGCATCATCGGAAGGGCAGCAAGGTTGATGTAGAGCCCCTCCATGATCGATTCCCCCTCTGGTAGATTACCGGAGAAGGCCTCCAGATGGGATCACTCTGGAACAGAAACTTGCGACGGCAGAAAAAGTATTTCGTGGACTCCCATGAGGGTTTTTGATTTTTTATGAATTTATAGTGGAGGAATTAGGTCAAACGGAGCTCTGTGGGACCCACGAGGCACCAGGGCGTGACTGCCCCCCCAGGCGCGCCCTGGTGGCTCGTGGGGCCCACCAGGGTCTTCTGGCCTCCTCCCGAAGCTTCTAGTGTTTATCTTGCCCAATAAAAAATCTCCAAAAAGTTTCGTGGCATTTGGACTTCGTTTGGTATTGATTTTCTGTAAAACAAAAATAGGGCAGAAAACAGCAACTGGCACTGGGCACTAAGTTAATAGGTTAGTCTCCAAAAATGATATATAATTGTAATAAATGCTTATAAAAACATCCAAGATTGATAATATAACAGCATGGAACAATCAAAAATTATAGATATGTTGGAGACGTGTCAAGTTGCATCTTTGCACTCCTCTCATCGCCAACTCAAGCAGTAGGCGCGTGAGGTTAATGCGGTAGAACCGGCAATGGGCGCTCAAAAACCACTCAAGTGGTCCCACACGCCCATCATTTTCGATGCTGAGGATCACCCTGATCGCACAACTGCAGTCGGGTGCTTGTCGTTGTTGGTTTCACCAACGATACACAACCTCCAAGTCACAAAAATGTTGGTTGACGGTGGGGCCGGCCTGAACTTGATTTCACCAGATGTCATTAAGAGGATACAGATCCCAGATGAAGATCTCGAGCAAACGGGCACGTTTCAAGGGGTCAATCCGGGAAGGAGCCAACCCAAGGGAAAGATCACTCTGCTGGTGACGTTTGGCGGGGAATTAAATTATAGAACCGAGAAGATTGTCTTTGATGCGGTTAAGATTCCCTTGCCGTATAATGGAATTCTTGGTCAACCTGCCTTGGCAAAGTTCATGGCAGCATCGCACTATGCCTACAACACGCTCAAAATGCCAGGACTGATGGGTGTCATCCCCATCAACTCCGATAAGAAGGATGCAGATATTTGCGTCGACAAGCTTTATAGAGAAGTGGTTGCAGCATCTACCACCAAGGCACCTGCTCCCGCTGACAAGAAGAAGAGCAAGAAAAGTGGCAAGACCTCCGACAAGGCTTCCGGGAAGCGCACCTCTTCGGAGTGTTGCACACCCGTCGATGACGTGCCGGAGAGTTCTACCGCCAAGAACAAGAAGTCCAAAGCTACTCCACCAGCAACCAAGAAGGTGCCCGCGAAGGAGGACGGCACTGGCGGTACATTCACCGTTAGTTCCACTCCTGATAGCAAATAGGAAAGCGCGCTCATTGCCTTCCTGCTGGCGAATGTCGATGTGTGTAGTGACCCGACCCAATAAGGATCGAAGTCTCTGTGCTTACCGTGCTAGTCCCTGGATCGACTTGCTAGCACACACAATACTTGATAAAATAACAGAAATAACACACTTCTTTATTACATTGATAGTCCAGGAATAATACAATTATTACAAAAATATGGCATAAGGCCATTAAACAAATACTCTGGAAGCAAAGAAGTAAATGAGTCCATCAACTCCAGGAGCAAAGTTGAGTGCAGAACATCAACCTATCGCACCTTAATCCTCGCCGGATATATCTGCAACATGATAGGTTGCAGCCATGTAGGTCAGTACATGGAATGTATTGGCAAGTCACATCACAAGTATAATGAACCTATTTGTACATGCAATTTGGCTGGTGGAAACTCTAAGTTTTAACTTTGCATAAAGCTGGTTTTTCCCTATTGTAAAGAAATTATTCTACCACTACAAAATAGCATAGGATGAGTTGGCAACCCCAACTCAATCCACCCCCAAAGTTTATTTAAAACCCAACTGTTTAAATTAAGGGTGATGAGATCTCCTGGTATTTCCACTACTAAAAGCTCAAATTGTCCATAACCGGGGACACGGCTAATCGATTAGGTTTGACACTCTGCAGAGGTTTGAGCACTTTTCCCCACAAGACTTGACCACCTCCTTGATCTGAAGATCGAGACATAGTCTTTTGAAAGTATTCCCCCTAAACCCACGGATAGGCCGGTACACCTACACATTCTGCATCTGCTAGCCCATCCCGAAAGAGGTCACACTAACTACTCAACTAAGCCAGAGCCCATATTGGCTTGTGGCTGCACACGTAAGCTTCTAGACATGAAAACACGTTTGATCCCTTTGAGCCTGGGCGGCAGACCACTAGTGGTGCACCACCATGGATATCCCATGCATGCTCCCACTGTACTTCTCCACCATTCAAACCAATTCCGCCTAGGTAGTTCATTTAAAAGTCTTGGTCCTGATTACTACTTTGTCACTCATGTCTCACCATGAACACTCCCCAATCCACGTCTACATTAGCGAGGCGAAAATAAACTTACACGGTGGTGACAAAGGTTGTATAGTTCAGACCTACCTCAAATGAACTACTAGGTAAAAGCACAGCCATCCGGCATAAATTCCTACCATGCAATCCTACCACAAAGGACTAAGTGCAAAATAAAACATAGGTAATTAAAAGTATGATCAAATGTGAACTTGTCTTGGTACTGCTGGTTCAACTCTAGAGACTGATAATATTCTGCCTCGCACTCCAGACAATCTATCGCCAAAGTAAATAAACTCACATAAGCAATCATTCAAAGAACCAACATAACATGCAAAACAAAATACTCAGACAAAATCCAAATGAAAACACAACACACTTAACTAGCACCAAAAATATTCTAAGTGCAAAGCAACATGTGACATAGGGTTCAAAATTTGTGATGTGAACTATAGTGCATACATGGCATAGGAGCAAAATATGCATGGACAGATCCTAGTTGTGTGAAAAGAGCCATGATAAAGTTCAGGTCATAGGATTTGGCTACGGTGACAACGTGCAAAAAGAATTACTTTAAACGGAGCTACGGTTTATGAGATATGGCCAATTGAAGTTTGAATTCAAATCTGAATAAATTCAAATTTGAACTATATCAAATGTTTACAAAGATGATATCACTGGATAGATCTAATCATGACGAAGAATTTGCCGCTGGTTTCACCTAATTTGGACCTACAGTTAAAAAGTTGTGGCTAAACGAAGTTTAGGGGCTAATCTAAAAAAAACTACTGCAGATAAGTCCCTGGCCACGTGGCACGCTGCGACTGGCCAAAAGGTGGCCGCTACATAGCTTAAACGGCGGACGGCCGATAAATAATTAAAACCGTGGCGGCGGCTTAATAAAATAAAAACCGATCGGTTTTAATTAAAACCCGCGGTTTAACCGCGTACCGGTTCGCTAAAAAAAAGATCTAACTACTCTAATCTATGCCGTACGATTTCGATCTAACGGACGAGGGCAACGGCGGCTCACCACGGGTCAACGGCGACGAAGACGACGGCGGCGCGGCGTCGGTGATGAAGGGGACGGCGGCTGTGGTGGTCTCCGGCATCCGTGAAGTAGACGGGGAGATGCGGCGCGTCGAGGGGGTCCGGATTGTGGGGTCGGCTGTCGTCGGCGGCGTCTGGACGGGGCGAAGTGAAGGCGGCGGGGCTCGGGGTCGTCGGGGCGTCATCTCCGGTGTGACCTAGGCGGAAAAAAGGTGTCAACGAGATGTGCACGGACAGGGGCAGTACATTGACAAAGAAATGGGAGGCCGGGGTGGCTTACGGGCGACGGAACGCTCCGGCGAAATGTGTTTGGCCGGCAAGATTCAGACGGCAATGGCGACGGCTATGGGCAGCGTGGGGAGAAGCGGGATGGCAAGATGAACAGAGGGGGCTCGAGGGCTTTTATAGGCGAGGCTAGGCGCGCTGCAGGGCTGCTGATAAGCCTCATCCGCGAGAGAGCCGAGCGGCGGTTGCGGGTGAGCGCATGCGAGCTCGCCCGAGCGGCGCGGTGAGAGGTTGAGGGAGATAAGGCGGGGCGGGTCCCATGCGTCAGCGGCAGTGGCAGGAGGCGAGCGAGTGAGAGAGAGGGGCGGGTGACCGGTGCCTAAGCAAATCGGGCGCGGGGCTGCCGTGGGCCAAATGGCCAGTGGGCCGGCTGCTGGCGCTGCGCTCCTGGGCCGAACAGTGTTTCGGTCCAGGCGGTGCTTTGTTTTTTTTTAACAGAAAACTCTTTGAGGCCCAAAACAAAGTCAAATGAATTTCTAAAAATACCAAACAAATTTCTAAAATCATTATGCATAATATAGAGCATAATGAACATTAATTTAAGCACATAAAATTTTGAAAGTATTTTCCTAATGTAATTAATGCACTTTTTGCCAATAAATTAAATATTAAATAAATCTCAAAAACTCCAAATAATATTCTAATAATTTTTCCAACTCTTTTATATTTGAGGAAGTCATTTTATCCTCTCTCTTTTATTTTTCTTGAGTGGAAAAGAATATTCGAATATTTCAGAAAACTCCAAATGCAATAAAATATGATATGCATTGAATGATTCTATTAACATCCAAATTTAATAAAATTGGGATGTTACAGACCTACCCCCCTTAAGATGAATCTCGCCCTCGAGATTTGGGTTGGCCAGCAAAAAGGTGTGGATGGTCCTGCCTGAGATCTTCTTCTCGTTCCCAAGTAGCTTCCTCCTCGGTGTGGTGACTCCACTGAACCTTGCAGAACTTGATGATCTTGGTACGAGTGATTCTCTCTGCAGTCTCAAGAATCTTAATAGGCTTCTCCTCATAAGTCAGATCACTCTCCAACTGAATTGCCTCCAGTGGCACTATATCTTTCAAAGGAATATCTGCCATCTCTGTATGACACTTCTTCAGCTGGGAAACATGGAACACATTATGAACTCCTGACAAAGCCTCTGGTAACTCCAACTGATATGCAACCTCTCCTCTGCGTTCCAGAACTCTGTATGGCCCCACAAATCGTGGTGCTAACTTTCCCTTGACTCCAAATCTCTTAATACCTCGAAGTGGAGACACTCGAAGATATGCTCTATCTCCCACTTCATAGTTCACTTCCTTACATTTAGCATCGGCATAACTCTTTTGTCTGGACTGAGCTATCTTAAGTCTATCACGAATCAACTTGACCTTCTCCTCAGAATCTCTGATCAAATCTGGTCCAAACAATTTGCGATCTCCAACTCCATCCCACATCAAAGGTGTTCTGCATTTCCTCCCATACAATGCCTCGAAGGGGGCTATCTTCAAACTGGCTTGATAGCTGTTGTTGTATGAGAACTCTGCGTAAGGTAAGTTATCATCTCAACTAGACCCATAGTCTAGCGCACAGGCTCTCAACATGTCCTCCAGAATCTGATTAACTCTCTCTGTCTGCCCATCTGTCTGCGGATGGAAGGCTGTACTGAACTCTAGCCTGGTACCCAAAGTTTCGTGTAACTGATGCCAAAACTTTGAGGTAAACCATGTTCCTCTATTTGATACGATGGTCCTCGAAACTCCATGCAGACATACGATCCTGTTCATATATATCTTTGCCAGCTTAGCACTTGTATAGGTGGTTTTCACTGGAATGAAATGTGCAACCTTCGTCAAACGATCAACTATTACCCAGAAGGAATCATAACCTGAACGGGTCCTGGGTAATCCCGTGATAAAGTCCATACCAAGTCTGTCCCATTTCCAATCAGGTATCGGCAATGGCTGAAGTAAACCTGCTGGTTTCTGATGTTCTGCTTTTACTCTCTGACATACATGACATATCGCCACATACTCAGCAATTTCCCTCTTCATACCGGTCCACCAAAAACTTTCCTTCAAGTCCAGATACATCTTGGTGTTGCCTGGGTGTATCGAGTATGGTGAGTCATGAGCCTCCTGAAGAATCAACTTCCTGATCTCTGGATCATTGGGTATACAAATGCGCTGCTCAAACCATATGGTTCCATGCTCATCCTCACGAAATCCTTCTGCTTTCCCTTTGCTCATTCTTTCCATTATCTCAGCAATACCTTTGTCCAACTTCTGGGCTTCTCTAATTCTTCCCAACAAGGTGGACTGAACCTCGAGTGCAGCAACATAACCTCTTGGAACTATTTCCAACTGAAGGTCTCTAAGCTCGTCACATAACTCCTGAGGTAAACCTCCTGCTGTAAGGGTGTTAACATAACTCTTACGGCTCAAAGCATCCGCCACTACATTGGCTTTCCCTGGAAGATAATGCACACTCATGCCATAATCCTTTATAAGTTCCAACCATCTCCTTTGCCTGAGGTTCAATTCCTTCTGCGTGAAGATATACTTCAAACTCTTGTGATCCGTGTAAACATCACAACGATTTCCAATAAGATAGTGTCTCCAAGTCTTGAGTGCATGCACCATGGCTGCTAACTCCAAATCATTCATGGCATAATTCAACTCATGAGGTCGAAGCTGTCGTGAGGCATAAGATACAACCTTTCCCTCTTGCATAAGAACACCTCCAAGTCCCTGACGTGAAGCATCACAATACACCTGAAAATCCTTGTGTATGTCAGGCAGAACTAGCACTAGGGCTGTAACCAAATGCTTCTTCAACTCCTGAAAGCTGGCTTCACAATCTTCAGTCCAAACGAACTTGGTGTCCTTCTTCAACAACTCTGTCATGGGCTTTGCAATCTTGGAGAAATTTTCAATAAACTCCGGTAATATCCTGCAAGTCCAAGGAAACTGCGAATCTCACCGACTGAGGTGGGTGCCTTCCATTCGGTGACGGCTTCAACCTTGGAAGGGTCCACTGCAATCCCTTCACCTGACACAACATGTCCAAGAAATCCCACTTCCTTTAACCAAAACTCACACTTGCTGAACTTGGCATAAAGTTGATGTTCTCTGAGCTTCTCCAGAACTAAGCGCAGATGCTCGGCATGTTCCTCCTCATTCTTGGAGTAAACCAATATATCATCAATGAATACCACAACAAACTTATCCAAGAACACCATGAATACCTTGTTCATCATACTCATAAAATAGGCAGGGGCATTAGTCAAACCAAAGGACATGACTGTATACTCATAAAGCCCATACCTCGTGGTAAAAGTTGTCTTGGGTATATCCTTCTCACGGATCTTTAGCTGGTGATAACCGGATCAAAGATTGATCTTGGAGAAAACACTTGCTCCCTCTAGCTAGTCAAACAAGTCATTGATCATCGGCAGAGGATACTTGTTCTTGATGGTCACCTCGTTCAAAGAGCGGTAATCCACACACATCCTCAAGGTTCCATCCTTCTCCACTAAGAGTACCGGGGCTCCCCAAGGTGATGAACTCGGGCGAATATACCCTTTCTCCAGCAACTCCTTAATCTGCTTCTTGACTTCTTCCAAATCATTAGCAGGCATCTGATACGACCTCTTGGAGATAGGTCCGGTGCCTGGCAGCAGCTCAATCAAAAACTCAATCTCCCGATCTGGTGGCATACCTGGTAAATCCTCTGGAAATACATCGGGATAATCCTTCACCACTGGTACTTCTTCCTGGACAACTCCCGTAAGAGAGTTCACCTGAGTCCTCCTAGGTTTAAACCTGGACACATACTTGATCCTTTTTCCCTCTGGGGTGGTGAGAAAAATCGACCTACTAGCGCAATCAATGCTTCCCTCATACTTGGACAACCAATCCATGCCTAAGATTACATCCAATCCTTGTGACTCAAGTACGATCATATCTGTGGGGAAGACATGTCCCCCTATGTTCAGAGGTAACTGAAAACATTCCTGACTAACCGTAGACTCTGATCCCGGAGAACTCACTAGGATGGGTGACTTAAGAGCTACGGTAGGCAACTTATGCTTATCCACAAATCCCCTTGATATGAATGAATGCGATGCACCAGTGTCAAAAAGAATGAGTGCTGGAAATGAATTAACCAAGAACTTACCAATCACTGCATCAGGCTGCTCATAGACTTCCTCCACATTGACATGATTCACATGCCCCTTAGTGAAAGGATTTGGCTTCTTGCCTCTAGAACTCCCATTGCCATTTCCATTCTGCAGCTCGGAACACTCGTTGGAGTAGTGCCATGTTTTCTTGCACTTGAAACAGGTGATGGGACTCAGATCCTTCCTCACTGGTGTAGCAGGGCTGGAACGCTGGGGATTGCCATTTCCTCCATTCCCATTGCCATTCTTGTGGCCATTGTGGTTGTGGCCATTGCCTCCATGCTGAAAATGACCACCATGGTTATGATGGTTGTGCCCTCCAAACTTACTGGATCCTGAACCAGCATATCTTGGGAGCGGGGTGTATCACGGCTTTTGCTGAGCTCCAGACTGAAACTTGCCCTGACCATATTTCCGCTTGCGGCTCTCTATCTGCTGATGCTTGCCCTCGAGAATGATAGCCTTGTCAACCAACTCTTGATAGTTCTCAAAAGTCGCCACCATCAACTGAACTCCCAGCTCGTCGTTCAGTCCCTCCAAAAATTTCTTCTGCTTGGCTGCATCTGTGGCCACGTCTCCTGGAGCATAACGGGACAACTTGCTGAACTCATCAACATACTCTCCCACTGAATGGTTCCCCTGGTGTAAGTTGCAGAATTCCCGCTTCTTGAGATTCATAGCTCCAACTGAAACATGTGCAGTGCGGAACGCCTGCTGGAACACACTCTCCATGGGGTACGTGGTGGTGTAGTTCTCCCACCATGAAGCTGTCGGTCCATCCAGCTGGTGAGCGGCAAACCTCACCTTCTCTGCATCATTGCACCCTGCTGTGGCGAGCTCCCTTCCTATCTTGCGAAGCCAGTCATCAGTGACGATCGGCTCCGTGCTGCTGGAGAACACGGGTGGGTTCAGCCTCCGAAAACGGGTAAGACTGTCAACTGGGGGTGGCGGCGGTGGGTTGTTGTTGTTGTTGTTCTGGTTCTGATTCTGGTTCTGGATAAGCATCTGCATAAGGGCATTCTGGTTCTGAATCAACTGAGTGAGCTTCGGTGGAAAGTTGGATACCGGGTCACGTCTCGGAGGCATCTGATGGGATTAGAGTGGATGAGAAATTAGAAAAGAACAAGGGTCTAATGAGGAAAATCACACTACCCATATGCAAATGATAGCAATAAAACATCAAATCATACCAATTCAATTTCAATCAAAGAGGTTCACACAAATCATCAACCTAAGATAAGCCTTGTCACAAGATTTAACATGGTCTCACAAATGAATAAACTAATCGAATAATGAAATCGAATAACGAAATCGTATCCCTAAACTCTCATGGTGGACTAAAATCTAGCTCTCATCGGATGACGACAAGTCAATCATGTTGATGTCGGTTCCTACTGCATCGCTCTCTGTGTCGTCATCTCCAAGCTTGTCATCCTGGTCCTTGTCCTGGCTGACGTAAGCACCATAAGAGTGATCCTCCTAAATGTTTTCCCCGTTGTCCAGCTTCTCCTCGGCTTCCTCTAGCTGAAGCTTTAGGTCGTCGTACTTGTCTTGCAACACATCGATCTCCTCATCGTGCTCGGCGCGAGCGTCCTGGAGCTCCTCCTCCAGCTCTGCCTTGCGGGTCATGAGGTTCTTGGTGACGATCAAACTATGATTCATCTCTACCTCCATCCTGTGAATGTGCTCCTCCAAGTCTTGGATATGGGAAGCTATCGTCTTGTCCTCCAGAGTACGCACCAATTCTCCATTCGGGTCACGGTGCGCACACATGACAAAGGAGGTCTTCTTGAGTTCCTCGACGTACTCCTCCCGAATGCGGCCAAGAGCAATATGAGTAGCAATGCCCTTGCCCAAGCCCCATGATCCAACATCCAGATAGAAGTCAATGGGCTCGGTGTGGACTCCGATGGTGTATCCGGGGATATGGACATCAATCCTCCATTATGTCTCCTCGGGCAAGGTGGCCATGAAGGTCCCGGTGAGTGTGGGCAGCGCGATCTTCAGGTGCTTCACGATCTTCATCAGCCGCCTCCCAAAGGGCATGGTCTCATCGGGCTGCTCAAACTCCACAATGGCGGTCAACATCTACATTTTTGAAAGAGAGGAGAAATTAGTAATGAAGCAGAGAAAAGTACGAGACCAACAGATATATAGGGAAATTTTAATATAGAATTTTCATCCTATGGCTTTTCCATTTTCTAGGGGTCGCGTCCTACAGTCAACGTGTGCTCTGATACCATCTTGTAGCGACCCGACCCAATAAGGATCGAAGTCTCTGTGCTTACCATGCTAGTCCCTGGATCGAGTTGCTAGCACACACAATACTCGATGAAATAACAGAAATAACACACATCTTTATTACATCGATTGTCCAGGAATAATACAATTATTACAAAAATATGGCATAAGGCCATTAAACAAATACTGCGGAAGCAAAGAAGTAAATGAGTCCATCAACTCCACGAGCAAAGCTGAGTGCAGAACATCGACCTATCGCACCTTAATCCTCGTCGGATATATCTGCAGCATGATAGGTTCCAGCCAATGAGGTCAGTACATGGAATGTACTGGCAAGTCACATCACAAGTATAATGAACCTATTTGTACATGCAATTTGGCTGGTGGAAGCTCTAAGTTTTAACTTTGCATAAAACTGGTTTTTCCCTATTGTAAAGAAATTATTCTACCACTACAAAATAGCATAGGATGAGTTGGCAACCCCAACTCAATCCAATCTCAAAGTTTATTTAAAACCCAACTGTTTAAATTAAGGGTGATGAGATCTCCCGGCATTTCCACTACTAAAAGCTCAAATTGTCCATAACCGGGGACGCGGCTAATAGATTAGGTTTGACACTCTGCAGAGGTTTGCGCACTTTTCCCCACAAGACTCGACCACCTCCTTGATCAGAAGATCGAGACATAGTCTTTCAAAAGTATTCCCCCTTAACCCACGGATAGGACGGTACACCTACACATTCTACATCTGGTAGCCCATCCCGGAAGAGGTCACACTAACTACTCAACTAAGCCAGAGCCCATATTGAATTGTGGCTGCACACGTAAGCTTCTAGACATGAAAACACGTTTGATCCCTTTGAGCCTGGGCGGCAGACCACTTGTGGTGCACCACCATGGATTTCCCATGCATGCTCCCACTGTACTTCGCCACCATTCAAACCAATTCTGCCCAGGTAGTTCATTTAAAAGTCTTGGTCCTGATTACTACTTTGTCACTCATGTCTCACCATGAACACTCCCCAATCCACGTCTACATTAGAGAGGCAAAAATAAACTTACACGGTGGTGACAAAGGTTGTACAGTTTAGACCTACCTCAAATGAACTACTAGGTAAAAGCATAGCCATCCGGCATAAATTCCTACCATTGAATCCTACCACAAAGGACTAAGTGCATAATAAAACATAGGTAATTAAAAGTATGATCAAATGTGAACTTGCCTTGGTACTGCTGGTTCAACTATAGAGACTGATAATATTCTGCCTCGCACTCCGGACAATCTATCGCCAAAGTAAATAAACTCACATAAGCAATCATTCAAAGAACCAACATAACATGCAAAACAAAAGACTCGGACAAAATCCAAATGAAAGCACAATACACTTAACTAGCAGCAAAAATATTCTTTCAAAATTTGTGATGTGAACTATAGTGCATACATGGCATAGGAGCAAAATATAAATGGATAGATCCTATTTGTGTGAAAAGAGCCATGATAAAGTTCAGGTCATAGGATTTGGCTATGGTGACAACGTGCAAAAAGAATTACTTTAAGCGGAGTTACAGTTTATGAGATATGGCCAATTGAAGTTTGAATTCAAATCTGAATAAATTCAAATTTGAACTATAGCAAAAGTTTGCAAAGATGATATCACTGGATAGATCTAATCATGATGAAGAATTGGCCACTAGTTTCACCTAATTTGGACCCATGGTTAAAAAGTTGTGGCTAAACGAAGTTTAGGGGCTAATCTGAAAAAAAACTACTACAGATAAGTCCCTGGCCACGTGGCACACTGCGACTGGCCAGAAGGTGTCCGCTGCATAGCTTAAATGGCGGACGGCTGATAAATAATAAAAACAGCGGCGGCGGCTAAATAAAATAAAAACCGATCGGCTTTAATTAAATCCCGCGGTTTAACCGCGTACAGGTTCGATAAAAAAAAACGATCTAACTACTATAATCTATGCCGTACGATTTTGATCTAACGGGCAAGGGCAACGGCGGCTCACCGCGGGTCAACGGCGACGAAGACGACGGCGGCGCAGCGTCGGTGACGAAGGGGACGGCGGCTGTGGCAGTCTCCGGCGTCCGTGAAGTAGACGGGGAGATGCGGCGCGTCGAGGGGGTCCGGATGGTGGGGTCGGCTGTCGTCGGCGGCGTCTGGACGGGGCAGAGCGAATGCGACGGGGCTCGGTGCTCCGGTGGGGCTTGGGGTCGTCGGGGCGTTGTCTCTGGCGTGACCTAGGCATCAAAAAAGGTGTCAACGTGATGCGTACGGACATGGGTAGTACATTGACAAAGAAATGGGAGGCCGGGGTGGCTTACGGGCGACGGAACGCTCCGGCGAAATGTGTTCGGCCGGCGAGATTCAGATGGCGATGGCGACGGCTATGGGCGGCGTGGGGAGAAGTGGGACGGCGAGATGAACATAGGGGGGCTCGGGGGCTTTTATAGGCGAGGCTAGGCGCGCTGCGGGGCTACGGATAAGCCTCATCCGCGAGAGAGCCGAGTGGCGGTTGCAGGTGAGCGCGCGCGAGCTCGCCCGAGCGGCGCGGCGAGAGGTTGAGGGAGATAAGGCGGGGCGGGTCCCACGCGTCAGCTGCAGTGGCGGGAGGCGAGCGAGTGAGAGAGAGCGGCGGGCAACCGGTGCCTAAGCAAATCGGGCGCGGGGCTGCCGTGGGCCAATGTGACACCCTG
Source organism: Elymus sibiricus (assembly GCA_039707655.1). Taxonomy (NCBI): domain Eukaryota; kingdom Viridiplantae; phylum Streptophyta; class Magnoliopsida; order Poales; family Poaceae; genus Elymus; species Elymus sibiricus. The sequence continues at coordinate 409,277,020 of CM077666.1, read as the reverse complement.
GTTTTTGGCAACTTTTTCTTTCTGGCTTTATTTGCAATTTGGATGGTTTTTGAATCCTTTTCAGTTGACTTTGTACTTATGAATCTCTCTCAGTGATCCCAAGTCCTCATCATCTTGCCAAAATCTTGTCACACATTTCCAGGATCAAATTCCAATTCTCAATTTTTCCTATTTATTCTTTTTTCTTCCTTTGGGAAAATCTGTCATCACTATGGGTTGTGAAGCAACCTATAGTTCTGATGATCAGAAAAATCCCAAATTAATACCACACCTTCTTGTCATCATCTACTCCCACAATCTTCAAAAACATTTCATGCTCCAGTACAAAATTTTGTCTAGAAAACTCCATTTGTCTTCTGGACAGCACTGGCCATTTGTGAAACAACTCATATTTTCCCAACTCAGAAAACTCTCAATTAATTCCCTGAGATACTAGGGAACTTATCTTGCCACAATATCCAAAAATATCATCTTGTCCAGTACAAATTTTCAGCAGCAATATTCTGCCATGTTTCTGCTCATTTTGAACCTCTGTGAAGGAAGTACCATCTAGAGGTATCCAATTGAGCTGAAATTTTTATGGCAGCATCTATCCACCAAACAACCTTCCCACACCAATTTTCAGCTTCAGCAGATCAACCAGATAAGTGCTACAAGCTCATCTTACTTCTGTACCAGTAACAACAGTTGTTCATGAGCTACCCTCAAATCTTGATGAAATTTTCTCAAACTTGGCCAGCTTGGAGTCCTTCCAAAGTAGATCATCCCAGACATCTCCATTGGCTCCATCTCCAGCTCACCTCTCCTCCAGATCCCTCTCAAAGTTTCTGTCAGAAACTGTAGCTGAAGCTACACTTTGAAACAGAGTGCATCTAGTCGAGCAAGTGGCACAGAGAGGCTAAGTGGTCGAGGGTCGACTTGTTGGACAAGATCCGCCAGGCTTGCGTGTCCTCTAGATGCCAATGCCCGTGGTGAGCACGGTAATGGCATGCCAAATCACGCGCTCTGCACCGCGCCTGCGTCGGGTGTGACGCGTCCGGCTGCCCCGCGTGACCCCGCCTTGTCCTAGATCGCCGACATCCTCTCCTTCCCCCACCAGGCCGTTCTGGAACTTCCCCCTCGCCGGAATCGTCCCGGGCGGCCACCACGCACGCGGGCACTGTGGCGCCCGTGCGGCCACAGTGGCTCTGCCGCTCGTCGTCTTCCTCCGCATGCCGCCACCACCGCAATAACTCCTCCTGCCCTCTCCTATCCCGTCGCCCGCATAGAGCCAGCCAGCGCGGCGTCCTGGTGCCGGCGACGTGGCCCGAGCTCCCCCGCTCCTGAAGCTCCTCCTCCCCCCTATATATAGGCCTCCCCGGCATCTCTCCGCTCCTCACCCAACCTCCTCCGCCTCATAGAGACCCCCTAAGCATCGAGCCACGGCCGAGAGGCCCTCTGGCCTCGCCGCTCGCCGGCATTCCGCCGCCGATCCCCTCTCTAATATAGCTCGATTTCCCCCACCCCAGCTCTGCCCGGCTCCACATTTGAGCTCACCGCACTCCCACGACTCCGCCCGACCTCTTCCCGAGCCCAATCACTGCCGGAATCGCCGTCGTCGACGACCCCCGAACCAGCCGTCGCCGGAGAAGAAGAGAGCGACGCCGTTAGGCCGTCTCCGTAGAAGCCACTGGTACAGGGAGGACTGCCGTCGAGTGGCCGATCCATCCCCGCAGTCTCTCGAGCTCGCCGCCGTCGCTAACTCCGGCTATCGCCGTCAGTGAGTCGCCCGTTTACTGTGCCCTCTCTTTTTCTTTTAAATATGACAGCTGGGGCCCGCTCGTCAGTGACTCTGCCGCGTCCGAACCGGTACTTAAGTGGAGGCGTAGTCGGAAAATACGCCTTCGACGTGGCCCCCTGCTGGATTTTCGATTTTATATTTTAATTCAGATTTGACCAGAAACTTTGACCGTCCATAACTTTTTATCCATAAGTCCAAATCAATTGATTCTTTTTTGCTCCGGGTTTGTTTTGAGCTCCTCTATTTTCTGATAAATTTTGGTATTTTTCCCATGCTCACAGAATTTCTGGTGCACAGAACAGTAATATGTGATATTTTCCTTTGCATTTTTAAAATATTTTCAGAAGGAAATACTTTTGGATTTGAAGCCCAGGAGTTTGTGGACAACCCAACAGAGCAAGGCAAGCCATGTCATCCATTGCATGAAGCATTTCAATAGTGTTGGTTATTTAATTGAATTATAAGCATTACTTTAATATGTGATAATTCATAGTAAATCATTTGGATGCCTAGCTACTGTCATGTTAAGTTGTTCATGCTAGATAATCATGCTTGCTAAGTACTTGTTAAAACTAAACCTAATTGGTTGATCTAGTGTCACCTATCCGGACTTATCCGTGCAACCACATTTGCCGGTATGGGACGGCCTTGACTTGGTCTGGCTTTGTGCTCTTTTATCGGTACCACCACATTAGGGAGGGTTAGGTGTGAGTGCTGCCCTGATCAGGTAGACGACGATAATCCTGTGAGCCCAGTTGAGTTATTTGGCCGGTGTCCCCATTTGGGACAGTTAGTTGGCCACGACGGTGGCAGGTGTCACAGGGTGACACAGGGGCCACCCAGGACATGACCCTGGGAGGGTATGATTATCGATGGTACGATAGAGGAGTCACATGTCAGGCAGGTTTCATTGGAGCAAACTCGGTCCACCCGAATGGGAGCAGGAGGCCAGGAGCTCCATAGTGTGGGTAAAGTGCGCAACCTCTGCAGAGTGTAAGAATCTATTCGAATAGCCGAGTCCACGGTATTGGACAGTCCGTACTAGGCCACTGATTGGTCAACCACAATAATGATAATAATGATGGAAGAGCTTGTCTTATGTTCGGAAGTGTTCAGTGGATTATGAGCGTTCCGAGGGTTGTGGGACAACCCAGAAGAGAGTAAGTTGATGTTCGATAACAGTGAGTAAGCAACTTAAGTACTTAACATGATCAATGCCATGCTATTTTTTGCTGTATTGTTTTGGTTGCCGTGAGCTTGCGAGTACATTCCAAGTACTCACCTGGCGTATCATGGCAGATGCAGGAGAAGCCAAGGACGGAGGTCCCGATGGTTCGTGCTACGCTAGCTAGACCGTGTCCCCAGCAGCGTCCCTGTGGATGGAGTTTTCCGCGCTATGTTCCACTACACCGTAGTTCTACCTAGTAGTATCGAGGCCCTGCTATGTTCTATAAATAATGTAGATATTGTCATAGCACCTGATATGCTTCTGGCCTCGCTATCTATGTAAATTATGAGCTTGTACCCGAGATATATCATTAAAGTTCAGTTCAGTTCTGTTCCAAGTTGTTGTGTGTTTCCAGAAGACTTGATCTCTGGGTTGGAAACACTGGGTAAACCGGTCCTCTGAGCCGGGGTGCCACAACGCTTGGTATCAGAGCCAGGCTGACTGTAGGACACCCTAGTTAACCCTGCGCTAGAACCGCGATTAGTTTAGAGTCTTGGGGTGTGTCTTGCTTGTTGCATCTGATTGCTGCATTGCATGCATATAGTTTTGTGCTAACCGCTGGATTGATTAGTGTAGATGGCACCAGTTCCGTACCACTACAACCATGAGGCGGCACCGTTCACTTTTCCAGTACTGCTTCGTAATGTTTGGCTTCGGCTGTATCCCAATGGCGAAGACCCAGTGTACCAGGTGTTCCGAGAGAAGCTTGCTGGTTCAGTGTACGAGTATCACGCGGAGGCCTTTCTCACTGCGAGCTTAGATATTGGCAGCTACTCCCGTTCTTCCAAGGGCGGAACTGCTTCTACTCCGGAGTTGGCGATCCAGTTTGCTGCGATGGAGGCTCTTACTGACTTGCGCTTCCACGAGGTCGAGATGCAGACTCATCCAGGTTTCTTCCACTCTCCCACCCTGTCGCCTACGACAGGGCGAGTCCTTTTCGCACCTGTTGACCCGGCGAGTGATCGTGCTACTGGTGTTTTATCTCGTTATCTGAATGCCAGTTACCGCATCATCACTTCACTAGCTGAGGAGCTGACCCATGCCCGAGGGGCACTTGCAGCTGTTGCGGCAGCACAGTCTTCTCCTCTACCTCCGTTTTCACCTGTGTATACTCCTCCCGTTCCACCTTCTGAGACTCCTTCTAGCTCGTTCGGACCGCTAGGCTTTTCGTCTGGTAACCGACGTGAGACCCCGGCAGAGTGGGCCTCACTCCTAGCTACTCCAGCTGCTCCGATGATGCGGCGTCGTGCTTCTTCTCCTTCAGAGGGAGAACCTTCCCGTCAGCGTCGCCGTGTTACCTTTGATCCGGAGGCCGAGATTCACGTCATCAGCTCAGATTCCGAGACTGGATCAGATGATGAGGAGTCTTCAGTTTGCCAGTGTCAGTGCCACCCGCGCTACTAGAGTGGAGGCTTGAGTTTCAGTGCATGCATCATAGCATCCCTGCATATGTCAACTGCCGTATGAGCAGTCCAGTCATGATAATCCCCCTACTAGCTTGTCATGTATGATGTTGGGTTGCCTTGTATAATTATGTTGTTCTCTTTATTTTCTCTTTTTATTTGGCTTCTTTTCTGGTGTCACACTGCCATGCTTTTCCCTTATGGATGTTGCTCATCGATTCGGTATTTTGCAATGGGAACAAATTTAGGATGAAGAGGTGTAGTAATCAAGGCGGCGATGGAACTCCCGTTCGTTGATCCGCCAGACAAGCAGGACAGTCACCAGAAGATTTACCACCTCCACCACCACAGGCACCTACCACTGATCAGATTATGAGAATGTTTGAAGAGAAAAGAAATCAAGATCTCATGGAATTTCGGAAAAGTATGCAGACTATGGTGGGTCAGAATAACAATAATGGGACGCACTCTAAATTGTCTGATTTTCAGCGTACCAAGCCACCCAATTTTGGTCAGGCTGTGGATCCTATGGAAGCGGATGACTGGCTGAGGACCATGGAAAAGAAACTGGACATAGCCCGCTGTGATGAGTCAGACAAGGTTCCTTTTGTCACTCACTACCTGGAAGGACCAGCAGCCATATGGTGGGACAATACAAAAATAATGTGGCCTTCTGGAGAAGATATTTCTTGGGAGAAGTTCAAAGAGGTATTCTGCAAATATCATATTCCTACCGGCATAATGAAGGTGAAGCAGAGGGAATTTTTGGCTCTTACTCAAGGAAATATGTCAGTGGGGGACTATCTGAACAAGTTTAATAATCTGGCACGATACTCTACCCATGACGTGTCCACAGAAGAAAGGAAGATTGACTGATTCCTAGGAGGGCTGAATCATACCCTCCGCTGTCAGCTCTGTATGCTTGACTTTCCTGACTTCCAGACTTTGGTGAACAAGGCTTTCATAGCTGAATGAGAGCATAAGTCAGGATATGATGATCGCAAGCGGAAGTTTGAACCGAAGAAGGACAACCATGAGCAGTTTACACAGAAGCCACGCATTTGGCAACCAGGGCCGTCTGAATACAAGCCTGCCTGGAACAATGGCAACAACAACAATAAGGCCGTCAGCCAGGACAAGACCTTTGGCAAACTGCCAGTGATGGAGGATTGCCGTCGCAACAACACATGCTTTACTTGTGGCCAGAGTGGGCATTACTCCAAGCAGTGCCCCACAAGAAATGGGAAGCCATCATCCGACTACAAGCCACAAGTCAACAGCGTTGGACGCCGCCCCAATCCAAACTTCTATCGCGGTCAAGTCCATCATATCTCCGCTGAGGAAGCCTGCGAAGCACCAGATGTGGTCCTTGGTATGTTTTCTATTAACAACATACCTGCAATAATTTTATTTGATTCTGGGGCTTCTCATTCGTTTATTTCGGGAAGTTTCGCCACCTTGCACAAATTTTCTCCTTCTCTTTTGGACAAAATCATGGTTGTACAATCCCCTGGCTCCATGCTCAGAACAAATGTGATATACAAGGATCTAGAAATCTTGATACACGGAGTTAAGTTTCCAGCTACTCTCGTTGCCATTGAATCCCCTAGACTATATATAATACGGGGGATGGATTGGTTGGTACCACATCAGGTGTGTATCAACTGTGCCACCAGGAAGGTGACACTGGTTAACCCGGCAGGCCAAACAGTGCAATTCACTGCTAGCAGAATGATGTCAAAGAAAGGAATGGCCTTCAAAGCCACATCCATAGACATAAGTCTGATTCCAGTAGTCAGTGAATTTCCGGACGTATTTCCGGAAGAATTGCTCGGAATGCCACCTGATCGGGAACTAGAGTTAGCTATTGAGGTTGTTCCCGGAACAGCGCCAATTTACAAGAAGTACTACCGCATGCCTTCACCAGAGCTGGTGGAACTAAAGAAACAGTTGGATGAATTTTTGCAGAAAGGGTACATTCGTCCAAGCACTTCACCTTGGGGATCGCCAGTGCTGTTTGTTAAGAAGAAGGATGGCAGCCTACGAATGTGCATGGACTATCGCCAACTGAATGAGGTCACCATCAAAAATAAATATCTGCTTCCCCGCATTGATGATCTATTTGACCAGTTGAACGGGGCTCGGGTATTTTCCAAAATTGTCTTCGAACGGGGTATCATCAGTTAAAAATCAGAAAAGAGGATATCCCCAAGACAGCCTTCACTACAAGATATGGCATGTATGAATTTACAGTCATGCCATTTGGGCTGACAAATGCTCCAGCCTATTTCATGAGCATGATGAATAAGGTCTTCATGGACTTTTTGGACAAATTTGTGGTAGTTTTCATCGATGATATTCTGATCTATTCAAAAGATGAAGAGGAGCACACGCAACATCTCCGTACTGTCCTGGAAAGACTAAGGACCCATCGCTTGTACGCCAAATTTAGTAAATGCGAATTTTGGCTTAGATAGGTGGGATTTCTGGGACATGTTCTGTCAGAATAGGGTGTGGCCGTCGACCCCAGCAAGGTGACTGCTGTATTAAACTGGAGGACACCAGCCACAGTAACTGAAGTCCGCAGCTTTCTGGGATTGGCAGGCTACTACCGTCGCTTCATTGAAGGCTTCTCAAAAATAGCCAAGCCATTGACAGAATTGCTGAAAAAGAACCACAAATTTGCCTGGACGGAAGAATGTGACAACAGTTTTATGGAATTAAAGACAAGGCTAACCACCGCCCCTGTCTTAGTTCTTCCAGACATTCACAAGAGCTTTGATATATATTGCGATGCTTCCCGGCATGGAATCGGCTATTTTCTAATGCAAGAAGGAAAGGCTGTAGCATATGCATCCAGACAGCTACGACCTCATGAAGAGAACTATCCCACTCATGATTTGGAATTGGCAGCCGTGATTCATGCATTAAAAATTTGGAGGCACTATCTCATTGGGCAGCGATGTGAAATATACACAGACCATAAGAGTCTCAAGTATATTTTCACTCAACCCGACCTTAATCTCAGGCAAAGAAGATGGCTTGAATTGGCCAAGGACTATGACATTGGCATAAATTATCACCCAGGAAAAGCCAATGTGGTTGCAGATGCTCTCAGCAGAAAACAAGGCACCATAAATGCAATAATGGAGGGTATCCATCCAAGGCTACAAGAAGAGCTTGCCAAGCTGAATATGGTGCTATGCGGCCCAATTAGCCCGGATACCTTGGAAATTACTCCGACACTTATGGAAGAAATTAAGGCAGCTCCGAAATCAGATGAAGGCATACAAGAGATCAAGGACCGCATTCCGCAAGGAAAGGCCAAGTCCTTCCATATTGATGATCAAGGTACCCTATGGTTTGAAAACCGAATATGTGTGCCTGATCAAGACAGCTTGAGACAACAAATACTCAGAGAGGCACATGAATCCGCATACTCTATCCATCCGGGAGGAACAAAAATGTACCAGGACTTGCGAGAAACCTTTTGGTGGCCAAGAATGCGAAGGGACATAGCATACTATGTCGCCTGTTGTGACATCTGCAACAGAGTCAAGGCTGAACACCAGAAACCTGCTGGGCTACTGCAACCTTTACCAGTTCCCCAGTGGAAATGGGATGACATATGCATGGACTTCATTGTTGGACTACCCAAGTCAACCAGAGGCCATGATGCTATCTGGGTCATCGTAGACATACTTACGAAAGTGGCGCATTTCCTTCCGGTAAAGACCACTTTCAACGCTTACCAGCTTGCACAGCTCTACATGTCCCGGATAGTCAGCCTTCACGGAGTACCCAAGTCTATCACATCAGATAGGGGCTCCTTGTTCACTTCAGCATTCTGGCTGCGACTACATCAAGCCCTGGGAACCGTACTGAAGCATAGTACGGCATATCATCCACAGACAGATGGACAGACCGAACGCGTGAACCAGATATTGGAAGATATGCTTCGGTCCTATGCTCTCACGTATGGACCCAAATGGGAGGATAGTCTACCCCATGCAGAATTCTCTTACAATAACAGTTATCAGTCAAGTCTCAAGATGTCACCATTCGAAGCCCTGTATGGACGGAAATGCCGCACTCCTTTAAATTGGTCTCAGACAGGAGACAGCCGTATCTTTGGCACGGATTTGATGCTCGAGGCTGAAAAACAAGTCAAGGATATTCAGGAACGTCTCCGTGCAGCCAAGTCCCGTCAAAAGAGTTATTATGATCCGAAGCATCGAGAAGTAACTTTTGAGCCCGGAGAATATGCCTATCTCCGAGTTACCCCCATGAAAGGAATAAAGAGGTTTCCCACCCGAGGAAAGCTTGCACCGAGATATATCGGTCCCTTTCCAGTAATGGCTAGAAGAGGCAGAGTGGCATATCAGTTGGAGCTACCACCAAAGTTGTCTGACGTTCACGATGTCTTCCACATATCACAGTTCAGAAAGTGCATGGCACCTCCGATCAAGCAGGCAGATATGAGTGAGCTAGAGCTGACTAAAGATTTGACATACGAGGAAAGACCGGTCGGAATTTTGGATGAGATGGAAAGAACTACCAGGAGTAAGACAATCAAATTTTATAAGGTGTTGTGGGATCATCATACTGAGGAAGAGGCTACCTGGGAAAGAGAGGATTTTCTGAGATCAACATATCCACACTTGTTCCCTGAGCAACTGAATCTTGAGGACGAGATTCATTCTAAGGGGGGTAGGTTTGTGACACCTTGGTTTTTGGCAACTTTTTCTTTCTGGCTTTATTTGCAATTTGGATGGTTTTTGAATCCTTTTTAGTTGACTTTGGACTTATGAATCTCTCTCAGTGATCCCAAGTCCTCATCATCTTGCCAAAATCTTGTCGCACATTTCCAGGATCAAATTCCAATTCTCAATTTTTCCTACTTATTCTTTTTTCTTCCTTTGGGAAAATCTATCATCACTATGGGTTGTGAAGCGACCTATAGTTCTGATGATCAAAAAAATCACAAATTAATACCACACCTTCTTGTCATCATCTACTCCCACAACCTTCAATCCATTTCATGGTCCAGTACAAAATTTTGTCTAGAAAACTCCATTTGTCTTCTGGACAGCACTGGCCATTTGTGAAGCAACTCATATTTTCCCAACTCAGAAAACTCTCAATTAATTCCCTGAGATACTAGGGAACTTATCTTGTCACAATATCCAAAAATATCATCTTGTCCAGTACAAATTTTCAGCAGCAATATTCTGCCAAGTTTCTGCTCATTTTGAACCTCTGTGAAGGAAGTACCATCTAGAGGTATCCAATTGAGCTGAAATTTTTATGGCAGCATCTATCCACCAAACAGCCTTCCCACACCAATTTATAGCTTCAGCAGATCAGCCAGATGAGTGCTACAATCTCATCTTACTTCTGTACCAGTAACAACAGTTGTTCATGAGCTACCCTCAAATCTTGATGAAATTTTCTCAAACTTGGCCAGCATGGAGTCCTTCCAAAGTAGATCATCCCAGACATCTCCATTGGCTCCATCTCCAGCTCACCTCTCCTCCAGATCCCTCTCAAAGTTTCTGTCAGAAACTGTAGCTAAAGCTACACTTCGAACCAGAGTGCATCTAGTCGAGCCAGTGGCACAGAGAGGCTAAGTGGTCGACGGTCGACGTGTTGGACAAGATACGCCAGGCTTGCGTGTCCTCTAGATGCCAATGCCCGTGGTGAGCACGGCAATGGCATGCCAAATCATGCGCTCTGCACCGCGCCTGCGTCGGGTGTGACGCGTCCGGCTGCCCCGCGTGACCCCGCCTTGTCCTAGCTCACCGACATCCTCTCCTTCCCCCACCTGGCAGTTCTGGAACTTCCCCCTCGCCGGAATCGTCCCCGGCGGGCGCCACGCACGCGGGCACTATGGCGCCCGTGCGGCCACAGTGGCTCTGCCGCTCGTCGTCTTCCTCCGCATGCCGCCACCACCGCAATAACTCCTCCTGCCCTCTCCTATCCCGTCGCCCGCATAGAGCCAGCCAGCGCGGCGTCCTGGCGCCGGCGATGTGGCCCGAGCTCCGCCGCTCCAGAAGCTCCTCCTCCCCGCTATATATAGGCCTCCCCGGCCTCTCTCCGCTCCTCACCCAATCTCCTCCGCCTCATAGAGACTCCCTAAGCATCGAGCCACGTCCGAGAGGCCCTCTGGCCTTGCCGCTCGCCGGCATTCCGCCGCCGATCTCCTCTCTTCTATAGCTCGATTTCCCCCACCCCAGCTCTGCCTGACTCCACATTCGAGCTCACCGCACTCCCACGACTCCGCTCGACCTCTTCCCGAGCCCAATCGCTGCCGGAATCGCCGTCGCCGACGACCCCCGAACCAGCCACCGCCGGAGAAGAAGAGATCGACGCCGTTAGGCCGTCTCCGGAGACGCCACTAGTATAGGGAGGACCGCCGTCGAGTGGCCGATCCATCCCAACAGTCTCCCGAGCTCGCCGCCGTCGCTAACTCCGGCTATCGCCGTCGGTGAGCCGCCTGTTTACTATGCCCTCTCTTTTTCTTTTAAATATGATAACTGGGGCCCGCTCGTCAGTGACTCTGCCACGTCCGAACCGGTACTTAAGTGGAGGCGTATACGGAAAATTTGCCTTCGACGTGGCCCTCTGCTGGATTTTCGATTTTCGATTTTAATTCAGATTTGACCAGAAACTTTGACCGTCCATAACTTTTTATCCATAAGTCCAAATGAATTGATTCTTTTTGCTCTGGGTTTGTTTTGAGCTCCTCTATTTTCTGATAAATTTTGGTATTTTTCCCATGCTCACAGAATTTCTAGTGCACAGAACAGTAATATGTGATATTTTCCTTTGCATTTTTAAAATATTTTCAGAAGGAAATACTTTTGGATTTGAAGCCCAGGAGTTTGTGGACAACCCAACAGAGCAAGGCAAGCCATGTCATCCATTGCATGAAGCATTTCAATAGTGTTGGTTATTTAATTGAATTATAACCATTACTTTAATATGTGATAATTCATAGTAAATCATTTGGATGCCTAGCTACTGTCATGTTAAGTTGTTCATGCTAGATAATCATGCTTGCTAAGTACTTGTTAAAACTAAACCTAATTGGTTGATCTAGTGTCACCTATCCGGACTTACCCGTGCAACCACATTTGCCGGTATGGGACGGCCTTGACTAGGTCTCGCTTTGTGCTCTTTTATCGGTACCACCACATTAGGGAGGGTTATGTGTGCGTGCTACCCTGATCAGGTAGACGACGATAATCCTGTGAGCCTAGTTGAGTTATTTTGCCGGCATCCCCGTTTGGGACAGATAGTTGGCCACGACGGTGGCAGGTGTCATGGGGTGACACAGGGGCCACCCAGGACATGACCCTGGGAGGGTATGATTGTCGGTGGTACGATAGAGGAGTAACGGGTCAGGCAAGTTTCGTTGGAGTAGCCCCGGTCCACCCGAATGGGAGCAGGAGGCCAGGAGCTCCATAGTGTGGGTAAAGTGCGCAACCTCTGCAGAGTGTAAGAGTCTATTCGAATAGCCGAGTCCACAGTATTGGACAGTCCGTACTAGGCCACTGATTGGTCAACCACAATAATGATAATAATGATGGAAGAACTTGTCTTATGTTCGGAAGTGCTGAGTGGATTATGAGCGTTCCGAGGGTTGTGGGACAACCCAGAAGAGAGTAAGTTGATGTTCGATAATAGTGAGTAAGCAACTTAAGTACTTAATATGATCATTGCCATGCTATTGTTTGCTGCATTGTTTTGGTTGCCGTGAGCTTGCGAGTACATTCCAAGTACTCACCTGGCGTATCATGCCAGATGTAGGAGAAGCCGAGGACGGAGGTCCCGATGGTTCGCGCTACGCTAGCTAGGCCGTGTCCCCAGTAGCGTCCCTGTGGATGGAGTTTTCCGCGCTATGTTCCGCTATGCCGTAGTTCTACCTAGTAGTATTGAGGCCCTACTATGTTCCATAAATAATGTAGATATTGTCATAGCACTTGATGTGCTTCTGGCCTCGCTATCTATGTAAATTATGAGCTTGTACCCGAGATATATCATTAAAGTTCAGTTCAGTTCTGTTCCAAGTTGTTGTGTGTTTCCAGAAGACTTGATCTCTGGGTTGGAAACACTGGGTAAACCGGTCCTCTGAGCGGGGGTGCCATAGCCAAATGGCCATTGGGCCAGCTGCTGGCGCTGCGCTCCTAGGCCTAACAGTGTTTCGGTCCAGGTGGTGCTTTTTTTTAACAGAAAATTCTTTGAGGCCCAAAACAAATTCAAACAAATTTCTAAAAATACCACACAAATTTCTAAAATCATTATGCATAATATAAAGCATAATGAACCTTAATTTAAGCACATAAAATTTTGAAAATATTTTCTTAATGCAATTAATGCACTTTTTGCTAATAAAATAAATATCAAAAACTCCAAATAATATTCTAATAATTTTCCAACTCTTTTATATTTGTGGAAGTCATTTTATCCTCTCTCTTTTATTTTTCTTGAGTGGAAAAGAAGATTCGAATATTTTAGAAAATGCCAAATGCAATAAAATATGATATGCATTGAATGATTCTATTAACATCCAAATTTAATAAAATTGGGATGTTACAATGTGTTTGCATGGCAACCATCTAACATCCCCGGTGTTCCCAGGGAGGTAATTGAGCACCACCTTGCCGTCTGTCCTCACGCTCGGCCCGTCAAGCAGAAGGTCAGGAAACAAGCTTTGGAACGGCAACAGTTTATTACCTAAGAGATAAAAAAGTTAGAAGCGGCAAGTTTAGTCAGTGGAGACTTTGTATTGATTACACTGATATCAACAAAGCATGTCCAAAGGATCCTTTCCCTTTGCTGCGCATCGATCAAATTGTTGACTCCACTGCCGGCTGTGATTTACTTTCCTTCCATGATGCATATTCTGGTTACCATCAGATTTTCATGGCCAAGGAGGATGAGGAGAAAACCGCATTTATTACTCCATGTGGTACATACTGCTTCGTGAGTATGCCTTTCGGACTAAAAAGTGCTGGTTCAACATTTGCAAGAGTAGTCCAGATTGGTTTTGAGCCCCAGCTGCACAAGAATGTGAAAGCATATATGGATGATATAGTGGTCAAAACCAAGGACAAATCAACCCTCATTCAAGACTTAGAAGAGACATTTACAAACTTGTGCAGGATCAATTTGAAGCTCAACCCTGAGAAGTGTGTGTTTGGCGTTCCATCCGGCAAGCTTCTCGGGTTCTTTGTATCTCAACGAGGAATTGAAGCCAATCCCGACAAGATCAAAGCCATTGAGCAGATTGAAGCACCAAAGCGCGTCAAGGATGTGCGGCGTCTTGCCGGATGTGTTGCTGCATTAAGCAGGTTCATCTCCAAATCTGCTGAGCGTGCCTTGCCTTTTTCAAGATTTTGAAAAAGGCAGGTCCAATGAAATGGACTCCGGAAGCGGAGGCCGCACTGCAAGATTTGAAGAAGTACCTCTCCTCTCCACCAACACTGGTCGCGCCTAAGCCAGAAGAACCATTGTTGCTGTATTTGGCGGCAACAAATCAAGTGGTCAGTGCTACATTAGTGGCAGAGAGAGAAGCTGACGACGAAGAAGCAGCAACAGCAAGCCTGTCAAGCGACAAGCCGGAATCTTCTCCAGCAGAGTCTGGTGCCGACAAGTCAGAATTAGCGCAAGCAGATGGAGCAAACCAGCAAGTGGTGCCGAAGAGGAAAATGGTGCAGCGCCCAGTTTACTTTGTTAGTTCCCTCTTGCAGGGGGCTAGATCAAGGTACTCTGGTGTGCAAAAGTTGCTTTTCGGGCTTCTCATGGCCTCGAGAAAGCTGCGCCATTACTTCCAAGCACATGAGATTACCATCGTCACTCGCTTTCCGTTGCAGCGTATCTTGAGAAATCCAGATGCCACTGGCAGGATAGTGGCATGGGCGTTGGAACTGTCCAGCTTTGCACTCAAGTTTGAAAGTACTTCAACCATTCAGAGCAGAGCCTTGGCAGAATTCATTGCAGAATGGACACCAACGCAAGACGAAGAGATTCAAGAAACTTCTCTCCCCGGCAAAGAAACAGCTAAGGAACGGATCATGTACTTTGACGATGCCTTTTCGCTGCAAGGCGCCGGTGTCGGAGTGCTGCTTGTCGCACCCGCCGGAGAGCACCTCAAGTATGTGGTACAAATGCACTTTCCCAGGGAGAAAGCTACAAACAACACTGCTGAGTATGAAGGGCTCCTTGCCGGTCTCAGGATCGCAGTGGACCTTGGAATCAGAAAGTTGATCATCCATGGCAACTCGCAGCTCATTGTTAAACAAGTCAATAAAGATTATCAGAGCCCATTGATGGAAGCCTATTTGGAAGAAGTGAGAAAAATTGGAAGAGCACTTTGACGGATTGCAAATAGAGCACGTTCCTCGTGCGGAAAACAGCATTGCTGATCATCTGTCGAAGTGTGCTACCCAAAAGCTGCCTGTGGAACCGGGGACTTTTGTGCTCCATTTGACTCAACCATCTGTCACACCATCAATGCATTCAAACAAAAGAAGAAAGTTGAACACCGGCATGTACTTCCCGGTAGAGCTCCCGGAAGCCACCGGCAAGGAAGTTGCCGGGGAAAACAATGCATCTGCCGGTGAGCAGCGGCCTCAAGTAGAACCCCAAGTTCTTGCTGTCGAGGCTAGCGCTCCCATAGCCGAAGAAATGCCTTTAGTTCTTGTCGTCGAGCCGCAGGCTCCGGCATGGGCACAGCAGATCGTCCATTTCCTTGAAACAGGAGAACTTCCCGACGATCAAGAAGAAGCTGAAAAAGTAGCCCGACAGTCAAGTATGTATCAGTTTGTTGATAACATTCTGCACAGAAAGAGACCAAACGGGGTGAAATTGAAGTGCATTTGCCGGGAAGATGGACTGAAGCTGTTGGCGGAAATACATGGAGGCATGTGTGGCTCTCACATGGGATCAAGGGCTCTTGTTGGCAAAGCATTCCGGCAAGGCTTCTATTGGCCCACTGCTCTCCAGGATGCAACTGAGCTAGTAACCAAGTGTGAAGCATGCCAGTTTCATTCAAAGAATATACATCAGCTAGCTCAAGCACTTCAAACAATTCCTCTCTCCTGTCCCTTCTCGGTCTGGGGGCTCGATATCTTGGGCCCCTTTCCCCATGCTACCGGGGGCTTTGAGTTCTTGTACGCTGCAATCGGCAAGTTCACAAAGTGGCCTGAGGTAGAGGCAGTGAGGAAGGTGACATCATAGTCAACCGTCAAGTTCTTTAAAGGATTAGTTTACCGTTTTGGTGTTCCTAACAGAATCATCACAGATAATGGCACATAGTTCACGAGCCGCACCTTCATGCAGTACGTCCAAGACCTTGGAAGCAAAATCTGTTTTGCGTTCGTTGCTCACCCAAGAAGCAACGGCCAAGCGGAAAAGGGCAAATGCTGAAGTGTTGCGAGGCCTCAAGACAAGAACTTTCGACAAGTTGCACAAGTGCGGAAGGCGCTGGATTGATGAGTTGCCGGCAGTTCTTTGGTCACTCAGGACGACACCAAATCGAGCCACTGGCCAGGCACCCTTCTCCCTAGTTTATGGTGCAGAGGCGGTGCTCCCCACGGAACTCACATACGGGTCACCTCGAGTGCTTGCTTATGATGAAGCACAGCAAGAGCAGCTGCGGCAAGATGATGCCACGCTCCTTGAGGAAGATCGTCTTCAGGCGGCTGTGCGAGCTGCACGCTACCAGCAAGCTTTGCGCCGCTACCATAGCCGCAAAGTTCATGCCTGAATCCTTGAGGAAGGGGACGTTACTCTTCGGCACGCCCAATCCGCCAAGGGATCAAACAAGTTGACGCCAAAGTGGGAAGGCCCTTATCGGGTAGTATGAGTTACCAGACCTGGCGCTATTCATCTGGAGACCGAAGATGGCATCCCAGTGCAAAACTCATGGAATATTGAGCATCTTCACAAGTTCTATCCATAAGGCGCAGTTGCCGGACCCCCCGGCAACACCTTTGTATGAACCTTGTCAGCAAGACATGTAACCCTTTGTACAAAGCCAGGCACAGACCCTGTGCATAAGTGAAATAAAGCTAAGTGTTTTGCAACTCTTTGTTAAAGTACATTTTTGCTTGTGTATAATTACATGTGTTGTTGTGTTACACTTTGCCTTGTATGAAATGATTAACGAGCCGTCAAGGCATCCATCCACTTCTTTCTCTTCTTTCTTTTTCTCAAAAGGACAGAAGGTTCCCTCGCGTGCAAGTTTCCTGGGGGGGATGATGGTGTGGATACCACTAAATGACGTTCGAGTGATCATTTTGTAACAAGAAGTACAGCAAAGAAAAAGCTAAGTTGAAAAACTTTAAAATAATTTCTTTGTTGTAATTGCAATCTTCCTTGAATGATTTTTGTCTTTGTATGAGAAACCTGCACGCTAAGGAACCTTGTCGAGATCGATTGCACTCTTACTTTGTTTCGAGTCTGCTCAACAACTTAAGCAGCTGCGTTGAGATCGTCAAAGGTAAAAGTTGCCGGCAGCGACGCTTCTGGCAGGCTGCTAAGGATCCATTCCTCAAGCGCTCGCGGCAAGCATGTGCACACCGGCAACCTTCCGGCAAGCGTAGGTTATACAAATTATGGAAAGGCAGGATAAAACAAGGAACATAGCATACATTCATCCAAACAGTATAAGTTGCATTACATCATAAGCACGGTGCAAATCTAACTTAAGATTAAACGTGTCTTTTACATGATAACACTGGTGGCACATGCAACGACAAGGCTAGTTCTGAAGATCGCCTTGATGCCTAGGAACGAGAAGAACCTTGTCAGCTATTGGAGCAACAACCTTGTCGATAGTTGTGATGTCAGTGTTCTGCGGCAAGGTCTTGAACACCCCGGAGAGATCAACGTCAGGGTTGCGATATGCGACTTTGACGAGCACCTTATAAAGGACGTGCTACTTGTAGACTACGTTGGTATTTCCCCGAAGAGGAGAGGATGATGCAGTATAGTAGAGATAAGTATTTCCCTTAGTTAAGAACCAAAGTTATCAATCCAGTAGGAGAACCAAGCAAAATCCCGTTAAACGCACCTGCACACACAAAAGCAAACACTTGCACCCAACGCAAATAAGAGGGTTGTCAATCCTCTTAGCAGTTATTTGCAAGGATTAATTCTGATAGTGATAGATAGATAAACTAAAATACTAAATAAAATAAAAGTAAATAAATTGCAGCAAGGTATTTTTAGGTTTTAATATGTGATAAAAGTAGACCCGGGGGCCATAGTTTTCACTAGAGGCTTCTCTCTCGAGCACAGAACATACGGTGGGTAAACAAATTATTGTTGGGCAATTGATAGAAAAGCAAATAATTATGACGGATTCATGGCAATGATCATGTATATAGGCATCACGTCTGAGACAAGTAGACCGACTCCTGTCTGCATCTACTACTATTACTCCACCCATCGACCGCTATCCAGCATGCATCTAGGGTATTAAGTATGAAACAGAGTAGCGCTTTAAGCAAGATGACATGATGTAGACAAAGTAAACTCAAGAAATATGATTAAACCCCATCTTTTTATCCCTAATGGCAACAATACAAATACGTGTCATGTCCCTTTCTGTCACTGGGATTGAGCACCGCAAGATTGAACCCATCACAAAGCACCTCTCCCATTGCAAGATAAACCAATCTAGTTGGCCAAACCAAATCGATAGATCGGAGAGAAATACAAAGCTATAATAATCATGCATAAAAGAGTTCAGAGAAGACTCAAATATTTCTCATGAATAATCTGATCATAAACTCACAATTCATCGAATCACAACAAACACACCGCAAAAGAAGATTACATCGGATAGAACTCCAAGAACATCGAGGAGAACATGGTATTGAAGATCAAAGAGAGAGAAGAAGCCATATAGCTACTAGCTATGGACCCGTAGGTCTGTGGTAAACTTCACACATCATCGGAAGGGGAGCAAGGTTGATGTAGAAGCCCTCCGTGATCGATTCCCCCTCTGGCAGAGTACCGGAAAAGGCCTCCAGATGGGATCGCGGAAGAATAGAGGCTTGCGGCGGCGTAAAATTTATTCGGGGTGGCTCTCTGTTGGTTTCCCAATATTTGAGAATTTATAGAAGTGGAATTAGGTCAAACGGAGCCACGAGGGCCCCACAAGGCATCAGGGCGCGCCCCCCTGGGGCCGCACCCTGTTGCCTTGTGGAGGCTTCGTGAACCTTCTGGCCTCCTCTCCAAGTCTCCAGGGTCTCTTTTGTCCAAAAAAAAATCTCCAAAAAGTTTCATGGCATTTGGACTTCGCTTGGTACTGATTTCCTGAAAAACCAAAAACAAGCAGAAAACAGCAACTGGCACTGGGCACTAGGTTAATAGGTTAGTCCCAAAAAATGATATATAATTGCATATAAAACATCCAAGATTGATAATATAATAGCATGGAAAAATAAAAAATTATAGATATGCTGGAGACGTATCAAGCATCCCCAAGCTTAATTCCTGCTCGTACTGGAGTAGGTAAATGATGAAAACAATTTTTTTGATGTGGAATGCTACCTAACACGTCTCATCATGTAATCTTTCTCTTACGGTATGGATAATAAGATACGAATGATTCAAAGCAATAGTCTATAGTTTGATATAAAGACATCAGTACTGAGGCATACTAATAAACAATCATGTTTTTCAAAATAAAAATGCTAAAGAAAGTTATCCCTACAAAATCATATAATCCTGTCATTCTCCATCTTCTTAACACAAAATATTTATCATGCACTACCCTGATGACAAGCCGATCAATTGGTTCATACTTTTTAACGCGCTTTAGCTTTTTCAACCCCCAGGCAATACATGAGCACAAGCCATGGATATAGCAATATGGGTGGAATAGAGTGTGGTGGTAGAGATTAATAAGGGGAAGTAAAAAATAAGAAGATAGTCTCACATCGACGAGGCTAATCAACGGGCTATGGAGATGCCCATCAATTGATGTCAAGGTGAGGAGTAGGGACTGCCATGCAACGGATGCACTAAGAGCTATAAGTGTATGAAAGCTCAACATGAAAACTAAGTGGGTGTGCATCCAACTTGCTTGCTCATGAAGACGTCGGGCATTTGAGGAAGCCAATCATCGGAATATACAAGCCAAGTTCTATAATGAAAAATTCCCACTAGTATATGAAAGTGAATAAACAAGAGACTCTCTATATGAAAAACATGGTGCTACTTTAAAGCACAAGTATGAAAAAAGGATAGTAACATTGCCCCTTCTCTCTTTTTCTCTCATTTTTTTTGTGGGCTCTTTTTGGCCTCTCTTTTTTCGTGGGCTCTTTTTGGCCTCTTTTTTCCTCACTTGGACAATGCTCTAATAATGATGATCATAATACTTCTATTTACTTACAACTCAAAAAATTACAACTCAAAACTAGAACAAAAATATGACTTTATATGAATGCCTCTGGCGGTGTACCAGGATGTGCAATGATACTAGCGTAACATGTATAAAAAATGATGAACGGTGGCTGAGCCACAAATACTATATCAGCTATATGATCATGGAAAGCAATATGACAATGACGATGTGTGTCATAAAAACGGAACGGTGGAAGTTGCATGGCAATATATCTCGGAATGGCTATGGAAATGCCATGATAGGTAGGTATGGTGGCTATTTTGAGGAAGATATAAAGAGACTTATGTGTGATAGAGCGTATCATATCATGTTGTTTGGATGTACCGGCGAAGTTTGCACCAACTCTTGATGTGAGAAAGGGCAATGCACGGTACCGAAGAGGCTAGCAAATTGCGGAAAGCTGATAGTGCGTATAATCCATGGACTCACATTAGTCATAAAGAACTCATATAATTATTGCGAAAGTTTATTAGCCCTTGAAGCAAAGTACTACTATGCATGCCCCTAGGGGGATAGATTGGTAGGAAAAGACCATCGCTCGTCCCCGACCGCCACTCATAAGGTAGACAATCAAGAATAAATCATGCTCCAACTTCTTAGCATAACGACAGATCATACATGCATGCTTCCGGAATCACAAACCTTAACACGAATATTCTTACTAAACCACAATTATCTACTAGCACCTCCCACATATTACCATATTAATATCGCAAAACTATTGCAAGGAATCAAACTTATCATATTCAGTGATCTGCATGAAAGTTTTTATTATATCCCTCTTGAATACCTATCATATTAGGACCCAATTCATAACCCGTGCATATTACCATTGCTATTCATTAGACTCTCAAAAAGATATAAGTGAAGCATGAGAGTGCAACTATTTCTTTAAAATATAACCACCGCCGTGCTCTAAAAGATATGAGTGAAGCACTAGAGCAACTGCCTAGCTCAAAAGATATAAGTGAAGCACATAGAGTATTCTAACAAATCATGAATAATGTGTGTCCCTCTCAAAAAGGTGTGTTCAGCAAAGATGATTGTGAAAAACTAAAAAGCAAACAAACTATATCACAAGACGCTCCAAGTAAAACACATATCATGTGATGAATAAAAATATAGCTCCAAGTGAGTTACCGATAGATTGTAGACGAAAGAGGGGATGCCTTCCGGGGCATCCCCAAGCTTAGACACTTTAGTCTTCCTTGAATATTACCTTGGGGTGCCTTGGGCATCCCCAACCTTAGGCTCTTGCCGCTCCTTATTCCTTTATCCATCGTAGTCTCACCCAAAACTTGAAAACTTCAGCACACAAAACTCAACAGAAACCTCGTGAGATCCGTTAGTATAACAATCAAATCTTAAACTTTAGGTACTGTTGTAAATTGATTCATATTTAATATTGGCATAATGCTACTGTACTCCAACTTCTCCATGACTCATACCCCCCGAAACGATCCATAGATTCATCAAAATAAGCAAACTATGCAACAAAAACAGAATCTGTCTAAAACAGAACAGTCTGTAAAGATCTGAATTAACGTCATACTTCTGTAACTCCAAAAATTCTGAAAAATTAGGACAACGTGGGCAAGTCATATATCAATATTGTGTAAAAAATTCAGAAGGTTCTGTCACTCCAGAGAATGATGGTTCTTGCCAGTCAGCTTCAACTCCTTGAGCGTTGCACGCTGGCATCATCGCCAAGATGGAATCCTTGGCGGAATTAATGTGCAGTGGCACAACTTTGGCCGGCAAGTGAACCTTGCCGGAAGTTTTGAATAGTTGATGGCAGAGGCTGATGTGCTGCATGACTGTCAGGTTGTTACCCAGCCCTGGATATAGTCGCATGATATCAGCAGCATTCTGGTACTCCCAGGTGTACCTTTGCCTCTTCTGAAGCGGCGCGATGCGTCGCCGGAGGAAATCAGGTCCTACCATTTCAATAATCAGCCCAGCAGCCTTGAGGCGAGCAATCTGGTTCAACGCCAAGGAAAGTTTCTTGTCGCTGGCACCAAAGTCACTCCAGTTCTTGCCGCAATCAATCTTCTCTGTGCGCGGCAAGCAAAAGTTGGGGAAGTCCTTCTCTTTGATCCAGCACCACTCTACCCACCATTCTTCCCATTTCAGATGCAGCAGCCCTGTAAGATACTTTCCTTTGGCTTTAGCCCGGGGAATCCACGTCACGCTGCCGGAGAGTGCATCACCTTCGATGCGGGGAATGAAGAAGTGGCGAAAGAGATCAACATTGGGGACGACTCCAATAAAGTTCTCACACATATGGGCGAAGACTGACATGCAAGTCATTGCATTTGGAGTGAAATCCAGCAGTCAAAATCCAAATGTGTACATCAATCCGCAATAAAAATACGCGCAGAAGAACGGATACGCATCTCCAGCAACTTTGGTGTCAGCAAGGAGCACTACCGGAGCTGTGTGATCCTGGGTGTCTCCCCCCACATATAGGCGTACCTATCAATAAGGGTGCTTTTGTCCAGAGCCGGCGGCGAGAAGACTGCGTTCTCCCTCCGCCGCTGCTCCAAGTCCATCTTCCTCTTCTCAGCTTTGGGATCGACGGGCTTGGCGGGCTTCTTCCCCTCTGTATCGGCCTTCTTGGGTGCCATGTGCGCTCTGAGGAGAAAGGGAAGGGGGAAGAGGTGTGAATCGGCGGTGGCGGCGACGGAATCTGCTCTAGTGAGAGGAAGAAGATGATGCAGCGAAGGGCAAGGGTGAATGAGCAGCGCCTCCTCGCGGTTGCTTTTTTATGGGGAAGGCGCGGGGAGGCTGGCTCTTTACTGTTTGACGTGGCAGCACTTGTTGCAGGCGAACTACCACAAAACCGCCGCTGCAGTCCACCTCTCCCACGACTTGCAATAAATGCGCGGCGTGGGCGTGCGAAAGAAAATCATCATCACAAGATTCACGGCAGTAGTTTCTCACCACGTGTCTGTGCATTGTTTGGGCCTAGCCCAACGACGCTTCGAACGCGCATGTGGCCCAGGCCCGGGGGTTCCTGTCGGTGTATAAAACATGGGTATTTTATACCCTGACTTATGCCCAGACAGTGGTAGCGTTCCTGATGGCCAGGGCTTGCCGGGAAGTTACAAACATCAAGATTTAAGACTTGGTTGCAAAACCATAAAGAAGATGTCAAGACAAAACATCAAGAAGCGCTTGGCTAGCGCTAAAGATGGAGGCATCACTTGCCGGCAAGGCATAAGCCGGCAAGATGAAGGCCCGGCAAGCTCCGTGCCGGCAAGCTCTTACTGGCTCCTCCTCGCTCCACCTCATCGAGCAGCTAGTCGCTAATCTGTGAGGTGTCGAGCGGGCAGGCAGTTTGGTGAGGTTTGTCAGGGCATGTGTCAGCGCGCTGGAAGACAGATTACCTTTAATGACACCCGTCTAGAAGGCGTGTCAAGATTATAGGAGGTAACTGGGCGAGCGGTGCAGGAACCTTGCCGAGGCTACTCCTCCACATGACACCTAACGGCGCATTTAATGCGTTTGTCCTAAACTAGCAGAGTTAGGTATGATAGCACTGTTGGCTATCTAATCAACATGTAAAGACTATTTTGCCACTGTGGTTACCCTTTGATCTATAAAAGGACGGCCAGGGAAACCTTTACAAGGGTCGACACTTTGCTCATTTTGCATGCGTAGCTGCACTTCCTGCACCTTGCCGGCAAGTTGCGCTCCTTGTACTTGAGCTCAAACACATCCAATACAACAAAGCAGGAGTAGGATTTTACACCTCACGGTGGCCCAAACCTGGGTAAAACCTTTGCGTTGATTGCTGGTTCTGCTCTTTGTGCTTTTGCATCTCCCTAGTCGAACCGCAAAGGGGCTAGATGGCCCCATAGATGGTCGTACGCATGACAACGCGGTCTAGAACGGACCGCACAGGTTAGCTTGATGATTGGACCAAGTAAATCTAGCACCCGTTCTAGGAATTTCGTGAATAGCACAATCACTAATGAAATCGTTGAAAGCGTCAGCCAAAGGCCAGGAGAAATTGTCATTATTCTTGTCACCAGGAGATCTCAGAAGGTTAAAATCGCCGCCAATCAGAAGAGGAAGATTACAGGAATCAATCTTAGCAGAAAGCGAGTGATCCGCCAGACCGTACACCACCAAAACCTCCCAAAGAACATTCATACTTTTGTGCAGCACCACCATGCTAGCCCAGAAAATACCATGATCAAACGCCACAAAATCAAAGGAGTCCATCTTGGCTCCAATAAGGATGTGATACGTCTCCAACGTATCTATAATTTATGAAGTATTCATGCCATGTTTACAACAATTTTATATGGTTTTGGTATGATTTGATTACAACTAACCCGGACTGACGCTGTTTTCAGCAGAACTACCGTGGTGTTGTTTTTTGTGCAGAAATAAAAGTTCTCAGAATTGGCTGAAACTTTTTGGTGATTTTTTGGGAGCATAAGAGACCCCCGAAGCTTCGTGGAAGGACCAGAAGAGTCACGAGGAAGCGACAAGCCTGCTAGGCGCGCCCTGGGGGTAGGGAGGGCCTAGCGAGCATGTCGCTCCCTCATGGGCCCCCTTGACTTGAAACCTAGGCCAAAAATTCCTATAAATACCAGAAACCACGAAAAGAAACCTATAAATCCCACGCCTCCGCCGCAAGCCTCTGTACTGAAGCGATCTCATCCGGAGCCCTGTTCCGACACTCTGCCGGAGGGGGAATCATCACCGGAGGCCATCTTCATCATCCCGGCAATCTCCATGACGAGGAGGGACTAGTTCACCCTCGGGGCTGAGGGTATGTACCAGTAGCTTTGTGTTTGATATCTCTCTCTCGTGTTGTTGATTTGGCACAATCTTGATGTATCGCAAGCTTTGTTAATATAGTTTGATCATATGGTGTTTCTTCCCTCTCTATCTTCTTGTGATGGATTGAGTCTTTCCCTTTGAGGTTTCGTTATGGTCGGATTGAATATTTCAGATTTGAGAACACTTGATGTATGTCTTACATGTGGATACTCGTGGTCACAATGGGGTATTCTATTGATTCACTTGATGTATGTTTTGGTAATCAACTCGCGGATTCCCGTGACCTTGGGGTGATCTAGGCATAGGGGTTGGTTGCACGTTTTTATTATCTTTTCTCTGATAAGAAACTTTGGGGTACTCTTTGAAGTTCTTTGTGTGGATTGAATATTATGAATTTGAAGTTGTTTGATGCATATCGAATAATCAACTCACGGATACTTGTGGTGACAATGGATTATCTAGGTGACATTAGAGTTGGTTGATGCGTATCATATGGTGTTATTTTAGTACGAACTCTAGGGCTGTTTGTGACACTTAAAGGGATGGCTCAATAGATTGATCGGAAAGGATAACTTTGAGGTGGTTTCGTACCCTACAACAATTTCTTTCTTATGTTCTCCGCTAATAGGAACTTTGGAGTGATTCTTTGTCGCACGTTGAGGGATTGTTATATGATTCAACTATGTTAGCACTATTGAGAGATTGCACTAGTGAAAGTATGAACCCTAGGCCTTGTTTCTAAGCATTGCAATACCGTTTGTGCTCACTTTTACTATTTGCTACCTTGCTGTTTTTATATTTTTAGATTACAAAAACCTATATCTACTATCCATACTACACTTGTATCACCATCTCTTCGCCGAACTAGTGCACCTATACAATTTACCATTGTATTGGGTGTGTTGGGGACACAAGAGATTTCTTGTATTTGATTGCAGGGTTGTTTGAGAGAGACCATCTTCATCCTACGCCTCCCACGGATTGATAAACCTTAGGTCATCCACTTGAGGGAAATTTGCTACTGTCCTACAAAACTCTGCACTTGGAGGCCCAACAACGTCTACAAGAATAAAAGTTGCATCGTAGACATCAAGCTCTTTTCTGGCGCCGTTGCCGGGGAGGTGAATGCTTGAAGGTATATCTTTAGATCTTGCAATTGAATCTTTTAGTTTCTTGTTTATTCACTAGTTTGGTTTTATAAAAGAAAACTAAAGAAATGGAATTGAGGTTGCCACAAATGCTTCATCTTTATAATATATTTCTTGAAAATGATGGATCGCAAAATTGTGCAAAATTGTTAGAAGAAGAATTCAATAAAATGTTTGGCATAAAACCTTTGAATGATGAGCATGATTGCAATGTTGTAAGTATGCTTTCTATGAATATCCATGATGCTAATGATATGCAAAGCCATAATCTTGGCGATGCTATGTTTGATGAAGATGCTATTTTTAGTCCCCCTAGTTTTGATGAGCAAATTTATTATGATGATTGCATGCCTCCTATTTATGATGATTATATTGATGAAAGTGGGTTTGGAAGAGTGTCAACTCTAGGTACTAATGATCCCACTATTTTGGTGGGTGTTAAATCTTATGGAAATAATTAAGAAAGTGGATTTGGAGAGTTCACAACTTTATTTAATTATGATTCCACTATTTTGGAAGAGGTTTCAATTGATTATGACAACAAAGTTGCTATCTATGATGATTATTGTGATGACATGTATGCTATAAAGAGTAATAATAACCATGAAACTTGTCATCATGATTTTAATGTTCAATTTGGTTATGTCAATCAAGTATCTCATGATAGTTATTTTGTTGAGTTTGCTCCCGCTATTATTGATGAGAAGAAATTTGCTTATGTGGAGAGTAATAAAATTTCTATGCATGTGGATCATGAAAATAATGCTTTATGTGATAGTTATATTGTTGAATGTTTTCATGATGCTACTGAAAATTATTATGAGAGAGGAATATATGCTTATATATAATTCAACAACATCAAGTTTCCTCTCTTTATGTTGAAAGTTTGAAGTCATTATTTGTTTGCCTTCCTATGCTAGTTGATTCTTGCTCCCATAAATTGTTTGCTCGCAAAATCCCTATGCATAGGAAGTGGGTTAGGTTTAAATTTGCTTGTCATATGATTCATGATGCTCTCTTTATGTTTCAATTATTTATTCTTAGGCGAGCATCATTGAAATCATCATGCCTAGCTAAAAAGGCATTAAAGAAAAGCGCTTGTTGGGAGACAACCCAATATTTATACCTTATGTTTTTGTGTTTTCACATGATTAAGCTACTGTAGTAATCGTGTTTTATATGTTTTCTTTCAATAATGTTCCAAGTAAAGCCTTTGGGATAGTGTGGATGCTTGTTGATTTGATTTTCTGCAAAAATAGAAACTTCTCTGTCCAGTGCTGGAATTTCTATTCTGTACTGGAGCGTGAAAAAATTCTAAACTTTTTACACAGTATTGGTTTACAAATTGTTTATGTTGTCCTAATTTTTCAGAATTTTGGAAGGTACAGAAGTATGCTTTTTAATTCGCTCACTACATGCTGTTCTTTTTTTGACAGATTCTGTTTTTATTGCATAGTTCGCTTGTTTTAGTGTTTCCATAGCTTATACTGAGTAATATAAATTGTGGAAATGATAGAATAAAGTAGGTATTATGTGAGAACAATTATTAATATTGTCTTGACAGTACCAAAGTGAATGATTTATTTTTATCATACTAACCTATCTCACATGTTCCGTTAAGTTTTGTGTGATTGAAGTTTTCATGTTTTGGGTGAGATATCGATATGAGGAGAATAAGGAGCAACAAGACCCTAAGCTTGGGGATGCCCAAGGCACCCCAAGGTAATACTCAAGGAAGACTGAAGCATCTAAGCCTGGGGATGCCCCGGAAGGCATCCCCTCTTTTGTCTTCAACACTATCGGTAACCTCACTTGGAGCTATATTTTTATTCGTCATATAATATGAGTTTTGCTTGGAGCGTCATTTTATTATGTTGTTATTTGCTTGGTGTTATCAATAATCATGTTTTGTATCTTTTAGTTCAATAAAATGCCAATTATAGCCTTAACCATGCTCAGTTTGCAAGTTTATGTGTTGCTGTTTGAAAACAGAAAGTTTTCTGATATGTCCAGAATATTACTGAATAGTCAGAACATGATAAAAATCTGAAAATTTTACACAGTAAGCATGCATGAGTTCTATGTCACGTGGTCATTTTTCAGAATTTTTGGAGTTAGGGAAATATGAATTTTTATTCCCCCATTACAGACTGTTCTGTTTTGGCAGATTGCTGTTATAGTTGCATTGTTTGCATATGTTTGCCTACTTAATGTTTCTGTTTGTGGATAGTAGTATTAAATATGCAGAGGCATTTAGTATGCAATGTTTAATTATAATTTTAGTGATTTGCTACAGTAGAGAATGTTAAGTTTTTGAGTTGATTTATACTAACTTTTCTCACGAGTTCTTGTTGAGTTTTGTGTTGATGAAGTTTTTTAAGATTTAGGAAAGGCCATGATATGAGAGGAATTATGGAGACACAAGAGATCAAGCTTGGGGATGCCCAAGGCACCCCAAGATAACATTCCAAGAAGTCTGAAGCAACTAAGCTTGGTGATGCCCGGGTAGGCATCCCACCTTTCTTCATCAACACCTATCGGTTAGCCTAAGTTTTTACTTGTTCACATGATATGTGCTATTCTTGGAGTGTCCTTTTATTTTCGTTTTGTTTGCTGTTTGAATAAAATTATCAAGATCTGAAATATTTATTTTGAGAGAGTCTTAACATAGCTACTTAATTGTTTAACTACTCATTGATCTTCACTTAAATCTTTTGGAGTAGTTTGTCATTTACTCTCGTGCTTCACTTATATCCTATGAGTAAAATGTTGAATGAATTGCATGTCATAAAGTTGAAATTATATGTCCTTCATATGCTTGTCCCATGGGGAGTATTGACTTCACAAATAAGAAGTATAAGTGGTAAATTTATTGAAAGTTAGCAAACACAGCATTGGTCACTTGAACAATTCATGAAAGAATATTGAAGGAAGAGAGATTTCACATATAAATATACTATCTTGGACATCTTCTGTGATTGTGAGCCCCCATTAATTATTTTCAACCTTGATCAAGTAGTTGATGTTGGACAAGGAAGACAACGTAATAGGTTATGTTTGTTTATATTTACATAGAAGTTATATGTTCTTGGATCCTCTAACATGTGGTGCTTGCCCCCTATCCTTTGCTAGCCAAAAATCCGCACTAAGTAGAGATACTACTTGTGCATCCAAAACCCTTGAACCCAGTTTCATGTCATGAGAGTCCACCATATCTACCTATGGATTGAATAAGATCGTTCAAGTAAGTTGTCATCGGTGCAAAAGCAATAAAAATGGCTCCTAAATATGTATGATCTTTTATTGTAAGGGAAAATAAGCTTTGTACGAACTTGTGATAGTGAAGAAATAAAAGCGACGGACTACATAATAAAGGTTACTATCACAAGGGGCAATATAAAGTGACGTTCCTTTGCATGAAGAGCTTGCACATCCAAAAATAAAAAGTGCATGACAACCTCTGCTTCCCTCTGCGAAGGGCCTATCTTTTACTTTATGTATTTACTTTTATGCAAGAGTCAAAAGTGTTCTTCTCTATTCCATTTTTATTTTCTCTCTTGGCAAGCATGATGTGGTGGGGAAAGATCCAGGCACATATATCCAGTTGAATATAGGTGATCATGAGTTATTATTGTTGACATTATCCCTGAGATAAATAAGTTGGGAGGCAAAACGTTAAGCCCCTATCTTCCTATGTGTTTGACTGAAACGGTTTGTTCTAAAAATATGCTTTGAGTGTCAGCAATCATGGAAGACTATATGATAGATGAGTATGTGGAATTTGCTAAATCAAAGCTCTTACATAGACCCTTCAGGAAAATAAGATGAATTGCAATTGTTTGATGACTGAGAACATAGTTTGTTAGTTTTCAAGAAAGTTTATGGTCTATACTTTAGCATGTGAATAGCTTGCTACTTGATCATGAGAAATTTTATGAGATGAGCTACTGTTTATGATATATAATTGTAACATCCCCAGATCTCAACCCTGTCATTAAGCTAATTAATTTGCCATGTCATCTTCTTAACCTTGCTAATTGCCACTTTGGTTCAAACACAATTCAAATTCAAATTCAAATATTAAGTCAAATAATTATTTCTTCAAACAGCAAAACAAAATGTTCATAATATTGCAAAAATTCTCAAAGCAATTATAAAAATAAAACCAACATTATTAAAATTCCAAATTTGATCCTAGCAACCAAAACAGTGCCTAAAACAACATTAATTAAAACCATTTCCATTTTTGGAAAATACAAGTCACTCCCAAACTTTTTGTGGCAGTGCCTAAAAACGCATTGGATTTAATGGGCCGAGTCCCACATTTTTCCTAATCTTTTTGGTAGCCCTAAAATTTCCATTTCTGCCTCTGTTTTAAAAGATAAATGATAAAACAGAAAATAGGAGAAGGGAAGAGGGCCTACCTGCTTACCTGGCCGAAGGCCCAGCCCATCTACCTGCTCACTCGCGCATGTCGCAGCCGCCATGGTCAGAAGCTCACAGCGCCGCCTGCTGCTGCCACGACGCCGGGGCAGTTGGGGCGAAGGGATAGGGATGCCCCCGTCCGTCTCCCTTGGACGCCGTGCCCTCCATTCCCTCTCTCCCTCGCTCGGCTCCCTCCTTCTCCTCTCTGCCGAGCGCCTCCGCCGACGCGCTGCCGCACCGTCGTGGCCACCGGCGCCGTCCCGTCCTCCTGAGGTGCCCACGGGCTCCGCTGGCCTCAGCCACTTTGTCCGGTGCCCTCCGCTGGAGCCGGGAAGCCCCGCAGCTACCGTTCGCCTCCGTCCCCATCTCCGGCCACCGCGACGCCGCCGCCGCGAATCGCTGCCGTTCTGCGCTCCTAACCTGTCGAGGGCTTTCCATAGCCACTCGGAGAGCCTCACCTCCCTCCGCCTTCTCCCCCGAGCCGCCGCGTTTCTCCCTAGCTAGCTCGCTGCCTAGCCGTGCTCCGGTCGCCGCGGCACCTCGCCGTCCGGCCACTTCCGGTCGCTCTCGTAGCCCCGCTTTAGCTCCGTTCAATGCGCCGTTTCACACTCGTTCGAACGCGGGCAAAATCACGCGAGTAGGTCCCCCGTAGCAAGATCCCGAGCTCGCCCGTATCGCCGCCGCCGCGGACCTCGTCACCTCCTCCGTTTCCGGCGACCATATGGTCCGGCGCCACCACCATCCGGCGCGGCATCGTGCGCTCGATCGAAAGCAACTGACCGCGTCGCAAATGATGCCCTGTAGCTAAAACCCGAGCTCGCCGGAGCTCGCCGCTACGTCCGGCGCTCGCCAGAGCATTTTCCGGCGCCGGCGTCAACGTGGCGCTGATGCGGCCGTGCCCGGGTCACTGGCAGCTGGGTCCCGCGGACCCAGTTGACCAGTTGACCGGGTCAACGCGGCTGACGTGGCAGTTACTGCCATTGACGTGTGGGCCCCCTCCGGTTAATTAAACTAACTAAACCATTTTTAATTAAAACCTAATTTAATTAGTTAGTTAGTGACACTGACAGCAAGCCCCACCAAGAGATTAATTAGTTTAACTAATCTGTTTAGTCTCTGAGTCGCTGACAGGTGGGTCCCACCTGCCAGTTTTGACTAGTCAGCTGGTCAGCCGCCTGCTGACGCAATGATGACACCAACATGACGTCATATTCCTAATTAGGCAATTTCTGTTTAATTAAATAATTCCAGGAAATTGCTAAAATCTTCGGAAATTCGTAGAAATTCATCCGTAGCTCGGATGGAAAAGTTTTCTACATGAAAGTTGATCAGAAAAACGAGACGAATCCGAATATGTGGTCAAAATGCTTGACCATCACTCCTATCTACCTGAACATGGAACCTTCCCCTCCGGTTTAGTATACCGAAATCCGCCTAAACGCCGGGAAAATATCCCAGATATTTTCCTGATTCGTCTGCGACATATAGCATTGCCTTAGGTCACCTCTAACACTGCATATCGTCATGCCATGCATCTGTATTGCTTTTATTTATTGTTTATTCAAACTCTTCTTATCCGATAGCCATCGAGACTGACGTAGCTCCGGAGACCGACTACATCAACGACGACCCTTCCTTTGCCGCAGAGCAACCAGGCAAGCAAAACCCCCTTGATGCATGTCTATATCACCTATTCTCTCTCCCTCCTGCTTGCAGTAGAATTTGCTGCTGCTAACGATTGATCCTATTCTGATGCATAGCCTGTTTTTGTAACTGTTATTGATACCTGCCTGCTTTCTGAACTGCTTAGTATAGGTTGGTTGCTAATCCATCTGTGGCACCTCTTCTTGTTCTAGTTGCTCCGCTTAGTTACCTGTGCCCCGATCGATGTGATCGACGGGCTGAGACCAGCACATCACCACACATCCCCTAAGTTGTTCGACTCCACAGAGTTATCCTCGAGTGCCGAGGGTGATACCTCTTATATCACTCCTGATGTGCCTCTGTGGTACAGCTAGATGGTTGTGGGATACGAGGGTGATTCCTCTTTCACCATCTCCGATGATGCTTCTGTCGTGCAACCCCGCAAGTGTGAATACCATCGAGGGTGATTCCTCCGGGTTCACCTTGACGGATACGTCGAGGGGGGAATCCAATGAGGGTGATTCCTCGGATTCCTCCTTGATGTTATGAACACACAGTTACCTGGATTTTATTCCAGATATTGGATAAAGATGGGTCGACCCTAAGGGGTACCCGCGAGAGATAAATATGAAAGTCGGGCGGGCCCGGAGAGCACCCGCAAGAGTTACTGTGGCGGCTGGCTGTTTAGCGGTACCACCCAGGTTGTGGTGGTAGCTCCGGACTTGTCCCGACAGCCGTCACTTAAAATTAATAATGCACTAACGGATTTGGGTATTGATCTGAGTTGGCCACTGGCCTATACGCACTACCACCACGTGGGATAATGGTTTAATGGGGCCCTCGGCGCCGTATGTATCAGTCGAAAGCTCTGTCAGACGTCCAGTTCAGCATTGCGGCATGGCCGGGTTGGCACCCCAGAGGTGGTGCCTGGATCGCCCTGCACGCAACGACCCGGAGTGCGAGGGGTGATGGGCCCAAGACCCCTGAGCACTTAGGATGTAGACCGGTGGGGAACTCTCTGCTAAGCTCTAGGTAGGACTGCGGTGTGTCGATCAGCCGAGGCCGGGCATGACCCAGAAAAGTGTGTCCGGCCAGAGTTAATCGAGCGTGTTGGGTAACAGTAGTGCACCGCTGCAGGGAAGATTATCTATTCGAATAGCCATGTCCACGGTAACAGGACGCTCAGTGTTGTATCCCGATCTACTACTACTTGAACTGGATACTTTAATTAATTGGAAGCTCTGGGATCGCTTTCTCGCAGGGAGTCGAGGAAGGATCTCTAGGCTTCGATTCAACATGCTTGCTACTTTAATTATGATACTAATCTGCACTCTTCTTATGCTGCAAGACCGCTGAAGATGCTAGTCTTCAATAGGCTAGGCCTTTTCTCTCTATTCTGGCTTTCTGCAGTCAAGTCCACATATACAGCCTTCGTTGAAAATGTTGCATATCTAGACTAGTTCTGATGTCAGTCTTGCGAGTACTTTGGATGAGTACTCACAGTTTCTTTGCTCCCCTTTTTCCCCATGCCCGTTGTTGCGACTAGATGATGGAGCCCCGGAGCCAGCTGCCCCAGACGACGACTACTACTACACTTCTGGAGGAGCCTGCTACTACATGGAGACCGCCGACGACCAGGAGTAGTTAGGAGGCTCCCAGGCAGGAGGCCTGCGCCTTTTCGATCAGTGTTTTATTTTGCCCCGCCTTCTTAAAGGCCTACCTGTTTTACTTTTATATCTGTACTCAGATATCTAATACTTCCGCTGATGCTTGTATGACATCGAGCTTATGTATTCGAGCCCTCGAGGCCCCTGGCTTGTAATATAAAGCTTGTATTCTTTTATTTGTGTTTAGACTTGTGTTGTGATTCCCTCGGCTTGATCATGCACATTTGCGTGTAAGATTAGTGCACGATTAAGTCGGGGGTGTCACAATAATGATGCTAGAAAAGTGATTGAAATTATCATTGATCAAACTAATGCACTATGCTAGCATTCACACTTCATAAATTATTTCTTTTATCATTTACCTACTCGAGGACGAGCATGAATTAAGCTTGGGGATACTGATACGTCTCCAACGTATCTATAATTTATGAAGTATTCATGCCATGTTTACAACAATTTTGTATGGTTTTGGTATGATTTGATTAGAACTAACCCGGACTGATGCTGTTTTCAGCAAAACTACCGTGGTGTTGTTTTTTGTGCAGAAATAAAAGTTCTCAGAATTGGCTGAAACTTTTTGGTGATTTTTTTGGAGCATAAGAGACCCCCGAAGCTTCGTGGAAGGACCAGAAGAGTCACGAGGAAGCGACAAGCCTGCTAGGCGCTCCCTAGGGGTAGGGAGGCCCTAGCGAGCTTGTCGCTCCCTCGTGGGCCCCCTTGACATGAAACCAACGCCAAAAATTCCTATAAATACCAGAAACCCCGAAAAAAAACATCGAACTCCCACACCGCCGCCACAAGCCTCTGTACCGAAGCCATCTCATCTGGAGCCCTGTTCCGACACTCTGTCGGAGGGGGGAATCATCACCGGAGGCCATCTTCATCATCCCGGCGGTCTCCATGACGAGGAGGGAGTAGTTCACCCTCGGGGCTGAGGGTATGTACCAGTAGCTATGTGTTTGATCTCTCTCTCTCGTGTTATTGATTTGGCACGATCTTGATGTATCGCGAGCTTTGTTAATATAGTTGGACCATATGGTGTTTCTTCCCTCTTTATCTTCTTGTGATGGATTGAGTCTTTCCCTTTGAGGTTTCGTTATTGTCGGATTGAATATTTCAGATTTGAGAACACTTGATGTATGTCTTGCATGTGGATACCCGTGGTGACAATGGGGTATTCTACTGATTCACTTGATGTATGTTTTGGTAATCAACTCACGGATTCCCATGACCTTGGGGTGATCTAGGCATAGGGGTGGGTTGCATGTTTTTATTATCTTTCTCCGATAAGAAACTTTGGGGTGCTATTTGAAGTTCTTTGTGTGGATTGAATATTATGAATTTGAAGTTGTTTGATGCATATCGAATAATCAACTCACGGATACTTGTGGTGACATTGGAGTATCTAGGTGACATTAGAGTTGGTTGATGCGTATCATATGGTGTTATTTTAGTACGAACTCTAGGGCTATTTGTGACACTTGAAGGGATGGCTCAATAGATTGATCGTAAAGGATAACTTTGAGGTGGTTTCGTACCCTACAACAATTTCTTTCTTATGTTCTCCGCTAATAGGAACTTTGGAGTGATTCTTTGTCGCACGTTGAGGGATTGTTATATGATTCAACTATGTTAGCACTGTTGAGAGATTGCACTAGTGAAAGTATGAACCCTAGGCCTTGTTTCTAAGCATTGCAATACCGTTTGTGCTCACTTTTACTACTTGCTACCTTGCTGTTTTTATATTTTCAGATTACAAAAACCTATATCTACTATCCATACTACACTTGTATCACCATCTCTTCGCCGAACTAGTGCACCTATACAATTTACCATTGTATTGGGTGTGTTGGGGACACAAGAGATTTCTTGTATATGATTGCAGGGTTGTTTGAGAGAGACCAGCTTCATCCTATGCCTCCCACGGATTGATAAACCTTAGGTCATCCACTTGAGGGAAATTTGCTACTGTCCTACAAAACTCTGCACTTGGAGGCCCAACAACGTCTACAAGAATAAAAGTTGCGTAGTAGACATCAGGATGCCACCCGAATGGCCGGAGGCAGGCAAACAACGCCAAGCAAAATGATC
Organism: Elymus sibiricus; assembly: GCA_039707655.1. Classification (NCBI taxonomy): domain Eukaryota; kingdom Viridiplantae; phylum Streptophyta; class Magnoliopsida; order Poales; family Poaceae; genus Elymus; species Elymus sibiricus. The sequence goes on along the minus strand of CM077666.1, from coordinate 409,241,413 downwards.
AGCTCCCGCAAGGGCAGAGAGCTCATTATTTGAAAAGGAAGATTTAAAAGTTTCAATGAGACAAACCAAATCTATGTTGGCATCCTAACCAAGTCACGAATTTGATCTCGACGCCCCCTAGCGCCAAAACCCCGAATATTCCAGAAGAGCAAATTATGGTTGCATCGTTTTGGGGTATTTGCAAGCCAAAAATCATATTTTGCACATAGTTTTGTAGGCTGCCAGGCATCACTGAGCAGTTTCATACGTGATGTTTGGTTGACAATTTAGTTTTCCGATGAAAGTTTGGTTGACAATTGTTCTGGGTTATATAGCTATTAACGTGCAAAACATGACGTTTGGTTATGCATGGTCTATGTTGTAGTCATGTCCTCACTAGTGGTGATCTTATCACACGTTACACTACATGTGCAGTACGGAATAAACATTGTTTGAGTCCTTTCTGGTAAACAAATGGTAGTTCATTCTAACTACTAAAATTGCATTCCGGCGTGGCGTCTGAGTTGGAACATGGAGCAACGGGCGGTGTTGCGCCGCTCGTAGCACGCCTGTTGCCTCGTCGCCCATTCCTCCTCGGACACGATGACCCTCGAGCCCGATGGACCGCCACCTCCGTGGTAGTGTAGGATGCGGCCTAGCGCCTTGGTAATCGAGGCCGTAGCTAGTCCTTGACGAACTGCCCGCAGCGGCTGCGGTGGGGCGGCGACGCAGGCCTGTCAATACGGGTGTAGCGGCTGGGCGCCGGCTTCTCCTTCATGCGACACCCAATCTAGACGCTGTGGTTTTGTGGTGAGGACGATGGCTCCTCCTTGACACAGCGTCCGATCTGGATGCCACCGCGATTGCGCAGGGGGGGGGGGACGCGAGCTCCTCCTTCACCCACCGGAGATGGGACACCAGCTCCCTCTTCACGTGGTAGCGCGGCGGGGACGGTGGCTCCTCCTTGACCACCGCACATGGTGGCTGATGACCTGCAATGGCACAGGGCTATTGCAATTCGCGGTAAGTAGAGTATGTCGATCCCACAGGGAGCGGTGTTGCACGGGTAACTACTAACCTCGCAGCTACGTAGTCACACATGCGGCTACGTTCACACCCAGAACGTTATCTGGAAATAGTCTATTCGTCGGTTGCTAACGGAACGATAATAATGGTGGTTTTGTCTAAACAAATAAGCAGAGTCAGAAACGTAAATAAAACAACGAATAAAATAAGGGGGCGGCGCTTGAGTAAAAGGCGTTCTCGAGGCATTTGGAATCATTACTACCCGCACGTGCTATGGATACATAAGCCACTTTTAATGTAGTCATTTATGGGCAGAGCCTGGTATAGTAGCGCGTAGTCAACCGTATCACGCATGCCACCACCGTTCCTCCCCCAGCGGGTTACGACAATGATGATTAAGGGTTTCCCCATGGACGCGGCCAATGGGCGGTCTCCGTTATTCTTCTATCGAATTGGTAGAGTCGGGATAGGTAGAGGTTACTACTGGCACGTGTATCCTCCACTTCCCTAGAGATTGCACTATCACTTGCTTTCTCCGCTCTCTACTTCATCCAATAGTAATATCCTTGTGTCCAAAATTGGCAAATGTTGGATGGTGCACTTCACCCAACATCACGAAGAACATTAACAATACATGAAAAGGTTATTTCATATCGCACAAAATTATTCGGTGCTAGTAAAAACTAGAGTTCATCCTATTCCCCAAGAAATAGTAATTCACTCAAACATGTAGTACATAGAGGATAGAGGCAAGTTACAAGCCAACATGATGTTGGAGATGGAGAGGAGCATGGTGGCGGCGGTGATGGAGAGGGCACCGGCCCACCGGCCGGCGCCGGATGTAGGGGGGCGCCTCCTCTCCTCATTCTTCTTGTCTTGGCCCTCTCTCTATGGTGGAGTTGCTGCCATGGAGGTGTGGCGGCGGCTGATGGAACTTATGGAGAATGGAGATGATGGTCTCTGGCGGCTAGGGTTGGAGGTCTTCTTATAGGAGGCCTCCTCGGGTCTCCTCCGTTAACGTATCCTCCTCCCCTTCATCCAAGGGCTCTAGGGGAGACAAATCCATGCCCAAATGATGCCTTATCTGCCAAGGATCCCATAGGAACAAACCGGGATGAAATCGGAGCAAGATCGGAAAAGTTCTGGCCAATTTACGAAGCTGTCTGGAGATCATATGGGCGCCCATACGAGCGGCTATGCTCGCATGGAAGGACGTCATCCATTTAGGACTCCGGGAGCACTTTCGTACTTTGCTCGCCATTTCTTCATACGAACTCCAATTTTGACATTCTTAGGCTCGTTGGATTGCTAGCAAAAATACCGATGCGTCAGTGGCCTTGGATCTTCAATTTGGACACTTTAATAAGTGTCAAAAAAATCAAATACTCCATAGGGACTTCATCTGGTGCCTGGAACTTCTCTGGTTTGACTCCCAACTTGGTTCTTTTGATGTGCCAAGTCCATGAACATGCCAATACACCTACAAAGACCACAAAACAAAGGAAAACTAATAAAAATAACTAAAAATAAAAGTTGTGCAATGAACTTGGTAAAACGAGTAAACACCGAAAACTTTGCATTGGGGACATGTATAAGTGCTAGATGGATATGATATGAGGGATTTTTTCCACTAGAATTTACTCTAAAAAGTATGGATAAAGTCCACTCATCAACTTCCCCAAGCTTAAACCTTGCTTGTCCTCGAGTAAGAAGGTTGATAAACCAAAGTTATCCATCTAGTTGATCAATAAGATTGTTGCCCATAGGTGTATCCTTGTCTTCTCTGCAAGCTATAAGCAAGATTGGACATATTTATACAAGGTAGCACATGCTCAACTAGGTAATATGTATTCTGATAATCAAACCACTAGAGCTTTAGCAAAAATTTATATGCTCCTTGTCAAAGTTTAATCTAGCATGAAAACAAATACTTGGATCCTCTTACTTAATACCTTATTCATTTCTTTTTGTTGTTTTTCTTTTTAAACAAACTTCAACACAAAGAGTGGTCAAAAAGTCAAGGTATGGAGTTTCTCATCACTACCCATTAACTTCTCAAGTCAAGGCTCTCAGGCACTTACTTCAATCATTGTTTGCTGAAACTTTTATTGTCAGGTGACGGGATCATGCATGGGTTTCACAGTGGTTTAAGCTTGAGTACTATGGACCAATATGTTGTCTCTTTCGAGTTCTTGCGATCAGTACTTAGTTATTTCCACATACACACACATTCAAGAGAAAGCTGAGTAATATTCGATATAGTGTTGCCACTACGTACGGTAACAAACTCATAGCCGAAATCCAAGCCGAAACTCTCGTGGATCGTTCATTGGCCAGCGGAGTTCTCAGCATAATATCAAGAATGGTGATGAAGCCACATTTACACACGTACACATGCATATAGTAGCAAGGTCATGGCACCAGCGAGAAGCTGAAGCGCCATGTAAAAATGCAACATTGATTTTGGCATAATCTCATTCACCTTTCAACTAAGTTCCTCTGGACAATTTTATCCACAAGGGCTATTGAGTCCATTGTATCAAACACCATAGGGTTGAGTTACTCCATAACTTTTTCTTTTGGAACAACTCTAACAGGTGTCAAGCCTTGTATTCAATCATCATTCATTTTCTTTTTCTTAAAGGTAGAGATTGTGGCAATGTTTTTCAAAGGATCACAAGATTGTTCCCAAGCTAAGAAAAAACTTGAACAAAGTGCATAAAAACATTAACTTGACAATATGGGGCCTAACTTGAGTATGTGATTCCCTTATATAGATACAGAGCAATCATACTTAAGAGAGCATGTCAAACAGTGGGACACATGATTGCATAGTATTTATCAGATGAAGATCATTGCACAAGATTCTATGCATGCAAAAATAACTTCCCCAAGTTTAGAACTTTACAAGAACTAATCTTAAGAAAATCATGAAACGAAAAGAGAATGCGCGGATTATTAAAGGAGAGTATGGACAGTGGTTACCTCCCCTAGCTTAGATGTAAGCAAGGGTAATTAAATTTTTTTACCGTTGAGGTGCAAATAACCTCCCCCTTAAAATAGACATGGACCTACACTTCATCAAACATTTTTGATATGGTCCGGTAGAACCGGACACTTGTAGTTGAAGACTTTGTTGAATCGAAGTGACCGAGCGGCTTGTGTGTGTTTGCATACGGTTGGCACCATACTATACATGTCTCCACGCTAGGTCCAAACCTCTGCGAAAATAACACACATGGTAAAAAGAACACGGTTCGGTATACGAACGTGGTTCGTAAACCCAACTGGGCAAAAGAACTAAAATAAACATGATGAACTACAAAGAATCATAGGTTCAGAGGCTTCAGAGGTAAATAATAAATATTAAAGTGCAAACGGACGGTTAAAATATAACCCACTAACCTTGGCTCAAAGAAATAAATAAAATGGGCATTTTCTAACCTCCATACGAGCGCCTGTACGACCGCTTGTGGTCATGCGGTCCGCCGTGTTTTGCTCTGTCGTGGCACGCAACATCGGCATCCAACTATACGAGTGCATGTACGAGCGCTCGCACTCATACGATACACTCTCTTTCGCTCTGGATCTCCTATTGATTCTTCGCCGAGGAGCCATACGACCGCTCATACGAGCGCTTGCGCTCGTATGTTTGCTACCTGTGAACGGCATTGTGATTTCCCCGAAGAGGAGAGGATGATGCAGTACAATAGAGATAAGTATTTCCCTCAGTTAAGAACCAAGGTTATCAATCCATTAGGAGAACCACACAGAACCTCGGTAGCAGCACCTACACACACAAAAGCAAATACTTGCACCCAACGCAAACAAGAGGGTTGTCAATCCCCTTGGCGGTTACTTGCAAGGATTAATTTTGATAGTGATAGATAGAAAAGTAAATTGCAAAATAAAATAAAGGAAATAAAATTGCAGCAAGGTATTTTTGGATTTTAATATATGGTAAAAGTGGACCAGGGGGCCATAGTTTTCACTAGAAGCTTCTCTCACGAACGCATATCATACGGTGTGTAAACAAATTACTGTTGGGCAATTGATAGAAAAGCGCATAGTTATGACAATATTCAAGGCAATGATCATGTATATAGGCATCACATCCAGGACAAGTAGACCGACTCCTGCCTGCATCTACTACTATTACTCCACCCATCGACCGCTATCCAGCATGCATCCAGGGTATTAAGTCAATGAAAACAGAGTAACGCCTTAAGCAAGATGACATGATCTAGACAAAGTAAACTCAAGCAATATGATTAAACCCCATCTTTTTATCCTTAATGGCAACAATACAAATACATGTCTTGTCCCTTTCTGTCACTGGGATATAGAACACAACAAGATTGAACCCATCACAAAGCACCTCTCCCACTGCAAGATAAATCAATCTAGTTGGCCAAACCAAACGTATAGATCAGAGAGAAATACAAAGCTATAACAATCATGCATAAATAAGTTCAGAAAAGACTCAGATATTTCTCATGAATAATCTGATCATAAACCCACAATTCATCAGATCCCAACAAACACACCGCAAAAGAAGATTACATCAAATAGAACTCCAAGAAGATCGAGGAGAACATTGTATTGAAGATCAAAGAGAGAGAAGAAGCCATCTAGATACTAGCTATGGACCCATAGGTCTATGGTAAACTACTCACACATCATTGGAAGGGCAGCAAGGTTGATGTAGCAGCCCGCCGTGATCGATTCTCCCTCCGGTAGAGTATCGGAAAAGGCCTCCAGATGGGATCGCGGAAGAACAGAGGCTTGCGGCAGCAGAAAAGTTATTCGAGGTGGCTCTCTGTTGGCTTCCCAATATTTGAGAATTTATAGAAGTGGAATTAGGTCAAACGGAGCCACGAGGGGACAACAAGGCATCAGGGTGCGCCCCCTAGGGCCGCGCCCTATTGCCTTGTCACCTCCTCGTGAGGCTTCTGGCCTCCTCCCAAAGCTTCTAGGGTCTCTTTTGTCCAGAAAAAAAAATCGTCAAAAAGTTTCGTGGCATTTGGACTTCATTTGGTACTGATTTCCTGAAAAACCAAAAACAAGCAGAAAACAGCAACTGGCACTGGGCACCAGGTTAATAGGTTAATCCCAAAAAATGATATAAAATAGCATATTATTGCATATAAAACATGCAAGATTGATACTATAATAGCATGGAACAATAAAAAATTATAGATACGTTGGAGACGTATCAAGAATCCCCAAGCTTAATTCCTACTCGTCCTCGAGTAGGTGAATGATAAAAACAGAATTTTTGATGTGGAATGCTACCTAACATGTTTATCATGTAATATCTTCTTTTACGTATGAATATTTAAGAAACGAGTGATTCAAAGGAATAATCTATAATTTGATATAAAGACATCAATACTCAGGCATACCAACAAACAATCATGCCTTTCAAAATAAAAATGCTAAAGAACGCTATCCCTACAAAATCATATAGCCCGTCATGCTTAGTCTTCCAAACACAAAGTATTAATCATGCACTACCCCGATGTCAACCAAGCAACTGGTTCATACTTTTTAACGTGCTTCAGCTTTTTCAACCCTCACGCAATACATGAGCGCGAGCCATGGACATAGCACTATGGGTGGAATAGAATGATGATAGATATTAATAAGGGGAAGTCAAAAAGGAAGATAGTCTCACATCGACGCGGCTAATCAACGGGCTATGGAGATGCCCATCAATTGATGTCAATGCGAGGAGTAGGGATTGCCATGCAACGGATGCACTAAGAGCTATAAGTGTATGAAAGCTCAAAATAAAAACTAAGTGGGTGTGCATCCAACTTGCTCGCTCATTAAGACCTCGGGCATTTGAGGAAGCCCATCATCGGAATATACACACCAAGTTCTATAATGAAAAATTCCCACTAGTATATGAAAGTGACAACATAGGAGACTCTCTATATGAAAAACATGGTGCTACTCTGAAGCACGAGTGTGGAAAAGGATAGTAACATTGCCCCTTCTCTCTTTTTCTCTCATTTTTTTTGTTGGGCTTTTGTTCGCCTCTTATTTATTTATTTTTATTTTTCGTCCGGAGCCTCATCCCGACTTGTGGGGGAATCACAGTCTCCATCATCCTTTCCTCACTGGGACAATGCTCTAATAATGATGATCATTACACTTTTATTTACTTACAACTCAATATTACAATTCGATACTAGAACAAATATGACTCTATATGAATGCCTCTGGCAGTGTACCAGGATGTGCAATGATACTAGCGTAACATGTATAAAAATGATGAACGGTGGCTAAGCCACGAATACTATGTCAGCTATATGATCATGCAAAGCAATATGACAATGATGATGTGTGTCATATAAAAAGAACGGTGGAAGTTGCATGGCAATATATCTCGGAATGGCTATGGAAATGCCATAATAGGTAGGTATGGTGGCTGTTTTGAGGAAGATATAAAGAATCTTATGTGTGATAGAGCGTATCATATCACGAGGTTTGGATGCACCGGCGAAGTTTGCACCAACTCTCGAGGTGAGAAAGGGCAATGCACGGTACTGAAGAGGCTAGGAAATTGCGGAAGGGTGAGAGTGCGTATAATCCATGGACTCACATTAGTCATAAAGAACTCACATACTTATTGCAAAAGTCTATTAGCCCTCGAAGCAAAGTACTACTATGCATGCCCCTAGGGGGGAGGTTGGTAGGAGTTAACCATTGCGCGCCCCCGACCTCCACGCAAAGGTACACAATCAATAATAAATCATGCTCCAAATTTATCACACTAAGGACTATACGTGCATGCTTCGGGAATCACAAACCTTAACACCAATATTCTTACTAAACCACAATCATTCACTAGTATCTCCCACATATTACCATCTTAATATCGCAAAACTATTGCAAGGAATCAAACTTATCATATTCAGTGATCTACATGAAAGTTTTTATTATATCCCTCCTGAATACCTATCATATTAGGACCAATTTCATAACCCGTGTATATTACCATTGCTAATTATTAGACTCTCAAAAAGATATAAGTGAAGCATGAGAGTGCAACTATTTCTTCAAAATATAACCACCACCGTGCTCTAAAAGATAAAAGTGAAGCACTAGAGCAACTGCCTAGCTCAAAAGATATAAGTGAAGCACAAAGAGTATTCTAACAAGTCACGAATAATATGTGTCCCTCTCAAAAAGGTGTGTTCAGCAAAGATGATTGTGGCAAATTAAAAAGCAAACAAACTATAACACAAGACGCTCCAAGTAAAACACATATCATGTGATGAATAAAAATATAGCTCTGCTACTTGTAGCTTGCGTTGGTATTTTCCCCGAAGAGGAAGGGATGATGCAGCACAGTAGAGGTAAGTATTTCCCTCAGTTATGAAACCAAGGTTATCAATCCAGTAGGAGAATCATGCAACACCTCGTTAGCAGTACCTGCACACAAACAACAAATCCTTGCACCCAACGCAAACGAGAGGTTGTCAATCCCTCGGCGGTAAATTGCAAGATTAAATTGTATGGTGATAGATAGATAGATTAAACAAAAATACAAAATAAAATTAATATAGAAAAAGTGCAGCAAGTATTTTTAGGGTTTTAGTATATGATTTAGGTAGACCCGGGGGCCATAGTTTTCACTAGAGGCTTCTCTCAAGAAAATAGCATATGGTGGGTAGACAAATTACTGTTGGGCAATTGACAGAAAAGCAAATAATCATGACGATATCCAAGGCAATGATCATGTATATAGGCATCACGTTCGAGACAAGTAGACCGACTCCTGCCTGCATCTACTACTATTACTCCACACATCGACCGCTATCCAGCATGTATCTAGTGTATTAAGTCCATAAAGAACGGAGTAACGCCTTAAGAACGATGACATGATGTAGACAAAGTAAACTCATGCATGAATAAACCCCATCTTTTTACCCTTAATAGCAATGATACATATGTGTCAAGTCTCTTTCTGTCACTGGGATTGAGCACCACAAGATCGAACCCATTACAAAGCACCTCTTCCCATGGCAAGATAAATCAATCTAGTTGGCCAAACCAAATCAATAGATCGAAGAAGAAATATGAAGATATAATAATCATGCATAAAAGAGATCAGAGAAGACTCAAATAATATTCGAGGATAATCTGATCATAAACTCACAATTCATCGGATCCCAACAAACACACCGCAAAAAGTGATTACAATGGATAGAACTCCAAGAACATCGAGGAGAACATTGTATTGAAGATCAAAAAGAGAGAAGAAGCCATCTAGCTACTAACTATGGACCCAAAGGTCTATGGTAAAGTACTCACGCATCATCGGAACGGCAGCAAGGTTGATGTAGAGCCCCTCCGTGATTGATTCCCCCTCTGGTGGAGTACCGGAAAAGGCCTCCATATGGGATCTCTCGAGAACAGAAACTTGCGGCGGCGGAAAAAGTATTTCGTGGACTCCTCTGTTGGTTTCCCGATTTTTGGGAATTTATAGTGGTGGAATTATGTCAAAATAGTCAGACGTGGGACCACTGTTGGGGAACGTTGCATGGGAAACAAAAATTTTCCTACGCACACACAAGATCTATCCATGGTGATGAGCATCTACGAGAGGGAGAGTGAATCTACATACCCTTGTAGATCGCTAAGCGGAAGCGTTAAGAAACGCGGTTGATGTAGTCGAACGTCTCCGCGATCCAAATCGCAAGTCGTCCCTCGATCCGATCACGAACTAGTGCCGAACGGACGGCACCTCCGCGTTCAACACACGTATGGCTTGATGACGCCTTCACCTCCTCGATCCAGCGAGCGATGATGAAGCAGTAGATGAGTTCCAACAGCACGACGGCATGGTGATGGTGGTGAGGAACAATCTCTGCAGGGCTTCGCCAAGCACTACGGAGATTATGACGGGAGAAACTAGAGGGTTAGGGTTGCCGGCACACGGCTTGGGAAATCTTGATGTCTCCCGTGTGCTAGCCCTGCCCCTCTATTTATATGTTGAGCCCCGGGGTCTAAACTTGGAGAGAAAGCCTCCACAAGGTCGGTTTTGCCCGCACAAGGTCGGTTTGGCCCGCACGGAAAGAGTCTAACTCGGATTCCAGCAGTACTAATCGTCACCAAACGTTAAGTGTGTAGACCCTGCGGGTTCGAGAACTATGTAGACATGACCGAGACACCTCTACGATCAATAACCAATAGCGGAACCTGGATGCCCATATTGGCTCCTACATATTCTACGAAGATCTTTATCGGTCGAACCTCTATGTCAAGGATTCAGTTAATCCCGTATGTTGTTCCCTTTGTTCTTCGGTATGTTACTTGCCCGAGATTCGATCGTCGGTATCTCTATACCTAGTTCAATCTCGTTACCGGCAAGTCTCTTTACTCGTTCCGTAATACAAGATCTCATGGCTAACACTTTAGTCACATTGCTTGCAAGGCTCATTGTGATGTTGTATTACCGAGTGGGCCCTGAGATACCTCTCCGTCACACGGAGTAAAAAATCCCAGTCTTGATCCATGCCAACCCAACAGACACCCTCGGAGATACCTGTAGAGCATCTTTATAGTCACCCAGTTACGTTGCGACATTTGATACACACAAGGTATTCCTCCGATGTCAGGGAGTTGCATGATCTCATGGTCATAGGAACAGATACTTGACATGCAGAAAACAATAGCAATAAACCGACACGATCATATGCTACGTTTATAGTTTGGGTCTTGTCCATCACATCATTCTCCTAATGATGTGATCCCGTTATCAAATGACATCTTATGTTCATGGCTAGGAAACCTTCACCATCTTTTGATCAACGAGCTAGTCAACTAGAGGCTTACTAGGGACACAGTGTTGTCTATGTACCCACACATGTATTTGAGTTTCCAATCAATACAATTATAGCATGATAATAAACGATTATCATGAACAAGGAAATATAATAATAACTAATTTATTATTGCCTCTAGGGCATATTTCCAACAGTCTCCCACTTGCACAAGAGTCAATAATCTAGTTCACATCACTATGTGATTTACATTATAATGAATCGAACACCCATGCAGTTTTGGTGTTGTTCATGTTTAGCCCTTGGAAGAGGTTTTGTCGTCGGATCTGCAACATTCAGATCCGTGTGTACTTTGCAAATAGTTATGTCGTCCTCCTTGATGTAATCGCGGATGTAATTGAAACGTCGCTTTATGTGTCTGGTCCTCTTGTGAAATCTTGGTTCCTTGGCTAGAGCAATGGCACCAGTATTATCACAAAACAGAGTCATTGGGTTAAGCGCACTAGGCACTACTCCAAGATCTGTCATGAACTCCTTCATCCAGACACCTTCCTTCGCCGCCTCCGAGGCAGCGATGTACTCCGCTTCGCATGTAGAATCAGCTACCACGCTTTGCTTGGAACTGCACCAGCTAACCGCACCCCCATTAAGAATAAATATGTATCCGGTTTGTGACTTAGAGTCATCCGGATCAGTGTCAAAGCTTGCATCGACGTAACCCTTTACGACGAGCTCTTGATCACCTCCATAAACGAAAAACATGTCCTTAGTCCTTTTCAGGTACTTCAGGATATTCTTGACCGCCGTCCAGTGTTCCATTCCTGGATCACTTTGAAACCTTCCGACCATACTTATGGCAAGGCTGACATCGGGTCTTGTGCACAGCATTGCATACATGATAGAGCCTATGGCTGAAGCATAGGGGATGACACTCATCTTTTTTCTATCTTCTGCAGTCACTGGGCATTGAGTTTTACTCAACTTCACACCTTGCAAAACAGGCAAGAACCCCTTCTTGGACTGATCCATTTTGAACTTCTTCAAAATCTTATCAAGGTATGTGCTTTGTGAAAGTCCTATTAAACGTCTTGATCTATCTCTATAGATCTTGATGCCTAATATGAAAGCAGCTTCTCCTAGGTCCTTCATTGAAAAACTCTTGTTCAAATATTCCTTCATGCTTTCCAACATTTCTATATTGTTTCCAATCAGTAATATGTCATCCACATATAATATTAGAAACGCTATAGAGCTCCCACTCACTTTCTTGTAAATACAAGCTTCTCCGTAAACTTGTATAAACTCGAACGCTTTGATCACCTCATCAAAGCGAAGATTCCAACTCCGAGATGCTTGCACCAGTCCATAAATGGATCGCTGGAGTTTGCAAACTTTGTCAGCATTCTCTGGATCGACAAAACCTTCTGGTTGCATCATATACAACTCTTCCTTAAGGAAACCGTTAAGGAACGCTGTTTTGACATCCATCTGCCAAATTTCATAATCGAAAAAGGCAGCTATTGCTAACATGATTCTGACGGACTTAAGCATCGCTACGGGTGAGAAGGTCTCATCGTAGTCAACTCCTTGAACTTGTGAAAAACCCTTTGCCACAAGTCGAGCTTTATAGACGGTGACATTACCGTCTGCGTCCGTCTTCCTCTTAAAGATCCATTTGTTCTGAATGGCCTTACGCCCTTCAGGTAATACTTCCAAAGTCCACACTTTGTTTTCATATATGGATCCCATCTCGGATTTCATGGCCTCTAACCACTTCTCGGAATCCGGGCCCATCATCGCTTCTCCATAGCTCGTAGGTTCATCGTTGTCTAACAACATGACCTCTAAGACAGGGTTGCCGTACCACTCAGGAGCAGTACGCGTCCTTGTCGACCTACAAGGTTCGGTAGCAACTTGATCCGAAGCTTTATGATCATCATCAACTTCCTCTTCAGCTGATGTAGGCTCTATAGAAACATCTTTCTGCGCTGCGCTACTCTCAGGTTGAAGTAAAGGTTCAACAACCTCATCAAGTTCTATCTTCCTCCCACTCAATTCTTTCGAGAGAAACTCTTTCTCAAGAAATGTTCCGTTTTTAGCGACAAACACTTTGCCTTCGGATCTGAGGTAGAAGGTATACCCAACTGTCTCTTTTGGGTATCCTATGAAGAAGCATTTCTCCGCTTTGGGTTCCAGCTTTTCAGGCTGAAGCTTTTTGACATAAGCATCGCATCCCCAAACTTTAAGAAACGACAGCTTTGGCTTCTTGCCAAACCAAAGTTCATATGGCGTTGTCTCAACGGATTTCGATGGTGCCCTATTTAAAGTGAATGCAGCTGTCTCTAATGCATAACCGCAAAACGATAGTGGCAAATCGGCAAGAGACATCATAGATCGCACCATATCCAATAAGGTTCGATTACGACGTTCGGACACACCATTACGCTGTGGTGTTCCAGGCGGTGTCAGTTGTGAAACAATTCCACATTGTCTTAAGTGACTGCCAAACTCATAACTCAGATATTCTCCTCCTCGATCAGATCGTAGGAATTTAATCTTCTTGTTACGATGATTCTCAACTTCACTCTGAAATTGCTTGAACTTTTCAAACGTTTCAGACTTGTGTTTCAGTAAGTAAATATACCCATATCTACTTAAGTCATCAGTGAAGGTGAGAATGTAACGATAACCACCGCGCGCCTCAATGCTCATCGGACCGCACACATCAGTATGTATGATTTCCAACAAGTCACTTGCCCGTTCCATTGTTCTAGAGAACGGCGTTTTAGTCATCTTGCCCATGAGGCATGGCTCGCATGTGTCAAGTGATTCAAAATCAAGTGACTCCAAAAGTCCATCAGCATGGAGCTTCCTCATGCGTTTTACGCTAATATGACCTAAACGGCAGTGCCACAAGAAAGTGGTATTATCATTATCAATTCTACATCTTTTGGCATCAATGTTATGAACATGTGTATCATTACTATCGAGATTCAATAAGAATAAACCCCTCACATCAGGTGCATGACCATAAAAGATATTACTCATATAAATAGAACAACCATTATTCTCGGATTTAAATGAGTAACCGTCTCGCAATAAACAAGATCCAGATATAATGTTCATGCTTAACGCAGGCACCAAATAACATTTATTCAGGTTCATCACTAATTCCGATGGTAATCGAAGAGCGAGCGTGCCGACGGCGATCACATCAACCTTGGAACCATTTCCCACGCGCATCGTCACTTCGTCCTTTGCCAGCCTCCGTCTATTCCGCAGTTCCTGTTTTGAGTTGCAAATATGAGCAACTGCACCGGTATCAAATACCCAGGCACTACAACGAGAGTTGGTAAGGTACACATCAATAACATGTATATCATATATACCTTGTTTGTTGTTGGCCGCCTTCTTGTCAGCCAAATACTTGGGGCAGTTCCGCTTCCAGTGTCCAGTTCCCTTGCAATGAAAGCACACAGTTTCTGGTTTGGGTCCAGCCTTGGGTTTCTTCACGGGAGGAGCAACTGCTTTGCCACTCTTCTTGGAGTTACCCTTCTTACCCTTGCCATTTTTCTTAAAACTAGTGGTTTTATTGATCATCAACACTTGATGCTCCTTCTGAATTTCAGACTCAGCGGCTTTCAGCATCGCAAACAGCTCGGCGACTGACTTGTTCATCCCGTGCATGTTATAGTTCAACACGAAGCTCTTGTAGCTAGGTGGCAATGATTGAAGAACTCTGTCAGTGATAGCCTCTGGCGGAAGGGGCATCCCCAATTCAGCCAGACGGGTGGAGTACCCAGACATTCTGAGTATGTGATCACTGATAGACCCGTTCTCCTCCATCTTGCAAGCATAGAACTTATCGGAGATCTCATACCTCTTGATCCGGGCATTCTTCTGAAAGATAAACTTCAACTCCTGGAACATCTCATATGCTCCATGACGTTCAAAACGTCTTTGAAGTCCCGGTTCTAAGCCATACAATATTGCACATTGAACTATTGAGTAATGTTCAGAACGAGCCTGCCAGGCGTTCGCAACGTCTAGAGACTCAACTGGAGCGGGTGGATCACCAAGCGGTGCATCAAGGACATAAGCCTTCTGGGAAGCCGTAAGGATAATCCTTAGATTACGGGCCCAGTCCACAAAGTTACTTCCATCATCTTTCAACTTAGCTTTCTCTAGGAACGCATTAAAATTCAGGGGTGCTACTGCGCGAGCCATGATCTACAACATAAATATAGCAAAGACAACTTAGACTATTGTTCAAGATAATGAGTTTAGTTAAACATATTACTTAAAAACTCCCACTCAAATTGACATCCCTCTGGTCATTCGAGTGTAACATGATCCAAATCCACCAACTCAAGTCCGATCATCACGTGAGTTGAGGTGGTAACTCATAGCGATAAAGTAAAGCAAAACGGCGAAAATAATTAAAGACAACTCTATGGCTCCTGCCAGTTGCCGTACTCATCGACATGCAAGTCATGATATTCTATACAACACATGATCATCTCATACATCACATATATCTCATCATGTAATTGGCCATATCACATCACAACATACCCTGCAAAAACAAGTTAGACGTCCTCTAATTGTTGTTGCAAGTTTTACGTGGCTGCTACGGGTTTGCAAGAACCGTTCTTACCTACGCAAAACCACAACGTGGTGTAGTGATTGCTTTTTGATCTTCTAAAAGAACCCTCTTCATTGAAATCGATTCAACAAAAGTGAGAGTGACAGACACCCGCCAGTCACCTTTATGCAACGAGTGCACGTAGCGGTGAAACCTGTCTCACGTAAGCGTACGCGTAATGTCGGTCCGGGCCGCTTCATCTCACAATACCGCTGAATCAAGTATCAACTAGTAACGGCAAGCAATATGTATACACCCACGCCCACAACTCGTTTGTGTTCTACTCGAGATCTCATCTACGCATAGACCTAGCTCAGATGCCACTGTTGGGGAACGTTGCATGGGAAACAAAAATTTTCCTACGCACACACAAGATCTATCCATGGTGATGAGCATCTACGAGAGGGAGAGTGAATCTACATACCCTTGTAGATCGCTAAGCGGAAGCGTTAAGAAACGCGGTTGATGTAGTCGAACGTCTCCGCGATCCAAATCGCAAGTCGTCCCTCGATCCGATCACGAACTAGTGCCGAACGGACGGCACCTCCGCGTTCAACACACGTACGGCTTGATGACGCCTTCAGCTCCTCGATCCAGCGAGCGATGATGAAGCAGCAGATGAGTTCCAACAGCACGACGGCGTGGTGATGGTGGTGAGGAATAATCTCTGCAGGGCTTCGCCAAGCACTACGGAGATTATGACGGGAGAAACTAGAGGGTTAGGGTTGCCGGCACACGGCTTGGGAAATCTTGATGTCTCCCGTGTGCTAGCCCTGCCCCTCTATTTATATGTTGAGCCCCGGGGTCTAAACTTGGAGAGAAAGCCTCCACAAGGTCGGTTTTGCCCGCACAAGGTCGGTTTGGCCCGCACGGAAAGAGTCTAACTCGGATTCCAGCAGTATCGCGTACAAGCGGTAGTACCGCTCACGAGCGGTAGTACCGCTTGAGCGGTAGTACCGCTTCACACAAGCGGTAGTACCGCTTACGCGGTAGTACTGCCTTACCAGTGGTAGTACCGCTTAAGGCAGCAGCAAAACTTCCTTTTGCACTTTCCAATACCTCGTGGGCTTTACCCCTTTGGCTCATATAAAGTGTTGCTGCACCCGAACACTTCGGTAAACATCCGGAACCCCTTCCGGTGAATTCCGGAACCCTTCCGGAGATCAAAACACTATTATCACATATATCAATCTTTACCTCTGGACTCTTCCGGAGATCCTCGTCATGTCCGGGATCTTATCCGGGACTCCGAACAACCTTCGGTCACCAACAAAATAACTCAACTATACTAATCGTCACCAAACGTTAAGTGTGTAGACCCTGCGGGTTCGAGAACTATGTAGACATGACCGAGACACCTCTACGATCAATAACCAATAGCGGGACCTGGATGCCCATATTGGCTCCTACATATTCTACGAAGATCTTTATCGGTCGAACCTCTATGTCAAGGATTCAGTTAATCCCGTATGCTGTTCCCTTTGTTCTTCGGTATGTTACTTGCCCGAGATTCGATCGTCGGTATCTCTATACCTAGTTCAATCTCGTTACCGGCAAGTCTCTTTACTCGTTCCGTACTACAAGATCTCATGGCTAACACTTTAGTCACATTGCTTGCAAGGCTCATTGTGATGTTGTATTACCGAGTGGGCCCTGAGATACCTCTCCGTCACACGGAGTAAAAAATCCCAGTCTTGATCCATGCCAACCCAACAGACACCCTCGGAGATACCTGTAGAGCATCTTTATAGTCACCCAGTTACGTTGCGACGTTTGATACACACAAGGTATTCCTCCGATGTCAGGGAGTTGCATGATCTCATGGTCATAGGAACAGATACTTGACATGCAGAAAACAATAGCAATAAACTGACACGATCATATGCTACCTTTATAGTTTGGGTCTTGTCCATCACACCATTCTCCTAATGATGTGATCCCGTTATCAAATGACATCTTATGTTCATGGCTAGGAAACCTTCACCATCTTTTGATCAACGAGCTAGTCAACTAGAGGCTTACTAGGGACACAGTGTTGTCTATGTACCCACACATGTATTTGAGTTTCCAATCAATACAATTATAGCATGGATAATAAACGATTATCATGAACAAGGAAATATAATAATAACTAATTTATTATTGCCTCTAGGGCATATTTCCAACACCCACGAGGCACCAGGGCGCGCCTGCCCCCCCCCCCCGCGGCGCGCCCTGGTGGCTCGTGGCCACCTCCTGGGTCTTCTGGCCTCCTCCCGAAGCTTCTAGTGTTTGTTATGTCCAGGAAAAAATCTCCAAAAAAATTCGTTGCATTTTGGACTTCGTTTGGTATTGATATTCTGTAAAACCAAAAACAGGCAAAAAACAGCAACTGGCACTGGGCACTAAGTTAATAGGTTAGTCCCAAAAACTGATATATAATTGCTATAAATGTATATAAAAACATCCAAGATTGATAATATAACAGCATGGAACAATCAAAAATTATAGATACGTTGGAGATGTATCAGCATCCCCAAGCTTAATTCCTGCTCGTCCTCGAGTAGGTAAATGATAAAAACAGAATTTTTGATGTGGAATGCTGCCTATCATATTCATCATATATTCTTTTCTTTTATAGCATGGACATTTGGACTTGAATGATTCAAAGCAATAGTCTATAATTTGACATGAAGATATAAATACTCAAGCATACTAACAAGCAACCATGCCTTTCAAAATATCAATGCTAAAGAAAGTTATCCCTAGCCCATTATGCTCAATCATTGACCCATTCATGAAACACACTCAAATATTAGCTACATCCAATGCACAAGTATGACAATAGTGCTCTCTAGTTGGTGGTTTTATAAAAGAAGATGGAGACTCAAAGTAAAAATAAAAATTGCATAAAAGTAAATAGATAGGCCCTTCGCAGAGGGAAGCAAAGATTTGCTAATGTGCCAGAGCTCAAAGCTTAAATTAGAGAGATGGAAATATTTTGAGAGGCATGCTTTTCCTGTCAATGAAAACGACCGAGAATTCCCAATATCTTCCATGCTAGACACATCATAGGCGGTTCCCAAACAGAAAGTAAAGTTTATTTCCTTTCCACCATTCTTTCACAATCCATGGCTAGCCGCATCCACGGGTGCCCTCCATACCAATACTTTCCAAGGAATTTTGTTGTTATTAATTTTTGATTCATTGTGGGACTGGGCATCCCTATTAATAGCCACTCTCTCGTGCAATGACAAGTGAATAAACACTCATCGTGAGAATAACACACCCAGCATGGAAAATAATGGCCACACCCTGCCGCTTCATGAGCAGTACAGGCACACAAAACGGAAAAATTATTTTGAAAATTAGAGTTGGCACACGCAAATTTACTTGGAACGGCATTGAAATACCGCATATAGGTAGATATAGTGGACTCATTTGGCACAACTTGGGTTTATGGATTTTGGATGCACAAGCAGTATTTCCGCTTAGTACAAATGAAGGCTAGCAAATAGATTGAGAAGCAACCAACCAAAAAACGAAAACGGTCATAAACATGCATTGAACATAACTAACACCGAATAATGCACCATAAGTAGGATATAATTTCTTTGCATAACTATTGACTTCATGTGCATGCATAGGGAATCACAAAGCTTAACACGAATATTCTTACTAAATCACAATTACTCACTAACATGACTCACTATCATCATCTCCATATCGCAAAACTATTGCAAGGAATCACACTTATCATATCCAATGATCTATATGAAAGTTTGTATTATATCCCTGTTGAATATTCATCACTTTGGGACCAAATTCATATCTTGTGCAAATTACCATTACTATCATCAACTCTCAAAAAGATTTAAGTGAAGCATGAGAGTGCAAATATTTCTTCAAAATTTTCATCTTATCAGCTCTCAAAATAATATAAGTGAAGCATGAGAGTTTATTTCTTCAAAATTTTAATCTTCTCAACTCTCAAAATAATATAAGTGAAGCATGAGAGTTTATTTCTTCAAAATTTAGCCACCACCGTGCTCAAAAAGATTTAAGTGAAGCACTAGAGCAACTGCCTAGCTCAAAAAAATTAAGTGGAGCACATAGAGTATTCTAACAAATTATGATAACGTGTGGCTCTCTCAAATTGGTGTGTCCAGCAAAGATGATTGTGACAAACTAAAAAGCAAACAAAGCAAAGACTCATATAATACAAGACGCTCCAAGCAAAACACATATCATGTGACGAATTAAAATATAGCTCCAAGTAAAATTACCGATGGTTGGTAGAAGAAAGAGGGGATGCCTTCCGGGGCATCCCCAAGCTTAGAAGCTTGAGTCTTCCTTGAATATTACCTTGGGGTGCCTCAGGCATCCCCAAGCATAGGCTCTTGCTACTCCTTATTCCTTCATCCATCGTGATCTCACCCAAAACTTGAAAACTTCAATCACACAAAACTCAACAAAACCTTCGTGAGATCCGTTAGTATAACAAAACAAATCACTACTTTAAGTACTGCTGCAAACCCATTCATATTTTATTTTTGCATTATAACTACTGTATTCTAACTTCTCCATGGCTTATACCCCCCGATACAATCCATAGTTTCATCAAAACAAGCAAGTAGTGCATCAAAAACAGAATCTGTCAAAAACAGAATAGTCTGTAGCAATCTATTTAAAATCCATACTTCTGCAACTCCAAAAATTCTGAAAAATTAGGAAAACGTGGTAAATTAATATACCAATACTGTGTAAAAATTTCAGAATTTTTTGATTCTCCAGTACAGAACCAAAATTCTAGCACTGGACGCAAAACTTTCTGTTTTCCAAACAGCATCAATTATACTATCTTCCAAATCATCCTAAAGGCTTTACTTGGCACAAACACTAATTAAAAACGCAAAAACTCAATGATAACAGTAGCATAAATATGAAAACACAAAATAACAGAAAAAATATAAAATTTTATTTTATTCATTGGGTTGCCTCCCAACAAGCGCTAGTGTTTTATGCCCCTAGCTAGGCATAATGCATAGTTTCAAGTGTTGTCATCTTTCAAGTTGATTCCATAAGTGGCCCTCATAATGGATTCATATGGTGCTTTAATTATTTTTCTAGGGAAATGCTCCATACCCTTTTTCAATGGAAACTGAAATTTTATATTCCCTTCTTTCATGTCAATAACGGCACCTATGGTTCGTAAGAACGGTCTACCAAGTATTATTGGGCAAGAAGGATTACATTCAATGTCAAGTATAATAAAATCAACGGGCACATAGTTACTATTTGCAAGAATAAGAACATCATTAATTCTTCCCAAAGGCTTTTTAATAGTGGAATCCACAAGATGCAAATTAAGAGAACATTCAACTATATTGGTAAAACCTAGCACATCACATAGAGATTTTGGAATTGTTGAAACGCTAGCACCCAAATCACATAAAGCATTGCACTCATAATTTTTAATTTTAACTTTAATGGTGGGTTCCCATTCATCATATAATTTTCTAGGAATTGAAATTTCTAGTTCTATCTTTTCTTCTAACGCTTTCATCATTGCTTCTACGATGTGTTTAATTAGTAAAAGCCTTGTTTTGCTCATAAGCGTTGGGTGAATTTAACATAGATTGTAACAAAGAAATGCACTCAATCAAGGAACAATTATCATAATTAAAATCTTTATAATCCAAGAGAGTGGGCACATCGCTATTTAAAGTTTTTACCTCTCCAAACCCACTTTTTGCAATTTTCTTATCAAGAGTTTCACCCTCCAAATTATGGGGACGCTCTTTAGCTAAAGTTGACTCTTATTCAGTCCCATTTTCATCAAGTCTAATTTTGCTAAACAAAGAATCAATAGATGAAACACCAATCATTTTAATATCCTCATCATTACTACGATAGAAACTGGGAGGAATCGCTTTTTCTAAAAATTCTCGTTTAGCCTTTAGCATGGCGGTTCTTTTCTAACTCTCATCCATAGAGACATATAAAGCTTTAATCGATTCATTAATATCAATTTTGGGTGGCAAAATTTTAGTCTTAAGATTTTCCACATCATCAACAATTCTATCAACGCTCCTACACATATCATCAAGTTTACTCAATTTTTCTTCTTTCGTAGTGTTGAAAACTTTTTGAGCATTAATAAATTATTTAATATTATTTTCAAGATCAGAGGGCATCCTATTATTATTGTTGTAAGGATTACCATAGGAATTGCCATAACTATTAGAAGAATTTCCAGGAAACGGTCTAGCATTGAAATTACCTCTATAAGCATTATTATTAAAATTGTTTCGCGAGACAAAATTCACATCAATGGCATCATTATTTTGCCCAATCAAAGTGGACAATGGCACATCATTAGGATCAATATGAGTATCTTTACTAGAAACCAATTTCATAAGCGCATCTACTTTATCACTCAAAGTATTAATTTCTTCAACAAAATTCACCTTTTTACTAGTGGGAACTCTTTCAGTATGCCATTGTGAATAATTTTCCATAATATTATCTAGCAATTTAGTAGCTTCCCCCAAAGTAATTTCCATAAAAGTACCACCTGCGGTGGAATCTAAAAGATTTCTAGAGGCAAAATTTAATCCCGCATAAATTTTTTGTATGATCATCCATAAATTTAAGCCATGAGTAGGGCAATTTCTTATCATTAATTTCATCCTATCCCAAGATTGGGCAACATGTTCATGATCAAGTTGCTTAAAATTCATAATTTGATTTCTTAGGGAAATAATTTTCGCAGGAGGAAAATACTTAGTAATAAAAGCAACTTTACACCTATCCCAAGAATCGATACTATTTCGTGGTAAAGATGAAAACCAAATTTTTGCACGATCCTGCAATGAAAATGGGAATAATTTTAATTTCACAATATCATTATCCACATCTTTTTTCTTTTGCATAGCACACAATTCTACGAAAGTGTTAAGATGGGATGCAGCATCTTCATTAGGACTACCAGAAAATTGTTCTTTCATAACAAGATTTAGCAAGGCGGCATTAATATCACAAGTCTCCGCACTAGCGGTGGGAGGAGCAATTGGAGTACTAATAAAATCATTATTATTAGTATTGGAAAAATCGCACAATTTTGTATTTTCTTGAGACAGCGTGACTACGCAAACGAGATAACAAGCAAGCAAACAAGCAAACAAGAAAAAGGCAAACAAAATATATTTTTGTATTTTTGTAAAAACTTTTTAGAAGTGGGGGAGATGAAAATGAGAGGCAAATAAAATAAATGCAAGGAGATGAGAGTTTATGCAAAGGTACTTGATAGATGTTGATGATGTCTCCCCGGCAACGGCGCCAGAAATTCTTCCTGCTACTTGTAGCTTGCGTTGGTATTTTCCCCGAAGAGGAAGGGATGATGCAGCACAGTAGTGGTAAGTATTTCCCTCAGTTATGAAACCAAGGTTATCAATCCAGTAGGAGAATCATGCAACACCTCATTAGCAGTACCTGCACACAAACAACAAATCCTTGCACCAACGCAAACGAGAGGTTGTCAATCCCTCGGCGGTAAATTGCAAGATTAAATTGTATGGTGATAGATAGATAGATTAAACAAAAAACAAAATAAAATAAAGAAAGAAAAAGTGCAACAAGTATTTTTAGGGTTTTAGTATATGATTTAGGTAGACCCGGGGGCCATAGTTTTCACTAGAGGCTTCTCTCAAGAAAATAGCATACGGTGGGTAGACAAATTACTGTTGGGCAATTGATAGAAAAGCAAATAATCATGATGATATCCAAGGCAATGATCATGTATATAGGCATCATGTTTGAGACAAGTAGACCGACTCCTGCCTGCATCTACTACTATTACTCCACACATCGACCGCTATCCAGCATGCATCTAGTGTATTAAGTCCATAAAGAACGGAGTAACGCCTTAAGAACAATGTCATGATGTAGACAAAGTAAACTCACGCATGAATAAACCCCATATTTTTACCCTTAATAGCAATGATACATACGTGTCATGTCCCTTTCTGTCACTGGGATTGAGCACCGCAAGATCGAACCCATTACAAAGCACCTCTTCCCATGGCAAGATAAATCAATCTAGTTGGCCAAACCAAATCAATAGATCAGAGAAGAAATACGAAGCTAAAATAATCATGCATAAAAGAGACCAGGGAAGACTCAAATAATATTCATGGATAATCTTATCGTAAACTCACAATTCATCGGATCCCAACAAACACACCGCAAAAAGTGATTACATCGGATAGAACTCCAAGAACATCGAGGAGAACATTGTATTGAAGATAAAAAAGAGAGAAGAAGTCATCTCGCTACTAACTATGGACCCGATGGTCTGTGGTAAACTACTCACGCATCATTGGAAGGGCAGCAAGGTTGATGTAGAGCCCCTCAATGATCAATTCCCCCTCCGGCGGAGTACCGGAGAAGGCCTCCAGATGGGATCTCTCGAGAACAGAAACTTGAGGCGGCGGAAAAATTATTTTGTGGACTCCTCTATTGGTTTCCCGATTTTTGGGAATTTATAGTGGTGGAATTATGTCAAATAGTCAGAGGTGGGCCCACGAGGCACTAGGGCGCGCCTGCCCCCCCAGGCGTGCCCTGGTGGCTCGTGGCCACCTCCTGGCTCTTCTGGCCTCCTACCAAAGCTTCTAGTGTTTTCTATGTCCAGAAAAAAATCTCCAAAAAGTTTCGTGGCATTTGGACTTCGTTTGGTATTGATATTCTGTAAAACCAAAAACACTCAGAAAACAACAACTGGCACTGGGCACTAGTTAATAGGTTAGTCCCAAAAAATGATATATAATTGATGTAAATGTATATAAAAACATCCAATATTGATAATATAATAGCATGGAACAATCAAAAATTATAGATACGTTGGAGACGTATCAAGCTCTAAGTGATATACCGATAGATTGTAGACGAAAGAGGGGATGCCATCCGGGGCATCCCCAAGCTTAGACGCTTGGGTATTCCTTGAATATTACCTTGGGGTGCCTTGGGCATCCCCAAGCTTAGTGTCTTGCCACTCCTTATTCCTTCATCCATCGTGGTCTCACCCGAAACTTGAAAACTTCAGCACACAAAACTCAACAGAAACCTCGTGAGATCCCTTAGTATAAAAAATAAATCTTAAACTTTAGGTATTGTTGTAAATTGATTCATATTTAATATTGGCATAATGATACTGTACTCCAACTTCTCCATGACTCATACCCCCCGATACAATCCATAGATTCATCAAAATAAGCAAACTTGTGCAACAAAAACAGAATCTGTCTAAAACAGAACAGCCTGTAAAGATATATTTAAAACCATATTTCTGTAAATCCAAATATTCCAAAAAATTAGGACAACGTAAAAAATTCATATATCAATACTGTGTAAAAAATTCAGATTTTTAGCACGCTCCAGTACAGAGCCAAAAATCCAGCACTGGACTCAAAACTTTTGTTTTCAAATAGCATCAATTATACTATCATCCAAATCATCCCAAAGGCATTACTTGGCACAAACACTAATTAAAAGATAAAAATCACAATCATAACAGAAGATAAAATTGTGTTTGCGCACAAAAAGTAAAAAATCAAAAATAAAGATAACTATTGGGTTGTCTCCCATCAAGCTCTTTCTTTATAGCCACTAAGATAGGCTTTGAGATTTAATGATGCTCACATAAAAGATAAGAATCGAAGCACAAACAAAGCATCATATAGCATGTAACTAACATATTTAAGTCTAACACACTTCCTATGCATAGGAATTTTATAAGCAAACAAATTATCAAGACAAGAAGTATCTAGCATATGCAAGGAAGAAGGACAAAACATTAACAATTTGAAATTCAAGAGGTAATTGAGTAACATGAAAATTTCTACAACCATATTTTCCCCTCTCATAATAATTACATGTAGGATCATAGTCAAATTCAATAATATAGCTATCATATAAAATATTCTCTTCATGATCCACATGCAAAAAATCTTATAATCTTCCAAGATAGAGAGATTAACATCAACTAAAGTCATGACCTCTCCAAACCCACTTTTATCAAAAAATTCATAAGATTGATAATTCTCCAAAGTTGACGCTCTTCCTAACCCACTTTCAATATTATTATCAATAACATATTATCATGAGGCTTAAATAAATTTCCAAGATCATACGAAGCATTATCACCCCAATCATGATCATTGCAATAAGTAGTGGACATAACAAAATTGTCATCCCCAAGCTTGTAGTTTTGCATATCATTAACACAATTGTCATTAATAGAATTTATAATAGCATCATTGCAATCATGCTTTTCATTCAAGGAGCTACCATGAATCAATTTATAAACTTCTTCTTTTAGCACTTCATCACAATTTTCATATTCATGATTTTCAAGCAAAACTTCATAAAGATAATCAAGTACACCGAACTCACTAGCAATTGGTTCATCATAATTGGATTGTTTGAAAATATTAGCAAGTGGATGAGGATCCATAAGTCTATATTTTTATTTTCATTGAGTCACACAATTTTAGCAAGCAAACGAGCAAACAAATATTTTTGTGTTTTTGTAAATTGTTTTAGAAGTGGGGGAGATGAAAACGAGAGGCAAATGCGAATAAAAAGGAAAATGAAAATAAGAGCAAGTAGATGGTAGTTTATGCGAAGGTACTTGATAGGTTTTGGTGATGTCTCCCCGGCAACGGCGCCAGAAATTCTTCCTGCTACTTGTGAACTGCGTTGAGATTTCCCCGAAGAGGAGAGGATGATGCAGTACAGTAGAGATACGTATTTCCCTCAGTTAAGAACCAAGGTTATCAATCCAGTAGGAGAATCACACAGAACCTCGTTAGCAGCACCTACACACACAAAAGCAAATACTTGCACCCAACGCAAGCAAGAGGGTTGTCAATCCCCTTGGCAGTTACTTGCAAGGATTAATTCTGATAGTGATAGATAGAAAAGTAAATTGCAAAATAAAAGAAAGGAAATAAAATTGCAGCAAGGTATTTTTGGATTTTAATATATGATAAAAGTAGACCCGGTGGACATAGTTTTCACTAGAGGCTTCTCTCACGAACGCATAGCATACGGTGGGTAAACAAATTACTGTTGGGCAATTGACAGAAAAGCGCATTGTTATGACGATATTCAAGGCAATGATCATGTATATAGGCATCACGTCCGAGACAAGTAGACCGACTCCTGCCTGCATCTACTATTATTACTCCACCCATCGACCGCTATCCAGCATGCATCTAGGGTATTAAGTTAATGAAAACAGAGTAACGCCTTAAGCAAGATGACATGATGTAGACAAAGTAAACTCAATCAACATGATTAAACCCCATATTTTTATCCTTAATGGCAACAATACAAATACGTGTCTTGTGCCTTTCTGTCACTGGGATATAGAACACCGCAAGATTGAACCCATCACAAAGCACCTCTCCCATTGCAAGATAAATCAATCTAGTCGGCCAAACCAAACGGATAGATTGGAGAGAAATACAAAGCTATTACAATCATGCATAAATATGTTCAAAAAAGACTAAAATATTTCTCATGAATAATCTGATCATAAACCCACAATTCATCGGATCCCAACAAACACACCGCAAAAGAAGATTACATCGAATAGAACTCCAAGGAGATCGAGGAGAACATTGTATTGAAGATCAAAGAGAGAGAAGAAGCCATCTAGCTACTAGACATGGACCCGTAGGTCTATGGTAAACTACTCACACATCATCGGAAAGGCAGCAAGGTTGATGTAGAAGCCCTCCGTGATCGATTCCCCCTCCGACAGAGTACCGGAAAAGGCCTCCAGATGGGATCACGGAAGAACAGAGGCTTGCAGCGGCGGAAAAGTTATTCGAGGTGGCTCTCTGTTGGCTTCCCAATATTTGAGAATTTATAGAAGTGGAATTAGGTCAAACGAAGCCATGAGGGGACCACAAGGCATCAGGCGCGCCCCCTGGGGCCGCGCCCTATTGCCTTGTCACCTCCTCGTGAGGCTTCTGCCTCCTCCCGAAGCTTCCAGGGTCTCTTTTGTCCAGAAAAAATCGTCAAAAAGTTTCGTGGCATTTGGACTTTGTTTGGTACTAATTTCCTGAAAAACCAAAAACAAGCAGAAAACAACATCTGGCAGTAGGCACTGGGCACTAGTTTAATAGGTTAGTCCCAAAAAATGATATAAAATAGCATATTATTGCATATAAAACATCCAAGATTGATATTATAATAGCATGGAACAATCAAATATTATAGATACGTTGGAGACGTATCAATGATACACCGTCTTTGGATCTGTTGCCTCTGGTTGTTTGTGTCGGCGCCTATCTTGGTCGATACGACCCCGCATACGACCGCGGGCGGTCGTATAAAACGCCGTCTTTTACTCTGTTTCGTCTGGAACTTTCTTTTCTTCGAAAATTCCTGCGGGGTTAGTTTCAACACTTGTACTAGGCAAATATTAAGAAGATCTAGCAGTGCAATGGTACCACATATAAAAAAATTGAGCAGACGAAAAATTTCACCTAGTGAAGGCTTAAACCGAACCAACTTTAATAGCAATTCATGCATAGTGCCAAAGAAAAAAAAATATGAATGCAACTATACAAAAAAGACTCAAAACTAATAAAGACTCCTACATACTTTCGGGCTGCCTCCCGACAGCGCTTTCTTTAGAGCCGTATAGCTAGGCTTTGATGCTTCATATATGCACCAGGATCCCAAGGGATATCGACCCGGTGTGTAGTTGGACTTGCCTCCGACCGCTGTTTGGAGCACCTCATAGCAAAGTGCGGCCGAAGTCGTACCTTCTTGCGGTGCATCGGCATCATATATGTGAAGAAGCCCTCGCTCTCAAGCGGAACCGATGCACCGAGCTAGGCATACATGTCTCCTTGTTCTTCTGCAAGGCAATGGTTAGAGACTTCTGAATAAATTTTAATACGTCACCTTGGCTATTGTTATAGGGGAACACTTCATAAAATTCTTCTTGTGGAGCGAATAGTTCAACACTCCCTATAGGTTTCCCCTGCATAAGAAAATTGTCCAAAGAAGCATAGTTGGACTTTAACATATCAAGAGTATTTTCTTCCTCTAGTTTTTCATTATTGCCAACATGATAATTATCATCCTCAATTTGAGGGTGACATTTCTGCATGGGAAGTTTGTTAGCATCAAATTCTTTCAAAGTAGAGTTATCACTATACTCTTATTCCTGTATATCGGAGGGTTCTTTTATCATGAACTCTTTTTCCTCGTGCTTTTCTTCCTCATCCTTCTTCTTCTTCAAAATGATGCTCTTGACAATAGTTATCATACATCCATTTGATTATGGCATCATTGTTGTGGGCTCGAGCAACGTCTTGGATCTCAGCAAATAATATACCTGCACTTTTGCTTACTACATACCGTAGGAATTCCTCGGTCACATTTGTCATATTATTGTTATAATATGCTATCACTTGATCATAAGCATTCGTGCACTGAAAGTCAATGTGCCCGCGAGAACCACAACATAAGCAACGATTTTAATACAAAGAACACATCATAACTACACATGTGTCTACGAATAAATGTAGTTCTTTAGTATCCATGGAAGCAATATCTTTTTCTTGCATTGCTTCATTAAAGAAAGTATTAAGAGTGTGCGAAAAGTAACTCTCATGGGTGGGTGATGAGGGTGGGTGATCAATCCGTTCCTCCTCTTCATTTTCCTCGGCGTTCTTTTTCTCTAGGCACACTTTTTCGTCCAAGATAGCTCGTTCTTTGTCATCCCTATTTGTTTGCTACAAGTTAGTTTGGAGAATATTTAATTCATCTTCCCTTACCCATTCTTGCAGCATACAATCAATATTGGGGGTTGTTTGTTCTTCATCTTGTACATCCCTTTCTTTATTATTCCATGAGTCCTGCAAAAGATTAGTTTCTCCCAAGGCGGTCGCGATCCGCTCTGGTCCATTCTTCACTAATACATTATCACAAAAATTATCCATACAAAAGCAATGAATAGGATGCACCTTCTCATAAATTTTTCTAGCAAAATGCACTTTACCCTTGTATTTATTATTCTACGAAGAATTTCACCGGCACCAACAACAAGTACAAGTTGTATGACTTCCATACTAGCATGAAATTTATCACCACTATTATAAGTTGCTAATATTGGGTCGATACTGTACTCACATTGTTAATTTAGGTGCTCTTCGGATTGGCATTCTTCACATGGTAGAGGGTATGCATCACATATCATTGATGAATAGTTATTCACCAATTTCAACCATTCTTTTATCTTAGCTTCTTTTTCTTCTGCTTTTTTTTATGATAGCCAATTGCTTTGTATTTTCATAGACTATATTCCACTCCTGCAACATATCTTCAATAGACATCTCAGAAGACATGATTAGTAGATTTTTTTCTTTTTGATTGAAGGCAAAAACTGAAAGATAAATAACAACTAATAAAATAAACTATGTGTGAGCGGGGAAGTAATAACCGAGCGCCTTTGCTCCCCGGCAATGGCGCCAGAAAAGCTTGATGACCTACAAGGGCATAGGGTTATTGCAATTCGCGGTAAGTAGAGTATGTCGATCCCACAGGGAGCAGTGTTGCATAGGTAACTACCAATCCTGTAGCTACATCGTCACACACGCGGCTACGTTAACACCCAAAACGTTATCTGGAAATAGTCTATTCGTCGGTTGCTAACGGAATGATAATAACGGTGGTTTTGTCTAAACAACTAAGTGGAGGTAGAAACGTAAATAAAACAATGAATAAAATAATGGGCGACGCTTGAGTAAAAGGCGTTCTTGAGGCGTTCGATATCATTACTACCCGCACGTCCTACGGATACTTAAGCCACTTTTCATGTAGTCTTTTATGGGAGGAGCCTAGTATAGTATACAGAGCTACGCGTAGTCAACCGTATCACGCACGCCACCACCGTTACTCCCCCAATGGGTTACAACAACGATGATTAAGGGTTTCCCCATGGACGCGGCCAATGGGCGGTCTCCGTTATTCCCCTATCGGATTGGTAGAGACGGGATAGGTAGAGGTTACTTCTGTCACGTGGATCCTCCACTTCCCTAGAGATTGCACTGTCACTTGCTTTCTCCGCTCTCTACTTTATCCAATAGTAATATCCTTGTGTCCAAAATTGGCAAATGTTGGATGGTGCACTTCACCCAACATCACGAAGAACATTAACAATACATGAAAAGGTTATTTCATAGCACGCAAAATTATTTGGTGCTAGTACAAACCAGAGTTCATCCTATTCCCCGAGAACTAGTAATTCACTCAAACATGTAGATGGAGTACATAGAGGATAGAGGCAAGTTACAAGCCAACATGATGTTGGAGAAAGAGGAGCATGGTGGCGGCGGTGATGGAGAGGGCACCGGCCCTCCGGTCGGCGCCGGATGTAGGGGGCGCCTCCTCTCCGACTTCTTCTTGTCTTGGCCCTCTCTCTATGGTCGAGTTGCTGCCATGGAGGTGTGGCGACGGCTGATGGAACTTGTGGAGAATGGATATGATGATCTCTGGCGGCTAGGGTTGGAGGTCTTCTTATAGGAGGCCTCCTTGGGTCTCCTTCGTTGATGTAGCATCCTCCCCTTCATCCAAGGGCTCTAGGGGAGCCAAATCCACGCCCAAATGATGCCTTATCTGCCAAGGATCCCATAGGAACAAACCGAGACGAAATTGGAGCAAGATCGAGAAAGTTCTGGCCAATTTACGAAGCTGTCTGGAGATCATACGGGCGCCCATACGAGCGGCTATGCTCGCATGGAAGGCCATCATCCATTCTGGACTTTAAGATCACTTTCGTATTTTGGTTGCCATTTCTTCATACGAACTCCGATTTTAACGTTCTTGAGCTTGTTGGATTGCTAGCAAAAAGCCTTATGCGTCAGTTGCCTTGGATCTCAATTTGGACACTTTAATAAGTGTCAAAAAATCAAATAATCCATAGGGACTTCATCTGGTGCCTGGAACTTCTCCGGTTTGACTCCCAACTTGGTTATTTTGATGTTCCAAGTCCATGAACATGCCAATATACCTACAAAGACCAAAAAACAAAGGAAAACTAATAAAAACTAAATAAAAATAAAAGTTGTGCAATGAACTTGGTAAAACAAATAAACACCGAAAACTATGCATTGGGGACATGTATAAGTGCTAGATGGATATGATATGAGGGATTTTTGCACTAGAATATACTCTAAAAAGTATGCATAAAATCCACTCGTCAGCGGCCAGCGGTGGCGCCGGGCCCATCTGATGGAGCGATCGCTCTGTCATCAGTTCCATCTGACGGATGAATTCCTCGTCCGTCTGAGCGGCCTCCGTGAGGAGGCGCGACTGCTGTTGCGATTGCTGCTCCTGCGGCGGCACCTGCTTCTCCTCATCGCTGGAGGAGATGAAGATCTCCTCCTTGCCGGAGGAGCCGCCGTCATGGATGTCGAGTGGCCCGGAGAGCGAGGGTGGCGGCGCCATGATCCGTTTGACGAAGAACTGCCACCGCCTCCGCCTGCCGGCATGGAGAACCATGTCTTCGGGTTCACCAGAGTTGGAGGTGCTCGAGGAGGAGGAGAGGCTCAGAGAGGAAGTGTGGGTGTGTGCATCACTGGCACATGGCTTAAATAGCCGTGGCCATGAAATACAAAGGGCCGGTCAGCCCTCTTCAATGTGGCGCAGCGGACGGAATTTTCTTTCTCAAGGCGCGGCGTCCGCATTAAAGTGGCAACGCTCAAGAGGTCGCGTCCGTCAGCTCCACCCTCCCGTCCGGTCACGTCGCTTGGCATTAACGTCGGCCATTGCATGCTCTGGGCCAGCATGAATGTGGTGCGGCAAGCAGCGCAGGTGTTGGATGGGAAGCGTGGGAGAGGCGGGAGGTTTTTTTGGGGGGGGGGCATGGTTGTCAGACGCGGGCGTGGCAGCGGTCCGGACGCCCGCAAAGCCACCCAAGTTTGTTTCCGGTTTGCGGGAAAAATCATGTCTAGACCGGTCGGCGGACCGATACAGGCCTGCGTTGGATGGAGAAACATGTCTGGACCGCGCGATGCGGACGGTTGCAGACGGTTTGAGGGTCGGCGTTGGAGATGCCCTTAGGAAGATAGCAATAATCGGAAAAAGCATCGGGCGTTTAATTACTACACCTCTTGAATCCCCAAGGATAGGATCCGTGTTACCGTACTAAACATTTCTGTCACTGGTGTCCATAATAATGATGTCAACTACACAACTTATTCTTGTAGATTCGTGTTGGGCCTCCAAGCGCAGAGTTTTGTAGGACAGTAGCAATTTTCCCTCAAGTGGATGACCTAAGGTTTATCAATCCGTGGGAGGCGTAGGTTGAAGATGGTCTCTC
Organism: Elymus sibiricus; assembly: GCA_039707655.1. Taxonomy (NCBI): domain Eukaryota; kingdom Viridiplantae; phylum Streptophyta; class Magnoliopsida; order Poales; family Poaceae; genus Elymus; species Elymus sibiricus. The sequence goes on along the minus strand of CM077666.1, from coordinate 409,208,583 downwards.
TCAAACAACCCTGCAACCAAATAACAAAGAGTCTCTTGTGTCCCCAACACACCCAATACAATGGTAAATTGTATAGGTGCACTAGTTCCGCGAAGAGATGGTGATACAAGTGTAGTATGGATAGTAGATATAGGTTTTTGTAGTGCGAACAATAAAAAACAGCAAGGTATCAAGTAACAAAAGTGAGCATAAACGGTATTGCAATGCTTAGAAACAAGGCCTAGGGTTCATATTTTTGCTAGTGCAATCTCTCAACAATGCTAATATAATTGGATCATATAACCATCCCTCAACGTGCGATAAAGAATCACTCCCAAGTTCCTATTAGCGGAGAACATAAGATATAAATTGTTTGTAGGGTACGAAACCACCTCAAAGTTATCCTTTCCGATCGATCTATTGAGCCATTCCTATAAGTGTCACAAACAGCCCTAGAGTTCGTACTAAAATAACACCATATGATACACATCAACCAACTCTAATGTCACATAGATACTCCAATGTCACCACAAGTATCCGTGAGTTGATTATACGATATGCATCAAACAACTCCATAATCATATTATTCAATCCACACAAAGAAATCCAAGGAGCTCCCCAAAGTTTCTATCAGAGAAAAGATAATGAAAACGTGCATCAACCCCTATGCATAGATTACCCCAATGTCACCTCGGGAATCCGCGAGTTGAGTGCGAAAACATATATCAAGTGAATCAGTATAATACCCCATTGTCACCACGGGTATTCATATGCAAGACATACATCAAGTGTTCTCAAATCTGAAATATTCAATCCGACAATAACGAAACCTCGAAGGGAAAAGATTCGATTCATCACAATAAGGATAGAGAGGGAAGAAACACCATATGATCCAACTATATTAACAAAGCTCGCGATACATCAAGATCGTGCCATATCAAGAACACAAGAGAGAGAGATCAAACACATAGCTACTGGTACATACCCTCAGCCCCGAGGGTGAACTACTGCCTCCTCATCATGGAGACTACCGGGATGATAAAGATGGCCTCCGGTGATGATTCCCCCCTCCGGCAGGGTGCCCAAAAAGGGCTGTAGATGAGATCGTGGAGGTACAGAGGCTTGCGACGGTGTAAAAACTCATCTAGGTTAACTTTCGGGGGTTTATGAATATATATGATTTTTCAGCGTTGGAATCACGCAAAGAGGTGCCACAGGGGGCCCACGAGGCACCAGGGCTCGCCTGGGGGGGCAGGCGCACCCAGGTGGCTCGTGGGGCCCATGTGTCTCTTCTGCTGCTCTTCCGAAGCTTCCTGGGTCTGTTTCCTTCCAGAAAAAATCGTCAAAAAGTTTCGCTGCATTTGGACTTCATTTGATATGGATTTTCCGGAAAACCAAAAACAAGCAGAAAACAGCAACTGGCACTGGGCACTAGGTCAATATGTTAGTCCATGAAAATCATTTAAAACCCATATAAAAGTGCACCAAAATCATACAAAACTATAATAAACATGGCATGAATACATCATAAATTATAGATACGTTGGAGACGTATCAGCATCCCCAAACTTAATTCCTGCTCGTCCTCGAGTAGGTAAATGATAAAAGAAATAATTTATGAAGTGTGAATGCTAGCATAGTGCTTAAGTTTGATCAATGATACTTTCAATCACTTTTCCTAGCATCATAACAACAACTCTTTCTCATAAAACTCATCATGATAAAGTAGCAATCAATTCACATGTTATGGTTCAAACAATGCAATCTCTTGAAACTTAACAATCTATATTCTTAGTCACCAAACAATTGCAATTCAACTTAATTTCAACAAAGTCTAAGTAAGAGCTCCACATACTCAATTATCATATAGTCTTCGATGATTGCTAGTACTCAAAGCATATTTTTAGAACAAATGGCATCCATTGAACACAGAGAAAGATAGGGGTTTCGTGTTTCGTCTCCCAACTTATTTATCATAGAGATAATTGTCAACAATAATAATTCATGATCAAATATATTTGACTGGCCATATGTGCCTGGATCTTTCCCCACCACATGATGCTTCCCAACTAGAGAATAATTAAGGTTGGAATGATAATAAATACTTATTGACTCTTGCATAGAGGTAAATACACAAAAGTAAAATATAGGCCCTTCGCAGAGGGAAGGAGAGGTTGTCATGCGCTTTTTATTTTTGGATGCACAAGCCCTTAATGCAAAGGAACGTCACGTTATATTGCCCCTTGTGATAGCAACCTTTATTATACAGTCCGTCGCTTTTATTTCTTTACCATCACAAGTTCATACAACGCTTATTTTCCCTTACAATAAAAGATCATACATATTTTAGGAGCAATTTTTATTGCTTTTTGCACCGATGACAACTTACTTGAAGGATCTTATTCAATCCATAGGTAGATATGGTGGACACTCATGGGAAGAAACTGGGTTTAAGGGTTTTTGGATGCACAAGTAGTATCTCTACTTAGTACGAATTTTTGGCTAGCAAAAGATCCTAAGCAAGCACCACATGTTGGAGGATCCATAACAATATAACGTCTATGCAAATATACCCAAACATAACTCATTACGTTGTCTTCCTTGTCCAACTTCAACTAGTTTGCTCAAGTTTGAAAATAATTAATGGGTATTCACAATCATAAAAGATGTCCAAGATAATATATTTATATGTGAAAGTTCTCTTCCTTATACTAATCATTCATGAATTGCTTGTATGACTAATATTGTGATTGTCAAGCTTCAATAGATTTCACTTTCTAACCCAAATGTGAAACTACTACTAGACATGATACAAGCATATGAAGCACATATAATTTCAACTTTATGATATTCAATTCATTCAACAATTTACTCATAGGATATAAATGAAGAACAAGAGTAAATGACAAACTACTCCAAAAAGATATAAGTGAAGACCAAATGAGTAGTTAAGTAAATAGGTAGCTATGTGAGGACTCTCTCTTATTTAAAAATTTCAGATCTTAAGTATTTTATTCAAACAGCAAAGAAAACAAAATAAAATGACATTCCAAGAATAGCACAACTCATGTGAAGAAGGAAAAACTTAGGCTCAACCAAAACTGACTGATAGTTGTTGAAGAAGAAAGGTGGGATGCCTACCGGGGCATCCCCAAGCTTAGATGCTTGCGACTTCTTGAAATATTAATTTGGGATGCCCTGGGCATCCCCAAGCTTGAGCTCTTGTGTCTCCTTAATTCCTCTCATATCACGGTTTCTATAAATCTTAAAATCTTCATCCACACAAAACTCAACAAGAACTCGTGAGATAAGTTAGTATAAATCAACTCAAAACCTTAACATTCTCTACTGTAGCAAATCACTAAAATTATAATTTAACATTGCATACTAAATTCCTCTGCATATTTAATACTCCTATCCTCAAATAGAATCATTAAACAAGCAAACATATGCAAACAATGCAACTATAACAGCAATCTGCCAAAACAGAACAGTCTGTAAAGGGGGATTTAAAATTCATACTTCCCTAACTCCAAAAATTCTGAAAAATTACCACTTGATAGAGAACTCATGCATTATTACCGTGTAAAAATTTCATATTTTTATCATGTTCTGACTATTCAGGAATATTCTGGACATAACAGAAAACTTTCTGTTTTCAAACAGCAACACATGAACTTGCAAACTGAGCATGGTAAAGGCTATAATTGGTATTTTATTGAACTAAAATATACAAAACATGATTATTGATAACATCAAGCAAATATAAACAGAATAAAATGACTCTCCAAGTAAAAATCATATTATGTGACGAATAAAAATATAGCTCCGAGTGAGGTTACCGATAGTGTTGAAGACGAAAGAGGGGATGCCTTCCGGGGCATCCCCAAGCTTAGACGCTTGGGTCTTCCTTGAATATTACCTTGGGGTGCCTTGGTCATCCCCAAGCTTAGGGTCTTGCCGCTCCTTATTCTCCTCATATCGATATCTCACCCAAAACTTAAAAACTTCAGTCACACAAAACTTAACGGAACTTCGTGAGATAGGTTAGTATGATAAAAATAAATCATCCACTTAGGTACTGTCAAGACAAGATTCATAATTTTTATCACATAATGCCTACTGTATTCTATCATTTCCACAATTTATATTACTCAATATAAGCTATGGAAACACTAAAACAAGGAAACTATGCATCGAAAACAGAATCTGTCAAAAACAGAACAACGTGTAGTAAGTGATTTAAAAACCATACTTTTGTACCTCCAAAAATTCTGAAAAATTAGGAAAACATAAAAAAAATGTAAAACAATGCTCTATAAAAATTTCATAATTTTCTCACGCTCCATTACAGAATAGAAATTCCAGCACTGGACGCAAAAGTTTCTGTTTTTGCACAGAATCAAATCAACAAGCATCCACACTATCCCAAAGGCTTTACTTGGCACATTATTGAAATAAAACATATAAAACAAGATTACTACAGTAGATTAATCATGTGAACACACAAAAACAGTAGGTATAAATATTGGGTTGTCTCCCAACAAGCGCTTTTCTTTAATGCCTTTTTACCTAGGCATGATGATTTCAATGATGCTCACATAAAAGTAAAGAATTGAAACACAAAGAGAGCATCATGAAGCATATGACTAGCACATTTAAGCCTAACCCAGTTCCTATGCATAGGGATTTTGTGAGCAAACAATTTATGGGAGCAAGAATCAACTAGCATAGGAAGGCAAAACAAGTGCGACTTCAAAACTTTCAACACATATAGAGGAAACTTGATATTATTGCAACACCTACAAGCATATGATCCTCTATCATAATAATTTTCAGTAGCATCATGAATGAATTCAACAATATAACTATCACATAAATCATTCTTTTAATGATTCACAAGCATAGAATTTTCATTACTCCCCACATAAGCAATTTTCTTCTCATTCATAATAGTGGGAGCAAACTCAAAAAAATAACTATCATGAGATACTTGATTGACATAATCAAATTGAACATTAAAATCATGATGACAAGTTTCATAGTTATCATTATTCTTTATAGCATACATGTCATCACAATAATCATCATAGATAGGAGGCATGTCATCATCATAATAAATTTGCTCATCAAAACTTGGGGGACTAAAAATATCATCTTCATCAAACATAGCATCCCCAAGCTTATGGCTTTGCATATCATTAGCATCATGGATATTAAAAGAATTCATACTAGAAAAATTGCAATAATGCTCATAATTCAAAGATTTAATGCCAAACATTTTATTGAATTCTTCTTCTATCAATTGAGCACAATTTTCCGATTCATCATTTTCACGAAAGACATGATAAAGATGAATAATATGTGGCAACCTCAATTCCATTTTTTTGTAATTTTCTTTGATAAACCAAACTAGTGATAAAACAAGAAACTAAAAGATTCAATTGCAAGATCTAAAGATATACCTTCAAGCACTCACCTCCCCGGCAACGGCGCCAGAAAAGAGCTTGATGTCTACTACACAACTTATTCTTGTAGACTCGTGTTGGGCCTCCAAGCGCAGAGTTTTGTAGGATAGTAGCAATTTTCCCTCAAGTGGATGACCTAAGGTTTATCAATCTGTGGGAGGCGTAGGTTGAAGATGGTCTCTCTCAAACAACCCTGCAACCAAATAACAAAGAGTCTCTTGTGTCCCCAACACACCCAATACAATGGTAAATTGTATAGGTGCACTAGTTCGGCAAAGAGATGGTGATACAAGTGTAGTATGGATAGTAGATATAGGTTTTTGTAGTGCGAACAATAAAAAACAGCAAGGTAGCAAGTAACAAAAGTGAGCATAAACGGTATTGCAATGCTTAGAAACAAGGCCTAGGGTTCATACTTTCGCTAGTGCAATCTCTCAACAATGCTAATATAATTGGATCATATAACCATCCCTCAACGTGTGACAAAGAATCACTCCCAAGTTCCTATTAGCAGAGAACATAAGATAGAAATTGTTTGTAGGGTACGAAACCACCTCAAAGTTATCCTTTCTGATCGATCTATTGAGCCATTCCTATAAGTGTCACAAACAGCCCTAGAGTTCGTACTAAAATAACACCATATGACACACATCAACCAACTCTAATGTCACCTAGATACTCCAATGTCACCACAAGTATCCGTGAGTTGATTATACGACATGCATCAAACAACTCCATAATCATAATATTCAATCCACACAAAGAACTCCAAGGTGCACCCCAAAGTTTCTATCGGAGAAAAGATAATGAAAACATGCATCAACCCCTATGCATAGATTACCCCAATGTCACCTCGGGAATCCGTGAGTTGAGTGCGAAAACATATATCAAGTGAATAAATATAATACCCTATTGTCACCACGGGTATGCATATGCAAGACATACATCAAGTGTTCTCAAATCTGAAACATTCAATCCGACAATAACGAAACCTCAAAGGGAAAAGATTCAATTCATCACAATAAGGATAGAGAGGGAAGAAACACCATATGATCCAACTATATTAACAAAGCTCGTGATACATCAAGATCATGCCATATCAAGAACACGAGAGAGAGAGAGATCAAACACATAGCTACTGGTACATACTTCCTCCTCGGCATGGAGACCGCCGGGATGATGAAGATGGCCTCCGGTGATGATTCCCCCCTCCGGCAGGGTGCCCAAAAAGGGCTGTAGATGAGATCGTGGAGGTACAGAGGCTTGCGGTGGCGTAAAAACTCATCTAGGTTAACTTTCAGGGGTTTCTGAATATATATGATTTTTCAGCGTTGGAATCACGCAAAGAGGTGCCACAGGGGGTCCACGAGGCACCAGGGCGCGCCTGGTGGGGCAGGCGCGCCCAGGTGGCTCGTAGGGCCCCTGTGTCTCTTCTAATGCTCCTCCGAAGCTTCCTGGGTCTGTTTCCTTCCAGAAAAAATCGTCAAAAAGTTTCGCTGCATTTGGACTTCATTTGATATGGATTTTCTGGAAAACCAAAAACAAGCAGAAAACAGCAACTGGCACTGGGCACTAGGTCAATATGTTAGTCCGTGAAAATCATATAGAACCCATAGAAAAGTGCACCAAAATCATACAAAACTATAATAAACATGGCATGAATACTTCATAACTTATAGATACATTGGAGATGTATCAAATAACACTTCACGGTCTCCTTGCCCTTAGCCTCTTTGTGACTCACTCTCCATGATCCTGGTACCTGCAGGGATGAAGAACGCGAACAAGACAAGAGACAACTACAAAGCAATTTTATGCTACACATACGAGACGTTAATTCAAATTACTTCCATCGATCCCTCCAACAAATACATTGGGTTGCAAGGCCCTTGCCTCAACCCACGACCTTACCGAACTACTCACACATGGAGATCAGATTACACGAAGAACTCATCGAAGAACCCATCATGAAGATTGATTGATTGATAATATGTCTTACAATGGATGTCGTATGTGATACACGATTACATTTATGGCTAGATGGCTAAGAACTATGGTGGTGGTGAAGGTTGTGGCTATGAAGATGGGAAATGGCGGCGACCAGGGTTGATGGAGATGACTGCTGTGAAGATGACGATGTGTCGCTTGTTCTGTTGCTCATTTGCCGTCGGGCCTTTTATAAAGCTTGTTCAGGTGGATGAGATGCCTCGGTTGGCATGTCATAAGACCATACTAGTGGGAATGGTCGTATGGAATGTCGTCTTCTGCTCTAGTGCCTCTGCTGCGCCTCCCACTTGATCTCCTCTATCTCCACATTACTCCTTTCCATGTATTGTCTTGATTTCGTCCATAAATAGCCCATTTCCTGTGGAAAAAAAATAAAGATTGGATATTTGGAATCCTTTGCATTCATTAGTCATTAGTGGCAACATCGTAGCGAATATCTCGATTTCAATGAAATATTTTGGTTTAAACTCAGGTTAGAGGATTGTAAAAATAACACTCATCAATTGCCCCAAGCTTAAGCTTGATCGTCCTTGAGCAACATAGAAAGAAATCCAAATATAAGGAACTTAGTTGTTTAAACTGAAATAATGAGATGGTTTTGGTTTACTTACATTTGGTGCGCCTAGATAGCCCTCCGCTTCTTGACCTGAAAACTTAGTATAGTTGTAGCGGTGGCATGGTTATTATGCAAGTGTTAGTGAAGCAAAGATAATGAACTCAAAGCTCTTGCTTAACTAGATAAAATAACATGGTGCTACTTGTGATAGTGTTGGGAGTTCCCCAAAGAGGAAGGGTGATGTAGTATAGTAGCAGATAGTATTTTTCCACACAAACAAGATAAGCGGTACCTGCACACACACACAAAGCAAATGCTTGCACCCAACGAAGGCAAGATGGTTGTCAATCCCCTTGTTCTCACCAATTGCAAGGATTAAATCTGATAGTGGTAGATGTATAAAATAAAATAAATAAAAACAACGAGCAAATTTAGGGTTTTAGTAAATATGGAAAATGGACCTGGGGGGCATAGGTTAATTAGAGGCATCTCTCTCATAAGCATAGCAACGGTGGGTAAACAAATTACTGTTGGGCGATTGACAGAATAGCGCATAGTTATGATGATTCTTCATGGCATAATTAATATATAGGCATTACGTCCGAGACAAGTAGACCGAAATCTGTCAGCATCTACTACTATTACTCCACCCCATGACTGCTATCCAGCATGCATCGCAAGGTATTAAGTTCATAACAAACAGAGTAATGCTTGAAGCAATATGACATTTTTAGACAAAGCAAGATCAAATAATATGTTGGAGCCCCATTGTTTTATCCTTAGTAGCAACAATGCAAATATATGCCTTGCAACTCCTCCTGTCATAGAGTAAGGACACCGCAAGATTGAACCTACTACCAAGCACCTCTCCCACTGAAGATAAATCAATCTAATTGGCCAAAGAAGATGGATAGATCAGAGAGAAATGCAAGGCTATAAAATCACACATAAATAAATCTCAGAAAAGACTCAAATACTTTCACTATAATCATAAACCCACAATCCTTCGGATCCCAACAAACACACCGCAAAAGTTTACATCGGATTGATCTCAAATGAGATCATTGTATTGAAGATCAAAAGAGAGAGAGATAGAGAGAGAGAGAGTGAGAAAGCCATCTAGCTACTACTATGGACCCGTAGGACCTGTGGGAACTACTCACACATCATCATGGAGGCAGCAAGGTCGATGAAGATAGCCTCCCCAGTGGTTGCCCCCTCCGACAGAGTACCGAAAAAGGCCTCCAGATGGGATCACGGAAGAACAGAAGCTTGCGGCAGCGATAAAATTGTTTCAGGACCTCCCTTGAGGGTTTCTAGATATATGAGAATTTATAGTGCTAGAATTAGGTCAAACGGAGGCAAAGGGTGCCCACATGGCACTTGGGCGCGCCCTACCCCCCAGGGCGCGTCCCCTGCCTTGTTGCTCCCTCGTACATCTTCTGACCTTCTCCCTAAGCTTCCTGGGTCTCTTTTTGTCCAGAAAAAATCATCAAAAAGTTTCATCGTGTTTGGACTTCGTTTGGTATGGATTTCCTGGAAAACCAAAAACATGTAGAAAACGGGAGCTGGCACTGGGCACTGAGTTAATAGGTTAGTCCATAAAAACAATATAAAATGGCTTAGAAATTATATAAAAGTGATAATATAATATCATGAAACAATCAAAAATTATAGATATGTCAGAGATGTATCAGCATCCCCAAGTTTAATTCTTGCTCGTCCTTGAGTAGGTAAATGATAAAAACGGAATTTTTGATGTGAAATGCTACCTAACATGTCTTAGTCATGTAATTCATTTGCGGTATGAATATTGGGAAGCAATGATTTTATTGATATCAAAACGATAATATGCAAGAATACAAGAAAATAATCATTACCCTTCAAAATAAAGAGTGCTAACGAATGTTATTCCTACTCATTTAATCATATAAGCATGGCATAGCTCTGTCTACCTAACATAAAGTATAAACCATGAGTCACCCCGGTGCCAAACCAAGCAATTGTATCATACTTTTTCTCGCTTCAGATTTTTCAACTCCACTCAATACATGAGCGTGAGCCATGGACTTAGCACTTTGGATGGGAAAGAGAATGATGGTGGGGGTTTATAGGGAAGACAAAAAGTTGAGAAATTCTCGCATCAACTAGGCGGATCGTTAGGCAATGGAGAGGCCTTACAATCGATATCGATGCGAGGAGTAGGGATTGCCATGCAACGGATGCAATAGAGCTATAAGTGTATGAAAGCTTTCTATATGAAACTAAGTGGGTGTGCATCCAACTTGCTTGCTCATGAAGACCTCGAGCATTTGAGGAAGCTTGTCATCGGAATATACAAGCCAAGTTCTATAATATAAAAATCCCACTAGCATATGAAAGTGACAAATCATGGAGACTCTATATATGAAGAACATGGTGCTATTTTGAAGCACAAGTGTGGTAAAAGGATAGTAGCATTGCCCCTTCTCTCTTTTTCTCTCATTTTTTTCTTTTATCATTTTTTAGAACAATATAATGAAGCTCATCCCCACTTTTTTGAGGACTCATTAGTCTCCATCCTTCTTTTCCTCACTGAGACAATGATCTAATAATGATGATCATCACACTTTTATTTACTTACAACTCGATAAACTGAATGGTATGACTACATATGAATGCCTCTGGCAGTGTACCAGCATGTGCAATGATCTGGCGTAACATGTATAATAATGATGAACGGTGGCCTTGCCACAAATATCATGTCAGCTCTATATGATCATGCAAAGCAAAATGACAATGAATGCTCAAGTCATGTGAATGGTAACGATGGAAGTTGCATGGCAATATATCTCAGAATGGCTATGGAAATGCCATAGTCGGTAGTTATGGTGGCTGTTTTGAGGAAGGATATAATAAGGTTTATCTGTGATAGAGTGTATCATATCACGGGGTTTGATGCACCGGCAAAATTTGCACCAAGTCTCGAGGTGAGAACGGGCAATGCACGGTACCGAAGAGGCTAGCAAAATATGGAAGGGTGGAAGTGCTTATAGTCCACAAACTCACATTAGTCATAAAGAACTCATATATTTATTGTGAAAGTTTAGAAGCCCTCGAAGCAAACTACTACTTGCATGCCCCTAGGGAGGAGGTTGGAAGGAGTTAATCATCATGCGCCCCCGATCCGAACAACACAAAGGATATCAATCAAGGATAAATTACGCTCCAACTTCTTGGCCATGCCATGACCGACATTTTGATGAATAGGACATCACGAACCTTAACATCGATATTTTTACTAACCAATGATTATTAACTAGTAAACCTTCATATTATATCCTCAATATCATTAATCAAACACATTATATTCAGTGATCTACATGCTAGTTTTTTATTATACCACCCTTGTATACCTATCATTTTTGGACCAAACATATAACTCATGCAAATTACCACCACCTATTTAACTCTCAGAAAGATATAAGTGAAGCATGAGAGTGCAATTTATTTCTATAAAATATAAGTATCACGGTGCTCAAAAGATAGAAGTGAAGAACATGAGCAATTGCCTTAACTCAAAAGATATAAGTGAAGCATAATGAGCATTCTATAAATTGTGATGAATGTGTGTCTCTCATAATTGGTGTGATCAGAAAACAATGATTCTATAAACAAGCAAACAAATAAAACAAAAACACACGACGCTCCTAGCAAATCACAATCATGTGATGAATAAAAATATAGCTTCGAGTGATATTACCGATAAGTTGGAGACGAAAGAGGGGCTGCCTTCCGGGGCATCCCCAAGCTTAGATGCTTGGATCTTCCTTGAATATTACATTGGGGTGCGTTGGGCATCCCCAAGCTTAGTGTCTTGCCGATCCTTTTTCTTTCATCCATCGTCATCTCACCCAAAACTTGAAAACTTCAATCACACAAAACTCAACAAAACCTCGTGAGACATTAGTGTAATAAAATAATCATTAACTTAGGTACTGTCATAAATAGATTCATAATTGTTCTTGTATAATACCTACTGAATTCTATCGTCTCCATGACTTACACACTTGATACAATCCATAAAAACATCAAAATAAGCACACTATGCAATAAAAATAGTATCTGTCTAAAACAGAACAATACATAATGATGGGATATTTAGTCATACTTCTGTAACTCAAAAATTCTGAACAATTAGGAAAACGTAAAAACATTGCATGGAAGTACTATTAAAAATTTCAGAATTTTACCACGCTCTAGTAGAGAATGTAAATTCATGCACTAGACGCTAAACTTTCTGTTTTTGCACAGAACCAAATAAACAATCATCCACATCAACCTAAAGGCTTTACTTGGCACAAAATCAAAAGAAAAGATACAAACATAGTCGTTACATTAGAAATAATCATGTTCACACACAAAAATAAAAAAAGGAAAATTAATGATAACTATTGGGTTGTCTCCCCACAAGCTCTTTATTTATAGCCATTAAGATAGGCTTGAGATTTTAGTGATGCTCACATGAAAGACAAGAATTGAAGCATAGAGAGAGCATCATATATCATGTACCAAACACATTTAAGTCTAACATACTTTCTATGCATAGCCATTTTATAAATAAATAAATTATCAAAACAAGCAATATCTAGCATATGCAAGAAATAAGAATGCATTAATAGTTTTAACATGAAGAGAGGTAATTTAGTATCATGAATATTTCAATAGCCATACTTCCCTCTCTCAAAATATTTACATGTAGGATCATAATCAAATTAGACAATATAGTTATCATATAAAATATTCTCTCTATGATCCACATGCATGCAAGTTTTATAATCTTCCAAGATAGTGGGATTAACATCAACTGAAGTCATGACCTCTCCAAGCCCACTTTTATCAAAAAAATCATAAGATTGAAAGTTCTCCAAATTAGTGGGATTCTTTTTAAAAGTTGACACTCTTCCAAACCACTTTCAATAGTATTCCAAATTTTATTATCAATAATAGATTCATTATGAGGCTCAAATAAATTTCCAAGATCAAAGGAAGCATCATAATTATCTCCCCAATCATGATCATTACAATAAGTAGTAGGCATAACAAAATCATCATCAAAAGTGCCTTCAGACATAGTGTCACCATAAAAAGCAATATCAAGGGTGTCATCTTCATCACTTGAATCATAAAGATTATCATATTTTTGTTTTATAACTTCTTCATTACTAGGGGTATCATGCTCATCAAACTCATCATCCCCAAGCTTATAACTTTGCATATCATTAGCATCATCGATATTCATAGAAAGCATACTAACAACATTTCAATCTTGCTTTTCATTCAAAGAGCTTTTATTAATCACTTTACAAAATTCTTCATACCAATTTTCAGATTCATGATTTTCAAGAACTTTATAAAGATAAAGAAGCGCACTCAACTCCATCTTTTCTTTCAAAGAGCTTATAGCAATAGCATTATCATCACTAGCAATTAGTTTATCATAATTAGAATTTTTTAAAAGTCCGGATAGTGGAGAAGGATCCATATCAATTTTTTAGCAAGCGAAGATGCAAACAAATAGAAGGTTGACACGTCTCCAACGTATCTATAATTTTTGATTGTTTCATGCTATTATATTATCAATCTTGTATGCTTTATATGCCATTTTATATCATTTTTGGGAACTAACCTATTAACCCAGTGCCCAGTGCCAGTTCCTATTTTTTGCCTTTGTCTTTGTTTCGTAGAAAAACCATACCAAATGAAGTCCAAACATGATGAAACTTTACAGTGATTTTTTATGGACCAGAAGAGACCCTAGAAGCTTTGGGGGAGGGCCAGAAGACCTGCTGGTGGGTCACAAGCTCAAGGGGCGCGCCCTCGGGGGGCGCGTGATACGTCTCGAACGTATCAATAATTTATGAAGTATTCATGCCACGTTTACAACAATTTTATATGGTTTTGGTGCACTTTTATATGATTTTTATGGAACTAACCTATTAACCTAGTGCCAAGTGCCAGTTGCTGTTTTCTGCATGTTTTTGGTTTTTCAGAAAATCCATACCAAATGAAGTCCAAATGCCATGAAATTTTATGGTGATTTTTTATGGAAAATAAGTGACCCAGGAAGCTTCGGGAGGGAGCCGAAAGGTGTCCAGGGGAGCAACGAGCCTGGGTGGCGCCCCCTAGGGCGTGCCACCTGAGCTCGTGACTCCCTTGGACACCCCCCTGACGTAAATCCAACGCTGAAAAATCCCATAAATATAGAAATCCCCAGAAAGAAACCTAGAACTCCCACGGCGCCGCCGCAAGCCTATGTTCTGAAGCGATTGCATTTGGAGGCCTTCTCTGGCACCCTGCCGGAGGGGGAAATCATCATCGGAGGCCAGCTTCATCATCCCGGCGGTCTCCATGACGAGGAGGGAGTAGTTCACCCTTGGGGCCGAGGGTATGTACTAGTAGCTATGTGTTTGATCTCTCTCTCTCGTGATCTTGATTTGGCACGATCTTGATGTACCATGAGCTTTGTTAATATAGTCAGATCATATGGTGTTCTTCCTTCTCTATCTTGTTGTGATGAATTGAGTCTTTCCCTTTGAGGTTTCATTATTATCGGATTGAATATTTGGATTTGAGAACACTTGATGTATGTCTTGCATATGGATGCCCGTGGTGACAATGGGGTATTCTATTGAGTCACTTGATGTATGTTTTGGTAATCAACTTGCGGATTCCCAAGGTGACATTGGGGTAATCTAGGCACATAGGTTGATACACGTTTTCGTCCTACTTTCTCCGATAGAAACTTTGGGGGTACTCTTTGAAGTTCTTTGTGTTAGATTGAATATTATGAATCTGAAATTGTTTGAAGCATATCGAATAATTGACTCACGGATACTTGTGGTGACATTGGAGTATCTAGGTAACATTAGAGTTGAGTCATGTGTATCATATGGTGTTATTCTAGTACGAACTCTAGGGCTATTTGTGACACTTATAGGGATGGCTCAATAGATTGATCGGAAAGATAACTTTGAGGTGGTTTGCTACCTACAACAATTTCATCTTCAGTTATCCGCTATTGATAAGAACTTTGGAGTGATTCTTTGTCGCACGTTGAGGGATTGTTATATGATTCATTTATGTTAGCACTGTTGAGAGATTGCACTAGTGAAAGTATGAACCCTAGGCCTTGTTTCTAAGCATTGCAATACTGTTTGTGCTCACTTTTATTACTTTCTACCTTGTTATTTGCATTATTTCTGATTACAAAAACCTATTTCTACCATCCATACTACACTTGTATCGCCATCTCTTCGCCGAACTAGTGCACCTATAAAATTTACCATTGTATTGGGTGTGTTGGGGATACTAGAGATTGTTTGTATTTGATTGCAGGGTTGTTTGAGAGAGACCATCTTCATCCTACACCTCCCATGGATTGATAAACATTAGGTCATCCACTTGAGGTAAATTTGTCGTTGTCCTACAAAACTCTACGCTTGGAGGCCCAAATGAGTCTACAAGAATAAAGTTGCGTAGTAGACATCAAGCTCTGTGGCGCCGTTGCCGGGGAGGTGAGTGCTTGAAGGTATATCTTTAGATCCTGCAATTGAATCTTTTAGTTTCTTGTTTATTCACTTGTTTGGTTTTAGAAAACAAAACTACAAAAAAATGGAATTGAGGTTGCCTCAAATACTTCATCTTTATAAAGTCTTTCTTGAAAATGATGGATCGGAAAATTGTGCTAAGATTGTAGAAGAAGAATTTAATAAAATGTTTAATGTGAGTCCTTTGAAAGATAAGCATGATTAGTATGAATTGTTTGAATATCCATGATGCTAATGATATGCAAAGCGATAAGCTTGGTGATGCTATGTTTGATGAAGATGTGATGCGACACCGTCTTCAGGGAAGAGGGTGTACAAGGGGGGGGGGGTCCGATCTTCACGGCGTAGGATCGATAAATGGAGGGGATAACTAGCTACAAGCAGCCAAAAAACAGAAAATAAGAGATTATGACCTGACGAGTAGGATGCTCACCGAAGCCTGCAATCCGAACATTCGCCGATCCACAACCCGCAATACTACCCTACACAACCACACTCAAGTCGTGGACCACGGGACAGGTGCAATCCTCAAGGAAACCACAAACTCTAACCCACACAAAACGATCTAGTTGTGGAGCACCGATTAGGAGTGACTTCACAAGGAATCACAAGAATAAGGATAACAAGAGCTCTCCAATCTCAGAAGGAGTCTATGTCTTTGGTCTTTGATAGAAATGGCAAAAGTCCCAAACGAAGGGAAGAGCTAGCCTATTTATATTAGGGACAACCCCCCTGGATAGGCGTGAAAGAGAACTAGCTTCTGGAACCAGCTTAGGTGTGAAAGCGAACCATCTTTGGTGTGAAATGAAACCAGCTTTGGTTTGACCCAGTTTCGGGAATTAATGAGGTAGCTTCTGGAATTCTCCCGTGTGGGGTGGTTGGATGTTCCCGACCAAACATTGTTCGCTCAAGTCGAAACAATGTTTCTTCAGCAGCAAACTCGAGTTCTAGAAATCTTTTGCAAGTTGGGGTAGCCAAACTCATCCAAAACATTGTTTTGTCAGAATCGAAAAAATGTTTCTTCAGCAGACAACTTATTTCATCATGAACTCCTAACTTTGTTTCTTCACCATAAAACATTGTTTTGCACAGACTGAAATGTGTTTGGCCTTCTTCAATACTGCTCATGAGTTCAACCAACAATAAAGGAGATGAAAGTGTGGCCATGTGTTCAAGATTATAGTATGAACTTAAGTTAGCGTTCACCTGGCAATGTATTCATTTGACACAAATTATTATGATTTCTCCTTTGATGACCGGGGGTGTATAAATGGTTGTCATGTCCTCATCATCCTCCCCCTCTTGAAAAGGAGTCGTCCTCGACTCTAACGGTTCAATGGTTGTCATGTCCTCATCATCCCCCCCCTCTTGAAAATGAGTCGTCCTCGACTCTAGCTGGTCATCACACAAAAGAAAATAGGCCATTACAAAGAAGCAATGCAAAGATTTTATCAAATGCATAAGTTTAGCTTTCACCTTTGCAAACTTCAAATATTTGGTTCGACTCAGCAATTCCTTCCAACTAACATTTCCATGGAGTAGAAACTTGTAATTAGGCACATCCAAGTTCATATCATCCTCCCTCTCTTGAAGAAAAGTCGCCCTCGACTCCTTTCGGTCTACACAATAATAGCACGAGGACAATACAAAATATCTTGGCCAAGGAAAAGTTGAATAAGCATATTCAATATTTAGTTTTGTTTGCTCCTTGATGGTTTCGTTATGATTAACAAAAGGGTATTGTTGGATGGATGACATAACAGACATCTTTTTTATGATTTCATCGCGCCAATGCTTCAAGAGTTCATAAGTTGCATACCTTTGGGTGCTTCAAGATGAATGATCTCTTTTCTTTTACCTCACTGAGTACTTCCATGCCTTTTTGAAGATCACTTACCCAACATGATGTTTGTTTGATGGTACTCGACATGCGCCATAATTGTTCTTGGATCTTATCCTCCCATTGCTGTAGGAGGGCAGCTAAGTATGATTTTTGCATCTGCACATACTTCAAAGAAAGAGAGCCTTGTGAATGGTTAGTAATTGAATAATCTCCTCTCCTTTAATTTGGTGGATCACTCATCTCTTTGATATTGTGTGTAAACACCTCAAGCTTAGATTTGGTGGACTCACACAACTCACTAATCCTCTCACTTTGATGGTGTGGTACATATGTTGTGGTTCACTCATCTCTCTAATCTCATGTTGGACGACTTCAACCTCATATTTAGTGGACTCACACAATTCACTAATCCACTCTTGCTGATTGTGTGGTATACTTGGGTGGAGATCTTTTATCTTTCTAACCTCAAATGTCTTACCAAAATCAGGAAGCGAAAACAACGGTGCTGATGTCAACCTCATCTTATGTTCTTGGAAG
This sequence comes from Elymus sibiricus, assembly GCA_039707655.1. Lineage (NCBI taxonomy): Eukaryota > Viridiplantae > Streptophyta > Magnoliopsida > Poales > Poaceae > Elymus > Elymus sibiricus. Next base: position 409,190,604 of record CM077666.1, on the reverse strand, counting down.
GACTTGTCTTGAGCATCACCCCATTTGAAAGGAGTGTCTTTCTTTGTTAACTCATTCATTGGTGCAGCAAGGGTGCTGAATTCCTTCACGAATCGGCGGTAGAAACCTGCAACTTCGAGGAAGCTACGTACTTGCCTCAAATTTTGTGGAAGCATCCACTCACGAATAGGCTTGATCTTTTCATCATCGACCTTCACACCTTTACCTGAAACAACAAAGCCAAGAAACACAACCTTGTTTGTGCAAAACGTGCACTTTTCCACGTTAGCATACAACCTTTCCTCTCGTAGGATAGCAAGCTGATACGTCTCCAACGCATCTATAATTTATGAAGTATTCATGCAATGTCTATTATAGTTTTGCATGATTTTGGTGCACTTTTATATGGATTTTATATGATTTTTATAGACTAACATATTGACCTAGTGCCTAGTGCCAGTTGCTGTTTTCTGCTTGTTTTTTATTTTCCAAAAAATCCATATCAAATGAAGTCCAAATGCAGCGAAACTTTTTGAAATTTTTTTCTGGAAGGAAACAGACCCAGGAAGCTTCGGGGGAGCAGCAGAAGAGCCACAGGGGCCCCACAAGCCACCAGGGCACGCCACCCCCCAGGCACGCCCTGGTGCCTCGTGGGCCCCCTGTAGCACCTCTTTGCGTGATTCCAACACTGAAAAATCCTATATATTCAGAAACCCTCGAAAGTTAACCTAGATGAGTTTTTATGCCACCGCAAGCCTCTGTACCAAGGAGATCCCATCTGGAGCCCTTTTCCGGCACCCTGCCAAAGGGGGGAATCATCATCGAAGGCCATCTTCATCATCCCAGTGGTCTCCAAGACGAGGAGGAAGTAGTTCACCCTCAAGGCTAGGGGTATGTACTAGTAGCTATGTGTTTGATCTCTCTCTCTCGTGTTCTTGATTTGGCACGATCTTGATGTATCGCGAGCTTTGTTAATATAGTTGGATCATATGGTGTTTCTTCCCTCTCTATCCTTGTTGTGATGAATCGAATCTTTTCCCTTTGAGGTTTCGTTATTGTCGGATTGAATATTTCAGATTTGAGAACACTTGATGTATGTCTTGCATATGAATACCCGTGGTGACAATGGGGTACTATATTGATTCACTTGATATATGTTTTGGCACTCAACTTGCGGATTCCCGAGGTGACATTGGGGTAATCTATGCATAGGGGTTGATGCACGTTTTCATTATCTTTTCTCTGATAGAAACTTTGGGGAGCTCCTTGGATTTCTTTGTGTGGATTGAATAATATGATTATGGAGTTGTTTGATGCATATCGTATAATCAACTCACGGATACTTGTGGTGACATTGGAGTATCTATGTGACATTAGAGTTGGTTGATGTGTATCATATGGTGTTATTTTAGTACGAACTCTAGGGCTGTTTGTGACACTTATAGGAATGGCTCAATAGATCAATCGGAAAGGATAACTTTGAGGTGGTTTCGTACCCTACAAACAATTTATATCTTATGTTCTCCGCTAATAGGAACTTGGGAGTGATTCTTTATCGCACGTTGAGGGATGGTTATATGATCCAATTATATTAGCATTGTTGAGAGATTGCACTAGCAAAAATATGAACCCTAGGCCTTGTTTCTAAGCATTGCAATACCATTTATGCTCACTTTTGTTACTTGATACCTTGCTGTTTTTTATTGTTCGCACTACAAAAACCTATATCTACTATCCATACTAGACTTGTATCACCATCTCTTCGCCGAACTAGTGCACCTATACAATTTGCCATTGTATTGGGTGTGTTGGGGACACAAGAGATTTCTTGTATTTGATTGCAGGGTTGTTTGAGAGAGACCATCTTCATCCTACACCTCCCACGGATTGATAAACCTTAGGTCATTCACTTGAGGGAAAATTGCTACTGTCCAACAAAACTCTGCGCTTGGAGGCCCAACACGAGTCTACAAGAATAAGTTGTGTAGTAGACATCAAGCTCTTTTCTGGCACCGTTGCCGGGGAGGTGAGTGCTTGAAGGTATATCTTTAGATCTTGCAATCGAATCTTTTAGTTTCTTGTTTTATCACTAGTTTGGTTTAAAAAAGAAAACTACAAAAAAATATGGAATTGAGGTTGCCTCATATTATTCATCTTTATAATGTCTTTCTTGAAAATAATGGATCAGAAAATTGTGCTCAATTGATAGAAGAAGAATTCAATAAAATGTTTGGCATAAAATCTTTGAATGATAAGCATGATTGCAATGTTGCTAGTATGAATTCTTTGAATATCCATGATGCTAGTGATATGAAAAGCCATAAGCTTGGGGATGCTATGTTTGATGAAGATGATATTTTTAATCCCCCAAGTTTTGATGAGCAAATTTATTATGATGATTGCATGCCTCCGATTTATGATGATTATATTGATAAAAGTGGAATTGGTGAGGTCATGACTTTATTTAATGATGATTCCACTATTTTGGAAGAGGTTTCAATTGATTATGTCAACAAAGTTGCTATCTATGATGATTATTGTGATGACATGTATGCTATAAAGAATAATGATAACTATGAAACTTGTCATCATGATTTTAATTTTCAATTTGATTATGTCAATCAAGTATCTCATGATAGTTATTTTTTTGAGTTTGCTCCCACTATTATGAATGAGAAGAAAATTGCTTATGTGGGGAGTAATGAAAATTCTATGCTTGTGAATCATTAAAAGAATGATTTATGTGATATTTATATGGTTGAATTCATTCATGATGCTACTGAAAATTATTATGAGAGAGGAGCATATGCTTTTACATATCTCAAAAATATCAAGTTTCCTGTCTATGTGTTGAAAGTTTTGAAGTTATACTTGTTTTGCCTTCCTATGCTAGTTGATTCTTTCTCCCATAAATTATTTTCTCACAAAATCCCTATGAATAGGAAGTGGGTTAGACTTAAATGTGCTTGCCTTATGATTCGTGACGCTCTCTTTATTTTTCAATTCTTCACTTTTTATGTGAGCATCATTAAAATCATCATGCCTAGCTAAAAAGGCTTTCAAGAAAAGCACTTGTTGGGACACAACCCAATATTTATACCTACTGTTTTTTTTGTGCTCACATGATTAAGATACTGTATTAATCATGTTTTATATGTTTTCTTTCAATAAAGTGCCAAGTAAGACCTTTGGGATAGTGTGGATGATAGTTGATTTGATTCTGTGAAAAAACAGAAACTTTTGCATCCAGTGCTAGAATTTCTATTCTGTACTGGAGTGTTAGAAAATTCTGAAATTTTTACAAAGTATTGGTATACAAATTTTTTACGTTTTCCTAATTTTTCAGAATTTTTGGAGGTACATAAGTATGGTTTTTAAATCGCTCACTACACGCTGTTCTGTTTTTGACAGATTCTGTTTTCGGTGCATAGTTTGCTTGTTTTAGTGTTTCCATAGCTTGTATGAGTAATATAAATTGTGTAAATGATAGAATACAGTAGGCATTATGTGAGAACAATTATGAATCTTGTCTTGACAGTACCTAAGTGGATGATTTATTTTTATCATACTAACCTATCTCACCAAGTTTCGTTAAGTTTTGTGTGATTGAAGTTTTCAAGTTTTGGGTTAGATATCGATATGAGCAGAATAAGGAGTGGCAAGAACCTAATCTTGGGGATGCCCAAGTCACCCCAAGGTAATATTCAAGGAATACCCAAGAAACTAAGCTTGGGGATGCCCCGGAAGGCATCCCCTCTTTCGTCTTCAACATTATCGGTAACCTTACTTGGAGCTATATTTTTATTCGTCACATGATATGTGTTTTGCTTGGAGCGTCATTTTATTTTAGTTATATTTGATTGCTGTTATCAATAATCATGTTTTGTATCTTTTAATTCAATAAAATGCCAATTATAGCCTTTACGATGCTCAGTTTGCAAGTTTATGTGTTGCTGTTTGAAAACAGAAAGTTTTTGTTATGTCCTGAATTTTTGTGAATTGTCAGAACATGATAAAAATTTGAAATTTTTACACAGTAAGAATGCATGAGTTCTCTGTCACGTGGTAATTTTTCAGAAGTTTTGGAGTTCAGGAAGTATGAATTTTAAATCCCCCTTTACAGACTGTTCTGTTTTGGCAGATTGCTGTTATAGTTGCATTGTTTGCATATGTTTGCTTGTTTAATGTTTCTATTTGTGGATAGGAGTATTAAATATGCAGAGACATTTAGTAGGCAATGTTTAATTATAATTTTTGTGATTTGCTACAGTAGATAATGTTAAGGTTTTGAGTTGATTTATACTAACTTATCTGACGAGTTCTTGTTGAGTTTTGTGTGGATGAAGTTTTAAAATTTAGGGAAACCGTGATATGAGAGGAATTAAGGAGACACAAAAGCTCAAGCTTGGGGATGCCCAAGGCATCCCAAGATAACATTCCAAGAAGTCTCAAGCAACTAAGCTTGGGGATGCCCCGGTTGGCATCCCACCTTTCTTCATCAACACCTATCGGTTAGCCTAAGTTTTTACTTGTTCACATGTTATGTGCTATTCTTGGAGTGTCCTTTTATTTTCGTTTTGTTTGTTGTTTGAATAAAATTATCAAGATCTAAAATCTTAAATGAGAGAGAATCCTCACATAGCTACCTATTTACTTAACTACTCATTTGATCTTCACTTATATCTTTTTGGAGTAGTTTGTCATTTGCTCTAGTACTTCACTTATATCTTTTTGAGCACGGTGGTGATTATATTTTGAAGAAATACATACACTCTCATGCTTCACTTATATTATTTTGAGAGTTTACAATAGTAATGGCAATATGCTTAAGATATGAATTTGGTCCCAAAGTGATGAATATTCAAGAGGGATATAAAAAAAACTTTCATGAAAGATCATTGGATATGATAAGTTTGATTCCTTGCAATAGTTTTGCGATATGGAGATGATAATATGTGAGTCATGTTAGTGAGTAATTGTGATTTAGTAAGAATATTAGTGTTAAGGTTTGTGATTCCCTATGCATGCACATAAAGTCAATAGTTATGCAACGAAATTATATCCTACTTATGGTGCATTATTCGGTGTTAGTTATGTTCAATGCATGTTTATGACCGTTTTCGCTTTCTGGTTGGTAGCTTCTCAATCTATTTGCTAGCCTTCATTTGTACTAAGCGGGAATATTGCTTGTGCATCCAAACTCCTTAAACCCAAGTTGTGCCAAATGAGTCCACCATACCTACCTATATGCGGTATTTCCATGTCGTTCCAAGTAAATTTTCATGTGCCAACTCTAATTTTTCAAAATAATTTTCCGTTTTGTGTGCCCGTACTGCTCATGAAGCGGCAGGGGGTGGCCAATATTTTCCATGCTAGGTGTGTTATTCTCACGATTAATGTTTATTCACTTGTCATTGCACGAGAGAGTGGCTGGTAATAGGGATGCCCAGTCCCATAATGAATCAAAAATAATAATAACAAAATTCCTTGGAAAGTGTTGGTATGGAGGGCACCCGTGGATACGGCTATCCATGGATTGTGAAAGAATGGTGGAAAGGAAATAAACTTTATTTTCTATTTGGGAACCGCCTATGATGTGTCTAGCATGGAAAATATTGGGAATTCTCGGTCGTTTTCGTTGACAGGAAAAGCATGCCTCTCAAAAATACTTTTATCTCTCTAATTTAAGCTATGAGCTCTAGCACATTTGCAAATCTCTACTTCCCTCTGCGAAGGGCCTATCTATTTACTTTTATGCAATTTTTATTTTTATTTTGAGTCTCCATCTTCTCTTACAAAGCACCAACTAGAGAGCACTATTGCCATACTTGTGCATTGTGTGTAGCTAATATTGAGTATGTTTCATGAATGGATCAATGATTGAGCATAATGCTCTAGGGATAACTTTCTTTAGCGTTGATATTTTGAAAGACATGGTTGCTTGTTAGTATGCTTGAGTATTTATGTCTTCATGTCAAATTATAGACTATTGCGTTGAATCATTCAAGTCCAAGTGTCCATGCAACAAAAGAAAATATTATATGGTGATTACGATAGGTAGCATTCCACATCAAAAATTTTGTTTTTAATTGCTACTTTATCATGATGAGTTTTATGAGAAAGAGTTGTTGTTATGATGCTAGGAAAAGTGATTGAAATTATCATTGATCAAACTTATGCACTATGCTAGCATTCACACTTCATAAATTATTTCTTTTATCATTTACCTACTCGAGGACGAGCAGGAATTAAGCTTGGGGATGCTGATACGTCTCCAACGTATCAATAATTTATGAAGTATTCATGCCATGTTTATTATAGTTTTGCATGATTTTGGTGCACTTTTATATGATTTTTATGGACTAACATATTGACCTAGTGCCCAGTGCCAGTTGCTATTTTCTCCTTGTTTTTGGTTTTCCCGAAAATCCATATCAAATGAAGTCCAAATGCAACGAAACTTTTTGACGATTTTTTCTGGAAGGAAACAGACCCAGGAAGCTTCGGGGGAGTAGCAGAAGAGCCTCAGGGGCCCCACAAGCCACCAGGGCGCGCCACCCCCAGGCGCGCCCTGGTGCCTTGTGGGCCCCCTGTGGCACCTCTTTGCGTGATTCCAACGCTGAAAAATCCTATATATTCAGAAACCCCCGAAAGTTAACCTAGATGAGTTTTTACGCCGCCGCAAGCCTCTGTACTAAGGAGATCCCATCTGGAGCCCTTTTCCGGCACCCTGCCGGAGGGGAGAATCATCACCGGAGGCCATCTTCATCATCCCGGCGGTTTCCATGACGAGGAGGGAGTAGTTCACCCTTGAGGCTAGGGGTATGTACTAGTAGCTATGTGTTTGATCTCTCTCTCTCTCTCTCTCGTGTTCTTGATTTGGCATGATCTTGATGTATCGCGAGCTTTGTTAATATAGTTTGATCATATGGTGTTTCTTCCCTCTCTATCCTTGTTGTGATGAATCGAATCTTTTCCCTTTGAGGTTTCGTTATTGTCGGATTGAATATTTCAGATTTGAGAACACTTGATGTATGTCTTGCATATGAATACCCGTGGTGACAATGGGGTATTATATTGATTCACTTGATATATGTTTTGGCACTCAACTTGCGGATTCCCGTGGTGACATTGGGGTAATCTATGCATAGGGGTTGATGCATGTTTTCATTATCTTTTCTCCGATAGAAACTTTGGGGTGCTCCTTGAAGTTCTTTGTGTGGATTGAATATTATGATTATGAAGTTATTTGATGCATATCGTATAATCAACTCACGGATACTTGTGGTGACATTGGTGTATCTAGGTGACATTAGAGTTGGTTGATGTGTATCATATGGTGTTATTTTAGTACGAACTCTAGGGCTGTTTGTGACACTTAGAGGAATGGATCAATAGATCGATCGGAAAGGATAACTTTGAGGTGGTTTTGTACCCTATAAACAATTTCTATCTTATGTTCTCTGCTAATAGGAACTTTGGAGTGATTCTCTATCGCACGTTGAGGGATTGTTATATGATCCAATTATGTTAGCATTATTGAGAGATTGCACTAGTGAAATGTGAACCCTAGGCCTTGTTTCTAAGCATTGCAATACCATCTATGCTCAGTTTTATCACTTGCTACCTTGCTGTTTTTATATTTTCAGATTACAAAAACCTATATCTACTATCCATACTACACGTGTATCACCATCTCTTCGCCGAACTAGTGCACCTATACAATTTGCCATTGTATTGGGTGTGTTGGGGACACAAGAGATTTCTTATATTTGATTGCAGGGTTGTTTGAGAGAGACCATCTTCATCCTACACCTCCCACAGATTGATAAACCTTAGGTCATCCACTTGAGGGAAAATTGCTACTGTCCTACAAAACTCTGCACTTGGAGGCCCAACACGAGTCTACAAAAATAAGTTGTGTAGTAGACATCACAATCTCACATATTATATGTCTAACACGGTCCTCCAAAGTTTTGTTGTTAATCAATATGTCATCAAAGTAAACCACAACTAACTTGCCAATGAAGGACCTAAGCACATGATTCATCAATGTCATGAAAGTACTAGGTGCATTCGTTAATCCAAAAGGCATAACCAACCATTCGTACAAGCCAAATTTTGTTTTGAATGCAGTTTTCCATTCATCACCCTCTTTTATTCTTATTTGGTGGTATCCACTTCGCAAATCTATTTGATAAAATATGGTGGAACCACATAGTTCATTGATAACCCACAAGTATAGGGGATCATAACAGTCTTCGAGGGTAGTATTTCACCCAAATTTATTGATTCGACACAAGGGGAGCCAAAGAATATTTGTGAGTATTAGCAGTTGAGTTGTCAATTCAACCACACCTGGAGAACTAAATATCTGCAGCAAAGTGTTTAGTAGCACAGTAGGAACAATAGCAATAGGAGCAGAAACAGTAACAGTAGCAGTTTCTAGTGATTGTAACAGCAGCAGCAACGAAAGTAACTTAGCAAAGATCAATATGCGAAAAGCGTAGGCATTGGATCAGTGATGGATAATTGTGTTGGATGACATTCATCATATAACAGTCACAACATAGAGCGATACAAAATAGCTTCAATTCATCAATGTAATGTAGGCATGTATTCTGTATATAGTCATACGTGCTTATAGTAAGAACTTGCATGACATCTTTTGTCCTACCCTCCCGTGGCAGCAGGGTCCATAAGGAAATCTAAGGGATATTAAGGCCTCCTTTTAATAGAGAACCGGAACAAAGCATTAGCACTTAGTGAATACATGAACTCCTCAAACTACGGTAATCACCGGAAAGAATCCCAATTATTGTCACCTTGGGGTATGCGGATCATAACACATAATAGGTGCATACAACTTGCAAGATAGGATCAAGAACACAAATATATTCATGAAAACATAAAGGGTTCAGATCTGAAATCATGGCACTCGGGCCCTAGTGACAAGCATTAAGCATAGCAAAGTCATAGCAACATCAATCTCAGAACATAGTGGATACTAGGGATCAAGCCCTAACAAAATTGACTTGATTACATGATAAATCTCATCCAAGCCATCACCATCCAGCAAGCCTACGAAGAAATTACTCACTCCCGGTGGTGAGAATCATGAAATTGGTGATGGAGGATGGTTGATGATGACGACGGCGTCGAATCCCCCTCTCCCGAGCCCCGAACGGACTCCAGATCAGCCCTCCCAATGAAGAACAGGAGGTGGCGGCGGCTCCGTATCGTAAAACATGATGATTCTTTCTTCGTGATTTTTTTCTTGATGAATAGGTAATTATGGAGTTGGAGTTCGGGTTGCTGGAGCTGCCAGGGGCCCACAAGCCTGCCAGGCGCGCACTGGAGAGGTGGGCGCGCCCCCTGGGCTTGTGGCGCCTGGGTGGCCCCCCTCTGGTAATTCTCTTTGCCATTATTTTTTATATATTCTGAAAATATTCTCCGTAAATTTTCAGGTCCATCCGAGAACTTTTATTTCTGCACAAAAATAACACCATGGCAATTCTGCTGAAAACAGCGTCAGTCCGGGTTAGTTCCGTTCAAATCATGCAAATTAGAGTCCAAAACTAGAGCAAAAGTGTTTGGAAAAGTAGATACGTTTGGAATGTATCAACTCCCCCAAGCTTAACTCATTGCTTTTCCTCAAGCAATTCAGTTGACAAACTGAAAGTGACAAAGAAAAACTTTTACAAACTCTTTTGTTCTTGTTGTCTGTATATGTACTTAACTAGCATCCAAGTTTTCAGCAAAGATTATGAACTAACCACATGAATGATAACACTTAGGTCCCACATTTACTCATATCAATAACATAACCAACTAGCAAGCAATAATAAGATATCTCAGATGCCAACAATTTATCTAAACAATCATGATATAATATGATAACATGGTATCTCGCTAGCCCTTTCTGAGACCGCAAAACATAAATGCAGAGCACCTCTGAAGTTCAAGTAGCGACTAGATATTGTAATTCATGGTAGGAGAGATCCAGTCATGTCACACCCAACATTAACTATATTCAATGCATAAAAATGACAATAGTGCTCTCCAACTGGTGCTCGAATGAGAGGGTGATGACTCAATAATAAAAGTAAAATAACATGAAAGTAAATGGATAGGCCCTTCGCAGAGGGAAGCATGGATTTGCAGCGATGCCAGATCTCGAAGCTTAAATCAGAGATGAAAACAATTTTGAGAGGTATGCTTTTCTTGTCAACATCACGACCAAGAATTTTCTATATCTTCCATGCTACACACATTATAGTCGGTTCCCAAATGGAAAGGTAAAGTTTACTCCCCCTCCACCATACCAACACAAGCCATGGCTAGCCGAATTCACGGGTGCCCTCCAAACGATCAAATTTCCGGGGGAGTTTGTTTCATTATATAATTTGGCATTTTGATTATAGGACTGGGCATCCCAATTACTAGCCCCTCTCGTACAATGATAAGTGAATAAACACTCATCTGAGAATAACCCGCATAGCATGGAAGATACTGACCACCCCCTGTCGCTCCATGAGCGGTATGGGCACACTAAACATATGTTTATTTGAATGATTAGAGGTGGCACATGCAAATTGACTTGGAACGGCAGAGTAATACCACATATAGGTAGATATAGTGGACTCATCTGGAACAACTTTGGTTTGAGGATTTTGGATGCACAAGCAGTATTCCCGCATAGTACAGGCGAAGGCTAGCAAATAGATTGAGAAGCGAGCAACTAGAGAGCGAAAATGGTCATAGTCATGCATTGAGAATAATTAACACCGAATACGAGCATGAGTAGGATATAAAAACCATGAACATAAATATCGTGGAGGCTATGTTGGTTTTGAATCAACTACATGTGTGAACATGTGCCAAGTCAAGCCACTTGAATTGTTCAGAGGACGATACCATACTAACATACTACATCACAACCATTTTGCATGTTGACACTCAAGATAAATCATTATCCACTCCTAGCTATTTAATCTTGGCATGAGCAACTATGATCTTTAATTGTCATCACAAACATGTTTACTCATAATAATGCTGAATCATGAATACCGAGTTAAACATATTTACAAAGACAAAAACAAGAAGAGTTCATACCAGCTTTTCTTCACCGCAATCACTTCATCAAATATCGTCATTATTGCCTTTCACTTGCACGACCGAATGATGTGATAATAATAATAGTGCAAGTGTGTCATGGATTAAGTTGGAATCTGCAAACATTTATTCAAAAGAGAAGACAAGGTAATGGTGGCTCTTTGTTAGATCAACAATAAAGCATATGAGAGCCACTCAACATTTTCATCGTGGTCTTATTCTTACGACGACTCAACGAAATAAAAGAAATTCAGAGAAACACACTGAAATATTTTTGGAGTTTTTAAGTTTTTCTGAAGAAAGCAAATTAACGAAAGAAAATGAAAAACGAGAAAAACTATCTACACGGGAGAACTCCCAACAAGAAAAAGAAGAAACGAGAAATCTTTTTGGGTTTTCTTTTAATACTATGAATTAACTAAACAAGAAAGAAACTACAACTATTTTTTTTGGATTTTCAAAGTTTTTCAAACACACAAGAAGAAAGCAAAAATAAAACTAACATGGATATATAATGAAAAAGGATGAACACCGACAACTAGAATGAATGTGTGGTAGATGAATGTCATGTCAGTGAGAAATACGTACTCCCTCAAGCTTAGGCTTTTGGCCTAACTTGGCATATCCAGGATAATACTGAGGCTGCTGGGGATCCCACAGTGGCTGCTGAGGGTCCCACTGATAAACAGGCTCCTGAGCGGGTGCTGGTACAGGTGCTGGCTCAGTTACTGGGGGCGGTGTCAGGTCCCAATAAGCGTAAATGTCCTCCGGCATGATGGTATATCTGCCCCTGTAAAGATCAAACAAAGCAGGCGCAGGCAAAGTAATAATCTCATGCGTACCCTGACTAAATACCAAGTTATATCTAAAGCGAATGTCTCCAGAATTAATAAAGTTGTGCCCAACCATGCTGTCGTAATCAAGATGTATAGTGGGTAAAAGCATCTCTTCCCTCTCGTCGTGTCTGGTAGGAATCTCAAAGTGTTTAGCGAGACGGGAAGCATAAATACCACCATAAACAACACCCCTCGAGCGGTTAATATGCAACCGCCGGGTGACCATCGCACCCAAACTGAAGGTCCTATCAGCGTAAAAAGCATGGCACAAAATAGCAAGGTCAGGTGAGCTGAGCGTTCCACTCTCCCACCGACTAGTCAAACATCTCCCGGCAAATAATGAATAATAGCGCAAAACAGGAAAATGTAAACTAGCAACCCTTGCCTCAGAAACTACTCTCGACTCCCCTACGATCACCTCAGAGATAAACTCCGAGACATCCCTAAGGTGTGGCTCTACTGGGCTACCCTCATTAGGAAGTTTGCACACACGGCAAAGATGCTCAAGTGTCATCTCTCTAGGAATATCATATAGGTGAAATGACACCATGGGTATATCTCTCCTAGAATGAAAGTGAAAATTTTGCACGAAAGTATTAGTGAGGAGAAGATACTATTCACACCTATCTTCGAGGAACGGGATGAGGCCGGCATTGTTGGCCAAGTAATAGAAATCATCGAAAATTCCCGCATCCCTCAAGAATGTGTCGCATGGCCATTCGCACGGCCGCACCTCGGCCGCACGAGGAAGGTGATACTTGGGCTTCGGAGCCTCCTTAGGACTCCGGCTCGAGGAACCCCTCAACCTCCACTTGAGCATTTTCCTTTTCTGAAAATTTCTGAAATTTTTAGTGACTCAAAATAAAAGTGAACAAAACTCAACAAAATTGATAACAACTACTCCCACAAGTATCTAGAGGCTATATCATGCATCAAAACTATTTTGGAACATAAAAATTCAACATGCAAGCTCATATACATGGTCACCACAGCAGCAATAATTTGCAAATTATAAAGCACTAGAACAAAAACTAATTGGAGCATTGGAGGAGTCACATACCAAGGAGTAATTCCTCAAAACAGTTTCGGAAATGGAGTTCCGAGCAAGGAGATCAAAATTTGTAGCAAAATGAGCAAGAACACGGGCTTGAGAGCAAGGATTATTTTTTTCAGAGGAAGAAGAAGGGTGTGGGTGGCTGGGATAAGTGAGTGGGTCCCTGTGGGACCTACAAGCCTGCTAGGCGCGCCCTGGGGGTGGCCGCGCCCTGGGAGCTTGTGGCTCATAGGTGCACCCGCCTGGGATGTGTTCAGTGCCAAAAATTCTTAAATATTCTGGAAAAAATCATACTAAATTTTCAGGGCATTCTGAGAACTTTTATTTTTGGGCCATTTTTTTATTGCATGGAAAATTCAGAAAACAGGGTAATCATGGCATTTTATTTTATTCAACTACAAATAACAGAGAGCAAACTATGATTACAGAAGGTTGTGCTTACTAAATTCATCGACCACATGCCCCTAAAAAAGAATCCATTAATAGGGTTGATCAAGTCTTATTAACAAACTATTTCCGAGTAACATGAAACCGAAGAATTTTCGTATAACACTAAGTTACCTCAACGGGGATATGTATCTCCCCAACAATACGAATTTCATATTTATTTTTGACAGTAGGAATAGGAAATTTAAACCCTCCAATAGTGATTGTCGAAACCTTTTCAATACAATTAATACCATTCACCGAACTTTGTTTCTTCGGAAAATAAACCGTATGCTCATTACCATTGACATGAAAAGTAACCTTGCTTTTGTTGCAATTAATAACAGCCCCTGTAGTATTCAGAAAAGGTCTACCAAGGATAATTGACATGTTGTCGTCCTCGGGCATATCAAGTATAACAAAGTCTGTTAAGATAGTAACATTTGCAACAACAACGGGCACATCCTCGCAAATTCCAAGAGGTATAGCAGTTTATCAGCCATTTGCAAAGATATTACGGGAGGTGTGAGATTATTCAAATCAAGTCTTCTATATAAAGAGACAGGCATAACACTAACACCGGCTCCTAAATCACATAGAGCATTTTTAACATAACTTCTTTTAGTGGAGCATGGTATAGTAGGTATTCCAGGATCTCCTAGTTTCTTAGGCACTCTACCCTTAAAAGAATAATTTGCAAGCATGGTGGAAATTTCAGCCTTAGGTATCTTTATTTTATTAGTGACAATATCTTTCATGTATTTAGCATAGGGAGACATTTTCAACATATCAATCAAGCGAGTGCGCAAAAAGACAGGTCTAAGCATTTCAACAAAGTGCTCAAAGTCTTCTTCATCCTTATTTTTAGATGGTTTAGTAGGAAAAGGCATAGGTTTTTGAACCCATGGTTCTCTTTCTTTTCCATGTTTTCTAGCAACGAAGTCTCCTTTATCATATCATTTATTCTTAGGAGGTGGGTTATCAAGATCAACAGCTGGTTCTATTTCTACATCATTATCTGGTTGAGCATCAACATGAACATCATGATTATCATTATCATTATTATTATCGTTATCACTAGGTGGATGTTCATTACCAGATTGTGTCTCGGCATCGGAAATAGAAACGTCATTATGATTCTCAGGAGGTTTTTCTATCTCAGGTTCACTAGAAGCAGGCAAAGTTTTATCATTCTTCTTTTTCTTTTTCTTCTTAGATGAACTAGGTGCATCAGTATTAATTCTTTGAGAATCTTGCAAAATTCTTTTAGGATGACCTTCAGGATATAGGGGATCCTGAGTCATTCTACCTCCTCTAGTAACAACTCTAACAACATGGTCATTCATTTTATTATTCATCTCATCAAGCAAATCATTTTGTCACTTAGCAATTTGTTCTAACTGAGTGTGAACCATAGAAGCATGCTTACTTAAGCATTTAACATCATTAGCAGTTGTAAACATCAAATCACTCAAGCGATCTATCATGAAGGCATTTCTTTTTAGTTGATTGCTAACATATAAATTGAAGTGTTCCTGTTTAATGATGTAATTATCAAATTCATACAGGCATTGGCTAGCAGATTTATTATAGGGAATATCACCTTCATCAAATCTATTAAGAGAATTTACCTCTACTACCCGTGTCAGGGTGTCGAGCCCATGTATTTCTTCAATAGGTGGTAAATTCTTAACATCTTCAGCTTTAATACCTTTTTCTTTCATAGATTTCTTAGCTTCTTGCATATCTTCTGGACTGAGGAATAGAATACCTCTCTTCTTCGGAGTTGGCTTAGGTGGTGGTTCAGGAAGTGTCCAATCATCGGCATTTCTCAACATATTATTTAATAGTTCTTCAGCCTGTCTAACAGTTCGTTCTCTGAAAATAGAGCCAGCACAACTATCTAGGTAGTCCCTAGAAGCATCGGTTAGTCCATTATAAAAGATATCAAGTATTTCATTTTTCTTAAGAGGATGATCAGGAAAAGCATTAAGTAATTGGAGAAGCCCCCCCAAGCTTGAGGGAGATTCTCTTCTTCAATTTGCACAAAGTTAAATATTTCCTGTAAGGCAGCTTGTTTCTTATGAGTAGGAAAATATTTTTCAGAAAAGTAATATATCATATCCTGGGGACTACGCACACAACCAGGAGCAAGAGTATTAAACCATTTCTTAGCATCACCCTTTAATGAGAAAGGAAACAACTTAAGAATGTAATAATAGTGAATTTTTCCCCATGAGCAAATAGGGTGGCTATATCATTCAATTTAGTAAGATGTGCCACAACAGTTTCAGATTCATAACCATGAAAAGGATCAGATTCAACCAAAGTAATTAACTCAAGATCGACAGAGAATTCATAATCCTTATCAGTAACAAAGATAGGAGAGGTAGCAAACTTAGGATCATATTTCATTCTCTCCATCATAGACTTTTCTTTTAACTTAGCGAGCAATTTTCTAACATCATCTCTATCATTACAAGCAAGAAATTCTCTAGCTATTTCTCCATCCAGGACATAACCACCAGGTATCTTAGGCATTTCAATTCTAGGAGAGCTAGGAATAATAGGTGAATCATAATTTTTAGGAGTTTGAACATTTTCAGTTTCTTTAGCTTTAGCAATTTGTTCATCAAGAAATTCACCTAGTGACACAGTATTATCAAGCATAGTATTAGCACCATCATAAGTATCATTCATAGCAGAAGTAGTATCAACAATAACTTGCGACATATCATAATGAATAACAGGTGGTGGTGTCACAAGCCTACTCAAAACAGAAGGTGAATCAAGTGTAGGGTGTGATGACAGTTCGTTACCTCCCCTCGTCATAGAGGGAACGATCTTGGTCTTGGCGTCTTTTAGATTCTTCATAGTGATCAATAGATATAAATCCCAAGTGACTCAACAGATAGAGCTATGTTCCCCGGCAATGGCGCCAGAAAAAGGTTTTGATAACCCACAAGTATAGGGGGTCGCAACAGTCTTTGAGGGTAGTATTTCACCCAAATTTATTGATTCGACACAAGGGGAGCCAAAGAATATTTGTGAGTATTAGCAGTTGAGTTGTCAATTCAACCACACCTGGAGAACTAAATATCTGCAGCAAAGTGTTTAGTAGCACAGTAGGAATAGTAGCAATAGGAGCAGAAACAGTAACAGTAGCAGTTTGTAGTGATTGTAACAGAAGCAGCAACGAAAGTAACTTAGCAAAGATCAATATGCGAAAAGTGTAGGCATTGGATCAGTGATGGATAATTGTGTTGGATGACATTCATCATATAACAATCACAACCTAGAGCGATACACAATAGCTCTTATTCATCAATGTAATGTAGGCATGTATTCCGTATATAGTCATATGTGCTTATAGTAAGAACTTGCATGACATCTTTTGTCCTACCCTCCCGTGGTAGCGGGGTCCATAAGGAAATCTAAGGGATAATAAGGCCTCCTTTTAATAGAGAACCGGAACAAAGCATTAGCACTTAGTGAATACATGAACTCCTCAAACTACGGTAATCACCGGAAAGAATCCCAATTATTGTCACCTTGGGGTATGCGGATCATAACACGTAATAGGTGCATACAACTTGCAAGATAGGATCAAGAACACAAATATATTCATGAAAACATAAAGGGTTCAGATCTGAAATCATGGCACTCGGGCCCTAGTGACAAGCATTAAGCATAGCAAAGTCATAGAAAAATCAATCTCAGAACATAGTGGTTATTAGGGATCAAGCCCTAATAAATTGACTCGATTACATGATAAATCTTATCCAACCCATCACCGTCCAGCAAGCCTATGAAGAAATTACTTACTGCCGGTGGTGAGCATCATGAAATTGGTGATGGAGGATGGTTGATGATGACGACGGCGTCGAATCCCCCTCTTCGGAGCCCCGAACGGACTCTAGATCAGCCCTCCCAATGAAGAACAGGAGGTGGCGGCGGCTTCGTATCATAAAACGCGATGATTCTTTCTCCCTGATTTTTTTCTTGACGAATAGGTACTTATGGAGTTGGAGTTAGGGTTGCCGGAGCTGCCAGGGGCCCTGGGGGGTGGGTGCGCCCCCTGGGCTTGTGGCGCCTGGGTGGCCCCCCTCTGGTAATTCTCTTCGCCAGTATTTTTTATATATTCTGAAAATATTCTCCATAATTTTTCAGGTCCAGCTGAGAACTTTTATTTCTTCACAAAAATAACAGCATGGCAATTCTGCTAAAAATAGCGTCAGTCCGGGTTAGTTCCGTTCAAATCATGCAAATTAGAGTCCAAAACTAGAGCAAAAGTGTTTTGAAAAGTAGATATGTTTGGAACGTATCATTCATCAAGCATGTCATCGAGCCTAAGTATAGGGTGTCAATATCTCACAGTTATGTTGTTAATGGATCTACAATCAGTGCACCTTCTCATAGTACCGTCTTTCTTTGGAACTAAAAGAATGGGAACAATGCAAGGAGAAAGACTTTCCCTTACATACCCTTTGTTAAGAAGATATTCTACTTGCCTCTGAATTTCCTTCCTCTTCTCTGGGCTTGTTCGGTATGGTGGTCGGTTGGGTATTGGGGCTCCCGGAACCAAGTCAACTTGGTGTGCAATGCCTCGCTTTGGTGGCAATCTGGGTGGCACCTCCTTGGGAAACACATCCTCATACTCCTGCAAAAGATCAAGTACAACACTAGGAAGAGTTGAGGGTAAGTCATTAGCAGCCAATAAAGTTTCCTTGTACATGATTACAAAGAATGGAGGATTAGGTTCTCTCAATTCCCACATATCCCTTTTCCTAGCCATCATAACTAATCCCTGTTTTTCCCGAGGCTTGGTCATATTTGGCTGTGGAGCTTTTGACTGTGGAAACACTCCCTCAATATGTTGGTGGCTCACTCTTTGTGTATGATCACTCTCTCCCTTTTTCTTTCCTTTTTTTCCATCTCATGTTCAATAATCTGATCCTCACATTTGGTGGACTCACTCACCTCACCTCTCTTATCACAGTTAATGTGTGGATTTTTGTTGGAAAGTGGACACTCTTCCTCACATTTGGTGGAGTCACTCAACTCACCTCTCATATTCCTCTCAATATGTGGAATTTTTGGAAGTGGACACTCTTCCTCACATTTGGTGGAATCACTCAAATCACCTATGTTATCACTCTCAATTTGTGGAATTTTTGGAAGTGGGCACTCGCTCTCATATTTAGTGGAGTCACTCAACTCTCTTTTCGTGTCACTCTCAAGTGGTGGGATTTTGTGATGTGTACACTCTCGCTCATATTTTGTGGAGCCACTCAACTCTTCTTTCTTGTCACTCTTAAACTGTGAGTTTTTGGGGTGTGGATTCTCTCTCTCACATGGGTTTGGAAAGATTTTGCTCTCCATAGAAGTTGCCAGTGGAGGAGAATAAGCTCCAGCTGAAGCAGTGCTTCTCCTATCCTAAATATGAATTGCTGGTGAAGACGCCATCGAGGATGAAGGGTGTTGGGGATATTTCCCAGTGTGGAGACTCGGCAGGAAGATGACCCGGCCGAAGAGCTATGAGGCTCAGTGGGTTATTTCACTGCCGGGCCTGGAAGATTCATACTGGGCTGGCTTGAGAGAGACTCGGTGTAAAGGCCAGCTAATCACATGGGCTGGCTCGTGAAACAAGGACCAGTCAGGAAAGATTTACCTTGGAGAACAAGATGACTAGAGTTAGAGTAAGATACGGGTTAGCAGTGCGACCCGGACTCTGATGTAAACCTAGGGGCTCGACCTGTTATATAAAGGGGAGCACCTAGGGCGAAAAGACTAAGTTGCAATCTCTCGAGAGCTAGGTTAGCGAATCCGCATCCTTGTAATCGATATCCCAAGCAATAACAATCAAGAAGGACGTAGGCTTTTACCTCCATCATGAGGGGCCGAAGATGGGTAAACTCGTGTGTCTCGCGTTCTGATCAACCCTGTTAAGCTTCCAGCTTCGTGCGATGGCCCCATCACTAAGTCCTTTCACGAGGGCATCTGCCGTGACAAAATCATGACAGTTGGCGTCCACCGTGGGGCCGACGCACGGCGGAGTTGAGTTCTTGGCGGGAGCTCTGGCAGGGATCAAGGTATACGCGATTGGTCAGATGACCAAGAGTCACCGTGGAAAGCTCTACATCGACGACTTAGTCTGGGGCCCCGAGGCTGACTTGATTGAGTACGGGTACCGGGTCCCCTTCGGCAAGATCCATGTCTTCATCGGCGGTATCGGTGGATCAGCTTCTGGGTTGGATGTCATCCCCGACACTGAGTCAGCCCGCCGCACCAGTCCCTGCCAGGCAAAACCTGGCCCACCGAGAGTCGGCCGGACGCATGCCTTTGTGGGTTTCACCCAGGGGGTGGCCTTGTCAGAAAATTCCCTGTCTGGAGACGACACGCTCGTTCAATCTGATGGCGAGTCGTCGATGGGAGAAACCGAGTTGATCCGTCCGATGTACGATGGAAGGCTTGGAGGATACACTGACGAAGTTTTTCCTGAGGCCCTTGAGCCGCCTCGATTTGCTGCGGTCTACATGGCAGGGAGACAGGATCCCCTCCGTGACCCGGCCGATCCAGCAGCAGGGCAGAACCTCACCATTGCCAGCTCAGGAGGAGCCAGCACGGCCGCCACCAGCTCACAAAA
This sequence comes from Elymus sibiricus, assembly GCA_039707655.1. Lineage (NCBI taxonomy): Eukaryota > Viridiplantae > Streptophyta > Magnoliopsida > Poales > Poaceae > Elymus > Elymus sibiricus. Next base: position 409,170,548 of record CM077666.1, on the reverse strand, counting down.
GATCGGGGCGCAGGCACTCGTCGAGATGATGGCTACTCTTGGGACTCTGTTGGCAGAACCGGTGACTGCAAAGAATGCTGCAGCACATAACGAGGAGATTACAAAGTGTCGTGAGCAGCTAACCAAGATCCAAGAGGATATCAACACAGAAAACGTCCACATGGCGGAAACACAGGCTCGGCTCATCGAGGAAACAAAATGCTTGGAAGAGGAGGCCCTCTATATCAGCCGCCGTCTGAGCGAGTCAGAGGTTGTTCACCGGAGGAGGCACCAAAGCCGGCTTCCGTCCTAGCTCGAGCCAACCCAGCTGTTTTCTATGCCACGTGACCCGCTCACTCCGGTAAACCCGGGGGCTGGTGTGGTGTCCCCAAACGGGCCACCGTTGCAGCAGCCGGCCTAGCAGCAACCAACGGCTCACCATCGACCGCTGGCTCAGCAGCAACCACCAGTTCAGTCACCACCACTAATCTAGCCGCCAGTTCAACATCAGTTGTTGCCTCGTCGCTTCCAGACCCCAATTGGGCATTACTCCAACCCAATGGATAATGTATTGGCAGCAACTCATAACCTAGCAGCAATTCCGATTGAAGGAAATAGCCCTATCCAGATTGAGGCCAGGAACGCCATCGAGATGCAGAAGACGGCAGTAACTCAGCAGGCAAATTACTCTCATAGTCAGCATCGGCTGCACTTTACCCCCCATCCGAGCCGTGATGTCTACTACACAACTTGTTCTTGTAGACTCGTGTTGGGCCTCCAAGCGCAGAGGTTTGTAGGACAATAGCAATTTTCCCTCAAGTGGATGACCTAAGGTTTATCAATCTGTGGGAGGCATAGGATGAAGATGGTCTCTCTCCAACAACCCTGCAAACAAATAACAAAGAGTCTCTTGTGTCCCCAACACACCCAATACAATGGTAAAAATTGTATTGGTGCACTAGTTCGGTGAAGAGATGGTGATACAAGTGTAGTATGGATAGTAGATATAGGTTTTTGTAGTGCGAACAATAAAAACCAGCAAGGTAGCAAGTAACAAAAGTGAGCATAAACGGCATTGCAATGCTTAGAAACAAGGCCTAGGGTTCATACTTTCGCTAGTGCAATCTCTCAACAATGCTAACATAATTGGATCATATAACCATCCCTCAACGTGCGATAAAGAATCACTCCTAAGTTCCTATTAGCGGAGAACATAATATAGAAATTGTTTGTAGGGTACGAAACCACCTCAAAGTTATCCTTTCTGATCGATCTATTGAGCCATTCCTATAAGTGTCACAAACAGCCCTAGAGTTCGTACTAAAATAACACCATATGATACACATCAACCAACTCTAATGTCACCTAGATACTCCAATGTCACCACAAGTATCCGTGAGTTGATTATACGATATGCATCAAACAACTTCATAATCATAATATTCAATCCACACAAAGAACTTCAAGGAGCACCCCAAAGTTTCTATCGGAGAAAAGATAATGAACACGTGCATCAACCCCTATGCATAGATGACCTCAATGTCACTACGGGAATCCGCGAGTTGAGTGCCAAAACATATATCAAAGGGAAAAGAATCGATTCATCACAACAAGGATAGAGAGGGAAGAAACACCATATGATCAAACTGTATTAACAAAGCTCGCGATACATCAAGATCATGCCAAATCAAGAACACGAGAGAGAGAGATCAAACACATAGCTACTGGTACAAACCCTTAGCCCCGAGGGTGAAATACTCCCTCCTCGTCATGGAGACCGCTGGGATGATGAAGATGGCCTCCGGGGATGCTTTCCCCCTCCGGCAGTGTGCCGAAAAAGGGCTGTAGATGAGATCGTGGAGGTACAGAGGCTTGCGGCGGCGTAAAAACTCATCTAGGTTAACTTTCGGGGGTTTCTGAATATATATGATTTTTCAGCATTGGAATCACGCAAAGAGGTGCCACAGGGGGCCCACGAGGCACCAGGGCGCGCCTGGGGGGCAGGCGCGCCCAGGTGGCTCGTGGGGCCCCTGTGGCTCTTCTGCTTCTCCTCCAAAGCTTCCCGGGTCTGTTTCCTTCCAGAAAAAATCGTCAAAAAGTTTCGCTGCATTTGGACTTCATTTGATATGGATTTTCTGGAAAACCAAAAACAAGAAGAAAATAGCAACTGGCACTGGGCACTAGGTCAATATGTTAGTCCATAAAAATCATATAAAAGTCATATAAAAGTGCACCAAAATCATACAAAACTATAATAAACATGGCATGAATACTTCATAAATTATAGATACGTTGGAGACGTATCAGCATCCCCAAGCTTAATTCCTGCTTGTGCTCGAGTAGGTAAATGATAAAAGAAATAATTTATGAAGTGTGAATGCTAGCATAGTGCATAAGTTTGATCAATGATAATTTCAATCACTTTTCCTAGGATCATAACAGCAACTCTTTCTCATAAAACTCATCATGATAAAGTAGCAATCAATTCACATGTTATCGTTCAAACAATGCAATCTCCTGAAACTTAACAACCTATGTTCTTTGTCACCATACAATTGCAATTCAACTTAATTTCAACAAAGTCTAAATAAGAGCTCCACATATTCAATTATCATATAGTCTTCTATGATTGCTAGTACTCATAGCATATTTTTAGAACAAATGGCATCCATCAAACACAGAGAAAGATAGGGGCTTAGTGTTTTGCCTCCCAACTTATTTATCATAGAGATAATTGTCAACAATAATAATTCATGATCAAATATATTTGACTGGCCATATGTGCCTGGATCTTTTCCCACCACATGATGCTTGCCAACTAGAGAATAATTAAGGTTGGAATGAGAATGAATACTTATTGACTCTTGCATACAGGTAAATACACAAAAGTAAAAGATAGGCCCTTCGCAGAGGGAAGCAGAGGTTGTCATGCGCTTTTTATTTTTGGATGCACAAGCCCTTAATGCAAAGGAGCATCACGTTATATTGCCCCTTGTGATAGCAACCTTTATTATGCAGTCCGTCGCTTTTATTTCTTTACCATCACAAGTTCGTACAACGCTTATTTTCCCTTACAATAAAAGATCATACATATTTTAGGAGCAATTTTATTGCTTTTTGCACCGATGACAACTTACTTGAAGGATCTTATTCAATCCATAGGTAGGTATGGTGGACACTCATGGCAAGAAACTGGGTTTAAGGGTTTTTGGATGCACAAGTAGTATCTCTACTTAGTACGAATTTTTGGCTAGCAAAAGATCCTAAGCAAGCACCACATGTTGGAGGATCCATAACAATATAACTTCTATGCAAATATACCCAAACATAACTCATTACGTTGTCTTCCTTGTCCAACTTCAACTAATTTTCTCAAGTTTGAAAATACTTAATGGGTATTCACAATCATAAAAGATGTCCAAGATAATATATTTATATGTGAAAGTTCTCTTCCTTATACTAATCATTCATGAATTGCTTGTATGACCAATATTGTGATTGTCAAGCTTTAATAGATTTCACTTTCTAACCCAATGTGAAGCTACTACTAGACATGATACAAGCATATGAAGCACATATTATTTCAACTTTATGATACTCAATTCTTTCACAATTTACTCATATTATATAAGTGAAGCACAAGAGTAAATGACAAACTACTCCAAAAAGATATAAGTGAAGACCAAATGAGTAGTTAAGTAAATAGGTGTGAGGACTCTCTCTCATTTAAAAATTTCAGATCTTAAGTATTTTATTCAAACAGCAAATAAAACAAAATAAAATGACATTCCAAGAATAGCACAACTCATGTGAAGAAGCAAAAACTTAGGCTCAACCAAGACTAACCGATAATTGTTGATGAAGAAAGGTGGGATGCCTACCGGGGCATCCCCAAGCTTAGATGCTTGAGACTTCTTGAAATATTATATTGGGATGCCTTGGGCATCCCCAAGCTTGAGCTCTTGTGTCTCCTTAATTCCTCTCATATCACGGTTTCTCTAAATCTTAAAAACTTCATCAACACAAAAGTCAACAAGAACTCGTGAGATAAGTTAGTATAAATCAACTCAAAACCTTAACATTATCTACTGTAGAAAATCACTAAAATTATAATTAAACATTGCATACTAAATGCCTGTGCATATTTAATACTCCTATCCACAAATAGAAACATTAAACAAGCAAACATATGCAAACAATGCAACTATAACAGCAATCTGCCCAAACAGAACAGTCTGTAAAGGGTGAATAAGAATTCATACTTTCCTAACTCCAAAAATTCTGAAAAATTACTATGTGAAAGAGAACTCATGCATTCTTACTATGTAAAAATTTCAGATTTTTATCATGTTCTGACTATTCAGGAATATTCTGGACATAATAGAAAACTTTTGTTTTCAAACAGCAACACATAAACTTGCAAACTGAGCATGGTAAAGGCTATAATTGGCATTTTATTGAACTAAAAGATACAAAACATGATTATTGATAGCATCAAGAAAATCTCAACAAAATAAAATGACGCTCCAAGCAAAACTCATATTATGTGACGAATAAAAATATAGCTCCAAGTGAGGTTACCGATAGTGTTGAAGACGAAAGAGGGGATGACTTCCGGCGCATCCCCAAGCTTAGTTGCTTGGGTGTTCCTTGAATATTACCTTGGAGTGCCTTGGGCATCCCCAATCTTAGGGTCTTGCCCCTCCTTATTCTCCTCATATCGATATCTCACCCAAAACTTGAAAACTTCAATCACACAAAACTTAACGGAACTTGTGAGATAGGTTAGTATGATAAAAATAAATCATCCACTTAGGTACTGTCAAGAAAAGATTCATAATTGTTCTCACATAATGCCTACTGTATTCTATCATTTCCAAAATTTATATCTCATAATATAAGCTATGGAAACACTAAAACAAGCAAACTATGTACCGAAAACAGAATCAGTCAAAAACAGAACAACATGTAGTGAGCGATTTAAAAACCATACTTCTGTACCTCCAAAATTTCTGAAAATTAGTAAAACGTAAAAAATTTGTAACCCAATACTGTGTAAAAATTTCAGAATTTTTTCACGCTCCAGTACAGAATAGAAATTCCAGCACTGGACGCGAAAGTTTCTGTTTTTGCATAGAATCAAATCATCATGCATCTACACTATCCCAAAGATTTTACTTGGTACATTATTGAAAGAAAACAAATAAAACATGATTACTACAGTAGCTTAATCATGTGAAATCACAAAAATAGTAGGTATAAATATTGGGTTGTCTCCCAACAAGCGCTTTTCTTTAATGCCTTTTTAGCTAGGCATGATGATTTCAATGATGCTCACATAAAAGTAAAGAATTGAAACACAAAGAGAGCATCATTAAGCATATGACTACTAAATTTAAGCCTAACCCACTTCCTATGCATAGGGATTTTGTGAGCAAATAGTTTATGGGAGCAAGAATCAACTAGCATAGGAAGGCATAACAAGTATAACTTCAAAACTTTGAACATAAAGAGAGGAAACTTGATATTATTGCAACACCTACATGCATATGATCCTCTCTCATAATAATTTTCAGTGGCATCATGAATGAATTCAACAATATAGCTATCACATAAAGCATTCTTTTCATGATCCACAAGCATAGAAATTTTGTTACTCTCCACATACGCAAATTTCTTGTTCATAATAGTGGGAGCAAACTCAACAAAATAACTATCATGAGATACTTGATTGGCATAATCCAATTGAAAATTAAAATCATGATGACAAGTTTCATGGTTATCATTATTCTTTATAGCATACATGTCATCACAATAATCATCACAGATTGCAACTTTGTTATCATAGTCAATTGAAACCTCTTCCAAAATAGTGGAATCATCATTAACTAAAGTTGTGACCTCTCCCTGCAACCAAATAACAAAGAGTCTCTTGTGTCCCCAACACACCCAATACAATGGTAAATTGTATAGGTGCACTAGTTCGGCGAAGAGATGGTGATACAAGTGTAGTATGGATAGTAGATATAGGTTTTTGTAGTGCGAACAATAAAAAACAGCAAGCTGGCAAGTAACAAAAGTGAGCATAAACAATATTACAATGCTTAGAAACAAGGCCTAGGGTTCGTACTTTCGCTAGTGCAATCTCTCAACAATGCTAACATATTTGGATCATATAACCATCCCTCAACGTGCGATAAAGAATCACCCCCAAGTTCCTATTAGCGGAGAACATAAGATAGAAATTGTTTGTAGGGTACGAAACCACCTCAAAGTTATCCTTTCCGATCGATCTATTGAGCCATTCCTATAAGTGTCACAAACAGCCCTAGAGTTCATACTAAAATAACACCATATGATACACATCAACCAACTCTAATGTCACATAGATACTCCAATGTCACCACAAGTATCCGTGACTTGATTATACGATATGCATCAAACAACTTCATAATCATAATATTCAATCCACACAAAGAACTTCAAGGAGCACCCAAAAGTTTCTATTGAAGAAAAGATAATGAAAACGTGCATCAACCCCTATGCATAGATTACCCCAATGTCACTACAGGAATCCGCGAGTTGAGTGCCAAAACATATATCAAGTGAATCAATATAATACTCCATTGTCACCACGGGTATTCATATGCAAGACATACATCAAGTGTTCTCAAATCTGAAATATTCAATCCAACAATAACGAAACCTCAAAGGGAAAAGATTCGATTCATCACAACAAGGATAGAGAGGGAAGAAACACCATATGATCCAACTATATTAACAAAGCTCGCGATACATCAAGATCGTGCCAAATCAAGAACACGAGAGAGAGAGAGAGATCAAACACATAGCTACTGGTACAAACCCTCAGCCCCTGTGGCTCGTGGGGCCCCTGTGGCTCTTCTGCTGCTCCTCCGATGCTTCCTGGGTCTGTTTCCTTCCAGAAAAAATCGTCAAAAAGTTTCGCTGCATTTCGACTTCATTTGATATGGATTTTCTGGAAAACCAAAAACAAGCAGAAAACATCAACTCGCACTGGGCACTAGGTCAATATGTTAGTCCATAAAAATCATATAAAAGTCATATAAAAGTGCACCAAAATCATACAAAACTATAATAAACATGGCATGAATACGTCATAAATTAAAGATATGTTGGAGACATATCAAGCCGTAGCAGGAGCCGACGTCCCGAGTCGCCAGCAATCTCTAGTAGTGCACATCGCAGAAGGGCTACGCATCCGCTATTAAATTAGCAACAGCCTGAAATCTCAAACGCACAGGCGATTGTGGATGCTGATCGGGCTTTGTGAGCATTAGAAGAGGGAAACGCAGGCACAACATACAATCAGCCCATTGTGCAAACCCCACCTGCCGCAACCCAGACAGTTGCTCGCACAGGTGGTCTATCGAGTCGTATAATTGGAACTCCTTATTTAGTCCAGGCGTTGCGAGATGCGCGTATGCCTCCGGATTTCAGGGGTCCTCGCAAAGTTCCTAATTATACAGCTGATTTGGAGCCGGCTGAGTGGATAGAGAGTTATGAGTTAGTTATGGATCTGATGGAAGCCAGTGAGGCTGTCTGTGCGCGTTATCTGCCTCTCATGTTGGAAGGTCCAGCACGTACTTGGTTGAAAAACTTGCCTGTAAATTCCATTAACACATGGCAGGAATTGAAAGAGCATTTCATCAAAAATTTCCATGGGACTTGCAAGCGTCCAACCACAATTGGTGATCTTGAGCACTGTGTTCAGCGCGAAGATGAGTCAGCACATCATTGGTCTCGCAGGGTTCTAGAGGTCATACACTCTTCTGATAGCATCACAGCCCAGCAGGCAGTACTTGTCCTGGAACGAAATTGCAAGTTTCAGCCTTTAGTGCAGAAGTTAGGGCGGCTCAAGCAGAAGGTCCAGGACATGGGCGATCTCATGGAGGTTTTAACTCGGTATTCCAAGTCAGATAGCACAAAGGATCCAACGTCTGATGACGAGAAGTCAGGCAAGGGCAAGAAAAATGGTGGCAAGGGTCACCAGCAGAACAACGGCAATGGGCAGGCCAATAACAACAAACGCAAGAATTATGAGGGAGGCTCTGATCTGGTGGCAAACACCAATACCGGTAGTAAAAACCAGTGTCGGAACAATGGTTCTAGGAAGCCTTTCTCTGGTAATCGCCCGCGTAGCTTTGAGGAGGCTCTCAAGGGTCCATGTCCAAAACACAGTTTCGATGGTAAGCCATCTACCCATTCATGGGAAAACTGTTACATTATGTAAGAATTCTCCAAGCGGATATTTCAGAATCAGCACAATGGAGGCGGCAATGGTGGGCACCCCGGCAATCCAGGACCCGGCAACCAGGGAGCCGGCTTCCAGGGAGCCGGCTCACAGGGGCACTTCGCAGGCCCCGGGTTCCAAGGGAACAATTGCTAGAATTTTGGGTTTCAGGGGGCTGGCAATGCTGGAGGCAACAACCAGTGGAATAACCAAGGAAATCAGAGTCAGGGAGGTCAGTCTGGATTTCAGAGCAATCCTAAACAACTGAATAGTGGTCAGTACCACGTTTTCACCACCAGTACTTGCAAGCGTGATCGGAAGGTTCAGCGGAGAGCCATTAACATGGTTGAGCCGACAATCCCTTACTATCTGAACTGGTCTGAGAAGCCGGTTACATGGAGTCGGGCGAATCATCCTGAGTATATTGATTACCCAAGCGGTGTTGCTCTGGTCGTTGCTCCGCAAGTTGGCGGCTATACACAGTCTAAAGTACTCATGGACGGAGGAAGCAGTATCAATATACTTTATTATGATACGTTCAAGCGGATGAATCTGTCGGAAAAACAGCTAACTCCATCAACCACCGTCTTTCCTGGCATTGTTCCTGGCAAGTCAGCTTATCCTATTGGTCGAATCTCCTTGGAAGTGGCTTTTGGTATAGAGTACAACTATCGTTCAGAGTTCCTTTCATTTGAGGTGGTCAAGCTTGAGAGCCCATATCATGCTTTATTCGGCAGGCCGGCTTATGCATGGTTCATGGCATGCCCCTGCTATATTTATTTGACGTTGAAAATGCCTGGACCTAAAGGAACAATTACTGTTGAAGGCAGTAGGAAAATTGCACTACAGTGCGAGGACGGAGATGCAGCTTATGTTGAATCGGCTTGTGCTGCAGAGGAGCTGAAATATTACAAGGACAATGTTGACCCAGCTGACAGGACCTCTCTGAAGAAGGCGACGACTGAGTCTGATCCTTTGCTCAAGTTCAAGTCGGTCAGGGACACCAAGCAAGTGGATTTCACCCCTGGTAATTCTTCTGAGCAGTTTACCATCGGGGCGAATATGGATCCAAAATAGGAAAGCACGCTCATCGAGTTCATCCATGAGTACCGAGACATTTTTGCATGGAAACCTTCTGACATGCCAGGTGTACCGAGAGAACTCACTGAGCACTCCCTTAATGTGGATCCTAAGTTTAAACCTGTTCGCCAGTATCTCCGTCGCTTTAATGAGGAGAGGCGGAAAGCTATTGGCGAAGAAGTAGCTCGGCTCCTAGCGGCCGGGTTCATCGTCGAAGTTTTTCATCCTAAGTGGTTAGCAAACCCAGTGCTTGTTCTGAAGAAGAACGGGACTTGGTGGATGTGTGTTGATTACACGGACCTGAATAAAGCTTGTCCTAGTGATCCTTTTGCTCTGCCCCGTATTGACCAGATCATTGATGCCATGGCGGGTTGTGAGTGTTTATGTTTTCTGGATGCTTACTCCGGTTATCATCAGATCAAGATGAAGCAGGCAGACCAGGAAAAAATGGCTTTTATCACACCCTTTGGAGCTTTCTACTATACATCCATGCCGTTTGGTTTGAAGTGTGCACATGCGACTTATCAGCGTTGTGTCCAAAATTGTTTCCATAAGTAGATCGGGCGTAATGGTCATGCATATGCTGATGATGTCATGGTCAAATCGCGGAAAAAGGAGACTTTACTGGATGATCTCAAGGTGACATTTGATAACCTTAGAGTTTACGAGATGAAGCTCAACCCAGAAAAGTGTGTCTTCGTTGTTCCAACTGGAAACTTACTGGGTTTTTTAGTTTCTAAGCATGGGATTGAGGCCAACCCAGAAAAAATCAAAGCAATCACGACCCTGACCAAGCCGGCAAATCTCAATGCTGTCCAAAAGCTAGCGGGGCGGGTTGTGGTGTTGAGCCGGTTCATCAGCCGGCTTGGGGAAAACGCGATTCCGCTTTATCAATTGCTCCGGAAGTCAGATAATTTCACTTGGACTGATGTCGCAGATCAGGCCTTCGAGTCTCTAAAGAAGCAGTTGTCTGAGCCGCCTATCCTTGCTGCCCCTCATGAGAAGGAGCCAATGCTGTTATATATCGCAGCCAACAGCAAAGCCGTCAGTGTTGCAGTTGTTGTGGAGCGCAAGGAGGAAGGCAAAGAGTACCCAGTTCAGCATCCTGTGTATTATATCAGTGAAGTTTTAACAGAGTCCAAACAGCGGTATCCGCATTGGCAAAAGATGGTCTACGACGTGTTCATGGCAAGCCGCAAATTGAAGCATTACTTCCATGAGCATCCAATTACTGTGGTCAGTTCAGCACCTCTCGGGGACATAATTCAGAACAGGGAGGCTACTGGTCGGGTTGCAAAGTGGGCCATTGAGCTTGGCCCACATCATCTCAAATATGTGCCATGGACTGCTGTTAAATCTCAAGCTTTGGTGGACTTCATCAATGACTGGACTGAATTGTAGGCTCCGGAGGAGAAGCCGGATACCACATACTGGTGAATTCACTTTGATGGTTCCAGGCAATTGGAAGGCTCGGGGGTTGGAGTTGTGATAACTTCCCCGCGAGGTGATAAGTTTTGTTATGTTTTCAGGCTTATGTTTCCCTGTACTAACAATGCAGCTGAATATGAGGCTTTGCTTCATGGGCTCCGTATAGCTAAGGAGATGAACTTAAGCCGAGTCAGATGCGTGGGCGACTCAGATTTGGTGGCTCAGCAGGTTTCTGGAACCTGAGATTTCAAGGATCCCCTCATGGCGGCTTATAGACGTGAAGTCCCAAACATCACTGGGCACTTCATGGGATATCCGGTTAATCATATTGATCGCCGGCTTGACGAGGTAGCAGATGCATTGTCTCGTTTGGGGTCTTAGAGAAAGCCTGTTCCACCCAATGTTTCTCTTGGCCAAGTTACACTTGAGCAAGAAAACAATTTATTGAAAGGAATTATAGAAAAAGGTGTCTACAAGAGCCTTGCCGGGAGTAAGCAATTTGAGGAAATTGTACGCAAGCAAGGAAGGCACCGAAAGAACCAAGGTGTTGGTTTTGAACGAAAGTTCAATGCCAATGGAGTTGAGTGGGAAGAAGATCAATACCCCAAGACGAAGTTTGTTCCTCAACAAGAGAAGTATGACCCTACTTCCTTCAAGGGAACACAAGCTCAAGATGATCTTCCACCACAAGACCACAAGCTAAAAGGCAAGGACAAGCTTCAAGAGGAGATTGACTCATTTGAAGAAGCACCTCAGGCCTTGGTCAAGTGGGTTCCCAAGACTTCATCAAGTTCTACTTCATCAAGTTCAACTACAACTCCAAGGATTCCCATCAAGTTTATGTGGGTCCAAAAGAAGAAGAACTAGAGTGTTCTTGAGGGTGACACTGCCAACAAACTTCACTCACATTCATTTATGGCAAGAATTTGTGCAACCAACTTCAACATCTTGCACTAGTTCATGGAGTCACAAACCCTCCGATACGTCCATTTTGCATCATGTTTTACTACTATTATTTATAGTGTTTTTAATCAATATAACACTTTGTGGAGCAATTCTAATGCCTTTTCTCCCTTAATATGCAAGATTTACACAGGGAGGGAGATTGCCGGCAGCTGGAATTCTGGACCTGAAAAAGCTATGTCCGAGATACCTATTCTGCACATCTCCAAATGAGCTGAAATTTCAAGGAGATTTATTTTGGAATAAATAAAAAATATTGGAAGAAAGAAGTACCAGAGGGGGCCACCCAGGTGGCCACGAGGCACCAGGGCGCGCCACCCCCCTAGGCGCGCCCTGGTGGCTTGTGGGGCCCCTGGCTAGCCTCCGGTGCCCATTTTCTGGTATATAAGTCCATTTGCCCTAGAAAAAATAAATAGAAGACTTTTGGGACGGTGTGCCACCGTCTCGAGGCGGAACTTGGGTAGGAGCACTTTTGCTCTCCGGCGGAGCGATTTCGCCGGGGATACTTCCCTCCGGGAGGGGGAAATCGGAGCCATCGACATCACCAACGATCCTCTTATCGTGGGAGGACCAATCTTCATCAACATCTTCAACAGTACCATCTCATCTCAAACCCTAGTTCATCTCTTGTATTCAATCTTTGTCTCAAAACCTTAGATTGGTACCTGTGGGTTGCTAGTAGTGTTGATTACATCTTGTAGTTGATGCTAGTTGGTTTATTTGGTGGAAGATTATATGTTCAGATCCAATATGCTATTCAATACCCCTCTGATCTTGGACATGAATATGATTTGTGAGTAGTTACTTTTGTTCTTGAGAACATGGGAGAAGTCTTGTCATAAGTAATCATGTGAATTTGGTATTCGTTCGATATTTTGATGATATGTATGTTGTTGATTCTCTTAGTGGTGTCATGTGAACGTCGACTACATGACACTTCGCCATCTTTGGGCCTAAGGGAATGCATTGTGGAGTAGTAATTAGATGATGGGTTGCTATAGTGACAGAAGCTTAAACCCTAGTTTATGCGCTATTCCGTAAGGGGCTGATTTGGATCCATATGTTTAATGCTATGGTTAGAGTTATCTTAATTCTTCTTTCGTAGTTGCGGATGCTTGCGAGAGGGGTTAATCATAAGTGGGAGGCTTGTTCAAGTAAGCACAGCACCCAAGCACCGGTCCACCCACATATCAAATTATCAAAGTAGCGAACACGAATCAAATAAACATGATGAAAGTGACTAGATGAAATTCCCATGTGTCCTCGAGAACGCCTAGCTTATTATAAGAGATCGTACCAGCCTGTCCTTTGCCATAAGAAGGATTGGGCTATCTTGCTGCACTTATTGTTACTATTGTTACTTGTTACTTGTTACAAATTACCTTGCTACCAAACTATCTGTTACCGATAATTTCAGTGCTTGCAGAAATACCTTGCTGAAAACCGCTTGTCATTTCCTTCTGCTCCTTGTTGGGTTCGACACTCTTACTTATCGAAAGGACTACTATTGATACCCTATACTTGTGGGTCATCAAGACTCTTTTCTGGCGCCGTTGTCGGGGAGTGAAGCGCCTTTGGTGAGTGGAATTTGGTAAGGAAACATTTATATTACGTGCTGAAATTTACTGTCACTTGTCACTATGGAAAGTAATCCTTTGAGGGGTTTGTTTGGGGTATCTTCACCTTGACCGGAAGGACAAATAGTTGCTCCTCAACCTACTGCACCTACTGAAAATATTTATTATGAGATTCCTTCGGGTATGATAGAGAAACTGCTAGCTAATCCTTATGCAGGAGATGGAACGGTACATCCTGATATGCACTTGATCTATGTGGATGAAATTTGTGGATTGTTTAAGCTTGCAGGTTTATCCAGAGATGGAGTTAAGAAGAAAGTATTCCCTTTATCTTTGGAGGGAAAGGCATTGACATGGTATAGGCTATGTGATGATACTGATACATGGGACTGGAACCGATTGAAGCTGGAATTCCACTTGAAATTTTATCCTATGCATTTGGTTCATTGTGATCGGAATTACATATATAATTTTTGGCCTCGTGAAGGAGAAAGTATCGCTCAAGCTTGGGGGAGGCTTAAGTACATGATGTACACATGCCCCAACCATGAGCTCTCAAGAGAAATTATCTTACAGAATTTTTATGCTCGGCTTTCTCATGATGATCAAACCATGCTCGATTCTTCTTCGACTGGCTCCTTTATGAAGAAAACTATTGAATTCAGATGGGATCTTCTGGAAAGAATTAAACGTAACTCTGAAGATTGGGAACTCTACAAAGGTAATGAGTCAGGTATAATACTCGAGTTCAATTGTGTTAAATCTTTTATGGATACCGATGCTTTTCATAAGTTTAGCACTAAATATGGACTTGACTCTGAGATAGTAGCTTCCTTTTGTGAATCATTTGCTACTCATGTTGATCTCCCTAAGGAGAAGTGTTTTAAATATCATCCCCCTGTTAAAGAAAATATCGAGGAACCCGTTAGTGTTAAAGAAGAAACAATTGTTTACCATGTTGATCCAGTTGTGCCTACTGCTTATATTGAGAAACCACCTTTTCCTGTTAGGATTAAGGAACATGCTAAAGTTTCAACTGTGGTTAACAAAAGTAATATTAGAGCACCTAGACCCTTTGAACAAATTAAAGTTGAACCTAATGTCGCTATGGTTAAATATCTCTTGGTTGATAATATAGATGGGCATGTTATTTACTTCTGTGACGAAGCAGCTAGAATTGCTAAACCAGATCCTAAAGATAAAAACAGACCTATAGTAGGCATGCCTGTTGTCTCTGTTAAAATAGGAAATCATTGTTATCATGGCTTATGTGATTTGGGTGCTAGTGTGAGTGCTATTCCGTTTACCTTATATCAAGAAATTATGAATGATATTACACCTATTGAAATAGAGGACATTGATGTTACTATTAAGCTTGCAAACAGAGATACAATTACACCACTTGGGATCGTTAGAGATGTTGAAGCCTTGTGTGGAAAAATAAAATACCCTACTGATTTTCTAGTCCTCGGTTCTCCACAAGATGATTTTTGTCCCATTATATTTGGTAGACCTTTCTTGAACACTGTTAATGCCAAGATTGATTGCGCTAAAGAAATTGTTAGTGTTAATTTTGGTGGTATGTCTCGTGAGTTTAATTTCTCCAAGTTTCGTAGACAACCTCATGATAAAGAATTGCCTAGTAAAGATGAAATTATTGGTCTTGCTTCATTGCCGTACCTCCTAATCATCCGTTAGAACAATATTTGCTAGACCATGAAAACGATATGCATATGAATGAAAGAAATGAAATAGATAAGAAGTTCTTTGATCAACCACCTATCCTTAAACACAATTTTCATGTTGAAACTCTTGGAGGCCCTCCTCCACCTAAGGGTGATCCTGTATTTGAATTCAAGCAATTGCCTGATACATTGAAATATGCTTATCTAGATGAAAAGAAGATATATCCTGTTATTATTAGTGCTAACCTTTTAGAGCATGAAGAAAAGAGATTACTAAAAACTCTGAGGAAGCACCGAGCTGCTATTGGATATACTCTTGATGATCTTAAGGACATTAGTCCCACTTTATGTCTGCACAAAATTAATATGGAGCCTGACGCTAAACTAGTTGTCGACCAGCAACGACGGCTAAATCCTAAGATGAAAGAGGTGGTAAAAACCGAAATATTAAAGCTTCTGGAAGCAGGTATAATCTATGCCATAGCTGATAGTAGATGGGTAAGTCCCGTTCATTGTATCCCTAAGAAAAGAGGTATTACCGTTGTTCCTAATGATAAAAATGAACTCATTCCACAAAGAATTGTAACTGGTTATAGGATGGTGATAGATTTTAGAAAATTAAACAAAGCTACTAGAAAAGATCATTACCCGTTACCTTTTATTGATCAAATGTTAGAAAGATTGTCCAAGCATACACACTTTTGCTTTCTTGATGGATATTCTAGTTTCTCTCAAATACCTGAATCACAAGACGATCAAGGAAAACTACCTTTACTTGTCCTTTTGGAACTTATGCTTATAGACGTATGCCTTTTGGTTTATGCAATGCACCTGCTACCTTTTGAAAGATGTATGACTGCTGTATTCTCTGACTTTTGAGAAAAGATTGTTGAGGTTTTCATGGATGATTTTTCCATTTACGGAACTTCTTTTGATGATTGCTTAAGCAACCTTGATCGAGTTTTGCAGAGATGTGAAGAAACTAATCTTGTCTTGAATTGGGAGAAGTGCCACTTTATGGTGAATGAAGGTATTGTCTTGGGGCATAAAATTTCTGAAAGAGGTATTGAAGTTGATAAAGCTAAGATTGATGCTATTGAGAAAATGCCATGTCCTAAAGATATTAAAGGTATAAGAAGTTTCCTAGGTCATGCTGGTTTCTATAGAAGGTTTGTAAAAGACTTCTCTAAAATTTCTAGACCTCTTACCAATCTCTTGCAAAAAGATGTTCCATTTGTTTTTGATGATGATTGTGTACAAGCCTTTGAAACACTTAAGAAAGCCTTAACCACTGCGCCTATTGTTCAAGCACCTAATTGGAACTTGCCTTTTGAAATTATGTGTGATGCTAGTGATTATGCTTTTGGTGCTATTCTAGGACAGAGAGTTGATAAGAAATTAAATGTTATCCATTATGCTAGTAAAACTCTAGACAGTGCCCAAAGAAATTATGCTACTACTGAGAAAGAATTTCTAGCAGTTGTGTTTGCGTGTGATAAATTTCTATCTTACATAGTTGATTCTAAAGTAACTGTTCACACCGATCATGCTGCTATTAAATATCTTATGGAAAAGAAAGATGCTAAACCTAGACTCATTAGGTGGGTTCTATTGCTACAAGAATTTGACTTGCATATTATTGATAGAACGGGAGCTGAGAATCCCGTAGCAGATAATTTGTCTAGAATGGAAAATGTTCTTGATGACCCACTTCCTATTAATGATGATTTTCTTGATGAACAATTAGCTGTCATAAATGCTTCTCATAATACTCCTTGGTATGCGGACTATGCTAATTATATTGTTGCTAAATTTATACCACCTAGTTTCACATACTAACAAAAGAAAAAGTTCTTCTTTGATTTAAGACATTATTTTTGGGATGACCCACATCTTTATAAAGAAGGAGTAGATGGTGTTATTAGACGTTGTATACCTGAGCATGAACAGGAACAAATCCTACGGAAGTGTCATTCCGAGGCTTACGGAGGACACCATGCGGGAGACAGAACTGCACATAAGGTACTACAATCTGGTTTTTATTGGCCTACTCTTTTCAAGGATGCTCGTAAGTTTGTCTTATCTTGTGATGAATGTCAAAGAATTGGTAATGTTGGTAGATGTCAGGAAATGCCTATGAATTATTCACTTGTTATTGAACCATTTGATGTTTGGGGATTTGATTATATGGGACCTTTTCCTAAATCCAATGGGTATACTCATATTTTAGTTGTTGTTGATTACGTTACTAAGTGGGTAGAAGCTATTCCAACTAGTAGTGCTGATTACAACACTTCTATTAAAATGCTTAAAGAAGTTATTTCCCCAAGATTCAGAGTCCCTAGATATTTAATGACTGATGGTGGTTCACATTTTATTCATGATGCATTCCGTAAACTGCTTGCTAAATATGATGTCAACCATAGAATTGCATCTCCCTATCACCCTCAATCTAGTAGTCAAGTAGAATTGAGCAATAGAGAAATAAAATTAATTTTGCAAATAACCGTCAATAGGTCTAGAAAGAATTGGTCTAAGAAACTTGACGATGCATTATGGGCTTACAGAACAGCTTATAAAAATCCTATGGGTATGTCTCCTTATAAAATGGTTTATGGAAAAGCATGTCATTTACCTCTTGAGTTAGAACATAAATCATATTGGGCAATTAAAGAACTCAATTATGATTTTAAACTTGCCGGTGAAAAGTGGTTATTTGATATTAGCTCATTAGATGAATGGAGAACCCAAGCTTATGAAAATGCCAAATTGTTTAAAGAAAAAGTTAAAAGATGGCATGATAAAAGAATTAAAAAATGGGAGTTTAAAGCGGGTGAGCAAGTTCTATTGTACAATTCTCGTTTGAGGTTCTTTGCAGGAAAACTTCTCTCTAAATGGGAAGGATCGTATATCATCGAAGAAGTTTATCGCTCCAGAGCCATCAAAATAAACAACTCCGAAGGCACTAATCCGAGAGTGGTGAATGGGCAGAGAATTAAGCACTATATTTTAGGTACTCCCATTAATGTTGAAACTAATATTATTGAAACAATGACACCAGAGGAATACATAAGAGAGACCTTCCAGAACACTCCAAAACCCTGAAAAGGAAGAGGTACGTGATACGGTAAGTAAATCGACTCCAAAAATTCCATAAAAATACTTTCTGTCGGTTTTGGAATATTATAAAAAATACAAAAATAAGAAACAACCGAGGGGACCCACGAGGCACCAGGGTGCGCCCCCCCAGACGCGCCCTGGTGGCTCGTGAGCCTTCCCGACTCCGTTTTCTTCTGGAATGCTTGTTTTGCAAGATAAAAATTCTTTATATATACTCCCAGACGTTTTGACCACCGTATCACAGAAATCTCCTCTGTTCTTGTTTTGTGCTATTTTTCTGACAGATCTAGATCGCTATGGCTCCACCATGCTCTTCCAAGGACAAGTTGTACGAGAAGGTCATCAACCCCTACCTACCGGAGGTGATGAAACACCCTCAAGTCATTGAGATGCGTGAGGGGGTGCTTCACATCCGGGATGTTCAAGGACCCAAGAAGACCGGGAGCGTGGAGGCCAGGTTCGAAGCGGTGGAGCAGGAGATCTTCAAGTGCCAAGGGATGGTAGAACGTGGACTCAGCGCCAACCACTCCATGACCATGGAATTCACCCGCGATCACAAGGTGGATGGCCAATCGATGGGGGATATCATCTTCAAGCTCAATGAACGAATCGACTATCTCCAAGGCCAAATCTATGATCTTCAAAACCAAAATTATGAGTATGAGGCAAGATTCAAAGGTATGAGTTTAGCTGCAAGTTTCAGGACTCCGGAGACTCGTTCATCTTTTTATGATGGGGAACCTATGCCGTGGAAGCCGGAGGACAAGCCCACCACTTCATCATCACCACCATCACCGAAGAAGGAAACTTGAGTACATGGGTATGGGCACTCCCCTTGGCTTTTGCCAAGCTTGGGGGAGGTGCCCCGGTATCGTATCACCATCACCTTTATTATCTTTACCTATTTTTAGTTCGATCCTTAGTTATTTCGTGATCTAGTTGAATAAAAGTTTAGTATGATCTATTTTCGAGTGCTAATTTCGTGATCTATCTATCTATGTAATTGAGTGAGAGTTATATAATAAAGAGTAGTTTGAGTTTTTGCTTCTTTACTTTTATGTTTCAATCCTAGCAAAGGAAATAATGAAAAAAATCATATGCTAATCTTATGGAAAGTAATGACATTACATAAAGAAAAGTATAAGTGGTAAAATTTATTGAAAGTTAACAAACATAGCATTGGTCAATGATGCAATTCATGAAAAAATTAATAAGGGAAGAGAAGATTCACATGCAAATACACTATCTTGGACATCTTTTATGATTGTGAGCCCCCATTAAGTATTTTATGTCAAATTGTTGACGTTGGACAAGGAAGACAACGTAATGAATTATGTTTGCTTATATTCACATAGAAGCTATATTGTCATAGATCCTTCAACATGTGGTGCTTGCTCAATATCTTTGCTAGGCAAAAATCCACACCAAGTAGAGATACTACTTGTGTATCCAAAACCCTTAAACCCAGTTTCATGTCATGAGAGTCCACTATATCTACCTAGGGATTGAATAAGATCCTTCAAGTAAGTTGTCATCGGTGCAAAAAGCAATAAAATTTGCCTCTAAATGTGTATAAACTTTTATTGTAAGGGAAAATAAGCTTTGTACGAACTTGTGATGGCAAAGAAATAAAAGTGACGGACTGCATAATAAAGGTTGCTATCACAAGGGGCAATATAAAGTGACGTTCCTTTGCATTAAGAGCTTGTGCATCCAACAACAAAAAGCGCATGACAACCTCTGCTTCCCTCTATGAAGGGCCTATCTTTTACTTTTATGTATTTACTTTTTATGCAAGAGTCAATAGTGTTCTCCTCTATTCCTTTTTATTTTTCTCTTTTGCAAGCATCATGTGGTGGGGAAAGATCGAGGCATATATATCCAGTTGGATATGAGTGATCATGAGTTATTATTGTTGACATCACCCTTGAGGTGAATAAGTTGGGAGGTGAAATTATAAGCCCCTATCTTTCTATGTGTCTGGCTGAAACTTTTTGCTCCATATATATGTTGTGAGTGTTAGCAATCATAGAAGACTATATGATGGTTGAGTATGTGGACTTGCTAAAAAGCTCCTACATGAGACCCTTCCTGAAAATATGATGAATTGCAATTGCATTGTTGACTGAGAACATAGTTTGTTAGTTTTCAAGAAAGTTTATGCCTTATACTTCATTGTTGTGATGAATTGTTACTTGCTCATGAGAAGTTTTATGATATTAAATATTGTTGTTATAATAATGATCATGATGCTACTATGTCCATATTTTGTTTTTATCGACACCTCTCTCTCTAAACATGTGGACATGATTATCGATATCGGCTTTCGCTTGAGGACAAGCGAGGTCTAAGCTTGGGGGAGTTGATACGTCCATTTTGCATCATGTTTTACTACTGTTATTTATAGTGTTTTTAATCAATGTAACACTTTGTGGAGCAATTCTAATGCCTTTTCTCTCTTAATATGCAAGATTTTGACAAGGAGGGAGATTGCCGGCAGCTGGAATTCTGGACCTGAAAAAGCTATGTCAGAGATACCTATTCTGCACATCTCCAAATGAGCTGAAATTTCACAGAGATTTATTTTGGAATAAATAAAAAATATTAGAAGAAAGAAGTACCAGAGGGGGCCACCCAGGTGCCCACGAGGCACCCGGGCGCGCCACCCCCCCAGGCGCGCCCTGGTGGCTTGTGGGGCCCCTGGCCAGCCTTCGGTGCCCATTTTCTGTTATATAAGCCCATTTGCCCTAGAAAAAATAAAGAGAAGACTTTTGGGATGGTGCACCGCCGTCTCGAGGCGGAACTTGGGCAGGAGCACTTTTGCTCTCCGGCGGAGCGATTCCGTCGGGGATACTTCCCTCCGGGAGGGGGAAATCGGAGCCATCGACATCACCAACGATCCTCTCATCATGGGAGGACCAATCTTCATCAACATCTTCAACAGCACCATCTCATCTCAAACCCTAGTTCATCTCTTGTATTCAATCTTTGTCTCAAAACCGCAGATTGGTACCTGTGGGTTGCTAGTATTGTTGATTACATCTTGTAGTTGATGCTAGTTGGTTTATTTGGTGGAAGATTATATGTTCAGATCCAATATGCTATTCAATACCCCTCTGATCTTGGACATGAATATGATTTTTGAGTAGTTACTTTTGTTCTTGAGGACATGGGAGAAGTCTTGTCATAAGTAATCATGTGAATTTGGTATTCCTTCGATATTTTGATGATATGTATGTTGTTGATTCTCTTAGTGGTGTCATGTGAACGTCGACTACATGACACTTCACCATCTTTGGGCCTAAGGGAATGCATTGTGGAGTAGTAATTAGATCATGGGTTGCTAGAGTGACAGAAGCTTAAACCCTAGTTTATGCGCTATTCCGTAAGGGTCTGATTTGGATCCATATGTTTAATGCTATGGTTAGAGTTATCTTAATTCTTCTTTCATAGTTGCGGATGCTTGCGAGAGGGGGTAATCATAAGTGGGAGGCTTGTTCAAGTAAGAAGAGCACCCAAGCACCGGTCCACCCACATATCAAATTATCAAAGTAGCGAATGCGAATCAAACAAACATGATGAAAGTGACTAGATGAAATTCCCAGGTGTCCTCGAGAACACCTAGCTTATTATAAGAGATCGTTCTGGCCTGTCCTTTGCCATAAGAAGGATTGGTCTATCTTGCTGCACTTATTGTTACTATTGTTACTTGTTACTTGTTACAAATTACCTTGCTACCAAACTATTTGTTACCGATAATTTTAGTGCTTGCAGAAATACCTTGCTGAAAACGGCTTGTCATTTCCTTCTGCTCCTCGTTGTGTTCGACACTCTTACTTATCAAAAGGACTACTATTGATCCCCTATACTTGTGGGTCATCACCCTCTTATTGGTAAGGCAAGGGACAAGGTATTCAATGCATTCATGGACATCATCATATGTGTATTTTGCTCTATGTCTATGGATATTCTTGTATGTTCCTTGTGTGGGACTAACCCATGTAGGTATTTAAAGTGCAAAACTCCAAAGGATTGCTCCGAACTCTTGATGGACTACATCAACATTCAGCATCCACATCTTCACTATCTACATGAAGTCATCATCGACAAAACCCAAGGTTAGTTCATCCCTCTTTGGGGGGATATCACATCTAGGGGGAGCTTTGCTCTAAAAAATTGAGCTAAAGCAAATCTAATGGTGTGAACACATCATTGCTTTATGTAAAAGTGGCAACCCCACTCACTACAGGAATCAGAGAATTTGCCATCAGTCCTCTCTTTGCCGTCTGCTAGCGGACGACACAGATGGTCTTTGTCGTCGGCTTCCATAAAGCAGACGGCAAAGAAAGGCCTCATGGCAAAGATGGTTTTTGCTGTCAGTCCGTTCTTTGCCGTCGGCTAGCGGACGACAAAGAGCCTAAAAAGCGGAGGGCAAAGGCAGGCGGATGGCAAATAGCAAAATAGCAGACGGCAAAGAGCCCATCTGGGCCCCACTGGAGTGCGGCGTTGGTTAGGTCAAACGAACGGCCTTGATGTCGTCCGCTAGCGGATGGCAAAGAGTAGCCGACGGCAAAGATCATCAAAAAGCAGACGGCAAAGAAAAATTTCAATAACTTTGTAACGGCCGCCGCGCGCGCCCCTCTCTCTCTCTCTCTCTCTCTCTCTCGCCGCGCCCCTCTCTGTCTCTCTTGCCGCGCCCCTCCACTCCCCTCTCTCTATCTCTCTCTCTCGCCACCGCGCCCGTCGCCGCCGACGACCCACCGCGCCCGTCGCTGCTGCCGCCCCGCCGCCCCACCGCGCCCTGGTGCAGATCCACCGCCCCACCGCCCCACCGTCCGCAGCGTTGCCGCCTCCGGCGCCCCAGTCCGGCGGCGCTCCGGCACTCCAGTGCTCCACTCCGGCGGACCCCGTTCCCCCTCCCCTCGTCCAACAAGGTGAGGACCCCATCCCCCCTCCCCTCACTGATTTTTTTCAAATTTGCTATGGATGATGATTTTGCTATAGATGTACTAGATGAATAGAAATTGATTTGGACAGATTTTGCAAGTAGTAGTACTAGATGATTGTGCAAGTAGTTGTACTAGATGATTTTGCTATGGATGTACTAGATGATTTTGTTCTGGAAACACTTTGGGCATGCAGCAAGAACATTGATGTGATTTACCAAAAACGTCACACTAATATACTAAAATGATTTGTAGCAGAAATAAATTTGCACATAGCAGCATTGATAAGTTTATAAAAAATATGAGCAATTCTGAAAGAAAAAAATCATATACCTTGACCTGAAATTGGGTAGTTAATTTACAAAAATGCATTTGCTAGGCTAGGCTCCATGTTAGTTGTTGGACACATGTAAATATATTTGCTAGATACAACTAGCTTGTTCATATGGCATAGCAGCACAGACACACACAGTGGTTAATGGAGAAGGCTAGCATG
Source organism: Elymus sibiricus (assembly GCA_039707655.1). Lineage (NCBI taxonomy): Eukaryota > Viridiplantae > Streptophyta > Magnoliopsida > Poales > Poaceae > Elymus > Elymus sibiricus. Next base: position 409,147,002 of record CM077666.1, on the reverse strand, counting down.
TATGAATGCTATATAGATGTATGGGTGGATGTATGTATGGATTTTCATTAAAAAATAGTTTCTTTCTTGCTTATTTTCTTTATAGGTTAGATGTTGTTGAACTGCGAGATGATGTTGATGATGTTTTTATTAGATTGTTGTGCAAGTGCTTATGTTGGTTCTGTCGGTGCTTTTCATGTGCGAGTGCTTATGTTGGTTCTGCCAGTCCATTCTTTTTTTTTCATTTAATTGCGTTTACTCTTTGTCATGGCAGGTGTTGAAAGATGGTGGGCGCGGGTCCAGAGAGCTCCGCGGGTACTTCTTTGGTGGCGGCCTGCACGAGGGCTACTTCCATTCCACCTGTATCTCTCCGGAGAGCGTTGTTAGACAGTTTGGGGACACCGGCGGGCGCTTCTTCATCGGCGTCGTTTCCCACCGGGAGAGGAGGTCGGGGAGGGAAGAAGAGAGGTGGAGGACGTGGCCGCGGGAGAGGTAGGCAGGCTGCTACGCCTTCCTCGCCGCCACCCCCAGCTGATTCACCCGAGCACGTGACTGCTAGGGTGGACCCGTCTGAGGTGGAGGCTATGGGGACTCTGGACCACGAGCCTTGGGTCGACGGGCCTTCTGCCCACGAGACTCCGGTCCCAGAGGCTTCGGCCCACGAGACTTCGGGCCACGAGACTTTAGACCAGGCTACGTCCCAGGAGACGTCCGGATGGGGTACCTGGCCGGATCCGCCTGAGGGGCCGAGTGGCCATGCTGATGGTAGCGGGGATGAGTGAACTGATAGTGAGGGCGAGGTGGTTGAGGGGGCCACCGTGTACCAGCGTGGTGGTACACGGCTCCCGCCCCTGCCGGCGACCCACGAGCAGAGGCCGGTGATTAGGCCTGATGGGGAGAAGTAAGTGCATTTACTATTTTTGTACATTTTGCCTTCACATTTCTTCAAATATCTAATGCGTTCGCCTTGTCATACTGCAGGGGTTGGGTACACGCCAGTGACGTCCGCAGGCCCAACACCGTCCTTGGTGTGCTTTGAAGGCAAAATTTCCCGGGGTTTGTCACGTTGCCCGATGAGGGTCAGCTTCCAGAGCTAGGATTGAGCTGGGAGCACTACTTGGCTGCCCCGGCCCCGCCGGAGGAGATGATCGACGGTGTCTTGTGCCACACGAGGGCCGAGATGGTGATCAGAAGCTTTTGGGTAATTTCTCCTTTACACAATTAGAAATTAACAATAGCTAGTTATTGTACTAATCAGTGTTGTCTCGTTTGATTGCTGACCTTCTACAGGTGTGAGGAGGGATACGAGGAGGACGCGACAAAGGTTATCGATACCGAGTGCAAGCGCCTACTACAAAACTTACGGCACGAGGCTCGGCCGCAGGCTGTTCGAGACTACTACGCCAAGCGTGGTATTAAGAAGGACAAGCCGTCGTGCCGGGCTAAGTTTCTGAAGAAGGATCAGTACATGAAGGTAGTTACCTATTCTTAAGGCATTGTACTTAGTTTCCTTGATTTGATTCGTAGGCGTAGCGCTCAAATTTCTCTTTACTAACTTAGGTGCCCCCGAGATGGTGTGTGGATAAGATGGATTGTTGGGAGGCATTGGTGGATGAGTGGTGCACAGGCCGCTGGCGAGCCGTCCACGACAATGCCAAGGACCGGCGTGCCCAAATGGTTGGTGTGCCACAGCATCAAGGCAGCGCCAACTTATATCAGTTCGGGCGGAACTGGGTATGTGGTTTGCTTCATGATTCATGCAATTCATTCTTCATGCTAGCTTGAGCCCTTTACTAATACTTTGTTCCTCTCTTTTAGGCGCGACACAATAACACGGAGGTGCCTGAGGTGTACGACCTCTATGCCATGGCCCATACTGCCTCGTACAAGAAGGCCAATGCATTCTCTGAGTCTGACCTCGATCATCCAGAGAATTTCACCAACATCTCCTCCCACCACAAGCTCGTGAGGTACAACCAGGAGGGGAAGGCGAGGAAAGGGGAGGACTTTAACCAGAGCCAGAATCCTATTGATCCAGAGCTGGTGAAGATATCTGGTGGCGGGAGGCCCCATGGCTCATTAGCCATTGGAGATGGACTGATACGTTGTCCTCTCACTCTCCCGGAGATCAAGGCGCGCCAAACGAGCTCCTGTCCTGAGATAAGGACTCTTCCACGGCCAGTCGATCTCGCCATCGAGGTTAGTTATACGGACTCAGATATCTTTCCTCCATTACATTGTGTGTAAGGCCATCGATGATTACAATGCTAACGAGGAGTGGTGTTGCAGGCTGCTCTTCAGAAAGAGAGAGCGACAACCCAGGCGCTTCAGGAGGAGAGGGACCGGGTGGCGGTGGAGAAGGAACTGCTGGCGGAGGAGAATATGGCTAGGTTGTTGGAGGAGGAGAGGAATCGGAATGAGCTGGCTCACCGGGCCATGTACGATCTCCTCGTGGTAAGTTTCTTCTGCATATTAGCCAAATCATGCACGTAATGTTCGTTTCATTACTAACTAATATGACTGACTCGTCAAAACCAAATGTGCAGTCTATGTGCGAGAAGACCGGTCAGACCCCTCCGCCGATGCCAGTCATTGCTCAGACGGGAACGGTGAGTTTCATTTGAATGGTCATTAGTTACTAGTCTTAACATTTGAGTGTCATCATGCTAACGAGACATTGCAAATGATCTTTGGTGCATCATAACTCCCGAGCCGCATCGCACTCCCCTTCTCCAGGGCAACCTTCTGCAGAAAGAGAGAGCGATAACCCAGGCGCTTCTGGAGGAGAGGGACCGGGTGGCGGCGGAGAACGAACTGCTGGCGAAGGAGAAGACGGCTAGGTTGTTGGAGGAGGAGAGGAATCGGAATGAGCTGGCTCACCGGGCCATGTACGATCTCCTCGTGGTAAGTTTCTTCTGCATATTAGCCCAATCATGCACGTAATGTTCGTTTCATTACTAACTAATATGACTGACTCGTCAAAACCAAATGAGCAGTCTATGTGCGAGAAGACCGGTCAGACCCCTCCGCCGATGCGAGTCATTGCTCAGACGGGAACGGTGAGTTTCATTTGAATGGTCATTAGTTACTAGTCTTAACATTTCAGTGTCATCATGCTAACGAGACATTGCAAATGATCTTTGGTGCAGCATAACTCCCGAGCCGCTTCGCACACCCCTTCTCCAGGTGATCGCGACTGCCAGAGCAACCCCAGTGCTTGACCTCCGTGATGACGATGACGGTAAGTTTTCTCTAATGTTATGCTTAACAAATGCATACTTAGCTTCGTACATGCTAGTTAGCCCTAATATGCCACATATTTATCTTATTTTCCCCAAAAAAGACATACTTAGCTAATTATCCTCCAAAATGACATAATTACCTTATTTAGTTCATTTATGACATAATTAGCTTAGTTAGGTCAAAAATGGCATAATAACAACCTTGGTTAGCTCATAAATGTCATATACTTACCTTATTTTCCTCCAAAATGACATAATAAGCTAAGTTAGCTCAATAATGACCTATACTTACCTAAGTTAGATCAAAAATGACATAATTACCTAAGTTAGCACAAAAATGACCTGTACTTACCTTATTTTCCTCCAAATTGACATAATAAGCTTAGTTAGCTCAAAAATGGCATAATTACCTAAGTTAGCTCAATAATGACCTATACTTACCTTATTTTCCTTCAAAATGACATAATAAGCTTAGTTAGCTCTAAAATGGCATAATTACCTAAGTTAGCTCTAAAATGACACAAATAAGGAATAAGAAGAAGAAAAACAAGGAAGAGGAGAAAAAGAAAGAATAGAAGAAGAAAGAGAAGAAAAATAAAGAATAAAAGAAGAAGAATGAGAAGGAAAAGGATAAAAAGCTAGAAGAGAAGAAAGATGAGAAAAAGAGAGAAGAAGAAGAAAATATATTCTTATTCTTCCTTTTTCTCTTCTTTCTGTTTCTCCATCTTCTATTCCTACTTATTCTTCTTCTTCTTCTTCTTCTTCTTCTCTTTCTTCTTCTTCTTCTTCTTCTTCTTCTTCTTCTTCTAGTCTTCTTCTTCTTCTTCTTCTTCTTCTTCTTCTTCTTCTTCTTCTAACTTTCTTACTCCCATTTTTGCTTAACAAATGCATACTTAGCTTCGTACATGCTTGTTAGCCCTATTATGCCACATACTTAGCTTATTTTCCCCGAAAAAGACATACTTAGCTAATTATCCTTGAAAATGAGATAATTAGCTTATTTAGTTCATTTATGACATAATTAGCTTATTCATTTCAAAAATGGCATAATAACCTTGGTTAGCTCATAAATGTCATATACTTAGCTTATTTTCCTCCAAAATGACATAATTACCTAAGTTAGCTCTAAAATGACCTATACTTACCTAAGTTAGCTCAAAATGGCATAATTACCTAGGTTAGCACAAAAATGACCTATACTTACCTTATTTTCCTCCAAATTGACATAATAATCTTAGTTAGCTCAAAAATGGCATAATTACCTAAGTTAGCTCTAAAATGACACAAATAAGGAATAAGAAGAAGAAAAACAAGGAAGAGGATAAAAAGAAAGAATAGAAGAAGAAAGAGAAGAAAAAGAAAGAATAAAAGAAGAAGAATGAGAAGGAAAAGGATAAAAAGATAGAAGAGAAGAAGAAAGATGAGAAAAGGAGAGAAGAAGAAGAAGAAAATATATTCTTATTCTTCCTTTTTCTGTTCTTTCTTTTTCTCCATCTTCTACTCCTTGTTCTTATTCTTATTCTTCTTCTTTCTTTCTTTCTTCTTCTTCTTCTTCTTCTTCTAGTCTTCTTCTTCTTCTCCTTCTTCTTCTAGTCTTCTTCTTCTAGTCTTCTTCTTCTTCTTCTTCTTCTTCTAACTTTCTTACTCCCATTTTTGCAGGTTTGATTCACTTCATGGAAGCAGGCATTGATGGACTGCTAGTGTTTAGTTTTTGTTTTGATTTGTATTGATGAACAATGTGAAACTATGTATGTATATATGGATGAACTCTATGAAACTATGTATGTATTGGATCTTTTAATACCCTATGTGTTCTCTTGCATTCGATGGACTGCTAGATGTTGGATACATGGGCTATGCTTGAGGTTGAAACTATATATATCATATATGTCTTTTGAAAATGCAGGGATATAACAGAAAACAGACAAAAAAGTAACAATACAGGCACTGCGCCGTCCGCCAGCCGACGGCAAAGACCTTTGCCGTCGGTAGGCAGACGGCAAAAGTGCCACGTGGTAGCAACCTATTCAACCTGGGAGCAACAGGTCTGACCATTTGGTCATTCTGCCGTCTGCCAGCAGACTGCAAAGACCAGCCTGGCAGACGGCAAAGACTAAGCAGAAGTGACGGTTAGCCACGGGTCTGCTGACGTCATAGGGCTGACGGCAAAGTTTGCCGTCCACCGGCAGACGGCAAAGTCTGCCGTTAGCCACCTAATGGGGCTAACCGCTATTCTTTGCTGTCCATGATCTTTGCCGTCACCTTGGCCAGGAAAGCGGACAGCAAACTTCTTTGCCGTCAGCTGTTTTTACGCAGACGGCAAACAAAGTCATTACCGTGACTTTCAGTACCGGAAGTGTTTGCCGTTCGTGGCAGACGGCAAAGACGTTTGCCGTCGGTGGCCTGGTTCTTTGCCGTCTGCTATGGCAGATGGCAAATTAGCTGATTCCTGTAGTGACTTGTGCTTAAACGATGAGTATGACCTATGATCAAATGTTCTCATTTGACTCCTAAGTCAATATACTCATATATAGATGATATGTCATCGCCAATTGCTTGATAGATGCTAGAATTGGTTGTGCATGTTTGACACATATTTCATTTGCTATCTTATTGTGTGAGCATGTTGGTTTGCATGTTTTCTTCATTCGAGGACATCCATTTGCTGTTTTGGGTGATTTGTTTTTCTGGCCAAGTGGATGTACAAGAATGCCTAAGAACCACCTTTAGCTATCTATGCTTTCTTGTCTCAAATTCTATTCTTGCTATATCACAAAAATTGAACAAGTCATTTTCGGACCCTCCGGGTGAGGCGCACTCGGAGCCACCGATCTGAGAAGGACTGAACCTCCAAAACCTTCTACATAATTTTGGCCGAACCAATTCACTCACACTCGGTCCAACCGAAATCATATAGATTGATCTGTTTCTCCTTCTTGGTGTCACCGAGTTGAACCGTTTTGGCGCCACCGATATGCTATACTGCTAGCAGTTACTCATATCGGTGCCACCGAGCTGTTTAACTCACAGCCACCGACAGCTCGTGGGTATATATATCTGGCGAGACCGTACGGTTGAAATTTCTCTACCCCCTTATGACCTCGCGCCCCACGGCTGCCATCATCATGTCTCAGGACAGTCGCCGTTGCGTCCAGCGCGCCCTCGCCGTTGGACTCCGCTACCGTCAATGGAAATCTGCTCCGCCGTTGCCGTCGTAGAGAATCTCCGCCAAGTTAGGGTGAGATTCGACCCCCTCTGTGTTCCTCTTTCCGATTCAATGCACGGATGGATTGCCAGTATTCTTGCCACAGATTGCAATGCATGTTCCACGAACAAATTCCGTAGATTAGATTCGAGCAAAAAAATTAGGTTTAAGTTTCCGCCGAACGCATCTCGGACCGACCTATTTGAGATTTTCGGAATCACCAATTTGGCCCCAGGCCATTGCACTAGTACGTCTCGGTGCCACCGAGTTGTACGAATCGGTGAGACCGAAAGTAAAGTCTCTGTGAAACCCTAGCATATCGGAGACACCGAGCCACAATTTCGGTCTGACCGAAACGGTGTGCTAGGTTTATGTTGAGTGCTTCGGTATCACCGAGATGATCAACTCGGCCCATCCGAAATGCCTTCTGTGAAAACTTGAAACTAAGATTTGAACTCAATTTTCATCAAAACAATCTGCTTTTTGTGATAACTCATCTACTCTGCCCATACCCATCTATTCACAGGGTTAGTTTGCAAGATGTCAGATGATAGTGACAGCCAGAATGTGTCAGAACAGCATGCAGATCTCAGTGAAGGATCCAGTCCTGAAGAAAGTTTTTATGAGGGAGAGAGAAGTTCTCCAGATCTTCCAAAAGCTGCCACCAAAACTAGGAAGAAGAGAACCTCAGATGATGAGGATGAGGATTTTGTGGCTAGTGAGGCCACATCAAAGAAGAACAAAGTGATTGCTAAGGAGTATGGCAGAGCAGCTAGCTCAAGACCTTCAGAAGCTGCCGAGGATCGTGCCTAGAGAGACGTATAGCTCTATACCTATTCAAACTTTTTGGTACTTGTTGCCAAAGGGGGAGAATTTGTATAGATCATTAGGCTTCGAGAGAGACAGTGTCTCGCTTTTGCTCGTTGGTTTTCTCGAGTTCTTTTGCTACTATTTGGTTTATGCTACTTTGGTTTGATATGCTTGTGAGATACTATGGTTATGTGTGATTAATCATACTATGCTTCATGTGATGCTTAATGCTTATCCTTATCATTATTTTTGTATGATCATTCACTTGTGTTTTTGGTGATGCGTGCTTACTATTCCATTCATATCATTTTGCGCGCTCCACCAAGTCGTATGTGACATGGAAGAGTGACCCATGATCCTAATCGACTGTGCATTTGCGTTCAAACGCAAATTTTTAATAATGCACAAATTTAGGGGGATCTCTTGCTTATCACATACTTCTCAAAGTGACGATGTATTTCATTCATTTAATCATTTGTCGAAGCTTTGATCTATATGTTGTCATCAATTACCAAAAAGGGGGAGATTGAAAGTGCAACTAATCCCCGGGTGGTTTTGGTAATTCATAACAACATATATCTCATTGAACTAATGTCCATTCAAGTAAAATATTTCAGGATGTTCAATGATTGGCATGGCAAGGACTAGTGATTGTGGACCCCTCAAAATGCTAAGGACATGGATTGGCAAAAGCTCAAGACTCTACATTTTTGTTAAGTGATCCAAGATCACATTGAGTCCATAGGAAAGCCAATACTATTAAAAGGGGATGAGGTGTTGCTTAATGATCTTTTTGCTCAAGTGCTTAGTGACATTGCTCCAAAAACCCTCAACCTCTTTCTCCATCCAAAATGTCCAAATCCTACATTCCAACTTGGCCCCACCGAAATTTCCTATCCGGAGCCACCGAGTTCATCTGGACTTAGCCACTGCCAAACCCTAACAAATCGGATCCACCGATATGGATCTCGGTCCCACCGAGATGGCCTTGCAACCTCTCTGTTACTAGTTGCAATTATTTCGGTCCCACCGAGATTTGCAATCGGTACCACCAAGATGGCTTGCCAACTCTCTGTTGCCTTATTGCTTCACTTCGGTCCCACCGAGTTGATGCAATCGGTGCCACCGAGACGAGGTTTGCCATAACCATTGCACATCGGTCCATCCGAGTTGTTCCAGTTCGGTCTCACCGAGATTCCTAACGTTCATATCTTTTACACAGGTCGGTGCCACCGAGATTTCTGATTGGTGCCACCGAGTTGGGTCAAAAGTGTGTAACGGTTTGATTTTGTGTGGAGGCTATATATACCCCTCCACCCTTTCTTCCTCAGTGAAGAGAGCCATCAGAACGTGCCTACACTTCCACCATTCATTTTCTGAGAGAGAACCACCTACTCATGTGTTGAGATCAAGAGATTCCATTCCTACCATTTGAACCTTGATTTCTAGCCTTCCCCAAGTTGCTTTCACTCAAATCCTTCTTCCACCATAGCCAAATCCGTGAGAGAGAATTGAGTGTTGGGGAGACTATCATTTGAAGCACAAGAGCAAGGAGTTCATCATCAACACACCGTCTATTACCTTTTGGAGAGTGGTGTCTCCTAGATTAGTTAGGTGTCGCTTGGGAGCCTCCGACATGATGTGGAGTTGAACCATGAAGTTTGTAAGGGCAAGGAGATCGCCTACTTCGTGAAGATCTACCCTCAGTGAGGCTAGTCTTTCATGGACGTAAGCCATGGTGGGCTAGACAAGGTTACTTCTTTGTGGACCCTTCGTGGGTGGAGCCCTCCGTGGACTCGCACAACCGTTACCCTTCGTGGGTTGAAGTCTCCGTCAACGTGGACGTACGATAGCACCACCTATCGGAACCACGCCAAAAATCTTCGTGTCCCCATTGCGTTTTCCTTCTCCAAACCCTTCCCTTTACTTACATGTGCAATTACTTACATTCTGCTGCTATACTCTTAGAATTGCATGTGTAGGTTGATGCTTGACTTGTCATACTTGCTAAAATCTGCCCACAACTAAAATTGGGAAAATGATAGATTTTTATTTGGTCAAGTAGTCTAATCACCCCCCTCTAGACATACTTTCGATCCTACACCAAGTCCATGACCATAGTTAATGGCGAGTTACATAGACAAAGCATCACAGGTGTTTTTCAATGTTGTGTTTCTCCTGAAGAGGGTCATGCAATTCTGAATGAAAACCACTCTGGCGATTGCGGCCATCATGCCGGCTCAAGGTCCTTGGTCGCGAAAGCTTTCCGACATGGTTTTTACTGGCTTACAGCTCACGCAGATGCAGAGGATATTGTCCGCAAGTGTGATGGTTGTCAGAAATTTGCTCGTCAAGCACATGTGCCGGCTCAAGAGTTGAGGATGATTCCAATAACCTGGTCCTTTGCAGTCTGGGGGCTTGATATGATTGGACCTTTCAAGAGATCCAAGAATAAGCATACTCACTTATTGGTTGCAGTTGACAAATTCACCAAGTGGATTGAAGCAGAGCCAGTCAGCCATTGTGATGCTGCTACGGCTGTCAAATTTCTCAAAAAGCTCATCTATCGTTTTGGCTATCCACATAGCATCATTACGGACAATGGCACCAATCTCTCCAAAGGAGTCATGAAGCATTTCTGTCAGTAGGAGCACATCAGACTGGACTTAGCATCTGTTGCACATCCTCAGTCCAATGGACAGGTGGAACGAGCTAATCAAGAGTTGCTACGTGGAATAAAACCTAGGCTCATGGTGCCTCTACAACGCACGCCTGGTTGGTGGGAAGAAGCGTTACCTGTAGTACTTTGGAGCATACGGACTACTCCCAACAGGTCGACAGGCTACACACTGTTTTTCCTGGTCTATGGTGCAGAGGCTGTACTTCCAAGTGATATTCGTCATGACTCTCCCCGAATCACAGCTTATGTGGAGGCTGGAAATGAACAAGCTCGCCAAAATGCTCTTGATGTGCTGGAAGAAGAACGCGAACTTGCCGCGTCTAGATCTGCAATCTATCAGCAAGACCTACGTCGCTATCACCGCCGTAGAGTTTGAAGTCGTACCTTTCAGGAAGGCGACTTAGTGCTCCGTCTGATACAAGACCAGACAGGCATAGCTTTCGCCTCCTTGGGAAGGACCCTTCGTCATCAGCAAGAATCTCAACAATGGGTCATATTACCTAGTTGATATACATGAAGTAAATAAGTCATGGACCTCTGAGGAGGAGGGCAGCCGACCCTGGAATATTGCACATCTCCGGCCATACTATACCTAAGTCACAGACTTGGTAGTATCTTTTGTACATACCTTTATCAGGTGTATATAAATTATGATCAATGAAATAAAGCCGGCATCTCTGTATAAGAGAGTTTGTCATTTCGCCTCAAATTGTGTGTTGATTCTTTATTCTTGGATCATTGGTTACTTGGGGGCTTCCAACTCATCGAGTTTAGCTACTAACATCCCTCTTAACCCGGCAAAGTGCCACAATTTCCTTGGTTAAACCTGCCTATTAGCAACATGCTACTCCGAAAAGGTGACCCGATGTACGCCTGATGAGTCAATCACAGAGGTGACCCTAAACTCATCAGAGTTAAAACACTGGTTAAGTCACGTGAGAGCCGGCTTTCAGAGAGCTAGGACAAACCAAAAGAGGCGAAAATGCCTGCTTCACAGAAGCGAATCAGACTCGTGCCTCGAAAGCCGGTCTTCCAGTCGTGCCTCGAAAGCCGTCTTTTACTTTAGTATATATGCATTGTTTTTATCTTTTGCATGCATGCATACATCCCTATATTATATAAATTATGTACTCAGTTTCTCTTGTTTATCAAGTCAGCAACATGATTTGCTGGGTTGTCATACAACCAATATTCTATGACACAATCAGCGCTATTGGTGTTTGTGTTAAGTTGACAACATAGCCGGGTCTCAGATTTTTTGGCCCAGGCGTTATTAATGGTATATCGCATAAGTGATCAAGATTGCCGGATTAACTCCAGACACCGGGTTATCTATCATGCCATTCAAACACAAGATTGCTATTTGATTTCCGAGGCATCAAAAGATTGGCATTAAACTGCAAGCATCAAAGGTTTACCAAATTACAAGCATAAGTGCATGATGGCACTAGCACCAGCAGACGAAGTTTCATGGCTAAAGCTATTACAGACGCCATCATAGGGCCAAATATCATCAAGTTTTACGGCTACAAACCGGTAGTATGAAACATCGGGTTAACGTACCTGGTATGGAATGATGCATCAAGTTCGCGCTGACGCTCCCTGGTCGTCATGCGCCGTCTCTTCTGCCTCTGCTGTCTGGGGGGTCGTCCTACAGCCACTGGATGGATCGCAAAGCTTCAAATACTGAGTCAGCCATTATCACAGTTGAAGGGTCGATGTTAGGAGCAAAGGATTGCTTACGCGGGAGTGTCAGGTTTGTAGGGTTCGGGTTGGGTGGCTCAATGCGCTCCCCGGCTTTAGAATATCTGGCTTGATACTTTGTGAGGTCTATTTCTTCTATCATTGCTGTTGCAGCAACCCAGGTTTCTTTCACACACCGCAGAAAATCCTTCTTGGTGAATGGCTGGTCATCAGTGTTGAATTTCGGATACCCCTCCACCAGTTGAGCCGGATCCAATTCTGGGGGATATGCCTTGTCACGTGTAAGGGATTAGGGCTCCGTGATGACAAGCCGCCTTTTTCCACTCCTCGAACCATTGGGGTACCACTGATAATTCCTTTAGCATGTCCAGGATGTGTTGAGGCGGTGCCTTGGTGTTCTTCACGGCCATAATGCAGCGTGAGCCGCCTATGTACAGCTGCTCCAGAAAAGTATAAACGGCCTTCAGCTTCACCAGAGGAAGTTCCACAAGGTTATGATTCCTTCGGCCTGCAAATACAGATCACAAAGTATCAAAAACCCGGCTGAACATATTAAGCCGGTATATTTGGAGACTTGCGAAATTTTCTGCTTACCAAAGATGGCATTGCACATGGTGGTGATATGGCCTTTTAAGGTGGCTAATTCTTGAGCCACAGGCTCAAGTTTTGCTTCGGCCTCTTCAGCACGTTTGGTCAGGCTGGCCTTCTCATCTTCAAATGCCGCCTCGGCCTTCTTTAGGGTCTCTGTCATGGTAAGCAAAGACTTGTGGAAATCAGAAGATAAGCGTTCAGCTTTTTCCCAAAGTTTGTTCTCTTTTTTCACTTCCTTTTGGAAGCCGGCCGCCTGTGACTCAGCCTGATTCAGCATGTCCTACTGATACGTCTCCAACGTATCTATAATTTTTTATTGTTCCATGCTATTATAGTATCAATCTTGGATGTTTTATATGCAATTATATGCCATTATATATCATTTTTTGGGACTAACCTATTAACACAGTGCCCAGTGCCAGTTGCTATTTTCTGCTTGTTTTTGCCTTTTCAGAAAATCATTATCAAAAAGTGTCCAAACGAGAAAAAAACTTTGGATTATTTTTTTCTGGACCAGAAGAGACCCACGAAGCTTTGGGAGAAGACCAGAAGAGCCACGAGGAGGCGACAAGCCTGCAGGGCATGCCCAGGGGGTAGGGCATGCCCCTAAGCTTGTGGGCCCCTCGTTGCCCCTCCTGACCTAATTCCAGCGCTATAAATTCCCAAATATTTCCAATATACCAAAAGGACAGAAGAGAAAACCTTTCCGTCGCCGCAAGCCTATGTTCTGCCACGATCCCATCTGGAGGCCTTTTCCGGTACTCTGCCGGAGGGGGAATCGATCACGGAGGGCTTCTTCATCAACCTTGCTGCCCTTCCGATGATGTGTGAGTAGTTTACCACAGACCTATGGGTCCATAGCTAGTAGCTAGATGGCTTCTTCTCTCTCTTTGATCTTCAATACCATGTTCACCTCGATGTTCTTGGAGTTCTATCCGATGTAATCTTCTTTTGCGGTGTGTTTGTTGGGATCCGATGAATTGTGAGTTTATGATCAGATTATTCATGAGAAATATTTGAGTCTTCTCTGAACTCTTTTATGCATGATTATTATAGCTTTGTATTTCTCTCCGATCTACTAGATTGATTTGTCTTGCTATGGGAGAGGTGCTTTGTGATTGGTTCAATCTTGCGGTGCTCAATCCCAGTGACAGAAATGGACATGACACGTATTTGTATTGTTTCCATTAAGGATAAAAAGATGGGGTTTAATCATATTGCTTGAGTTTACTTTGTCTACATCATGTCATCTTGCTTAAGGCGTTACTCTGTTTCATACTTAATACCCTAGATGCATGCTGGATAGCGGTCGATGGGTGGAGTAATAGTAGTAGATGCAAGCAGTAGTCGGTCTACTTGTCTCGGACGTGATGCCTATATACATGATCATTGCCATGAATCCGTCATTATTATTTGCTTTTCTATCAATTGCCCAACAGTAATTTGTTTACCCACCGTATGCTATGTGTTCGAGAGAGAAGCCTCTAGTGAAAACTATGGCCCCCGGGTCTACTTTATCATATATAAAAACCTAAAAACTACCTTGCTGCAATTTATTTACTTTTATTTTAATTAGTATTTTAGTTTATCTATTTACTTCTATAAGATTTAATCCTTGCAAATAACCGCTAAGAGGATTGACAACCCTCTTATTTGCGTTGGGTGCAAGTGTTTGCTCTTGTGTGTGCAGGTGCGCTTAATAGAATTTTGCTTGGTTTTCCTACTGGATTGATAACCTTGGTTCTTAACTGAGGGAAACACTTATCTCTACTATACTACATCATCCTCTTCTCTTCGGGGAAATACCAACGCAGTCTACAAGTAGCAGGAAGAATTTCTGGCGCCGTTGCCGGGGAGACATCATCAAAATTACCAAGTACCTTCGCACAAACTATCATCCACTTGCATTTACTTTATTTTCCTTTTATTTGCATTTGCCTCTCATTTTCATCTCCCCCACTTCTAATTTTTTTTTACAAAAACACAAAAATATTTATATTTGCTTGTTTGCTAGTTTGCTTGCTTTGCTTGAAGTTGCCACTATGTCTGAGTTTGTTATTGAAAAAAGTGAGGATGGTAAAATCCCTAAGATAGAAATTGCCTCAAATTTAGACTCAAATTTTTTTTTAGTAGGGAGTGGAAATGTCATAGGGAAAAACATTATTCAAGACCTCTTTAATTGCACGGGAACTTTGGTTCGTAATGACACTCCAATTCTTAAAAGAACCAACAGTTATGGGGAGGCTATCTCCGCACTCATTCTTAATCTTGAAAGAAGATTTATCTGTACTAACCCTACCTTGCAAAGATTGTTTTATGAGTTGTCGGTTATAAATAACCCTAAAGCTAAAAAGATAGCTACTCCTATCCTTATGAATGAGTTTGATTACAAAGTACGAGAAGCTAGAGAGATCTTTGATTTCTATAATATGAGCCAAGAAAATCTTGTGATAGATGAAATTTTATATAATGAGGAATATATGTTGAGATATGTTTTTCATGATCACCATGCTTTTGATGAAAATACTAAAAAAGAAGTTCCTCCCCAACATATCATCCAACAAGTTTTTAATGGAATTAATCAGAAGTACTCTTGGATTGTAAAAGGGAACCAACAAGGGTTTGTAGAAAGCAGCCTTAATGACCCTAAAATTTTGGTTGATGATGTGTTCCCCATTGTTTTTGAAAAACCTCCTGAAAATCACACACCTAAGGATGTCAAAACTAAGGATGACAATACTTGAAACTATGCATTATGCCTAGCTAGGGGCATAAAACAATAGCGCTTGTTGGGAGGCAACCCAATGAATAAAATAAATTTTTGCTTTTACTTTCTGTTATTCAGTGTTTACACAATTATAGCCTCTGTTATGATTGTATTTTTATGTTTTAATTAGTGTTTGTGCCAAGTAATGCCTTTGGGATGATTTGGAAGATAGTATGATTGATGCTATTGGAAAACGGAAACTTTTGCATCCAGTGCTGGAAATATGATTTTTTGCTGGAGCGTGATAAAATTCTGAATTTTTTAAAAAGTATTGATATATGAATTTCCCACGTTTTCCTAATTTTTCAGAATTTTTTTAGTTACAGAAATATGATGGTAATTCAGATCTTTACAGACTGTTCTGTTTTAGACAAATTCTGTTTTTGTTGCATAGTTTGCTTATTTTGATGAATCTATGGATCGTATCGGGTGGTATGAGTCATGGAGAAGTTGGATTACAGTATAATTATGCTAATATTAAATATGAATCAATTTACAACAGTACCTAAAGTTTAAGATTTGTTTGTTATACTAACGGATCTCATGAGGTTTCTGTTGAGTTTTGTGTGCTGAAGATTTGAAGTTTTGGGTGAGACTACGAGGGAAAAAGGAATAAGGAGCGGCAAGAGCCTAAGCTTGGGGATGCCCAAGGCACCCCAAGGTAATATTCAAGGAATACCCAAGCATCTAAGCTTGGGGATGCCCCGGAAGGCATCCCCTCTTTCGTCTATTATCTATCGGTAACTCACTTGGAGCTATATTTTTATTTATCACATGATATGTGTTTTACTTGGAGCGTCTTGTGATATAGTTTGTTTGCTTTTGTTTGATTTTTAGTTTGTCACAATCATCTTTGCTGAACACACCTTTTTGAGAGGGACACACATTATTCGTGATTTGTTAGAATACTCTATGTGCTTCACTTATATCTTTTGAGCTAGGCAGTTGCTCTAGTGCTTCACTTATATCCTTTAGAGCACGGTGGTGGTTATATTTTACAGAAATAGTTGCACTCTCATGCTTCACTTATATCCTTTTGAGAGTATAATGATTAGCAATGGTAATATGCACGGGTTATGAATTTGGTCCTGATATGATAGGTATTCAAGAGGGATATAATAAAAACTTTCATGTAGATCACTGAATATGATAAGTTTGATTCCTTGCAATAGTTTTGCGATATTAAGATGGTAATATATGGGAGGTATTAGTAGATAATTGTGGTTTAGTAAGAATATTGGTGTTAAGGTTTGTGATTCTCGAAGCATGCACGTATGATCTGTCGTTATGCTAAGAAGTTGGAGCATGATTTATTGTTGATTGTCTACCTTATGAGTGGCGGTCGGGGACGAGTGATGGACTTGTCCTACCAATCTATCCCCCTACGGGCATGCGTAGTAGTACTTTGCTTCGCGGGCTAATAAACTTTCGCAATAAGTATGTGATTTCTTTATGACTAATGTGAGTCCATGGATTATACGCACTCTCACCCTTCCGCAATTTGATAGCCTCTTCGGTACCGTGCATTGCCCTTTCTCACATCGAGAGTTGGTGCAAACTTCGCCGGTGCATCCAAACCCCGTGATATGATACGCTCTATCACACATAAGCCTCTTTATATCTTCCTCAAAACAGCCACCATACCTACCTATCATGTCATTTCCATAACCATTCTGAGATATATTGCCATGCAACTTCCACCGTTCCGTTTTTATGACACACATCGTCATTGTCATATTGCTTTGCATGATCATATAGCTGACATAGTATTTGTGGCTCAGCCACCGTTCATCATTTTTATACATGTTACGCTAGCATCATTGCACATCCTGGTACACTGCCAGAGGCATTCATATAGAGTCATACTTTTGTTCTAGTATCGAGTTGTAATATTGAGTTGTAAGTAAGTAAAAGTGTGATGATCATCATTAGAGCATTGTCCCAGTGAGGAAAGGATGATGGAGGCCATGATTCCCCCACAAGTCGGGATGAGACTCCGAACGAAAAAAAAGAAAAAAAGAAGGCCCACAAGAGCCATGAAAAAAAAATGAGAGAAAAAGAGAGAAGGGGCAATGTTACTATCCTTTTTCCACACTTGAGCTTCAGAGTAGCACCATGTTGTTCATATAGAGAGTCTCCTATTTCGTCACTTTCATATACTAGTGAGAATTTTTCATTATAGAACTTGGCTTGTATATTCTGATGATGGGCTTCCTCAAATGCCCGAGGTCTTCATGAGCAAGCAAGTTGGATGCACACCCACTTAGTTTTCATGTTGAGCTTTCATACACTTATAGCTCTTAGTGCATCCGTTGCATGGCAATCCCTACTCCTTGCATTGACATCAATTGATGGGCATCTCCATAGCCCGTTGATTAGCCTCGTCGATGTGAGACTATCTTCTTATTTTTGACTTCTCCTTATTTATCTCTACCACCACACTCTATTCCACCCATACTGCTATATCCATGGCTTGTGCTCATGTATTACGTGGGGGTTGAAAAAGCTGAAGCGCGTTAAAAAGTATGAACCAATTGTTTGGCTTATCATCGGGGTAGTGCATGATAAATACTTTGTGTTAAGAAGATGGAGCATGACAGGATTATATGATTTTATAGGGATAACGTTCTTTAGCATTTTTATTTTGAAATACATGATTGTTTATTAGTATGCCTGAGTATTAATGTCTTTATATCAAATTATAGACTATTGCTTTGAATCATTCGGATCTTATTATTCATATCGTAAGAGAGAGATTACATGATGAAACAAGATAGGTAGCATTCCACATCAAAAATTCTGTTTTTATCATTTACCTACTCGAGGATGAGCAGGAATTAAGCTTGGGGATGCTTGATACGTCTCCAACATATCTATAATTTTGATTGTTCCATGCTATTATAGTATCAATCTTGGATGTTTTATATGCAATTATATGCCATTATATATCATTTTTTGGGACTAACCTATTAACCCAGTGCCCAGTGCCAGTTGCTGTTTTCTACTTGTTTTTGCCTTTTTAGAAAATCATTAACTTTGGATTAATTTTTTCTGGACCAGAAGAGACCCACGAAGCTTCGTGAGAAGACCAGAAGAGCCATGAGGAGGCGACAAGCCTGCAGGGCGTGCCCAGGGGGTTGGGCGCGCCCCCCAAGCTTGTGGGCCCCTCGTTGCCCCTCCTGACCTAATTCCAGCGCTATAAATTCCCAAATATTCCCAATATACCAAAAGGATGGAAGAGAAAACCTCTTCGTCGCCGCAACCTCTGTTCTTCTGCGATCCCATCTGGAGGCCTTTTCCGGTACTCTGCCGGAGGGGGAATTGATCACGGAGGGCTTCTTCATCAACCTTGCTGCCCTTCCAATGATGTGTGAGTAGTTTACCACAGACCTAGGGTCCATAGCTAGTAGCTAGACGGCAACCCTCTTATTTGCGTTTGGTGCAAGTGTTTTCTCTTGTGTGTGCAGGTGCGCTTAATGGAATTTTGCTTGGTTCTGCTAAGTGCACCTGCACACACAAGAGCAAACACTTGCACCCAACGCAAATAAGAGGGTTGTCAATCCTCTTAGCGGTTATTTGCAAGGATTAAATCTTATAGAGGTAAATTGATAAACTAAAATACTAATTAAAATAAAAGTAAATAAATTGCAGGAAGGTATTTTTAGGTTTTTATATATATGATAAAGTAGACCCGGGGGCCATAGTTTTCACTAGAGGCTTCTCTCTCGAACACATAGCATACGGTGGGTAAACAAATTACTGTTGGGCAATTGATAGAAAAGCAAATAATTATGACGGATTGATGGCAATGATCATGTATATAGGCATCACGTTTGAGACAAGTAGACCGACTCCTGCCTGCATCTACTACTATTACTCCACCCATCGACCGCTATCCAGCATGCATCTAGGGTATTAAGTATGAAACAAAGTAACGCCTTAAGCAAGATGACATGATGTAGACAAAGTAAAATCAAGCAATATGATTAAACCCCATCTTTTTATCCTTAATGGCAACAATATAAATACGTTCCATGTCCCTTTCTGTCACTGGGATTGAGCACCCCAAGATTCAACCCATCACAAAGCACCTCTCCCATTGCAAGACAAATCAATCTAGTAGGCCAAACCAAATAGATAGATCAGAGAGAAATACAAAGCTATAATAATCATCCATAAAAGAGTTCAAAGAAGACTCAAATATTTCTCATGAATAATCTGATCATAAACTCACAATTCATCGGATCCCAACAAACACACCGCAAAAGAAGATTACATCGGATAGAACTCCAAGAACATCGAGGAGAACATGGTATTGAAGATCAAAGAGAGAGAGAAGAAGCCATCTAGCTACTAGCTATGGACCCGTAGGTCTGTGGTAAACTACTCACACATCACCGAAAGGGTAGCAAGGTTGATGAAGAAGCCCTCCGTGATCGATTCCCCCTCCGGCAGAGTACCGAAAAAGGCCTCCAGATGGGATCGCGGAAGAAAAGAGGCTTGCGGCAGTGGAAAGGTTTTCTCTTCTGTCTCTTTGTTGGTTTTCGAATATTTGGGAATTTATACCGCTGGAATTAGGTCAAGAGGTGCCATGAGGGGCCCACAAGCCTGGGGGGCGCGCCCTCCAGGCTTGCCGCCTCCTCGTGGCTCTTCTGGTCTTGTCCCGAAGCTTCATGGGTCTCTTCTGGTCTAGAAAAAATTAATCCAAAGTTTTTTCTCCTTTGGACACTTTTTGATAATGATTTTCTAAAAAGGCAAAAACAAGTAGAAAACAGCAACTGGCACTGGGCACTGGGTTAATAGGTTAGTCCCAAAAAATGATATATAATGGCATAAAATTGCATATAAAACATCCAAGATTGATACTATAATAGCATGGAACAATAAAAAATTAGAGATACGTTGGAGACGTATCAAGCATCCCCAAGCTTAATTCCTGCTCGTCCTCGAGTAGGTAAATGATAAAAACAGAATTTTTGATGTGGAATGCTACCTATCATGTTTCATCATGTAATCTCTCTCATACAGTATGAATAATAAGATCCGAATGATTCAAAGCAATAGTCTATAATTTGATATATAGACATCAATACTCAGGCATACTAATAAACAATCGTATCTTTCAAAATAAAAGTGCTAAAGAACGTTATCCCTACAAAATCATATAATCTTGTCATGCTCCATCTTCTTAACACAAAGTATTTATCATGCACTACCCCGATGACAAGCCGAGCAATTGGTTCATACTTTTTCACGCGCTTCAGCTTTTTCAACCCCGATGCAATACATGAGCGCAAGCCATGGATATAGCACTATGGTTGGAATAGAGTGTGGTGGTAGAGATAAATAAGGAGAAGTCAAAAATAAGAAGAGAGTCTAGAATCGACGAGGCTAATCAATGAGCTATGGAGATGCCCATCAATTGATGTCAATGCGAGGAGTTGGGATTGCCATGCAACGGATGCACTAAGAGCTGTAAGTGTATGAAAGCTCAACATGAAAACTAAGTGGGTGTGCATCCAACTTGCTTGCTCATGAAGACCTCGGGCATTTGAGGAAGCCCATCATCGGAATATACAAGCCAAGTTCTATAATGAAAAATTCCCACTAGTATATGGAAGTGACGAAATAGGAGACTCTCTATATGAACAACATGGTGCTACTCTGAAGCACAAGTGTGGAAAAAGGATAGTAACATTGCCCCTTCTCTCTTTTTCTCTCATTTTTTTCATGGCTCTTTTTGGCCTTCTTTTTTTCTTTTTCTTTTTTTTTAATTTTTCGTCCGGAGTCTCATATCGACTTGTGGGGGAATCATGGCCTCCATCATCCTTTCCTCACTGGGACAATGCTCTAATGATGATCATCACACTTTTATTTACATACAACTCAATATTTCAACTCGATACTAGAACAAAAATATGACTCTATATGAATGCCTCTGGCAGTGTACCAGGATGTGCAATGATGCTAGCGTAACATGTATAAAATTGATGAATGGTGGTTGAGCCACAAATAGTATGTCAGCTATAAGATCATGCAAATCAATATGACAACGACGATGTGTGTCATAAAAATGGAACGGTGGAAGTTGCATGGCAATATATCTCGGAATGGCTATGGAAATGTGTAGCGACCCGACCCAATACGGTCAAGTCTCTGTGCTTTCTGTGTCATCCCTGGATCAGTATGCTGGCACACACAGTACTTCGATGAAATACCATAACATCACATGTAAATAAATACCGTAGAATCCAGTGTTTACCTTATATATGTCACAGCGGAAACATAGCAATAGGGGTGTGGAGTCCCATCAACGCCATCGGCAAGTTGAGTGTAGACCGTAACCCTATATCGTCGCTTACTCGTCGTAGAAAAATATCTGCAACATGATACATTGCAGCCGTGTAGGTCAGTACATTGAATGTACCGGCAAGATCGCAATAGAAATAGATGAAAAGTCTATTCTATATGCAATATGGCTTTGAGGCTTTGTGCGTGAGTTTTTGCATAAAAACCAGTTTTCTACTAACTCAAAGTTTTCACTTGCATTTTAATACTAAATGGATAATATTTATGAGATGGTTCCGCCAACCAATTCTCATTCCCTGGTCATTAAAACCCCAAATTCATTAAATCGGTAACAGTGTTGAGAATATCCAGGCCATCCAATTCCAGTCGCTCAAATTGTCTGTAACCAAGGACACGGCTAATCGATTAGGTTTTAACACTCTATAGAGGTTTGCGCACTTTTCCCACAAGACTCTATCGGCTCCTTTGAAGTCCTCGCACTGCCTGGTCTTTGAGAACAGGATGACCGAGACACAGTCTTTCCAAAGTACTCGACTATGCTAGAGCCCATAATAGCTTGCGGCTGCACACGGAAGCTTCTGGTCTTGAAAGATCCATCAATCTCTTTGAGCCTGGGTGGCCTTCCGTAATATTGGGTGATCACTGGTCAATCCCCCGGATCCCCTGGTAAAATTGGGTGATCTCTAGTCAGTCCCTTGGATCGCCGGGTAATCACTGGTCAACCCCCAGGATCCCCTCTTAGTCTGTAGCACTGGGTGATCACTAGTCAATCCCTATGATCCCCGGGTAATAACTGGTCAACCCCCAGGATCCCCTCTTGAGTCTATAGCACTGGGTGATCACTAGTCAATCCCTATGATCCCATCTTGAGTCCATAGAACCGGGTGATCAGTAGTCAATCCCTAGGATCCCCTCTTCTTGCAAGCAGTCCACCTAGAGGTGTGTTGAAATCTTGAAGTATTGTAGTCTTGAGGTTGCTCCAAATGTTTTTATCACACTCACATCTCACATGAAACACTCATATATACCAATCTCCGTCTACTAAAGCATAGCTGCAACTAAATTAACAACGATTCCCAGGGCTTGGTGACAAGGGCATGGGTTCCTACCTCATGGATCTACTCAGGCTACAAGTTTCAATATTCCTATTGGATGCAAGAGGAAAAAGTGGCACTAATGCAATAAAATCATAGGTATTCAACATATGACCAAAGTGAACTTGCCTGGTATAGTTGTTGGAGATAATATCGCTCTCAGAAATAACTTGATAGAACTATTCGTCACTCTCCGAGAAATCTATTATAATCAAACATGGCAATCATATAAGCAATCATTCTAGCAAGTATTCTAGCACTCAAAAATAGCAATCAACAAATAAAAAGAAATAAGGAAAACACTAATGAAATAAAAAAACAAATAAAATCCAAATAAAACTTCAAAAGAAAACTATAAAGAAACTACTAAAGAAAACTCTACACAACAACAAAAATAGTTTTGTCCTAAGTAAAAACTTAACAGTAAAGAAAACACTAAACTAATAACTTAACAGAAAAGGAAATATAAAATAACTAAGTAAAATTAATAATTTAACTAGAGTTTTAACTAGCAAAAAGAAACACTTAAAAAGATATTATAAAACTCTAGTTATGACCTATACAAGTTTTGATACAAAGCAAAAGCTAAAATAATTTTAAAATAACTAAAAAAATGTCTACTAAAGTCTAACAGAAACATAAAATAATTTGTCAAAAGTGACAAAAGAATTACTTTGAAATAAAATAAAAATACTTTTCTTTTTAATAAAACTAACATAAACAAGTCAGATTTGAATCTGATCTAAACAGAAATAAAAATATAAACTAAAATAAATTTTATTTCTTCTCTGGGTAAACAAAACAATAAGAAAATAGTAGCAAAAAGAATTAACTAAAAACCTACTTTTAAATAAAAGATATAAGCAAAATAGTGATTTGAACATATTTCATCAAATTCAAATTTAAAAACTTCAAATATGAACACTATTTGAATCTACAGAAGCTTTATAAAATTTTGAAACTAATGCAAAAAGAATCACTCAAAAACATTAAATATCCTAAAATATATTAAGAAATAAAAAACAGAACAATTTCTGGAAAAGAAAACAAAAACAGAAAAGAAAACTAACTTCGGGTCGGCCAGGGGACTACGTGGTGATCGGTGGTTGGCTGGCGGTGTGCGTCGCGGAAGCTAACGGGCGGACGGCCGGTACTTAGTGGACTCGGCGCCAGCGGCTAATTAATAGAAAAAAATCGACAACTCGGTTCGAACTAAACAAAAGAAAACCGTAGATAAAACCGATCTAATAAAATAAAACCTAACCGTTCGCATAGATCTAATCTAGGCCGTTGAAATGAGATCGAATGGGGGGGGCTCACCGGTGCTTACAGGGAGGTGGCCGACAGCGAGGCGGCTCGGGCGTCGACGATGACGGCGCTCCGGTGGTCGGCGGAGGTGGCGGCGGTGTCCCGCGGGTGCTGCGGAGCGAGGGGGCCTCGGGGATGGCGTCGGTAGTGGTCGGGGACGACGAGATCGAGCGGGGTGACGAAGGCAGAGCCCGGGTGCTCTGCGTGCTTTGGTGAAGCTCGGCGACGATGGTGGCGGCGCTGTGGAGGAGAAAAGAAGTCGGGATTATGTCAAAAAGGTGCGAGATGGAAAGGAAAGGACATTGACGGAGGGAGGGCTCTCGGAGATGCTCACCGGTGTCGGAATCGGCGACGGAAGTCCACGGCTCCGGCGAGATTGGAACAGCGCGAGCGTGCGGTAGGGGTGGACTTGGGCGAGGGTTTTAGGGGCAAACAAGAGAGGAGGGTGCGGGGTTTTATAGGGACTTGGACTTGGGGAAGGGGGCGAATCGGGGACGCGATCCCGTGAGATCCGGGATACGGTGGTGGCTCGGGCGCGCTCCAGCGCGGCATGGCGTGCGGGAGGGGAAGAATAAGAGGGTGGGGCCCGGCTTCAGAGACAGTGGGGCGAGGGGGGAGCGGTCGGGTGTCCGACGCGTAAGGGGCTCGGGTGCGCGGGAGCTTAGCTGGGCCGGATCCGGGAGGTGGGCTGCGGGCATATTTCCTTTTAAGGAAATTGCCTTCCTATTTTAAATAAACAGAGGGAGAAAAGAAATAAAAGAAAAGAAATAAAAATATCCTATAGACATATTATATATAAAAATGATCATAAGAAAATAGGGAAAATAATGAACTATTTTCCAGGGGCAAATAAAATACTTACAAAATCTCAAAATTCAAACAGTGCTACTATTGCAATTAAAATAAAAAAAATCTAAATACCAAAATGATTTAAAATTTATTTTCTCCTAATTTTTCTTTGAAGGGAATCATTTTACCCTTATTTCCATATATTTATATTTTGGAGAGAAATAATTTGAATAAAAACTTCAAAGGGACTTTCAAAATGATTCTTTTAAACTTCCAACTCTATTTCTTATAATTTGAAGAAGTCATTTTATCTTCTCTCAAGAAAATCATTGAGTTGCATAAAGTTCCTGGTTTTAAAATATTTTCAAATGGAATTCAAGTCTTTTCAAATCCCTTTTCATTTCTTTAAATGGAAGAAGTCATATTATCTTCACTCTAGGGTTTTGTGATGAAATGAATTTGAATTCATGGAGATCAAAATGCAAGAATGAAGGTTTTGGGAAAGTCCTTTTATTCCCTCTCATTTAACTTTCAAAAGTTTCAAATTCACACAATCAATCACACACCAATCAAATAAACAATCATAATTATTTATTATTTATTTTATATAACATTCCAAAATTTAGAATTTTGGGATGTTACAAACCTACCACACTTAAAATGAATCTCGTCCTCGAGATTCGGAGAGGCTAGCAAGAAAAGGTTAGGGGTGGGGGGTCTTCTAGCAAATCCATTGATCGCAAAAGTCCGGGGTGCTACCATACTTAAAATCAAAGTCATTGGTCCATCAAAACTCTGGTACTCCATCCTTTGGGTTGACGGTGTCAGTCTTCTCATATTCTCTGTGATAATCCCTTCACTGGTGCTCTACCGGTAGGGCATAACCTTTACTCATAAATCCTGTGTCCTTACATCAAAACAGGGTCCTTCCGAGGCTGGGTCTTCTTAGCTAACAGGTCTGTCACCTATTCTAAACAACTATCGGAAATCTCATGGTGGTCAACAAATAATGGTTCCTGCAAGAAAATGGCCGGGGTTAAATCTCACCGTATAACCTACGTTTGGTAATAACTGCCTGGTACCAGGGTTTCTTAACATACCATTCTAAGGCTTAAACAAGGTTTCAACGATCGTCGTCTCTCTACTATAGGTAAGTCACTCCAGATTTACCATTCCAAATAGCGCGAGCGAATGATAAGAGTAAGTTGGTATGGTGATTAATCCATTCCGCACCCAAATCATTACCCTGCATAAGGTTTAGTGAATCTCGCATTTCTAACACTCGGGCATTCTCACAAGCATTGCAAAATTTCTCTTGTTCTCGAACTGGGTTCGAGTGAATCCATTGGCTCTGCAAGCCAAACATACATCTATTGTTTCTTCACAACTCTTGGGGTTTACGTAACTTCCTAAGAAACGTCTGCTGATCAAATCACAGCTTCTTCCAAATTCATTTCTTCAACAAGGTAGTCCTTGCTCCTTAGCAAATCCTAGGTCCTGTGGGTTATGCGTCCACTCAATTTCTTGTATAGCTTCGTCTTGTCTTCGGGTCAGAACTGCTCCAAATTATCTTCATATGTCTCTTAAGTCCAGCTGCTTCTTTCCACCATCCTATCATAATTCTACTCATTTGTCCAAACTCCTTGGCATGAATAGTACATTCTTCTCCTTTGTTCCCTGTGGTTTTACCAATTACTACCACACTTAAAATGAAATGTACTAGTTCATCCATAGGTCTTATTCTTCATATCTCCAAACATGATGACAATAACTTACAATTCAACAAATAAGATCAGGACACCTTTCTTTTTATTGATTCATGAACCATTGCAATCTCCGAGATTTCCAATACATAATTCAACTCCATATCCTCATGAAAATAAGAGTGTTTCCTTCTACACTTATTATCAATACCAAAAATCTCATCTACTCAGCTCCAGCCTTCTTCTTGTTGGGACAGTCATTAGCGAAATGTCCTGATTCCTTGCAGCAAAAACAAATGATTCCCGGCAAGTCTCGGGGCTTCTTGGTGATTATGTAATCACCTTGGGTTCTTGGCTTCTTTTCTGGGCAGTGATTGGAATAATGTCCTGAGTCCTTGCACCTGAAACACCTGATATGACTCAGGTCCTTTTCTGTAGAAATTGGGTTGTTCTGGGGCTGTCCTTGTTTTCTCATCCTAGACTTCTTCGTTCCGATCAAACCTTCTATTTCCTGTGGATCAAACTCCACTTCTTCTGTCGGGAAGTATCCCAGATACTCTTTTCTTTCTTTCGTACAATACTGTGAAAAATGTCCTTCTTCTCCACAGGAATAACATGCATTGTAGTAAAATCTGACTAGGCCTTCTTCATCTGTGTCTTTAAAACCTCCTTCATCACAGGTTCTTCTAAACTTTCCTTGAGGGCTTCCTTCATGGCTTCCTTCTGTTGCTTGATGACTTCTTGTACCTTGGGGTAAATTTGGCATTGTGCCGGGGAATGAGTAGTTCCATCACACAAGAATAAAGTCACCTGCCTAATTGGGCATTCTTCCTCTGGGTGATGTTCTTCACAATGAGGGCATCCATCCTTGTGTTCTACCTGGGTGTGTCCTATTTCTCAGCAAATCTTTCAAGCACAAGGTTTCTTCATCGGGCTATCACAGTGCTTCCGGATAAGACGGGATCTTAACAGAGTCTCCTTGAATTCCTCCCAAGTTCTTGCTCCATTCCATCCTTGTATAGCTTGATGCATCTTCCACCATGTTAAATCACCTTGTGTAAAGTACCGTAGGGAGTAGGGAACCATATACGCGCTTCCAACACCATATTCCTTCATGTGATCTTCCATGTTCTGTGTCCACTGTTCTACCTCCAACTGAGTCATCGATCCAGGAAATACGAGTCCATCTCCATTCTTCATCTATTGGGTCCAAGGGTTTTTGGGATAAGATACGAGAGAGGTATAGAGAGATACACATAATACAAACAATATATTTTTGAAAAAAACTAGGTTTTATTTGGGGCTGTCGGAAAACACACACAAATGACAGCTCACAAATCATCGTATCTAACATGAGTACACAACAGGGGTTTGGTCTTCTAAAGGTCATAATAATATTGGGATTCTTCAGGGTCTTCAAATTCTTCGGGTCTTCAATTGTTGTAGCTTCAATCCTTGTACTCTGAGTGGGTCCTCAGTTGATTCTCCATGTGATCAAGAGGGAAAGGGGTATAATCTAACTATTTAGGGATATGTCGGTGTATAAAACATGGGTATTCTATACCCTGACTTATGCACAGACAGTAGCAGCCTTCTTGACGGCCAGGCTTGCCGGAAATTGCCAAATACCAAGATTCAAGACCCAGTTGCAGAAGCCATTGGGGAAAAGATCAAGACGAAGCATAAAGTTATACACTAAAGATAACCTTTGCCGGCAAAGCCAAGCCGTCAAGGTGAAGGCCCGGCAAGCTCTGTGCCGGCAAGCTCTCGCTAGCTGTTAGCGCTCCACCTCATCGAGCAGCTAGTCGCTAATTGATGAGGTGTCGAGCCCGCAGGCAGTTAGGTGAGATTTGTCGGGCACGTGTCAGCGCGTTGGAAGGAGATTTGCCTTTAATGACACCCATCCAGAAGGCGTGTCAAGATAATAGGAGGTAGCTGGGTGAGCGGTGCAGAATCCTTGCCGGGGCTCCTCCTCCACATGACACCTAACGGAGCATTTATTGCTTTTGTCCTAAACTGGCAGAGTTAGGTATGATAGCACTGTTTGCTATTTGATCAACCTGTAATGACTGTTTTGCCACTGTGGTGACCCCTTGAGTTATAAAAGGAGGGCTAGGGCAACGTTTACAGGGATCGATCGATCCTTTGAACAACTTGCATGCGTAGCTGCTTCTTCCGCACCTTGCCGGAGAAGCGCTCCTTGTACTTGTGTTCATACACATCAAATACACTAAAAGCAGGAGTAGGGTTTTACACCTCGTGGTGGCCCGAACCTGGGTAAACTCTTTGCGTTTCTGCTGGTTCTGCTCTTTGTGCCGGTCGATCTCCCTAGTCGAACCGCAAAGGTGCTAGATGGCCCCATTGATGGTCATACGCACGACATCTTTGGCGCGCCAGGTTGGGGGGTCGCTTGCTTGAACCTGAATCAGCAGATTGCGTGTCAGCTTCATCACCACCTTTCTCGTCGTCGATGGCTGCCAAGAAGAAGAGCATCACGATGATAGCTCCTTCGCACGTATCCGCAGGCGGCGCAGCCAACGCGGGTGGTGCGGATACCGCGGTTGGCACGACCAGCGCAGGTGGCGCGGTCGCCATGCCCACTGTGGTCGGAGCAGGAGGCGGAGGCACTAAAGGCGGTCGACTTCCTCAACCCTCTGGCGAGCAAAGCCATGACGGCGCGGACGGAGCGGATGGACGTCTTCCTCCTCCTCGCCGCGTCAACGAACGCAGCCACCGGAGCAGCAATGCCCGGGCCGGCGCGAGCCAAGATCCCGCCGTGGTGACGTCTAGAGATGCTGCATCAGGACAGACGCCGTGCCCCCCACACAATAGGCGCATCGCAACTCCGAGCGGCGTCGACGACTCTAGGCGGCAGCGACCACATGGCAAAACTCCTGTCGATCAAGTTCTAGATCCTCAGGCACCACCTCTGCCATGGTAGCCTGCTGCTGAACATGCACCGCGGTAGCAAGATCGCAATGGTGCTCCTGCTGGCTCTGCCAGGAGTAGAGCGACGTCGCGGTCTTTGCTTCTGGCCATGCCAGCCATAGCAGCAGAGGTGATGGCGCGAGCCCAGATGCTGCTGAACTTTCCTCCGGCAGTAGAAAAGATGGATGAGTGGAGAGCCACCATCCAGAGCCTGATTGGATTTGCCGAGACGAGCAGTTCACAGCAAGCGGAGACATCTCGGCGTCCGGAAACAGCACCAGTAGCTCCAACTGGTGGCCGTGTTGAAGGTGCTGCGCCAACGGTGCTGTCACCTCCGCAGCAACAACTTCAACAGCAGCAACGCCAGCAGCCACGGCAAACCCAGCGAACTATAGAGCCCGACGAGATGTCGATGGCCTCTTCAGATCCGCGGGCACGGCAAGATCAGCAGCAAGTGCTGCAAGATAGGCGGGTAGAGGATGCCCGCACCACCATTGAACAGCGCA
The DNA here is from genome assembly GCA_039707655.1 of Elymus sibiricus. Lineage (NCBI taxonomy): Eukaryota > Viridiplantae > Streptophyta > Magnoliopsida > Poales > Poaceae > Elymus > Elymus sibiricus. The sequence continues at coordinate 409,117,387 of CM077666.1, read as the reverse complement.
ACAGCCCAGTCGTTGATGAGCCTGTGCCCGAGGTTGGTGGATATCTGCCTTACGAGGTTGGATGTCCAGCCTTCACTCATGAGTTACGGCAAGTCCGCTGGCCGTCCGTCCGGGCCTTCATGCCGGAAGTACGAGAGAAGTACGACGGCAAGCTGAACCCGACAGAGTTTCTGGGCATCTACACGATTGCCGTGCAAGCTGCCGGGGGAAGAGACAAGAAGATTCTCGCCAATTACTTTCCGATGGTGCTGAAGCCCAACGTGAGATCTTGGCTGATGAACTTGCCGGAGAACTCCATTTCTTCGTGGTCAGATCTCTGCAATGAGTTTGTTGGTGCCTTTACCGGAGATCTACAAGTGATCCCGCAAAGAGATGGTGAAAATTTGCGCAAGTACATCCAGAGATTCAGCCGTGTGCACCGCAATATTCCGAATGTGCACCCCGTAGCCATGATTGCCGCCTTCCACATGAATGTGCATAATCGAAGGATGCGGGAGAAGATGAACGTCAAGCTGCCGAAGAACGTCAACGAGCTCTACACGTTGGCGGATAAGTGCGCGCGCGCTGAGGAAGGAAGAAGACTTCCCGGGAAGGACGCTGGTGCCGAGGTGGACTCCGAGGACGACGATGCTGCCACCCCGAAGAAGAAGGGCCAAAAGCGCAATAGGAAGCGCAAGGGCAAAACTGCGATGGCTGTCGAAGGGTCCGGCAACTCCAACACCGCCAAGAAAGCCAAAACGGAAGACTCCGGCAAGGAGGCTGCTGTATGCACCGCTTGTCAGGAGGCGGTGGCAAACGAGAAGGCCGGCAAATCTGATGGGCCATACTGCAAGATTTACCGCACCAAGGGCCATGATCTCCAAGAGTGCCGACAAGTCGAGCACCTTGCGGAGAAGCATAAAGCTGAATATGAAAAATGGGACAAGGAGAAGGGCCAGGATGGTGCTGGCGGGTCTGGCAAGAAAAACCGTGGTGGTCGAGGAGGCCGCCACGGCAAGGCCAAGCAGCAAAAAGAGAAGCCTGCTTGAGGCCGCGAAAAGAAAGAGGAAGAAGATGGAAGTGAAGCGGAAGGGGACGACGGAGAGTCCAGCAAACAAGAATTCCAGAAGGCAACCGAGGCCATGTGCATTGACGAAGGTGCATCTTTGCATTCCTCTCACTGTCAATTCAAGCAGTGGGCGTGTGAGGTCAACGCAGCGGAGCCGGCAATAGGCAACCAGAAACCACTCAAATGGTCGCACATGCCTATCATTTTTTATGCCGAGGACCACCCTGATCGCACAACTGCGGTCGGGTGCTTGCCGTTGTTGGTTTCACCAACAATACGCAACCTCCAGGTAAGAAAAATGTTAGTTGATGGTGGGGCTTGTCTGAATCTGATTTCACCAAAGGTTATCAAGAGGCTGCAGATTCCCGACGAGGAACTCGAGAAAACAGGCACTTTTCAAGGAGTGAACCCGGGAAGGAGCCAGCCCAAAGGGAAGATCACATTGCCGGTAATGTTTGGCGGGGAATTGAACTATAGAACAGAGAAGATTGTGTTTGATTTTGTCAAGATCCCCTTGACGTATAATGGAATTCTTGGCCGCCCAGCTTTGGCTAAGTTTACGGCAGCCTCTTACTATGCCTACAACACGTTGAAGATGCCAGGGCCGATGGGTGTCATTTCCATCAATTCCGACAAGAAAGATGCAGTTATTTGCGTCGACAAGCTCTACAGAGATGCGGTTGCGGCAGAGGCCGCCATGGTGCCAGCTCCTGCCAAGGAGAAGAAAAGCAAGAAGAGCGGCAAGACTTCTGACAAGTCTTCCGGGAAGCGCACTACTTCGGAGTGCTACGTACCCGTTGAGGACTTGCCGGAAAGCTCTACCGGCAAGAAATCCAAGGCTACTCGACCAACAACCAAAAGGGTGTCAGCGAAGGAGGATGGCACTGGTGGTACCTTCACCATCAGTTCTACCCTTGACAGCAAATAGGAAAGCGCGCTCATTGCCTTCCTGCGGGCGAATGTCGATGTGTTTGCATGGCAACCGTCTGACATCCCCGGTGTTCCCAGGGAGGTAATTGAGCACCACCTTGCTGTCTGTCCTCACGCTCGACCCGTCAAGCAGAAAATCAGGAAGCAAGCTTTGGAGCGGCAACAGTTCATTGCCGAGGAAATCAAGAAACTTGAAGCAGCAGGTTTAGTTAGAGGTATACTACATCCAACTTGGTTGGCAAATCCAGTTGTAGTGCGTAAAGCAAATGGAAAGTGGAGACTTTGTATCGACTACACTGATATTAACAAAGCATGTCCAAAGGATCCTTTCCCTTTGTCGCGCATTGATCAAATTGTAGACTCTACTGCCGGCTGTGATTTACTCTCATTCCTTGATGCATATTCTGGGTACCATCAGATATTCATGGCCAAGGAGGATGAGGAGAAAACTGCATTCATTACTCCATGTGGCACGTACTGCTTTGTGCATATGCCTTTTGGATTAAAGAGTGCTGGTTCAACATTTGCAAGAGCAGTCCAGATTGGTTTCGAGCCCCGGCTGCACAGAAATGTGGAAGCATATATGGATGATATAGTGGTCAAAACCAAGGACAAATCAACCCTCATTCAAGATTTAGAAGAAACATTTGCAAATTTGCGCAAGATCAATTTGAAGCTCAACCCTGAGAAGTGTGTGTTTAGCGTTCCATCCGGCAAACTTCTCGGGTTCTTTGTATCTTAGCATGGAATCGAAGCAAATCCCGACAAGATCAAAGCAATTGAGCAGATTCAAGCACCAAAGAGCGTCAAGGACATGCGGCGTCTTGCCGGCTGTGTTGCCGCCTTAAGTAGATTCATTTCAAAGTCTGCTGAGCACGCCCTGCCATTTTTCAAGATTTTGAAAAAGGCAGGTCCAATGAAATGGGCCGCACTGCAGGATTTGAAAAGATACCTCTCTTCTGCACCAATGCTAGTTGCACCTAAACCACAAGAGCCGTTGCTGCTATATCTGGCGGCAACAAATCAAGTGGTCAGTGCTGCATTAGTGGCACAGAGGGAAGTCGATGACGAAGAAGTAGCAGCGGCAAGCTCATCCAATGACAAACCGGATTCTTCTCCGGCAAGGTCTGGTGCCGACAAATCAGAAGCAGCGCAAGCAAATGAAGCTGATCAGCAAGTGGTGCCGAAGAAGAAAGTGGTGCGGCGACCAGTATATTTTGTTAGCTCCCTCCTGCAGGGGGCTAGATCAAGATACTCTGGAGTACAGAAGTTGCTTTTCGGTCTTCTTATGGCCTCGAGAAAGCTGCGTCACTACTTCCAAGCACATGAGATCACCGTTGTCACTCGCTTTCCATTGCAGCGTATTTTGAGGAATCCAGATGCAACCGGCAGGATAGTGGAGTGGGTGTTGGAACTGTCAAGCTTTGCACTCAAGTTTGAAAGCACATCAACTATTCAGAGCAGGACCTTGGCGGAGTTCATTGCAGAATGGACGCCAACGCAAGACGAGGAAATTCAAGAAACAGCTCTCCCCGGCAAAGAAACAACTAAAGAATGGATCATGTACTTTGATGGTGCCTTCTCACTGCAAGGCGCCGATGCTGGAGTGCTGCTTGTCGCACCCACTGGAGAACACCTCAAGTATGTAATCCAAATGCACTTTACCAGGGAGAAAGCAACAAACAACACTGCGGAGTATGAAGGACTCCTTGCGGTGGATTTAGCAATCAGAAAGTTGATCGTCCGTGGAGACTCGGAGCTCGTTGTGAAGCAAGTAAATAAAGATTACCAGAGCCCGTTGATGGAAGCATATGTGGAAGAAGTGAGGAAATTGGAGGAACACTTTGACGGATTGCAAACAGAGCACATTCCTCGTGCGGAAAACAGCATTGCTGATAGCCTGTCAAAGTGTGCTGCTCAAAACCTTCCTATGGAACCGGGAACTTTTGTGCTCCATTCGAATCAACCATCAGTCACTCCATCAACACAGGCCGGTAAAAGAAGAAAGTTGAATACCGGCAAGTATTTTTCGGCAGAGCTCCCAGAACCTGCCGGCAAGGAAGTTGCCGGGGACAACGACACGACTGTCGGTGAGCAGCGGCTTCGCGCAGAGCCTCAGGTTCTTGCCGCTGAGGCAAGCGCTCCCACAGTCGAAGAGATGCCTTTAATCCTTGTCATCGAGCCGCAGGCTCCGGCATGGGCACAGAAAATAGTTCATTTCCTTCAAATAGGAGAACTTCCTGATGATCAAGAAGAAGCTGAGAAAGTAGCCCGTCAGTCAAGTATGTATCAGTTTGTGGATAACATGCTGTACAGAAAGAGACCAAACGGTGTGAAATTGTAGTGTATTTGCCGGGAAGATGGACTAAAGCTGTTGGCAGAGATACATGGATGCATATGTGGCTCTGACATAGGATCAAGAGCACTTGTCGGAAAAGCTTTTCAGCAAGGCTTCTATTGGCACACTGCCCTCCAGGATGCAACTGAGCTAGTAACCAAGTGTGAAGCATGGCAGTTCCATTCGAAGAACATACATCAACCAGCTCAAGCTCTTCAAACAATCCCTCTCTCCTGGCCTTTTTTGGTCTGGGGGCTTGATATTTTGGGCCCCTTCCCCCGTGCTACCGGGGGCTTTGAGTTCTTGTACGTCGCCATCGACAAGTTCACAAAGTGGCCTAAAGTGGAGCCAGTGAGGAAGGTGACAGCACAATAATCCGTCAAGTTTTTCAAAGGATTAGTTTGCCATTTTGGTGTCCCTAATAGGATCATCACCGACAATGGCACACAATTCACGAGCCGCACCTTCATGCAGTACATCCAAGACATTGGCAGCAAAATCTGTTATGCATCTGTTGCTCACCCGAGAAGCAACGGTCAAGCGGAAAGGGCAAATGCTGAAGTGCTGCGAGGCCTCAAGACAAGAACTTTTGACAGGCTGCATAAGTGCAGAAGGCGCTGGATTGATGAGTTGCCGGCGGTTCTTTGGTCACTCAAAACGACACCAAATCGAGCTACCGGCCAAACACCCTTCTCCCTAGTCAATGGTGCAGAAGCGGTGCTCCCCACAGAACTCATATACGGGTCACCTCGAGTGCTTGCCTATGATGAGGCAGAGCAAGAGCAGCTGTGGCAAGATGACGCAATGCTCCTTGAGGAAGATCGTCTTCGGGTGGTTGTGTGAGCTGCACACTACCAGCAAGCCTTGCGCCGCTATCACAGCCACAAGGTGCATGCCCGAAGCCTTGAGGAAGGCGACCTTTTCTTCGGCGCCTTCAGTCCACCAAGAAATCAAACAAGTTGACGCCGATGTGGGAAGGCCCTTATCGGGTAGCGCGAGTCACCAGACCTGGCACAGTCCGTCTGGAGACCGAAGATGGCATTCCAGTGCAAAACTCATGGAATATTGAGCATCTTCGCAAGTTCTACCCATAAGGTGCAGTTGCCGGTCCTCCCAGCAACCCCTTTTGTACAAGCTTTGTCGTCAAGACTTGTAACCTTTTGTACAAAGCCAGGCGTAGATCCTGTACATGAATGAAATAAAGCTGACTGTTTCGCAGCTTTTTATACATATTCATTTGTGTATAAATGCATGTGATGTTGTGATTACGCTTTAGTTTGTATGAAATGACTGATGAACTGTCAAGGTTCCCAAACCACTCTTTTATCTTCTTTCTTTTTCTTAAAGGACAGAAGGAACCCTCGCGTGCAAGTTTCCCGGGGGGAGTGATGATGGGCATACCATTGAATGACGTTCAAGTGATCATTTTGTGCGACAAGAAAGATAGTGCAAGGAAAAGCTAAGTTGAAAAACTTTGAAATAAATTCCTTGTTATATTTGCAATTTCCCTTGAACGATTTAGTCCTTGTATGGAAAACCTGCACGCGAAGGAACCTTGTCATGATCAATTGCGCTCTTACTTTGTTTCGAGTCCGCTCAACAATTTAAGTAGCTGAATTGAAAACGTCAAAGGAAAACTTGCAGGCAGCGGCACTTCCAGCAGGCAGCTAAGGATCCGTTCCTCAAAGCGCTCGCGGCAAATGTGCGCACCAGCAAGACTTCTGGCAACCGTAGGGTATAAAAACATGCAAAGACAAAATAATACAGGGGAAATGGCATTCATTCATCCATCGACACAAGTTATATTACATCACAAAAGCAGTGCATATCTAACTTAAGATCAAATGTATCTTTTACATGACAGCACAACAGTGGATATAATGACAAGCTTAATCTCGGCGATTGTCGGGGGGATGAACCCCGGGTAGGCAATGGAACTCGAACCCCTTCTTAAAAAATCATCGGAGCAGATGAAGTCCCTCAGGCCGGCTTGCCAGTACGCCGGCTCCCCAGCGCGAGCCGGCTCGGCACGGTGACCCGGCCTGGCCGGCTGGCCCATGCCGGCTGGCCGCGAGGGGACGAAGCCTTCGCGACGAAGCAAGCGGGGTGACAACACTCCTTCCTTTACGCTGACAGAGCAGGCGAGACAGCAGCTTTCCTTGCGCCCCCGCCCGAGGCGGGCGGTGTCAGGGAGGTGCGGCCCTGTAGAAATAACGGCGCCGACCTCCCTCTGACGACGGACAAGACGCGCCACAGTGCCCCGAACCCAGACTGACGAGAGACAAGACCCGCCACAGTGCCCCGCGCCAGGCAGGTGCGGCGCACCTGGCGACCCGGCAACCCGGCGACCCGGCGACCCGGCGACCCGACCACCGGCTCCCGGTCAATGACACCAGGGGTCCGCGCCTTTGTATCTTTACCCATTGTAACCCTGGGGGACGGCCTATAAGACCCCCAGGGAGGCCTCCATGCAGAGAGGTCGGTCCGCATTCTGGTTCGCTTCCCTCTAGCGACTCCTTCTCACTCCGCAGAGAACACACACACTCTCGCCGGAGAGGCAGAACGGTGGCCTAGCCCCTTCTCCCTCCTCCGTCCGAACAGCTCTAGGAGCGACCTTGTAGCCCTTGTGCTTCCCATACTACACTCGACAGGATTAGGGGTGTTACCTCTCCAGAGGGCCCCGAACCTGGGTACGTCTCGTGTCTCGCACTTGCTCGTGCCAACCGCGCCTCCGGAACCCACCGGCGTCCTCTCGTAGCCCCACCTCTTTAGCCATCTTATGGCATCTGCCGTGAAAATACCACGACAGTTGGCGCCCACCGTGGGGCTGCTCGCGGCGTCGGCCGGAGTCAAGTTCCGGACGAGGCCCTTCACCAGCTCCGGCGAGGGCATCGTGCACGGTCTGGTCCGCGCTCCCCGCGCGGCCGACTCGGCTGGTTGTGGCGCCCCACTGGGTACGGACACCGCTTGTCCTGCAGGCTGCTTCATCGTCCCCTTCGGCGCGCTGCGCGTCTTCGTCGCGCTCGTCCCTGACGTGTTTCCCAACAAGGTGTGCTGTTTCGCCAAATCCCCCGTCCCCGTTGGCTGCGCCGTCCCCGACGACGTCGCAAGTCTCTGCGCCCGCGCGAAGGTGCTGACCATCGGCACTAGCGCCGGCTTCACGCACGACAAGGAGAAGGCCGCCGCGGCTGCAGCCCCGCCACGCTGGGCCAACCCACTCCACGAGACGATCCGGAGCCTACGAGCCCCCATCACCCCCGACGCCGACACGGCAGCCGCAGCGGCTTAGCTCAATGAGGATCGTGAGCATCTGCTGGCGGAGGCCACAGAGCTCGCGGCGACGCGGCGCCGGTTGGAGTCCGCCCAGCGAGAGTACGACAGCGCCCACAGCTTCACGCCGGCCGCCGCCGAGCCCAGCCGGGTCGCGGAGGTACAGATCCGTGGGGGCGCAATCGGCCGTGCGCTAGGCGCAGGCCGGCCTGTGTATGACACCCCCGTCAAAAACAGGCGCGCGGCGCATGCGGCCATGGCGGATCTCGAGTTCCTGGATGGCGAGGAGCTGCTGCAGCAGCAGCAGCGCATCCCCGAGCTCATCACCGCGGCGAACGAGCAGTAGAAGCACTTCGACCCGGCGTGTTTTGGTCCCCGCATTCGTGAGGAGCCCTTTCTCAAAGGTTTCTCGCTGCCTCGCGACTCCCCCAAATACAACGGCGTTTCCAAGCCGGAGGACTGGCTAACGGACTACACCACGGCCGTCGGCATAGCCGGCGGCAACCGGCGAGTGGCCGTGCGCTACGTCCCCCTCATGCTGCTCGGCTCGGCCCAAACATGGCTTAACAGCCTGCGAGCCGGCAGCGTGAACTCTTGGCTGGATTTCGAAGACGCGTTCATCCGCAACTTCACCAGCACGTACAAGCGACCCGGCAAGCCTCGATAGCTCTCCATGTGCGTCCAGAAGCCAGGCGAGCCCCTTCGCGACTTCCTCACGCGGTGGATGAAGTTGCACAACTCCTGCGAGGGCGTCCACAAGGTCCAGGCGATCCAGTACTTCATCGACGGGTGCCTAGACGGCACTCTGGTCAAGCACCGACGGGTGTGCGACGAGCCGGAGACCCTGGCGGAGCTCATGGCCGTGGCGGACAAGTACGCCACGGCCGACTCCGCGATGAATGTGAAGATCACGATCGACGCGGACGGCAAGCTCCTCCCTGTCCAGCCAGCGCCTCCCAAGCCGGCTGGCGACGGCGGCCATCGCCGCCAAGACAACAACACCAGCAGCGGCAAGCGCCGAAACGACCAGCCGGCCCCCCGCTACGACAACCGGCAGGTCGCCGCTGTGGAAGGGGAGCATCCAGCCGAACAAGGCTCAAGGCAGCACCCACGCACCGGCAAGGCCGCCTGGCAGCCCAAGCTATCATTCGAGCAGATGCTAGACGCCTACTGCAAAAACCACAGTGGCGCGACGCCGTCGACGCACACACTCCGGCAGTGCAGCTTCACCCAGCGCCTGTTGAAGGGCAACCTTCCACCTCCGCCACCTGGAGCCGGCTCGCAGCAGCCGCCGCCGCCGCCGCTTCCGCCGCCACCCGGCGCCCTCGCCAACAACGCTTTCCCGCGTCCGGATGCGGCATATGTCATGTTCAGCAGCGAAGGCGACGACAAGCACGCCAAGCGCAAGCACCAAGCCGAGGTGAACGCCGTCGTCCCCCCGGTTCCCTAGTACATGCACTGGTCCGACCGGCCTGTCAGCTGGACCCGGGAGGACCACCCGGCCGTCATGCCCACGCCGGGTGGCTACGCCCTTGTGCTCGATCCCACCTTCATCTCCGAGAAGCGCACCTGCCGCTTCTCGCGGGTACTGATCGATGGCGGCAGCAGCATCAACATCCTGTACCGCGACACCATGACCAAGCTCGGCATCGAGGCACGACAGCTGGAGCCGACCCGGACGGTGTTCCACGGCATCGTGCGGGGTCTCTCCTGCTCTCCGATCGGCCGGGTCCGGCTCGACGTCCTGTTCGGCTCCAGCAGCCACTTCCGCCGCGAGCCGATCTGGTTTGAAGTGGTCGACCTGGCCAGCCCCTACCACGCGCTGCTGGGCTGGCCCGCGATGGCCAAATTCATGGCGGTCCCCCACTACGCCTACCTGAAGATAAAGCTGTCGGGTCCCAAGGGCCTCATCACCATCGTCGGCGACTACCAGAAGTCCCTCGAGTGCGCCAAAGCCGGCTCCCAGCTGGCCGAGTCGCTGGTCATCGCCGAGAGGCGCCAGCTTGACCGGATCGTGGCGCTGGCTAGGGCGATCCCGGCTGTGCTGACTCTGCCCAAGCCGGCCGACGAGGCCTCCTTCAAGCTGGCCAAAGATACGAAGAAAGTCCCGCTCAACCCGGATGTCCGGCCGGCAAGAGCCAAAGGCCAGAAGCGTCGTCGCGCAAGAACGGCTAAGGAGGAAAGCTCGGCACGGCCAACCCGGTTCAACCCGCTCTTTCTTATTTATTCGCCGCACGACCGGCTGCACGCCAGCCGGCCCAGTGGGTGTCTCGCTCGCGCTCAACGTCCGTAAAAGCCTAAGTATTGCGTGTCCTCTCTCAAGGCCGAATCCCCGTCCTAGCCACAATCCGCAACCTGGCTGTCCGGCTAGCGGGAAGGAAGCCTGAAGAAAAGACAAACAAGAAAAAGGCCCATGGCCGAACAGCAAAGAGCGAAAACACGACAGTTGGTGCCACAAAATTTATAAACAATGCGGGCCCGCGGCCTCAAGTTCATTATATTAACTACACCCTTGGTGGGTGGACCTGCTACCTAACAAAATTCAAGTGACCGAGTACTGGGAAGTTAAAGATAAGCCCTAGGCGGCGCCTACGTCGGCTCCGGTCGGCGTCGGCTCGGCGGAGGTGGAGGCGACTCCGGTCGGTGCCGGCTCAGCGGAGGTGGATGCAGCCGCCGGGTCGGACCTGGAGTTCTCCGGCCTCTCGGTCGTCGCGGTGTCGTCCGGCTCGGCTTCGTCGTCGGCTTAGGCTCCCGTCTCGGCCGAGCTGCCATCCGGATCATTGAGCTGCAGGCCGAACTCGTCGGCAGGGAGCTCCTCGCCGTCTTCCGTCCGCTCCAAGACGAATTCGTCGTATGGAACGAACGAGGCCAAGTAGCTGGCCCGCCCAGGGATCCGCCGCGCCTGCGCCGCCAACTGCCCCTCCGCGCCGGCCCGCTGCGCCGCCAACTGCCCCTCCGCGCCGGCCCGCTGCGCCGCCAGGCGGTCAAGATCAACGCCGGGATACCACGATGCCACAAATTGCAGCGCCGTCTCCGCGCCGGCACGAGCCGCAGAAGCCCTCCACGCGCCAAGCCGGTCCACGCCGGCCTCCAGCCACCGCGCCAGCCGGGTGACGCTGTTCGGCGCCACCGCGCTCGGCCAAAGGCTCCACGCCATGGCCAGGCCGGCATCGAACAGCCGGCGCATATGGCCCTCGACGGCTCCAAGACGGGCCTCGCCGGCCAGGATGATCTCCGACAAGGTCCAGGGGGCGTAAGCGTCGACGTCCGCCCCTAGCGTGCGCTGGTCCGCCCGGTGGGCATACACGGCCGCGTCGGCCGCCTCCTGCGTTTCGGGGAAGACTCCTGCCAAAGAAGGAAACGAGTTAGCCAGAAGAAAACAACTTGCCGGCTCGGCAAGCCGGATTGAAGAAAAAATGGTACTCACGGGCGAAGGCCTCATCGAGGTGCTGCGCCTCGCTCAGCATTCCGTGGTCCCGCACGGCCGATGCGCGGGCCTGAGCCTCGAGATCCTTCTCGAGCTGGGCGACCCTCCTGCCGGCATCCACCAGCTCCTCGGCCGCCTTGCCGCGCTCTTCCGCCAGCCGGCCCAGCTCCGTTTGGTGGGCCTCCTCTGCCTTGGCCTTCTCGGCCGCCAGCCGGTCCACCTCGGCCTAGAGTCGGTCGCGGTCGGCGACGGCAAGATCGCGCTGTTCGCCGGCTTCGGCAAGCCGGCCTCGGAGACCGGCACCTTGGCCGCATCAGTTGTGCGACAAGGTTCCCGGTCAGACGCCGGAAGCAAGGACAAAACGAAAGAAGGGCAAAGCCATGAGATTCGACCCGGCTGCTCCGCAGTCCGGCCCGAATCTCGGGGGCTACCCCCAGTGGGTGCGCTGTCGCGCCCCCACTAAAGACGTGCAAGACGTACCTTGGACTCGGTGCAACTCCTCCTCCTGGCCGGCTAGCTGGGCTTTGACCCCGCGGAACCGCTCCTGAAGCCGATTATACGCGGCGGCCCGCAGGTCGTACAGGTGATGCGCAAAAGTTAAGTAAGAAGAACGCAAAAGATGGGCTATAAGATTCAAGCCGGCTGCTCCGCAGCCCGGCCCGAACCTCGGGGGCTACACCCAGTGGGTGCGCTGGCGCGCTCCCACTGATTCGACGATCAAGACAAGAAAAGAAGGAGAGACTCACCGCAAACGCCTGCTCCAGCTTCCGCGCCGCCTCCTGCTCATCCCGGACGAAGGCCTGCAGGCGTTCGCCCCGCCCGTGAAGTTGCGAGCGCAAGGCGACGCCGCGTCGTCCTCCCGAGTGCGCGGCCGGATCACAACGGCGCTGGCGCTCGCCCACGGATGCTGCATCGCGGTCCCGGAGCCGGATCCGCTTCCACCCGGCCGCTCGGAGGATGCAGCGGCTTGGGGCGGAACGACCATTATGGCACCGGCGTCTCCAGCCGCGGCCTCCGGGGCCGGCGTTGGCTGCGCTTGGCCAGATGCTGCGGGGTCCGCCGCGCGCCTCTCTTCGCCGCCCTCGCCTCCTCCTGCCGGATCGGCCCGGGGCGGCGTGTCCACGACGATGTCCTCATCGACATCCGACTCACCGTCGGCCGGCTCCGTCCGCCCGACCGGCTCCGTCCGCCCGGCCGGCTCCGTCGCTCCCTCCGGCCGCGGCTTGACGATTGTCACCGCCGGCCCCGTCCCCCGCTCCATCTCCGGCCAGGCCGGGCCCGCGGTGATCCTGGCCTGCTTTGCGGAGGCCCTCTCCCACGGCCGGGCGGAGGCCTCCTCCATCTCTTTCGCAGCCTCCGCGCGATCCCGCCAGGCGTCGCGTCTCACCGCGTCGAGGTCTTGGCTGGATTGGCGGGCTTCGATGTCCTCCTCCGCGGTCCGGGCCGGCTCGGGGTCGATGGCGCTGCTCCGGGTCTTCCGCCAGACGGCCTCACCAGCCGCGGCCTCCGCGGCCGCCAACGCCAGGTCAACAGCGGACCTGTGCATAGCAAGTTCATCACCACAAGGGCTCAAGCAAGAAAACAAGCAAGCGATCAGAAACAGACAAGAATCACTCACCCGATGACCTTCGGAACCTCCCGCTTCTGGCCCACGGACGGGGCGAGCCGACGCTTCTTCTTGACGACGGCCCTCTCCCGCGTCGGCGCCACCGCCGCCTGGCGCTTCGCGGCCGGCCTCGACTCGACCGACTCCTTCCCATGCGGCCGGCTGCCGGATTCCGCCGCGCGAGCCGGCCCGGCGCCGGCCGTCTTCCGCAGCCGCCTTGGAGGATCGACGCTGGCGTCCTCCCCAGCTGAGGGCGCTGCACCATGGGCTCCAGTCAGGTCCTCTTCGTCATCGTCCGGCCAGTCGCACAAAAGTTCTGAGGGCGGAGACTTACCCGCGTTTTGTGACCCGCCGGCTGCGGCGTCGGCCAGGCGCGCTTCGACTCCTCCCTCCTCCGCCTCGGCGCCGGCTTCCTCTGCGTCTGACTCGGGCAAGTCGGCCAGCAGGATCTGGGGATTCGGCCCATCGTGATTCTGCTGGCAGGCGAACAACTGCGGTCCTCCCGAGGCGTCAGGGCACATGAATAACGTTGAGGCGGCAAAAAATGGAGACCAGGGACTCACCGCCGGCGCCGGGTTTTCCCGGTGATAGGGCTCCTTCCCGAAGCTCCACCCTTCCTCCTTCAACCCGGCCTTGGAGATGTAGTTGACCTGCTGGACGATCCCGGCCGTCGTCAGTGCCTTGGTCGACGTCCGGGTCGGGTCATGCCGGCCGCTCATGTCGCAGATCCGGTGTGCCCGGCACTGCAGCGGCAGCACCCGGCGTGAGATGAAGGCCGCGATGAGGTCAGCCGGCTTCAGCCCCTCGCGATCCGTCATCTCCCCGATCCAGCGGCAGATGTTCAGGAGCTCCTGTGGCGGCTTCTTGGGGCAGTAGCCCCAATTCGACTTGGCGAGCGGCGCCGCGTTGACAAAGGGCGGCAGGTTGATGACGTCCACCGCCGGGTCACATTCCGGACGTAGAAAAACGTCGTCTGCCACTTCTTGGCCGAGTCCTCAAGCGGCAGCATGGGAAACGGCCCGTTCACCCGGTCGGTGACCACGGCAGCCCCGCAATCCGACATCGCGCCAGTCGACGCCCCCTGCTGCTTGAGGAAGAAAAGCTTCGCCCACAGGTCAACAGTTGGCAGCATGCCGAGGTAGCCTTCGCAGAGCGTGGCGAACCAGGCGACCTGCAACACGGCGTTGGCGCCGAGGTGGTGCGGCTGCAACCCGAAGAAGTCGAGGAAGCTCCGAAAGAAAAGACTTGCGGGGAGGCCGAGTCCGCGCTCGAAGTGGGAGAAGAAGACGACGTGCTCGCCCTCCTGCGGCTGCGGCACCCTCTCCAGGCCGGGCGCGCGCGCGACCAGCGCCTCCACCGGAGGCAGCCGCCTTGTGCGACGAAGGTACCGGATGTTCTCCTCGGTCATGATCGAGCCCTCCCAAGAACCTTTCGGTAGCGCCATTGGAGACCTCTGCTGGCGTGGAGACTTGGCAAAGGAAAGGAGGAGGAGACGACTGCGTGCGGCGGGCCTCGGGTCGCGGCGTGCGGAGGCTGGCGCGAGAGCACGCGGCGGCAGCGCTTCGCTCGGGCGTGGTGGAGAAGAAGCAGAGGAGGAGCAAGGGGCGGGAGTGTGTGCGGGAACGTTTCCGTCGCACTTCTCCCCTTCTCATTTATAACCACGAAGAGAGCGTGGGGGAGTGGGATCGTTTGCGCCCATGATCCCCACTCCTCCGCACCGTGTGCGCGCGTCTTACGCGCACATTTACTGCATGGGGAAGCGCAACCGTCAAGCGCCACCGCAGTAAATCCCTCGCGCGCGGGCTGAGGGCGCGTCGTGGCCGGCCCGGTCCGTAGTCGCGTCCCGTCACACGCGTGGGCTGGCAGGCCTCGCCCGCTGCGGCGCACCACGTGGCGTTCCGTCAGGCCGCGGCGGGTGCGAATCGCCGTATGAAGCAAGACTCGACGAACAGGCATTTCCGTTTCCCGCCCAGGCCGGGGTGCCGCGACCCGGCAACCGGCAGCCGGCGTCCGTGTCCGCCGTGCCGGCATGCGGACGAGCGGGGCCGCCCGGCCAGGCTCCCGCACTTCACCAACCAAACCGACTCCTCAGGGGTTAAGCTGCGAAGGCCCTCTTGCTTGGAGCCGGCGAGCCTTCACAGCTTTGGGGACTACTGTCGGGGGGATGAACCCCGGGTAGGCAACGGAGCTCGAACCCCTTCTTAAAAAATTATCGGAGCAGATCAAGTCCCTCAGGCCGGCTTGCCAGTACGCCGGCTCCCCAGCGCGAGCTGGCTCGGCACGGTGACCCGGCCTGGCCGGCTGGCCCATGCCGGCTGGCCGCGAGGGGACGAAGCCTTCGCGACGAAGCAAGCGGGGCTACAACGCTCCTTCCTTTACGCTGACAGAGCAGGCGAGACTGCAGCTTTCCTTGCGCCCCCGCCCGAGGCGGGCGGTGTCAGGGAGGTGCGGCCCTGTAGAAATAACGGCGCCGACCTCCCTCTGACGACGGACAAGACGCGCCACAGTGCCCCGAACCCAGACTGACGAGAGACAAGACCCGCCACAGTGCCCCGCGCCAGGCAGGTGCGGCGCACCTGGCGACCCGGCAACCCGGCGACCCGGCGACCCGACCACCGGCTCCCGGTCAATGACACCAGGGGTCCGCGCCTTTGTATCTTTACCCATTGTAACCCTGGGGGTCGGCCTATAAGACCCCCAGGGAGGCCTCCATGCAGAGAGGTCGGTCCGCATTCTGGTTCGCTTCCCTCTAGCGACTCCTTCTCACTCCGCAGAGAACACACACACTCTCGCCGAAGAGGCAGAACGGTGGCCTAGCCCCTTCTCCCTCCTCCGTCCGAACAGCTCCAGGAGCGACCTTGTAGCCCTTGTGCTTCCCATACTACACTCGGCAGGATTAGGGGTGTTACCTCTCCAGAGGGCCCCGAACCTGGGTACGTCTCGTGTCTCGCACTTGCTCGTGCCAACCTCGCCTCCGGAACCCACCGGCGTCCTCTCGTAGCCGCACCTCTTTAGCCATCTTATGGCACCTACCGTTAAAATACCACGACAGCGATCACCTTGGATCCTGGGAACATGGAGGACCTTGTCGGCAAGAGGAGCAGCAATCTTGTCGGCGCCAGTAACATCAGTGTTCTCCGGCAGCTTCCTGAAGATCCCGGAGAGATCAAGGCTGGGATTGTGATGAGCAAGCTTGAGCAGTACCTTGTAAAGGATGTTGCACGCAAATTTCTGGGATTCATCAGCAAACGCGGCAGACCTGTCCTCGTGATATGTCTTCAAGGCATCAATAAGGCCCTCGAAGAACTTGGTCAGTCTGACGCTGGTGGCCTCCTTGTCGTTGACGGTGAAGCTCCAGCTCTTCATGTCCACAACGGCAATCTGGGAAGCGATGCGCTCAGCGGCATTGACAAGCTTGCCAGTCCAGAGGGAAAGGTTATCATGCAGTTGGGTGTAGTTGTTCTCAGCATCCTTCTTCAAGGCCTCTTCCTTCTCCAATTTCTCCATCAAGACTCTCTCCCTTTCCTTGGGGGATTCCAGGTCTATTACCAAGGTGGCCAATTGGGATTTCAGATTTTCAATTGTCTTGGCGGTGGCATCAAGATCTTGATTCTTAGACGACAGCTGCGTTTGCAGGTCCCCTAGAGTCTGGGCTACTTTCAGCGCGTCGTTCTTAAGAGTCTCGACTTCTTTGCTGCTACCGGCAAGGTCTTCCTTTAACTTGGTCATTTGGGATTCCAATTCTGTCTTGGTGGTGGCAGCAACAGCAAGTTTGTCAGAAGCCTCCTTGAGCTTGGCGGCACTATCTCGACCTTGGGCTTCAATATTATCTTTATGATTCTTTTCCAGCTCTTGTGTTCTTTGCTCAAGGATTTTTTCAATTTCTTCGTCCTTGCTACGGAGTTTGGTGGCAAGGGCCTCTTCGCGGGCGGCAAGTTCCTTTTCTCTGGCGTCGAGCTACGCTGCGTGCTCTGTCAACTTGCCATCCAAGGTTGCCGCTTCCTTCTTAGAGGCGGCAAGTCTTGCTTCCTGATCTCTGAGGATGCGAAACTGCTGGTTGTACCATGAATGTAGCTCGTTCGCTTTCTGTGACACCCTGGTTTTTCCCAACTTTTCTTTTCAAAATTTAATTGAAAGTTTTATTTGAAATTTGGCTTGGATTTGTTTCTGAATGGCTCTATGGACTTAAAACTAGGGAAGATTTTCTTGATTTTCTTCCCCAAGTGACTCAGGCTCTCAAAAGCTTCTCTCAAGTCATGTCACTTCCATCTTTGCTCAATCTCAATTTTATTCCAAATTTAATATTCCTTTCTCCACTAAAGGAATAACCTTTGAGCTCTAGGTTGGGAAGCAACCCATATTTCTATTTTTCCAAAAATCCCAAGAAAATTCTCATAAATCCTTTGCACCATGTGAACCTTGGATGTGTGAAAATATTCAAGATTTACTTCTCACGGTGAGCACAGCATCCAATCTTTGATTCTGGTCATAATTTTAGTTTGTGAGGCAACTATATTTTATATTGCTTCAAAAATTCTGAAATTAATCCAGGACATTCTCCTACCCATATTATCAATCTCCACAGATTTCTAGCTCATTTCATTCAGCCAATTTGTCTATAAAATTCCTCCAAGTTTCTGTCCAGTGGGAAGTGTTGTGAAGGAAGTACCCTGTACACTACCCCAATTGGACTGAAATTTTTATAGCATGTTGGCATCCCCAAATCACTCACCAATACCAAGTTTCATCTCCAGGAACCCATCCAAGTGAGTGCAACATCCTCTGCAAGAATTCTGGACCAGAGAGGCAGTTGTGAAGCAACTATGCTCTACACTGATCCATTTGGTCTGAATTCTTTCCAGCATATGCACCTTCCTACTGCATTTCAGTGTGGCTAACTTTCACTCCCAAAGCCCTAGCCATTTTACCTCAACTTGCTGCACAAGTTTCTATCCAGAAACTTGCCTGGAACCTAGCCAGCTGTTCAGAGCAGCTCTTGTCAAACCAAAGGCACAGGAAGGACTCAGGTTGAGAGGACTACCGCGTAGACATGACCAGGCAGGCCAGAGCGTGCCACGTGGGCCAGTGCACGCGGTGACCACGCGTCTGGCCAAGCCAAAATCGTGCTCTGCACGTCGACCGCGTCGGACGTGACTGCTCCGGCCATCTCGCGACACCTCTCCTTGTCCAAACGTGCCGACGACGTCCCCGCCGTCCACCTTGCCCGTCTGGAACTTTCTCCCCCTCCGGCGAAGCTCGCCGGCAGACATGGCCAAGCTCTGCCGCTGTGCATCGTACGGGCACTGTGGCCTAACTGGCTGGCGTCTTCTGCCTCGAGCCGTCGCCATCACATTGACTTCTCCCACCCTTCTCGTCACTTCAGCCCATGTCATGACGGCCAGCTCGCCGTCCTTGCTCGGCCAGCTCAACCGTGGCGGGATCCGGCTCGGCCACCCCTCGTTCACCTATAAAAGACCCTCCCCGGACTCGTCTCGCTGCACCACTCAACTCCTCTCCCTCTCAATCGCCACCAGCAGCGCCAGGGCAGGCCGGAGAGCCCTCCTTCTCCGTCTCCGATGAAGAGCTCCGTCGCTCTGCTTCTGCTCCTCCCACTCACCTTTGCCCACCCCAGCTCCAGTGGAGGCCACCCCTAAGCTCGTGGCACTCCACTGACCTGTCCCAGCCCTTTCCCAGCCCGAGTGCTCGCCGGAGTCGCCGGATCGATCGCCACCCGAAGCCCGCCGCTGCCTGAGACGAAGGGGGCAACCTTGTTCGGCAACCGTTCGAGGAGCCACGGGTATGGGCGTGCTCGCCGGTGTCCGCCCGATCCATCCCCGCCCGTGCCCAGCTCCGTCGCAGCCTCTATGCCGGTGAACTTCGCCGGTGAGTCCCGCTGCCCTCTGTTCCCTCTCCCTCTCTGTTCAAACCTGGCAAGCGGGCCCCGCCTATCGGCGACTCCACGCGCGCCCGAACCGGTGTGTAAGTGGAGGCACCTGGCCGGTTTACGCCTTCGACATGGCCTCCCCTGGGTTTTTTTGTTTTTCAGTTAAATTCAAGTAATTCCAGAACTTTGACTGAACTTTGACCATCAATAACTTTTAAACCATAAGTCCAAATGAGTTCATTCTTTTTGCATTATTTTTCTTATGAGCTCCTCTAGTTGTTGTACAAATTTGGTATTTTTCTCTGCTGTCTAGAATTTCTGGTCAAAAGAAAATGCTTTATGTGGTATTTGAAAATGTTTTCAAAAATGCTTTTCAGATTGTTTTGAGTAGTTGGTGAAGGCCAGGAGTACTCCCACACTCTATTGGTGCAAGGCAAGCCACAACTCTCATTTGCATAATTGCATTGCAATATCATGGTTTAAATAATTATTTTAATGCTAAATTAGGAGTATTTGTAAATAAGTTAATTCATGCAATATTTTGGAGATCTTGAGTAGACTATTGTCATGATGATGATGGGATTATAGGATAGTCGTAGATTTCCAGATATATGTGGTAATGCTGTCGGATTATGAGATTACCGTCTATGATTATTTTGTGATTCCGCCGGTACTGCATATATGGGTTCAGTGGTAGAAGTTGATCATGATGCTCATTGGATTTCTAGTTGATTATTGTGTTATCTTGGATCACTTGTTTACCGGAGTGTCAGTGATGACTATGTTTGTTCGGGGATAAATTCCTTCATCGTTGATCAAGTGCCACTGAACCGAACTTTCCAGTGTAGCCACACCTGCCGGAATGGGACGGCCTTGGCTTGGTCTAACAGCGTGCTCTTTTATCGGTTATGCGTGCGTGCTGCCCTGATCAGGTAGACGACGATAACCTTGTGAGCCCGGTTTGGTTATTGAGGTCAGGTCCCTGTTTGGGACAGTTTGTTGGCCACAACGGTGGCAGGTGTCAAAAGTGACACAGAGGCCACCCAGGGCATGACTCCGGGGGAGAATGATTGTTGGTGGTACGGTAGAGGAGTCATGGGTTAGGCAAGTTTCGTTGGAGCAACACCGATTTTGGCGTCTTCGTTAGCGGCATCCTTTGCAATATCAACTACTTCCACAAGGATTTCACCTTCTTTGGGAGAGCTTGGAACTGTGGATTGAAGCAGAGGCAAGGGCAAAATGAGATTCAAATTACAAGTCAAGTTCAAGAAAACAAAAATAAAGTTCTGTGAGAGATGTGTGAAGGCAAGAGGATTACCTGTTGACGTCTGTTGAGAAAGGGCATCTCCTTTCCCGGCGACTCATGTTACCGGCGCATGATCATCAGCAGCTTCACTTGTCGGGATGCCTTCCACATGGACAGGCTCATCGGTGGAGGCCCTTGCCGGAGAAGCACTCTCCGGAATGATGGTTGACGGGGAAGCCACGACAGGATCCGCCTCTTGGCGTTCTTCCTCTTGGCGGACCTCTCACATCTCCTTATCAAGCTCAGAGGAAGGGATTTTAGCGCCCGCACCAGTTGGTGGGTCTGCACCACATTCTCATGCTGGGGGCTGGAAGTGATGGTTTCCACAGTTGTGCCCCCCTGCCCATCACTTGCCGCGGGATCGTGCTCCGTCGTGGACTTGGCTCATTTCGTGCGGCGCGCGAGTGGCTCTGGATCCCTGCCAAGACAGAAGAAATCAAGTCAAGATGATGATCAAATGGGCGAAGACTGCCATGCATGTCATTGCGTTGGGAGTGAAATCCAGCAATCGAAACCCAAATTCATACATCATCGCACTGAAGAAATCTGAGAATGGAGGAACTAGACCGCAGTAGAAGTAAGCGCAGAAGAATGGGTATGAATCTGACAGAACCTTGTCGCCTTCGGGAAGCACCACGGAGCCTTGTCATCCTTGGTGTCTCTCCCCCACATGTAGGCATACCTCTCGATTAGGGTGTTGCCGTCCATGGCCGATGGCGAGAAGATCACGTTCTCTCTCCGCCGCCTCTCCAGTTCCTCCTGTTCCTTCTTCTTCTTCTCCGCCTTGGGGTCGAGCGGCTTGGCGGGCTTCTTCCTCGCTGTGTCGGCTTTCTACGGTGCTATGAGGGCTCAAGGAGAAGAGAGGGAGTCGAGCTGAGATGCGAATTGGTGGCGGCGGCGGCGGAAGCAGTTCTGGCGAGAGGAAGATGATGAAGCAGGGGGAAGCGGGGATGAATGAGCAGCGTCCCCACGCAGTTGCCTTTTTATGGGGAAGTCGCGAGGGGGCTGGCTCTTCACTGTTTACCCCAGCAACACTTTTACAGGCGCACTACCGCAGAATAACCGCAACAATCCACGCTCCCACATCCCGCATTTAATGCGTGTAGTGGACGTGCGTCAGGCAAATCATCATTGCAAAAATTGCAGTAGCAGTTTCCCGCCACGTGTCTGTGCATTGTTTGGGCCTAGCCTAATGACAATTCGGACGCGCGTATGGCCCAGGCCCGGGGGCTCCTGTTGGTGTATAAAACATGGGTATTTTATACCCTGACTTATGCATAGACAGTAGCAGCCTTCTTAACGGCCAGGCTTGCCGGAAATTGCCAAATACCAAGATTCAATACCCAGTTGCAGAAGCCATTGGGGAAAAGATCAAGACGAAGCATCAAGCTATACACAAAAGATAACCTTGGCCGACAAAGCCGAGCCAACAAGGTGAAGGCCCGGCAAGCTCCGTGCCGGCAAGCTCTCGCTAGCTGTTAGTGCTCCACCTCATCGAGCAGCTAGTCGCTTATCGATGAGGTGTCGAGCCCGCAGGCAGTTAGGTGAGATTTGTCGGGCACGTGTCAGCGCATTGGAAGGAGATTTGCCTTTAATGACACCCGTCCAGAAGGCGTGTCAAGATAATAGGAGGTAGCTGGGCGAGCGGTGCAGAATCCTTGCCGGGGCTCCTCCTCCACATGACACCTAACGGAGCATTTATTGCTTTTGTCCTAAACTGGCAGAGTTAGGTATGATAGCACTGTTTGCTATCTGATCAACCTATAATGACTGTTTTGCCACTGTGGTGACCCCTTGAGCTATAAAAGGAGGGCCAGGGCAACGTTTACAGGGATCGATCGATCCTTTGCACAACTTGCATGTGTAGCTGCTTCTTCCGCACCTTGTCGGAGAAGCGCTCCTTGTACTTGTGTTCATACACATCAAATACACTAAAAGCAGGAGTAGAGTTTTACACCTCACGGTGGCCCGAACCTGGGTAAACTCTTTGCGTTTCTGTTGGTTCTGCTCTTTGTGCCGGTTGATCGCCCTAGTCGAACCGCAAAGGGGCTAGATGGCCCCATAGATGGTCGTACGCACGACAGGATAAGAGGGAATATTTGATAAAACTCAGAAAAAGATGAGAAGTAAAGTATCTTTTTGAAAATAAAGTTTTAGAGATATCCTGTCCTAGGGCTTTCTAGTTTCTAGGGTCACATCCTACAGTCAACATGTGCTCTAATACCATCTTTGTAGCGACCCGACCCAATACGGTCAAGTCTCTGTGCTTTCTGTGCCATCCCTGGATCAGTATGCTGGCACACACAGTACTTCGATGAAATACCATAACATCACATGTATATAAATACCGTATAATCCAGAGTATACCTTATATATGTCACAGAAAAAACATAGCAATAGGGGTGTGGAGTCCCATCAACACCATCGGCAAGTTGAGTGTAGACCGTAACCCTATATCGTCGCTTACTCATCGTAGAAAAATATCTGCAACATGATACGTTGCAGTCGTGTAGGTCAGTACATTGAATGTACCGGCAATATCACAATTGAAACAGATGAAAAGTCTATTCTATATGCAATATGGCTTTGAGGCTTTGTGTCTGAGTTTTTGCATAAAAGCTAGTTCTGTACTAACTCAAAGTTTTCACTTGCATTTTAATACTACGTGGATAATATTTATGAGATGGTTCCGCCAACCAATTCTCATTCCCTGGTCATTAAAACCCCAAATTCATTAAATCGGTAACAAAGTTGAGAATATCCAGACCATCCAATTCCAGTCGCTCAAATTGTCCGTAACCGGGGACACGACTAATCGATTAGGCTTTAACACTCTGCAGAGGTTTGCACACTTTTCCCGCAAGACTCGATCGCCTCCTTTGAAGTCCTCGCACTGCCTGCTGTTTGAGAACAGGATGACTAAGACACAGTCTTTCCAAAGTACACGACTATGCTAGAGCCCATAATAGCTTGCGGCTGCACACGGAAGCTTCTGGTCTTGAAAGATCCATCAATCTCTTTGAGCCTGGGTGGCTTTCCGTAATACTGGGTGATCACTGGTCAATCCCCCGGATCCCCTGGTAAAATTGGGTGATCTCTAGTCAGTCCCTAGGATCCCCGGGTAATCACTGGTCAACCACCAGGATCCCCTCTTAGTCTGTAGCACTGGGTGATCACTAGTCAATCCCTATGATCCACGGGTAATCACTGGTCAACCCCCAGGATCCCCTCTTGAGTCTGTAGCACTGGGTGATCACTAGTCAATCCCTATGATCCCATCTTGAGTCCATAGAACCGGGTGATCACTAGTCAATCCCTACGATCCCCTCTCCTTGCAAGCAGTCCACCCAGAGGTGTGTTGAAATCTTGAAGTCTTGTAGCCTTGAGGTTGCCCCAGATATTTTTATCACACTCACATCTCACATGAAACACTCATACCAATCCACGTCTACTAAAGCATAGCTGCAACTAACTTAACAACGATTCCTAGGGCTTGGTGACAAGGGCATGGGTTCCTACCTGATGGATCTACTCAGGCTACAAGTTTCAATATTCCTATTGGATGCAAGAGGAAAAAGTGGCGCTAATGCAATAAAATCATAGGTATTCAACATATGATCAAAGTGAACTTGCCTAGTATAGTTGATGGAAATAATATCGCTCTCAGAAATAACTTGATAGAACTATTTGTCACTCTCCGAGAAATCTATTATAATCAAACATGACATTCATATATGCAATCATTCTAGCAAGCATTCTAGCGCTCAAAAATAGCAATCAACAAATAAAAAGATATATGGAAAACACTAATGAAATAAAAAAACCAAATAAAATCCAAATAAAACTTCAAAAGAAAACGATAGAGAAACTACTAAAGAAAACTCTACACAACACCAAAAATAGTTTTGTCCTAAGTAAAAACTTAACAGTAAAGAAAACACTAAACTAATAACTTAACAGAAAATAAAATATAAAATAAATAAGTAAAAATAATAATTTAACTAGAGTTTTAACTAGCAAAAGAATCACTTAAAAAGTTGTTATAAAACTCTAGTTATGACCTATACAAGTTTTGATACAAAGCAAAAGCTAAAATAATTTTAAAATAACTAAAAAAATTCTACTAAAGTCGAACAGAAACATAAAATAATTTGTCAAAAGTGACAAAAGAATTACATTGAAATAAAAGAAAAATACTTTTCTTTTTAATAAAACTAACATAAACAAGTCAGATTTGAATCTGATCTAAACAAAAATAAAAATATAAACTAAAATAAAAATTTTATCGCTTATCTGGGTAAACAAAACAATAAGAAAATGGTAACAAAAATAATTAACTAAAAAACTATTTTTAAATAAAAGATATAAGCAAAATAGTGATTTGAACAAATTTCATCAAATTCAAATTTAAAAACTTCAAATATGAACACTATTTGAATCTACAGAAACTTTATAAAATTTTGAAACTAATGCAAAAATAATCACTCAAAAACATTAAATATCCTAAAAGATATTAAGAAATAAAAAACAGAACAATTTCTGGAAAAGAAAACAAAAACAGAAAAGAAAACTAGCTTCGGGTCAGCCAGGGGACTACGTGGGGATCCGTGGTTGGTTGGCGGTGTGCGTCGCGGAAGCTAACGGGTGGACGGCCGGTACTTAGTGGATTCGGCGCTAGCGGCTAATTAATAGAAAAAAAACCGATGACTCGGTTCGAACTAATCAAAAGAAAACCATAGATAAAACCGATCTAATAAAATAAAACCTAACCGTTCGCATAGATCTAATCTAGGTCGTTGAAATGAGATCGAACGGGGGGGGGGGGGGCTTGCCGGTGCTTACAGGGAGGTGGCCGATGGTGAGGCGGCTCGGGCGTTGATGTCTACTACACAACTTGTTCTTGTAGACTCATGTTGGGCCTCCAAGCGCAGAGGTTTGTAGGACAGTAGCAATTTTCCCTCAAGTGGATGACCTAAGGTTTATCAATCCGTGGGAGGTGTAGGATGAAGTTGGTCTCTCTCAAACAACCCTGCAACCAAATAACAAAGAGTCTCTTGTGTCCCCGACACACCCAATACAATGGTAAATTGTATAGGTGCACTAGTTCGGCGAAGAGATGGTGATACAAGTGTAATATGGATAGTAGATATAGGTTTTTGTAATCTGAAAATATAAAAACAGCAAGGTAGCAGAAAGTAAATGGGCATAAAAACGGTATTGCAATGCTTAGAAACAAGGCCTAGGGTTCATACTTTCACTAGTGCGATCTCCCAACATTGTTGACATAGTTGAATCATATGTAAATCCCTCATGTGCGACAAAGAGTTCACTCCAAAGTCAAAAATAGCGGAGAACAAATGAAGAAATTGTTGTAGGGTACGAAACCACCTCAAAGTTATCCTTCCCGATCAATCTTATGAGCCATCCCCATAAATTGTCATGAACAGCCCTAGGTTCGTACTAGAATAACACCTTAAGATACACATCAACCAAAACCCTAATGTCACCTAGGCACTCCAATGTCACCACGAGTACCAACGGGTTTGATTATACGATATGCATCACACAATCTCAGATTCATCTATTCAAACCAACACAAAGAACTTCAAAGAGTGCCCCAAAGTTTCTACCGGAAAGTCAAGACGAAAACGTGTGCCAACCCTTATGCATAAATCCCCAAGGTCACGGAATCCGCAAGTTGATCACCAAAACATACATCAAGTGACTCAAGTGAATATTCCATTGTCACCACAGATATCCATATGCAAGACATACATCAAGTGTTCTCAAATCCTTAAAGACTCAATCCGATAAGAAAACTTCAAAGGGAAAACTCAATTCATCACAAGAAGATAGAGAGGGGAAAACTCCATATGATTCATCTATATCAACAAAGCTCGTGATACATCAAGATCGTGCCATCTCAAGAACACAAGAGAGAGAGATCAAACACATAGCTACTGGTACATACCCTCAGCCCCGAGGGTGAACTACTCCCTCCTCATCATGGAGACCGTCGGGATGATGAAGATGGCCTCCGGTGATGCCTTCCCCCTCCAGCAGGGTGCCGGAAAAGGGCTGTAGATGAGATCATGGAGGTACAGAGGCTTGCGGCGGCGTAAAAACTCATCTAGGGTTGTTTCTGGGGGTTTCTCTATATATAGGATTTTTCAGCGTTGGAATCAGGTCATACGGAGCCACGTGGGCCCCACGAGGTACCAGGGCACGCCTGGGGGGTGGCGCGCCCTGGTGCCTCGTGGGCACTGGGTGGCCCCCCTTCAGTGGATCTTGGTTCCAGTATTTTTTATTTGTTCCATAAAAAATCTCCAAAAAGTTTCATCCAATTCCAGGAACTTTTATTTCTGCACAAAAAACAACACCATGGCAATTCTGCTGAAAACAGCGTCAGTCCGGGTTAGTTCTAATCAAATCATACCAAAACCATATAGAATTGTTATAAACATGGCATGAATACTTCATAACTTATAGATACGTTGGAGATGTATTAGGTGTCGGCGGTAACGGCGCTCCGGTGGTCGGCGGAGGTGGCGGCGGTGTCCCGCGGGTGCGGCGGAGCGAGGGGGCCTCGGAGATGACGTCGATAGTGGTCGGGGATGACGAGATCGAGCGGGGCGACGACGGCGGAGCCCGGGTGCTGTGCATGCTCCAGTGAAGCTCGACGATGATGGTGGCGGCGCTGTGGACAAAAGAAGTCGGGATGATGTCAAAAAGGTGCAAGACGGAAAGGGAAGAAGATTGACGGAGGGAGGGCTCTCGGAGATGCTCACCGGCGTCGGAATCGGTGGCGGAAGTCCACTGCTTCGGTGAGATTGGAACGGTGCGAGCGTGCGTTAGGGGTGGACTTGGGCGAGGGTTTTAGGGGCAAACAAGAGAGGAGGGCACGGGGACATGGACTTGGGGAAGGGGGCGAATCAGGGAAGCGATCCTGTGAGATCCAGGATACGGTGGTGGCTCGGGTGCGCTCCGGCGCGACATGGCGTGCGGGAGGGGAAGAAGAAGAGGGTGGGGTCCGGCGTCAGAGACAGTGGGGCGAGGTTCGAGCGGTCGGGCGTCCAACGCGTAAGGGGCTCGTGTGCGCGGGAGCTTAGCTGGGCCGGATCCGTGAGGTGGGTTGCGGGCATATTTCCTTTTATGGAAATTGCCTTCCTATTTTAAATAAACAGAAGGAGAAAATAAATAAAAGAAAAGAAATAAAAATATCCTATAGACATATTATATATAAAAATGAACATAAGAAAATAAGGAAAATAATGAACTATTTTCCCGGGGCAAATAAAATACTTACAAAATCTCAAAATTCAAACAATGCTACTGTTGCAATTAAAAATCAATAAAAAAATCATTTTTTAAATACCAAAATGATTTCAAATTTATTTTCTCCCAATATTTCATTGAAGGGAATCATTTTACCCTTATTTCCATATATTTATATTTAGGAGAGAAATAATTTGAATAAAAACTTCAAAGGGACTTTCAAAATGATTCTTTTAAACTTCCAACTCTATTTCTTATAATTTGAAGAAGTCATTTTATCTTCTCTCAAGAAAATCATTGAGTTGCATAAAGTTTCTAGTTTTAAAATATTTTAAAATGGAATTCAAATCTTTTCAAACCCTTTTCATTTCTTTAAATGGAAGAAGTCATATTATCTTCACTCTAGAGTTTTGTGATGAAATGAATTTGAATTCATGGAGATCAAAATGCAAGAATGAAGGTTTTGGGAAAGTCCTTTTATTCCCTCTCATTTAACTTTCAAAAGTTTCAAATTTCACACAATCAATCACACACCAATCAAACAAACAATCATAATTATTTATTATTTATTTAATATAACATTACAAAATTTAGAATTTTGGGATGTTACAAAATGCCATGATAGGTAGGTATGGTGGCTATTTTGAGGAAGATATAAGGAGGCTTATGTGTGATAGAGCGTATCATATCACGGGGTTTGGATGCACCGGCGAAGTTTGCACCAACTCTCGATGTGAGAAAGGGCAATGCACGATACCGAAGAGGCTAGCAAATTGCGGAAGGGTGAGAGTGCGTATAATCCATGGACTCACATTAGTCATAAAGAACTCACATAATTATTGTGAAAGTTTATTAGCCCTCGAAGCAAAGTACAACTACGCATGCCCCTAGGGGGATAGTTTGGTAGGACAAGTCCATCGCTCGTCCCCGACCGCCACTCATAAGGTAGACAATCAACAATAAATCATGCTCCAACTTCTTAGCATAACGACAGATCATACGTGCATGCTTCGGGAATCACAAACCTTAACACCAATATTCTTATTGTAGGAATAAAGTGTGTCTACCAGAGGGGGGGTGAATGGGAGTTTTAAATTTTCTTCGGAAATATCAAAACTCTCGGAACCCAGCAGCGGAGCGAATGAAAACAGTGTACAGTGAGCGAATACAAACTAACGAATGGAAACTAAAAGCATGCATCGAGACAAATCACATGATTGAAATATGTCATACAGCATAGTTCGAATGTAAAGGGGAGAAACAAAGGTGACCAGTGATGCTCGATGGCGACAAGGAATTTGGTAGACCAGTTCGCCCTTCTGCAAAAGGACTACGTCTGGTTGGAGGGGTTGTGATTTAATACAGAAGATAAACTCTCTTCGCCCTATTCTCCTCGACAATTGGTTCGTCAACCAATGCCGATCACTCATGGTAGATGCTTGAGGCGATCTCCAAACCTTTACAGACTTCTTATTCGAGAACCACAATTACTCATGGTCTCTGAAGAAATTGACAGCTAACCTTCTAGAGAGTTCGCAGCTCTCAAGAGTAATAGGAGGAGCATACTGGACTTAGATTCGAGTGATGCTGAACCACTATCTAATTTTTCAGCTCTGGGGTTTTCTCTTGGTGGATTTTAAACTCAAATCACTCAGGAGAGGGGGTTGCTCATCAATCTTATCACAATCACACGGAGCAGCCACCGGTCAACGCCGGTGCGGGGTGGCTATTTATAGCCGCAGCCTTCCCTGATGGGAAATCACCATTTTGGACACGCGGTCCAGCCAATGGCAAACCGACACATTCACAACGGTCGAATTTTAAGAGCAACGATAACATTACTTGAGGAACAAGTAATGCTAACTCCTCGGTCAGAGACAAATCTCTCGCAGCGAAGAAGATCACAGTCACTTGTTGGCAAGTATTTGCTCGGAACACAAAGAGATTTCTCTCGCAACTTTCATAGGATTTGGGTTTAGCATCAGAGAATCAAAGCTTCGAACGCTACACCCCTCTTAGTAGTATGATGGTCCTATGACTCAATAAAGAGAAGAGAAACAACGAAATAAATGCTACGTCTTCACTTCGTCTTCAATCTTCTCGGTTGCAGTCACTTTCTTCAGACGAGCACTGAACCAATTGCTTTGCGTCAGCAATTTTTGAGGGATCACTCTTGTCGTCAGAATCTTCGGTGATAACCTTCACTGCCACGCAGGGCATTTTCTTCGGAGTTTGACCCAAACTCCTCTTGACTCCAGGGACCTGTTACTCTGTGTGCACTAGCAAACACATCAGTACCTTACTGTTTATGTCAACAATCTCCAAAACATAAGGAGGCAAATTATTGCACCAACAATCTCCCCCTTTTTGGATGATTGTTGACAAAACAGATAATCATCGAAGTGAAGATAGATAAGTGTAAAGTAATTCCAACAAGAGTGAGTAAGTGTTACTTTGCTCGATGATGAAATAGACTCCCCCTAAATGTATGCAGGGAAAAAGGATATGAGATAAATTCTCCTGCAAGTATTGAAGTATACGGAGGAAATTTCAATCATTCGAGACAGTGATTCGCACTGATGAGATATAATCCATCGAGATCGTAGTGCAATCATTCATAACTTCTGATAATAATTCCACCTGCAAAACAAGTGCTTCGAGAGAAATAGTGCAGCAGGAGGGGTTATTAACATTACAGCACAGAAGTTATCGAGTTTTACAACTTAGTACAGATAACCTTAAACCAGAAGTTGCAAACTCGCACAAAACCAAAACCAACAAAACACAGAAAGCAAATCTATCGAGACTCGATTTAATTCTCCCCCTTTTTGTCAACGAGTGTCAAAAAGGTGACGAATAACATGAGTGCAAAAACATAGAACTTGGTTCAATCGGTGGCATCTTCAGAAGAACTGTCTGATGTGACTTCTTCTTCGGAAGTTATGGGATTGTCTTCGTCTTCAGCAGCATCAGATTTTCCTTCAGGAATAATAACGTGGGGCTGAGCAGACGAGGGAACATTTGGAGTAGCCACAGGAGGAACACGGGATATCACATTGCCTTCGGAAGGTTTTTCGGTCGGTGAGGTGGCTTCAGACTCGTCAAGTAGTTTGCGAAGCTTGAGATGAAGAAGATCAGTGGTTGGCTCACGAACAGGTAGAGGAGGGGTACTCCGATCTTGAAAATCTTCAACAGTGAAGCCTTTGTCAATATAATCATAGAGCTCTTGGAGATTGACATTCAGGAGTTGTTTCTTAGTGAAGAACTTGCGAAGCAATTTCCAGAGTCTCTTCTTGTTTTCATCAGCTATGAGATGCATTATTCTGGTGCGATTGTTTAGGGCATTTAGCTCGGAGGCGAGATGTTCTTTTTCGCATTGATCCTCGGCGATATGCTGCAGCAGCAGTTGTTGTGTGCGCAAACTAACTTCGAGTTGTGATGGAGGTTGAGGTGAAATCTTTCGGTCGTGCTGTGGAAGACGTGGCCCATCGAATTGCTTGTGATAGTTTTGGGGGCTTGATGCGGGCAATTTCCCCGAAGTGATATCTTCCATGGCTTGCAAGGTATCGCGAACAGGAGGAATGAAGCTTTTGTGGTTTTCCTTCGCAAGATACACTGTGCGCATAGCATGATCAAGAACTTTCTGGATCCACGGCACGAAAACTTTGATGCAGAAGGGATATTGTGCAGAATCCTTCAGAATACGCAGAAAAATGTCTTCCACGTCGAAGATGTATCGCTCAGAGATTGCATATATAGCATTTCGGAGAACATCTGAGATGGATTTGTCCGGATTCATACCCGCTAGAGGGCAAATGGTGTAGGAGAGCATATGAAATAGCGTTTGATTCTCGAAGGTTAAGTGCTCAGGACGAGGTGGACCAGTGTAGTCACGAATCTTTTCTTGATCCATTGTGCAACGAAAAGTTTCATCTGATATGACATCAATGTTATGAACCCGAATTTCAGTGTCACCATGCTCAAAGCGAGGGAAATGGAAGTGCGAGACAAAATCTGTTGAAGTGCATTTGATGCGTTTTCCTTCGGTCATCCACTCCATAATCCATTTTGAGCTATCAGATTCATCGCCAGAGATATACAGTGTAGCATAGAATTGAAGAATAATCTCTCTGTTCCAAGAGTGCTCAAATTCAAATATCTGGTGAGGCAGAAATCATCCAGATCTTGAAGCAATTGATTGAAACAGCCAATATTGCGCATTGCAGGAATATTCAGATATTCGTGAGGAAATATCTTTCTGCTCTCATAGAGGACCCGAGAGTAATATATGGCCTGTTCCTTAGTCTAGAAGTGAGGCGATTCCGAAGTGCGCGGCCCATCATACGGACTATCTTGAAAGAATTTGGGGTGCGCATTCCGATTGAAAAGAGGACCTTTCACGCCTGCTCCTGGCGAGAACAAAGGCAGTTCTTCACAAGGGTATGGGTATTTGAGTTCTTCTTCAGGAGCGAGAAATTCATCGCCATATACAAGTAAGTCAGTACGACGAGCAGAGACAGATTTCCTTTCGGAAGGACCAGCATCTGGAATGCATGTCACTGTGTCGATACTTAACTTGAGTGGAGATGGAGCAGGTGTTGCAACAGAGGGTGCTGCAGAGGTAGTAGGTAGCAGGGCAGGTTCATCCACGTTAGGCACTGAGGCCGAATCATGCGTTGAGGTTGTTCCACTAGAGGCTGTTGTTGCTCGAGAATAGGAGAAGTCGAGACTTTTGCAGCTTCATAAGCCGGAGAAGCTTGGGGCTCGGAGCGATGAATTTCACCTTCCTCAGAAACAGGTCTTTGCGAGGGAATATCAGCTCGAGCAGGGGATGCCACAGGCACTGGTTCAGTTGGCCTTGGCGAGGGAGGAGCATCCGAGTCTTTTACTGGGGGGTTCGAAGGACGAGCTGGCTCAGGAGATTTTTCTTTCTGAGACTGAGCAACTGGGCGTGCAGCGGATTTTTCCTTCATAGCAGGAGGTACATTTTTCTTCGCAATTCTCTTTCATTACTTCTTCTTGAGCTGAGCAACTTGATCAATGTGGCCTTTGACAAGATCATTGTAGCCAGTGACTTTTGCTTGATGTTCGTCACAGATCTTGCGAACAATTTCATCTAGATCCGTGTGAAAGTGTAACCTTCTGTGACGGAGGAGAGTCATGGCACGGTTGACATCCTTGTAAGAATCTTCGAGCGCTTTAATGACAAATCTTGAAGAAGCAGTTTTCATTCGACCATCAAGGTCAATTAGTTCGGCAGAGAGAGAGTTGATCTCAATTGCATCTTCTCTCATTTCTTGAACTATGGAAGTGGCATGTGTAATGACTTCAGCAGGAATAGGTAGAGATGCCACTTCACCATCGAATGGATTGTCCACAAATTTGTCAAGCTGTTCCATGATAAATATGTGATCATAGTAGTGAGGAGCATCAAACTTGGCAATAGGAGCAGTCTGCATAGGAACTTGCTCAGAAGGAGATTTAGAAGCCAAAGGCTGAGTCAAGGTAGGCGCAAACTTAGCAGCCTTCTCCGGCGGAGCAGTAGCTTGTGGAGCATTTTTCTCGGTAGGCGTGTTGATTTTCTTCAAGTCAGGCTTGGGAATACTTTCGCCTGGCTTTGCAGAACTCACAGGAGTGTCAACTACCAAATCTTGCAAATTGATAGCATCTGGATGAGGAGTTGTGTTCACATGTTGTTTCATGGTGACAGTGGTACCAGGAGTTTTTCTAGCAGGGATGTTCTTCGGTGGTGCTTCTGGAACCATAGGAGCCCGAAGATCAGGTAACACAGTTGAAGTGGTAATATTCACTTCCTCGCTGAGAGTAGTAGCAACTTCTTCCTTGGTGAGCGGAGGGTCATCATTGGGATCAACCTTTTTCTTCTTTGATGCACTCTTTCTCTTTGACGCAGCTTGGCTGGGATCATGCTTGCGTTTAGAGCGTCCTTCAGATTTTCCTTCAGCCTTTTTCTTCTCGACATCATCTTTGATAAGGCGAAGGTTTTCCTCTTCACGAGCCTTTTGCTTTTCAGCCCTCTGAGCTCGCTTGATGGCATTTCGCTGACGCTTAGCAAGCTCATGAGGATAAGATTCAGGTGTACGAAGGGAGGACTCATGAGCATTTGGTGGAGGAGGTGGTCTCTCTTTGGGACCATTTGGTTTGATGAGAGAAATTTCCTAGCAGTCACCCCATGGTGGATGAAATGCAAAGTTTTGAGCAAACCGAGGATGAACAAAGTCATAGTTGAACCATTTTCGCACCCAATGACGTCGAATCCATTGTTGACGGTTATCTCTCTGCTATTTGGTTTCTCCTAGAACGGTATCGTAACGATCATGAGAGATATACTCAGTAGTGTTTGTGTATGCCTATCTGCCACCCTTCTTCTTCTTTGGAGCATTCTCTTCTTGCTCATTAGCAATTTGCTCGGTTCTTTTTCGCTTGCTGGTTGATGGGCCTACCTTTGGGCCCTTGGCATTTGGAGCTTTGGATTCGTCAGCTGTACCCAGAACAACATCATCCCTGTCAGCCCGGCTCACTGGTTGAGCTGAATCCTCAACTGTCTGCATTTTCCTGTGAATAAAGATAGATGTGAGGGAAAATGGGGACAGGGTTACGAATGCACACAGCGAAGATTTTGAAAAAGAAATCGTTTTGATGAAGAAGAAGATGCAGACTTTGAGTAATGTTTCGGATGAAAGAAATGTGTAGAACGAACTACTAGGTTCGAAGAATATACTAGTTAACGTGCTAAACATTCCGTTCGTACGAGACACAACACAAACCCTAGATCTGAAATTTTTCGGATGCGAGGGACTACTACAAACCACATCCGCACAAGTTACCTATCAGTAAAGATCTAGGAAATGCGGTAAAAATAGACAATTTCTACCGTGGACGAACTCGAACAAGATTAATGGGAGAACGAGTTCGCCCTACACATACCCTAACTTGGTGATGTGCAGCAACTACGGCGGCGCGGGGATGGAGATGATCCATGGCAGCGAGGAATGACTCTGGCGACCTCTTTCCGGCAGCAAAGCGGCGAAGATGATCGAGGTCGTCGAGCTCGAGGTGGAGCAGTGCGGTAGGGCTTCGGAAGGTGACGGTGGGGGAGATGCGAAGTGAAATTGGGGAGGGTGGCGGCACAGAATATATATGCGAGGAGGAAATAATTGCACCCGGTGAATCTGATCGGATAGCCATAGTCAGATGACTATTGCGATTCAACAGACCAGATAAACTGGCAGTTGATGAAGAGCACATGGCAACTGTCACCAAGGAACGTGGTCCTGACTTGGGCGGGAAACCCCAAATTTTGGACAGCTTTCGCCAAAACAGATTAAGCTCGGACCAAACCTTTAACGTGGTCAAGGACAACAGATAAAGTTTCGTTACCAGATGAAGTTTGTGCATTCATAACGGAGCAGCATAGACTGGAAGAGATAGAATAGAGAGAAAAACAGGGTCCTAGGTATTTCACTCAGACGAACGAACACAAACACCCGAGAGAGAAGCTATGAGTGAAATACATTCGGACTAACACAAAAAAAAACTTCAACCGAAAGACAACTCAATAAAGAGAAATTGCGGTGGTGTTCCCCACTGTATAAGAACTGTATGACCCCGAGCATCGCACAATTATCGAGGCACCCGGTTAGTCTAGTTCTTTGTTAATGTATTCACTCTCAGAAAGAAAATTTCACATTGTCAAAATTTTCAAACTCTTCGAGTGTTGTGCACCCATTCCTTCTAAGATGTGGAAGTGATGGTACGGGTGCCGAGTCCAGCTTACTGCACATTTGGGGAATCTAGGATATTTAGCTCACACTGTAATGCACAGAATCTTTTCTCATCGAGAGGCTTGGTGAAGATATCGGCGAGATTTTCTTCGGTATTGATGTGACTGATGACAATATCCTCTCGAGCAACATGATCGCGTAGGAAATGATGTCTGATCTCAATATGCTTGGTGCGAGAGTGTTGCACTGGATTGTGTGCAATTTTGATCGCACTCTCATTGTCGCACAATAGAGGGATCTTCTTGACCTTGATGCCATAATCCTTCAGAGTCTGCTTCATCCATAATAACTAAGTGCAACACGCGCCAGCAGCAATCTATTCAGCCTCAGCCGTAGAGAGCGAGACACAATTCTGCTTCCTTGACGACCAACATACCAATGATCTACCGAGGAAATGGCATCTCCCCGAAGTAGATTTCCTGTCAACCCGGTCACCTGCATAATCTGAGTATGAATATCCAACGAGGTCAAACTGTGCTCCCTTAGGATACCATAAACCTAAGGTGGGGGTGTGAGCCAAATATCTCAAAATACGCTTGACCGCTTGGTGATGCGATTCTTTTGGTGCAGCATGGAAACGAGCACACATACAAACACTCAACATAATATCAGGTCTGGATGCACATAAGTAGAGTAAAGAACCAATCATCGAACGATAAGCTTTCTGATCGTAATCTTTACCGTACACATCTGCGTCTAGCTGGCCATTCGTGGGCATGGGAGTTTTGTAGCCTTTCTGTTTGCAATCTTGCATTTTAAACTTCTTCAGACAGTCTCTCAGATATTTCTCTTGAGATATGAAAATTCCGTTGTCCTGTTGACGGATTTGCAGTCCGAGAAAGAACTTGAAATCACCCATCATAGACATTTGATATTTCTGGGACATCATCCGCCCGAATTCCATGCTGCATGCATTGTTAGCACAGCCGAAAATAATATCATCCACATAAATTTGACACACGAATAGATCACCATCAATGGTACGATTAAAAAGAGTGGAATCAGTGGATCCTGTCTTGAACCCTTTGTCGAGCAGAAACCTCTTCAGAGTGTCATACCAAACTCGAGGGGCTTGCTTCAGCCCATACAGAGCCTTTTTCAACCTGAAAACTTTGTTAGGAAACTGAGGGTTTTCAAAGCCAGATGGCTGCCTAACATATACTTCCTCATCAATTTCACCATTGAGGAAAGCACTTTTCACATCCATTTGATAAAGCAGAATATCATTGTAGTTTGCATAAGCGAGACGAATACGAATTGCCTCAAGGCGAGCAACAGGAGCATATGTTTCACCAAAATCAATACCTTCTACCTGTGTATTCTCTTGAGCGACAAGACGCTCTTTGTTTCTCATAGCAATGCCATTTTCATCTTGCTTGTTTTGGAAGATCCATTTTGTGCCGATGATATTGTGCTTCTTAGGATTCGGTTTGTCAACCAATTACCACACATCATTCAATTCAAATTGCACCAACTCTTCTTGCATGGCATTCATCCAATTGCGATCATTCATGGCTTCCTCATACTTCGTAGGTTCTGTCAATGATACAAAGGAGAAACTGCCACGGTAGTTAGCCAAATGAGTGCGAGAGCGAGTTGTGGGTCGGTAACCTGGATTCTCGAGATCTTCGAGGATTAGTGCAGGGTCAACTCGATTTGCCACTTGTGGGAGAAGATTTCCTTCTTGATGATCATTTTCATTTTCCTCGGTATCAGCATCAGGATGGGCATTTGTATCACCATTTTCATCGGGATTGCCGTTTTGATTTGCACTTGCATTTGGGTTGCCATTTGTGTTCGGTGTGGCATTTTCTTCGGCAATAGATTGGCGTGTTCTTCAAGCTATGGGGGCATCTTCATCGGAAGAGTCACTACTGGAATCAGCTTCTTTGCCGTCTGCCATAACAGACGGCAAAGGCCTGCCTGGCGGACGGCAAAGCCATTGCCGTCCGCCAGCAGACGGCAAAGCCATTGCCGTCCGCCAGCAGACGGCGAACAGTCCGGCCGAACGGGTGCCGGTAAAGGCCACTTTGCCGTCTGCTGGCAGACGGCAAAGCCCCTGGATGGCAGACAAAAGGTGCCAGCCCCGTTAGGGGGCTAACGGCGCTCTTTCCCGTCTGCCAACAGACGGCAAAGAGCTGCAGCTGACGTCAGCTGACGTCAGGCGTCAGCTGGGCCAGCGCAGGCTCTTTGCCGTCTGCTAGCAGACGGCAAAGAAGAAAGCTCTTTGCCATCTGCTCGCAGACGGCAAACAGGCCAAATAGGCCAGCCCAGCTTGCACAGGCTGCTGCCACGTGGCCTATTTGCCGTTTGCTAGCAGACGACAAACCTCTTTGCCGTCTGCTAGCAGACGGCAAAGTGGCTATATAGCCCCTGTTTTTACTGTTTTCTCTTATATCAATTCATTTGCACATAAATTCACACACATATATATATTCAGAATCACATAATAAGGAAAACATTATGTCTAGTCCATCACATAAAATGTCTCATCCACCACATAATAAACAACACATATGCAAATAATATGCAAGCCATATGGATATGATCATCCAACACATACCAAATCAAAACATATGCAAGTCTCATCCATACATATGCAAGTTTCATTCATCTATACATACATATGCTAGTGTCAATTGTTGATCCTACAAAATCAAAACAAAATGGAAGGACAAGGACTCCATGAACGCAAGCTTCCGTGAAGTGAATCAAATCTGCAAAATGGGAAAGAAGGAAGTTAGAAGAAGAAGAAGACTAGAAGAAGAAGAAGAAGAAGAAGACTAGAAGAAGAAGAAGAAGAAGAAGAAGAAGAATTTTTCTTCTCTTTCTTTTTCTTCTTCTTATTGCTTACTTGTGTCATTTTAGAGCTAACCTAGTTAAATAGGCCATTTTTGACCTAAATATGCTAAGTATGTCATAAATGAACTAAATAAGCTATGTATAGGTCATTTCAGAGCTAACCTAAGTAATTATGCCATTTTTGAGCTAATTAAGCATATTAAGTCATTTTGGAGCTAAATAGGTCATTTCTTAAGCATATTATGTCATTTTTGAGCGAGCTAAGCATATTGAGTCATTTTGGAGGAATAAATGCTAAGTATAGGTAACTTTAGAGCTATCCTAGGTTAAATAGGTCATTTTTGAGCTAATTAAGGTTATTATGTCATTTTTGAGCTAGCTAACCATATAAATTCATTTTTGGAGGAATAAATGCTAAGTATATGTCATTTTAGAGCTTTCCTAGGTTAAATAGGTCATTTTGGAGCTAAATAGGTGATTTCTTAAGCTAAGCTAAGTATAGGTCATTTGAGAGCTATCCGTGGTAAAATAGGTCATTTTGGAGCTAATTAAGGTTATTATGTCATTTTGGAGGAAATAATGCTAAGTACAGGTCATTTTAGAGCTAAATATGTCATTTCTTAAGCTAAGCTAAGTATAGGCCATTTGAGAGCTAGTCATGGTAAAATTGGTCATTTTGGAGCTAAGTAAGGTTATAATGTCATTTTCGAGGAAACTAAGCTAAGTATACGGCATTTTGGAGATAAATAGGTCATTTCTTAAGCTAAGTACGCATTTGTTATGCTAAACACTTGCGAAAACTTACCGTCATCACGGAGGTGTAGTTGTAGGTGTAGTTGTAGGACCGGTCGCGCCAGTGGCTGACGAAGGAGGATCGGTCGATGCTTGTCGGGAGTTATGCTGCACCAAAGATCATTTCCAATGTATCGTTAGCATGATGCAACTCAAATGTGAAGACTAGTAACTAATGACCATTCAAATGAAACTCACCGTGCCCGCCGGAGCAATGACTGGCATCGGCGGAGGGGTCGTGCCGCTCTTCTCGCACAGGGTCTGCACATTTGGTTTTGACGAGTCAGTCATATTAGATACTACTGTAAGGAACATTATGTGCATGATTTGGCTAATATGCAGAAGAAACTTACCGCGAACATCTCGTATAGGGCCCGGTTAGCCATCATGTTCCGGTTCCTCTCCTCCTCCAACGCATTAGCCGTCCTGTCCTCAAGCTCCCTCTCCCTCTCCGCCGCCTGCCGGTCCCTCTCCTCTAGAATCGCCTGGGTCTTCGCTCTCTCTTCCTCAATAGTAGCCTGGGTCTTCGCTCTCTCTGCCTCAATAGCAGCCTGCAACACCACTCGTTAGCGTTGTAATCATCGAC
The DNA here is from genome assembly GCA_039707655.1 of Elymus sibiricus. Classification (NCBI taxonomy): domain Eukaryota; kingdom Viridiplantae; phylum Streptophyta; class Magnoliopsida; order Poales; family Poaceae; genus Elymus; species Elymus sibiricus. Next base: position 409,078,321 of record CM077666.1, on the reverse strand, counting down.
AGCCGCACACACAATGTAATGAAGGAAAGGTATCTGAGTCCGTATAACTAACCTTGAATTCGAGCTGCACTGCCCGTGCACGAGGCAATATCTCAGGATCAGAGCCGGTCTGGCGCTTCTTGATCTGCGGGAGAGTGCTACTACAACGTATCAGTCCATCCCCAATGGCTAACGAGCCATGGGGCCTCCCGCCACCAGATATCATCACCAGCTCTGGATCAAGAGGTTGCTGGCTCGGGTTAAAGTCCGGCCCTTTCCTCGCCTTCCCCTCGTCTCTGTACCTCACAAGCTTGTGGTGGGAGGCACGGTTGGTGAATTTCTTTGGATCATCGAGGTCAGACTCAGAGAATGCCTTGGCCTTCTTGTACGAGGCAGTATTGGACATGGCAAAGAGGTCGAACAGTTGTGGCACTGGAGCCTTGTTCTCTCGCGCCTAAAAGAGAGGAACAGAGTATTAGTTGAGGGCTCAAGCTAGCATGAAGAATAAATTTGCATGAATCATGAAGCAAACCACATACCCAGTTTTCCCCGTACTGATGTAGGTTGACGCTGCCTAGATGGCGTGGGACACCTTTCATTTTGCCACGCTTGTCCTTTGCAGTGTCGTGGGTGGAGTGCCATTGGGGAGAGCACAAGTCATCCACCAACGCCTCCCAACATTCCATCCTATCCGCACACCATCTCGGGGGCACCTAAGTTAAGCAAGAGAAATTTGAGCGCTACGCCTACGAATGAAATCAAGGAAACTAAGTACAAGGCCTTAAGAATAGGTAATTACCTTCATGTACTTCTCCTTACTCAGAAACTTCTTGCGGCACTTCTCTCTTTTCCTCCCAATACCAGCCGAGGAGAAGTAGTCTCGAATAGCCTGCGTCCGAGCCTCGTGCCGAAAGTTTTGAAGTAGGCGCCTCCACTCGTTGTCGATAACCAGAGCCGCGGCCTCCTCCTGTCCCTCAGCACACCTGTAGAAGGTCTGCAATAAAACAAGAAAACACGAATTAGTACAATCACTAGGGTTGCCAATCAAAGAAGGAAACACAACGTAGATGGCAAAGGAGAAATTACCCAAAACGTCTGGATCACAATGTCGGCCACCTTGTGGCACTCGACATCGCCGATCCTATGCCCCGGCGGGGCCGGGGCAGCCAAGTAGTGCTCCCAGGTCATTCCTAACTCGGGAACCTGGCCCTCACCGGGCAACGTGACCCACCCCGGGAAGCTCTGGCGACAAATCACACCAAGGACACTGTTGGGCCTGCGGACATGGGGCTAGTGTGTCCAAGACCTGCAGTATGACAAGGCCAACGCATTAGATATTCGAAGAAATGTGAAGGCAAAAGGTTAAAAAAGAGTAAATGCACTTACTTGGCCCCGTTAGGCGCAATCAACCACCTCTGGTCGGGGGTCGCCGGGGTGGGCGGGAGCTTTGTACCACCACGCTGGTAGACTTTGCGCCCCTCAACCCACTCACCCTCGCTATAGCTATCAGAACTATAGCCACCCTCAGCACGGCCACTCGACTCCGTCGAGTTCCGCTGCGACTCAGCGTGATCCCTGCTGAGCTCCGAAGTCTCGTGGGACGAAGGCTCGTCGGCCCGAGGCTCGTCGGCCGTAGGCGCGTCTGCCATAGGCTCGTCGGCCCGAGGCTCGTGGACCGGAGTCCGAGACGGGTCCACCTCAGGCGGCTCCATCTCAGACGGAGCACTCCTGTGGTCGGGTGAATCAGCTGGGGGTGGCGGCGAGGAAGGCGTAGTAGCAGCCTTCCTACCTCTCCCGCCGCCACGTCCACCTCTACCAGCCTTCTTCCCCCCCCCGACCTCTCCCAACCGAAGAAGAAGCGACCGCCGGTGGTGTCTGCATACTGAGATCCAGCGCTCTCCGGAGGCTATGGGGTGGAATGGAACTACCCCTGCCACCATGCGCCGAGGTAGGAGCCTCGGAGCGCTCTCGACCCGCGCCCACCATCTGTCAACACCTGCAATGACAAAGAGTAAACGAAATTAGTACAACATAAAAAGAATGAATACCTGACATGAATAATATGTATATAATTTAAGTGTATCATCATCATGAACATAATAAAAAATTGAATACCTAAAAAATTGAATATATACCTAATTTAAGTGTCGGGGTGTCGTGTCGGGGTCGGGGTGTCGGGGTGTCGTGTCGGGGTCGGGGTGTCGTGTCGGGGTCGGGGTGTCGGGGTGTCGGGGGTGTCGTGTCTGGGTGTCGTGGTGTCGGGGTGTCAGGGGTGTCGGGGTGTCGGGGTCGGGGTGCCGTGACGGTGTCGGGGTGTCGGGTCGGGGTCGGGGTGCCGTGTCGGGGTCGGGGTGTCGGGTCGGGGTCGGGGTGTCGGGGTCGGGGTGTCGGGTCGGGGTCGGGGTCGGGGTGTCGGGTCGGGGTCGGGGTCGGGGTTTTTCCTCTTTTTTTCTTTTCTTCGTCTTCCTCTTCTTCCTTTTCTTCATTTTCTTCCTTTTTTTTCCTTCTTCTTCTTCTTCTTCTTCCTCCTTTCCTTTTTCCTCTTCTTCTTCTCCTCCTCTCCTCTTTTTTCTTCTTCTCCTCCTCCTAACCTAATTAACCTAATTGATGTCGAAACCAGTAGCATCTAACTAATTAACCTACTCAAAAAACCTAATTAACAACATCTAACTAATTAACCTAATTGATGCATCTACTATCTACTAACAGTAGCATCTATATATATCTATAATCATGATATTAAAAAAAGGAAAAAAACAGAAAAACAGAAGAAAAAAAAAGGGCAGAGGTGGGGGAGCTCACCGGAGGGGGTGCCGCCGGGGGGCTCGTCGGGGGGGGGGTGCCGTCGGGGGGGCTCGCCGGGGGGTGCCGCCGGGGAGGGCTCGCCGGGGGGGCTCGACGGGGCGGCAGCGCGTGGCCGCTGCGGCAGACTGCGGGGCGGCGGCGCGGGGCAGCGGAGGTGCGGGGCGGCGGCGTGGGGCGGCGGCGCGGGGCAGGGCGGGGCGGCGGCGGGGGCAGGGCAGGGCAGGGCGGGGCGGTGGCGCTGAGACAGAGAGGGAGAGAGAGATGTGTGAGAGAGAGAGGCTTTGGGCGCGGGGGCGAAAATTAAGCCCCCCTCTTTGCCGTCTGCCAACAGACGGCAAAGACGGTGACCGTTAGCCCGCCCCCGCCGTGACATTGTGGGCCCCACCCTCACCTCGTTGCCGTCTGCTGGCAGACGGCAAAGAAATTTTTGCCATCTGCCAGCAGACGGCAAAGAAGTGGCAGATGGAAAAGAGCTTGACCTAGCCAGTGCCGTGCCCCGTGGGGCCCACTTTGGTCTTTGCCGTCTGCTGCCAGACGACAAAGAGTTCTTTGCCGTCTGCCAGCAGATGGCAAAGAAGTGCAGATGGCAAAGACCCTCTTTGCCATCAGCTGGTTCTTTGTCGTCTGCTTTGGCAAGACAGACGGCAAACAACCTCTTTGCCATCAGTTGGCAGACGGCAAAGAGCTGGCAGATGGCAAATAACTGAATTCCAGTAGTGAGTCAGGTGTATTTCCTTCGATTGGCCTGACGTCCCCAATGGCCATTTGCCGAATAGCATCCAAGATCGGTGGTTCATCTATCACATTAGGCAGGTGCTCCTTTTGAGAGCCGTTAGATTCATCAAACCGCACATTTACCGTTTCCATAACTTTCCCATGGTGAGAGTTATAGACACGATAAGTATGCGAGTTCGAGCCATAACCAAGAAGACAACCTTCATGTGCCTTAGGTGTAAACTTGGAATTATGATTCATGTCACAAATATAGCAAGGTGCACCGAAAACACGTAAATAAGAAACATTCGGTTTCTTGCCAGTGATAAGCTCATATGAAGTTTTCTTAAGGAATTTGTGAAGATAAACACGATTGACAACATGACAAGCAGTGTTAATAGGATCAGCCGAGAAACGAATGGGAGTTTTATACTCACTCAGCATTGTTCTCGCCATTTCGATGAGAGTTCTATTCTTTCGCTCAACAACTCCATTCTGTTAGGGAGTGTATGCGGCAGAGAACTCATGAGTTATACCATGTTCATTGAGAAAATCTTCGATATGAGTATTTTTGAACTCAGTACCATTGTCGCTTCTGACATGCTTAATTCGCACATCATATTCATTCTGAGCCTTCTTGGCGAATCTTTTGAAGATGTCTTGGGTGCAGGTTTTGTCTTCGAGAAAGAATACCCAGGTGTATCTAGAGAAATCATCAACAATAACCAGACCATAATGACTGCCTCCAAAACTTGCATAGTTTTGAGGTCCGAATAAATCCATATGAATAATTTCCAGAGGTCTTGTTGTGGTCATTACAGTTTTTGATGAATGGTGCTTCTTGGCCAATTTGCCGGCTTCACATGAACCACAGAGACGATCCTTGTTGAATTTCACATCAGGAATGCCACGAAGATGATTTTTCTTCATGAGAGTCTGCAAATTTCTCATACCTGCATGACCAAGTCTTCGGTGCCACAACCATCCTTCGGTTGCTTTTGCAAGCAAACAAGTTTGGACTGAGGGACCCTTAGAGAAATCCACAATATATAAATCACCCTTTCTATTTCCCTCGAAGACGAAGGAATTGTCCGAAGCCATAAAGACGATGCATTTGGATGATGAAAATAGAACTAGCATGCCTAGATCACAAAGCTTGTCAAATGACATGAGATTGAATCCAAGAGACTGAACAAGTAAAACATCATCAATGTTCTTGTCCTTGGATATAGCAATTTTACCTAACCCAATTACCTTTCCTTTGTTGTTGTCACCAAAAGTAATATACTTCTAAAATGAAGCAGTTAAGTTGGGGTCGACAAACAACGACTTGTCTCCGGTCATATGACTAGTGCATCCACTATCCATTATCCATTCGGTACACCCGGAAACATAGTCCTGCAGAGAAATCAGGCTTTCTTAACCACCCACATCTTTGTAGGTGGCTTCGAAACATATGAGCGAGTAGGATATGATTTCTTTCGATAGTCATACGAATTGTGACTTGAATGAGTACGAGCATAATCAAAAGAGTATGCATTGAAATTCTTCCCAGATGAATGAGTATAGTGGTTAGACGAGGTATGCATGTACTCATTCTGTCGAAACTTTTCCAGGAAGTATCGAGCATTTTTAGCCTGCATGGTTAGTAATGTAGTAATAGGCAATGCTTCGATAGTTTTCCTAGGCACCCAGATAGCTTTCTTTGGGGGGCCATTCCTGCTGTTTGGTCCAACATAGTGAGCAACCGCCTCACCACATTGGTTTTTGAACAACTTATAGTTGTCCAGCGAATCATCATATGATTATTCAGGGATAGGACAGTCATATCCCGAAAGTAAAGCTGGATCGAGTGTTTTGCTCTTGGCTGGCACCCACACTGTGCGAGGATATTGATCAGGTTCCCAGTAGGAGCCATTTTCATTCAGTTTCCTTTCGAAACCGATACCTTCTTTCCTGGGATTTTTGTGAAGAATGGATTTCTTCAGAACATCACACAGGGTTTGATGCCCTTTGAGAGACTTGAACATTCCTGTCTGAAGAAGATCCTTAAACCTAGCATTTTCATCAGATATAGAACCATTTTCCTCAGCAGAGGGGTTAGCATTCATAGAAGATTCAGCATTTGATTCAGCATTACTGCGTTCAAGGCATTTTAAGCAGCGAGGTACAAACACCTCAGGTTTCCCTTTGAGTTGTTGGGTGAGAAGACAATTTTCTCTGATCAAGTCATCATGAGCCTCTCTCAGCGACTCGAGTTCCTGTTTCCTTTTCTGGTAATCATAAGTCAATCTCTCGTGGTCGGCCGAGAGAAAATCATGACGATTTGATAGTTCTTCCATTCGAGACTCGACAGCAGAATGCTCTTCTGTCAACGACTGATTTTTCTCCATCTCCTCAACCAACAACCCTTCAGATTTCCTGAGGGTTTTCTCAATTTTCTCCAGAGAGTTTTGTTGCATATTAGCAATTTTGATCAGTTTAGCATGGTCATCTTCATCCGAAGAGTATTGATCACTGGAGTGAACGTTGTGATGTTTGGAGGATACCTTTTCTTTCAAAGCTTTGGCCATGAAGCAGTAGGCAGGAGATTCATTGTCGCTCGAATGATTCTCAAAGAAGTTCGATGCAGGAGTAGAGGCACATGCTATGCCAGCCATGCCGGAATCAGAATCCTCATCGAATTAATCAACTTCTTCAGAATCAGATGACTCTTCTTCATCGGAATCCATCTCCTTGCCGATGTATGCCTTGGCCTTGCGAGAGGTATTCTTGCAGTTGGATGAGGACTTGGAAGGATTCCTTGAGGAAGATCTTGACGAGGACTTGGAGGAGGAGCTGTCCTTCTTCTTGAAGAACTTCTTCGTTTTCTTCTCATCATCGGAGTCGTAGCTTTTGCTCTTGCCTTTGCCATGGTTGTTTCCTGAATCATATCTTCCACTGGCACGGATTTCAGCTTCCCAGAGAGGGCAGTCCACAATGAAATGTCCTGGCTTTTTGCACTTGAAGCAGGTGTAATCTCCAGTAGGTTTTGATGAAGATTTGGAGCCGCCAGAGTTGCTGGATCCTTTTTTATGAAATTGATTTTTTCCTTTGAAGGCACTGGAATCTCTTCGTGATTAATGCGAGATCCTTGCTGATCCTTTCTGGGTCTTCTGAATCTTCTTCGGCATTTCCTTCTGAGAAAGATTCAGCCACAGCCTTGAGAGCATGACTTTTTCAGTGACTTGAGCCATAGATATCTCTCTTTTCTTCTTCTAGTTACTCATGGGTGTTTAGCCTTTCCATGATATCAACAGAGTTGAGAACTTTGAAATCAGCTCATTCCTGAATCATTAGAACTAGAGTGTCGAATGAACTGTCAAGGGATCGGAGCAGTTTCTTCACAACTTCGTGATCAGTGATGTCTTTGGCGCCGAGACCTTGCAGCTCATTTGCAATGTCACTCAGATGATCGAAGGTTTGCTAGCAGCTTTCATTTTCGATTCGCTTGAACCGATTGAACTTCACCCGAAGAGTATCAATGTGAGCCTCTTTCTGAGTTGAAACACCCTCATTTATCTTTTTGAGAATGTCCCACAATTCCTTTGTAGTTTCACACTGACGATAGCGAAGAAATTGAGCACGAGAGAGATGGCCACCAATTTTATCTTTGGCTTGAGCATCCATCTGAATGAGTTTCTTCTCCTGGTCAGTGGGGACCTAGGGCACTTCAACCACGAATCCATTCTGCACCACGTTCCACATATCATCATCAATAGCTCGGAGACAGATCTTCATCTTCTCCTTCGAGAAGGGATAGTCCGTCCCATCAAATATGGGAATCTTGAGGTGCGACTTGTAGCTCACTTAAGACATACTTAAACTCCAAGGTGGTTAGACCAAAATGAACAGAGTCAAGGAGTACCTTGCTGTGATACCAATTGTAGGAACGAAGTATGTCTACCAGAGGGGGGGGGGGTAAATGGGAGTTTTAAATATTCTTCGGAAATATCAAAACTCTCGGAACCCAGCAATGGAGCGAATGAAAACAGTGTACAGTGAGCGAATACAAACTAACGAATGGAAACTAAAAGAATGCATTTAGACAAATCACATGATTGAAATATGCCATACATCACAGTTCAAATGTAAAGGGGAGAAACAGAGGTGACCAGTGATGCTTGATAGCGACAAGGAATTTGGTAGACCAGTTCGCCCTTCTGCAAACGGACTACGTCTGGTTGGAGGGGTTGTGATTTAACACAGAAGATCAAGTCTCTTCGCCCTATTCTCCTTGACAATTAGTTCATCAACCAATGCCGATCACTCGTGGTAGATGCTTGAGGCAATCTCCAAACCTTTACAGACTTCTTCTTCGAGAACCACAATTACTCTTGGTGTCTGAAGAAATTGACACCTAACCGTCTAGAGAGTTCGCAGCTCTCAAGAGTAATAGGCGGAGCGTACTGGACTTAGATTTGAGTGATGCTGAACCACTATCTAATTTTTTGGCTCTGGGGTTTTCTCTCGGTGGATTTTAAACTCAAATCACTCAGGAGAGGGGGTTGCTCATCAATCTTCTCACAATCACATGGAGCAGCCACCGGACAACGCCATTGCGGGGTGACTATTTATAGCCACAACCTTCCCTGATGGGAAATGACCATTTTGGACACGCGGTCCAGCCAATCGCCAACAGACACGTTCACAACGGTTGGATTTTAAGAGCAACGGTAACATTACTTGAGGAACAAGTAATGCTAACTCCTTGGTCAGAGACAAATCTCTCGCAGCGAAGAAGATCACAGTCTCTTGCTGGCAAGTATTAGCTCGGAACACAAAGAGATTTCTCTCGCAACTTTCATAGGATTTGGGTTTAGCATCAAAGAATCAAAGTTTCGAACGCTACACCCCTCTTAGTAGTACGGTGGTCCTATGACTGAATAAAGAGAAGAGAAACAACGAAATAAATCCTTCGTCTTCAATCTTCTCGGCCGCAGTCACTTTCTTCGGACGAGCACCGAACCAATTGCTTTGCGTCAGCAATTTTTGAGGGGTCACTCTTGTCGTCATAATCTTTCGTGATAACCTTCACTGCCACGCAGGGCATTTTCTTCGGAGTTTGAACCAAACTCCTCTTGACTCCAGGGACCTATTACTCTGTGTGCACTAGCAAACACATCAGTCCCTTATTGTTTATGTCAACAATCTCCAAAACATAAGGAGGCAAATTATTGCACCAACACTTACTAAACCACAATTATCTACTAATACCTCCCACATATTACCATCTTAATATCGCAAAACTATTGCAAGGAATCAAACTTATCATATTCAGTGGTCTACATGAAAGTTTTTATTATATCCCTCTTGAATACCTATCATATCAGGACCAAATTCATAACCCGTGCATATTACCATTGCTATTCATTAGACTCTCAAAAAGATATATGTGAAGCATGAGAGTGCAACTATTTCTTTAAAATATAACCACCGCCGTGCTCTAAAAGATATAAGTGAAGCACTAGAGCAACTGCCTAGCTCAAAAGATATAAGTGAAGCACATAGAGTATTCTAACAAATCACGAATAATGTGTGTCCCTCTCAAAAAGGTGTGTTTAAAAAAGATGATTGTGACAAACTAAAAAGCAAAAAAAAGCAAACAAACTATATCACAAGACGCTCCAAATAAAACACATATCATGTGATGAATAAAAATATAGCTCCAAGTGAGTTACCGATAGATTGTACACGAAAGAGGGTATGCCTTCCGGGGCATCCCCAAGCTTAGACGCTTGAGTCTTCTTTGAATATTACCTTGGGGTACCTTGGGCATCCCCAAGCTTAGGCTCTTGCCGCTCCTTATTCCTTTGTCCATCGTAGTCTCACCCAAAATTTGAAAACTTCAGCACACAAAACTCAACAAAAACCTCATGAGATCCGTTAGTATAACAAACAAATTTTAAACTTTAGGTACTGTTGTAAATTAATTCATATTTAATATTGACATAATGCTACTGTACTACAACTTCTCCATGACTCATACTGTAACGCTCCCGACTCAATCGTGCAATAATCATACACGCAAATGCGCACGATCAAGCCCAGGGGCTCACAGGAAGATATCACAACACAACTCTAGACACAAAATAAAATAATACACACTTTATATTACAAGCCAGGGGCCTCGAGGGCTCGAATACATAAGCTCGAGAAACACAAGAGTCAGCGGAAGCATTAGTATCTGAGTACAGACATAACTAAACAAGTTTGCCTTAAGAAGGCTGAGCAAAACAATGACATCTAGATCGAAAAGGCGCAGGCCTCCTGCCTGGGAGCCTCCTAAACTACTCCTGGTCATCAGTCTCCACGTAGTAGTAGGCTCCGTCGGGGTAGTAGTAGTCGTCGACGGGGTCAGCTGGTTCCGGGGCTCCGTCATCTAATCGCAGCAATCGGGTATGGGGAAAAGAGGTAGCAAAGCAACTGTGAGTACTCATCCAAAGTACTCGCAAGACTTACATCAGATCTATGCTAAGTATGCATCGGTATCAAATGAAGGGGTTGTATCTGTGGACTAAACTGCATAATTGACAGAACAGAGGGGAAGGCCTAGACTATCGAAGACTAGCATCTTGCAGCATTAGAAGAGTGCAGTTTAGTAGTACATAATAAAGCAATAAGTATGTAGTAGCAAAGCCCAGAGATCCTTCCTCGACCCCCTGCGGGAAAGCGATCCCAGAGCTAACATATTAATTAAAGTAACATGTATCCAGTTCAAGTTGTAGTAGATCGGGATACTTCACTGAGCGTCCTGTCACCGTGGACACGGCTATTCGAATAGATAACTTCCCTGCAGGGGTGCACTACTATTACCCAACACGCTCGGTTAACTTCGGCCGGACACACTTTTCTCGGTCATGCCCGGCCTCGGCTGATCGACACGACGTAGTCCTACCTAGGCTCCGCAGAGAGGTCCCCGCTGGTCTACATCCTAAGTGCTCAGGGGTCTTGGGCCCATCGCCCTTCGCACTCCGGGTCGTTGCACGTAGGGCTAGCCTCACCACGTTATGCCTGTGGGTATCTGCTATCAGCCATGCCACAATGCTGAACTGGACGTCTGACAGAGCTTTCGGCTGGTACATACGGCGTCGAGGGCCCCATTAAACCATTATCCAGCGTGGTGGTAGTGCGTATAGGCCAGTGGCCAACTCAGATCAAATACCCAAATCCGTTAGTGAATTATTAGGAGCTCGCGGAGACGACCAGTGCTTCGGCCGCTCTGACTAGGTATCTCGCGGACCATGACCAGGGACTAGGCCCACCTCTCCCTTAGGTAGTCTCCGCCTGCCCTGTCGCTCCGACTACAGTGTAAGTTCCGTGTTGGCTGTCAGGACAAGTCCCGGGCTACCACCACATCCTGGGTGGTACCGCTAACAGCCAGCCGCCACAGGACTCTCTCACGGGTACCCTTGGGGTCGGCCTGACTTCAACATTATCTCACGGGTGCTCTTGGAGCCGACCCGTCTTTAACAATAGTCTGAGGTGAAGGTCAAAGTACCCGTGTGTCCATAACATCATGGGGAATCCGAGGAATCACCCTCGATGGATTCCCACTCGAGGTAATCGTCAAGGTGAACTTGGAGGAATCACCCCCAATGGGTTCCCACTTGAGGGGCTGCACGACAGAGGCCTCATCGGAGGTGGTGAAAGAGGAATCACCCTCGGTAACCCACAACCGACTAGCTACGCTATAGAGATATCATCAGTAGTGAGGTAGGAGGTATCACCCTCGGCACTCGATAGTAGCCCTGCAGAGTCGTACAACTAAGGGGGTGTGCGGTGCTGTGTAGTTCTCTGCTCATCGATCACATTGGTCGAGCCATCGATGGTAATGCATGGCAACAAGGACAAGGGTGTGGGGCCATTGATGGATCACTAACCAGCCTATACTAAGCATTTAGGTCAACAGGTAAAGTATCAACACCAGGTTACAAAATCAGGCTATGCATCAGAATAGGATCAATCAATTACAGTAGCAAACTCTAATGCAAGCATGGGAGAGAAAGATTGGGCGATATAGGAATGATCAAGGGGGTTTTGCTTGCCTGGAAGCTCTGCTGAAAAGGATGGGTCATCGGTGGTGTAGCAGTCCTCAGGGTTCACGTCAGACTCGGGGGCTATCATAGAGAAGAGGGGGAGGAAACAAATAAATACACAGCAAACAAAGACAACACAGATGCATGACATGGCGATATGCTGTGGCAGGGTTGACCTAACGCAGTGCTACTCGTTACGGACGGAGCGGGAAAATATCTGGGCATATTTTCCCGGCATTAGGTGATTATCAGACAGACGATCCGGAGGGGAAGGTTCCATGTTTGCAGTGTTGGAGGCATGTGACAGGTAAGTGGACGGCATATTCGGATTCGTCTTATTTTTCTGATCATTTTTCATATATAAATTATTGTCATCCGAGTTACAGTTTATTTTATATGATTTTTCAAAGTTTTAAATGATTTTCTGGAATTTCAGGAATTAATTCAAATTCGAAAATAATGATTAAATTGCTACGTGCACACACAAAGTGTACACAGCAGAGCAGCACAGAGGCTGGCAGTGGGCCCCAGTTGACTGCCCAGTCAGCAGTCAACTGTGGACTTTGACTGGTCAAACTGACCAGTGGGACCCACCTGTCATTGACTGTGTATTTTAACAGAGGTTTAATCTAACTAAAAATGTTCATTAACTAGTGGGTCCCATCTGTAAGTGACATAATTAGCTAACAGTTTAATTTAATTAGCAAATTAGTTAATTAGCACGTGGGGCCCGCCTGTCAGTGACTGGGGCTGCCCAGTCAGCACGTTGACCTGGTCAACGTGGTCAACTGAGCCCCAAGGACCCACTGGCAGTGAACCAGGGGTGGGCCCCAGGCCGGCCACGTCAGCGGTGGCTGGCGTTTAAATGCCGGCGACCAGGAAATGTGGCAAAGGGATCGGGTGGTCGTAGGAAATCGCCTACATGCGACGATTTCGAGCGCGGGATGGCGTGTTTGAACGTGCGTTCGACGACGCGTCGAACGGTGGCTGTGGTTCATGCGGGAGTGGCCAAAATTGACGCCGGTGACGAGCGGAGGCGGCGCCGGAGTTCGTGTGAGGTTGGTTACGTTGCTACGGGGCACGAGAGGCTGCGTGCGTGTGTTCGTTGGGCTGCTGGGAGCTCCAGGAGCTCGGTAGCGAGCTCGGACGCGGCCTGCGGTGACGGTGGCCACGGCGGCAGTGGGTTCGGCCATGACGGCGGGGCGAGCTACGGGTGCGGGGAAGGGCAGGGGACAGAGGGGTTCTGTGCGGGAGCTCACCGTGAAGGCACAAGGAGGCCCGTCGAGAGGTTAGGAGCAGCAGGGGCGACGAAATCGGCAGCGGAGCTCGACGGGGCACAGGAGGTAGACGAAGGCGTGGGCGGCGCTGCGTTGGCTCCCGGCTCCGTCCAGCGACACTGGAGGACGTAGTAGACACAGGCGGAGCTCGTGGGCATGACGGCGAGGCGCGGGGATGACAGTGGCTACGCGGGCGAGCTCGCGACGGCGACGACCGAGGCGGCCATGGCGGAAGGAGGAGGGAGCAGCGCGAGGTGGAGGGGGATAGGGACTGGCGCGAGTCCCCGAGGCCGCGATGGCGTCCTTATCCCCTCTCGCGGTGCCTGTAGCGGCGCGGAGCGGCGAGCGGGTGCGGTGGCGACGGCGTCCGGCGTCGGGCACGGGCGCGCGTGCTGACACGGGGAGGAGGGAGACGACAGGGGGGAGATGGGCTGGGCCTGGCACTGTGGACTAGAGCCCAGTGCCACGGTGCCCTTTTCTTTTTCTTTATTTCTTTCTCTGTTTTCTTTTATTCTTTCTGCTTTGTATTTAATTTTAGCCATCAAATGACTTTGCAAAAATCTGGAGTTGGTCAAAACAAATACTAGGAGATATTGAGCACTGCCACAAAAAGTTTGGAGGCAAGATGATTTCATTTGAATTTTGTATAAATGAAAATGGATTAATGGGGCTATTTAGTCACTGTTTTTGGATGTTAGGGTCAATTTGGAAATTCAAATAATGTTGGTTTTATTTTTATAATTGCTTTGGGATTATTTGCAATATCATGAACTATTTTTTTACAAGTTTGAAGTTTTTCTAATTTCACTTGTTATTTGAATTTTGAATTTGAGTTGAATTATTTCTTAATTGCATTTCTTAGGATATAATGATGATAACTTGGCATCATTAGTGTGAGGTCACTGTAGCATGACACTGGGGGTGTTACAAATCTCCTCCACTACAAGAAATCTCGTCCCGAGATTTAAGAGGTGGAGTAAAGGGGAAGGGATTGGTTACGAAATTGTAACGATTCTTTTTGACCTTGATTGTTCTTCTCGAAGAGGTCGGTCCATTGCGTTGATGTCTTCCATTGCCCTGTACCATCCTTTCTTCGGAGTCTCCATCGTACTTTCGAAAGGAAAAGGGGTAACTCTGGAAGGACGGGCCTTTACAAGGTTGAGTATCTGGTAGGTAACTCAGGGGATGTGGCATATAGTATCTCTTGAATTAAAACTTAAGAAAAATGTCAAGAGCAAAGTAAGAAGGTACAATAAGGAGTTTCAAGCGGATAGACAATCATTCGATGCTTGAAACAGAGTGTGAATGGGGTTCAGAGCAACGGAATAAGTATTACGTCTGATACCAGAATAGATCATCTCTAGGAATGTGGCTCATGATAACATATGAAGCCATGTGCAAAGGATACTTCGGAATCAAGGTTGTACAGGAGAGTCAGGTTTCGATCCTGTGGAATTGCAGTGAGTGTGGATTAAGAGTAGGAAGGGTTGTGACATCTTGCACGGTCACGACAACAAGACATGTCAGAGGAAAGTCTGTCAGCTATGTCGGCAACACGTCGGTACCATGGGCGGGGAACGAAGAGAACCATTTTCCTGCTCGTTAAAATGAGGCGGCCCAATAGGCAAGGTTCTCGTCCATCGGTGGTTACCGAAATGTCATCAACAGTAGTAACAAGGTTTTATTTGGGGGTGTTGACTTAAGCAGGGAATCATCACTGCTCAGATAAAAGTTAGATTACAAGAATGGTTAAACAGATCAATGGAAAGGAAAATGTGATGATCAGATTAAACAGACCAATGGAAAGGAATAATTGCAGACAATCCAGCTCTCCGGGTGAATGTGAGCACGAGAATCTAATGTTAGAGTTAGCAAAATCTTTAACCCGAATAGAAGAGAGATCAGAGTCCTAGAGTAAAGGAGAGGAATAAAAGATCCTAACCCATCCGTTGGCAATGTGGGCCCGTAAGCCACACATCAATGTTAGTAAAATAGTTTTTTTTTCAAAGACTAGACTCAACTTCGGCCAAGGAGTTGGAAAGGGGGCTACCTATAGGCAGTCGGCTCTGATACCAACTTGTAACGCCCCGGACTCAATCGTGCACTAATTATACATGCAAATGCGCACGATCAAGCCCAGGACTCACAGGAAGATATCACAACACAACTCTAGACACAAAATAAAATAATACAAGCTTTACATTACAAGCCAGGGGCCTCGAGGGCTCGAATACATAAGCTCGAGAAACACAAGAGTCAGCGGAAGCATCAGTATCTGAGTATAGACATAACTAAACAAGTTTGCCTTAAGAAGGCTAAGCAAAACGACGACATCTAGATTGAAAAGGCGCAGGCCTCCTGCCTGGGAGCCTCCTAAACTACTCCTGGTCGTCAGTCTCCACGTAGTAGTAGGCTTCGTCGAGGTAGTAGTAGTCGTTGACGGGGTCAGCTGGCTCCGGGGCTCCGTCATCTGATCGCAACAATCGGGTATGGGGAAAAGAGGTAGCAAAGCAACCGTGAGTACTCATCCAAAGTACTCGCAAGACTTACATCAGATCTATGCTTAGTATGCATCGGTATCAAATGAAGGGGCTGTATCTGTGGACTAAACTGCAGAATAGACAGAACAGAGGGGAAGGCCTAGACTATCGAAGACTAGCATCTTGCAGCGTCTTGCAGCATTAGAAAAGTGCAGTTTAGTAGTATATAATAAAGCAATAAGCATGTAGTAGCAAAGCCCAGAGATCCTTCCTCGACCCCCTGCGAGAAAGCGATCCCGAAGCTAACTGTGACACCCTGGTTTTTGGCAACTTTTTCTTTTCAAAACATTCTGTCTTTATTTGCAATTTGGATGGATTTTGAATCTTTTCAGTTGACTTTGGACTTATGAATTTCTCTCAGTGATCCAAAGCCCTCACCATCTTGCCAAAATCTTGTCACTCACCTTCTATATCAATTTCCAATTCTTCATCTTTCCCAGATATTCATTTTCTTCCTTTGGGAAAATCTGTCATCACTATGGGTTACAAAGCAACCTATAGTTCTAGTGATCAGAAAAATCCCAAATTAATCCCACACCTTCTTGTCATCATCTACTCCCACAATCTTCAAAAACATCTCACGGTCCAGTATAAAATTTTGTCCAGAAAACTCCATTTGCTCTCTGGACAGTACTGGCCATTTGTGAAGCAACTCATATTTTCCCAACTCAGAAAATTCCCAAATAATTCCTTGAGATACTAGGGAACCTATCTTGTCACAATATCCAAAAATATCATCTTGTTCGGTACAAATTTTAATCAGCAATATTCTGCCAAGCTTCTGTTCAATTGGAACCTCTGTGAAGGAAGTACCATCAAGAGGTATCCAATTGAGCTGAAATTTTTATGGCATCTTCTATCCACCAAACAACTATCCTACACCAAAATTCAGCTCCAGCAGATCAACCAGATGAGTGCATCAAGCTCATCTAGCTTCTGTTCCAGTAACCACACTTGTACAGGAGCTACCTTCAAACTTTGATGAAATTTCCTCAAACTCTGCCAGCTTGGAGTCCTTCCAAGATAGATCATCCCAGACATCTCCTCTGGCTCCATCTCCAGCTCACCTCTCCTCTAGATCCCACTCAAGTTTTCTGTCAGAAACTATAGCTGAAGCTACACTTCGCATCAGAATGAATCTAGTCGAACCAGTGGCATAGAGAGACTAAGGGGTCAAGGGTCGACATGTTGGACAAGAAGCGCCGGACTTGCGTGCCCTCCAAGTGCCAATGCCCGTGGTGAGCACGGCACTGGCATGCCAGTACGCGCGCTCTGCACCTCGCCAGCGTCGGGTGTGGTCATTCCGGCCATCCCGCGCTGCCACTCGCTGTCTGGGTGTGCCCACATCGTCGATACCGTCCACGTACCCCTCTCCCGAAGCCTCCCCTCGCCGGAATCGCCCTCGCCGGCCGCCACGCGCGCGGGCACTGTGGCGCCCGTGGGCCACAGTGGCTCTGCCGCTCGTCTTCTTCCCCCGCTACCAGCCACTGCCCGCCATTACTCCTCTGCCCTCTCCCATCCCGTCACCCGCTCTGCGCCAGCCAGGGCAACGTCCCGACGCCGGCGACATGACCCGAGCTCCGCCACTCCAGAAGCTCCTCCTCCGCCCTATATAAAGGCCTCCCCGGCCTCTCTCCGCACCTCACCCCACTCCTCCATCTCTCAATCGCCTCCCCGAGCACCGAGCCAAGGCCGAGAGGCCCTCTGGCCTCGCATCTCGCCGGAGTACCGCCGCCACCCGAGCTTTGCCTCCTCGCCGATTCGCTCCCTCCGAGCCTCAACCGACTGCACGCGTGAGCTCACCGCACTCCCCTGAACACGCTCGAGCTCTTTCCCGACCGGAACCTCGCCGTAATCTCCATCTCCGACGACACCCAAAACCCGCCGCCGCCAGAGAGGAAGGGGACGACGTCGTCCGGCCATCTCTCGCCAAGCCATGGGTATGTGCGTGTTCGTCTCGATGAGCTCGATCCATTCCCGTAGTTGCCGGACCTCGCCGCCGTCTGTGTCGCCGGCGACCATCGCCGGAGCTCCGCATCTCTTTGTTCTCTCCCTCCCTAGTTTAAATCTGACAACGGGGCCCATTCGTCAGTGGCATGCCGAAGCGGTAAGTGTAGGCGCCCGGGAAAAGTACGCCTTCGACGTGGCCCCCTGTGGATTTTCTGATTTTCTGTTTTAATTCAAATTTTGACCAGGAACTTTGACCAGCCATAACTTTTTAACCATACGTCCAAATCAATTGATTCTTTTTTCTCTGGGTTTGTCTTGAGCCCCTTTATTTGCTGGAAAATTTTGGTATTTTTTCCATGATCACATAATTTCTGGTGAACAGAACAGTGTTTTGTGACATTTTCAATTGTCTTTTTAAAATATTTTCAGAAGGAAATACTTTTGGATTTGATGCCCAGGAGTTTGTGGACAACCCAACAGAGCAAGGCAAGCCATGTCATCCATTGCATGAAGCATTTCAATAGTGTTGGTTATTTAATTGAATTATGGGCATTTATTTTAATATGTGATATTTTAGAGTAATTTTATTTTGATGCCTAGCTACTGCCATGTTAAGTTACTCATGATAAAAATCCATGCTTGACAACACTAAACCTAAATTGATTGATCTAGTGTCACCTATCCGGACTTTCCCGTACAGCCACATTTGCCGGTATGGGACGGCCTTGACTTGGTCTGGCTTTGTGGTCTTTTATCGGTACCACCAAACTAGGGAGGGTTATGCGTGCGTGCTGCCCTGATCAGGTAGACGACGATAATCCTGTGAGCCCAGTTGAGTTATTTTGTCGGCATCCCCGTTTGGGACAGTTAGTGGCCACGACGGTGGCAGGTGTCACGGGGTGACACAGGGGCCACCCAGGACATGACCCTGGGAGGGTATGATTGTCGGTGGTACGATAGAGGAGTCACGGGTCAGGCAGGTTTCATTGAAGCACCATCAGTCCACCCGAATGGGATCACGAGGCCAGGGGCTTCATAGTGTGGGTAAAGTGCGCAACCTCTGCAGAGTGTAAGAATCTATTCAAATAGCCACGTCCACAGTATTGGACACTTATGATTACTTCAGTTGAAGTGAGTCATTGTAAAGTGTATTATTCATCATTGTAAGGTGTTGCTCCTACCGGAAAAAAAAAGAGAGACCAAATAAAAGATGCACCACAGAGGTGCCACAAAAAAAGAAAAAAAGGAGAAAAAGAAAAAGGAGAGGAAGAGAGAAGGAGCAACACCATTATCCTTTTTAGTATACACTTGTGCTTCAAAGTAGCACCACTTCATGCATAGTAAATTAGAAAGTTTCATGAGCTTCATGTTTCACACTAGTGGGGGACCTACATTATAGAACTTGGCTTGTATATTCCGATGATGAGCATCCTCAAATGCTCGAGGTCTTCATGAGCAAGCAAGTTGGCTGCACCCCGACTTAGTCCATAGGAGAGCTTTCACATATTCATATCTCTATGTGCATCCTAGTTGCATGGCGATTCCTACTCCTTGTGTCAACATCGATCATAAGGCCTTCTCCATTGCCTAGTGGTCAGCTACGTTGATGCAAGACTTTCTTTGTTTTTCACTTCTCAAAACCCCAACCATTTTCTATCTTTCCCTTAAGTGTGAGGCATAGGCTTGCGCTCTGTGCTGCATAGGTAGTTGAGCGGTTGAATAACACAGTGATACGTCTCCGTCGTATCTATAATTTTTGATTGTTTCATGCCAATATTCTACAACTTCCACATACTTTTGGCAACATTTTATATTATTTTTTAGACTAACATATTGATCCAGTGCCCAGTGCCAGTTCATGTTTTCTACTTGTTTTTTGTTTCGCCGAAAAACCATATCAAATGAAGTCCAAATGCAATAAAATTTTACGGAGAATTATTTTGGAATATATGTGATTTTTGGGAGGTGGAATCAACGCAAACGAAGGCCCACAGCCTCCACAAGGCAGATGGGCGCGACCCAGGTCGCGCGGTGGTGCCTTGTGGGCACACCGTAAGTTGGTTGGGGCTCTTCTTCGGGCGCAAGGAAGCTTATATCGAGAAAAAAATCATGTTAAAATTTCAGTGCAATCGGAGTTACGGATCTCCGGGAATATAAGAAACGGTTTTCGGCCAAAAAACAGGAACGCGAAACAAAAGAGAAACAGAGAGAGAGATCCAATCTCGGAGGGGCTCCTACCCTCCGGGAGGCATGGCGGCCATGGACCAGAGGGGAAACTCTCCTCCCATCTAGGGGGGAGGCCAAGCAAGAAGAAGAAGGAGGGGGGCTCTCTCCCCCTCTCTTCCGGTGGGGCCGGAGCGCCGCCGGGGTAACCATCATGACGGCGATCTACACCAACAATTTTGCCGCCGTCATCACCAACTCTCTCCCCCTCTATGTAGCGGTGTAACCTCTCTATTCCCGCTGTAATTCTCTACTTGAACATGGTGCTTAATGCTATATATTATTATCCAATGATATGTGGCAATCGTATGATGTTTGAGTAGATTTCTTTTGTCCTACGGGTTAATTGTGGTATGGTGTGATTGATATGAGTTGTATGCTAAATTGGTGTTGTCCTATGATGCCCTCCATGTCGCGCAAGCATGTGGGATTCCCGCTGTAGGGTTTGCAATACGTTCATAATTCGCTTATAGTGGGCGGCTAGAGTGACAGAAGCTTACACCCGAGTAAGGGGGTTGTTGCGTATGGGAGTAAAGGGGACTTGTTACTTAATTCTATGGTTGGGTTTTACATTAATGATCTTTAGTAGTTGCGGATGCTTGCTAGAGTTCCAATCATAAGTGCATATGATCCAAGTACGGAAAGTATGTTAGCGTATGCCTCTCCCTCATTGCATATAATAATTATCACACATGTCATATTCAATTGCCTATGGACAATCTTTCTTTCGTGTTACAAAAAGCTTTCTACTAAACAACTAGCGTTTATTATCTTGCAATTTACTCGTAGTTTTATTCTCGCAAAGTACTCCTAGTTTTATTCGTGCGAAGTAGTTCTAGCATTACACCTACAAAGTACTTCTAGTTTCATACTTGTTCTAGGTAAAACGAACGTTAAGTGTGCGTAGAATTGTATCGGTGGTCGATAGAACTTGAAGGGAATATTGATTCTACCTTTAGCTCCTCGTTGGTTTTGACACTTTTATTTATCGAAAAAGCTACAATTGATCCCCTATACTTGTGGGTTATCAAGACCTTTTTCTGGCGCCGTTGCCAGGGAGCAATAGCGTGGGGTTGATATTCTCGTGTGCGCTTGTTTGCTTTATCACTAAGTAGTTTTTATTTTCTATTCCACTAAGTAGTTTTTATTTTCTGTTCTAAGTTGTTCTCTATCTTTAGTTATGGATATGGAACACAAAACACCAAAAAAATTAGTTGTACTTGCTACTCATGGAGATGGGAACCTCCTAAAACCCTTGATGCTGGTTATGTGAAAAACATTAAATACTACTTTGATAATCCTGATAAATCTCCATTCAACTTGATAATGGGATATACTTTGGATCAACGGGAATACTTTAGGGATTATCGCTTGTCTCAAAAAGGGAAACACTTATGGGATCAAATTAAAATGTTGCAATGGTATGCTTGGAATTTATGCTTAAGATATGATTATACTTGCTGCTCTAGGATGAAGGCTCCAGACCTTCCCTTTTCATGTGAATTTAATGATAATCAAACCTTAGCTTCTTATGCTAATGGTATATATGAATACTATGATGTGGAACAAATAGAAGAATTTGTTGCTTTTAAGGGAGCTTATGAAATTGAATCTTTGTTTGAAAAGTGTGAAAATTATGATGATGCTGTTTACAGATCTGAAAATTTTGCTATACTAAAATATTGCTATGAGAATTATGAATACAATGCTTATATTGATGAATTTATTGAGAAAGTCTTCGCTGCCCAAGAAGAGACTAATATTTTGCAGGTTTCTATGGAAGAAGAAATTGATGACACTGTGAGCTCATTTGATGAAAAAGATGACGAGGCGAGTGAAGAACAAAGGGAGGAAGAGCGGATTAGCTACCCGTTCCCACCTTCTAATGAGAGTAACTCTTCAACTCATACATTGTTTAATTTCCCTTCATGCTTACCGAAGGATGAATGCTATCATCCCTTGGATTCGTTTGAAATACCCCTTTTTGATGAAATTGATGCTTGCTATGCTTGTGGACATGATGCCATTATGAATGATGCTTATGGAGATGAACTTGCTATAGTTCCTTATGCTAAACATGAAATTGTTGCTATTGCACCCACACATGATAGTCCTATTATCTTTTTGAATTCTCCCAAGTACACTATATCAGAGAAGTTTGCGTTTTACCGTTGCACATGATAATTTTGATGAATATAATATGCATGTGCTTGCTGCTCCTACTCGCAATTATTATGAGAGAGGAACTACATCTCCACCTCTCTATGTTTCCAATACGATAAAATTGCAAGAAATTGTTTATGCTATGCATTGGCCTTTACTTGATGTGCATGAATTGTTCTTTTATGACATGCCAATGCATAGGAAGAGAGTTAGACTTCGTCATTGCATGATATATGTTGCTTTGTGCTCAGTACTAAATTACGAATCATTGTTAATTAAAATTGGCTTTGATATACCTTGGGATCCGGGTGGATCGATTACTTGAGCACTTTATGCCTAGCTTAATGGCTTTAAAGAAAGCGCTGCCTGGGAGACAACCCAGAACTTTTAGAGAGTCATTTTATTCTGTTGTGTGCTTCTAAAATATTTAAAAACAAAAAAATATAGAGGGGAACCTAAAACTTTTTCAAAAAGAAAAGTGAAAGTGAGAAAGATGAGCACCGTTGAAGTGGGGGATATCCTTGAACTTTGTTCATGCCCATGGAAACTTTGTGAATCTTGAATTACAGAAACTTTTCATAAAAAATAATTATCCCCTTCTACAAATCCATTGTATTATAAAAATAATGTGCCAAGATTTACCTTTAGGATGTTTAAATTGCTTGTTTGGTATCTGCAGTGCAAAAACAGAAACTTTTGCTGTAGTGTTTGAATTTCTATAATTTACTGGAACGTGCAAAAAATCTGAAATTTTTGCACAGTACTTCTATGCCAATTTTTTATGTTTTCCTAATTTTTCAGAATTTTTTGAGTTACAGAAGTATATGTACCATCTGTATCTTTACAGACTATCCAATTTTCACAGATTGCTGTTATAGTTTCTTTATTTGCGTATGTTTTAAATCTTGTTGAGCCCCATTGACATGGGAGCCATAGAATTGTGATAGCATACAGTGGGTAATGTTTGATTATAATTATACAATAATGTTACAGCAGGACATGATGGGATTTGATGTTATATGTACTAACCCCTCTAATAAAAAGTTCGGTTAAGTTTTGTGTGGATGAAGTGTTCGAAGAACGAGGAGGTATCGATATGAGGAGAATAAGGAAAGGCAAGAGTTCAAGCTTGGGGATGCCCAAGGCACCCCAAGTAAATATTCAAGGAGACTCAAGCGTCTAAGCTTGGGGATGCCCCGGAAGGCATCCCATCTTTCTTCAACAACTATCGGTATGTTTTGGTTTTTGTTTTATTCACATGATATGCATAAGTTCTTGGAGCGTCGTGTGCTTTTCGTTTTACTTTTTAATAATGCACCATGCTGGTATGAGATAGTCCTTGGTTGATTTATAGAATGCTCTTTGCACTTCACTTATATCTTTTGAGTATGGCTTTATAGAATGCTTCATGTGCTTCACTTATATCATTTGAAGTTTGGATGCCTGTTTCTCTTCATATAGAAAACCGTTATTTGTAGAATGCTCTTTTGCTTCACTTATATTTATTAGAGTGTGGTCTTTTGTAGAAAGAATTAAAATCTCATGCTTCACTTATATCTATTTAGAGAGTCAACAGGAATTGGTCATTCACATGGTTAGTCATAAAATCCTACATAAAACTTGTACATCACTGAATATGATATGTTTGATTCCTTGCAATAGTTTTGCGATATTGAGGTGGTAATATTGGGGCATGCTAGTAAAATAATTAAAGTTGAGTATTAATAATGGTGTTAAGGGAAGTAAGTCTTTACACAAGTAAATCCTCACGCATGTAAAGTGGTGGCCGCTGACATTAGCAGTGAGGCCGGAGCATGATTTATCATTGATTGAGCCTTTGTGTTGTTCGGATCGGGGGTGCGCGATGGTTAACTCCTCCCAACCTTCCCCGTAGGGGCATGCGAGTAGTACTTTGCTTCGAGGGCAAGTAGGCTTTGCAATAATTATGTGAGTTCTTTATGACTAATGTGAGTCCATGGATTATACGCACTCTCACCCTTCCGCAATTTGCTAGCCTCTTCGGTACCGTGCATTGCCCTTTCTCACCTCGAGAGTCGGTGCAAACTTCGCCGGTGCATCCAAACCCCGTGATATGATACGCTCTATCACACATAAGCCTACTTATATCTTCCTAAAAACATCCACCATACCTACCTATCATAGCATTTCCATAGCCATTCCGAGATATATTGCCATGCAACTTCCATCATCATCATATACATGACTTGCGCATTCATTGTCATATTGCTTTGCATGATCGTAAGATAGCTAGCATGATATTTTCATGGCTTGTCCATTTTTTGATATCTTTGCTATGCTAGATCATTGCACATCCTGGTACACTGCCAGAGGCATTCATATAGAGTCATCTTGTATAGTTCTTATCGTTGTAATATCGAGTTGTAAGTAAATAAAAGTGTGATGATCATCATTATTAGAGCATTGTCCCGGTGAGGAAAGGATGATGGAGACCATGATTCCCCCACAAGTCGGGATGAGACTCCGGACGAAAAATAAAATGAAAAAGAAAAAAAAAGAGGCCAAAAAGAGCCCATAAAAAAAGAGAAAAAAAGGAAAAATGAAAACAAAAATGAAAACAAAAAAATGAGAGAAAAAGAGAGAAGGGGCAATGTTACTATCATTTTACCACACTTGTGCTTCAGAGTAGCACAATGTTCTTCATATAGAGAGTCTTCATGATTTGTCACTTTCATATACTAGTGGGAATTTTTCATTATAGAACTTGGCTTGTATATTCCGATGATGGGCTTCCTCAAATGCCCGAGGTCTTCATGAGCAAGCAAGTTGGATGCACACCCACTTAGTTTTCCGTTTGAGCTTTCATACACTTATAGCTCTTAGTGCATCCGTTGCATGGCAATCCCTACTCCTCGCATTGATATCGATTGATGGGCATCTCCATAGCCCGTTTATCCGCCTAGTTGATGCAAGAATTTCTCCCTTTTTGACTTCTCCTATTGATCTCTACCACCGCATTCTATTCCACCCATAGTGCTATGTCCATGGCTCACGCTCATGTATTGAGTGAAGTTGAAAATGCTGAAGCGCGTTAAAAAGTATGATCCAATTGCTTGGTTTGGCACCGGGGTACTCTTGATTTGATATGTCTATGCAGGGAAGAACGAGCGTGTCATGCTTACCACAACTTAGTGTATAGAGGCTATTTCCTTTAGCTCCATTATTATGAAAAGCAATGATGAAATACATGCATGTTTTGTATTATTCTTTCAATATCAAATTTATAGACTATTGCTTTGAATCACTCATGTCTTAATATTCATGTCATGATTAGATCATATGATCAAGATTATGTTAGGTAGCATTCTGATACGCCTCCAACGTATCTATAAATTTTTATTGTTCCATGCTATTATATTATCAATCTTGGATGTTTTTATATACATTTACAACAATTATATATAATTTTTTGGGACTAACCTATTAACTTAGTGCCCAGTGCCAGTTGCTGTTTTCTGCCTGTTTTTGGTTTTCCAGAATACCAGTACCAAACGAAGTCCAAATGCCATGAAACTTTTTGGAGATTTTTTTCTGTACATAACAAGTACTGGAAGCTTCGGGAGAGGGCCAGAAGATGAAGCAGTGGCCCACGAGGCACCAAGGCGCGCCCCAGGGGGGTGGTGCGCCCTGGTGGCTCATGGGGCCCACACAGCTCCGTTTGACCTAATTCCACCACTATAAATTCTCTAAAATCGGGAAACCAACAGAGGAGTCCACGAAATACTTTTTCCGCCGCCGCAAGCTTCTGTTCTCGAGAGATCCCATCTGGAGGCCTTTTTCGGTACTCTGCCGGAGGGGGAATCGATCACGGAGGGGCTCTACATCAACCTTGCTGCCCGTCCGATGATGCTTGAGTGGTTTACCACAGACCTTCGGGTCCATAGTTAGTAGCTAGATGGCTTCTTCTCTCTTTTTGATCTTCAATACAATGTTCTCCTCGATGTTCTTGGAGTTCTATCCGATGTAATCACTTTTTTCGGTGTGTTTGTTGGGATCCGATGAATTGTGAGTTTATGATCAGATTATCCATGAATATTATTTGAGTCTTCTCTGAACTCTTTTATTCATGATTATTATAGCTTCATATTTATTCTCCGATCTATTGATTTGGTTTGGCCCACTATATTGATTTATCTTGCCACGGGAAGAGGTGCTTTGTAATGGGTTTGATCTTGCGGTGCTCAATCCTAGTGACAGAAAGGGACATGACACGTATGTATCATTGCTATTAAGGGTAAAAAGATGGGGTTTATGCATGCGTGAGTTTACTTTGTCTACATCATGTCATCTTGCTTAAGGCGTTACTCCGTTCTTTATGGACTTAATACACTAGATGCATGCTGGATAGCGGTCGATGTGTGGAATAATAGTAGTAGATGCAGGAAGGAGTCAGTCTACTTGTCTCAGACGTGATGCCTATATACATGATCATTTCCTTGGATATCGTCATGATTATTTGCTTTTCTATCAATTGCCCAATAGTAATTTGTTTACCCACCGTATGCTATTTTCTTGAGATAAGCCTCTAGTGAAAACTATGGCCCCCGGGTCTATCGAAATCATATATTAAAAACCCTAAAAATACCTTGCTGCACTTTTACTTTATTTATTTTATTTTTTATTTTAGTTTAATCTATATATCTATCACATACAATTTAATCTTCAATTAACCACCGAGGGATTGACAACCCCTTGTTTGCGTTAGGTGCAAGGATTTGTTGTTTTGTGTGCAGGTGCTGCTAACGAGGTGTTGCGTGATTCTCCTACTGGATTGATAACCTTGGTTTCATAACTGAGGGAAATACTTTTCTCTACTGTACTGCATCTCCCTTCCTCTTCAGGGAATTACCAATGCAGCTCACAAGTAGCAGGAATAATTTCTGGCGCCGTTGCCGGGGAGACATCATCAACATCTATCAAGTACCTACGCATAAAACTTACACCTCCATGCATTTACTTTATTTTCCTTTGCCTCTCGTTTTCATCTCCCCCACTTCTAAAAAGTTTTTACAAAAATACAAAAATATTTTCCGTTTGCCTTTTTCTTGTTTGCTTGCTTGTTATCTTGTTTGCGTAGCCACGATGTCTCAAGAAAATACAAAATTGTGTGATTTTTCTAATACTAATAATAATGATTTTATTAGTACTCCAATTGCTCCTCCCGCCGCTAGTGCGGAGACTTGTGATATTAATGCCGCTTTGCTAAATCTTGTTATGAAAGAACAATTTTCTGGTAGTCCTAATGAAGATGCTGCATCCCATCTTAACAATTTCATAGAATTGTGTGATTTGCAAAAGAAAAAAGATGTGGATAATGATATTGTGAAATTAAAATTATTTCCATTCTCATTACGGGATCGTGCAAAAATTTGGTTTTCATCTTTACCACGAAATAGTATCGAATCTTGGGATAGGTGTAAAGATGCTTTTATTACCAAGTATTTTCCTCCCCTAAATATTATTTCTCTTAGAAATCAAATTATGAATTTTAAGAAACTTTATCATGAACATGTTTCCCAATCTTGGGAAAGGATGAAATTAATGATAAGAAATTGCCCTACTCATGGTTTAAATTTGTGGATGATCATACAAAATTTTTATGTGGGATTGAATTTTGTTTCTAGAAATCTTTTAGATTTCATCGCGGGTGGTACTTTTATGGAAATTACTTTGGGATAATCTACTAAATTACATGATAATATTATGGCAAATTATTCACAATGGCATACTGAAAGAGTTCATACTAGTAAAAAAGTGAATTCTGTTGAAGAAATTAGTACTTTGAGTGATAAAGTTGATGCGCTTATGAAATTGGTTGCTAGCAAAAATACTCCTATTGATCCTAATGATGTGCCTTTATCCACCTTGATTGAGCAAAATAATGATCCCGTAGACATGAATTTTGTCTCGCGAAACAATTTTAATAGTAATGCTTATAGAGGTAATTTTAATCGTAGGCTGTTTCCTGGAAATTCCTCTAATAATTATGGCAATCCTTATGGTAATTCTCATAATAATAATAATAATAGGATGCCCTCTGATCTTGAAAGTAATATTAAAGAATTTATTAATGCTCAAAAAGTTTTCAACACTACGATAGAGGAAAAATTAAGTAAACTTGATGATATGTCTAGGAGCATTGATAGAATTATTCATGATGTGGAAAATCTCAAGACTAAAATTTTGCCACCCAAAATTGATATTAATGAATCAATTAAAGCTCTATATGTCTCCATGAATGAGAGTAAGAAAACAACCGCCATGCTAAAAGCTAAACGAGAATTTTTAGAAAAAGCGATTCCTCCCGGTTTTTATCATAGCAATGATGAGGATATTAAAATGATTGGCGTTTCATCTATTGATTCCTTGGTTAGCAATATAAAACTTGATGAAAAGGGGACTGAAGAAGAGTCAACTTTAGCTAGTAGGCGTTCCCATAATTCGGAGGGTGAAAATCTTGATAAAAAATTTGATAAAAGTGGGTTTGGAGAGGTAAAAACTTTAACTAGTGATGTGCCCACTCTCTTGGATTACAAAGATTTTAATTATGATAGTTGTTCATTGATTGAGTGCATTTCTTTGTTACAATCCATGCTAAATTCACCCAACGCTTATGAGCAAAATAAGGCTTTTACTAAACATATCGTAGAAGCAATGATGAAAGCGTTAGAAGAAAAGCTAGAACTAGAAATTTAAATTCCTAGAAAATTATATGATGAATGGGAACCCACCATTAAATTAAAAATTAAAAATTATGAATGCAATGATTTATGTGATTTGGGTGCTAGCGTTTCCACAATTCGAAAATCTCTATGTGATGTGCTAGGTTTTACCAATATAGATGAATGTTCTCTTAATTTGCACTTGGCGGATTCTACTATTAAAAAGCCTTTGGGTAGAATTAATGATGTGCTTATTCTTGCAAATAGAAATTACGTGCCCGTTGATTTTATTGTGCTTGACATTGAATGCAATCCTTCTTGCCCTATAATACTTGGTAGACCGTTCTTACAAACCATAGGTGCCGTTATTGACATGAAAGAAGGGAATATAAAATTTCAATTTCCATTAAAAAAGGGTATGAAACATTTCCCTAGGAATAAAATTAAAGCACCATATGAATCCATTATGATGGCCACTTATGGAATCAACTTGAAAGATGACAATACTTGAAACTATGCATTATGCCTAGCTAGGGGCATAAAACAATAGCGCTTATTGGGAGGCAACCCAATGAATAAAATATATTTTTTTCTTTTTTTTTCTGTTATTGTGTGTTTTCACATTTATGCTACTGTTATGATTGAGTTTTTATGTTTTAATTAGTGTTTGTGCCAAGTAAAACCTTTGGGATGATTTGGAAGATAGTATAATTGCTGCTGTTCGGAAAATAGAAAGTGTTTCGTCCAGTGATGGAATTTTAGTTCTGTACTGGAGAGTCAGAAAAATCTGAAATTTTTACACAGTATTGGTATGTGAATTGACCACGTTTTCCTAATTTTTCAGAATTTGCGGAGTTACATAAGTATAGATTTTAAATAGATCTCTACAGACTGTTCTGTTTTTGACAGATTCTGTTTTTGATGCACTGCTTGCTTGTTTTGATGAAACTATGGATTGTATCGGGGGGTATAAGCCATGGAGAAGTTAAAATACAGTAGGTATAATGCAAAAATAAAATATGAATGGTTTTGCAATAGTACTTAAAGTAGTGATTTGTTTTGTTATACTCACGAAGGTTTTGTTGAGTTTTGTGTGATTGAAGTTTTCAAGTTTTGGGTGAGATCACGATGGATGAAGGAATAAGGAGTGGCAAGAGCCAAAGCTTGGGGATGCCCAAGGCACCCCAAGGTAATATTCAAGGAAGACTCAAGCGTCTAAGCTTGGGGATTCCCCGGAAGGCATCCCCTCTTTCTTCTACCAACCATCGGTAATTTTACTTGGAGCTATATTTTTATTCGTCACATGATATGTATTTTGCTTGGAGCGTCTTGTATTATATGAGTCATTGCTTTGTTTTCTTTTTAGTTTGTCACAATCATCCTTGCTGGACACACCTATTTGAGAGAGGCACACGTTCATCATGATTTGTTAGAATACTCTATGTGCTTCACTTAAATTTTTTGAGCTAGGCAGTTGCTCTAGTGCTTCACTTAAATCTTTTTGAGCACGGCGGTGGCTATATTTTGAAGAAATATTTGAACACTCATGCTTCACTTATATTATTTTGAGAGTTCATAAGATTAAAATTTTGAAGAAATATTTGCACTCTCATGCTTCACTTATATCTTTTTGAGAGTGGATAATAGTAATGGTAATTTGCACAAGATATGAATTTGGTCCCAAAGTGATGAATATTCAAGAGGGATATAATAAAAACTTTCATATAGATCATTGGATATGATAAGTGTGATTCCTTGCAATAGTTTTGCGATATGGAGATGATAATATGTGAGTCATGTTAGTGAGTAATTGTGATTTAGTAAGAATATTAGTGTTAAGGTTTGTGATTCCCTATGCATGCACATTAAGTCAATAGTTATGCAATGAAATTATATCCTACTTATGGTGCATTATTCGGTGTTAGTTATGTTCAATGCATGTTTATGACCGTTTTCACTTTTTGGTTGGTTGCTTCTCAATCTATTTGCTAGCCTTCATTTGTACTAAGCGGAAATACTGCTTGTGCATCCAAACTCCTTAAACCCAAGTTGTGCCAAATGAGTCCACCATATCTACCTATATGCGGTATTTCCATGTTGTTCCAAGTAAATTTGTGTGTGCCAACTCTAATTTTTCAAAATAATTTTCCGTTTTGTGTGCCCATACCGCTCATGAAGCGGCAGGGGGTGGCCAATATTTTCCATGCTAGGTGTGTTATTCTCACGATGAGTGTTTATTCACTTGTCATTGCACGAGAGAGTGGCTGGTAATAGGGATGCCCAGTCCCACAATGAAATCAAAATTAATAACAACAAAATTCCTTGGAAAGTGTTGGTATGGAGGGCACCCGTGGATACGGCTAGCAATGGATTGTGAAAGAATGGTGGAAAGGAAATAAACTTTACTTTCTGTTTGGGAACCGCCTATGATGTGTCTAGCATGGAAGATATTAGGAATTCTCGGTCGTTTTCGTTGACAGGAAAAGCATGCCTCTCAAAATATTTTTATCTCTCTAATTTAAGCTTTGAGCTCTGGCACATTTGCAAATCTCTGCTTCCCTCTGCGAAGGGCCTATCTATTTACTTTTATGCAATTTTTATTTTTATTTTGAGTCTCCATCTTCTCTTATAAAGCACCAACTAGAGAGCACTATTGTCATACTTGTGCATTGTGTGTAGCTAATATTGAGTATGTTTCATGAATGGATCAATGATTGAGCATAGTGGGCTAGGGATAACTTTCTTTAGCGTTGATATTTTGAAAGACATGGTTGCTTGTTAGTATGCTTGAGTATTTATATCTTCATGTCAAACTATAGACTATTGATTTGAATCATTCAAGTCCAAATGTCCATGCTATAAAAGAAAAGAATATATGATGAATATGATAGGTAGCATTCCACATCAAAAATTCTATTTTTATCATTTACCTACTCGAGGACGAGCAGGAATTAAGCTTGGGGATGCTGATACGTCTCCAACATATCTATAATTTTTTATTGTTCCATGCTATTATATTATCAATCTTGGATGTTTTTATATACATTTACAGCAATTATATATCATTTTTTGGGACTAACCTATTAACTTAGTGCCCAGTGCCAGTTGCTGTTTTTTGCCTGTTTTTGGTTTTCCAGAATATCAGTACCAACCGAAGTCTAAATGCCACGAAACTTTTTGGAGATTTTTTTCTGGACATAACAAGTACTGGAAGCTTCGGGAGAGGGCCAGAAGATGAAGCAGTGGCCCACGAGGCACCAGGGCGCACCCCAGGGGGGGTGGCGCACCCTGGTGGCTCATGAGGCCCACACAGCTCCGTTTGACCTAATTCCACCACTATAAATTCTCTAAAATCGAGAAACCAACAGAGGAGTCCACGAAATACTTTTTCCGCCACCGCAAGCTTCTGTTCTCGAGAGATCCCATCTGTAGGCCTTTTCCGGTACTCCGCCGGAGGGGGAATCGGTCACGGAGGAGCTCTACATCAACCTTGCTGCCCTTCCGATGATGCGTGAGTAGTTTACCACAGACCTTCGGGTCCATAGTTAGTAGCTAGATGGCTTCTTCTCTCTTTTTGATCTTCAATACAATGTTCTCCTCGATTGTGACGCCCCTGCTCGACCGTGCACAAATCATACACGCAAATGCACACGATCGAGATCAGAGACTCACGGGAAGATATCACAACACAACTCTAAGCACAAATAAAAGTCATACAAGCTATATAATACAAGCCAGGGGCCTCGAGGGCTCGAATACATAAGTTCGCCATGAAGCGTCAGCGGAAACAACATAATATCTGACTACAGACATAAAAGGGAAACAAGTTTGCCTTAAGAAGGCTAGCATAACAACGACATCTTATCAAAAAGGCGCAGGCCTCCTGCCTGGGAACCTCCGAATCTACTCCTGGTCGTCGGTCTCCACGTAGTAGTAGGCTCCACCGGTAGGGTAGTAGTAGTCGTCGGCGGTAGCAGCTGACTCCTGGGATCCGCCATATGATCACAACAATCGGGTATAGGGGAAAAGGGGTAGCAAAGCAACCGTGAGTACTCATCCAAAGTACTCTCAAGACTGACATCAGAACTATACTAAGTATGCATCGGTAGCAAAGGAATGGGGCTATATCTTTGGACTAAACTGCAGAAATGCCAGAACAGAGAGAAAGGCCTAGCCTATCGAAGACTAGCATCTTCAGCGTCTTGAAGCATTAGAAGAGTGCAGATTAATTGTAAAACATAAAGTAACAAGCATGTAGAAGCAAAACCCAGAGATCCTTCCTCGACCCCCTGCGAGAAAGCGATCCCGGAGCTTACAGTTAAAGTAACATGTATTCAGTTCAAGTTGTAGTAGATCGGGATACAACACTGAGCGTCCTGCTACCGTGGACACGGCTATTCGAATAGATAACTTCCCTGCAGGGGTGCACTACTGTTACCCAACACGCTCGATTAACAATGGCTGGACACACTTTTCTCGGTCATGCCAGGCCACGGCTGATCGACACGATGTAGTCCTACCTATGCTCAGCAGAGAGGTCCCCGCCGGTCTACATCCTAAGTGCTCAGGGGTCTTGGGCCCATCGCCCTTCGCACTCCGGGTCATTGTAAGCAGGGTTAGATCCAGGCACCACCTCTGTCATGGATGGCGCCGATCCTGCCTTGCGACAAGGCTGAACTAGATGTCTGACAAAGCTTTCGGCTGATACATACGGCGCCGAGGGTCCCATAACCATTATCCCACGTGGTAGTAGTGCGTATATGGCCAGCAGCCAACTCAGATCAAATACCCAAATCCGTTAGTGTGTTGGGGCTCGCAGTGACGATCAGTACTCCTGTCGTCCCGTCTTGAGGAAGTGCAACAAGGGTCAGGCCCACCCCTCTCTAGGGCGGTCTCTGCCTGCCCGGTCGCGCCTCATAATTATCTCGCGGGTACCCTCCAGGTCAACCCGACTCCACATTTCCCGCGGGTACCCCTCGGGGTCGACTCGCCTGGAACAAAGGTCAGAGGTAATATTCATGGTAACTGTGTGTCCAAAACATCAAGGGAACCTGAGGAATCACCCTCGATGGATTCCTACTCGATGTAATCCGTTAAGGAGAACCAGGAGGAATCACCCTCGATGGTCCCCACTTAAGGGGTTGCACAACAGAGTCATCATCGGGAAGGGGAGAGCGAGGAGTCACCCTCTGCAGTCACCATCGATGTGCTATACTACAGGGATATCATCAGGAGTGCAGTACGAGGTATCACCCTCGGCACTCGATAGTAGCCCTGCAGAGTCGTACAACTAAGGGGGTGTGCGGTGATGTGACGGTATCTGCACATCGATCACAATGATCGAGGTACTGGTAACAAAGCAGGGCAACAGGGACAAGGGTGAGGGGTCACTGATGGATCACTAACCAACATATTCTAACCAGTTTAGGATGACAGGTAAAGTAACAATAGCAGGTTACAAAAACAGGCTATGCATCAGAATAGGAGCAAGCAAGTACAGTAGCAAAATCTAATGCAAGCGGGAGGGAGAAGTAATACGCGATATAGGAATGATCAAGGGGGTTTTGCTTGCCTGGAAGCTTTGCTGAAAGGGGCGGGTCGTCAGGGGCGTAGTCGTACTCGGCAGCAGCATCGGTCTCGGGGTCTACCGGAGAGAAGAGGGGGGGGGGAAGAAACAATAAATACAAGCAACATATGCAATCACAGATGCATGGCATGGCAGCACGCTATTCGAGGGGTGCCCTAATGCATTACTACGCAAGTTAGTTGGAGCGGGAAACATCTGAAGGTGTTTTACCAGCTCCGGGCAATTATCGGATAAATGAATTGGAGGGGAAAGTTCCATGTTCATCATGTTAGAGAGGGCTGACAGGTATGTGGGTGGCATATTCAGATTCGTCATATTTTTCTGATAATTTTTCATATATAAATTATTTTCATCCGAGTTACGATTTATTTTATATGATTTTTCAAAGTTTTAAGCATTTTCTAGATTATTTTAATTATTTAAATTCGAATTATCCGAAACAGTAACAGGTGACGTCAGCATGATGTCAGCGGTCAAATCCGGCTGACCAGGGTCAAACCTGACCAGTGGGTCCCACTGGTCAGTGACACAGTAGCTAATTAGGGATTATTTAAACTAATTATAGATTAATTAGGCGGTGGGGCCCCACTGTCAGTGGCTGTTTAATTAGTAGATTTAATTAACAGACTAATTAACATTTTATTTATTTATAAAAACAATTTAATTAGGGCGGGGCCCACATGTCTGTGACAGAGGG
Source organism: Elymus sibiricus (assembly GCA_039707655.1). Classification (NCBI taxonomy): domain Eukaryota; kingdom Viridiplantae; phylum Streptophyta; class Magnoliopsida; order Poales; family Poaceae; genus Elymus; species Elymus sibiricus. The sequence goes on along the minus strand of CM077666.1, from coordinate 409,043,607 downwards.
CAGCCCAGTCAGCACGTTGACTGGGTCAACCCAGTCAACGGGCCAGTGGGGCCCAGCGTCAGTGGCACAGGGTGGGGCCTAGAGGCGCCCACATCAGCGCCACGTCGGCGACGTCGCCGGAGCAGCTCCGACGAGCATTTCGCGTGGCGGCGCGCGTCGGGCTTCGCCGGAAATCGCGCACAGAGCACGGGAAGGTCCGCGCGTGGGTGCGTTATAAAGAGCGTACGACGGCGAGGTGATCTGCGGCGGTGGCATGGCCGGAGGAGCACCGTAGTGACGACGGTGAGCTCATCGGCGGCGGCCGGAGTTCGGGACTCCGCGGGATCGGCGTTAGCGCGCGTGGGCGGCCAAACTAGCTAGCTAGGCGGGGCCTACATGGTGCGGCGAGGACGACAGGCACGAGCCCGTGACCATTTGGTCGCCGGAAGCTCGACGGCGACGAGCTCATGCGGCGGCGGGTTTGGGCACGACGGGGACGGCGACTACGGGCAGCAAACAACGGCGAGCAAGGAGGGGAAATGGAGGAGGGCTCACGGGGAGCCTGTAGGGGTGCAAGGCGTGCTCGGGGGAGGCTCGAGGTGGCGGATCGACGTCGGCGATCACCGGCGCCCGTAGGTTGAAGACGACGGCATGGATGGCGTTGTGGCGGCTCCGAGCTCCAACGAGGCGGTGCAGAGGGCGTAGCCGAGGTCGGGGAAGACGCTGGACACGGTGGGGTGGCGAGGAGAGTGCGGTGGCCGCGAGCTCAATGGAGAGCGTCCATGGCGGCGCTCGGGCGAGATGAGCGAGAGCGAGGGAGTGGAAGATATGGCGCTAGGGTTTGTCTGGGGGGCTGCGGGCATTCTTATCCAGCCCGGGGCACCGCTGGATGATCGACAGCGGCCGCATCCGCGCGTGGATGGCTGCGCGCGCGCGTCGCCAGCGCCATGGCTTCTGGCCAGCGGGAGGAAGGAGAAGGCCTAGCCGGGGCGGGCCGATTTGCATTGTTGGACTTAAGCCCACTAGCACAGTGCCCACTTCCATTTCTCTTTTTCTTTTTTTCTGCTTTCTTTCTTTCTTCTGTTTTGCCTTTTCTTTTTGCTCAAAAAATACTTTTGTAAAATGTGAGACTTGTCGAATTAAATACGAGGCAATATTTATCACTGCCAGAAAAAGGTTTGGTGACAAAATGATTTCATTTGAATTTTATTTAAATAAAAATGGATTAAACACTGCTGTTTTGGTACTGTTTCATGATGTTAGAGTCATTTAAATAATTCAATTAACGTTGATTTTATTTTTACAATTGGTTTGGGATTATATGCAATATTATGAACTATTTAGTTCCTGGATTTGAACAACTTTTATTTTCACCTTATTTTTGAATTTCAATTTGAATTGGAATTTGAAATGAGATATGACTCAAATGATGATCAAGCACTGTTAAGCATGATGACTTGGCATTGATCATGGGGGATTACTGTAGCTAATACATGGGGATGTTACAATTCTTCTCCTCTAAAAGAAATTCTCGTCCCGAGAATTCAGGAGGTAGAAGGGAGTAGATCGGGGTATTCATACCAAGGAGGCTTGGCATGGGCCCGCGGGAGAAGTTTCCCATTAATGGATTGTGCAACGGTTTACATCTAATGTCATGCGTGAATGCAAAGGATCTTAGCGTAAAATGAATGCGATGCTCCTGAATCAATTAAAACAGGAGGTGGTACTGAGTGAACAAGGATAGTACCGATCACAGTAGCAAGCTGATCTTGAGCTTCATTCAGATCAACATGGTAACCTTGACCACGACCATAAGAAGGTCTGGCATTGTTGTTGCGGGGTTGGTTGTTACCACGGCCATTTCCATGGCCAACAGGGGGAAGTGCAAGCTGATTCTGGTTCTGGGGGCATTCTCTGGAACGCTGACCTGGACGGCCACACTTGAAGCAGAGCCCATTGTCGGGACGGGGAGCAGGAGCTCAAAGCAGTGGAACCTGAGGTCTTGGCTGCCCCGGCGGTGGAGAAGGTGCAGCTGGATGGTACATGCTATTGGGAATCCAGATACAGCGCTTCTGCGATGACGAGCCTGAAGATGAGCCAACGTCATGGTGGCGCTTGATGGCATTCTTGTGTTCCTTCTGAGCGGTCTCAACCTGGATAGCCTTGTTCACGAGAGTGGCAACGTCGGTGAAGTCATGAACAGCAAGGGCAAGCTTGAGGTCTGGGTGGAGTCCATTACAGAATTTCTCCTGTCTGCGAGCATCAGTAGCAATGTCTTCCTCAGCATAGCGAGATAATTCAAGGAATTCCCACTGATAAGCTTCGACAGTCCTATTGCCTTGAGTGAGGTTGCGAAACTTTGTTTTCTTCCGGTCCATGATTCCCTGAGGAATGTAACGGGCACGGAAAGCAGTCTGAAAGTCGATCCAGGTGACGACTGTCCCAGCAGGTAGTGAACGCCTGTGGGTGTCCCACCATTGAGCAGCGGGACCCTTCAAGAAGTAGGACGCGAAGGTGACGAGGTTGTCAGGGGCAACATTGGCAGATTCCATCTCGAAGGCGATGTCGCGAAGCTAGTCATCAGCATCCAGTGGCTGTTCAGAGTTGCGGAAAACAGTAGGGCTGAGACGCACACACTCCTACAGAGTTATTGGGGCAGGTTGCTGATTCTGAGCATTCTCGTTCTGGTTTGGAAACTGAGCCATGATTCCAACCATGAACTGGCGGTTCAGCTCGAATTGCTGCATCATAGCTGCCATATAGTCTGTCGGTGGTGGCTGTTGGGCAGCACGGCCATGACCACGACCACCTGGTCTAACCATCCTGCTAAAGATTTAACAGGGGTAGTTTAGTAAAAGCAACTGCAAGTGTTTAGAGACAAACATGGTGTATCACGACAATGAACAAGTAGTGCAATAGATTCATAGCAGTAGTCAATTAAGACATACAGATCCATACACAAAGTCGGTTACATGCGGACAGCATAAGTTCGGAAATTCAAACAGCTAGACATACTAGGCGGCGCGCAGGCACGCGATAGGGAACACAACAACGGGACATAGCAAAGGCCACATCAACGTCGGAGAAAATTACTGGAGCGAGGAATCCGCAGGTGACGACGCAGGGTGTTCTCGATAAAAGGATCCTGCGGTCCGTGAAGCAGAATCTGGCCCACAATTCAAAGAAGGGTTAATTCAAATCTCCGGGTGGATGTGATCACGTGAACCTAATGGTAGAGTTAGCAAAATTTTAACCCGAATAGAAGAGAGAGTAGAATCCCAGAGTAGGGAAGAGTAATAAAAGATCCTAATACCACCCATTGGCGACGTGGGACCATAAGCCACACAGCCATGTTAGTAAAACAGTTTTCAAAGTCTAGACTCAACTTCGACCAAGGAATCGGAAGGGGGCTTCCTATAGGCAGTCGGCTCTGATACCAACTTGTGACGCCCCTGCTCGACCGTGCACTAATCATACACGCAAATGCACACGATCGAGATCAGAGACTCACGGGAAGATATCACAACACAACTCTAAACACAAAAAAAAGTCATACAAGCTTTATAATACAAGCTAGGGGTCTCGAGGGCTCGAATACATAAGTTCGCGATCAAGCGTCAGCGGAAACAACATAATATCTGAGTACAGACATAAAAGGGAAACAAGTTTGCCTTAAGAAGGCTAGCATAACAATGACATCTGATCGAAAAGGCGCATGCCTCCTGCCTGGGAACCTCCGAATCTACTCCTGGTCGTCGGTCTCCACGTAGTAGTAGGCTCCACCGGTAGGGTAGTAGTAGTCGTCGGCAATAGCAGTTGACTCCTGGGATCCGCTATCTGATCACAACAATCGGGTATAGGGGAAAAGGGGTAGCAAAGCAACCGTGAGTACTCATCCAAAGTACTCGCAAGACTGACATCAGAACTATACTAAGTATGCATCGATAGCAAAGGAATGGGGCTATATCTTTGGACTAAACTGCAGAAATGCCAGAACAGAGAGAAAGGCCTAGCCTATCGAAGACTAGCATCTTCAGCGTCTTGCAGCATTAGAAGAGTGCAGATAAGTAGTAAAACATAAAGTAACAAGCATGTAGAAGCAAAGCCCAGAGATCCTTCCTCGACCCCCTGCGAGAAAGCGATCCCGGAGCTTACAGTTATAGTAACATGTATTCAGTTCAAGTTGTAGTAGATCGGGATATAACACTGAGCGTCCTGTTACCGTTGACACAACTATTTGAATAGATAACTTCCCTGCAGGGGTGCACTACTGTTACCCAACACGCTCGATTAACTCTGGCCGGACACACTTTTCTCGGTCATGCCCGGCCTCGGCTGATCGACACGACGTAGTCCTACCTAGGCTCAGCAGAGAGGTCTCTGCCGGTCTACATCCTAAGTGCTGAGGGGTCTTGGGCACCACCTCTCTGGTGAGGGCGTAGCCGAGGTCGGGGAAGACGCTGGACACGGTGGGGAAGACGCTGTTATTTAAACTAATTATAGATTAATTAGGCGGTGGGGCCCCACTGTCAGTGGCTGTTTAATTACTAGATTTAATTAACAGACTAATTAACATTTTATTTATTTATAAAAACAATTTAATTATAGCGGGGCCCACATGTCTGTGACAGAGGGCAACCCAGTCAGCACGTTGACTGGGTCAACCCAGTCAACGGGCCAGTAGGGCCCAGCGTCAGTGACACAGGGTGGGGCCCAGAGGCGCCCACGTCAGCGCCACGTCGGCGACGTCGCCGGAGCAGCTCCTACGAGCATTTTGCGTGGCGGCACGCGTCGGGCTTCGCCGGAAATCGCGCACAGAGCACGGGAAGGGCCGCGCATGGGTGCGTTGGAAAGAGCGTGCGACGGCGAGGTGATCTACGGCGGTGGTGTGGCCGGAGGAGCACCGTAGTGACGACGGCGAGCTCATCGGCGGCGGCCGGAGTTCGGGACTCCGCGGGATCGGCGTTAGCGCGCGCGGGCGGCCAAACTAGCTTGCTAGGCGGGGCCTACGTGGTGCGGCGAGGACGACGGGCACGAGCCCGTGACCATTTGGTCGCCGGAAGCTCGACGGAGACGAGCTCATGCGGCGGCGGGCTTGGGCATGACGGGGACGGCGGCTACGGGCAGCAAACAGCGGCGAGCAAGGAGGGGAAAGGGAGGAGGGCTCACGGGGAGCCTGTAGGGGTGCAAGGCGTGCTGGGGGGAGGATCGACGTCAGCGATCACTAGCGCCCGTAGGTTGAAGACGATGGTGTGGACGGCGCTGTGGCGGCTCCGAGCTCCAACGAGGCGGTGCAGAGGGCGTAACCGAGGTCGGGGAAGACGCTGGACACAGTGGGGTGGCGAGGAGAGTGCGGTGGTCGCGAGCTCAACGGAGAGCGTCCATGGCGGCGCTCGGGCGAGATGAGCGAGAGCGAGGGAGGGGAAGATATGGCGCTAGGGTTTGTCTGGGGGGGCTGCGGGCATTCTTATCCAGCGTGGGGCACCGCTGGATGATCGACAGCGGCCGCATCCGCGTGTGGACGACTGCACGCTCGCGTCGCCAGCGCCATTTCTTCTGGCCAGCGGGAGGAAGGAGAAGGCCTAGCCGGGCCGGGCCGATTTGCACTGTAGGACTTAAGCCCACTAGCACAGTGCCCACTTCCATTTCTTGAGTCTTCTCTGAACTCTTTTATGCATGATTATTATAGCTTCGTATTTCTTCTCTGATCTATTGATTTGGTTTGGCCCACTAGATTGATTTATCTTGCCATGGGAAGAGGTGCTTTGTAATGGGTTCGATCTTGCGGTGCTCAATCACAGTGACAGAAAGGGACATGACACGTATGTATCATTGCTATTAAGGGTAAAAAGATGGGGTTTATTCATGCGTGAGTTTACTTTGTCTACATCATGTCATCTTGCTTAAGGCGTTACTCCGTTCTTTATGGACTTAATACACTAGATGCATGCTGGATAGCGGTCGATGTGTGGAGTAATAGTAGTAGATGCGGGCAGGAGTCGGTCTACTTGTCTCGGACGTGATGCCTATATACACGATCATTGCCTTGGATATCGTCATGATTATTTGCTTTTCTATCAATTGCCCAACAGTAATTTGTTTACCCACCGTATGCTATTTTCTTGAGAGAAGCCTCTAGTGAAAACTATGGCCCCCGGGTCTATCTAAATCATATATAAAAAACCCTAAAAATACCTTGCTGCACTTTTACTTTATTTATTTTATTTTGTATTTTAGTTTAATCTATCTATCTATCACATAAAATTTAATCTTGCAATTAACTGCCGAGGGATTGACAACCCCTTGTTTGCGTTGGGTGCAAGGATTTGTTGTTTTGTGTGCAGGTGCTGCTAACGAGGTGTTGCGTGATTCTCCTACTGGATTGATAACCTTGGTTTCATAACTGAGGGAAATACTTATCTCTACTGTACTGCATCTCCCTTCCTCTTCAGGGAATTACCAACGCAGCTCACAAGTAGCACATTCCACATCAAAAATTATCTTTTTATCATTTACCTACTCAAGGACGAGCAGGAATTAAGCTTGGGGATGCTGATACGTCTCCGTCGTATCTATAATTTTTGATTGTTTCATGCCAATATTCTACAACTTCCACATACTTTTGGCAACATTTTATATTATTTTTGGGACTAACATATTGATCCAGTGCCCAGTGCCAGTTCTTGTTTTCTGCTTGTTTTTTGTTTCGAAGAAAATCCATATCAAACGAAGTCCAAATGCAATAAAATTTTACGGAGATTTTTTTGGAATATATGTGATTTTTGGGAGGTGGAAACAACGCAAACGGAGGCCCACAGCCTCCATAAGGCAGATGGGCGCGACCCCCCCAGGCCGCGCTGTGGTGCCTTGTGGGCGCACCGTAAGTCGGTTGGGGCTCTTCTTCGGGCACAAGGAAGCTTATATTGAGAAAAAAATCGTGTTAAAATTTCAGTGCAATCAGAGTTACGGATCTCCGGGAATATAAGAAATGGTTTTCGGCCAGAAAACAGGAACGCGAAACAGAAGAGAAACAGAGAGAGATATCCAATCTCGGAGGGGATCCTGCCCTCCGGGAGCCATGGCGGCCATGGACTAGAGGGGAAACTCTCCTCCCATCTAGGGGGGAGGCCAAGCAAGAAGAAGAAGGAGGGGGGCTCTCTCCCCCTCTCTTCCGGTGGCGCCGGAGCGCCGCCGGGGGAACCATCGTGACGGCGATCTACACCAACAACTTCACCGCCGTCATGACCAACTCTCTTCCCCTCTATGCAGCGGTGTAACCTCTCTATTCCCGCTGTAATACTCTACTTGAACATGGTGCTTAACGCTATATATTATTATCCAATGATATGTGGCAATCCTATGATGTTTGAGTAGATTTCTTTGGTCCTACGGGTTAATTGTGGTATGGTGTGATTGATATGAGTTGTATGCTAAATTGGTGCTGTCCTATGGTTCCCTCCATGTCACGCAAGCATGAGGGATTCCCACTGTAGGGTTTGCAATATGTTCATAATTCGCTTATAGTGGGCGGCTAGAGTGACAGAAGCTTACACCCGAGTAAGGGGGTTGATGCGTATGGGAGTAAAGGGGACTTGTTACTTAATGCTATGGTTGGGTTTTACCTTAATGATCTTTAGTAGTTGCGGATGCTTGCTAGAGTTCCAATCATAAGTGCATGTGATCCAAGTACGGAAAGTATGTTAGCGTATGCCTCTCCCTCATTGCATATAATAATTATCACACATGTCATATTCAATTGCCTATGGACAATCTTTCTTTCATGTTACAAAAAGCTTTCTACTAAACAACTAGCTTTTATTATCTTGCAATTTACTCGTAGTTTTATTCTCGCAAAGTACTCCGAGTTTTATTCGTGCGAAGTAGTTCTAGCATTACACCTACAAAGTACTTCTACTTTCATACTTGTTCTAGGTAAAGCAAACGTTAAGTGTGCGTAGAGTTGTATCGGTGGTCGATAGAACTTGAAGGGAATATTGATTCTACCTTTAGCTCCTCGTTGGGTTCGACACTCTTATTTATCTAAAAAGCTACAATTGATCCCCTATACTTGTGGGTTATCACGCAGACAAACGGTCTTGCTATTGTACCTGTTATGCCTCGGGTTGGTGTTTTTGAAGCGATCGCTAATTCTTGATTTCTTTTGTCTATGATTGTCATTGTTGTGTACCTAACATAATATTGACCTTCTCTCTAAACCTTTGGCAATGGGAATTTGGGCTCCATAAAAATATTTTCCTCTTTCTCAACCTCCATGGCAATGGAACTAGGAGGATAACTTGCATTACTCCCTTGCTGGCTAACTTTTGCATGCTTGCACGATGAACATGGATATCACTTTTGGGGTTTGGTTCAATGTATGCTTTAGAGTTGGTAGCAATGAGCTTTTTGTAGTCAACCTTCTTACTCGAGGACGAGCAAGGTTTAAGCATGGGGAGATTGATGGCTCTATATTTTACGCATTTTTAGAGCTCATTTGTTGCAAGTTCTCTTCATATATCATGTCCCATTGAACAAACACTCTAGGCTCCCAAATCATCTTCCACGATTTATCATCGATCACGGGGCCTTTCATCTTAGCTAGCTTGGCTACCCACAATTTCTTGAAGCATCCATGTTGTGCCAATTTATTTAGCTACTACGCTCCGGCCGCGATGCCAAAGTACACCAAGCAAAAAATCCAAATTTTTGGTAAGCTTCCCGTGCACTTAGCAAACAAAACTGCAACTCTTGCACAATGACACATGCTTTACTATTGCCTTTCTTCAGCCAACGTCATGCTACCATATTTTAAGTATGCATGTGATTAGGGTCTCTTCACTAATTGATTTTCTGTTGCCTCTCTCTGTGCGTCACGCCTCGTGCCACAGCTCTCACGTCGCGCGCTCAACACGCTATGCCGTGCCCACGTGTAGCCCACACGCTTGGCATTAGCACACGCTACCTGGGCGTCCGGCAGTCCACCTGCGGTCCAGTTCGGTCTGGCCCCGTGCTCCCATGGAGTACTTCTAAAGGGAGCCTCCGTAAGTACTTCTAAAGGGAGCCTCCGTGCCGTGACCAGCGATGGCGGCGGCTGTGGCTGTTGTGACCTTCTTGGAGGCATCGCTGATTTGCTGCCGCACCCCTTCTGCGTAGATCCGGCCATCTCGGCCTCTCCAGGGGAAACCCTTGATCTTATGATTGGACGATGGCGGCGCCTTGGCGTCGTTTTCCCTCTTGGGGGCTTCATCTGGGAGCTCGGCATCGGCAAGCAGGACCGGTGGTTGGTGGCGATTGTGGCGTCCAGGCTTCTGTGGCAATGATGATGGTGGGAGCGATGTCGGCGACGTGGCAATGGTTGAGGTAGTTGGCTCTTTTCCGGCGTGTCCGCGGGATTGCCTCGGTTTGTTTTGCTGCTGTGAAGTCGAAGCTGCAACGGCGGGGCCCTGTAGTATATGATGATTGGCCGCAGGCGGACCATTCGGCGATCTTCCGTGGCGCCAGCCGTGCCTGGTTTTGTCCTTCGTAGCTCTTCGTCAGAGTCGAAGCTGCGCTGTCTGGTCGCAGGTGGCTGAATTTGGTGCGGATCTTTTCTCCGCTTCACCCGGCCTCTTCAATGTCAGTTGAGTCCATGATCACCTACAGCGAAGTCGGAGTCGCTTGCTCAGGGTTTAGGGATGGCGATGACGCCTCTAGGGGAGGAGTGATGGCGATGAGGCCCGCGTGCTATCTCGACGAGACCCTCTTTGGAGTGGTGTGTGTGGGTGACGGTGTCCTGGACTAGGTGGTCCCAGCCTAGTCAACCTAGTCCATGGGCCGGACTCAAGGCCCGTCATAGAGCAAGGACTCCAGAAGCTTCCAACTTGAAGAATCAGCATATCGGGCTTCACCGAAGACTTGGCGTGTACCCCAAGAATATGAGATTCAGCATGTAATCCCTAGATGGTAACTGACCATATGTAACCCTAGAAACCACTGGTGCCTATATAAACCAGCGGGCTTAGTCCGTAGAGGCAAATTTTCAATCGCCGTACCTCTAGGTTAGACCACAACTTACGATCTCGAGGTAGATCAACTCTGTACCTTGATACATCCACAATATAAACAAGAGCAGGATGTAGGGTTTTACCTCCTTAGAGAGGGCCCGAACCTGGGTAAATCTTCGTGTCCCTTGTCTCCTGTTAACCATCGATCTAATCTCACAGCTTGGGCCCCCTACCCGAGATCTGCCGGTTTTGACACCGACATTGGTGCTTTCATTGAGAGCTCGCTGTGTGATCACTTCCGATTGATGGCTCATTTGCAGTTTGATAGTAGCATTGGCTGTGGCAACATCTTCGTCCCCGGCCAGCTTTTCACCTTTGGCAACATCGTGCTGCACGCTGATCCGACCGGCCGCCTAGGCCGCGTCGAGAACTTCCCCCCAGGTCGAACCATCAAGTTCGGGAGCCTGGAGTACATCGCGAACACCCAAGGTGGCATGGTCCTTTCAGGATGGACCTCGGATCAGCCTCAGAATCCCTCCGACGTCACGACCCCAGAATTGGCTCCCGATCTGATTCTTGGGTCCGACCTTTCAGCAGAGTCGATCCCGAAGATAGATCCAGCGGTCGCCACACCCGGCCCAACCGCTGCATCCTTGGACCCTAGCCTCGTGCCAAGCTCATCGATGGGCCTGGCAGTAACATCCTCGTCGCCGATGATCGACGATATCTCCTCTCCCACCGACCAGGGGTCAACCCTGAACGAGCGGGATGACAACGCTGCGTCAGGCAACTCGAACAATCGGTTCGACCTACAGCTAGGTCCTGAACACGGAGGAGCTTTCGCAAATAAATGAAGTGCTGGACCGGATCCAAAACCTGGCGATCTCATCTGTTGTCTACAATCAGATCGGATGTAAAGCTGACGATCGAGAAATTTTTGTCCCACCCACCACCCACTTAGTCACCACGGTCGAAGACTTGACCGATGCGCTTGACTACGGCTCCGATGAAGCCATTGACATGGATGAAGATGTCTGTGGCGATACCGGAGCAAATCCATCCGTGAAACCCCGTACAGGGGATTGGGTGGCAACGTCTACCTATGACGTCTACATGGTCGACACCCCCAAGGACAGCCCTCAGGATAAACCTAAGGAGAACACTAAGCGTCATCGCCCGAAGAGGCGATCAAAGGGAGGCAACGAAAGCAGAAGTATGACCAACACTACGAGCGACGCCGATAACGGCGCTGCTCCCGACACCGCTGAGAACCTGGGCGAGGACAATCAAGCCTCACCCGCCGAGTAGAAGGAGCCCGTAGAGGCACCTGCGGAAGATGATCCCAAGGATATGGGCACTTTCAACGACAGGTCGGATGGGGATTACCTGCCGGAATCCGAGGACAATCTTAGCCTCGGACCCGAGGACTTCGTGGTACCCATAAGCCCATCCGAGCAGGCACGGTTCCAACGGCGGTTAATCGCAACTGCGTAAAGCATGAAGAGGAAGTAGCAAGAGCTATACACTCATGAAAACGTGCTCAATGATAAATGGGTAAAGGTCCTCGCAGCCGAAGCAGAGCTCGAGACCCGACGTACGGCCACCAAATCATTCCCGAAACGGCGGCTATTACCCGATTTCGATGGCGAGGCAGCGGACGATAGGCTGTTCACGCACGGCCACGCAGGCCAGGCTGACCGCCCCCCCTAGTGGGCGAGACCGTCCAGTAGGGGCAAACACAGAACCCCCTGCAAAAACCCGCCCTCACGGCAAGAGTGCGGTCGGATTCAATGAGCCTTATGATTTGCGCGACAAGATACAGGGTAATAAAGCCCCTCCCTGATCCATATATGGCTCATGGGATCGCGCGCCCGCTGGCTTAGAAGGCTATAATGCCTGGTTAGACAGGCATGATAGAGCTCGGGAGCAGACACGGGCTAGGACAACAACCAACACGAGGCCAGATGTGGCTCATTTCCGAGGACCCGCACATCCGGTCTGTTTTACAGACGAGGTCATGGAACATCAGTTCCCAGAAGGGTTTAAACCCATTAACATCGATCAATACAACGAAATGACTGACCCGGTTGTCTGGATCGAAGATTTTCTTCTCCACATTCACATGGCCCAAAGTGATGATCTCCATGCCATAAAATACCTGCCGCTCAAACTTAAAGGACCAGCAAGGCACTGGCTCCACAACCTCCCCAGCAATTCCATCAGGAGCTGGGAGGAGCTTGAGGAGGCCTTTAGGGCAAACTTCCAGGGCACCTACGTTCGGCCTCCGGATGTCGACGATCTCAGTCACATCGTCCAACAGGAGGGCGAATCAGCTCAGAAATTCTGGAATCGTTTCTTAACTAAAAAGAACCAGATCGTCGATTGCCCCGACGCCGAGGCTATTGCCGCTTTCAAGCATAGTGCTACTTGTAGACTGCGTTGGTATTTCCCCGAAGAGGAGAGGATGATGCAGTATAGTAGAGATAAGTATTTCCCTCAGTTAAGAACCAAGGTTATCAATCCAGTAGGAGAACCAACACTGGTGCAGAGACGTCCTATACAAACGGTTTTTACCCCCTTTCACTGACAGAGTTTTAAACCGCCGCCTTGCCTATGTGTGCGATAGGGGGGTCCAACCCACACGACCCAGAAACCGTCGGCGATGGAGGCTCCGGTCACACACGCGGGGCAAAAAGAGCTCGTGTGCGATCGGGCGAGCCATTGCAGACAATTATACAGGCCCAATCGTTTCCGTTCATATGTACATCCCACACGGTGAATCCCAGACAAACGTTTCCGTGCGTATGTACATCACACACAATTTTTATGTGGAAACATTTGTGTAAGGTGGCCTAATGCAAACATTTGTTGGGCGGAAGTCATGTGTGATTGTTCATTGATCCAACACGCCTACCTTCTAGAAACTGTGTGGGTTGTTTGAGTTCATCGCCCACGGTGTTGTCTGAGAAACCGTCTGCAATAGAAAAACCCAATAAGCAGGCTAATTGGCCAATTACTGATAATCCATTTAGTAATCAAATTGAAATTTCATATCAAACACACCATATATTTCATATCCGTATTACGGCAACCAGGATTTCATAATTGAATTACATCAGATAGCTTCAGCACTCAGTTACACCATATAGGCATGTAGCTACCTACGGCATTACACAACAGCGCAAAGTTTCACATGCAACATCTAAAACCTTTTGAAAGTAGCATCATACATGGTAAATAGACAGATGAATCTCATCGGGAAAACTGCTGAAGCAGAAGGCGAATATTGAGCCTTCAGTGATGTTGAATGTCCTTGCAACTTTAGGCCAGTGGTTGTGGATAATTGCCCGCCCAACCTTCGTCCTCTTGAGGAATACTACAATATTGTACCGTGGGTGTTGAATGAATACCTTCCTCGCCTCTTGACCATGCAGGTGGTCTGAGAGGTAATCATCGGTGAAGTGCTTTGCAAAGGACTGGAAACAAAGATATGCATAAATATATGTTCTAAATTTTGAAATGGCGCAAAGGAAAAAAACAAGGTAAAATAGTTAGTACCATCCTATAGTTGACTGATGTCTTGTTCATTGTGCAAACAAAGATCTTGCTGTTATTCGTTGCTAGTTTCTTTATCCTAACAATCTTTCTGAGTTTCTTGACTTGACTGATATTCATGGACATCTCATTTCCCCATATGCAAAATGGGTCGAACAGTGGGTCTAAACCTCTGACAGCAGAACCTACATGTGCAAGACCAAATTGTTAAAAACCTAAATATTAGAATGGTTCCTGCAATTTCACAATAATATGCTATTAGACAAAGGACCATGCATGTGCGAACCTCGATGGTAAACCTCAGTGCCTCCCATTGTTTGCCTGCAACATATATAAGGCAGTTATTGATCAGGTTAAGTGAGAGTTGGCATACTATCATTAGAATATGTTAATGAAAAATAAACAAATTGCAGATCCAGCAGATTAATTCGAGCCACATGGAAAAGCTAGTTAACCAAACCAAGCATGCTTAAGAACTAGGAAATATGGCAAATGTATATGTTTCTCGTGTACTACGTATTTTGTATATCCAAATTCGATGTATTTCTCACATGCATAACAATAAAAAATTGTACCCACAACAAATGAACATCACATTGCAGAATTGAACCAAACAATTAATTGGACAACACAACAAATGAACCAAATAGTTAACTGAGCACCGTATTGCAGAATAGAACGTATACTAGAAGTCAGACAGTTAACCAAACCAAGCATGCTTAAGAACTACTGGGAAATATAGCAATTGTTGAACAAAACTGTTAAATGAACATCACATTTCAGTAGATCAGATTGCATATTAACATTACAGAGGACAATTCACTAGAAAGCACCGGCGGTGGCCTGGATAAAACACCACGAACTGTCGTTTAAAGCAGCCAACCGCCTGGCGGCGTCTGCGCGCGAGGCGTCGACGGTGGCCTCGACAGCGAGGTGCTCCTCCAAGATCTGGCGGTCGACATGCATGGCAGCCATCACGACCTCATCCGCGCGTGCGGCCATGATTTGCTTCTCCGCTGCCAGATGCTCCTTGAGCTCCTGGCTATACTGCGTGCAAAATGGCTATGGGCGGCGCTTATTTGGAGGATGGGGCAATGATTTGGGTGGAAGGTGTCGCGCCGGCGGTCGAGGCATGTGGGATGGAGAAGGAGGAGGAGGTTGGGGGTGGGGTGTGGGGTGTGGATTACCTGACTATATCGATGAGGCCGCGCAGCAGGAAGGAGCGTCGCCGGCGAGCAGGCGGCGTTGCAAGCAAGCAGTGAAGGTTTGAACTTGGAAAGAAAGGAGGAAACAGTGGAAATGTGGCTTTTGGGTGGGGGGGGGAGGTGGCGATCTAGATATTTCCACGGTTACCAAAGTTTTGCTCGGTGCAGCGAAAAACTGGCGCCCAAGTGTGGTTGCCGTGCTGGCGGTGGACTGTAGACGACGAAACTTCCGGCGTAAGCCATACATGAGGGTGCCCCTAGATATTTTATACTCCATCGCACACGATTCTTTCTAATAAACTGTTTGTGGTATACTTGATTTTTTCATTATGATTTGAAAAACAAAATGGGGTTACGGCGGGAAAGGACGATGTTTGAATTTCTATACCATTTATCTACAGTGAACATGCAACTATAGGAGTTTCGTGTTACAATTTGAAATTATTCAGGGTTCGTTTGGCCTTTTTTATACATTAATTGAGTTTCTAGGCATTTAATGTGCATAATTCTAATTTGAACTACAGGCACATGCTCCAGTGCACCAAAATGGGTTGAAAAATCATATATGTGTCCTTGGGTGAATGTTTAGGTCCCATGCAACGAGAATGAATTTCAAACATCTGGGCATCGTGGCTCGTCCGGAAACATTGAGATACTTGGTTTTAAAATTCCTATAAATCCAAAACTCGCCAGAAAATCGTGAAACTTGGCATGGTGTCATGACATGGCACCAACATGCTGTGGTAAAAAAATTGGCCGATTTGGGACAACTTTTGGTATAAGCTTCTTACAAACCATAGCTTCTCTCGAGAAGCCTCATGGTTCCGAGAGGGAACGTATCACCCCTGTGTGCAAAACGGCATACGCTGCCTCTTCCCGTGTTGATTTATTTTACAGAGGCAACATGCAACTATAGGAGTTTCGTGTTACAATTTGGAATTATTCAGGGTTCGTTTGGCCTTTTTTATACATTAATTGAGTTTCTAGGCATTTAATGTGCATAATTCAAATTTGAACTACAGGCACGTGCTCCAGTGCACCAAAATGGGTTGAAAAATCACATATGTGTCCTCGGGTGAATGTTTAGGTCCCATGCAAGGAATGGGAATGAATTTCAAACATCTGGGCATCGTGGCTCATCCGGAAACATTGAGAAACTTGGTTTTAAAATTCCTGTAAATCCAAAACTCGCCTGAAAATCATGAAACTTGGCATGGTGTCATGACATGGCACCAACATGCTATGGTAATTTTTTTCTCCGATTTGGGGACATGTTTTGGTATAAGTTTCTTACAAACCGTAGCTTCTCTCAAGAAGCCTCATTGTTCCGAGAGGGAACGTGTCACCTCTGTGTACGAAACGACATACGCTGACTCTTCCCACCTTGATTTATTTTACAGGGGCAACATGCAACTATAGGAGTGCCGTGCTAAAATATGAAATTATTCAGTGTTCGTTTTGCCTTCCGTTTACAGTATTTGAGTTTTCTAGGCATTTTGGAACAAATAGTTGCCACGTTATTATCGCAAACGGTTGTATTCTTCCAACCGTGGGCGTTCCACTAACCATTTACTACCGCGGACAGCTGTTTGATTAGACGGGACGCGTGCGAGCTGTCCGCCGTGCAGGCTCGACGGGACGCGTGCGAGCAGTTCGCCACGCAGGCTCACTGGGAAGCGAGCCCTTTGACCTACCAGCGAGCAAAATTTATTGATGGCCTTGGTTTCGGTCGCCTCGGGAAGGTACGTAGAACAGTTTCCAGTGCTCCTCCTACTCCTCTGTTCTTATCTATAAGCACCGCCGCCGAGGATCGCCGCCTGCTGCGATGGAGGACGAGCCGGCCAACAAGCGGGGGCGGGTTGAGCCAGAACCGCAAGAGCCTCCCACGAGCGTGGACTTCATTTGCAGCCTCCCCGATGAGTTGTTGGTAACCATCATATCCCTCCTCCCCATCAAATCTGGCGTTTGGACCACTGTCCTCTCCCGGCGGTGGCGCCCCCTCTGGCTCTCCACCCCCCTGGACCTCATCGAGGACGACGAGCTCTGCAGAGGGAAGCGCAAACGCTTGGACGCATTGTCCCACATCCTCGCCACGCACCCTGGGCTGGTCAGACGCCTTGTCATCGGCAAGTTCCTTTCCAACTCCAAGGCCAAAAGCAAGTTTCACGAGTGGTTCCTATCCCCCGCCTTAGATCGGCTCGATGAACTCATTTTTCATGCTGGACATCCGCGTTCGCTGCCGCCGTCTGCTCTCCGCCTCGCGCCCACTGATGTCTACTACACAACTTATTCTTGTAGACTCGTGTTGGGCCTCCAAGCGCAGAGTTTTGTAGGATAGTAGCAATTTTCCCTCAAGTGGATGACCTAAGGTTTATCAATCCGTGGGAGGCGTAGGTTGAAGATGGTATCTCTCAAACAACCCTGCAACCAAATACAAGAAATCTCTTGTGTCCCCAACACACCCAATACAATGGTAAATTGTATATGTGCCCTAGTTCGGCGAAGAGATGGTGATAAAAGTGCAGTATGGATAGTAGATATAGGTTTTTGTAATCTGAAAATATA
This sequence comes from Elymus sibiricus, assembly GCA_039707655.1. Classification (NCBI taxonomy): domain Eukaryota; kingdom Viridiplantae; phylum Streptophyta; class Magnoliopsida; order Poales; family Poaceae; genus Elymus; species Elymus sibiricus. The sequence continues at coordinate 409,026,320 of CM077666.1, read as the reverse complement.
AAAACAGCAAGGTAGCAAGTGATAAAACGGAGCACAAACGGTATTGCAATGCTTAAAAACAAGGCCTAGGGTTCATACTTTCACTAGTGCAATCTCTCAACAATGCTAACATAATTGGATCATATAACCATCCCTCAACGTGCGATAAAGAATCACTCCACAGTTCCTATTAGCGGAGAACATAAGATAGAAATTGTTTGTAGGGTATGAGACCACCTCAAAGTTATCCTTTTCGATCGATCTATTGAGCTATTCCTATAAGTGTCACAAACAGCCCTAGAGTTCATACTAAAATAACACCATATGATACACATCAACCAACTCTAATGTCACCTAGATACTCCAATGTCACCACAAGTATCCGTGAGTTGATTATTCGATATGCATCAAACAACTTCATATCATAATATTCAATCCACACAAAGAACTTCAAAGAGTACCCCAAAGTTTCTATCAGAGAAAAGATAATGAAAATGTGCATCAACCCCTATGCATAGATTACCCCAATATCACCTCGGGAATCCACGAGTTGAGTGCCAAAACATACATCAAGTGAATCAATATAATACCCCATTGTCACCACGGGTATTCATATGCAAGACATACATCAAGTGTTCTCAAATCTGAAATATTCAATCCGACAATAACAAAACCTCAAAGGGAAAAGATTCGATTCATCACAACAAGGGTAGAGAGGGAAGAAAGACCATATAATCCAACTATATTAACAAAGCTCGCGATACATCAAGATCGTGCCAAATCAAGAACACGAGAGAGAGAGATAAAACACATAGCTACTGGTACAAACCCTCAACCCCGAGGGTGAACTACTCCCTCCTCATCATGGAGACCGCCGGGATGATGAAGATGGCCTCTGGTGATGATTCCCCCCTCCGACAGGGTGCCGGAAAAGGGCTGTAGATTAGATCGTGGAGGTACAGAGGCTTGCGGCGGCGTAAAAACTCATCTAGGTTAACTTTCGGGGGTTTCTAAATATATATGATTTTTTTGGCGTTGGAATCACGTGAAGAGGTGCCACAGGGGGCCCACGAGGCACTAGGGCGCGCCTGGGGGGTGGCCTGAGAGGTAATCATATTTTTAGTCTTCCATTATTGCTGACACTCAATGCATATTTTTAGAACAAACCGTTTCAGTCAAACACATAGGAAGATAGGGGCTTAATGTTTTACCTCCCAACTTATTTATCTCATGGATAATGTCAACAATAATAACTCATGATCACCTATATTCAACTGGATATATGTGCCTGGATCTTTCCCAACCACATAATGCTTGCCAACTAAAGAATAAATAGAGCGGAATAGGGATGAACATTAATGACTCTTGCAGAAAAGTAAATACAGAAAAGTAAATGCATTAAAGTAAAAGATGGGCCCTTAGCAGAGGGAAACAGAGGTTATCATGCGCTTTTTGTTGTTGGATGCACAAGCCCTTAATGCAAAGGAACTTCACGTTATATTGCCCCTTGTGATAGCAACCTTTATTATGCAGTCCATCGCTTTTATTTCTTCACCATCAAAAGTTCGTACAACGCTTATTTTCCCTTGCAATAAAAGATCATACATATTTTAGGAGCAATTTTTACTACTTTTTGCACTGATGACAACTTATTTGAAGGATCTTATTCAATCCATAGGTAGATATGGTGGACACTCATGGCAAGAAACTGGGTTTAAGGGTTTTTGGATGCACAAGTAGTATCTCTACTTAGTACGGATTTTTGGCTAGCAACAGATCCTAAGCAAGCACCACATGTTAGAGGATAAATGACAATATAACTTCTATGTGAATATAAACAAGCAAAACTCATTACGTTGTCTTCCTTGTCCAACGTCAACTACTTGATCAAGCTTGAAAATAATTAATGGGGGCTCACAATCATAGAAGATGTCCAAGATAGTATATTTATATGTGAAATTCTCTTCCTTCAAAATTCTTTCATGAATTGTTCAAGTGACCAATGCTATGTTTGTTAACTTTCAATAAATTTTACCACTTATACTTCTTGTATGTGAAGTCACTACTCCCCATGAGACAAGCATATGAAGCATATAAATTTCAACTTTATGATATTCAATTCATTTCAACAATTTACTCATAGGATATAAGTGAAGCACGGGAGTAAACGAGAAACTACTCCAAAAAGATATAAGTGAAGATCAAATGAGTAGTCAAACAATTAAGTAGCTATGTGAGGACTCTCTCTCATTTAAAAATTTCAGATCTTAAGTATTTTATTCAAACATCAAAGAAAACAAAATAAAATTACATTCCAAGAATAGCACATATCATGTGAAGAAGCAAAAACTTAGGCTCAACCAAGACTAACCGATAATTGTTGATGAAGAAAGGTGGGATGCCTACCGGGGCATCCCCAAGCTTAGATGCTTGAGACTTCTTAAAATATTATATTGGGATGCCTTGGGCATCCCCAAGCTTGAGCTTTTGTGTCTCCTTAATTCCTCTCATATCACGGTTTCCCTAAATCTTAAATACTTCATCCACATAAAACTCAACAAGAACTCGTGAGATAAGTTAGTATACATCAACTCAAAACCTTAACATTCTTTACTGTCACAAATCATTAAAATTATAATTAAACATTTCATACTAAATGACTCTTCATATTTAATACTCCTATCCACAAATAGAAACATTAAACAAACAACATATGCAAACAATGCAACTATAACCGAAATCTGCCAAAACAGAATAGTCTGTAAAGGGGGAATAAGAATCCATACTTCCCTAACTCCAAAACTTCTGAAAAATTACCACGTGACAGAGAACTCATGCATGCTTACTGTGTAAAAATTTCAGATTTTTATCATGTTCTTACTATTCAGGAATATTCTGGACATAACAGAAAACTTTCTGTTTTCAAACAGCAACACATGAACTTGCAAACTGAGCATGGTAAAGGCTATAATTGGCATTTTATTGAAATAAAAGATACAAAACATGATTCTAAATAACAGCAAGCAAATCTAAACAAAAGAAAATGACGCTCCAAGCAAAACTCATATTATGTGACGAATAAAAATATAGCTCCAAGTAAGGTTACCGATAATGTCGAAGACGAAAGAGGGGATGCCTTCCGGGGCATCCCAAGCTTAGTTGCTTGATTCTTCCTTGAATATTACCTTGGGGTGCCTTGGGAATCCCCAATCTTAGGGTCTTTCCACTCCTTATTCTCCTCATATCGATATCTCACCCAAAACTTGAAAACTTCAATCACACAAAACTTAACGGAACTTGTGAGATAGGTTAGTATGATAAATAATAAATCATCCACTTAGGTACTGTCAAGACAAGATTCATAATTTTTCTCACATAATGCCTACTGTAGTCTATCATTTCCACAATTTATATTGCTCAATATAAGCTATGGAAACACTAAAACAAGCAAACTATGCATCGAAAACAGAATCTATCAAAAACAGAACAACATGTAGTGAGCGATTTAAAAATCATACTTGTGTACCTCTAAAAATTCTGAAAAATTAGGAGAACGTAAAAATTTTGTAACACAATACTGTGTAAAAATTTCAGAATTTTTTCACCCTCCAGTACAGAATAGAAATTCCAGGACTAGACGCAAAAGTTTCTGTTTTTGCACAGAATCAAATCAACAAGCATCCACACTATCCCAAAGGCTTTACTTGGCACATTATTGAAAGAAAACATATGAAACATGATTAACACAGTAGCTTAATCATGTGAACATGCAAAAACAGAAGGTATAAGTATTGGGTTGTCTCCCAACAAGCGCTTTTCTTTAATGCCTTCTAGCTAGGCATGATGATTTCAAAGATGCTCACATAAAAGTAAAGAATTGAAACACAAAGAGAGCATCATGAAGCATATCACTAGCACATTTAAGCCTAACCCACTTCCTATGCATAGGGATTTTGTGAGAAAATAGTTCATGGGAGCAAGAATCAACTAGCATAGGAAGGCAAAACAAGTATGACTTCAAAATTTTCAACACATAGAGAGGAAACTTGATATATTGCAACACCTACAAGCATATGATCCTCTCTCATAATAATTTTCAGTAGAATCATGAAGAAATTCAACAATATATCCATCACACAAAGCATTCTCGTCATGATACATAAGCATAGAAATTTTATTACTCTCCACATAAGCAAATTTATTCTCATTCATAATAGTGGGAGCAAACTCAACAAAATAACTATCATGAGATACTTGATTGGCATAATCCAATTGAAAATTAAAATCACGATGACAAATTTCATAGTTATCATTATTCTTTATAGCATACATGTCATCACAATAATCATCATAGATAGCAACTTTGTTGTCATAATCAATTGGAACCTCTTCCAAAATAGTGGATTCATCACTAAATAAAGTCATGGCCTCACCAAATCCACTTTTATCATTATAATCATCATAAATAGGAGGCATGCAATCATCATAATAAATATTCTCATCAAAACTTGGGGGACAAAAAATATCATCTTCATAAAACATAGCATCCCCAAGCTTATGCCTTTGCATATCATTAGCATCATGGATATTCAAAGAATTCATACTAATTTCATTGCAATCATGCTCATCATTCAAAGATTTTATGCCAAACATTTTATTGAATTCTTCTTCTATCAATTGATCACAATTTTTCGATCCATCATTTTCACAAAAGACATGATTAAGACGAAGAATATGAGGCAACCTCAATTCCATTTTTTTAGTTTTCTTTTATAAACCAAACTAGTGATAAAACAAGAAACTAAAAGATTCGATTGCAAGATCTAAAGATATACCTTCAAGCACTCACCTCCCCGGCAACGGCGCCAGAAAAGAGCTTGATGTCTACTACACAACTTATTCTTGTAGACTCGTATTGGGCCTCCAAGCGCAGAGTTTTGTAGGACAGTAGCAATTTTCCCTCAAGTGGATGACCTAAGGTTTATCAATCCGTGGGAGGCGTAGGTTGAAGATGGTATCTCTCAAACAACCCTGCAACCAAATACAAGAAATCTCTTGTGTCCCCAACACACCCAATACAATGGTAAATTGTATAGGTGCACTAGTTCGGCGAAGAGATGGTGATAAAAGTGCAGTATGGATAGTAGATATAGGTTTTTGTAATCTGAAAATATAAAAACAGCAAGGTAGCAAGTGATAAAACGGAGCACAAACGGTATTGCAATGCTTAAAAACAAGGCCTAGGGTTCGTACTTTCACTAGTGCAATCTCTCAACAATGCTAACATAATTGGATAATATAACCATCCCTCAACGTGCGATAAAGAATCACTCCCAAGTTCCTATTAGCGGAGAACATAAGATAGAAATTGTTTGTAGGGTACGAGACCACCTCAAAGTTATCCTTTCCGATCGATCTATTGAGCTATTCCTATAAGTGTCACAAACAACCCTAATGTTCGTACTAAAATAACACCATATGATACACATCAACCGACTCTAATGTCACCTAGATACTCCAATATCACCACAAGTATCCATGAGTTGATTATTCGATATGCATCAAACAACTTCAGATCATAATATTCAATCCACACAAAGAACTTCAAAGAGTACCCCAAAGTTTCTATCAGAGAAAAGATAATGAAAACATGCATCAACCCCTATGCATAGATTACCCCAATGTCACCTCGGGAATCCGCGAGTTGAGTGCCAAAACATACATCAAGTGAATCAATATAATACCCCATTGTCACCACGGGTATTCATATGCAAGACATACATCAAGTGTTCTCAAATCTGAAATATTCAATCCGACAATAACGAAACCTCAAAGGGAAAAGATTCGATTCATCACAATAAGGGTAGAGAGGGAGGAAACACCATATGATCCAACTATATTAACAAAGCTCGCGATACATCAAGATCGTGCCAAATCAAGAACACGAGAGAGAGATAAAACACATAGCTACTGGTACAAACCCTCAACCCCGAGGGTGAACTACTCCCTCCTCGCCATGGAGACCGTCGGGATGATGAAGATGGCCTCTGGTGATGATTCCCCCCTCCGGCAGGGTGCCGAAAAAGGTATGTAGATTAGATCGTGGAGGTACAGAGGCTTGCAGCGGCGTACAAACTCATCGAGTTTAACTTTCAGGGGTTTCTGAATATATATGATTTTTTTGGCATGGGAATCACGCGAAGAGGTGCCACGGGGGGCCCATGAGGCACCAGGGCGCGCCTGGGGGGTGGCGCGCCCTGGTGCCTCGTGGGGCCCCTGTGGGTCTTCTGACCACCTCCCGAAGCTTCTAGTGTCTCTTATGTTTTAGAAAAAATCGTCAAAAAGTTTCGCTGCATTTGGACTTCATTTGATATAGATTTTCTGGAAAACCAAAAACAAGCAGAAAACAACAACTGGCACTGGGCACTAGGTCAATATGTTAGTCCATGAAAATCATATAAAAGCCATATAAAAGTGCACCAAATCATACAAAACTATAATAAACATGGCTTGAATACTTCATAAATTATAGATACATTGGAGACGTATCACCCACGCTGCGTCACGCTACGTTCAGGCAATGCCTTTTCCCCCAGATTGATGCCGCGCCCGCTCTTCATCTCCCTAAACTGAAGCACCTCGAGCTCATGGGCGTCCGCATCTCGAGGGAGGATTTGGAGCGCCTGCTCGGCGGCTATACAGCGCTCGAGTACCTTCGTCTTCAGGTGAAGGATGGGTTCAGTAGCCTCCGCATCGCCTCGACGAATGTCCGTACGATGTATGTGCATTGCTGGTGCCGCAACAGGCTGTCAGTTCAGGTGTTTCACGAAATAGTCATTGAGAATGCGCCTTTCCTTGTGAGATTGATTTTCTTTGATAAAGAAGGTCCAACAAGAATCACGGTCAATGACGCACCGAAATTGACAGTGTTGAGCTATTCGTGTGCTGAATTCTCCGGACTTGTTACTGGATCATTACCCGCTTAGGTACAACAGTCTTATTCTTCTCATTCTTCTTATTGGACATCACATTTTATCTAAGTTTTGTTGATCATTGTTCGGCTGTCATCCTGTCAGGACCCCGATCCTAAGTCACACCGGTCTAGCATGTAACACATCATATCACTTTGCGGCCTCACGCACGATAACCCACGGCTGCCGCCTTTACCTGGGCTGGGACCGTTTGCGCCTTTTGGCTCACGTATATGATTGTGTCGCTAGCATCCATGTGACAGAGAACCAGAGCCAACATGACTAGTCGTAAACCAAGGTGGCACAAACTTACAGGGACAGGCATACATGACCCAACAATGCACGTGTCGGTCAGCAGCGAGTGTAACCGAGTCATAGCAAGCTCCAAGGACTCCAGTAAAACACCGCGTGACATTTCCCCGTAGGGACAGACACATGAGCAAAGAAGGACACATGCCGGTCAATCCATGTGTTCCGGATGGAAGCACTAGGAGGCATTTCCCCATATGGAAGGCTACCAAGAATAAACAACTAGGTGTCGGATCCCACACATACCAAAGCATTTCAATAACATACACACAATATGCTGGATATGTGTAGATACAACATGGCATCACAACATAACTCTATGACTCAAAGTATTTCTTTAAGAGGCTCCGAGGAGCCATACATAGCATGATATTACAACCATGGGTCTCATGACCCAACATACAAAGTCATACAAGCAACAGAAGCATAAACCTGTCTGAGTACAGACAGCTGGAAAAAAGAAGGCTGGAAAGCCTGACTATCTACAAGACACTCCAAAGGAGCCAGACCTCTGTCTGGGATTCCCAAGCTAATCGGTCAACGTCGAACTCATCGCAGGAATCTAAAGTGAGACTGAAGTCTCCTCTGCAAAAACATAGATTAAGCAAACGTGAGTACAAATGTACTCAGCAAGACTTACATCAGAACTAACCACATATGCATCAGTATCAACAAGGGGGTTGTAGAGTTTAACTGCAGCAAGCCAGCTTTGACTCAGTGGCTATCATGTACTACGACTACCAGTAACTTCTTTGAGGTGAGAAAGCGCACACGAGTCCACATATTCACCATATCAATACACCACTATGGATCCGCTCCCGTCTCCCTACGAGAAGGCCATCCATAGCACTCACACTTATCTTGCGCATTTTAGAGTATCCATTTCAACTTGTCTATGAACAATGTAAGCTTCCAAGTAGTCCATATCTGCGAACGCGGCTATTCGAATAGATCATTAACCATGACTCAAAGGAACCAACGTCCTCATCCCATCAACAACGTTCCCTCTTGGAACACGTATCTGCGTCCAGCCCGGACACTGTGCCATGCCGTGTGCCACCTGGGCACACGCGCCATGCGCCACCTGCCCGCACACCTGACCCGGACATGTCCGTGTAACCGCAAGGTAGGTTCTGATAGCCACGAAACCCAGTTCCTATGAGCCGTATCACAAGACAATCCACCATGTTCTCCAACACGGCCTCTCATCACTATCCTGACCAAAACAGGTCAAGACACTTAAGTCTCATCATTAGGACATGATCATTCCAATTCATCACCCAGATGGATTAGACCCAACATGACTCTAAGCATAGCAAGCATAGCATGGATGGGGTCACAACAAAGCTCAAGCAACTCCTAAGCATGCTAGGAAGGTTTAGCTTTTTACTGTAACAATGACAGGTCATGCAGGGGAATGGGTTCAACTACCGCAACAAGTAACAGTTGAATCGTTGTTGTCCTAATGCAATAAAAGAGAGCAGGGGTGAGAGAGTGGGTTTGTATCGAAATGACCAAGGGGGTTTGCTTGCTTGGCAGTTCTGAAGATAGTACGATTCTTCGTCGGTGTCAACGGTCACAACGTCGGAAACATTCTGCTACCGAGAGGGAACAAAATCGGCAAACAAAGAAAGAACACATTCAATGCAATGCACATACAAATGAATGATATGTCATATTAAGGTACTGAATTGACCTAGTGCAACATTTAGCCAGGTTAAATGAAGTGGAATTCAAACAAGGTTAAACTCCAACTCCAAATGCTATTTCATAAATTGCCCTAATCACCACTTGTCCTATTCAGTGAGGTTAACTTGTTCAAACATGCATGAGAATGGCATAAACACATTCTTTGGATTTTTCTGGTAATTTTTCATATAAAAATTATTTCAATCTGAGTTACGGTTGAATTACTATGATTTTTTGAAGTTTAAAGCATTTTCTGGAATTTCCTGAATTATTTAAATTAATCTAAATCCAGAAAATGAATTACTGCGTCAGCATGACGTCAGGTTGACGTTAGCAGGTCAATAGAGCCGGTCCAGGTCAAACCTGACCGTGGGACCCGCATGTCAGTGACTAATCTAACTAACAGGGTTAATTAGTGTTATTTTTGGTCCTAATTAAAACTGTCAGCGGGGCTGGGGCCCACCTGTCAGTGACCCAGGGGAGTCAAACCCCTGGTCAAACCTGCCGGTCAAATGGGGTCAACCCACCGGCGTTTAGCCGCCGGCGAGGTCCAAGACGGCGGATCGCGTTGGAAATCCACCACAGGGCACCGTTTGAGGCATGGTTTGCTCCTACGGGTTCCTGGGAGCGAGCTGCGTCGGCTGGTGGTGGTGGCCGGAGCTGCGGCGGTCGGGATCAATAGCGGCGAGCTCGACAGCGGTGGCCGGAGTTCGGGTGCTAGCGGGATCGGTGCTGCGGCGTGCAAACGAGCCGGCTATCGCGCTAGTGTTGCTCTACGGATCGTTGCGAGCGCAACGGACAAACTGAGGTGACCAAATGGTCACCGGAGTGTCGGTGACAAGCTCAGGCGATGGTGTGCTACGGCCGTCATGGGAACGGCGGCTACGACGAGCTATAGGCCATGGGGTTAGGGGGTTTCGACGTAGGAGCTCACAGCGGTTCGAACGAAGCAGACGGCGAGCTCGGGGAAGGGCTGGAGACGACGTGCGGTCGCCGGCAATCTCGGTGGCCGAAGGAAGAAGATGGCGATGCAGGCGACATTGCGGGACGGCCAAGCTCACATGGCTCGGTTGAGGCGATGTAGGCGACGACGGTGAAGCTCAGGGACACGACGAGAGGACGAGGGGACGGCGATGGCTACGAGCGCGACGGCGGTGCCAGGTCGAGGGCTTCGGCCATGGCAGGGAAAGGGCGAGGGAGAGAGCGAGGGGAAGAGTGAGGTGGTCGGACGGATCGGGACGGCAGCGGCGAGGCGATTCGCGTTGCGAACGTGGCCAGGGGAGGCCAGGCAGGCAGGTGGCGTGGCAGCACGGCCGTGCGCGAGCGTTGGCCACACGCCCGGCCGACTGGCGTCAGGAGGACGAAGCCCCTGGTGGGCTGGGCCGTCCAGCTGGCCGCGCCAGGTAAGTGGCCTAGTGGCCTTTCTCTCTCTCTATTTTCTATTTTGTTTCTGTTTTTCTATTTTTTGTTTTTCTGTTTTTGACTTAGCAAAAATACTAAACCATTTCATAAAATCCTGAAATAATTTGTGGGCACTTTTGAAATATTTTCCAACAGCCCTCAACTGTTTTCAGAATTATTTGGACATTTAAAATTATTTATAACATTTAAATGCCCAAACTCAAATACTTTATGATTTAATTCAAAAATCCAAAAATGTTCCAAAAATGTGTGCATCATTTTTAGCAGAGGTTTGCACCTTTTCCAAAAATGATGAACTTTTCTGAAGGGCATTTTGGATTCATTGAAAATATTTTATTTAGATCCTAGTTGAATTTCATTTGGTGCTAGGGTTTGAACATCCCCATTTCAATTTAAATGAAATTTAACATGATGCATTTTAAATTTGAAATGCGGAATTAACAAACCCTAGCACCCCTTAGAAAAACTAGGATCAACTGAAAATAATTTTGATGAACCCAAAATGGCCTTAACAAAAGTTCATCATTTTTGAATTGGTTGAAAACCTCTGCCAAAAATGGTGCACATTTTTCTAGGTCATCTTGAATTTTTGAATTAAATCATAAAGTACTTGAATTTGGGCATTTAAATGCTACAAATATTTTAAATGCTCAAATAATTCTGAAAACAGTTGAGGGCTGTTGGAGATAATTCTAAAAGTGCCCACGATTATTTTCAGGATTTTATAAAATGGTTTAATATTTTTACTAAATCAAAAATAGAAAAGAAAATTTGAAAACAGAAAGAAATAAAAACAGAGAGAGAGGGAATCTTACCTGGGCCTCACCTGGCCGGCCTAGCCCACCTGGCCTCCTGCGAGTCATCCCCTACCTCTGCCAGTAGGCAGAGGCAGGACAGCGCACGGCGCGCGCGCGGCTGCCACGCCTCCTGCTCGCCTGCCTGCCTCCCAAGCCACGTCGACGCCGCGGATGATCTCGCGGGAGCCGTCCCGATCGAGCCCTTCTCCTCACTCGCCCCCTGCCTCTCCCTCGCCTCTCCATCGCCAAGGCTGAAGCCACTGCGCGCCCGCCGATGTGAACCACCACAGCCCCGCGCTTCTCTCACCTCCCCTCCGTGTCAGAGAGCCTCGCCACCGTTGCCTACGCCTCTCCGTCGACTCACGCGACACCGGACACCCTGCATCGCCAGCTGCCTCGTCTTCTTCTCCGTTCGACCGCCGAGATCGCCTTCGCCGTTCCGCTCGCTCTGACGCCTCCCCGAGCTCGTCGCGACAGCCGTGAGCCTCTCCCCCGAACCCCCCTCTTCTTTTTCCTCGAACGTCACCGTAGCCGCCGTTCCAATGGCCCCCGAACCCGCCGCCGCCTGTGCTCGTCGCCGATGACGCTCCGGTGACCATTTGGTCCCGGGCGTGCGTCCACCGTGCTCGCCGCGCCGCGTAGGTGCCGTAGGAGCTAATCCCGCATCGCCAACGCCGCCGTAGCCACGTTCCCGCACACGCCCGAGCTCCAGCCACCACAGCCGAGCTCGTCGGCGTCAGCTCCGGCCACCACCGCAGTTCGACGCGTGTCGGCAAGGGCTCTCCAACGAGCCTAGCCACGCTTCGAATGGGGCCCGTAGCCGTTTCCCGAGTGTCGCCGTCGCGTCTGTCGTCGCTGGCGTCATGCCGCCGGCGAGTTTGACCGGTTTGACCAGGGGGGTTGACTCCCCCTTTGACCACTGACATGTGGGCCCAGTGCCCTAATTAACCTAGATTAAAACTAACATTAGTGCTAATTAACCCTAATTAGCCTCTGTGACACTAACAAACAGGACCCACACGTCAGGTTTGACCCGGCACGGTCTGTTGACCGCTGACATCACAGTGACGTAGTGCTGACGCAATAACTCATTTTCTGGAATTAGTTAATTTAAATAACCAGGAAATTCCAGAAAATTCGTTAAACTTCAAAAATTCATAATAAATCAACCGTAGCTCAGATGGAAAAGATTTATATATGAAAAATGATTAGAAAAATTCAATCTATCCAATGGTACTGTTTTCATGCATGTCAAAGCAAGTTAAGCCTTCTGATCAGGTCAAATCAATTAAATGACATTTGAAAAATCATATGAAGAGTTTGAATTTGAACCTTTGGTTCAAACCAACTCAAATCATCCTGTTATTGAAAGGATCGAGATGGACCTAGAGGGGGGGTGAATAGGTACAATTACAAATTTTTATTGTTACTTAGCAATTTTAGGCAATAGTGCGGAATATGAAAGTGAGCCTAACAATTGCTAAGGAGATTCTAGTGCTAAGCAAGGTGACAAAATACAACAAGTAATGGATACGCAAGCACAATATAATGCAAGTAAATACTAAGAGACAAATGACCACAAGTAGGGAGTTAGGGTTAGGGATAACCGCAACTCCGAGAGACGAGGATGTATGCCGATGTTCACTTCCTTGGAGGGAAGCTACGTCACCGTTTAGAGAGGTGGATGTTACCACGAAGGCACATCAACGCCACGAAGGCTCACCCTATTCTCTCTTTGAGATATCACCACGAAGGCGATTCTCAACCACTAGTGGTAGACCTTGAGGTGGTCTCCAAACCTTCACAAACTTTCCAAGGGTAATCACAATGGAACGAATCTTCTCCGAAGAACTCCTACCGCCTAGGAGTCTCCAACCTCCAAGAGTAACCAGAACGATGGGGAAAGCTCAAGACTTGCTCAAATCACTAATGCCTTTGGTCAAGAGAAGGGGAAGGAGTGGATCTATCACTTGATTGGACAACTTCTTGAGGATTCTCTCAAATCCCTTCGGGATCTAGGATTTGGTGTATGAGGTTGTGAGAGAGAGTGAAATGTGTTCTAGGGTTAGCTCAAAGTGAATGGTCAACCATATCCCGTGGTGGGGAAAGGCTATATATAGTGATAGTGCTCATATGACCGTTGATGTGTAAGTGACTACGTCGAGCCGGACATCCGGGCCAAGGGCCGGACATCCGGCCATTTGAAATGAACACACAAACGTAAATAGAGCAGAGCAAAACCAGAGAACCCGGACATCCGGTAGCCCACGAGGTTCCGGACTTCCAGCGGAGGGGCCGGACATCCGGCGAGTGAAACCACAGGCATGGTCAACCTACTGGATAGGAAGGGCCGGAAATCCGGGGGAGTCCCGAACGTCCGGACGCACAGGAAAGCCCGGACATCCGGCCGTGTGCCGGACATCCGACGAGTGAACGCCGAAAACCAGACAACCTACTGGATAGACTGAATCGGATTTCCGGGGAAGGCCCGGATATCCGGCAGGGGGCCCCGGACATCCGGCCTCGGGGCCTGACATCCGACCGATGGGGACAGAGAGACAGCCATCTCTGTGTTGTGTGAGCCGGATTTCCGGCAATGCCCCGGACATCCGGCAGCCCCAGCATACCACACATATGAGAGAGAAAGAGAGAGAGAGGGGAGGGGGGAAACTATGTGAAAGATATTTAAGCCACTTTTGACTAAATAAGATGGTCACTTTTCGGAGATGTGGCTAGATAGAAAACGACGGAATTTGCTATGACTTGAGCATGTCTTTCACTAACCCTATCGATCCCCTCTTAATAGTGCGGGATCCCTATACTCAAGAAAACAACATGAAAACTTGTCAGCCTCTTATATACTCTTTCTTGAGTCCTATCCATCGCATATCCTTGATCCACACACAAGGTCACACGGAGACTAATCACCTGAGATTCACTTGACAAACATAATTAGTCCCCTACATGTAAATTGTCATCAACATCAAAATATGATGTAAGGGCATGATTGCACTTTCAATCTCCCCCTTTTTGTTTGTTGATGAAAATCATACATGTAGTACAACGAAAATTGCAATGTAGTATTTAAGGATACATTTCATATGGTTACTTTGATTTAGCTCCCCCTTAATGTGTGCAGGTGTGGATTATCAATAATTCAATGCACATGTATAAAGTGTTTGCGCAAAGGAGAGTATTTGAACTATTTGAACCATACACAAGCCATAGACAACCCATTAACACAAACCCACAAGATAGAGAGACATGATAGTATATAAGATAACACATGAGATACATCATACCATAATCTCACAATTAGAGTCTCACAACCAAGTTTAAGCATAACACAAATAGATAGTTCAACGATAGCAAAGCAAACATAGAGCTCAACATCTAAGGTACGACTTCTCCCCCATTGACAGCAACAGGCAAAAAGGGCGAAGAGGAACAAAAGCGAAATCATTCCTGGCGGATGTCATCACCATCGAACACCCCATCAAAGAACTCGGCGTACTCGTCACGAGACGGGAACCCGAAGGAGGAGGTGGACGGTGCAGGGGGAATGGGATCATCCTCACTCACCGGACTGCCACGGTCGCGAAGCCGCTGCTTGAGCTGATTCTTGGAGGGGATGAGGCGCTTCTGAACATCATGGTTTTGCTTACAGCTTAAGGTGATAGCCTTCATGATGGTAGACTGAGCTTTGCCCATGAACGAGGCAAAGCGTCCACGAGGCTCAGGCCAAGAGGTAGAAGCTGTAGGTGCCCTCTTGGGCTTGTGCTGGGTAGAGGCAGAGACATGGGGAGTGGATGTCCCACCCATGTGAGTAGGAGGTCGCCACATGGAATGCTCGACCGTCTTGACAACCTCAAAGTCGGCGGTGTAATCAATTAGCGCCTGAATGTATGGAGCATGGGGAAATTGGCGCGACTGCAGGAAGCTGGACAGGCGGATCTCATGCCAAATATAATGTGCTGTGTCAATGGCTGAGTGTGCATGCGCACCATGAGATCAATGCAATAGCTGCGAGCCCAAGAGCGGTCTCCTTTCTTGGGATAAAGAGTGCGAAGCACACACTGAAAAAGCATGAAGAATGGAGACCGAAAGATGGATACCTCGTTGGGTGGATATTCGCGCTGCTCCTTGGTGAGCTGACTGGTAGGTTTGACAAGAGGCAGACAAGCATCAATACCCATAGGCTTATGCTCTGGATTATCACTATAGATCTTGTGGCCGGCACCGGAGAAACCCAAAATCTGAACAAACCTATCATAGGTGACACTCATCTGAACGCCATCGGTCATCCAAGTGAGAGTGTGGTCTAGTCCAAAGAAGCACGTGGCGTAGAACTGAAGGATGGCGCCTTCATTCCAATCACACTTGAAGGTCATTGCCGGACCAAGATCCATGGCATCAATAATCTGGACGGTATTGTGTGGGAAGAGCTCGGGATGGGAGCGTATGTAGGGCAAATCCACATAGCGATGAGGTGCCAGACCACGACTGCGAACCAAGCTCGTGTAGATATCCTGCTGCAAGCGAGTGCGAAACCGACGGTCCTCAGCATCAGCCGCCATCTCAAACTGATTGACATCCCACCCGAACTCAAGATACGGACCCGCCCCCATGGTCTTGAAGTTGTGAATGGGGCGATCTCCAGAGTCAGGCACCTCCATGGAAATGTGATGACCATGTGTGGCAGGCATAGCAGAGCCCTGCACTGGAGGCACGGGTGCACTCGGGGCCCGCCGTGTTCCTGGCTTAGACTGACCAATGGGACGCTTGGGAACACGGTCCTCCTCTTCCTCCACAATATAATCCTCATCATCCGGATCAGAGGCATCGGAGGGAGGAGCGCGACGCTTCGGATGGCTGCCACTGGGCTTGGTGGTGGTCTTCTTCTTAGGGCGGACGTGCTCTTTAGAATCGGTGGAGCCCTGTCGACGAGCGACTGAAAATGACAGGAAGATGGAAGCCCGGAAATCCGGGGGCAACCCGGATGTCCGGCCCCTGGCAGTGAGCAGCAGCCGAGAGAAGTGGATCCAAAGAGAAAAATAGACTTCGCCAGGAGATTTACCAAATTACACAGATAGGATCAGGCATTATACGACTTATATGAATAGTATATATATATATAATATATATAATGATCACAATACACAAAGAATCTAGATAGATTCATGAATCACGCTAAAACAACTTCATTTTCAAGGAAGACGGTGACCGAGGTCACCATGTTTGAGCATATGTGGCATGACACCGCGAAGAATTAATCCTTGGGTCCATAATCACTACTCCATCATTTAAAGCACCAAGGTTGTAAAACTCATGGCAACTTTGAGAGTTTGTGCTCTATTTATGCATTGTTATAGGGACAAGAAGATTCATGAATTGAATTTCTCCCCCTAAATATATGCCTACATTTAGACAAGACATGAAGTAAAGGTATGCATGGGTACATGATTTCACATAATGTTGTCAAGCTCTAAGATACCAAGTTCACGCCTTAGTTGGCAAAACCTTGCTTCATCCAAAGTTTTGGTGAAAATATCAGCAAGTTGCATATCCGTACCAACATGAGCAATATCAATGTCACCTTTTTGCACATGGTCTCTCAAGAAATGACACCTAATGTCAATATGCTTGGTGCGAGGGTGATCAACGGGGTTTTCGGCGAGCTTGATGGCACTTTCATTGTCACATAGAAGAGGCACATGTCTATAAGTAATACCATAATCCTTCAAGGTTTGCCTCATCCATAGCAATTGTGTTGCACAACTTGCGGTTGCAATATATTCAGCTTCGACGGTGGAGAGGGAGACACAATTTTGCTTCTTCGAGGACCAACTTACCAAAGACCGTCCAAGAAATTGGCATGCGCCGGAGGTTAACTTCCGACCCACTTTGTCTCCGGCCCAATCCGCATCCGTGTACCCAATGAGATCAAATTTAGCATCCTTGGGGTACCATAGGCCCAACTTTGGGGTGTGAACAAGGTATCTAAGAATATGCTTAACCGCCTTATGATGACTTTCCCTAGGGGAAGCTTGAAATCTTGCACATATGCCTACACTTAACATGATGTCTGGTCTAGATGCACAAAGATAAAGCAACGAACCAATCATAGAGCGGTAAAGAGATGGGTCAAACGGGATACCGTTTGTGTCTTCATTAAGAACAATTTTGGTTGGCATGGGTGTCTTGCATGGACTCGCATCGGTCATTCCGAACTTCTCAAGTAGGTCCTTGAGGTATTTGGTTTGGGACAGGAAGATACCTTCTTGAAATTGTTGAATTTGAAATCCGAGAAAGAACTTCAAGTCTGCATTAAGTGACATCTCAAACGTCTTTGTCATGGAGGCCGCAAACTTCTTGCACAAATGAATGTTAGGAGAACCAAAAATGATGTCATCTACATAAATTTGGCATAAGATCAAATCACCTTTTTCCCTCTTAGTAAAAAGAGTGGGATCGATCACCCCTCTCACAAAGCCATCATCGAGTAGAAAGTTCTTAAGATGATCATACCAAGCACGAGGTGCTTGTTTGAGGCCATACAAAGTCTTGTGAAGTTTATACACATAGTCTTTCTGGTCGGGGTCAACGAAACCGGGTGGTTGTGATACATATACTTCCTCTTGTAGAGGACCGTTAAGGAATGCACTCTTCACATCCATTTGATGTAAAGTGAAACCATTGAAAATGGCATAAGCAAGTAAAATGCGAATAGACTCAAGATGAGCAACGGGAGCAAAGGTCTCATCAAAGTCCAAACCTTCAACTTGTGAGTACCCTTGTGCCACTAACCTTGCCTTGTTTCTAATGATTATTCCATTCTCATCTTGCTTGTTCTTGAAGATCCATTTTGTACCAATGACATTGTGTTCCTTGGTTGGTCTTTTGACTAGAGACCACACTTTGTTGCATTCAAAACTGTTCAACTCTTCTTGCATAGCAACGATCCAATCGTTGTCCGTCAACGCATCTTGTACCTTGAGTGTCTCAACACTAGAGACAAATGAGAAGTGAGCACAAAAGTTTGTCAATTGTTTACGAGTGACTCTACCTTCCGATATGCCGATAGAATTTGGTCAACGTCAACGCGACCGGCCACTCGAGGCATGATGGAGGTTAAGGTTTCACGAGGTTCAACTTCGTTTCCATCATCAACATCTTCAACATAGGGATTGTTGATGTGTGGTGGAAGATCTTCTTCTTCATGTTGCATTTGTTGAGGTACACCATCGTCATAAGGTTCATCATCATCAATAGTTGCATGTTCTTGTTCTTGCTCTTGATGATGATCTTTTTCTTGAGCTTGATCATGGTGAGGATCTTGTTCTTGTGTTTGAACAACGGGCTCCTCTTGAGAAATGGGATCTTGTGATGGTGTGGTTTGATTATGAGTGAAGCTCGCGTCTTCTTCCTCATCATCATGAGGTTCTTGTTCCATTGGAAGAAGAGCACCAACACCCATGGTCAAAATATCTTGAGAAGGATCTTCATCACATACATCACTTAGATCAACTTGCCCCTCATGGGAGCCATTAATATCATCAAACACCACGTCACAAGTTTGTACAACACATCCATTGGATTTGTTGTAGACTCTATAGTCGTGAGAGTTTGATCCATAACCAACAAATTTACCCTCAATTGTTTTGGATTGAAATTTTCCTAACCGGTCTCTCTTGTTGAGAATGAAGCACTTGCATCCAAATACATGGAAGTACTTGACATTGGGCTTGTTTCCGGTTAGGAGATCATATGGGGTCTTGTCTAAGATCTTGCGGAGGAAGAGCCGGTTTGATGCATGGCATGCGGTGTTGACGGCCTCGGCCCAAAAGCTATGTGGTGACTTGTACTCATCCAACATGGATCTTGCCATTTCCACAAGAGTACGGTTCTTCCTCTCGGCTACAACATTTTGTTGAGGAGTGTAGGGTGCGAAGTATTGATGCTCAATCCCCTCATCACTAAGAAATTCTTCCAAGGTGTATTTCTTGAACTCGGAGCCATTGTCACTTCTTATTGCCAAGATTTCTTTATCAAATTTGCATTGGGCTTTCTTGGCAAAATCAATGAAGGTGATCTTCGTCTCGTCCTTGGACTTGAGGAAAAACACCCATGTGTATCTTGAATAGTCATCAACAATAACAAGACCATACTTCTTTCCACCAAGACTATCCCATGAAGCAGGCCCAAAAAGATCCACATGGAGGAGCTCCAATGGCCTTGAGGTTGATACGATATTCTTGGGTGGGTGCTTTGATTGATGTTGCTTCCCGGCTATGCATGCACTACACACACGATCTTTCTCAAAAGAGACATTGGTTAGTCCAAGAATGTGATCACCCTTTAAGAGATCATGAAGATTTCTCATGCCAACATGGGCTAGCCGGCGATGCCATAGCCACCCCTTGTCGGCCTTGGCCATTAGACAAGTTGCATGGAATGTGCTCTCTTTCGAGAAATCAACCGTGTAAAGGTTGCCATCCAACTCTCCAACAAAGGCCACTTCGAGAGTATGTCTCTTAAAGACTTTCACATCCATTAGTCCAAATAGTGTATCATAACCAACGGAAGCCAATTGACGAACGGAAAGCAAATGATATTTAAGGGATTGGACAAGCATGACATTTGCAAGGGACATGTCATTTGTGATAGCCACCTTGCCCAACCCAAGTACCTTTCCTTTTGATCCTCCACCAAACACGATGCTCATAAATGGTTGAATAGCTTCCATGAAGTTAAAGAGCAATTTTCTATCTCCGGTCATATGATTGGTGCATCCACTATCGATCACCCATTTGACTCCACCGGAGAAGGCAACCTACACACAATTTATGACTTGGTTAGAGGCACCCATTTTGCAATGGGACCTCTCAAGTTAGTAACAAGGGTCTTAGGGACCCAAATAGCATAGAACCGAAAAGCATTACGAGGACCAACAAATTGAGCATAGACCTCTCCATCCTTTGTCTTACGAAGCACATAGGATGGGGGCATGAATTCCTTCGGCTTGTTGGGAGTGGGCATACCCCTAGTGGCCTTCCCACTCACAACCTTGTCAACTTTGCCTCTTCCTTTCTCCTTGTGCCCTTCACACACAAATGTCTCCTAGATAGGTGTGGTGCACTTTTGAGAAGACATTTTCTTCTTGCTTGTGCTTGGGTCAAACCCAAGCCCTTCCTTGGCAACCACTTCATTGTGGTGACTCAACACCTCATTAAGGTTCTTTTGTCCTTGGTCACAAGTCATGAGCCCTCTCTCAAGTTGAGCTTTTAGAGAGCGATTCTCCTCAAGAATAGATGCTAGATCACTACTAGAATTTGTAGTACAAGCATCAACATTTATAATAGGTGAGGAGTACGCCTTTGCAAGAGTTTCAAGATAAGTAAGTTTGAGTTTCTCAAAACTCTTTGTAAGGAGAGTGAGCGCTTCTTCCTTAGTCTTGAGAGACAAGGATAGAAGCTCACAATCCTTAGAAAGAGTAGCATGAGACTCTTCAAGCTTACTCTTATCATTCAACAACTCCTTGGAAGAGCTCTTAGCCTTTTTCAAGGAGGCAAGTTTCTTAGCATGCTTATCAAGGTTTGCACCAATCTTTATGCACAATTCATCATTTCGTGCTTCCTCATATTGGACTTTCCGCTCAAGGATCTCACATTTTTCCTTTTCCTCGGTAACGAGGGTTTTGAGTTCCTTAATGGTGACGGTGTGCTTACTCACCATCTCCATAAGCATACGAAACATACTGAGCTTCTTTCCTTTAAGGGAGCACATGAACTTATCAATTTTGGCAAACATGGGATCATCCATATCATCATCATCAACAATGTCCTCCACATCAAGATATTCATCACTAGGAGTAGGAGGAGTGAAGAGAGGAGGATTTGAACGAGGGGTTACCTTAACCTTATCGAAAGAAGTTTGTTGCTCACCGTCCTCCATCACGGCCTTCGCCATTAGACACTTGTGAGCGTTGCCCTTGTAGTATTTCATGTAGTTGTAGGTGACAACATCACCACTCTTGTTGACTAACCTCAAAGTGTTTTGAGAATCTTGAGCTACTTCGGCAACACCACCAACATCATCGGGACTGGACTCTTCTTGAGCAACCATTGCCTTTCCATCTCTCTTCTTGAGCTTGGAGTTCAAAGGATTTGGCAACTTCTTCTTTACAAAGGTCTTGGGAAATCTTGGTCTATCTTCTCTCTTCTCATAGGGGCACTCATTTGAGAAGTGGTTGGTCTCTTCACAATTGTAGCAAGTTCTCACTTTCTTCTTTGGGAATCTTCCCTTGAATTTTCCCGCGCTAAACTTCTTGACAAAGAGGGAAATATCTTCATATGATGGGCTCTCATCTGAGTCAATCTCATCACCTTCTTCATCATCATCATCTTCTTCTTCTTCACTTTGCTCTTCCTCATACACATGCTTGGCCTTCAAAGCAAGATTAGTCTTTTGTGATGAGCTACCATGCATGGCAAGATGTTTTCTAGCATTAGCCTTGGATTCCTCAAACAATTGGAATGTGGAGATGATATCATCGGGAGACATTTCCTTGAATCCATATTGGTGCCTTATGTCCCACACCATTTGGTGATGATAAGGAGCGAGAGCATTTAGCAATTTGTCCACAAGAAACCGCTTGGTCAAGTTGAATCCATCTTGGGTCTTGTCACAATCATAAGACTCAATGTCGGCGGCGAGAGTCATGAGGCGCTCAAGAAGATGCTTGGGGGATTCACCATTCTCCATACAAAAATATTGCAATGCTCCTTTGGCAATTTCATATTGAGCAAGCCGGAGAGTGGAGGTACCGGTCTTGGTCATCACAATGCTATCCCACAATTCCTTATCATTTGTGATGTGAATAAACGGCCTTTTCTGCTTGTCTGTCATGCCCTTCCTTATGAGCATGATCGCGGTGTCATTGAGATGCTTGTCATATGCTTCACCCGGCGTGAGATTCTTCGGCTTGACTGGGTTGTAGCCGTTCTCCATAATCTCCAGCATCTCATCGTTGGCGAACCTAAGATGGTCCTGCATTCCAACTCTCCACAAAGAAAAATCGGCAGTGTCATCAAGCAGAGGAGGCTTACCCCCAGGGTTATACTTTGGTTTCTCCACTTTAGATTTTGCATAAAGCCATGACACACCAGAGGTATCACTAGCAGGAGGTTGTTGGCCCAAGGGAGAATGATTCGCATTTGGTCCCAGAGCCACACTGCCTGAATTACCAGGTGGTGTGGGATTCGAGGTTAATGCGGTCAACCTCAATTGGACCAAGGCCTCAATGGAGGCATCATGCTCCTCCTTCTGCTTAGCAAGGGCCCGTTCCAAATCCTCAGAAGTGAAGGACTTGAGCTCTTCCGAAGAAGAGGCATCCTTCACTTCAGGATTTGCAACCACGGGGGTCCCATCAGGGTTCATCTCGCTCTAGGGCGGTTAAGCCACAAGAATAGAGCACGAGGCTCTGATACCAATTGAAAGGATCGAGATGGACCTAGAGGGAGGGTGAATAGGTACAATTACAAATTTTTATTGTTACTTAGCAATTTTAGGCAATAGTGCGGAATATGAAAGTGAGCCTAACAATTGCTAAGGAGATTCTAGTGCTAAGCAAGGTGACAAAATACAACAAGTAATGGATACGCAAGCACAATATAATGCAAGTAAAGACTAAGAGACAAATGACCACAAGTAGGGAGTTAGGGTTAGGGATAACCGCAACTCCGAGAGACGAGGATGTATGCCGATGTTCACTTCCTTGGAGGGAAGCTACGTCACCGTTTAGAGAGGTGGATGTTACCATGAAGGCACATCAACGCCACGAAGGCTCACCCTATTCTCTCTTTGAGATGTCACCATGAAGGCGATTCTCAACCACTAGTGGTAGACCTTGAGGTGGTCTCCAAATCTTCACAAACTTTCCGGGGGTAATCACAATGGAATGATTCCTCTTCGAAGAACTCCTACCGCCTAGGAGTCTCCAACGTCCAAGAGTAACAAGAATGATGGGGAAAGCTCAAGACTTGCTCAAATCACTAATGCCTTTGGTCAAGAGAAGGGTAAGGAGTGGATCTATCACTTGCTTGGACAACTTCTTGCGGATTCTCTCAAATCCCTTCGGGATCTAGGATTTGGTGTATGAGGTTGTGAGAGAGAGTGAAATATGTTCTAGGGTTAGCTCAAAGTGAATGGTCAACCATATCCCGTGGTGGGGAAAGGCTATATATAGTGATAGTGCTCATATGACCGTTGATGGGTAAGTGACTGCGTTGGGCCGGACATCCGGGCCAAGGGCCGGACATCCGGCCATTTGAAATGAACACACAAACATAAACAGAGCAGAGCAAAACCAGAGAACCCGGACATCTGGCAGCCCACGAGGTGCCGGACATCCGACGGAGGGGCCGGACATCCGGCGAGTGAAACCACAGGCATGGTCAACCTACTGGATAGGAAGGGCCGGAAATCCGGGGGAGTCCCGGATGTCCGGAAGCACAGGAAAGCCCGGACATCCGGCCGTGTGCCGGACATCCGGCGAGTGAACACCGAAAACCAGACAACCTACTGGATAGATTGAATTGGATTTCCGGGGGAGGCTCGGATATCCAGCAGGGGGCCCCAGACATCCGGCCTCGGGGCCGGACATCCGGCCACTGGGGACAGAGAGACAGCCTTCTGTGTGTGTGTGAGGCGGATTTCCGGCAATGCCCCGGACATCCGGCAGCCCCAGCTTACCACACATATGAGAGAGAGAGAGAGAGAGAGAGAGAGGGAAAAACTATGTGAAAGATATTTAAGCCACTTTTGACTAAATAAGATGGTCACTTTTCGGAGATGTGGCTAGATAGAAAATGACGGAATTTGCTATGACTTGAGCATGTCTTTCACTAACCCTATCGATCCCCTCTTAATAGTGCGGGATCCCTATACTCAAGAAAAACAACATGAAAACTTGTCAACCTCTTATATCCTCTTTCTTGAGTCCTATCCATCGCATATCCTTGATCCACACACAAGGTGACACGGAGACTAATCACCTGAGATTCACTTGACAAACATAATTAGTCCCCTACATGTAAATTGTCATCAACATCAAAATATGATGTAAGGGCATGATTGCACTTTCAGTTGCTAGATGCATTAGCTCAACACACACATTTTGCCATGTCATGATCATGCATCATAATGTTGCATATTGCCATGTATTGATTGTATCTTCGGTATGTTCTCCGCGGTAGGTCCTGCTTCCGAGGATATTCACGAGTATCCAGCTGAAGGGCAGTACTCTTGTACCACTCTGTCAGGCAAGCAACCCCCCCATTGAGCATTTTGATACAATCCCACTCTCTCGCTCTTGCTCTCTTTTACTGCATTAGGACAACAACGATTCAACTGTTAATTGTTGCGGTAGTTGAACCCATTCCTCTGCATGACCTGTCTTTGCCACAGTAAATAGTTGAAACCCACTAGCATGAGTAGGAGTTGTTTGAGCCATGATGTGCCTACTCATTCATGCTTGCTTGTTATGCCTGCTATGCTTAGAGTTGTGTCAGGTCTGATTCATCTGGGATGGATTGGAATGGTGGTGAACATGTCCTACTATGTGAGAGCTAAGTGTGTGAACACGATTTGGTAAAGGTAGCGATGAGAGGCCATGTAGGAGTACATGGTGGGTTGTCTCATTGGGACCGTCCTCGGGAACTGAGTTCCGTGTTTGTGATCCAAGACTAGCTACTACCATGCATTGGACCCGAAACCAATGGACCCTCTCGACTTATTAATCGCCTTGATCTCTGTCCAGGAGTCGCAACTAGTTTCTGGTGTTTGTAGAATATGTGTTGGTGGCTGTGTGTAGCGCTGACCCTAGGGGTGGGCTATGTTGCGGTAGAGACACCGAGGCACGGTGTACCAAGTGACACCCGAATGGTGCTCTTGGGAACCCTGCACTCATCATTTGGGGCCGTACTGGAAACTTCGGCCGAACTTCCTTGCGGAGTGGACTCAAATAGGCGATAAAACTGGACTAGAGACTTGTGAGGTTAGTCAGGTCGTGGCCGACACCCTCGCCAGGCTTCCGCTTGAAGGTTGCCGAGATACATGACCTGTATATGGTGGTAAGTGGTGGGAGCGTGTGTGAAGAAGTACACCCCTGCAAGGTTAATGATCTATTCGAATAGCCGCGTCCGCGGATATGGACTACTTGGAAGCTTACATTTTTCATAGACAAGTGGAAATGGATACT
Source organism: Elymus sibiricus (assembly GCA_039707655.1). Classification (NCBI taxonomy): domain Eukaryota; kingdom Viridiplantae; phylum Streptophyta; class Magnoliopsida; order Poales; family Poaceae; genus Elymus; species Elymus sibiricus. The sequence continues at coordinate 409,000,893 of CM077666.1, read as the reverse complement.
CTAAAATGCGCAAGATAAGCGTGAGTGCTATGGATGGCCTTCTCGTAGGGAGACGGGAGCGGATCCATAGTGGTGTATTGTTATGGTGAATATGTGGACTCGTGTGCGATCTCTCACCTCAAAGAAGTTACTGGTAGTCGTAGTACAGGATAGCCACTGAGTCAAAGCTGGCTTGCTATAGTTAAACTCCACACCCCCATTGTTGACACTGATGCATATGTAGATAGTTCTGATGTAAGTCTTGCTGAGTACATTTGTACTCACGTTTGCTTAATTTATGTTTTGCAGAGGAGACTTCAGTCTCACTTTAGATTCTTGCGATGAGTTCAACGTTGATCGATTAGCTTGGGAATCCCAGACAGAGGTCTGGCTCCTATGGAGGGTCTTGTAGATAGACAGGCTTTCTAGCCCTCTTTCTTTTCAGCTATTTGGACTCAGACAGGTTTATGCTTCTGTTGCTTGTATGACTTTGTATGTTGGGTCATGAGACCCATGGTTGTAATATCATGCTATGTATGGCTCCTCGGAGCCTCTTAAAGAAATACTTTGAGTCATAGAGTTATGTTGTGATGCCATGTTGTATCTACACATATCGAGCATATTGTGTGTATGTTATTGAAATGCTTTGGTATGTGTGGGATCCGACACCTAGTTGTTTATTCTTGGTAGCCTTCCTTATGGGGAAATGCCTCCTAGTGCTTCCATCCGGAACACATGGATTGATCGGCATGTGTCCTTCTTTGCTCCTGTGTCTGTACCTACAGGGAAATGTCACACGGTGTTCCTTTAAGTCCTTGTAGCTTGCTACGACTTGGGTTCATACGCTGATGGCCGACACGTGCATTGCTGGGTCATGTATGCCAGTCCCTGTAAGTTTGTGCCACCTTGGTTTATGACTAGTCATGTCGGCCCGGGTTCTCTGTCATATGGATGCTAGCATCACAATCATATACGTGAGCCAAAAGACGCAAACGGTCCCGGCCATGGTAAAGGCAGCAGCCGTGGGTTACCGTGCGTGAGGCCGCAAAGTGATATGATGTGTCTTATGCTAGATCGGTGTGACTTAGGATCGGGGTCCTGACAGCTTTGGTATCAACTGGTAGTTGGGCTCTGGTGGGCTGCTACGGTGGTAGCCCAGGTAAGTTTCTCTCTCTCTCTCTCTCTCTCTCCTTTCTATTTTTGTTTCTGTTTTATTTTCTTCTGTCTGTTTTCATTTAGTGAAAAATACTAAACCATTTTTGTTGCTTCTGAAATTTATTGTGGATGCAAAATGGATTGATCCAAAACCCCACAACAAAATCCAGAATTATTGGAGCTATAATTATTCCTATAGAATTTATTTGCTCCAATTCAAATAAGTAATGGGTTAATTCAAAGGCCATAAATGCCATGGAAAAATATTCATCATCTCTGGTAGATGCTTCCACCTTTTTCCATAAATCATGAACATTTTTGAAGGGCATTTTGGGTCCATTGAAAAGATTTTAATTTGAACCTAGTTGAAATAATTATCTGCTAGGGTTTGATCATCCCCATTTCAAGTTCATTTGAATTAAACATGATGCATGATGGTCACTAATGCAACTAATTACAAGCAGATATTCTAGGGCTGTGACAACTGTACCAATGCTGTCGGGACCCCGATCCTAAGTCACACCGGTCTAGCATGTAACACATCATATCACTTTGTGGCCTCACGCACGGTAACCCACGGCTGCCGCCTTTACCTGGGTCGGGACCATTTGCGCCTATTGGCTCACGTATATGATTGTGTCGCTAGCATCGATGTGAAAGAGAACCCGGGCCGACATGACTAGTCATAAACTAAGGTGGCACAAACTTACAGGGACAGGCATACATGACCCAGCAATGCACGTGTCGGTCAGCAGCGAGTGTAACCAAGTCGTAGCAAGCTACAAGGACTCCAGTAAAACACCGCGTGACATTTCCCCGTAGGGACAGCCACAGGAGCAAGGAAGGACACATGTCGGTCAATCCAGGTGTTCCAGATGGAAGCACTAGGAGGCATTTCCCCATAAGGAAGGCTACCAAGAATAAACAACTAGGTGTCGGATCCCACACATACCAAAGCATTTCAATAACATACACACAATATGCTCGATATGTGTAGATACAACATGGCATCACAACATAACTCTATGACTCAAAGTATTTCTTTAAGAGGCTCCAAGGAGCCTTACATAGCATGATATTACAAACATGGGTCTCATGACCCAACATTCAAGTCATACAAGCAACAAGCGGAAGCATAACCTGTCTGAGTACAGACAGCAAAAAAGAAAGAAGGCTAGAAACCCTGACTATCTACAAGACCCTCCATAGGAACCAGACCTCTGTCTGGGATTCCCAAGCTAATTAGTCAACGTCGAACTCATCGCAAGAATCTAAAGTGAGACTGAAGTCTCCTCTGCAAAAACATAAATTAAGCAAATGTGAGTACAAATGTACTCAGCAAGACTTACATCAGAACTAGCTACATATTCATCAGTATCAACAAGGGGGTTGTGTAGTTTAACTGCAGCAAGCCAGCTTTGACTCGGTGGCTATCCTATACTACGACTACCAGTATTTTCCTTGAGGTGAAAAGGCGCACACGAGTCCACATATTCACCATAACAATACACCGAGCGGCGAAGGTGATCTCGGCGGCCGAACGGAGAAGAAGATAAGGCAGCCGGCGATGCAGGGCGTCCGGCGTCGCGTGAGTCGACGGAGAGGCGTAGGCGACGGTGGTGAGGCTCTCTGACACGAAGGGAAGGCGAGAGGAGCGCGGGGGCTGCGGTGGTTCACATCGGCGGGCGCGCAGCGGCTTCGGCCATGGCGATGGATAGGCGAAGGAGAGGCAGGGGGCGAGTGAGGGGATCAGCCTGATCCAGACGCCTCCCCGAGCCCACCGTGTGGCTCATCGCAACCGCCGTGAGCTTCTACCCTGAACCCCCCTCTCCGTTGTCTCTTTTGCACGCCGTAGCCATCGCCTCGCTCGTGACCGAGCACGCCGCCGCCTGAGCTCGCCGCCCCCAACGCTTCGGTAACCATTTGGTCTCGGGCGCGTGTCCACCGAGCTCGCCGCATCGCGTAGAGCATCTCCAGCGCTTCGCCTCGCCCTTTTGCACCACGCAACCGCGTCCCCGCGCACACCCGAACGCCGGCCGCCGCTGCCGAGCTCGCCGCCGTCAGCTCCCGCCACCCTAGGCCCGGCCACCACTGATACGTCTCCGTCGTATCTATAATTTTTGATTGTTTCATGCCAATATTCTACAACTTTCATATACTTTTGGCAACATTTTATATTATTTTTGGGACTAACATATTGATCCAGTGCCCAGTGCCAGTTCCTGTTTGTTGCATGTTTTTTGTTTCGCAGAATATCCATATCAAACGAAGTCCAAACGTGATAAAAATTTATGAAGATTTATTTTGGAATATATGTGAATTTTTGGAAGAATAATCAACGCAAGACGGTGCTTGTGGGCCCCACGAGGCACCAGTGCGCGCCCCAGGGGGTGGCGGGCCGTGGTGCCTCATGATCCCTTCGTAAGTCAGTTGACACCCTTCTTTCGCCGCAAGAAAGATAATATCGGGAAAAAAATCGTGTTAAAATTTTAGCCCGATCGGAGTTACGGATCTCCGGGAATTTAAGAAACGGTGAAAGGCCAGAAAACAGGAACGCGAAACAAAAGAGAACAGAGAGAGAGATCCAATCTCGGAGGGGCTCCCACCCCTCCGGGTGCCATCTAGGGGGGAGGCCAAGCAAGAAGAAGAAGGAGGGGGGCTCTCTCCCCCTCTCTCCCGGTGGCGCCGGAACGCCGACGGGGCAATAATCGTGACGGCGATCACACCAACAACTTCGCCGCCGTCATCACCAACTCTCTCCCCCTCTATGCAGCGGTGTAACACCTCTTATCCCCACTGTAATCTCTACTTAAACATGGTGCTTAATGCTACATATTATTATCCAATGATTTGTGGCCATCCTATGATGTTTGAGTAGATTCGTTTTGTCCTATGGGTTGATTGATGATCGTGATTGGTTTGAGTTATATGTTTTATTTTGGTGTTGTCCTATGGTGCCCTCCATGTCGCGCAAGTGTGAGGGATTCCCGCTGTAGGGTTTGCAATACGTTCATAATTCTCTTATAGTGGGCGGCTAGAGTGACAGAAGCTTACACCCGAGTAAGGAGGTTGTTGCGTATGGGAGTAAAGGGGACTTGATACTTAATGCTATGGTTGGGTTTTACCTTAATGATCTTTGGTAGTTGCGGATGCTTGCTAGAGTTCCAATCATAAGTGCATATGATCCAAGTACGGAAAGTATGTTAGCTCATGCCTCTCCCTCACATAAAATTGCAATAATGATTACCGGTCTAGTTATCGATTGCCTATGGACAAATCCTTCTCTTGTGTTACAAAGAATCGTTCTACTAAACAACTAACTTTTATTATCTTGCAAATTACTCGTAGTTCTATTCTTGCAAAGTACTTCTAGTTTCATACTTGTTCTAAGTAAAGCAAACGTTAAGTGTGCGTAGAGTTGTATCAGTGGTCGATAGAACTTGAAGGGAATATTAATTCTACCTTTATCTCCTCATTGGGTTTGACACTCTTATTTATAGAAAAAGCTACAATTGATCCCCTATACTTGTGGGTTATAAAGACCTTTTTCTGGCGCCGTTGCCGGGGAGCAATAGCGTGGGGTTCATATTCTCGTGTGTGCTTGTTTGCTTTATCACTATGTAGTTTTTATTTTCTGTTCTAAGTTGTTTTATATCTTTAGTTATGGATATGGAACACGAAATACCAAAAAAATTAGTTGTACTTGGTACTCATGGAGATGGGGAACCTCCTAAAACCCTCGATGCTCGTTATGTGAAAATATTAAACACTACTTTTATAATCCTGAGAAAACCCCATTCAACTTGATAATGGGAGACACGTTGGATCAACGTGAATACTTTAGGGATTATCGCTTGTCTCAAAAAGGGAAACTCTTATGGGATCAAATTGATTATTTGCAATGGTATGCTTGGAATTTATGCTTGAGATATGATTATACTTGTTGCTCTAGGATGAAGGCTCCACACCTTCCCTTTTCATGTGAATTTAATGATAATGAAACCTTGGCTTTTTATGCTAATGGTATATATGATTACTATGATGTGGAACGAATAGAAGAATTTGTTGCTTTTAAGGGTGCTTATGAAATTGAATCTTTGTTTGAAAAGTATGAAGATTGTGATGATGCTGTCTACAGATTTGAAAATTTTGCTGTACTTAAATATTGCTATGAGAATTACGAATACAATGCCGATATTAATGAGTTTATTGAGAAAGTCTCCGCTGTCCAAGAAGAGACTAATATTTTGCAGGCTCCTATGGAAGAAGAAAATGATGACACTGTGAGCTCATTGGATGAAAAGGATGAGGAGGAGAGCGAAGAACAAAAGGAGGAAGAGCGGATTAGCTACCCCGTGCCCACCTTCTAATGAGAGTAACTCTTCAACTCATACATTGTTTGATTTCCCTTCGTGCTTAGCGAAGGATGAATGCTATGATCCCGTTGATTCATTTGAAATATCCCTTTTTGATGAAATTGATGCTTGCTATGCTTGTGGCCTTGATGCCAATATGAATGATGATTATGGTGATGAACTTCCTATAGTTCCTTATGTTAAGAATGAAATTGTTTCTATTGCACCCACACATGATAGTCCTATTATCTTTTTGAATTCTCTCAACTACACTATATCAGAGAAATTTGCGCTTACTAAGGATTATATTCATGGGTTGCGTTTTACCGTTGCACGTGATGTTTTTGATGAATATAATATGCATGTGCTTGCTGCTCCTAATTTCAATTATTATGAGAGAGGAACTACATCTCCACCTCTCTATGTTTCCAATACGATAAAATTGCAAGAAACTGCTTATACTATGCATTGGCCTTTACTTGATGTGCATGAATTGTTCTTTTATGACATGCCGATGCATAGGAAGAGAGTTAGACTTTGTCATTGCATGATATATGTTGCTTTATGCTCATTACTAAATTACAAATCATTGTTAATTAAAACTGGCTTTGATATACCTTGGGATCCGGGTGGATCAATTACTTGAGCACTTTATGCCTAGCTTAATGGCTTTAAAGAAAGCGCTGCCAGGGAGACAACCCGGAAGTTTTAGAGAGTCATTTATTTCTATTGTGTGCTTTTAAAAAGTTTAAAAACAAAAAAATATAGAGGGGAACCTAAAAACTTTACAAAAAGAAAAGTAAAAGTAAGAAAGACGAGCACCGTGGAAGCGGGAGCATGCCTTGAAGTTTGTTCATGCCCATGGAAACTTTGTGAATCTTGAATTACAGAAACTTTTCAACAAAAATAATTATCCCCTTGTACAAATCCATTGTATTATAAAAATAATGTGCCAAGATTTACCGTTAGGATGTTTAAATTGCTTGTTCGGTATGTGCAGTGCAAAAATAGAAACTTTTGCTGTAGTGCGTGAATTTACATTTTTACTGGGATATGCAAAAATTCTGAAATTTTTACACGGTACTTCTATGCAAATTATTTATTTTGTCCTAATTTTTCAGAATGTTTTGAGTTACAGAAGTATATGTACCATCTGCATCTTTACAGACGGTCATGTTTTCACAGATTGTTGTTATAGTTTCGTTATTTGCTTATGTTTGAAATCTTGTTGAGCCCCATTGACTTGGGAGCCATAGAATTGTGATAGCATACAGTGGTTAATGTTTGATTATAATTATACAATAATGTTAGAGCAGGACATGATGGGATTTGATATTATATGTACTAACCCTTCATTTGAAGTTTGGATTCCTGTTTCTCTACACATAGGAAAACCGTTATTTGTAGAATGCTCTTTTGCTTTACTTATATTTATTAGAGCATGGTCTTTTGTAGAAAGAATTAAACTCTCTTGCTTCAGTTATATCTGTTTAGAGAGTCAACAGGAATTGGCCATTCACATGGTTAGTCATAAAACTTGTAGATCACTGAATATGATATGTTTGATTCCTTGCAATAGTTTTGCGATATAGAGATGGTAATATGTGGGAGGTACTAGTGAATGATTGTGGTTTAGTAGTAATATTGGTGTTAAGGTTTGTGATTCCCAAAGCATGCACGTATAGTCTCTCGTTATGCTAAGAAGTTGGAGCATGATTTATTATTGATTGTCTTCCTTTGCGTGGAGGTCGGGGGCGCGCGATGGTTAACTCCTACCAACCTCCCCCTAGGGGCATGCATAGTAGTACTTTGCTTCGAGGGCTAATAAACTTTCACAATAAGTATGTGAGTTCTTTATGACTAATGTGAGTCCTTGGATTATACGCACTCTTACCTTTCCACAATTTGCTAGCCTCTTCGGTACCGTGCATTGCCCTTTCTCACCTCGAGAGTCGGTGCAAACTTCGCCGGTGCATCCAAACCCCGTGATATGATATGCTCTATCACACATAAGCCTCATTATATCTTCCTCAAAACAGCCACCATACCTACCTATTATGGCATTTCCATAGCCATTCCGAGATATATTGCCATGCAACTTCCATCATCATCATATACATGACTTGAGCATTCATTGTTATATTGCTTTGCATGATCGTAAGATAGCTAGCATGATATTTTCATGGCTTTTTTTTGATATCTTTGCCACGCTAGATCATTGCACATCCTGGTACACTGCCAAAGGCATTCATATAGAGTCATATTGTTCTAGATATCGAGTTGTAATATTGAGTTGTAAGTAAATAAAAGTGTGATGATCATCATTATTAGAGCATTGTCCTAGTAAGGAAAGGATGATGGAGACTATGATTCCCCCACAAGTCGGGATGAGATTCTGGACGAAAAGAAGAAAAAAAGGAGGCCAAAAAGAGCCCAACAAAAAAAAGAGAAAACAAAAAAAAATGAGAGAAAAAGAGAGAAGGGGCAATGTTACTATCCTTTTACCACACTTGTGCTTTAGAGTAGCACCATGTTCTTCATATAGAGAATCTCCTATGTTGTCACTTTCATATACTAGTGGGAATTTTTCATTATAGAACTTGGCTTGTATATTCCGATGATGGGCTTCCTCAATTGCCCGAGGTCTTGAGCAAGCAAGTTGGATGCACACCCACTTAGTTTTCAGTTTGAGCTTTCATACACTTATAGCTCTTAGTGCATCCGTTGCATGGCAATCCCTACTCCTTGCATTGACATCAAATGATGGGCATCTCCATAGCCCGTTGATTAGCCGCATCGATGTGAGACTTTCTCCTTTTTTGTCTTCTCCGTATTAATCTCTACCACCGCATTCTATTCCACCCATAGTGCTATATCCATGGCTTGCGCTCATGTATTGCGTAGGGGTTGAAAAAGCTGAAGCGCGTTAAAAAGTATGAACCAATTGCTTGGCTGATACCGGGGTAGTACATGATTTATATTTTGTGCTAAGAAGATGGAGCATGACAAGGCTATATGATTTTGTAGGGATAGCGTTCTTTAGCATTTTTATTCTGAAAGGCATGATTGTTTGTTGGGATGCCTGAGTATTGATGTCTTTATATCAAATTATAGACAACTACTTTGAATCACTCGTGTCTTAATATTCATGCCATGATTAGATTATATGATCAAGATTATGCTAGGTAGCATTCCACATCAAAAATTATCTTTTTATTTTATCAATTACCTACTCGAGGACGAGCAGGAATTAAGCTTGGGGATGCTGATACGCTCCGTCGTATCTATAATTTTTGATTGTTTCATGCCAATATTCTACAACTTTCATATACTTTTGTTAACATTTTATATTATTTTTGGGACTAACATATTGATCCAGTGCCCAGTGCCAGTTCCTGTTTGTTGCATGTTTTTTGTTTCGCAGAATATCCATATCAAACAAAGTCCAAACGCAATAAAAATTTATGGAGATTTATTTTGGAATATATTTGTATTTTTGGAAGAAGAATCAACGCAAGACGGTGCTCGTGGGCCCCACGAGGCACTAGGGCGCGCCCTAGGGGGTGGCACGCCGTGGTGTCTCGTGAGCCCTTCGTAAGTCGGTTGATGCCCTTCTTTCGCCGCAACAAAGATAATATCGGGAAAAAATTGTGTTAAAATTTCAGCCCGATCGGAGTTACGGATCTCCGGGAATTTAACAAACGGTGAAAGGCCAGAAAACAGGAACGCGAAACAGAAGAGAACAGAGAGAGAGATCCAATCTCGGAGGGGCTCCCGCCCCTCCGGGTGCCATGGAGGCCAAGGAACAAAGGGGAAAACCTCCTCCCATCTAGGGGGGAGGCCAAGCAAGAAGAAGAAGGAGGGGGCTCTCTCCCCCTCTCTCCCGGTGGCGCCGGAACGCCGCCGGGGCAATAATCGTGACGGCGATCTACACCAACAACTTCGCCGCCGTCATCACCAACTCTCTCCCCCTCTATGCAGCGGTGTAACACCTCTTCTCCCCACTGTAATCTCTACTTAAACATGGTGCTTAATGCTACATATTATTATCCAATGATTTGTGGCCATCCTATGATGTTTGAGTAGATTCGTTTTGTCCTATGGGTTGATTGATGATCGTGATTGGTTTGAGTTATATGTTTTATTTTGGTGCTGTCCTATGGTGCCCTCCATGTCGCGCAAGCGTGAGGGATTCCCGTTGTAGGGTTTGCAATACGTTCATAATTCTCTTATAGTGGGCGGCTAGAGTGACAGAAGCTTACACCCGAGTAAGGGGGTTGTTGCGTATGGGAGTAAAGGGGACTTGATACTTAATGCTATGGTTGGGTTTTAACTTAATGATCTTTGGTAGTTGCGGATGCTTGCTAGATTTCCAATCATAAGTGCGTATGATCCAAGTATGGAAAGTATGTTAGCTCATGCCTCTCCCTCACATAAAATTGCAATAATGATTACCGGTCTAGTTATCGATTGCCTATGGACAAATCCTTCTCTTGTGTTACAAAGAATCTTTCTACTAAACAACTAACTTTTATTATCTTGCAAATTACTCGTAGTTTTATTCTCGCAAAGTACTTCTAGTTTCATACTTGTTCTAAGTAAAGCAAACGTTAAGTGTGCGTAGAGTTGTATCGGTGGTCGATAGAACTTGAAGGGAATATTAATTCTACCTTTAGCTCCTCATTGGGTTCGACACTCTTATTTATCGAAAAAGCTACAATTGATCCCCTATACTTGTGGGTTATCAACCACCCCCATTCGACGCGCGCCGGTGAGAGCTCTCCAACGAGCCTAGCCATGCAACGAACGGGGCACCGTAGCCCAATCCCGCCACTCGCCGCCGCGTTTGACCCCGCCGGCAGCTAAACGCCGGTGGGTTTGACCCATTTGACCAGCGGGTTTGACCCAGTTGACTAGGGATTTGACTCCCCTGAGTCACCGACAAGTGGGGCCAGCCCCTGTTAATTTGTTTTAGTTTAGCTTAATTAATCCCTAATTAGCCTCTGTGACACTGACATACGGGACCCACACGTCAGGTTTGCCTTGGCACGGTCAGTTGACCAGGTTACGTCATCCTGATGTCATGCTGACGCAATAACTCATTTTCTGGTTTTAGTTTAATTTAAATAACCAGGAAATTCCAGAAAATGTTTTAAACTTCAAAAATTCATAGTAAATCAACCTTAACTCGGATGGAAAAGATTTATATATGAAAAATGATTAGAAAAATCCAATCTATCCATTGGTACCACTTTCATGCATGTTAAAGCAACTTAAACCTACTGCTTAGGTTACAACAACAAAATGGTATTTGAAATACCATATAAGGGGGTTGATTTTGAACCCTTGGTTCAAACCAACTCAAACCATTCTGTTGCTAGATGCATTAGCTCAAACACACACATTTTGCCATGTCATGATCATGCATCATAATGTTGCATACTGCCATGTATTGATTGTAACTTCGGTATGTTCTCCGCGGTAGGTCCTACTCCCGAGGATATTCACGAGTATCCAGCTGAAGGGCAGTACCCTTCTACCTCTCTATCAGGCAAGCAACCCCATTGAACATTCTGATACAAACCCATCCTCTCGTTCACCGATGTCTACTACACAACTTATTCTTGTAGACTCGTGTTGGGCCTCCAAGCGCAGAGTTTTGTAGGACAGTAGCAATTTTCCCTCAAGTGGATGACCTAAGGATTATCAATCCGGCGGAGGCATAGGATGAAGATGGTCTCTCTCAAACAACCCTGCAACCAAATAACAAAGAGTCTCTTGTGTCCCCAACACACCCAATACAATGGTAAATTGTATAGGTGCACTAGTTCGGCGAAGAGATGGTGATACAAGTGTAGTATGGATAGTAGATATAGGTTTTCGTAGTGCGAACAATAAAAAACAGCAAGGTAGCAAGTAACAAAAGTGAGCATAAGCAGAATTGCAATGCTTAGAAACAAGGCCTAGGGTTCATACTTTCGCTAGTGCAATCTCTCAATAATACTAACATAATTGGATCATATAATCATCCCTCAACGTGCGATAAAGAATCACTCCCAAGTTCCCATTAGCGGAGAACATAAGATGGAAATTGTTTGTAGGGTACAAAACCACCTCAAAGTTATCCTTTCCGATCGATCTATTGAGCTATTCCTATAAGTGTCACAAACAGCCCTAGAGTTTGTACTAAAATAACACCATATGATACACATCAACCAACTCTAATGTCACCTAGATACTCCAATGTCACCACAAGTATCCGTGAGTTGATTATACGATATGCATCAAACAACTTCATAATCATAATATTCAATCCACACAAAGAACTCCAAGGAGCACCCCAAAGTTTCTATCGAAGAAAAGATAATGAAAACGTCCATCAACCCCTATGCATAGATTACCCCAATGTCACCTCGGGAATCCGCGAGTTGAGTGCCAAAACATATATCAAGTGAATCAATATAATACCCCATTTTCACCACGGGTATTCATATGCAAGACATACATCAAGTGTTCTCAAATATGAAATATTCAATCCAACAATAACGAAACCTCAAAGGGAAAAGATTCGATTCATCACAACAAGGATAGAGAGGGAAGAAACACCATATGATCCAACTATATTAACAAAGCTCATGATACATCAAGATCGTGCCAAATCAAGAACACGAGAGAGAGAGAGAGAGAGAGATAAAACACATAGCTACTGGTACAAACCCTCAGCCCCGAGGGTGAACTACTCCCTCGTCATCATGGAGACCGCCGGGATGATGAAGATGGCCTCCGGTGATGCTTTCCCCCCTGTGGCAGGGTGCCAGAAAAGGGCTATAGATGAGATCGTGGGGGTACAGAGGCTTTCGGCGGTGGAGTCGAAGTTCTAGGGTTATTTCTGGGGGTTTCTCTATTTATAGGATTTTTCAGCATTGGAATTAGGTCAGACGGAGCCACGTGGGCCCCACGAGGTACCATGGCGCGCCTGGGGGGTGGCGCGCCCTGGTGCCTCGTGGGCACTGGGTGGCCCCCCTCCAGTGGGTCTTGGTTCCAGTATTTTTTATTTATTTTGTCGGCCTAGTGGGAACCAGGGTACCACGGCCCATCTGCCTCTGGCCCAGAGGACCGCGCTCGGGCGAGCCCATGAGAGTGGCCTTGCCTCGGCCGCTCCGGAGGGAGCCGCCTCACGAGGCCCCTCCCCGCCAGGCAAGGCCCTGCCGAGGCCGCCATGCACCAGGTTCCCTCATGAGGCCTTCCCGCGAAGCAAGTCGTACGGCGCCAGCCGCGGGCCTCCACGCCCAGCACATGGGTGACGTCCCGCTGTTAGGATAAGGACAGCGGAGCGCGACCAAGCCCAGCTTCCGTTCTGGTGATAAAGGAGCAGTGGCGTCTGCCTTCCCCAAAGCAAGTCCCAAAGGCTTTCCTCTTTGGTGATAGAAGATCAGGACGGATCAGTGCGCCAGGACAAAGGTCATCGCCAAGCCCACCAGCGCGTCACAAGGAGCTGCTTTAGTAGGCGGAGACCGCCTTTAGTCAGGATAGACCTGCGCGCATGTCCCCCTTTGAATTTCCGCTCTGTGGCTACCCTTTCCCGCTCATATTTTCGGGGAAGAGGACCAAGGCACTACAAAAGGGGCAGGACTGCTTCCATGTAAGGGGATCGACCCATTCTCCCCCACACCTCTTGTACCTCGAGCACAAGCTCTCCACCACAGAGCAATCAAACACAAGCAGGAGTAGGGTATTACACCGCACAGTGGCCCGAACCTGGGTAGCTCGCGCGTCCCCTTCATGTCCGGTGAGAGCCAACGAGTCCGTCGTGATCCTGCCGTAGTTGCCGTCGTGTCGTAGGTTGCCAAGCCAAGTCCCCCAGAGTTCGAATCCTAAGTTCTTGGAGAAGTTTCTTGGACGCAGATCCTAGACTCCAACATTTGGCACGCCAGGTAGGGGGGCTTGCCGTCTTCGCACCTTCGACCTCGATGCCCGCATCGACATGGACGCTGCCGCCGCTCGCCGGGAACGTACTGCGCGCCGCACCGCTGTCAGGGTCCCCGTGGCGCCCGCCGCCCACGGTGTCCCTGGGCGACGCCCCCGCGCCGCCACCAAGCCCGTTGGGGAGCACGTGGCCTCCTCTTCCCACCCTTCGGTGAACGAGCAGGCGCACGACCCCTCCGCTGCCTCCTCCTCGCTTGCGCGTCGCGATCCCCCCGCTCCGTGCGCCGTACTGCTCATGGCGTAGGAGCTGCTGCGCTACTGCCCCACCGAGGACGCTTACGATGCCTGGCTTGGGTGTATCACCGAGCTCGTCGACGCCGCGCGCGATGGCCAGGCACCCTCCCGCTCCCTGCCTGCTCCGCCGTCCTGCGCCGACCAGTCCGGGCGCGGCGCTCCTCCTCCTCCTCCTCCGGACCGCGGTGTGGCCGAGCGCCGCCCCGCCGCGCGCGCCCCGGAGCCGTCTCGCGGCTCGCTCGCACCAGGCGGCGATGGCGACAGCTGCCAGATCGTCAACCGAGCGCCCCAGGACGCGCGCGTGGGCCTCGAGAGGGCGCACAACCGCCAGGACCACGTCCTCCATGACGTCGCCATGGCTGGGCGCCAGGACCGCGCAGCCCTCAACGGTGGAGCCGTCACCAATTTGGCCTACCTGGCCCTCGCCCCCGAGCTATGTCGCGTGGTGTGGCCCGACAAGTTCAAGCCAGAGCTCCCTCAGCGCTACGACGGCACCGCGAACCCCACGGAGTTCCTCCTGCTCTACACCATCAGCATCCAGGCCGCGAGGGGGGACGATAGGGTCATGGCGAATTGGTTCCCCATGGCCCTCAAGGACACTGCGCGCTCGTGGCTCATGAACCTCCCCGAGGCGTCCATCTCTTCGTGGGAGGACCTGTGCAAGCAGTTCGTCTCCAACTTCAAGGGCACGAGCGACCACGCCCTCACGATCAATGACCTGCGGAACGTGCGTCGGCGCCCTGGTGAGCCCCTTCGCGAGTTCATCTAGCGCTTTAGCCAGGTGCGCCACAAGATCCCGAAGGCCTCCGACGCCACGATCGTCTCCGCCTTCACCAGTTGCGTCACGGACGTAAATATGTGCGAGAAGCTCTTAGTCAGGGATGAGCTAGACTCCGCGGCAGAGCTGTTCGTCCTCGCCGACCGCTGCGCCAAGGCCGAAGAAGGACGCCTCTTCCTCCACAACGACGCTGACGCTGAGCCGGACGCGGCGAAGCCCAAGGCCAAGGACACCAAGCGCAAGGGCCCAGTCGTGCTCGCGGCGGAGCCGGACTGCAAGCGCGGCCGCGACCGCGGCGAGGCCAAGAAGGACGCCCGCCCTTTCTGCGCCTACCACAACATGAACTCCCACAACACAGAAGACGGCCACGAGCTCAAGCTGCTTTGCAAGGGCCGCACCGAATGCCGCAAGGAGCGCGGCAAGGGCCGTGGTGGTGGCGACGGAGGTGGCCGCTGGGGCGACAACCACAACAACGGCGCTGGCGACAGCAACCGTCAGGGCTGGCAGAACCAACCGCAACAGGCTAACCTCAGGCCAACGCCGCCCCAGTACGCGCCAATGACTCCCCTCGCGCTGAGAATGCTGGGGGCTACCAAGAGCCCCGCAGGGTGGCCTGGATCCTCGGCGGGGCCCCGGCCCCTCCGTCCAACCGCCACTTCAAGCAGTTCTCTCGGGAGGTGAACGCGGCCCTCCCGTCGCTCGATTCCACCGGCCGCCTCAAGTGGTCCGAGTTCCCCATCGCCTTCAACGCCAGCGACCACCCCAAGTCCACGAAGGACGTGGGCGCCGTCCCCCTACTGTGCACCCCCACCATCAGCAACGTCGCTGTCACCAAGACCCTCATCGACGGAGGCGCCGGCCATAACGTGATTTCATCAAGACCTTTGAGACGCTTCAAGTGCCCTACGAGCGCCTGATGCCCACCAGGCCCTTCTTGGGCATCATCGACGGCTCCACTGTCCCCCTGGGGCAGGTGATCCTTCCCGTCACCTTCGGCACCCGCAAGAACTACCGTACGGAGTTCATCGTGTTTGATGTGGCTCACATCGGCCTGCCTTACAATGCCATCTTGGGCTACCCGGCGCTCACCAAGTTCATGGCCACAACCCACCATGCCTACGGCCTCGTCAAAATGCCCGGCAGCCGCGGTACCCTCACTGTCCGCTGCGACGAGAAGGATGCACTACAAACCCTCGAGCACGCCTACAAGACTGCCTCCGTCGCGTACCCGGCCGATGAGGACGCGCCTGGACCTGCCGAGGAAGCGCCCGTGAAGAAGAAGCCCCTGCTCCCTCAGGAGCGGGTCGAGTCCAAGAAGGCGTCGCTGGATGGGGGCGAAGCAGGCCCCTCCCTCGCCGCTGGCGGCGGGCCCTTCCCCAAATAGGAAGGCACACTCGTCACCTTCCTCCGGGCGTGCCCTGATGCGTTGGCTCGGATAGCATCAGGCGTGCCCAGCCTGCCGAGGGAGGTGATCGAGCACCACTCAGCTGCGTGCCGGAGCGCGCGGCCCGTCAAGCGTGAGGAATTTCGTCAAGCGCCCAAGAAGCAGGAAGTCATCACCCAAGAGGTCAGCAAGCCCCAGGATGCTGGAATCGCACGTGAAGCCCCTCACCCCAGGAGGATCGCCAGCCTCACCCCCGTCGCCAGGCCACGCGATAGCGTGCGCATGTGCGTCGACTTCATTGCCCTCAACCAGGCTTGCCCCGCAGGCCCCTTCCCTCCTCCGCGCATCACCGCAGGCTCGCCCTGGCTCATGCGTATGCCGTTCGGCTTGGAGGGTGCCGCAACCACCTTCATGAGGCTGATGCGCATGAGCCTGGACCCCCACATCGCAAGGAATACGGAGGTGGTTAACACTCGCCCACCGGCCCACCGCGGCCCCACTCATGACGGCGGCAGGTGTTCCGGTACCAAACACATGGAACGCCCGCCATCACCGTAAGTTCTATCCGTGCCCCATGGATACGAGCGACATGGAGTTGTACATGCTCCGGGGTTCTCTCTACCCTTGCCGCCGCTGGCACATGAGAGCTCCTTCCCACTCTCGTGGAAGCCCCATGCTCAGCGCTGGCGGACGCCCCATGCTCCGCGCTGGTGGCCTACTTACCTGAGGGGCCCTCGGCCATCACATCCTCAAGCTAACCCGTGTCGAACACGACAGCATGTATTTTTCTGTTATGTAATGAACTTGCTTCATGCATCAGTAAAGCTTATTTCCTCAAAACCCCTATCTGCTTGCAGCTAAGGGTACCCTGGCAGAGGCGCGCGCTCGTGGTCTCACCTGTGCCTGTCACATGAGCGGGGGCTGGGCACGGTGTCTGTGCTCGGGTCAGTACCAGCAGCACTAAAAAACCCAAGCGACTGAGCTCTGACTCGCGGGCCTGCTCCCGTGCACGTCACCTCACCAAGTCCTCGGTGCTCTTGTCTCCTGGGGCACGATGTTTGTGCTCGGGTCAGTCCCAGCAGCGCCGAAAAACCCAAGCGACCGAGCTCTGGCTCGCGGGCCTGCTCCCGTGTACGTCACCTCACCAGGTCCTTGGTGCTCTTGTCTCCTCACGTAACACCCACAGGCGACTGCGCGAGCGCGCCCTGCTGCACTACTTGCAAAAACTTGCAGTTTCCCTGGTGCAGGATATCGAAGCTGCAGGAGCCCCCCTCGGGAGGCGCCATGAGCGGGTCCCACGGACAGAGGGCCTCACGAGGGACCGCGCCTCACGAGCCGTGCTCTGCAAAGGGGCTCGCCCCAAGCCACACGCCTCGAAGGAGCTAAGTCTAAAACACCCCTCGGGTCTTCTTCCCTCTCGTTTCTCTCTCGCGGCATCCTGATTTCCTTGGCACGAGCCGCCTGCGTGTCAAGGGGGGGACCCTGAGCATCGCCTAAGGGGCTCCTACCAGCCATAAGAGCCCTACACCCTCTGGCCTTGCCGAGCGCACGCTCTGGGCATCCCAACGACGGTGTAGCCTGCCTCGGGGGCTGGGTCCTAACGACACAGGGCACAAAGGCAATGTAAAAGGGAAATAAAGGCCTCAGGAGGAAAACGAAGGCGCATAAATCATTAAGTGCTTACAGCAAGAGTACCATGCAAGTGTTTTCACGCCCCTGCGGGGCCATGTCTACCCTATTACAGCAAGAGGTCAACGGGAATTCAGGCGCGCGAGGCGCCATCGCCGCTCCCACCGCCGCCCCGAGGGGGCTCGCCGCTGCCGCCGCTGACTTCAGGGTCAAAGGCGTACAGCCCGACGAAGCCGGCCACGCGCTCCCACACAGCCTCCTCAAGGGGTTCGCGGAGCTCCATCGGGACAGGGGTCACCACCCGCCCGAAGTCGAAGCGATCGTCGAGGCGGAAGAGGTTGTTGAAGAGTCGCATTGTCGCCTGGGTCAGCAGGTCGCGGCACGCTTCCTCGACGGTGGCATCCGTCTCCAGCAGCTGCTTCTTGAGGTCGTCAACCTCGGCTTGGAGCTCGTCCCGCTTGGCCGCGAGGCCCCTCTGCTCGTCGAGAGCGGCCTGGGCAGCCGCCAGCTCGCGCTCCTTCGCCAGCAGGCGCTCCCGTTCTGCCTCCTGGGCGGACGCAGATGCCGCGAGCTCGCCTTCTTGGGTCTTGGCATTCGCCTCGCGGGAAGTGACCACCTCCTGGGACCTAAGGATGTCCTCCTCGTGCTTCGGGAGCTCAGCTTCGCGGGACGCGAGCCGGCCCTCGAGGGCATCCGCAGCCTCCTCCCACGCCTTAAGCCGGCGCTCGCGCGAGGCAGCTTGCTCCTGGAGCATTTTCTCGTGAGCGTCCGCCTCCTCCCGCCGCCGCTTGGCCTCATGTGCGTCTTCATGGGCCTTCGCGAGGGACGCCTGGGCCTCTTTGGCGAGCTGCTCGCGCTGCGCCTGTGCCTCCTCGTCCCGCCGGTGGTCAAGCTTCGCCGCCTCACGAAGCTGGCTCCACCCCTCCGCCAGCCTCCGCCACTCCTCCGCGCAGAGCTCCACCTCCTTCTCGAGCTCGCCTTCAAGGGCCTCGAGGGCCGCCTTGACACCGTTGATGGCCCTGCTCCAGGGCGCGGTACCGCTCTCCCGCAGCACCAAGGCGCGGCTCGACCGGGCCTCCTCGTCGCCTGCAGGCGTCGGCAGGCGGGAGGGCACGACCTCAAGCCCCTCCGGCTGCCCCGCGCCATCGCCCCCGGCAGGGGTTGCGCTCGCCGTCTGGTGCGAGGGGCTCGGGATGGCCACTTCCGATGCCGGCGGCATCGTCCCGCGCTCCGGCGCCACCCTGAACGCTTCAAGGTCCGAGCGCCCGGTCCCGGAGGTGGCTCCCGTGGGGGCTGTGGTGGCCTCCGCCGTGGCAGGCATGGTGTGCTGGGGAGGGGCCGGTGCTTTGCCCCCCTTTCCCACCATCTCGACATCGACGACGGGGACCGCCTCGGGAGGCGCCAGCGCGGTCTCCTTGGCACCCCCTGGTCTCGCCGTCGGGGGCATCGGCGCGGCAGGCGAGGCGGTGTTCAGAGGAGGGGAGGGCCCTCCGGCCTTGGCTTTCCTCATCTTGGTCTTATCCTGCTCCTCGGTGGCCGGCTCAGAGCTCTTGCGCAGGCGACAGCTCATCAGGACTGCAGCAGCCAGGAAGCAGGGATCGACAGGAAGGGGCGGAGGAACTTACTCGTCCTTGGGGTAGAAGCGCCTCCTGTTCCGCTCCTTGATGGCGCCGCTGCTGCTGCCCCCATCACGCAGCGCGCCTGGGCGGCCGCCCAAGGGTGCGGCGCGATCCTCGTCGGGGTCGGCAGCCACGGTGGTCCCCTTCGCCCGCTCCTCACGGGGCTCGTCGCTCTCCGCGGCATCGCCTCCTCCCTCCCTCTCCGGCATGTGCCTGGCCGGGACGACGTGAAACGCGTCCCCGCTCAGCCAAAGCCGACGACGCAACGGCGGAGACGGAGGGGCTGGCGGAGACGACTCCTCGCTGCTCCCCTGCCTAGAGTCGGAGGCCTCGTGGTCGCCTGCGGAGGACCCCATCTCCGAAGAATCCTCAAGAAGCTCCTCAGGCTCCTCGAGGTCCGTCAAGATCAGCCCCCACTGGTCGAACTGGGGCATCGCCGCGACCAATTTAGCCTTGTTGGACCAGCGGTGCACCGGGCGCACATCGTAAGGCACATCCTCTGCCTCCCCTGGGAATAAAACTTCCCAAGCGTCGGCCACGCCCTCGGCCGAGAGGGGCTCCCGTGCCAGCCTGATCCGGTCTTCGGCTCCGGTGATGTCCCACACCGGGTGCGAGCGCTTCTGCAGGGGCGCAATGCGGTGGCGGAGAAATTCCTTGGCAATCATGCCCGCCGTGAGCCCAGCCGTGCGCAGCTCCGCCAGCCTCGCCAGGATCGGCCTCAGGGCAGCGCCGCCAAGCTTCTTGTTCTCCCAGCGGGGGATCTTCTCAGCTGGCTCAGTAGGGATCGCCAGGAGAGGACTGGTCCGCTGGGCATCAACATCAACCTAGCGCGACCTGAAGTTATCCACCTTCTTTGAGATCTTCATGTCGATGAAGACCTTGCCCATCTCATCGTCGATGCGGAAGGAGGCACCTCCGGAGCGGTGGTTTCCCGAGGAAAAGACTCACATGCTATAGAAGGTCCGGAAGAGTGCCACGGACGACATCACTCCCAGGAAGGCCTCGCAGAGGTACGCGAAGAGAGCAAGGACGAGGACGGAGTTGGGATGAAGGTGGAGAAGGCAAATCTCGTAATACTCGAGGATGGCATAGAGGAAGTCAGAGAAGGGCGACACCAGCCCGGTGAAGAGCGAGTGGAAGAAGAAAGGGATTACCGTGGGGCCGAGGTCGCGCCGTGGGACCGAGCCCGGCCAGATCTCGGTGGCGCCTCCCTCGAAGTGAGCCGAGGCCAACAGGGGATGGGCCCTGGCTAGCCCGTTCGCGTTGATGGTTGCCGGCAGCAAGGCCGGACCAAGCTCCACCGCCGGGGAGCTCTTGCTGGAGGAGACCTCAGTGGCCGCGGGTTTCTTGCATGGGGCCATGGCGGAGGAGAGATTGGAAGTTGGAGGAGGAGTAACGGAGAAGCTACTCGCGCGGGACGAGAGGGCAAGATGGGGACGAGGAGCAATGACGCGCCTGCGCCCCGAGCGGGCAGGCTTTATCGCCAAGACGGCGGTTACCGAGGCGTCGTGGGGAGTGGGGCGACCCTCCTCATGAAAGCCGCCACGCGTCGCCTCTGGGCCGGACAGCTCGATGGGCCCCATGCCATTTCGTCCCTAACCGGGTGGAATGTGCGTGCCGCGGGCCCGGGGGCTACTGTCGGCCCAGTGGGAACCACGGCACCTCGGCCCGTCTGCCTCTAGCCCAGAGGACCACGCTCGGGCGGGCCCTTGAGAGTGGCCTTGCCTCGGCCGCTCCGGAGGGGTGAGCCTCGCGAGGCCCCTCCCGGCCAGGCTAGGCCCTGCCGAGGCCTTCCCACGAAGCAAGTCATACGGCGCCAGCCGTGGGGCTCCGCGCCCAGCACATGGGTGACGTCCCGCTGTCAGGATAAGGACAACGGAGTGCGACCAAGCCCAGCTTCCATTTTGGTGATAAGGGAGCAGCGGCGTCTGCCTTCCCCAAAGCAAGTCCCAAAGTCTTTCCTCTTTGGTGATAGAAGATCAGGATGGATCAGCGCACCAGGACGGAGGTCATCGCCAAGCCCACCAGCGCGTCACAAGGAGCTGCTTTAGCAAGCGGAGACCACCTTTAGTCAGGATAGACCTGCGCACCTATCTCCCTATGAATTGCCGCCCTGTGGCTACCCTTTCCCGCTCATATTTTCGGGGAAGAGGACCAAGGCACTACAAAAGGGGCAGGACTGCTTCCATGTAAGTGGATCGACCCATTCTCCCCCACACCTCTTGTACCTCGAGCACAAGCTCTCCACCACAGAGCAATCAAACACAAGTAGGAGTATGGTATTACACCGCACTGTGGCCCAAACCTGGGTAGCTCACGCGTCCCCTTCGTGTCCGGTGAGAGCCAGCGAGTCCGTCGTGATCCTGCCGTAGTTGCCGTCGTGTCGTAGGTTGCCAAGCCAAGTCCCCCAGAGTTCGAATCCTAAGTTCTTGGAGAAGTTTCTTGGACGCAGATCCTAGACTCCGACATATTCCATAAAAAAATCTCCAAAAAGTTTCATCCAATTCCAAGAACTTTTATTTCTGCACAAAAAACAACACCATGGCAATTCTGCTGAAAACAGCGTCAGTCCAGGTTAGTTCTAATCAAATCATACCAAAACCATATAGAATTGTTATAAACATGGCATGAATACTTCATAAATTATAGATACGTTGGAGACGTATCAGCATCCCCAAGCTTAATTCCTGCTCGTCCTCGAGTAGGTAAATGATAAAAGAAATAATTTATGAAGTGTGAATGCTAGCATAATGCATAAGTTTGATCAATAATAATTTCAATCACTTTGTCTAGCATCAATATATATCATAATCAGTAGGTCATCTCATAAAACTTCTCATGATCAAGTAACAAGCTATTCACATGTTTAAAGTATAGGCCATAAACTTTCTTGAAAACTAACAAACTATGTTCTCAATCATCAAACAATTGCAATTCATCTTATTTTCAGGAAGGTTCTATGTAAGAGCTTTGATCTAGCAAATTCCACATACTCAACCATCTTTTAGTCTTCCATGATTGCTGACACTCAAAGCATATTTTTAGAACAAACTGTTTCAATCAAACACATAGGAAGATAGGGGCTTAATGTTTCGCCTCCCAACTTATTTATCTCAGGGATAATGTCAACAATAATAACTCATGATCACCAATATTCAACAGGATATATGTGTCTGGATCTTTCCCTACCACATAATGCTTGCCAACTAAAGAATAAATAGAGCGGAATAGGGATGAACATTAATGACTCCTGCATAAAAGTAAATACAGAAAAGTAAAAGCATAAAAGTAAAAGATAGGCCCTTCGCAGAGGGAAGCAGAGGTTGTCATGCGCTTTTTGTTGTTGGATGCACAAGCCCTTAATGCAAAGGAACGTCACGTTATATTGCCCATTGTGATAGCAACCTTTATTATGTAGTCCGTCGCTTTTATTTCTTTACCATCACAAGTTCGTACAACGCTTATTTTCCCTTGCAATAAAAGACCATACATATTTTAGGAGCAATTTTTATTGCTTTTTGCACCGATGACAACTTGCTTGAAGGATCTTATTCAATCCATAGGTAGATATAGTGGACTCTCATGGCAAGAAACTGTGTTTAAGGGTTTTTGGATGCACAAGTAGTATCTCTGTAGGAGATATGCCCTAGAGGCAATAATAAATGTTATTGATTATCTCCCTGTTCATAATTAGGTTTATGTTCCATGCTATAACTGCTATGGTTCTCGAGTCTACAATAACCACGAGGCTCGGAGGAAGACTCATATGCACGTGTGGGATAATAAACGGTAAAATGTATCCCTAGTCAAGCCTCTATGACTGGCTCAAGTATTGCATGATGATCCTGTTTTCCTGATCATGGGCATGGCTATGCCGGCAATTTTGAGGGCACAATTGTTGGTAGAACACTTGTGTTGAATCGACCCGATTGATGTTATGCTATGAGATACATTCGTCATAAGTTTATGGTTAATAACACAGAGAAGTTAATGTTTGCATAATTCCTTAGACCATGAGAGTGTCGAGTTTCTTCATGCTTGCTTCATGAACTTTGGGGTTTGTTAAACGTCATCCGTAAATGGGTGGCTATTACGGCGGCTTACGGGTTCATGGAAAAGTATGTCAAGGGACTTGATAGCTCAAGATTGGGATTTGCTCCTCCGACGATGGAGAGATATCTCTGGGCCCTCTCGGTGTTACGGTATCCATCATCGTCTGGCCAGACACAGGGTGATTTGATCACAGGGATGCCGGAACACGGGAACGAGAAAAGAGAACAATACCGGCAACGAGGTAACTGGCATTGTGGACAAGTGTTGATCCACGAGGATGCCGATGTTTCTCACCTCGGGTATTTGTAACATATCGCGAAGCAACAGGAATAGCACACGGCAACTGGAGGTTCACTCGAATATTCATTCGTGTGGGTATAGGGGTCAATATGGGTGTCCACGGCTCCGATGTTGATCATTGATCGGAAAGTGTTCCGGGTCATGTCTATACTTCACCGAACCTATAGGGTCACACGCTTAAGGGTCATCTATCTGCTGAATACTAGACGGGGAGTCTGAGAGAAATTCACCGAAAAAGTTTCGGACGAAACGGAAACGTTCCGGAGAGGATATCGGAATAGTTCCGGTGAAACTGAAAAGTTGTTTCAGGGTATTCCATAAAGTCAAATTGGTTTCGGCACATGCCTGGAAATTATTGGAAGGTACCAGAATTGTTCCGGTAACTTCTGAGATTTTTCAGAGACAAAAACCGGAAATGTTCCGGACTGCCGGAACCGCTTTAGTTGCTTTTCACAGATGAAAATCACTAAACCGAAAAGTTGTTTCGGAGTACACCATAAAGTCAAATTGGTTTCGGCACATGCCTGATAATTCTTGGAGGGTGCTAGAATCATTCTGGAAACTTTCTGGAATTTTCCGGAATGAAAACCGGAAATGTTCCGGAGCTGCCGAAACCGCTTCAGATGCTTTTCGCAGATGAAAATCACTAAACCGGAATTGTTCCGGCTCGCGTTGTAAATTATTTTGGTGGGTACTGGAAATGTTCTAAGCCCACATGAATATTTTCAGTTCGATCAGACGCTGAAAAATGTCGTCGTGAATAGTGAAATCAGATTTATGGATATGGTTGGAAGTTGGCTTTCCACAAATATCTTCCCAAGATATTTTGGGATGACATGGCATTTTGGATATGCCCATCCTACCCCTTGTTTTTCCTATAAATAGAGGGGAGGAGGCAGCCCCATATGCTACATCCTTGCTCTCACATACACATGCCATGACATTTCTGGCTTCTCTCTCCCTCCCAGCGAAATAGTTTCGTAGAGCCGAAAGGCTGTCTGGGTTCCGGTGGGAACTAGTTCTGGACGGCGAAGCCCTGCCGGATAGATGACACCGTATGTGTGCAACTCTGTAGAGAGATCGTAGTTTCGGTCTTAGTTCGAGAGTGCCTCCCGAAGGGCTGTCCGAGTTACAGTTTGTGTTTCGGGTGTCCTCCCGAAGGGCTGTCCGAGTGACCCGCCCGAAGGGCTGTCCGTGAGGCCTCCCGGAGGGCTGTCCGAGGATCCGTCCGGGGGGACTATCCGAGGGACTGTCCAGGGGCCTCCCGAAGGGCTGTCCGAGGATCCGTCCGGTGGGACTATCCGAGGGACTGTCCCGATGCCTCCCGAAGGGCTGCCCGGAGATCCGTCCGGTGAGCTGACGTGGGAGTACATCCTCGCGGTTGGGAGGTTGTAAATCCTAGCTGCGGGGATCTGCACCGCCGATCGTCATCGACTCTACTTCCGCTGCGCTACGAGTCGGTAACGAAAAAGATCAAACCTTGTATGCAGTCTCCATAGTGATCCTGGGCTGGTACGTAGGTCGGAAATTTTTGTTTTCTGCTGCGTTCCCCTACAGTGGCATCAAGAGCCGTGCTATGCGTAGATGCAGGTTGCGATCTAGAATACATAGAGATGTATGGGTGTTGCACAATATAATTAGGTAGTAGATGAGATCTATTGCTGAAAATTATTTGTGCGGGTGACAGATGAAGTCTGTTACCCGATGTTCTTGTTGCTTCCCTAGAATTTGCGTTTGCTCAATCTCGAGACAGTATGGTGGAATTTCACAAAGTTCTGGCAATCCGCGATCCTGATTGATCAACGAAGTGCTTCAGTTCTTTGGGTTCCGCCATAGTCAAAAGAAAGATGAAATTCGCAGATGAAAGGGCATTGCAGATATGATCTGCACGGGGGTCATGCGTATGACGAAGTTTAGTATGGGGCTCAAGATTTAATTATCTCGTGTTTCATACACCCCGCGATGTTAATCTGGCGACTTGAATTATCATACTTGATGATAATACGTAGGTAGCTTCGGTTTGTTCGAAACCTTAGAAGCCACGTAAAATGAAATTTGCATAAACCAACTAGAGGCGTCTAACTTGGTTTTGCAGGATGGTTTGCATGTGCATATGATGTGGTATAGCAGTGCTCATTATAATTTGATTATGTATGAGATGACTATATAATGTAAATTGATTAACATGACCTGCGTGTCATGATTCGGCATGATGGCTGGAGCCATATGATTGTCACTTTAATGACCTGCGTGTCAACCTTCAGTAATGCACTTATTTTATTAGCTATAGACATAGCAATATTATCTGGTGCATCGACAAGGTGGTGGCAATCTTCGCGAAGGTGAACACCGACGCGAATGCCGAAGACGAAGAAATGAAAGACTTCTCCGTCAGAAAGGGCTATACCATATCTTGCTATTATGAATTGCCTGAGATGTTTATCCCTTATGATGCACCCTTTTGATTGCGCGGTAGTCGCTTTTATTAGGGTGATCTCTCACAAAAATATCAAGTAGTTAGTGTTCTCCCAAGTGTAGCACCGTCACAGCATCCTTCCTTTCGAGGTGCGCCATGATCTATATGGGTACGAACGATTGTACGGGTGTAAGGCGGGTGAGGTCAGACCTCGCAGCAAGATCACTTGGTTGTCTTGACGTTCATGGCAGGATCGTCCTGAGCTCGGAACACACGCATCGAAAGATGAACAAGAGTCACATAGAGATGTGATCGGCAAGTTTGCCTACCAATTGAAGTTCGCGCCATCGGTGTTCATCTCGAACAATGGCGTTGAATGGAAATGTGGGTCTTGAATCACTCACAATCAATTATGAGAGATATTGATTTGAGTGGGAGCACACTTTAGAATTAATTCTTTTAATTCTTAGTGCAATTAATTTTGAACACGGTCTAAGTGTGATTTGCATAATAGTTGTAGAATAATGGCTCGCGTTTCCACCTTCCCTGTTAAAATTGAATAGCTGTTAAATATCTGGTTAAATCTTTACGGTTGGTAACGTAATGTGAGGATTGTCCTCAAGTGTGCCAAGAAGGACTTTGTCCTATCGCATGCTTTCGGTATTCTCCCGCTAATGCTATGGATCATATGACTCTCGTCCTTCGATCCAAAAGCTAGAATTCCTTTTCAGTCAAAGTGAAAAATGTTTGCTTCCATGAGACCCGAACTTCGAAAGTTTGGATAGTTATGTGATATTCATGGAATCTGAAAATCATTTTCAGAGACAGACAAAGGCTAAAAGATATGAGATATCCAAAGCAATGTTTGTTTGCAAACTATTAGTAAAGGAGTTTACTATGCATTAGACTGATAAGAGAGGGATCCAGGAGAACGCCTGTCATATGATGAAAGGTGAATAAAACAACAACTTAAAGAGAAAGGAAGTGTCCGAAGGGTGTTAGTAAGACTTTCACGCCTAGGAAGTCTGGGGCTAACGCCACTCTTAAGTTGGATGCTTCTTCTGAGAGTAGGAGAAATACTAAAAGTTAAACTGTTAGAAGTATAAAGGCAAAAGGAAAGAAGACTGGAATATCCAGCTCATGTATGAATGTCATACAAGTTTTTGATGTATAGAAGGCTGGTCAAAGATATAGTTCTTGGGAATTATGGTTAAACATGTTAATCACTAATTCTTGGGTATTGTGAGTTAATCACAAAGATACCCGCTCGATTGCATTCTGTTGCAACTCGATGTAAGAACTACTATGGCCTGAAAGACTAGCCAGGGATGAGGTTTAGATACACGCAGGGAACATAGTAAATGTTACTATGCCTTCCATCGGTGTATTCCCTATGTATTTATTTTCATAATTCATTTTAGAGTTTCACACTCTAGCCCTTTGCATAAAGTATCTTGCAAGAAGGTTGTTCATAAGAGAACTTTTGATGTTCGGTGTTATGAATAACATGAGGGCCATACTTTCATTATGAATGAGATGTATGTTATGAATATTGATAATAATACATTACCTCTGGGTTTACTTTCATAATTTATTTTAGAGTTTCATACACTCTAGCCCATTGCACAATGATTGTTGCAAAAGAGTTGTTCATAAAACAACAATTGTTGTTCAGTATTATGAATGACATGAGGGGCCATGCTTCCATCCTAGATGGGATGTATGTTATGAATATTGATGGAAATATGATACATCCATAACACTGACGCTAAATGTCGCAAGACTAAAAGAATACCACACAAGTGTGGCACTGCATTTGGTCACATTGGAGAAACCCGCATGGAAAATTCCATTATGATGGATTTTGAAGTCGTTTGATTTTGAATCATCTGACACTTGCAACTTTCCTCTGAAAAGTGAAGTGACTGAAATACCGTTCACAAGCCATAAGGAACGAGCATAGAACATATTGGTGATCATACATTATGATGTGTGTAGTCCAATAAATGTTATTGCAAGTAGTGGATTTATC
Organism: Elymus sibiricus; assembly: GCA_039707655.1. Classification (NCBI taxonomy): domain Eukaryota; kingdom Viridiplantae; phylum Streptophyta; class Magnoliopsida; order Poales; family Poaceae; genus Elymus; species Elymus sibiricus. The sequence continues at coordinate 408,972,973 of CM077666.1, read as the reverse complement.
TATCTTCAGAAATGACTCAAGTAGATATATGGATATTTACTTGATAAGACGTGAGTCTGGATCTTTTGAAATCATTCGAAAGGTTTTCAAAATGAAGAAGAAAATATTGTAACAAGAAAATTATGTTTCTACAATTCGATTGCAGAAAGGAATATTTGAGTTACAAGTTTAGCGAATGTCTGATGAGTTGTGAAAGGGGTTTCATAACTTGCACCTCCCGGAACACCACTGCAAATGGAAAGTCCGTGAAGATGTAATCGAACCATTTATGACATGGTAAGATCAAAGATGACATAAATAGATTTGCCATTATCCCTTTTAAAGAGTAATGCTTTAGAGACTGCGGCTTTTACACTGAAAAGAGATCCATCAGGTCTGTTGAAATGACGCCATGGTATGGTACGCCCAACCATGTTATATCTTTTCTTAACATTTGGAAAATGGGGCTTGTGTAAAAGGTTACAAACCTATTCCAAATCAGACAAGTGCTATTTTGTAGGTTATCCCAAGTCATTGGGTATTCCCCCACCACTATACCGAGGCAAACGATTTTGCCACAAAACGGTATGCTTTTAAAGAGAATAGTTCTTACAAAAGGTGAGTGGGAGGACAGTGCAACTCGACGAGATAACCAGTATCTTCGTCATCAGGTCAAAGGAAAGGAACCTTGGAAGTGATTCCGGAGTTTCCTACTGCGACTGATACGGAAGTCTCTACAATAAAATGTATGGACTTCGGTCAAACTTGCAGCTAAACCACGTAGGCAAAGCTCGTGCAAACCTATCAGGTGCGCAAACGAGATATTGTTGTTAGACAACAGTATACCTACAATACACAAGGAAGCGTTGATGGGCCCTGACTCCAGAATTGGCTAAATGCCAATACAATCCGAGATAGTTTCCATATAAGTGATTCAAGATTAAAATCTTGATACACCTTTCGGAAGACTTAGAGTCTAACGAATATTTATGGAACTAAAAACTGATACGGATAAAATGTTTTATCCATAAAGCTCGACTTGTTGCAATAACAAGTTCAAGGAGTTGACTACGATGAGATTGTCTCACCGTAGCGATGCTTGAAGTCGGTTCGGGTTGAACTAGCAATTAATACATATTTCAATCATGAGATATGAAACATGGATGACAAAAGGATTTCCATCTGATGGGAATGAAACCTAGGACTTGTATGTGATACAGTCCAAAGTAATTTGTCGATCCAGAGGATGCTAGTAAGTATGCAAACTTCAGAGTTCCAGCGATGGACAGAAGAGAGCAAAGTGGAGTTGGAATCTTCGTTTTTGATGAAATGGTCAAAAGAGTTTGACTTCATCAAATGGGTAACGAAGATGCTTGTGATTCAAGAAAGTAAGTGGGAGCATAATAATATTTCTAAAAACCTTGTGTACTTGACACATTGTTAATTGAAAATAAATTTCTTGACACGAATTAGGACTTCATTTGAAAATAGTTTTTCGATGAAGTGCTTAGGCTAAATAGCCTTAATATTAGGCATGATGATCTATGGAGATAGATTTACCTAATGGGGCTAAGCTATGAATACATATTGACAAGGTGCTAAAACCTTTTAGCATTTAAAACGCCAAGGAGTGATTCTTGCCGAAGTCACATGGAAAGGGTTTTGCAAGACTCGGTGTCTCAAAACACTGATGAGCAAAATACATGATGGTGATTCCACACACTCTTGTGTTTGGATTAATCATGTATTCCATGGTATGTAAAAACAACCAGATATGTCCAATACTCCAAAGTTGTTGCGAGTATAGATACCATAGTGATCAAAGTACTGATCATGGGACAACAGTGAAAGATGTCATTAAGTGCTAAGAGTAGTGTTGATGACATGTTTTCTCGCAAGTAGAGATTATGAAGTGCTCGTTGTAAGTGATTACATCAATACAGTCTTCATCAATGCTCCATGCGATTTTCGATTTAAATTGAGGGTTTTGTGTGATACACAATATGGTGGCACGGTATTTGGAAATTGTTCCAAACAAGATACTGTGGCGAATTCTATAACAAAGGCTAAGTATGTTGATGCTTAAGAAGCGACAAAGAAGTTGTTGAATCATATAGTTCATTCATGAACTTAGTATGGTTCCAAGATGACTTTGGTCTATGGGACACTATTGCAGATAGTTGCTCCATAGCTCAGTCTGAGGAATCAGGTTTCGACCAATGATTCACACATATGCAAGGCCAAGTCCAGACAAAATATGAATTTTGTGAAAGCGTGAAAACGCAAGGATATGCAAAGTTACACACAGAGCTGAAGTCGTCAGATCCGTTGGACATCAGGCTATACCACATGCGAAGCATATTTTACACCAGTATGCCATAGGTGTAAAGTGCATTAGCATTGACTAGATTATTGACTCTAGTTCAAGTGGGAGTCTGTAGGAGATATGCCCTAGAGGCAATAATAAATGTTATTGATTATCTCCCTGTTCATAATTAGGTTTATGTTCCATGCTATAACTGCTATGGTTCTCGAGTCTACAATAACCACGAGGCTCGGAGGAAGACTCATATGCACGTGTGGGATAATAAACGGTAAAATGTATCCCTAGTCAAGCCTCTATGACTGGCTCAAGTATTGCATGATGATCCTGTTTTCCTGATCATGGGCATGGCTATGCCGGCAATTTTGAGGGCACAATTGTTGGTAGAACACTTGTGTTGAATCGACCCGATTGATGTTATGCTATGAGATACATTCGTCATAAGTTTATGGTTAATAACACAGAGAAGTTAATGTTTGCATAATTCCTTAGACCATGAGAGTGTCGAGTTTCTTCATGCTTGCTTCATGAACTTTGGGGTTTGTTAAACGTCATCCGTAAATGGGTGGCTATTACGGCGGCTTACGGGTTCATGGAAAAGTATGTCAAGGGACTTGATAGCTCAAGATTGGGATTTGCTCCTCCGACGATGGAGAGATATCTCTGGGCCCTCTCGGTGTTACGGTATCCATCATCGTCTGGCCAGACACAGGGTGATTTGATCACAGGGATGCCGGAACACGGGAACGAGAAAAGAGAACAATACCGGCAACGAGGTAACTGGCATTGTGGACAAGTGTTGATCCACGAGGATGCCGATGTTTCTCACCTCGGGTATTTGTAACATATCGCGAAGCAACAGGAATAGCACACGGCAACTGGAGGTTCACTCGAATATTCATTCGTGTGGGTATAGGGGTCAATATGGGTGTCCACGGCTCCGATGTTGATCATTGATCGGAAAGTGTTCCGGGTCATGTCTATACTTCACCGAACCTATAGGGTCACACGCTTAAGGGTCATCTATCTGCTGAATACTAGACGGGGAGTCTGAGAGAAATTCACCGAAAAAGTTTCGGACGAAACGGAAACGTTCCGGAGAGGATATCGGAATAGTTCCGGTGAAACTGAAAAGTTGTTTCAGGGTATTCCATAAAGTCAAATTGGTTTCGGCACATGCCTGGAAATTATTGGAAGGTACCAGAATTGTTCCGGTAACTTCTGAGATTTTTCAGAGACAAAAACCGGAAATGTTCCGGACTGCCGGAACCGCTTTAGTTGCTTTTCACAGATGAAAATCACTAAACCGAAAAGTTGTTTCGGAGTACACCATAAAGTCAAATTGGTTTCGGCACATGCCTGATAATTCTTGGAGGGTGCTAGAATCATTCTGGAAACTTTCTGGAATTTTCCGGAATGAAAACCGGAAATGTTCCGGAGCTGCCGAAACCGCTTCAGATGCTTTTCGCAGATGAAAATCACTAAACCGGAATTTTTCCGGCTCGCGTTGTAAATTATTTTGGTGGGTACTGGAAATGTTCTAAGCCCACATGAATATTTTCAGTTCGATCAGACGCTGAAAAATGTCGTCGTGAATAGTGAAATCAGATTTATGGATATGGTTGGAAGTTGGCTTTCCACAAATATCTTCCCAAGATATTTTGGGATGACATGGCATTTTGGATATGCCCATCCTACCCCTTGTTTTTCCTATAAATAGAGGGGAGGAGGCAGCCCCATATGCTACATCCTTGCTCTCACATACACATGCCATGACATTTCTGGCTTCTCTCTCCCTCCCAGCGAAATAGTTTCGTAGAGCCGAAAGGCTGTCTGGGTTCCGGTGGGAACTAGTTCTGGACGGCGAAGCCCTGCCGGATAGATGACACCGTATGTGTGCAACTCTGTAGAGAGATCGTAGTTTCGGTCTTAGTTCGAGAGTGCCTCCCGAAGGGCTGTCCGAGTTACAGTTTGTGTTTCGGGTGTCCTCCCGAAGGGCTGTCCGAGTGACCCGCCCGAAGGGCTGTCCGTGAGGCCTCCCGGAGGGCTGTCCGAGGATCCGTCCGGGGGGACTATCCGAGGGACTGTCCAGGGGCCTCCCGAAGGGCTGTCCGAGGATCCGTCCGGTGGGACTATCCGAGGGACTGTCCCGATGCCTCCCGAAGGGCTGCCCGGAGATCCGTCCGGTGAGCTGACGTGGGAGTACATCCTCGCGGTTGGGAGGTTGTAAATCCTAGCTGCGGGGATCTGCACCGCCGATCGTCATCGACTCTACTTCCGCTGCGCTACGAGTCGGTAACGAAAAAGATCAAACCTTGTATGCAGTCTCCATAGTGATCCTGGGCTGGTACGTAGGTCGGAAATTTTTGTTTTCTGCTGCGTTCCCCTACAATCTCTACTTAGTATGAATTTTTGGCTAGCAAAAGATCCTAAGCAAGCACCACATGTTAGAGGATCCATGACAATATAACTTCTATGTGAATATAAACAAACATAACTCATTACGTTGTCTTCCTTGTCCAACGTCAACTACTTGATCAAGCTTGAAAATAATTAATGGGGGCTCACAATCATAGAAGATGTCCAAGATAGTATATTTATATGTGAAATTACTCTTCCTTCAAAATTCTTTCATGAATTGTTCAAGTGACCAATGCTATGTTTGTTAACTTTCAATAAATTTTACCACTTATACTTCTTGTATGTGAAGTCACTACTCCCCATAGGACAAGCATATGAAGCATATAAATTTCAACTTTATGATATTCAATTCATTTCAACAATTTACTCATAGGATATATGTGAAGCACAAGAGTAAATGACAAACTACTCCAAAAAGATATAAGTGAAGATCAAATGAGTAGTTAAGTAATTAAGTAGCTGTGTGAGAACTCTCTCTCATTTAAAAATTTCAGATCTTAAGTATTTTATTCAAACAGCAAAGAAAACAAAATAAAATGACATTCCAAGGATAGCACACATCATGTGAAGAAGCAAAAACTTAGGCTCGACCAAGACTAACCGATAATTGTTGAAGAAGAAAGGTGGGATGCCTACCGGGGGCATCCCCAAGTTTAGATGCTTGAGACTTCTTGAAATATTATATTGGGATGCCTTGGGCATCCCCAAGCTTGAGCTCTTGTGTCTCCTTAATTCCTCTCATATCACGGTTTCTCTAAATCTTAAAAACTTCATCCACATAAAACTCAACAAGAACTCGTGAGATAAGTTAGTATAAATCAACTCAAAAACTTAACATTATCTACTGTAGCAAATCACTAAAATTATAATTAAACATTGCATACTAAATGCATCTTCATATTTAATACTCCTATTCACAAATAGAAACATTAAACACGCAAACATATGCAAACAATGCAACTATAACAGCAATCTGCCAAAACAGAACAGTCTGTAAAAGGGGAATAAGAATCCATACTTCCCTAACTCCAAAATTTCTGAAAAATTACCACGTGACAGAGAACTCATGCATGCTTACTGTGTAAAAATTTCAGATTTTTATCATGTTTTGACTATTCAGGAATGTTCTGGACATAACAGAAAACTTTCTGTTTTCAAACAGCAACACATGAACTTGCAAACTGAGCATGGTAAAAGCTATAATTCGCATTTTATTGAACTAAAAGATACAAAACATGATTTATTGATAACAGCAAGCAAATATCAATAAAATAAAATGACGCTCCAAGCAAAACTCATATTATGTGACGAATAAAAATATAGCTTCGAGTGAGGTTACCGATAGTGTTGAAGACGAAAGAGGGGATGCCTTCCGGGGCATCCCCAAGCTTAGTTGCTTGGGTGTTCCTTGAATATTACCTAGGGGTGCCTTGGGCATCCCCAAGCTTAGGGTCTTGCCAGTCCTTATTCTCCTCATATCGATATCTCACCCAAAACTTGAAAACTTCAATCACACAAAACTTAACGGAACTTGTGAGATAGGTTAGTATGATAAAAATAAATCATCCACTTAGGTACTGTCAAGACAAGATTCATAATTGTTCTCGCATAATTCCTACTGTATTCTATCATTTCCACAATTTATATTACTCAATATAAGCTATGGAAACACTAAAACAAGCAAACTATGCACCGAAAACAGAATCTGTCAAAAACAGAACAGCGTGTAGTGAGCGATTTAAAAACCATACTTATGTACCTCCAAAAATTCTTAAAATTTAGGAAAACGTAAAAATTTTGTAAAAAAATTCCCTGTAAAAATTTCAGAATTTTCTCACGCACCAGTACAGAATAGAAATTCCAGCACTGGACGCAAAATTTTCTGTTTTTGCACAGAATTGAATCAACAAGCATCCACACTATCCCAAAGGCTTTACTTGGCACATTATTGAAGAAAAAGCTATAAAACATGATTACGACAGTAGATTAATCATTTGAGCACACAAAAAAAGTAGGGGTAAATATTGGGTTGTCTCCCAACAAGCGCTTTTCTTTAATGCCTTTTAGCTAGGCATGATGATTTCAACGATGCTCATATAGAGGTAAAGAATTGAAACATAACAGGAGCATCATGAATCATATGTTACTCTCTCATAATAATTTTCAGTTGCATCATGAATGGATTCATCAATATAGCTATCACATAAAGTATTCTTTTCATGAACCACAAGCATAGAATTTTTATTACTCTCCACATAACCACATTTCTTCTCATCAATAGGAGTGGGAGTATCATATGAAACTCGAATACTACAAATTGTTTCCTTATTAAAAGAGTAATGTTCAGTAAAAGGGTAATCATAATTATGACAAGTTTTATAAATATAATCATCACTACTTTTTATAACATAAGTATCATCACAATAATCATCATAAGTAGGAGGCATGCAATCATGATAATAAATTTGATCATTCAAAGTAGGGGGAATAAAAAGATCGTCTTCATTAAGCATAGCATCCCCAAGCTTGGGACAAACATTAATTGCAGCAAATAAATTCTCAAACATGTCATTCTCATCAAACATAGCATCCCCAAGCTTGTGGCTTGGCATATCATTAGCATAATCACTATTATCATCAATAGTATGAATAGCACCAATAGTATAACAATTATTATCATCACAATTTTCTAAGTTGGTGACAAAAAGATATTCAAGATTATAAGAAGTATCATTATTCTCCCAATAATAATCATCATAATGAGTAATAGGCATAATAAAATCATCCTCAACAGTTCCTTTGGACATTGTACCATAAGACAAAGAAGCAATATCATCATCAAGTATATCATCTTCCACAATTATTTTTGATTCACTCTCATGAGGCACAACAATAGTAGGAGCAACATTATTTGGGAGGGATACCTTTTTACCTCTACTCTTTCTTATTTTCTTCTTCTTCACCACATCATGTGTGGGTTTAATCAATTTTTTCGAGCTTCTTATTGATGAGATTGGTTGAATAGGAAGCTCCTCCTCGTCACCTATTTCATCATGAGAGACAATAGGAGGGAAAGTGGGAATCTTTACCCTTTCATTAGTGTTCCTTTTATATTCTATTGGTTTTCCCGTCTTTCTATAGTTGGCAATATAAGCCTTCTCATTGCAATTTACCACACAAAACATATAGATTTCCTCTAAATTATTTTCAATGTTGTCTGTGAGGATGAATACTTCAAACCAACTATTTTTATGTCTCAATTCTTCACACCCCAAAAATAGATAAAGCTCATTATATAGTTCAAGGGCGGTCAAGTCATTACAATATTTAGCCATAATTCGATCATCAAAAAGTATGCATTGAAAATTAAGGTGACCAACTTTATTGCAAAGTTCACAAGTAATGGGATGAAGAGAGCATAATTTTGTAGCAAATTCATCTATCACTTTGAGAAAAAAATTGGTTCTATCATGTTTATGCTTCTTACAAAATCTATCATCCCTATAAGGCATGTTTTCACAAACTTTATGCACTCCACAAAAATTGACATGCTTATAAGAAATATTCTTGTCATGACTAGTGCAATCATCATTAGCATTTTGGATATTCATAGAATTCATACTAACAACATTGCAATCATGCTCATCATTCAAAGATTTTATGCCAAACATTTTATTGAATTCTTCTTCTATCAATTGAGCACAATTTTCCGATCCATCATTTTCAAGAAAGACATTATAAAGACGAATAATATGAGGCAACCTCAATTCCATTTTTTATAGTTTTCTTTTATAAACCAAACTAGTGATAAAACAAGAAACTAAAACATTTGATTGCATGATCTAAAGATATACCTTCAATCACTCACCTCCCCGGCAATGGCGCCAGAAAAGAGCTTGATGTCTACTACACAACTTGTTCTTGTAGACTCTTGTTGGGCCTCCAAGCGCAGAGGTTTGTAAGACAGTAGCAATTTTCCCTCAAGTGGATGACCTAAGGTTTATCAATCCGTGGGAGGTGTAGGATGAAGATGGTCTCTCTCAAACAACCCTACAACCAAATAACAAAGAGTCTCTTGTGTCCCCAACACACCCAATACAATGGTAAATTGTATAGGTGCACTAGTTCGGCGAAGAGATGGTGATACAAGTGTAGTATGGATAGTAGATATAGGTTTTTGTAGTGCGAACAATAAAAAACAGCAAGGTAGCAAGTAACAAAAGTGAGCATAAACGGTATTGCAATGCTTAGAAACAAGGCCTAGGGTTCATACTTTCGCTAGTGCAATCTCTCAACAATGCTAACATAATTGGATCATATAATCATCCCTCAACGTGCGATAAAGAATCACTCCCAAATTCCTATTAGCGGAGAACATAAGATAGAAATTGTTTTTAGGGTACGAAACCACCTCAAAGTTATCCTTTCCGATCGATCTATTGAGCTATTCCTATAAGTGTCACAAACAGCCCTAGAGTCCGTACTAAAATAACACCATATGATACACATCAACCAACTCTAATGTCACCTAGATACTCCAATGTCACCACAAGTATCCGTAAGTTGATTATACTATATGCATCAAAAAACTTCATAATCATAATATTAAATCCACACACAGAACTCCAAGGAGCACCCCAAAGTTTCTATCGAAGAAAAGATAATGAAAACTGCATCAACCCCTATGCATAGATTACCCCAATGTCACCTCGGGAATCCGCGAGTTGAGTGCCAAAACATATATCAAGTGAATCATGATGGAAATATGCCCTAGAGGCAATAATAAAGTTGTTATTATTTTATATTTCCTTGTTCATGATAAAGGTTTATTATTCATGCTAGAATTGTATTGACCGGAAACTTAAATACATGTGTGAATACATAAACAAATACCGTGTCCCTAGTGAGCCTCTACTAGACTAGCTCGTTGATCAAAGATAGTTAAGGTTTCCTAACCATAGACATGAGTTGTCATTTGATAACGGGATCACATCATTAGGAGAATGATGTGATGGACAAGACCCATATGTTAGCTTAGCATATGATCTTTCTGTTTATTGCTACTGCTTTCTTGAATGTCAAATACATGTTCCTCCGACCATGAGATCATGCAACTCCCGGATACCGGAGGAATACCTTGTGTGCTATCAAACGACACAACGTAACTGGGTGATCATAAAGATGCTCTACAGGTATCTCCGAAGGTGTCTGTTGAGTTGGCATGGATCGAGACTGGGATTTGTCACTCCGTGTTTCGGAGAGGTATCTCTGGGCCCTCTCGGTAATGCACATCATAAGAAGCTTGCAAGCAAAGTGACTAAGGAGTTAGTTACGGGATGATGTATTACAGAACGAGTAAAGAGACTTGCCGGTAACGAGATTGAACTAGGTATGGAGATACCGACGATCGAATCTCGGGCAAGTAACATACCGACGGACAAAGGGAATTACGTATGTTGTCATTGCGGTTCGACCGATAAGATCTTCGTGGAATATGTAGGAACCAATATGGGCATCCAGGTTCCGCTATTGATTATTGACCGGAGAGGCGTCTCGGTCATGTCTACATCATTCCCGAACCCATAGGGTCCGCACGCTTAACGTTCGTTGCCGATATAGTGTTATATGAGTTATGTGAATTGGTAACCGAATGTTGTTCGGAGTCCCGGATGAGATCCCGGACATCACGAGGAGTCTCGGAATGGTCGAGAGGTAAAGATTTATATATGGGAAGTCATATTTTGGGTTCCGGAAAAAGGTGCAGTTTTTTCGGTATTGTACCGGGAAGCTTCCAGAAGGTTCCGGAGGATTCCGGAGGGGTCCGGAAGTCCACAAGTGGGTCCACCACGTCCCAAGGGCTGGCATGGGCTAAGGGGAGGCGCCCTGGCCTTATTGGGCTAGGCGCACCAAGTCCTCAGAAGCCCACGCAGCTAGGGAAGGAAAAAAGGAGAGTCCTAGTAGGAATAGGATTGGACTTTGGAGTCCAAGTCCACGTGTGTACTATTCACGTGGTACTGTTCACGTCGTACTGTTCACGTGGCACTATTCCTTCTACTCCAAGCCCCTACATATATAAATAGAGGAGAGGGGGCGCCCCAAACAAGACACAACATTGTCTTAGCCGTGTGCGGCGCCCCCCTCCACAGTTCCGTCCCTCGGTCATATTTTCGCAGTACTTGGGCGAAGCCCTGCGGAGATAGCATCACCATCACCGTCACCATGCCGTCGTGCTGCCGGAACTCATCCACTACCTCGCCGTCTTGATGGATCAAGAAGTCGAGGACGTCACCGAGCTGAACGTGTGCTGAACACGGAGGTGTCGTACGTTCGGTGCTCGGTCGGTTGGATCGTGAAGTTGTTCGACGACATCAACCGCGTTGTTCTAACGCTTCCGCTTACGGTCTACGAGGGTACGTAGACACACTCCCCCTCTCGTAGCTATGCATCTCCATGGATAGATCTTGCGTGTGCGTAGAAAATTTTTGTTTTCCATGCAACGTTCCCCAACAAATCAATATAATACCCCATTGTCACCACGGGTATTCATATGCAAGACATACATCAAGTGTTCTCAAATCTGAAATATTCAATCCGACAATAACAAAACCTCAAAGGGAAAAGATTCGATTCATCACAACAAGGATAGAGAGGGAAGAAACACCATATGATTCAACTATATTAACAAAGCTCGCGATACATCAAGATCGTGCCAAATCAAGAACACGAGAGAGAGAGATAAAACACATAGCTACTGGTACAAACCCTCAGCCCTGAGGGTGAACTACTCCCTCCTCGTCATGGAGACCACCGGGATGATGAAGATGGCCTCCGGTGATGCTTTCCCCCCTCCGGCAGGGTACCGGAAAAGGGCTGTAAATGAGATCGTGGGGGTACAGAGGCTTGCGGCGGCGGAGTCGAAGTTCTAGGGTTATTTCTAGGGGTTTCTCTATTTATAGGATTTTTCAGCGTTGGAATCAGGTCAGACGGAGCCACGTGGGCCCCACGAGGTACCAGGGCGCGCCTGGGGGGGTGGCGCGCCCTGGTGCCTCATGGGCACTGGGTGGCCCCCCTCCAGTGGGTCTTGGTTCCAGTATTTTTTATTTATTCCATAAAAAATCTCCAAAAAGTTTCATCCAATTCCAAGAACTTTTATTTCTGCACAAAAAACAACACCATGGCAATTTTGCTGAAAACAGCGTCAGTCCGGGTTAGTTCAAATCAAATCATACCAAAACCATATAGAATTGTTATAAACATGGCATGAATAACATCCAGTTTATTCTTTTGGGGTTGTGTGTGGGACTTTCCTCTTGATGTGGAAAAATAGGCTCTTCATAAATTATAGATACGTTGGAGACGTACCACTCCTCATGATAAAGTAGCAATCAATTCACATGTTATGGTTCAAACAATGCATTCTCTTGAAACTTAACAACCTGTGTTCTTAGTCACCAAACAATTGCAATTCAACTTAATTTCAACAAAGTCTAAGTAAGAGCTCCACATACTCAATTATCATATAGTCTTCTATGATTGCTAGTACTCAAAGCATATTTTTAGAACAAACGGCATCCATCAAACACAGAGAAAGATAGGGGCTTCATGTTTCGCCTCCCAACTTATTTATCATAGAGATAATTGTCAACAATAATAATTCATGATCAAATATATTTGACTGGCCATATATGCCTGGATCTTTCCCCACCACATGATGCTTGCCAACTAGAGAATAATTAAGGTTTGAATGAGAATGAATACTTATTGACTCTTGCATAAAAGTAAATACATAAAAGTAAATACATAAAAGTAAAAGATAGGCCCTTCGCAGAGGGAAGCAGAGGTTGTCATGCGCTTTTTATTTTTGGATGCACAAGCCCTTAATGCAAAGGAACTTCACGTTATATTGCCCCTTGTGATAGCAACCTTTATTATGCAGTCCGTCGCTTTTATTTCTTTACCATCACAAGTTCGTACAACACTTATTTTCCCTTACAATGAAAGATCATACATATTTTAGGAGCAATTTTTATTGCTTTTTGCACCGATGACAACTTACTTGAAGGATCTTATTCAATCCATAGGTAGGTATGGTGGACACTCATGGCAAGAAACTGGGTTTGAGGGTTTTTGGATGCACAAGTAGTATCTCTACTTAGTACGATTTTTTGGCTAGCAAAAGATCCTAAGCAAGCACCACATGTTAGAGGATAAATGACAATATAACTTCTATGTGAATATAAACAAACATAACTCATTACGTTGTCTTCCTTGTCCAACATCAACTACTTGATCAAGCTTGAAAATAATTAATGGGTATTCACAATCATAAAAGATGTCCAAGATAATATATTTATATGTGAAAGTTCTCTTCCTTATACTAATCATTCATGAATTGCTTGTATGACCAATATTGTGATTGTCAAGCTTCAATAGATTTCACTTTCTAAAACCAATGTGAAACGACTACTAGGCATGATACAAGCATATGAAGCACATATAATTTCAAATTTATGATATTCAATTTATTCAACAATTTACTCATAGGATATAAGTGAAGCACAAGAGTAAGTGACAAACTACTCCAAAAAGATATAAGTGAAGATCAAATGAGTAGTTAAGTAAATAGGTAGCTATGTGAGGACTCTCTCTCATTTAAAAATTTCAGATTTTAAGTATTTTATTCAAACAGAAAAGAAAAACAAAATAAAATGACATTCCAAGAATAGCACATATCATCTGAAGAAACAAAAACTTAGGCTCAACCAAAACTGACTGATAATTTTTGATGAAGAAAGGTGGGATGCTTACCGGGGCATCCCCAAGCTTAGATGCTTGAGACTTCTTGAAATATTAATTTGGGATGCCCAAACTTGAGCTCTGGTGTCTCCTTAATTCCTCTCATATCATGGCTTCTCCTAAATCTTTAAAAACTTCATCCACACAAAACTCAACAAGAACTCGTGAGATAAGTTAGTATAAATCAACTCAAAACCTTAACATTCTTTACTGCAACAAATCACTAAAATTATAATTAAGCATTGCATACTAAATGCCTCTGCATATTTAATACTCCTATCCTCAAATAGAATCATTAAACAAGCAAATATGCAAACAATGCAACTATAACAGCAATCTGCCAAAACAGAACAGTCTGTAAAGGGTGAATAAGAATTCAAACTTCCCTAACTCCAAAAATTCTGAAAATTACCATGTGACAGAGAACTCATGCATGCTTATTGTGTAAAAAATTCAGATTTTTATCATATTCTGACTATTCAGGAATATTCTGGACATAACAGAAAACTTTCTGTTTTCAAACAGCAACACATGAACTTGCAAACTGAGCATGGTAAAGGCTATAATTGGCATTTTTTTGAAATAAAATATACAAAACATGATTATTGATAACATCAAGCAAATATAAACAGAAGAAAATGACGCTCCAAGGAAAACTCATATTATGTGACGAATAAAAATATAGCTCCAAGTGAGGTTACCGATAGTGTTGAAGATGAAAGAGGGGATGCCTTCCGGGCATCCCCAAGCTTAGTTGCTTGGGTCTTCCTTGAATATTACCTTGGGGTTCCTTGGTCATCCCCAATCTTAGGGTCTTACCGCTCCTTATTCTCCTCATATCGATATCTCACCCAAAACTTGAAAACTTCAATCACACAAAACATAACGGAACTTCGTGAGATAGGTTAGTATGATAAAAATAAATCATCCACTTAGGTACTGTAAAGACAAGATTCATAATTGTTCTCACATAATTCCTAATGTATTCTATCATTTCCACAATTTATATTACTCAATATAAGCTATGGAAACTCTAAAACAAGCAAACTATGCATCGAAAACAGAATCTGTCAAAAACAGAACAGCATGTAGTGAGCGATTTAAAAACCATATTTATGTACCTCCAAAAATCCTGAAAAATTAGGACAACGTAAAAAATTTGTAACCCAATACTGTGGAAAAATTTCAGAATTTTTTCACACTCCAGTAGAGAATAGAAATTCCAGTACTGGACGCAAAAGTTTCTGTTTTTGCACAGAATCAAATCAACAAGCATCCACACTATCCCAAAGGTTTTACTTGGCACATTATTGAAATAAAACATATAAAACATGATTAATACAGTAGCATAATCATGTGAACACACAAAAATAGAAGGTATAAGTATTGGGTTGTCTCCCAACAAGCGCTTTTCTTTAATGCCTTTTTAGCTAGGCATGATGATTTCAATGATGCTCACATAAAAGTAAAGAATTGAAACACAAAGAGAGCATCATGAAGCATATGACTAGCACATTTAAGCCTAACCCACTTACTATGCATAGGGATTTTGTGAGCAAATAGTTTATGGGATCAAGAATCAACTAGCATAGGAAGGCAAAACAAGCATAACTTCAAAACTTTCAACACATAGAGAGGAAACTTGATATTATTGCAACACCTACAAGCATATGATCCTCTCTAATAATTATTTTCATTAGAATCATGAATGAATTCAATACTTTAACTATCACATAAAGCATTCTTTTCATGACCTACAAGCATAGTATTTTATTACTCTCCACACAAGCAATTTTCTTCTCATTCATAAAAGTGGGAGTATCATATGAAACTCGAATACTATAAATTGTTTCCACATTAAAAGAGTAATGTTCAGAAAAAGGGTAATCATAATTATGAAAAGTTTTATAAATATAATCATCACTACTGTTTATAACATAAGTATCATCACAATAATCATCATAAGTAGGAGGCATGCAATCATCATAACAAATTTGATGATTCAAAGTAGGGGGGCTAAAAAGATCATCTTCATTAAGCATAGCATCCCCAAGCTTAGGGCAAACGTTATTTGCAGCAAATAAATTCTCAAACATATCATTCCAATCAAACATAGCATCCCCAAGCTTGTTGGTTTGCATATCATTAGCATTATCACTATTATCATCAATAGTATGAATAGCACAATAGTATAACAATTATTATCATATTCCTCCAAGTTGGTGCCATAAAGATTTTCAAGATCATAAGAAGTATCATTATCTTCCCAATTATAATTATCACAACAAGCAGTAGGCATAACAAAATCATCATCAAGTGTATCATCTTCCACAATTATTTTTGATTCATTCTCATGAGGTACAACAATAGTAGGAGCAACATTATTTGGGAGAGATACCTCTTTACCTCTACTTTTCCTTCTTTTATTTTTCTTTACCACATTATGTGTGGGTTTATTTAATTCTTTCGAGCTTCTTATTGAAGAGATTGGTTGGATAGGAAGCTCCTCCTCGTTACCTGTTTCATCATGAGAGAAAATAGGAGGGAAAGGGGGAATCTTTACCCTTCCATTAGTATTTCTTCTATATTCTATTTGTTTTCCCGTTTTTCTATAGTTGGAAATATAAGCATTCTCCTTGCAATTTACCATACAAACATATAGATTTCCTTTAGATTAGTTTCAATGTCATCCGTGAGAATGAATACTTCAAACCAACTATTTTTATGTGACAATTCCTCACACCCCAAAAATAGATAAATCTCATTATATAGTTCGAGGGCGGTCAAGTCATTACAATATTTAGCCACGATTCGATCATGAAAAAGTATGCATTGAAAATTAAGGTGACCAACTTTATTGCCAAGTTCACAAGTAATAGGATAAAGAGAACATAATTTTGTAGCAAATTCATCTATCACTTTGAGCAAAAAATTGGTTCTATCATGTTTATGCTTCTTACAAAATCTATCATCCCTATAAGGCATGTCTTCACAAACTTTATGCACTCCACAAAAATTGACATGCTTATAAGAAACATTTTTGTCATGACTTGTGCAATCATCTTTAGTATTTTGGATATTCATAGAATTCATACTAACAACATTGCAATCATGCTCATCATTCAAAGATTTTATGCCAAACATTTTATTGAATTCTTCTTCTATCAATTGAGCACAATTTTCCGATCCATCATTTTCAAGAAAGACATTATAAAGACGAATAATATGAGGCAACCTCAATTCCATATTTTTTTTGTAGTTTTCTTTTATAAACCAAACTAGTGATAAAACAAGAAACTAACAGATTCAATTGCAAGATCTAAAGATATACCTTCAAGCACTCACCTCCCCGGCAACGGCGCCAGAAAAGAGCTTGATGTCTACTATACAACTTATTCTTGGAGACTCGTGTTGGGCCTCCAAGCATAGAGTTTTGTAGGACAGTAGCAATTTTCCCTCAAGTGGATGACCTAAGGTTTATCAATCCGTGGAGGCGTAGGATGAAGATGGTCTATCTCAAACAACCCTGCAACCAAATAACAAAGAGTCTCTTGTGTCCCCAACACACCCAATACAATGGTAAATTGTATAGGTGCACTAGTTCGGCAAAGAGATGGTGATACAAGTGTAGTATGGATAGTAGATATAGGTTTTTGTAGTGCGAACAATAAAAAAACAGCAAGGTAGCAAGTAACAAAAGTGAGCATAAACGGTATTGCAATGCTTAGAAACAAGGCCTAGGGTTCATACTTTTGCTAGTGCAATCTCTCAACAATGCTAACATAATTGGATCATATAATCATCCCTCAACGTGCGATAAAGAATCACTCCCAAGTTCCCATTAGCGGAGAACATAAGATGGAAATTGTTTGTAGGGTACGAAACCACCTCAAAGTTATCCTTTCCAATCGATCTATTGAGCTATTCCTATAAGTGTCACAAACAGCCCTAGAGTTCGTACTAAAATAACACCATATGATACACATCAACCAACTCTAATGTCACCTAGATACTCCAATGTCACCATAAGTATCCATGAGTTGATTATACGATATGCTTCAAACAACTTCATAATCATAATATTCAATCCACACAAAGAACTCCAAGGAGGACCCCAAAGTTTCTATCGGAGAAAAGATAGTGAAAATGTGCATCAACCCCTATGCATAGATTACCCCAATGTCACCTCGGGAATCCGCGAGTTGAGTGCCAAAACATACATCAAGTGAATCAATATAATACCCCATTGTCACCACAGGTATTCATATGCAAGACATACATCAAGTGTTCTCAAAACTGAATATTCAATCCGACAATAACGAAACCTCAAAGGGAAAAGATTCGATTGATCACAACAAAGATAGAGAGGGAAGAAACACAATATGATCCAACTATATTAACAAAGCTCGCGATACATCAAGATCATGCCATATCAAGAACACGAGAGAGAGAGAGAGATCAAACACATAGCTACTAGTACATACCCTCAGCCCCGAGGGTGAACTACTCCCTCCTCATCATGGAGACCGCCGGGATGATGAAGATGGCCTCCGGTGATGATTCCCCCTCCGGCAGGGTGCCGGAAAAGGGCTGTAGATTAGATCGTGGAGGTACAGAGGCTTGCGGCGGCATAAAAACTCATCTAGGTTAACTTTCGGGGGTTTCTGAATATATATATGATTTTTGGCGTTGGAATCACGCAAAGAGGTGCCACAAGTGGCCCACGAGGCACCAGGGCATGCCTGGGGGGGCAGGCGCGCCCAGGTGGCTTGTGGGGCCCCTGTGGCTTTTCTGCTGCTCCTCCGAAGCTTCCTGGGTCTCTTTCCTTTTAGAAAAAATCGTCAAAAAGTTTCGCTGCATTTGGACTTCATTTGATATGGATTTTCTGGAAAACCAAAAACAAGCAGAAAACAGCAACTGGCACTGGGCACTAGGTCAATATGTTACTCCATAAAAATCATATAAAAGTCATATAAAAGTGCACAAAAATCATACAAAACTATAATTAACATGGCATGAATACTTCATAAATTATAGATATGTTGGAGACGTATCACTCCTGCTCTCTCTTACTGCATTAAGACAACATCGTTTCAACTGCTATTTGCTGCGGTAGCTGAACCCCTTTCCTCTGCATGACCTGTCATTGCCACAGTAAATAGTTGAAACCCACTAGCATGTGTAGGAGTTGTTTGAGCCATGTTGTGTTCCTACCATGCTATGCCTGCTATGCTTAGAGTTGTGTCAGGTCTGGTTCATCTGGGTGATGGATTGGAGTGAAATGGTTGTGTTCGGTGATGAGAGTGAAGTGTTGAATCTGTTTTGGTAAAGGTATCAATGAGAGGCCATGTAGGAGTGCATGGTGGGTTGTTTCATTGGAACCGTCCTTAAGAACTGAGTTCCGTGTATGTGATCCAAGACTAGCTACTACCACGTATTGGGCCCGAAACCAATGGACCCTCTCGACTTAGTAATCGCCTTGATCTCTGTCCAGGAGTTGCAACTAGTTTCTGGTGTTTGTAGGATGTGCTGGGGGCCGAACTTAGCGCTCACCGAAGGGGTAGGCTTTGTTGCGGTAGGCACGAGGCACGGTGTACCAAGTGACACCCAAATGGTGCTCTTGGGAACCCTGCACTCATCATTTGGGGCCATAGTGGAAACCTCGGCCGGACTTCCTTGCGGAGTTGACTCAAATAGGCAATAAACCTGGACTAGAGACTTGTGTGGTTAGTCAGGTCATGGCCGATACCCTCATTGGGCTTCCGCTTGAAGGTTGCCGAGTACATGTCATGTAAACAGCGATAAGTGGTGGAAGCGTGTGTGAAGAAGTACACCCCTGCAGGGTTATCAAACTATTCGAATAGCCGCGTCCTCGGATATGGACTACTTGGGAACTTATGTTGTTCATAGACAACTTAAATGGTTACTCATAAAAGTATCAAGACAAGTGTGAGTGCCGTGGATGGCCCTCTCATAGGAAGACGGGAGAGGATCCGCGGTAGTGTATTGTCGTGGTGGTTAGTGGACTCGTGTGCGCTATCTCATATTATTCAAACTACTGGTAGTCATAGTACAGGATAGCCAAGAGTCAAAGCTGGCTTGCTGCAATAAACACCACTACCCCCTTTGTTTATATTGTTGCATGAGTAGTTAGATCTGATGTAAAACTTGCTGAGTACCTTTGTACTCACGTTTGCTTAATAAACTGCTGCAGAGGAGAACCCCGAGAATACAGACGGTTTCTATATAGACCTCGACGTTGACGAGTGACTTGCTACCCAGGTGGCAATTCTATGCCTGTGAAGGGTCTTTGTAGATAGACAGGCTTCTACAGCCTTTTTCCTTTCTAGTTGTCTGTACCCAGACAAGTTAAGCTTCCGCATGTGCTTGTATGTTTGTATGACTTGAGTGTTGGGTCATGTGACCCCTACCTGTATGGATATGTTATGTATGGCTCTTCGGAGCCTTTAAATAAATACTTTGAGTCATAGAGTTATGTTGTGGTGCCATGTTGTATTTACACATATCGTGCATATTGTGTGTATGTTTTGCAATGCACTGGTACGTGTGGGATTTGACACCTAGTTGTTTATTCTTGGTAGCCTTTCTTATGGGGAAATGCCTCCTAGTGCTTCCACTGAGCCATGGTAGCTTGCTACTGCTCCGGAACACGTGGATTGACCGGCATGTGTCCTTCTTTGCTCCTGTGTCGGTCCCTTCGGGGAAATGTAGCTTGCTACGACTCGGTTGCACACGCTGATAACCGACACGTGCATTGCTGGGTCATGTATGCCTGTCCCTGTAAGTTTGTGCCACCTTGGTTTACGACTAGTCATGTCGGCTCGGGTTCTCTGTCATATGGATGCTAGCGACATACTCATATACGTGAGACAAAAGTCGCAAACGGTCCCGGCCAAGGTAAAGGCTGCAAACGTGGGTTACCGTGCGTGAGGCCGCAAAGTGATATGATGTGTTACATGCTAGATCGGTGTGACTTAGGATTAAAACTGTCTGCGGGGCTGGGGCCCACCTGTCAGTGACCCGGGGGAGTCAAACCCCTGGTCAACCCGGTCAAATCTATCGGTCAAATGGGGTCAACCTGCCGGCGTTTAGCCGCCGGCGAGGTCCGAGACGGCGGATCGTGTCGAAAATCCACCACAGGGCACCGTTTGAGGCGTGGTTTGCTCCTACGTGCTCCTGGGAGCGAGCTGCGTCGGCTGGTGGTGGTGGCCGGAGCTGCGGCGGTCGGGATCAACGGCGGCGAGCTCGACAGCGGTGGTCGGAGTTCGGGTGCTAGCGGGATCGGTGCTGCGGCGTGCAAACGAGCCGGCTATCGTGCTAGTGTTGCTCTACGGATCGATGCGAGTGCAACGGACAAGCCGGGGTGACCAAATGGTCACCGGAGCGTCGTCGGTGACGAGCTCAAGCGACGGCGTGCTACGGCCGTCATGGGAACGGCGGCTACGATGAGCTGTAGGCCACAGGGTTAGGGGGTTTCGACGTAGGAGCTCACAGCGGTTCGAATGAAGCAGACGGCGAGCTCGGGGAAGGGCTGGAGACGACGTGCCGTCGCCAGCGATCTCGGTGGCCGAAGGGAGAAGATGGTGATGCAGGCGACGTTGCGGACGGCCGAGCTCATATGGCTTGGTTGAGGCGATGTAGGCGACGACGGCGAAGCTCAAGGACACGACGAGAGGACGAGGGGACGGCGATGGCTACGAGCGCGACGGCGGCGCGAGGTCGAGGGCTTCGGCCATGGCGGGGAAAGGGCGAGGGAGAAAGCGAGGGGAAGAGTGAGGTAGTCAGACAGATCGGGACGGCAGCGGCGAGGCGATTCGCGTCACGAACGTGGCCAGGGGAGGCCAGGCAGGCAGGTGGCGTGGCAGCACGGCCGTGCGCGCGCGTCGGCCACACGCCCGGCCGACTGGCGCTAGGAGGATGAAGCCCCAGGTGGGCTGGGCCGTCCAGCTGGCCGCGCCACGTAAGTAGCCCAGTGGCCTTTCTCTCTCACTCTTTTCTATTTTGTTTCTGTTTTTCTATTATTTTTTTCCGTTTTTGACTTAGCAAAAATACTAAACCATTTCATAAAATCCTGAAATAATTTGTGGGCACTTTTGAAATATTTTCCAACAGCCCTCAACTATTTTTAGAATTATTTGGACATTTAAAATTATTTATAGCATTTAAATGCCCAAACTCAAATACTTTATGATTTAATTCAAAAATCCAGAAATGTTCCAAAAATGTGTGCGTCAATTTTAGCAGAGGTTTACACCTTTTCCAAAAATGATGAACTTTTCTGAAGGGCATTTTGGATTCATTGAAAATATTTTATTGTGATCCTAGTTGAATTTCATTTGGTGCTAGGGTTTGAACATCCCCATTTCAATTTAAAATAAATTTAACATGATGCATTGATGCTCTGATGCAACTAATTACAACCATTATTCTAGGGCTGTGACACATCCAGAAAATGATTCCCACAAGGTTGACCCCGTCTCCGCACACAATGAAGATCTTGGCACTACAATCTGTCGGCCCCGATCTGGATGAAGTTTTTAGATTCCTTAGATGCTTTCCGTGCACGGAGAAGCTATACATCGAGGTGATGCTCCTTTCCTGTTAATTGTTAACCACAACGGAGTTCAATTTGTTGTTACTTTTACCCATGATTACAATGACAAATATAGTATGATTTCTAAAGGAAATTTGGAGGATTTCAAAACATATATTTTTTGAGATGTTAATCATGAACGATTGAAGATGTCATGTCACTGTATTCATGTATTTTAGAAATCCTGCAAATCAAAGAGGCCCGAAGTTTTCAAAACTGCAGCTAGGCACTAATATGTTGTCTTCATTCGCAGATAGAAGAGGCCCGAAAGTGGAAAATGTGGCGCAATATAACAATCCCATTGAATGCCTTGATCTTCACCTCACAGAAATTACTTTGAACCAGTACCGAGGCACCACACCAGAGATTAAATTCGCCAGGTTCTTTGTTCAGAGAGCAAGTGTGCTCAAGGTAATGAGGTTTGCACTAAATTTAGTGCGCAGAAGTGAATGGTTTGCTGATCAGTGCAGGCGTCTACAACTGAATGGAAAAGTCTCTGCAGAAGCTGAATTTCAGTTTGGAACTACAAATGACAGATTATTGGGAAGTCACACTATCAAACCGATATATGACTTCTCGGTGACTGATCCATTCGCACAAATAGTGCATGGCTCAGATGCTGAAGAAGATGAATCTGATTTGTAAGAATAGTTTGAACCTTGTAATCTTTGAATTTGGGCCTTGTAATGCTGGAATTTGAACCTTGCAATTTTTCTGGTATCTGTGATATAATGTCATTGGATGTTAAAGTTGGTTATGCAATCATGTCCTTATAAGTATATATGTTTGTTGTTCTGTAGACAGAGCATAGATCTTGTGCAGACAGAGCAAATCACATCACACACAGACTAAACTACAGAACTCGTCGGTGATGATTTCATCAATCGCTGACAATTATTTACCACCAACCGTTTGCCCACAACACGGACATCTTATTCGCAGGAATCGTCTGTGTTGTTATCTGTCTTCCCACACATTTCGGATTACTGACCTGTTTGCCGCGTATCACACACACCTTGTTAAGTTAAGCTGTTTTTGTTGTGTTGGGTAATCGCAAACAGTTCATCCGAGTGAACCGCATGCCGTATATCGCACACACCTTGATCTGGCTGCCCGTTTCTGTTGTGTTTGGTTTCACAAACAGTTCATCCGAGTGAACTGTATGTCGTGTATCACACACACCTCGAACCGGCTGACCGTGTTTGTTGTTCTGGCTTATCGCAAACAGTTCGTATGGATCAACTGTATGCCACATATCGCACACGCGTCTCTAATCCAAATCGTTTTTGATGTCTCCGGCATCACAAACTGTTCGCATTATTGGTGACGGTTTTATTACGACACTGTTTGCGAAGCATGCAGTGCACACAGTTTGGTCACGGGGTCTCTGATTCATGTGTCGCATTAGCGGTCGCCTACATTAGTGCAAGCAAAATTCCGTTAAGCGCACCTGCACACACAAAAGCAAACACTTGCACCCAACGCAAATAAGAGGGTTGTCAATCCTCTTAGCGATTATTTGCAAGGATTAAATCTTATAGAGATAAATAGATAAACTAAAATACTAAATAAAATAAAAGTAAATAAATTGCAGCAAGGTATTTTTAGGTTTTTTATATATGATAAAGTAGACCCGAGGGCCATAGTTTTCACTAGAGGCTTCTCTCTCGAACACATAGCATATGGTGGGTAGACAAATTACTGTTGGGCAATTGATAGAAAAGCAAATAATTATGACGGATTCATGGCAATGATCATGTATATAGGCATCATGTCCGAGACAAGTAGACTGACTCCTGCCTGCATCTACTACTATTACTCCACCCATCGACCGCTATCCAGCATGCATCTAGGGTATTAAGTATGAAACAGAGTAACGCCTTAAGCAAGATGACATGATGTAGACAAAGTAAACTCAAGCAATATGATTAAACCCCATCTTTTTATCCTTAATGGGAACAATACAAATATGTGTCATGTCCCCTTCTGTCACAGGGATTGAGCACCGCAAGATTGAACCCATCACAAAGCACCTCTCCCATTGCAAGACAAATGAATCTAGTAGGCCAAACCAAATCGATAGATCGGAGAGAAATACAAAGCTATAATAATCATGCATAAAAGAGTTCAGAGAAGACTCAAATATTTCTCATGAATAATCTAATCATAAACTCACAATTCATCGGATCCCAACAAACACACCGCAAAAGAAGATTACATCGGATGGAACTCCAAGAACATCGAGGAGAACATGGTATTGAAGATCAAAGAGAGAGAAGAAGCCATCTAGCTACTAGCTATGGACCCGTAGGTCTGTGGTAAACTACTCACACATCATCGAAAGGGCAGCAAGGTTGATGAGGAAGCCCTCCGTGATCGATTCCCCTCCGGTAGAGTACCAAAAAAGGCCTCCAGATGGGATCGCGGAAGAACAGAGGCTTGTGGTAGCGGAAAGGTTTTCTCTTCTGTCTCTCTTGTATATTGGGAATATTTGGGAATTTATAGCGCTAGAATTTGGTCAGGAGGGGCAACGAGGGGCCCACAAGCCTGGGGGGCGCACCCTACCCCCTGGGCGCGCCCTCCAGGCTTGTTGCCTCCTCGTGGCTCTTCTGGTCTTCTCCTGAAGCTTCGTGGGTCTCTTCTGGTCCAGAAAAAATTAATCCAAAGTTTTTTTCTCGTTTGGATACTTTTTGATAATGATTTTTTGAAAAGGCAAAAACAAGCAGAAAACAGCAACTGGCATTGGGCACTAGGTTAATAGGTTAGTCCCAAAAAACGATATATAATGGCATATAACTGCATATAAAACATCCAATATTGATACTATAATAGCATGGAACAATCAAAAATTATAGATACGTTGGAGACGTATCAAGCATCCCCAAGCTTAATTCCTGCTCGTCCTCGAGTAGGTAAATGATAAAAACGGAATTTTTTATGTGGAATGCTACCTATCATGTTTCATCATGTAATCTCTCTCTTACGGTATGAATAACAAGATCCGAATGATTCAAAGCAATAGTCTATAATTTGATATAAAGACATAAATACTCAGGCATACTAATAAACAATCCTGTCTTTCAAAATAAAAATGCTAAAGAACGTTATCCCTACAAAATCATATAATCCTGTCATGCTCCATCTTCGTAACACAAAATATTTATCATGAGCAACCCCGGTTTTAGCCAAGCAATTGGTTCATACTTTTTAACGCGCTTCAGCTTTTTCAACCCCCACGCAATACATGAGCGCAAGCCATGGATATAGCACTATTTGTGGAATAGAGTGTGGTGGTAGAGATCAATAAGGGGAAGTTAAAAATAAGAAGATAGTCTCACATTAACGAGGCTAATCAACGGGCTATGGAGATGCCCATCAATTGATGTCAATGCGAGGAGTAGGGATTGCCATGCAACGGATGCACTAAGAACTATAAGTGTATGAAAGCTCAACATGAAAACTAAGTGGGTGTGCATCCAACTTGCTTGCTCCTGGAGACCTCGGGCATTTGAGGAAGCCCATCATCGGAATATATAAGCCAAGTTCTATAATGAAAAATTCCCACTAGTATATGAAAGTGACAAAATAGGAGACTCTCTATATGAACAACATGGTGCTACTCTGAAGCACAAGTGTGGAAAAGGATAGTAACATTGCCCCTTCTCTCTTTTTCTCTAATTTTTTTTCGTGGCTCTTTTTGGCCTCTTTTTTTCGTCCGGAGTCTCATCCCGACTTGTGGGGGAATCATGGTCTCCATCATCCTTTCCTCACTGGGACAATGCTCTAATAATGATGATCATCACACTTTTATTTACTTACAACTCAATATTACAACTCGATACTAGAACAAAAATATGACTCTATATGAATGCCTCTGGCAGAGTACCAGGATGTGCAATGATGCTAGCGTAACATGTATAAAAATGATGAATGGTGGCTCAGCCACAAATACTATGTCAGCTATATAATCATGCAAAGCAATATGACAAAGACGATGTGTGTCATAAAAACGGAACGGTGGAAGTTGCATGGCAATATATCTCGGAATGGCTATGGAAATGCCATGATAGGTAGGTATGGTGGCTGTTTTGAGGAAGATATAAAGAGGTTTATGTGTGATAGAGCGTATCATATCACAGGGTTTGGATGCACCGGTGAAGTTTGCACCAACTCTCGATGTGAGAAAGGGCAATGCACGGTACCAAAGAGGCTAGCAAATTGCGGAAGGGTGAGAGTGCGTATAATCCATGGACTCACATTAGTCATAAAGAACTCACATACTTATTGAGAAAGTTTATTAGCCCTCAAAGCAAAGTACTACTACGCATGCCCCTAGGGGGTGGTTGGTAGGAGTTAACCATCGCGCGCCCTCGACCGCCACACAAAGGAAGACAATCAAGAATAAATCATGCTCCAACTTCTTAGCATAACGACAGACCATACGTGCATGCTTCGGGAATCACAAACCTTAACACCAATATTCTTACTAAACCACAATTATCTACTAGCACCTCCCACATATTACCATCTTAATATCGCAAAACTAGTGCAAGGAATCAAACTTATCATATCCAGTGATCTACATGAAAGTTTTTATTATATCCCTCTTGAATACCTATCATATTAGGACCAAATTCATAACCCGTGCATATTAACATTGCTATTCATTAGACTCTCAAAAAGATATAAGTGAAGCATGAGAGTGCAACTATTTCTTTAAAATATAACCACCGCCGTGCTCTAAAAGATATAAGTGAAGCACTAGAGCAACTGCCTAGCTCAAAAGATATAAGTGAAGCACATAGAGTATTCTAACAAATCACGAATAATGTGTGTCCCTCTCAAAAAGGTGTGTTCAGCAAAGATGATTGTGACAAACTAAAAAGAAAACAAACTATATCGCAAGACGCTCCAAGTAAAACACATATCATGTGATGAATAAAAATATAGCTCCAAGTGAGTTACCGATAGATTGTAGACGAAAGAGGGGATGCCTTCCGGGGCATCCCAAAGCTTAGACGCTTGAGTCTTCCTTGAATATTACCTTGGGGTGCCTTGGGCATCCCCAAGCTTAGGCTCTTTCCACTCCTTATTCCTTTATCCATCGTAGTTCACCCAAAACTTGAAAACTTCAGCACACAAAACTCAACAGAAACCTCGTGAGATCCATTAGTATAACAAACAAATCTTAAACTTTAGCTACTGTTGTAAATTGATTCATATTTAATATTGGCATAATTCTAATGTACTCCAACTTATCCATGACTCATACCCCCCCCCCCCCCCCCGATACGATCCATAGATTCATCAAAATAAGCAAACTATGCAACAAAAACAGAATCTGTCTAAAACAGAACAGTCCGCGAAGATCTATTTAAAAGCCATACTTCTGTAACTCCAAAAATTCTGAAAAATTAGGACAACGTAAATAATTCATATAAAAATACTGTGTAACAATTTCAGATTTTTCTAACTCTCCAGTACAGAATTAAAATTCCAGCACTGGACGCAAAACTTCCTGTTTTCCAAACAGCATCAATTATACTATCATCAACATCATCCCAAAGGCATTACTTGGCACAAACACTAATTAAAACATAAAAATACAATCATAACAGATGCTATAATTGTATAAACACTCAAGAATAGAAATAAAAAGTTTATTTGGTTGTCTCCCAACAAGCTCTTTCTTTAAAGCCGTTAAGATAGGCTTGAGATTTCAATGATGCTCTCATGAAAGATAATAGTTGAAACACAAAAGAGAGCATCATGTAACATATGAAAAACACATTTAAGTCTAACGTACTTCCTATGCATAGGCATTTTATAAGCAAACAAATTATCAAGACAAGTATCTCGCATATGCAAGGAAGAAGAACGAAGCATTAACAATTTGAACTTCAAGAGAGGTAATTGAGTAACATGAAAATTTCTACAACCGTATTTTCCTCTCTCATAATAGTTACATGTAGGATCATAGTCAAATTCAACAATATAGCTATCATATAAAATATTCTCTTCACGATCCGCATGCATAAAAGTTTTATAATCTTCCAAGATAGTGGGATTAACATCAACTAAAGTCATGACCTCTCCAAACCCACTCTTATCCAAAAATTCATAAGATTGATATTTCTCCGAAGTAGTGGGATCATTATTACCTAAAGTTGACGCTCTTCCAAACCCACTTTTAATAGTATTGCAAACATTATTATCAATAACATATTCATCATGAAGCTTAAATAAATTTTCAAGATCATAAGACACATTATCACCCCAATCGTGATCATTGCAATAAGTAGTGGACATGGCAAAATTATCATCCCCAAGCTTGTAGCTTTGCATATTATTAGCACAATTCGAATTAATAGAATTTATAGTAACATCATTGCAATCATGCTTTTCAATCAAGGAGCTATCATGAATCACTTTATAAATTTCTTCTTCTAACACATCATCCCAATTTTCAGATTCATGATTTTCAAGCAAAACATCATAGAGAAAATCAAGAGCACTCAAATCACTAGAAATTGGTTCATTATAATTGGATCTTTTGAAAAGATTAGCAAGTGGATGAGGATCCATAGTGATCTTAAATTTTTGTTTTACTTTCTGTTCTTGTGTGTTGACATGGCAATAAAAGCAAGCAAGCAAAATAAAAAATATTTTTGTGTTTTAAAAAAAAATAGAAGTGGGAGACATGAAAACGAGAGGAAAATGCAAATAAAAAGGCAAATAAAATAAATGCAAGTGGATGATAGTTTGTGCGAAGGTACTTGGTAATTTTGATGATGTCTCCCCGGCAATGGCGCCCGAAATTCTTCCTGCTACTTGTAGACTGCGTTGGTATTTCCCCGAAGAGGAGAGGATGATGCAGTATAGTAGGATAAGTATTTCCCTTAGTTAAGAACCAAGGTTATCAATCCAGTAGGAGAACCAAGCAAAATTCCGTTAAGCGCACCTGCACACACAAAAGCAAACACTTGCACCCAACACAAATAAGAGGGTTGTCAATCCTCTTAGCGGTTATTTGCAAGGATTAAATCTTATAGAGATAAATAGATAAACTAAAATACTAAATAAAATAAAAGTAAATAAATTGCAGCAAGGTATTTTTAGGTTTTTTATATATGATAAAGTAGACCTGGGGGCCATAGTTTTCACTAGAGGCTTCTCTCTCGAACACATAGCATACGGTGGGTAGACAAATTACTGTTGGGCAATTGATAGAAAAGCAAATAATTATGACGGATTCATGGCAATGATCATGTATATAGGCATCACGTCCGAGACAAGTAGACCGACTCCTGCCTGCATCTGCTACTATTACTCCACCCATCGACCGCTATCCAGCATGCATCTAGGGTATTAAGTATGAAACAGAGTAACGCCTTAAGCAAGATGACATGATGTAGACAAAGTAAACTCAAGCAATATGATTAAACCCCATCTTTTTATCCTTAATGGCAACAATACAAATACGTGTCATGTCCCCTTCTGTCACTGGGATTGAGCACCGCAAGATTGAACCCATCACAAAGCACCTCTCCCATTGCAAGACAAATCAATCTAGTAGGCCAAACCAAATCGATAGATCGGAGAGAAATACAAAGCTATAATAATCATGCATAAAAGAGTTCAGAGAAGACTCAAATATTTCTCATGAATAATCTGTTCATAAACTCACAATTCATCGGATCCCAACAAACACACCGCAAAAGAAGATTACATCGGATAGAACTCCAAGAATATCGAGGAGAACATGGTATTGAAGATCAAAGAGAGAGAAGAAGCCATCTAGCTACTAGCTATGGACCCGTAGGTCTGTGGTAAACTACTCACACATCATCGGAAGGGCAACAAGGTTGATGAAGAAGCCCTCCGTGATCGATTCCCCCTCCGACAGAGTACCGAAAAAGGCCTCCAGATGGGATCGCGGAAGAACAGAGGCTTGCGGCAGCGGAAAGGTTTTCTCTTCTGTATCTCTGGTATATTGGGAATATTTGGGAATTTATAGTGCTGGAATTAGGTCAGGAGGGGCAACGAGGGGCCCACAAGCCTGGGAGGCGTGCCCTACCCCCTTGGGCGCGCCCTCCAGGCTTGGCGCCTCCTCGTGGCTCTTCTGGTCTTCTCCCGAAGCTTCATGGGTCTCTTCTGGTCCAGAAAAAATTAATCCAAAGTTTTTTTCTCGTTTGGACACTTTTTGATAATGATTTTCTGAAAAGGCGAAAACAAGCAGAAAACAACAACTGGCACTGGGCACTGGGTTAATAGGTTAGTCCCAAAAAATGATATAAAATGGCATATAATTGCATATAAAACATCCAAGATTGATACTATAATAGCATGGAACAATCAAAAATTATATATACGTTGGAGACGTATCACACAACATCCGTGATGAATGGCTCGCCCGACAGCTCGGGCAAGATAAGCCGAGAACCATTGTGGCTCTTACCTCCCTGACGACCCGCTTTTGCGCGAGCGAGGACTGCTGGCTTGCTCGTATTTCCCACAGGAGCGACCCCGGCACCTCAGAGGCACGCGATGGGAACGGAAAATCAAGGCGCGATAGAAATAAGCACCGAAATAAGAATGGTGGCAGCGACACCGAGGACCCAGCAGTCAACACCGGGTTCAGCAGCTCACGGGCCAGACCCAAGAAAAAGCCCTTTAAAGGGAACAAGGATGGCCCAAGCTCCTTGGACAGAATACATGACAGGTTTTGATAAATTCACGACACCTCGGATAAACCCGCCAACCACACCAATCGTAATTGTTGGGTGTTCAAGCAGGCCGGCAAGGCAGTTGCCGAGGAACCAAGCAGGAGCCAATCCCGCAGCGACGACGAGGATGAACCTCACAGGCCAAGCAGCGGTTGTTGGGGAATGTTGCATGGGAAACAAAAAATTTCCTACGCACACACAAGATCTATCCATGGTGATGAGCATCTACGAGAGGGAGAGTGAATCTACATACCCTTGTAGATCGCTAAGCGGAAGCGTTAAGAAACGCGGTTGATGTAGTCGAACGTCTCCGCGATCCAAATCGCAAGTCGTCCCTCGAACCGATCACGAACTAGTGCCGAACGGACGGCACCTCCGCGTTCAACACATGTACGGCTTGATGACGCCTTCACCTCCTCGATCCAGCGAGCGATGGTGAAGTAGTAGATGAGTTCCGGCAGCACGACGGCGTGGTGATGGTGGTGAGGAACAATCTCTGCAGGGCTTCGCCAAGCGCTACGAAGATTATGACGGAAGAACTAGAGGGTTAGGGTTGCCGCACACGGCTTGGGGAAATCTTGATGTATTCCGGGTGCTAGCCCTGCCCCTCTATTTATATGTTGAGCCCTGGGGTCGAAACTTGGAGAAAGAGCCTCCTCAAAGTCTGTTTGGCCCGCAAGGCAAGAGTCCTGCTCGGACTCCAGGACCAGACGCCAGGGTCCTCGGCGTCTGGCCCCAGACGCCAGGGTCCCAGGCGTCTAGCCCCTGGCCTCCGCAAAACTTCCTTTTGCACCTTCCTAAAGCCTCGTGGGCTTTACCCCTTGGCCCAAATAAAGTGTTCTCGTACCCGAACATTTCGGGAAACATCCGGAACCCCTTCCGGTGAATTCCGGAACCCTTCCGGAGACCAAACACTATTATCCCATATATCAATCTTTACCTCCGAACTATTCCAGAGCTCCTCGTCATGTCCGGGATCTCATCCGGGACTCCAAACAACTTTCGGTCACCAACATAACAACTCAACTATACTTATATCGTCACCAAACGTTAAGTGTGTAGACCCTGCGGGTTCGAGAACTATGTAGACATGACCGAGACACCTCTACGGTCAATAACCAATAGCAGGACCTGGATGCCCATATTGGCTCCTACATATTCTACGAAGATCTTTATCGGTCGAACCTCTATGTCAAGGATTCAGTTAATCCCGTATGCTGTTCCCTTTGTTCTTCGGTATGTTACTTGCCCGAGATTCGATCGTCGGTATCTCTATACCTAGTTCAATCTCGTTACCGGCAAGTCTCTTTACTCGTTCCGTAATACAAGATCTCATGGCTAACACTTTAGTCACATTGCTTGCAAGGCTCATTGTGATGTTGTATTACCGAGTGGGCCCTGAGATACCTCTCCGTCACACGGAGTAACAAATCCCAGTCTTGATCCATGCCAACCCAACAGACATCCTCGGAGATACCTGTAGAGGACCTTTATAGTCACCCAGTTACGTTGCGACGTTTGATACACACAAGGTACTCCTCCGATGTCAGGGAGTTGCATGATCTCATGGTCATAGGAACAGATACTTGACATGCAGAAAACAATAGCAATAAACTGACATGATCATATGCTACGTTTACAGTTTGGGTCTTGTCCATCACATCATTCTCCTAATGATGTGATCCCGTTATCAAATGACATCTCATGTCCATGGCTAGGAAACCTTCACCATCTTTTGATCAACGAGCTAGTTAACTAGAGGCATACTAGGGACACAGTGTTGTCTATGTACCCACACATGTATTTGAGTTTCCAATCAATACAATTATAGCATGGATAATAAACGATTATCACGAACAAGGAAATATGATAATAACTAAATTATTATTGCCTCTAGGGCATATTTCCAACAGTCTCCCACTTGCACTAGAGTCAATAATCTAGTTCACATCACCATGTGATTTACATTGTTCTAACACCCAATGAGTTCTGGGGTTCGATCATGCTTTGCATGTGAGAGAGGTCTTTAGTCAACGGGTCTGTGACATTCAGATCCGTGTGTACTTTGCAAATCTCTATGTCATACTGTAGACACTTCTACCACACTCCACTTGGAGCTATTCCAAATGGCTGCTCCACTATATGTATCCTAACTGCTACTCAGAGTCGTCCGGATTGGTGTCAAAGCTTGCATCGACGTAACCCTTTACGACGAACTCTTCATCACCTCCATAATTGAGAAATATTTCCTTAGTCCTCTAGTTACTAAGGATAATCTTGACCGATGTCCAGTGATCCACTCCTGGATCACTCTTGTACCCCTTGACAGAATCATGGCAAGGCACACATCAGGTGCGGTACACAGCATGGCATACTATACAGAGCCTATGGATAAGGCATAGGGGATGACCTTCGTCCTTTCTCTTTCTTCTGCCGTGGTCGAGCTTTGAGTCTCACTCAACTCCACACCTTACAAATCAGGCAAGAACTCTTTCTTTGACTGATCCATTTTGAACTCTTTCAAAATCTTGTCAAGGTATGTACTCATTGAAAGTCTTATCAGACGTCTTGATCTATCTCTATAGATCTTGATGCCCAATATTTAAGTAGCTTCATTCCAGGTCTTCCTTTGAAAAACTCCTTTCAAACGACCCTTTATGCTTTCCAGAAATTCTACATTATTTCCGATCAACAATATGTCAACCACATATACTTATCAGAAATTCTATAGTGCTCCCACTCACTTTATTGTAAATACAAGTTTCTCATAAACTTTGTATAGACTCAAAAACTTTGATCACCTCATCAAAGCGTATATTCCAACTCCGAGATGCTTGCTCCAGTCCATAGAAGGATCGCTGGAGTTTGCATACATTTTAGCATCCTTAGGACTGACAAAACCTTTCGGTTGTATCATATACAACCTTTCCTCACGGATACCGTTAAGGAAACGATGTTTTGACATCCATCTGCCAGATTTCATAATTGAAAAATGCAGCAACTGCTAACATAATTCCAACAGACTTTAGCATCGCTACGGGTGAGAAAGTCTCATCGTAGTCAACTCCTTGAACTTGTGAACAACCCTTTGCCACAAGTCGAGCTTTATAGACGGTGACATTACCGTCCGCGTCCGTCTTCCTTTTAAAGATCCATTTGTTCTGAATGGCGTTTTGCCCTTCAGGTAATACTTCCAAAGCCCATACTTTGTTTTCTTACATGGATCCCATCTCGGATTTCATGGCCTCTAACCATTTCTCGGAATCCGAGCCCATCATCGCTTCTCCATAGCTCGTAGGTTCATCGTTGTTCAACAACATGACCTCTAAGACAGGGTTGCCGTACCACTCAGGAGCAGTACGCGTCCTTGTCGACCCACGAGGTTCGATAGTAACTTGATCCGAAGTTTCATGATCATCATCATTAACTTCCTCTTCAACTAACGTAGGCTCCACAGAAACAACTTTCTGCGTTGCGCTACTCTTTGGTTGAAACAAAGGTTCAACAACCTCATCAAGTTCTATCTTCCTCCCACTCAATCTTTCGAAAGAAACTTTTTCTCGAGAAAGGACCCGTTTTAGCAACAAACACTTTGTGCTTGGATCTGAGATAGAAGGTTCACCCAACTGTTACGTTAGGGTATTCTATGAAGATGCATTTTTCCGCTTTGGGTTCGAGCTCATTAGGTGAAAACCCTTTTTCACATAAGCGTCGCAGCCCCAAACATTAAAAAATGACAGCTTAGGTTTCCGCCAAACCAAAATTCATACGGTGTCATCTCAACGGACTTATGGTGCCCCTTTTCAAGTGAATGTGGTTGTCTCTAATGCATAACCCTAAAACGATAGTGGTAAATCGATAAGAGACATCATAGTTCGCACCATATCTAATAGAGCACAACTACGACGTTCGGACACACCATCACACTATGGTGTTCCAGGTGGCGTGAGTTGTGAAACAACTTCCACATTGTCTTAAGTTATATACCAAACTCGTAACTCAGATATTTACCTCCACGATCATATCGTAGACATTTTATCTTCTTGTCACGATGATCTCAAACTTCACTCTGAACTTTTCAAACGATTCAGACTTGTGTTTCATTAACTAAATATACACTATATCTACTCAAATCATCAGTGAAGGTAAGAAAATAATGATATCCACCGCCCACTACAAAACTCACTGGACCGCATACATCAACATGTATCATTTCCAATAAGTCAATTGCCCGCTCCATCATACCGGAAAACGGGGTTTTAGTCATCTTGCCCATGAGGCATGGTCCGCATGTCTCAACCGATTCGAAATCGAATGAGTCCAAAGATCCATCAGCATGGAGTTTTTTCATGCGTTTTACACCAATATGACATTTAGCGGCAGTGCCACAAGTATGTGGTACTATCATTATTAACTTTGTATCTTTTGGCATCAATATTATGAACATGTGTATCACTACGATCAAGATTCAATAAACCATTCTTATTGGGTGCATGACCATTGAAGGTATTATTCATGTAAATAGAATAACCATTATTCTCTAACTGCAATGAATAACCGTTTTGCAATAAACTTGATCTAATCATGTTCATGCTTAACGCAAACACCAAATAACATTTATTTAGGTTCATCACTAATCCCAAAGGCGCGATGGTGATCACATCAACCTTGGAAACACTTCCAACACTCATCGTCACCTCACCCTTAGCCTCCGTTTATTCCGTAGCTTTTATTTCGAGTTACCAACACTTAGCAACCGAACCGGTATCTAATACCCAGGTGCTACTAGGAGTACTAGTAAGGTACACATCAATAACACGTATATCAAATATACTTCTGTCGACGTTGCCAACCTTCTTATCTACCAAGCATCTAGGGTTGTTCCACTTCAGCAACCGTTCTCCTCATAATAGAAGCACTCAGTCTCGGGTTTGGGTTCAACCTTGGGTTTCTTTACTGGAGCAGCAACTGGCTTGCCATCCATGAAGTATCCCTCCTTGCCCTTGCCCTTCTTGAAACTAGTGGTTTTACTAACCATCAACACTTGATGCTCCTTCTTGATTCCTACCTTCGCGGGGTCAAACATCGCGAATAGCTCAGGGATCATTATTTCCATCTCTGGCCTTTTATAGTTCATCACGAAGCTCTAGTAGCTTAGTGACAGTGACTTGGAGAACTATACCAATCACTATCTTATCTGGAAGATCAACTTCCACTCGATTCAAGCAATTGTAGTACCCAGACAATCTGAGCACATGCTCAACGATTGAGCTATTCTCCATCATCTTGCAGGCAAAGAATCTTGTTGGAGGTCTCATACCTCTCAACACGGGCACGAGCCTGAGATCCCAATTTCAGCTCTTAGAACATCTCATATGTTCCGTGACGTTCAAAACGTTTTGGAGCCTCAATTCTAAGCCGTAATGCATGACGCACTGAACTATCAAGTAGTTATCAGAACGTGCCTGTCAGATGTTCACAACATCTACAGACGACGCTTGAGGGGGTGGCGCACCGAGCGGTGCATTAAGGACATAAGCCTTCTGTGCAGCATTGAGGACAATCCTCAGATCACGGACCCAGTCCGCATTATTGCTACCATCATCTTTCAAATCTATTTCTCTAGGAACATATAAAAATTCAAGGGAGCTACAGCGCGAGCTAGTAATCTACAACATAATTTGCAAAGACATTTTGACTATGTTCATGATAATGAGTTTAGTTAATCATATTACTTAAAAACTCCCACTCAAATTGACATCCCTCCGGTCATTCGAGTGTCACATGATCCAAATCCACCAACTCAAGTCCGATCATCACGTGAGTTGAGGTGGTTTCAATGGTGAACATCTTCATGTTGATCATATCTACTATATGACTCATGTTCGACCTTTCGGTCTCTTGTGTTCCGAGGCCATGTCTGTACATGCTAGGCTCGTCAAGTTTAACCCGAGTGTTCCGCACGTGCAACATGGCTTACACCCGTTGTATGTGAACGTAGAGTCTATCACACCCGATCATCACGGCGTGTCTCGAAACGACGAACTTTCTCAACGGTGCACACTCGGGGAGAACACAATTTATCTTGAAATTTAAGTGAGGGATCACCTTATAATGCTACCGTCGTCCTAAGCAAAATAAGATGCATAAAAGGATTAACATCACATGCAAATCATAAGTGACATGATATGGCCATGAACTCGTGCTTTTGATCTCCATCTCCAAAGCACCGGCATGATCTCCATCGTCACCGGCATGACACCATGATCTCCATCATCTTGATCTCCATCAACGTGTCGCCATGAGGTTGTCGCGCCGACTGTTGCTTCCACGACTATTGCTAACGTTTAGCGATAAAGTAAAGCATTACATAGCGCTTAATGATTGACACGCAGGTCATTCAATAATTAAAGACAACTCTATGGCTCCTGCCAGTTGCCGTACTCATCGACATGCAAGTCGTGATATTCTATACAACACATGATCATCTCATACATCACATATATCTCATCATGTAATTGGCCATATCACATCACAACATACCCTGCAAAAACAAGTTAGACGTCCTCTAATTGTTGTTGCAAATTTTACGTGGATGCTACGGGTTTGCAAGAACCGTTCTTACCTACGCAAAACCACAACGTGGTGTAGTGATTGCTTTTTGATCTTCTAAAAGAACCCTCTTCATTGAAATTGATTCAACTAAAGTGAGAGAGACAGACACCCGCTAGCCATCTTTATGCAACGAAGTTACATGTCAGTTGAAGGAACCTGTCTCGCGTAAGCGTACGCGTAATGTCGGTCCGGGCCGCTTCATCTCACAATACCGCCGAATCAAGTATCAACTAGTAACGGCAAGCAATATGTATACACCCACGCCCACAACTCGTTTGTGTTCTACTCGAGATCTCATCTACGCATAGACCTAGCTCATGATGCCACTGTTGGGGAACGTTGCATGGGAAACAAAAATTTTCCTACGCACACACAAGATCTATCCATGGTGATGAGCATCTACGAGAGGGAGAGTGAATCTACATACCCTTGTAGATCGCTAAGCGGAAGCGTTAAGAAACGCGGTTGATGTAGTCGAACGTCTCCGCGATCCAAATCGCAAGTCGTCCCTCGAACCGATCACGAACTAGTGCCGAACGGACGGCACCTCCGTGTTCAACACACGTACGGCTTGATGACGCCTTCACCTCCTCGATCCAGCGAGCGATGGTGAAGTAGTAGATGAGTTCCGGCAGCACGACGGCGTGGTGATGGTGGTGAGGAACAATCTCTGCAGGGCTTCGCCAAGCGCTACAAAGATTATGACGGAAGAACTAGAGGGTTAGGGTTGCCGCACACGGCTTGGGGAAATCTTGATGTATTCCGGGTGCTAGCCCTGCCCCTCTATTTATATGTTGAGCCCTGGGGTCGAAACTTGGAGAAAGAGCCTCCTCAAAGTCGGTTTGGCCCGCAAGGCAAGAGTCCTGCTCGGACTCCAGGACCAGACGCCAGGGTCCTCGGCGTCTGGCCCCAGACGCCAGGGTCCCTGGCGTCTGGCCCCTGGCCTCCGCAAAACTTCCTTTTGCACCTTCCTAAAGCCTCGTGGGCTTTACCCCTTGGCCCAAATAAAGTGTTCTCGTACCCGAACATTTCGGGAAACATCCGGAACCCCTTCCGGTGAATTCCGGAACCCTTCCGGAGACCAAACACTATTATCCCATATATCAATCTTTACCTCCGGACTATTCCAGAGCTCCTCGTCATGTCCGGGATCTCATCCGGGACTCCGAACAACTTTCGGTCACCAACATAACAACTCAACTATACTTATATCGTCACCAAACGTTAAGTGTGTAGACCCTGCGGGTTCGAGAACTATGTAGACATGACCGAGACACCTCTACGGTCAATAACCAATAGCGGGACCTGGATGCCCATATTGGCTCCTACATATTCTACGAAGATCTTTATCGGTCGAACCTCTATGTCAAGGATTCAGTTAATCCCGTATGCTGTTCCCTTTGTTCTTCGGTATGTTACTTGCCCGAGATTCGATCGTCGGTATCTCTATACCTAGTTCAATCTCGTTACCGGCAAGTCTCTTTACTCATTCCGTAATACAAGATCTCGTGGCTAACACTTTAGTCACATTGCTTGCAAGGCTCATTGTGATGTTGTATTACCGAGTGGGCCCTGAGATACCTCTCCGTCACACGGAGTAACAAATCCCAGTCTTGATCCATGCCAACCCAACAGACATCCTCGGAGATACCTGTAGAGCACCTTTATAGTCACCCAGTTACGTTGCGACGTTTGATACACACAAGGTACTCCTCCGATGTCAGGGAGTTGCATGATCTCATGGTCATAGGAACAGATACTTGACATGCAGAAAACAATAGCAATAAACTGACATGATCATATGCTACGTTTACAGTTTGGGTCTTGTCCATCACATCATTCTCCTAATGATGTGATCCCGTTATCAAATGACATCTCATGTCCATGGCTAGGAAACCTTCACCATCTTTTGATCAACGAGCTAGTTAACTAGAGGCATACTAGGGACACAGTGTTGTCTATGTACCCACACATGTATTTGAGTTTCCAATCAATACAATTATAGCATGGATAATAAAGGATTATCACGAACAAGGAAATATGATAATAACTAAATTATTATTGCCTCTAGTGCATATTTGCAACAGCGGTGGCCAAAAGTAGTTTCCTTCCAACGTCAAAAACGTGAACATGATCTATGTCACACATATCCCTAAAAAGGAAAGGAAACGAGCACTTCGGGATGTCTACGCCATCGAGCCTGTAGCCCCGAAGTACAACCCGTGGTCGGCTTACCCGATCACTTTTGATAAAAAGGTCCATCCGACCAGTATCCGTCATGGCAGGTCGGCGGCCCTAGTTCTGGACCGCATTGTCGATGGATTCCACCTAACCCGCATCCTTATGGACGGCGGAAGCAGTCTGAACCTGATCTACAACGACACGGTCAGGAAGATGGGCATCAATTTGTCACGAATCAAACCCAGCAGCACCACATTCAAGGGTGTCATACCCGGCGTGGAAGCTCAATGCACCGGCACCATAACGCTGGAAGTAATCTTTGGATCGCCCGAGAACTTCCGAAGTGAGGACTTGATCTTCGACATCATCCCCTTCCATAGCGTCTACCGCGCGTTGCTCGGTCGTACTGCGTTTGCCGGCTTCAAGATGCCGGGGCCCCACGGCGTCATCACCATTAACGGCAACAAAGAGACCTCCCACCGTACAGAGGAGCAGACAGCGGCCTTCGCGGCTGATTTCCAGGCGGCCGAGGAAGCGGCCCGAAGTACAACTCGGCAGACTCTACTAAGCTCCTCAAAACGCGTACGTACCGTCACCTTGGCCCCTGGCCAAACCCGCATCAATCCCAAATAGGGACATGCGCTCCCCGGTTCCCCTCTCCTGGTAGCATACTACGTACCTGATAACCCACAAGTATAGGAGATCAATTGTAACTTTTTTGATAAATAAGTGTGTTGAACCCAACGAAGAGCTAAAGGTAGAATTAATATTCCCTTCAAGTTCTATCGACCACCGATACAACTCTACACACACTTAACGTTTGCTTTACCTAGAACAAGTATGAAACTAGAAGTACTTTGTAGGTGTAATGCTAGAACTACTTTGCAAGATTAAACTAGGAGTACATTGCGAGATAATAAAAGTTAGTTTGTTTTAGTAGAGAACTTTTTGTAACACAAAAGAAGGATTTGTCCCTAGGCAATCGATAACTAGACCGGTAATCATTATTGCAATTTTATATGAGGGAGAGGCATGAGCTAACATACTTTCTGTACTTGGATCATATGCACTTATGATTGGAACTCTAGCAAGCATCCGCAACTACCAAAGATCATTAAGGTAAAACCCAACCATACCATTAAGTAACAAGTCCACTTTACTCCCATACGCGACAACCCCCTTACTCGGGTGTAAGCTTTTGTCACTCTAGCCGCCCACTATAAGAGAATTATGAACGTATTGCAAACCCTACAGCGGGAATCCCTCATGCTTGCGCAACACGGAGGGCACCATAGGACATCACCAAAATAAAACATACAACTCAAACCAATCACGATCATCAATCAACCCATAGGACAAAACGAATCTACTCAAACATCATAGGATTGCCACATAT
Organism: Elymus sibiricus; assembly: GCA_039707655.1. Classification (NCBI taxonomy): domain Eukaryota; kingdom Viridiplantae; phylum Streptophyta; class Magnoliopsida; order Poales; family Poaceae; genus Elymus; species Elymus sibiricus. Next base: position 408,931,922 of record CM077666.1, on the reverse strand, counting down.
CATTGGATAATAATATATAGCGTTAAGCACCATATTTAAGTAGAGATTACAGCGGGGAGAAGGGGTGTTACACCGCTTCATAGAGGGGGGAGAGTTGGTGTTGACGGCGGCGAAGTTGTTGGTGTAGATCGTCGTCACGATGATTGCCCCGACGGCGTTCCGGCGCCATCGGAAGAGAGGGGGAGGGAGCCCCCTCCTTATTCTTCTTGCTTGGCCTCCCCCCTAGATGGGAGGAGATTTTCCCCTCTAGTCCATGGCCGCCATGGCTCCCGGAGGGCAGGAGCCCCTCCGAGATTGGATCTCTCTCTCTGTTTCTCTTCTGTTTCGCGTTCTGTTTTCTGGCCCTTCACCGTTTCTTATATTCCCAGAGATTCGTAAATCCGATTGGGCTGAAATTTTGAAGGGATTTTTATCCGGAAATTATCTTTCTTGCGACGAAAGAAGGGCCCCAACCGACGTTCGAGGAAGTCACAAGGCAACACGGTGCGACCCCCCCTGGGGCCGCGCCCTGTTGCCTTGTGGCCACCTCGGGCACCATCTTGCGTTGATTCTTCTTCCTAAAAATCACATATATTCCAAAATAATTCTCCATAAAATTTTATCGCATTTGCACTTCGTTTGATATGGATTTTCCGTGAAACAAAAAACAAGTAGAAAACAGGAACTGGCACTGGGCACTGGATCAATATGTTAGTGCCAAAAATAATATAAAATGTTGCCAAAAGTATATGAAAGTTGTAGAATATTGGCATAAAACAATCAAAAATTATAGATACGATGGAGACGTATCAGCATCCCCAAGCTTAATTCATGCTCGTCCTCAAGTAGGTAAATGATAAAAAGATAATTTTTGATGTGGAATGCTACCTAACATAATCTTGATCATATAATCTAATCATGGCATGAATATTAAGATACGAGTGATTCAAGGCAATAGTCTATCATTTGACATAAAGACATCAGTACTCAGGCATACCAACAAACAATCATGCCTTTCAAAATAAAAATGCTAAAGAATGCTATACCTAGCCCGTCATGCTCAATCATTGATCCAGTCATGACGTACACAACATTAACTATACTAAATGCATAAAAATGACAATAGTGCTCTCCAACTGGTGCTTGAATGAGAAGGTGATGACTCAACCATAAAAGTAAAATAACATAAAGTAAATAGATAGGCCCTTCGCAGAGGGAAGCATGGATTTAAATAGGTGCCAAAGCTCGAAGCTTAAATTAGAGATGAATACATATTGAGAGGTGTACTTTTCCTATCAACGTCACGACTGAGGATTCTCAATATCTTCCATGCTAAACGCATTATTGGTGGTTCCCAAGCGGAAAGGTAAAGTTTACTCCCCCTCAACCATTCAAACACAAGCCATGGCTAGCCGAATCCTCGGGTGCCCTCCATACAATCAACTTTTTGGGGGAGTTTGTTTCATTATAAATTTTTCATTTTGATTACAGGACTGGGCATCCCAATTACCAGCCTCTCTCGTGCAATGACAAGTGAATAGACACCCATCGTGAGAATAACCCGCTTAGCATGGAAGATACTGACCACCCCTTGCCGCTCCATGAGCGGTACGGGCACACAAAACAGATGCTTATTTGAATGATTAGAGGTGGCACATGCAAATTTACTTGGAACGGCAGAGTAATACCGCATATAGGTAGATATGGTGGACTCATCTGGAACAACTTTGGTTTAAGGGTTTGGATGCACAAGCAGCATTCCCGCTTAGTACAGGCGAAGGCTAGCAAATAGATTGAGAAGCGACCAACTAGAGAGCGACAACGATCATAATCATGCATTGCGAATAATTAACATTGGATACTAACATGAGTAGGATATAACTTCGTCGCACAACTAGAGACTATACGTGCATGCTTCGGGAATCACAAACCTTAACACCAATATTCTTACTAAACCACAATCATTCACTAGTACCTCCACATATTACCATCTTAATATCGCAAAACTATTGCAAGGAATCAAACATATCATATTCAGTGATCTACAAGTTTTATGTAGGATTTTATGACTAACCATATGAATGACCAATTCTTGTTGGCTCTCTAAATAGATATAAGTGAAGCATGAGAGTTTAATTCTTTCTACAAAATACTTGCCCATGATCTAATAAATATAAGTGAAGCAAAAGAGCATTCTACAAATAACGGTTTTCTATATGTAGAGAAACAGGCATCCAAACTTCAAATGATATAAGTGAAGCACATGAAGCATTCTATAAAGCCATACTCAAAAGATATAAGTGAAGTGCAAAGAGCATTCTATAAATCAACCAAGGACTATCTCATACCAGCATGGTGCATAAAATAAAAAGGAAAAATAAACACAAAAGACGCTCCAAGAATTTACGCATATCATGTGAACAAAACAACAACCGAGACATACCGATAATTGTCGAAGAAAGATGGGATGCCTTCCAGGGCATCCCAATCTTAGACGCTTGAGTCTCCTTGAATATTTACTTGGGGTGCCTTGGGCATCCCCAAGCTTTAACTCTTGCCTCTCCTTATTCTCCTCATATCAATACCTCCTCGATATTCGAACACTTCATCCACACAAAACTTAACCGAACTTTTTATTAGAGGGGTTAGTACATATAACATCAAATCCCATCATGTCCTGCTGTAACATTATTGTATAATTATAATCAAACATTACCCACTGTATGCCACAATTCTATGGCTCCCAAGTCAATGGGGCTCAACAAGATTTCAAACATACGCAAATAAAGAAACAATAACAGCAATCTGTGAAAACAGGACAGTCTGTAAAGATGCAAATGAAAAATATACTTTTGTAACTCAAAAAATTCTGAAAAATTAGGACGTGATTAAAAATTTGCATAGAAGTACTGTGTAAAAATTTCAGAATTTTTGCATGTTCCATTAAAATATAGAAATTCAACACTACAGCAAAAGTTTCTGTTTTTGCACTGCACACACCAAACAAGCAATTTAAACACCCTAAAGGTAAATCTTGGCACATTATTTTTATAATACAATGGATTTGTACAAGGGGATAATTATTTTTTTTTAAAAGTTTCTGTAATCAAGATTCACAAAGTTTCCATGGGCATGAACAAAGTTCAAGGACGTCCCCCACTTCAACGGTGTTCGTCTTTCTCACTTTCACTTTTCTTTTTGAAAAGGTTTTAGGTTCCCCTCTATATTTTTTTGTTTTTAAACTTTTTAAAAGCACATAATAGAATAAAATGACTCTCTAAAACTTCCGGGTTGTCTCCCAGGCAGCGCTTTCTTTAAAGCCATTAAGCTAGGCATACAGTGCTCAAGTAATCAATCCACCCGTATCCCAAGGTATATCAAAGCCAATTTTAATTAACAATGATTTGTAATTTAGTAGTGAGCACAAAGTAACATATATCACATAACAACGGAGTCTAACTCTCTTCCTATGCATCGGCATGTCATAAAAGAACAATTCATGCACACATAATAAAGGCCAATACATAGCATAAGCAGTTTCTTGCAATTTTATCGTATTGGAAACATAGAGAGGTAGAGATGTAGTTCCTCTCTCATAGGAATTGCAATTAGGAGCAGCAAGCACATGCATATTATATCCATCAAAATCATCATGTGTCACGGTAAAACGCAAACCATCAATATAATCCTTAATAAGAGCAAACTTCTCCGATATAGTGTAGTTGAGAGAATTCAAAAAGATAATAGGACTATCATGTGTGGGTGCAATAGCAACAATTTCATTCTTAACATAAGGAACTATAGCAAGTTTATCTCCATAAGCATCATTCATATTGGCATCATGGACACAAGCATAGCAAGCATCAATTTCATCAAAAAGGGATATTTCAAATGAATCCAAGGGATCATAGCAATTATCATAGCATTCATCCTTCGGTAAGCACGAAGGGAAATTAAACAATGTATGATTTGAAGAGTTACTCTCATTAGAAGGTGGGCACGGGTAGCTAATCCGCTCTTCCTCCCTTTGTTCTTCACTCTCCTCATCATCTTTTTCATCTAATGAGCTCACAGTTTCAGCAATTTCTTCTTCTATAGGTTCCTACAAAATATTAGTGTCTTCTTGGGCAGCGGAGACTTTCTCAATAGATTCATCAATATAGGCATTGTATTCATAATTCTCAGAGCAATATTTAAGTATAGCCAAATTTTCAGATCTGTAAAGAGCATCATCACAATCTTCATACTTTTCAAACAAAGACTCAATTTCATAAGCACCCTTAAAAGCAACAAATTTTCTATTTGTTCCACATCATAGTAATCATATACACCATTAGCATAAGAAGCTAAGGTTATATTATCATTAAATTCACATTGAAAGGGGAGGTGTGGAGCCTCCATCTTAGACCAACAAGTACAATCATATCTTAAGCATAAATCCCAAGCATACCAACGCAATATCTTAATTTGATCCCATACGTCTTTCCCTTTTTGAGACAAGCGATAATCCCTAAAGTATTACCGGTGATCCAAAGTATCTCCCATTATCAAGTTGAATGGAGATTTATCAGGATTATCAAAGTAGTATTTAATGTTTTCCACATAACCAGCATCGAGGGTTTTAGGAGGTTCCCCATCTCCATGAGTAGCAAGTACAACTAATTTTTTTGGTGTTTCGTGTTCCATATCCATAACTAAAGATATAAAACAACTTAGAATAGAAAATAAAATCTACTTAGTGATAAAGCAAACAAGCACACACGAGAATATCAACCCCACGCTATTGCTCCCGGGCAACGGCGCCAGAAAAAGGTCTTGATAACCCACAAGTATAGGGGATCAATTGTAGCTTTTTCGATAAATAAGAGTGTCGAACCCAATGAGGAGCTAAAGGTAGAATTAATATTCCCTTCAAGTTCTATCGACCACCGATACAACTCTATGCACACTTAACGTTTGCTTTACCTAGAACAAGTATGAAACTAGAAGTACTTTGTAGGTGTAATGCTAGAACTACATTGCAAGAATAAAACTAGGAGTACTTTGCGAGATAATAAAAGTTAGTTTGTTTTAGTAGAGAAATTTATGTAACACAAAAGAAGGATTTGTCCCTAGGCAATCGATAACTAGACCGGTAATCATTATTGCAATTTTATATGAGGGAGAGGCATGAGCTAACATACTTTCCATACTTGGATCATATGCACTTATGATTGGAACTCTAGCAAGCATCCGCAACTACCAAAGATCATTAAGGTAAAACCCAACCATAGCATTAAGTAACAAGTCCTTTTTACTCCCATACGCAACAACCCCCTTACTCTGGTGTAAGCTTCTGTCACTCTAGCCGCCCACTATAAGAGAATTATGAACGTATTGCAAACCCTACAGCGGGAATCCCCCATGCTTGCGCGACACGGAGGGCACCATAGGATAGCACCAAAATAAAACATACAACTCAAACCAATCACAATCATCAATCAACCCATAGGACAAAACGAATCTACTCAAACATCATAGGATTTTCACATATCATTGGATAATAATATATAGCATTAAGCACCATGTTTAAGAAGATATTACAGCAGGGAGAAGGGGTATTACACTGCTGCATAGAGGGGGGGAGAGTTGGTGTTGACGGCGGCGAAGTTGTTGGTGTAGATCGCCGTCACGATGATTGCCCCGGCGACGTTCCGGCGCCATCGAAAGAGAGGGGGAGAGAGCCCCCCCTCCTTATTCTTCTTGCTTTGCCTCCCCCCTAGATGGGAGGAGAGTTTCCCCTCTGGTCCATGGCCACCATGGCTCCCGGAGGGCAGGAGCCCCTCCGAGATTGGATCTCTCTCTCTCTCTCTCTCTGTTTCTCTTCTATTTCGCGTTCTGTTTTCTGGCACTTCACCGTTTTTTATATTCCCGGAGATTCGTAACTCCGGTAGGGCTGAAATTTTGAGGGGATTTTTATCCGGAAATTATCTTTCTTGCGGCAAAAGAAGGGCCCCTACCGACGTTTGAGGGAGTCACAAGGCAACACGATGTGACCCCCCCTGGGGCCGCGCCCTGTTGCCTTGTGGCCACCTCGGGCACCATCTTGCGTTGATTCTTCTTCCTAAAAATCACATATATTCCAAAATAATTATCCATAATTTTTTATCCCTTTTGGACTTTGTTTGATAAAATGTTGCCAAAAGTAATATGTAAGTCCCAAAAAACAGGAACAGGAACTGGCACTGGGCACTGGATCAATATGTTAGTCCCAAAAATAATATAAAATGTTGCCAAAAGTGTATGAAAGTTGTAGAATATTGGCATGAAACAATCAAAAATTATAGATACGACGGAGACATATGAGTACCTCGCATACATAATTTGCACTTAAAATTCCATGGGACACCGAGGTGCATAAATTTTTAAAAAATGGTATGCTATCTCGGAACGACCGAACACCCACAACCTGGTTATCTCTTCGGCAACATAAAGGCCAACCAGGAAGTACATCTCGGCAGCGTCAAGCAGCCACACTCCAGCGCCTGCCACATCAAGGGCCCCGCTTCTCGGATGCATTCAATGTAGTCAAGGTGGAGTAGCCGATAGTATTCACAAAACCCTTGGACTGGACAAGGGATAGCTATTGAACAGCACGGAGGCGCAGACGTGCGGCAGGGAAGGCACGGTGAGGGTGTCCCGGACTAGGGGGTACTCAGGCTGCCGGCCTATCTCTCGTAGGCCGAACTAGTGGGCCGCTCTTTACTCATCAAAGGAAGGCCAGATTGCGGGCGACCCCGTGCACCAGAAGGAAACCTCCGAAGACTTGGCGTCTCCTCCAATAAATAATTAGCAGCATGTTTATCCCTTGATGGCAACTGACCATATGTAACCCTAGGTCCCTCTGGTGTCTATATAAACCAGAGGATTTAGTCCGTAGAGGAGCAGAACCATCATCATCAAACCCACCTAGGATTTAGTCCATCCGATCTCGAGGTAGATCAACTCTGTAATCATCATACAATCACATCAATACACTCAAGCAGGACGTAGGGTTTTACCTCCTCGAGAGGGCCCGAACCTGGGTAATCGTTGTCTCTACGTTCCTTGTTACCCATTGACTCCACGATCCACAGCTCGGACCCCCTACCCGAGTCTGCCGGTTTTGGTACCGACATTGGTGCTTTCATTGAGAGTTCCGCCAGTGGGTCACCAAGGATCAATGGCTCGTCTTGTCATCAGCAATGGCATCTGCAGCGGGGACATCTTCGTCCCCGGTCAGCTTTTCGTGTTCGGCAGCATCGTACTGCACGCCGACCCGACCGGTCACCTTTACCAGGTCGACAGCTTCGCCCCTGAGCAGGAAATCAGGTTTGGCAACCTAGAGTACGTCGCCGACTCCCGGGGCGATCTGGTCTTTACTGGGTTCTCAATGTTACCTGAGGAGCCCAATAATCCCGAAGCCTTAATTTTGGATTCTCTCCTCGGCCCCGCCTCTGGGCCGGTCCTTAGTTTGGATCTGGCCTCGAGTCCGGATCCGGTCCCGGCGCCAGAGAGCCGGGGGGCGCCCTTGGCCGAACACACTCCCAGCGCAGGCACACCGGAGTTCAACTCCGAAGGTTGCCCGAGGATGAATCCGGTGGACCTCTCATTTTTAAGCAAGATGTTAGATCGGATCCAGAAGATGAGTATCGCGGATGGCCCATCCTCGGTCCATGAGCAGATCGGACCTGAGGCCAACCGCGAGGAATTTTACGTCCCACCCACCACCCACTTAGTAGCCACTGTCGAAGATTTAACCGACATGTTGGACTACGCCTCCGAGGAGGCTGACGACATGGACGAGGATATTGACGTCCCGCCTTATATGGCTCCCTCCCTCGCCCCTTCCAACACCGGAAAGTGGACCGCCACCTCCACCTACGACGTTTATATGGTCGACACCCCCAAGAAGGATCGCAATGCGACCAAGAAGGACGGTGACGGCCCCACCAAGGAACTGCCCAAACACCGACGAAGGCGATCCAGGGGGTGAGGAAAGGGCAAGGAAAACAACACAGACACAAACGGCACCAGAGATAATGACACTCCGGACAACATGGGGGAGCTCGGCGACAATACCACCCCCGAACAGCACCACGATGCCTCTGAAGGGCACGAGGACCAGGGTAACCCAGAGGACCCCGAGGACTCTAAGGACAACAACTACCTCCCTCCTTCCGAAGAGGAGGATAGCCTCGGACCCGAGGATTTTGTCGTCCCCGAGGACCCCTTGGACCAGGAAAGATTCAAGCAGTCGCTCATCGCCACTGCCCGAAGCTTAAAGAAGAAGCAGCAGTAGCTAAAGGCCGAACAAGACACCCTTAACGATAGATGGACGATGGTCTTAGCAGCCGAAGACGGCTTCAACAATCAGTGCCAGGATCAATACAAAAGTTACCCACGGCGGTGTTTGCTTCCGTCCTTTGAGGACGAGGCCCTTGAGCCCATACCTCCCAGACGAACTCAGACAAGCCAGCCCGACCGCCCCCCTCGAGGACGGGACAGGTCGGCTGGAGAAACGGAATACCCACCCGCGCCCCCTCGTCGGGCGGGCAAGGACCCGGTTCAACCAGACGACCCATATGATCTGCGGCATGACCAAAACATCAGAGGGATATAGTCAAGATCCATTTACGGGTCCAGAGGATACACGCCCGCTGGATGGGACGGATACCAAGCCTGGCGCGATAGGAACGATAGAGTTTGGGATCAGCACCGTGCCCGGATGACGGCCGATCTCCGGCACGACGTGGCCCGGGTTAGGGGCGGCGCTCACCCCATGTGTTTTACAGACGAGGTGATGCGGCATCAGTTCCCCGAAGGGTTTAAACCCATGAATATAGAGCAGTACGATGGGACAACTGACCCAGCCGTGTGGATCAAGGATTTTCTTCTCCACATTCATATGGCCCGAGGAGATGACCTCCACGCCATTAAATATCTACCATTAAAACTCAAAGGACCAGCAAGGCACTGGTTGAACAGCCTACCCAAAAACTCCATCGGGAGCTGGGAGGAGCTCGAGGATGCATTCCGAGCCAACTTTCAAGGCACCTATGTTCAACCGCCGAATGCCGACGACCTGAGTCACATCGTTCAGCAGCCCGGGGAGTCAGCCCGGCAATTCTGGAATCGGTTCTTGACTAAGAAGAACCAGATTGTCGACTGTCCGGATGCCGAAGCAATCGCCGCATTCAAGCACAGCATTCAGGACGAATGGCTTGCTCGCCAGCTCGGCCAGGATAAGCCGAGAACAATGTCGACCCTCACCTCCCTAATGACCCGCTTTTGCGCGGGTGAGGATAGTTGGTTAGCTCATAGAAGCAACCACCCTGAAGACCCCGGCACTTCAGAGGCCCGGGACGGGAACGGGAAACCCAGGCGTAGCAAGAATAACAAGCGCCGGCACACAAACAATGGCAGTGAAGCCGATGATGCAGCGGTAAACGCCGGGTTCAGCGGCTCGAAATCAGGACCGCGGAAGAAATCCGCTAAAGGGGACCGAGATGGCCCGACTGCATTGGATAGAATCCTGTACAGGCCCTGTCAGATCCATGGCACCCCGGACAAGCCCGCCAACCACACCAACCATAACTGTTGGGTCATCAAACAGGCCGGCAAGATCACAGCCGAGGAATAGAGCAAGGGCCCCCGCAGCGAGGATGACGACGAACCTCGCGGGCCGAACAATGGAGGCCAAAAGCAGTTCCCTCCCGAGGTAAAAACTGTGAACATGATTTACGTCACGCATATACCCAAGAAGGAGCGGAAACGCGCACTTCGGGATGTCCACGCCTTAGAGCCGGTGGCCCCGAAATTCAACCCATGGTCGGCCTGCCCGATCACTTTCGACCGTCGAGACCATTCGACCAGTATCCGTCATGGAGGAACAGCGGCTCTGGTGCTCGACCCCATCGTGGATGGATATCACCTCACCAGAGTCCTTATGGACGGAGGCAGCAGCCTCAACCTGATTTACTCAGATACAGTGAGGAAAATGGGGATCGACCCGTCAAGGATCAAACATAGTAACACCACCTTTAAAGGTGTATCCCAGGTGTCGAGGCACGCTGCTCAGGATCCGTGACATTGGAAGTAGTCTTCGGTTCACCTGACAACTTCCGCAGCGAAGACTTAATCTTCGACATTGTTCCCTTCCGCAGCGGTTACCACGCACTCCTCGGCCAGACAGCGTTCGCCCGCTTTAACGCCGTCCCGCACTACGCATATCTGAAGCTCAAGATGCCAGGACCGAAGGGTGTTATTACCGTTAATGGTAACACCGAGCGCTCACTCCGAACAGAGGAGCACACAGCGGCTTTAGCCGCCGAAGTCCAGGCCACCGAAGAAGTGTCGCAGGCCCAGTCTACCACCAAGGCACTGGACGCACGCAAACACGCCCGAGCTACGGCCTCGGTCCCGGAGCACTCCCGTGTTCACCCTAAATAGGGATACGCGCCCCACAGCACGAGCCGCCCAGCCGCGAAATACGTGCCTCGAGTGCACAACTTCGCGCTCAAGATTCCATGGGCAGTTGTGGGGGCAAAACAACTCCAGGGCCGAGAGCTCGGTTCGACCAAGCCACGACCGAAGATGTTCTCGGAAAACTGCGAAATTACAGGCACCATCTAGGGCCTGATCAGCGTTAAGCTGATACAGTGCGGCGACTTCTCCAAACCCTTCCCGAAGGGCTCGTCCGCCAAACATTACTACTTTCGCTGAGCATACAGTCGACAAATACACTCACACGGAAGCTTCATAAAGAGCAAAGGCGTAGACGTGTGGCAGGCCGTAGTAGGGACGTCAAACCACTCATGAAGGCCCTGTGTAAACCTTTCCTCTAATGTATTTATTTCTTAAAGTATCTGTAAAAGTTACTTCGGCAGTTCGGATTGTACGGATAGACATCACGAATTTAAAGGAAATAACGACCATTTTTTCCGATCATACTACGGTTAATTATGTTGCACTTTCCTTTCTGCTTTTTGGCCGAAGTAAACTATTATGATACGTTTCCTTTTTAGATGTGACCAGCTAATAGACCGGGGGCTTGAAATTCAATCTAGCCCCAAACATCATTCCGGCACCAATTTTATTACATGTGCCCGGCGTCACGGATATTGCATTATATGAATCAGTTTCGAATTATGTCTTTGGTCAATGGTTAGGTTGCCCGGCTCCTGTGTTTGCCCTCCTACATTCCACTTTGTTCAGCTAGGAGGGTAAAGGGAGAACCACTGCGATTGTACTTCTAGCTAGCCTGGTTAAGTACCTCAGTGGAGAAAGCCGAAAACCGACCGTCATAATAAGCGAGAACTGGTCGGCGATCCGATAACAAGTGTCAAACTAAAAATCGATGGAGGTTAATCCGTGTTAAACGAAGGGTTTGTTGTCACAGAAACCAGGTGATAAATGGTATCAACCTCGGTATGTCCGGATATAACATACACTGGGGGCTAGTCACCAGCCCCCGCAGTCAAGCTCCTATGGCTAAGTGAAAGCACTAAAGCCACATAGTCTGATTGCCTCGTTTTCCTTACACACAACCGCCTCCGAGCACCGAGACGTCGGCTAAGGGTTAAGGTGTTAAGAGAAAACACCCCATGCAGTATCTGCAAGGGGGCTGAAGCCGATGACTGGTAACTTTCAGTTTAAAATCGGCCGCACAGGAGTCAAAATAAACATATCAGGCATTATACTTACAGCCAACCATTTGCATTTCAACAAAACAAAAGTCTCAACTCCTCGGATACAAGGAAAATAAATCTACTCATAAATTACGTCTTTTGAGCATTGGGCCTCTATTGCCCGAGCACCATTCATCACGATGGGAAAGTACTGCTCGGGGAGCCTGTGCTCCTTCCCAGGAGGCGGAGGTCCGGTGGCCACTTCGGCTGGCTTGATCTTCGGCCAGTGCACCATGGTCTTGCCGAAGGCCATCCGAGCTCCCTCAATGCATACGAAGCGCTTCCAGGCATCAATCCGGGGTGTGGCGTCGTACAGCCTCTGCACCAAACCGAAATAGCTGCTCGGTAGCGGCTCCGAAGGCCACAGCTTGACGTAGAGGTCCTTCATCACCGGCTCCGCCATCCGATGCAACTCCATCAGCTGCTTCATCTGGTTATTGAGGAGGGGAGGGTGTTCGGGTGCTTGAAATTGTGCCCAAAACAGCCTCTGCTCGGCACGACCCTCCTGGGTGGCGAAGAACCTAGCCACATCAGCTGCACTCCTCGGGAGGTCCGCAAAGGCACCTGGGGAACGCCACACTCGCGTGAGCAAAGCGAACCTATTACCACCAAAGACACTTTGCAGCAAGTATGGCTTACCATCCGCAATGAGTTTAACTTGGCGGAGTTCCTCTTGGTAGCCGCGTGCCTCCGTCCGCGCTTCCTTAGCCACCGATCCCAATGTGGTTAGCTCGGCGGCCTGCTCTTTATTCTTCTGCTCAAGGGCCTCACATTTCATGATGGCATCCTTGAGCTCTTGCTGCACTTCAGACACTCTGGCCTCGTGCTTCTGGCTAGCGGTTATCACCGTAGCCAGTTCGGCAGCTGCCTGTTCGGCTGCCGCCCTCTGCTCCGCCGCCTCCAGCTGAGCCTTCTTCAGCTCGGTCTTGAGGTTCTCGACCTCCGCGGCAGCAGCTGCAGTCATATCAGTTGACCCCGTTTAGGATACTTACGGCAAACCTTACTTAACAAAAAAAAACTACTGTATTAAACATTATAGTTCGGACTTGCCTTGCGCTTCGTCGAACCGCTTGTTCAGCAGGCCGAGGTCGTCCTCGGAGCTCTTGAGCTTCCGATTCAGCTCGGCCAACTCCTCGGCATTGGCGGCTGCCGCCGAGGATGACGCCTGCACATCACTCTATGCACATTAGGATCCGAGTTATCGATTTTCGATCCTCTGACCGGCTTTATTCAAGCCAGTCAGAGTCTCGGGGGCCACTGTGTATGAGGTTACGTATTCATATAAAAGAAATTTTCTAAGGGAAAAAACATTACTTGGCCTACCTTGAAGCCTGTGAGAAGGCCGCTGAAGGCCTCCTTAAGTTCGTTATCCACGGACCGAAGACTTTGCAACACCGCGCCCATAAGGGCACGGTACTCTTCGGCGATAGAGGAGCTGGTTAAAGCGTCCTCCATCTCGTCCGGCCACCCAGTCGAAGCCCGCTCTGGGGCGGGCGGGGGCGGCGGGGGCACCTCGGCTCCTCCTTTTGCGGAGACCGGAATGCTTGACTCCGGGTGCCTTGACAGCTCTAGAGCCGCTCTCGGGGAGAGCTCGGATTGTCCGGGCTCCCCCTCTTCGTTTACCAGAGGGGCCCTCCCCTCCTGGTCTTCGATGGCCGAGGTATGTACCTTGGCCATAACGGTGTCGCCCCCTCCCCCTGTGTGCGGCACGGGAGGGGTCCCCCTCGACAGAACCTCCTCGGCCTCCTCGACGATCGGAGGAGGCGAGGCGCGTGACTCGGTCCCGCTCTCCGCCAGCGCGGCCGGTGGAGAATCCCCCTCCGAGACGTGATCGGTGGGGAGGTCGCGCAGCGGGCTGCGATGTTAGAAGCAGAGGTGCGATCAATAAGCAAACTCAGTTCGGCTGAAAAGGCATGGGCGGATCTTAGAATACGTACCTTTGGTCCAGCGGCTTGACCCTGGGGGTCCTCAGAGGAACCTCTTCGGAGGCCTCGGAGTCCTCGGTAGAGGCCGAGCTGTTGCCGGACAAGGCCACCTTGGCCCTGCATGGTCTTTTGGGGGTGGGATGAGGCTGCTCCTCCTCGGCGTCCTCGGACGCCGCCCTCTTCCTTGCCCAGGAGGAATCACTTTCCTCCCCATCCTCTCCCTGCTCCTTCTCCTGCTCTTGTGCAGAGGGAGCATGGGTGTCCCCGGATCTAGTGTCCGGGGGTCCTCGGGAACGGAGGCCCTCTCTGGCCTCCTTCTTCTTTTCCTTCTTCTTCTCTTTCTTCTCCGGCGCCTCGTACGGCTCCTCGGCCAGCATGGCAGTCAGCAAGGCCGTCCGGGGGCCCTCGGGCAGCGGGGCCGGGCTATCGATCCGCTCGGCCTTCTTCAGCCAGCTCTGTGGATGAGAAACAAGAAAGTTGAGTACCTCGTCAAAAGGGAATAATCCGAATACAAGAGTAAAACTTAACATACCTCCCGAGGGGGGTTTGCGGCATCAAGGCCGATGTCTTCCTCCTCGGCCGGCCAGTCCTTCTGCGGCTTGAACAACACCTTCCACAGCTGAGCTTGGGAAGTGCGGTAGAAGCTGAGCACGGTGGCGGGGTCCTCGGGCTTGTAGACCCACATGGGGGAAGCCCGGTCCTGGAAGGGGAGGATACGGCGGCAGACAATAATCTGGATCACGTTGGGCAGCTCAACCCCCCTCTCTATCATCTTGGTTATTCGGCTCTGCAGCAGCGCCACCTCCTTGTTTGACCCCCAGTCGAGGCCTTTCTTGGTCCATGAGACCAGCCTCGTAGGGGGTCCGGATCGGAAGGCGGGAATCACCCCCCAATCCGCGCTCCTTGGCTCCGTGATGTAGAACCACTCCTTCTGCCAGATCTTGACGGTTTCGATGAAGGTGCACTCTGGCCACTCAACCCGGGGAAGCTTGCTGACCATCGCTCCCCCGCAGTCCGCCTACTGGACGTCAATGATCTTCGTCTTGATGTTGAAAATCTTCAGCCACAGGCCGAAGTGTGGTCGGACCCAAAGAAAGGCCTCGCAGATGATGATGAAGGCCGAGATGTGCAGGAAGGAATTTGGGGCAAGATCATGAAAATCCAGCCCATAGAAAAACATCAGGCCCCTCACGAAGGGGTGGAGGGGAAAGCCAAGCCCCCGGAATGAGGGAGGAACACCACCCTCTCACCCTGCCGCGGCGTAGGGATGGCCTGGCCCGCCTCTGGGGCGTGGTGAGCGATGTTGGCGGGGAGGTAGCCCACGCTCTTCAGCTCCAAGATAGCGCTCTCGGTTACGATGGAGGCTTCCCACTTGCCCTTGGACCCGGAACCAGCCATTGCTGGATTGAATGGGTGGCTGGAGAGGTTCTTGAAAGGGAGAGCAGATCTGGGTGCTGGAGCTCGAGAGATTGGGAGGGCAACGGCGGAGGAAGAAGTGAGAGCGTGCAAAGGAAATGGTGGCCGCTCCCCTTTTATGGACTACTGTGTAACCAGGGGTCCCTTTACTACGCCACAGGCTTCGCCGTTTCCCCGTATAATCGTGCCATTATGCGCGCGTGGGATAATGCAAATCATTGATCATATCCCTTAAAAATAGGGCACGATCTCCATATCGATGGGACGTGCCAATGGAGGAACCGCCTCAAACCGCGAATCGAGTTTTCATAAACCAACTCGTGGTCGTGGTAGGCTGTTACCCATCGGTGTCAGATGGGGTCACTGTTCACACCAATGCGACTAAGCCTTCGGGGCTAAGTTATCGGTACACCTCGGCGACCGAAGCATAGTTCGGGGAACGTGTGGCTAGGCAACACTTGAGAACTTGATTCAGAGGGGATGCAGGCTTAGCACAGGTATCACGAAAGGGAAGGAACTAGTCCCCAAAGCCGATGGTGTTCGGCATATACCTCGGCTTCGAAGACAAGTTCGGGGGCTACTGAGGGTGTCCCGGACTAGGGGGTACTCGGGCTGCCGGCCTATCTCTCGTAGGCCGAACTAGTGGGCCGCTCTTTACTCCTCAAAGGAAGGCCAGATTGCGGGCGACCCCGTGCACCAGAAGGAAACCTCCGAAGGCTTGGCGTCTCCTCCAAGAAATAATTAGCGGCATGTTTATCCCTGATACGTCTCCAACGTTTCTATAATTTTTCATTATTCCATGATGTTATATTATCAATCTTGGATGTTTTTATATGCATTTACAGCAATTATATATCATTTTTTGGGACTAACCTATTAACTTAGTGCCCAGTGCCAGTTGTTGTTTTCTGCCCTGTTTTTGTTTTACAGAATATCAATACCAAACGAAGTCCAAATGCCACGAAACTTTTTGGAGATTTTTTCTGGACAATACCAACACTAGAAGCTTCGGGAGAAGGCCAGAAGCCCCAGGGGGTGCCCACGAGGCACCAGGGCACGCCTGGGGGGGCAGGCGTGCCCTGGTACCTCGTGGGGCCCACAGAGCTCCATTTGACCTAATTCCACCACTATAAATTCCAAAAAAATCAGAAACCCTCAGGGGAGTCCACGAAATACTTTTTCCGCCGCCACAAGTTTCTGTTCTCGAGAGATCCCATCTGGAGGCCTTCTCCGGTACTCCACCGGAGGGGGAATCGGTCACGGAGGGGCTCTACATCAACCTTGCCGCCCTTCCGATGATGCGTGAGTAGTTTACCACAGACCTTCGGGTCCATAGGCAGTAGCTAGATGGCTTCTTCTCTCTTTTTGATCTTCAATACAATGTTCTCCTCGATGTTCTTGGAGTTCTATCCGATGTAATCACTTTTTGCGGTGTGTTTGTTGGGATCCGATGAATTGTGAGTTTATGATCAGATTATCCATGAATATATTTGAGTCTTTTCTGATCTCTTTTATGCATGATTATTATAGCTTCGTATTTCTTCTCCGATCTATTGATTTGGTTTAGCCAACTAGATTGATTTATCTTGCCATAGGAAGAGGTGCTTTGTAATGGGTTCGATCTTGCGGTGCTCAATCCCAGTGACAGAAAGGGACATGACACGTATGTATCGTTGCTATTAAGGGTAAAAAGATGGGGTTTATTCATGCATGAGTTTACTTTGTCTACATCATGTCATCTTGCTTAAGGCGTTACTCCATTCTTTATGGACTTAATACACTAGATGCATGCTGGATAGCGGTCGATGTGTGGAGTAATAGTAGTAGATGCAGGCAGGAGTCGGTCTACATGTCTCGGACGTGATGCCTATATGCATGATCATTGCCTTGGATATCGTCATGATTATTTGTTTTTCTATCAATTGCCCAACAGTAATTTGTCTACCCACCGTATGCTATTTTCTTGAGAGAAGCCTCTAGTGAAAACTATGCCCCCCGGGTCTATCTAAATCATATACTAGAACCCTAAAAATATTTGCTGCACTTTTCTTTTATTTATTTTATTTTGTATTTTTGTTTCTATCTATCTATCTATCACATACATTTTAATCTTGCAATTTACCGCTGAGGGATTGACAACCCCTTGTTTGCGTTGGGTGCAAGGATTTGTTGTTTGTGTGCAGGTACTGCTAACGAGGTGTTGCGTGATTCTCCTACTGGATTGATAACCTTGGTTTCATAACTGAGGGAAATACTTACCTCTACTGTGCTGCATCATCCCTTCCTCTTCGGAGAAAATACCAACGCAAGCTACAAGTAGCAGGAAGAATTTCTGGCGCCGTTGCCGGGGAGACATCATCAACATCTATCAAGTACCTTCGCATAAACTCTCATCTCCTTGCATTTATTTTATTTGCCTCTCGTTTACATCTCCCCCACTTCTAAAAAGTTTTTGCAAAAACACAAAAATATTTTTGCTTGCTTGCTTGCTTTTATTGCCTTCATGTCAAACACACAAGAACAGAAACTAAAAGCAAAAATATAAGATACTATGGATCCACTTAAAGTTTACTACTTGGATCATCTTCTATCCATTTGTGCTCGTGCCGAAACCGCAACTAGTCTAGTTGAGGGAAAATCTTTAGATGAGCATGCTCATTTTGTGTGTCACCGTTTGTCTGAAAAAGGGAGACTCTTATGGCGTCAAATAAATTGTTTGCTATGCTACGCTTGGAATCTATGTGAAATTTATGATTTTACTTGTTGCTCTAAGAACCCTAAAAAACACCTTCCCTACCTATGTGCATTTAATGATAATGAATCTTGTCTTCCTATGCCAAGGGTGTTTATAATTACTATGATATCGAACAAATTGAAGAATTTGTCGCTTTTAAGGGTGCTTATGAAGTTACTTCTTTTATTGAAAAGTATGATGTTACTCTCTACAAACTGAAAATTTTGACATACTTAAATATTGCTATGAAAACTATGCTCCTAATGCCTATGTTAAAGAATTTATTGAGAGAATGTCTACTGGTTTGGAAGAGAATAATGATATGCATAAAACTATAAATGATTGTGATTCCGTTGATTCGATTGAAATATCCCCTCTTGATGAATGTGATGCTTGCTATTCTTATGGCCACGATGCCAATATTAATTATGCTTATGATGATGAACTTGCTATAGTTCCTTATGTTAAAAATGAAATTATTGCTATAGCACCCATACTTGATAGTTCCTTAAATGAAAAGCATGATTGCAATGATGTTATTATAAATTCTATTAATGTCAATTCTGCTAATGATATGCAAAGCTACAAGCTTGGGGATGAAATTTTTGTTATGTGTACTACTTATTGCAATGATCATGATTGGGGTGATGATGCTTCTTATGATCTTGAAAATTTATTTAAGCCTCATGATGAATATGTTATTGATAATAAAATTGGCAATACTATTAAAAGTGGGTTTGAAGAGGTCATGCCTTTAGTTAATGTTAATCCCACTATTTTGAAGACTATAATTTTTTTATGCATGCGGATCATGAAGATAATATTTTACATAATAGCTATATTGTTGAAATTGATTATGATCCTACTTTTAATTATTATGAGAGAGGAAAATATGGTTGTAGAAATTTTCATGATACTAAATTATTTATCGTTATGTTGAGATTGCTATTGTTTCTTTCTTCTTCCTTGCATATGCTAGTTTTTGCTTGCCTTGATAATTTGTTTTCCTATAAAATGCCTATGCATAGTAAGTATGTTAGACTTAAATGTGTTTTTCACATGTTGCATGATGCTTTCTTTGTGTTCCAATTACTATCTTTCATGAGAGCATCATTGAAATCTCAAGCCTATCTTAATATCTATAAACTATAAAGAAAGAGCTTGTTGGGAGACAACCCAATGAATAAAATAAATTATTGTGTGTTTTTATATTTATGCTACTGTTATGATTGTGTTTTTGTGTTTTTAATTAGTGTTTGTGCCAAGTAAAGCCTTTAGGATGATTTGGAAGATAGTATAATTGATGTTGTTTGCAAAACAGAAAGTTTTACGTCCAGTGCTGGAATTTTGGTTCTGTACTGGAGCGTCAAAAAAATCTGAAATTTTTACACAGTATTGGCATATGAATTTACCACGTTGTCCTAATGTTTCAGAATTTTTGGAGTTACAGAAGTATGGATTTTAAATAGATTTCTACAGACTATTCTGTTTTTGACATATTCTGTTTTTTATGTGTTGCTTGCTTGTTTTGATGAAACTATGGATTGTATCGGGGGTATAAGCCATGGAGAAGTTAGAATACAGTAGGTATAATGCAAAAATAAAATATGAATGGGTTTGCAACATTACTTAAAGTGGTGATTTATTTTTTTATACTAACGGATCTCACGAAGGTTTTGTTGAGTTTTGTGTGATTGAAGTTTTCAAGTTTTGGGTGAGATCACGATGGATGAAGGAATAAGGAGTAGCAAGAGCCTAAGATTGGGGATGCCCGAGGCACCCCAAGGTAATATTCAAGGAAGACTCAAGCGTCTAAGCTTGGGGATGCCCCGGAAGGCATCCCCTCTTTCTTTTACCAACCATCGGTAATTTTACTTGGAGCTATATTTTTATTCGTCACATGATTTGTGTTTTGCTTGGAGCGTCTTGTATTATATGAGTCTTTGCTTTGTTTGCTTTTAATTTTGTCACAATCATCTTTGCTGGACACACCAATTTGAGAGAGCCACACGTTCATCATAATTTAGAATACTCTATGTGCTTCACTTAAATTTTTTGAGCTAGGCAGTTGCTCTAGTGCTTCACTTAAATCTTTTTGAGCACGACGGTGGCTATATTTGGAAGAAATAAACTCTCATGCTTCACTTATATTATTTTGAGAGTTGACAAGATTAAAATTTCGAAGAAATAAACTCTCATGCTTCACTTATATTCTTTTGAGAGTTGGTAAGATTGAAAATTTTGAAGAAATATTTGCACTCTCATGCTTCACTTAAATCTTTTTGGGAGTTGATAAAAGTAACGGTAATTTGCACAAGATATGAATTTGGTCCCAAAGTGATGAATATTCAAGAGGGATATTATAAAAACTTTCGTATAGATCATTGGATACGATAAGTGTGATTCCTTGCAATAGTTTTGCGATATTGAGATGATAATATGTGAGTCATGTTAGTGAGTAATTGTGTTTAGTAAGAATATTCGTGTTAAGGTTTGTGATTCCCTATGCATGCACATCAAGTCAATAGTTATGCAACGAAATTATATCCTACTTATGGTGCATTATTCGGTGTTAGTTATGTTGAATGCATGTTTATGACTGTTTTCGCTTTTTGGTTGGTTACTTCTCAATCTATTTGCTAGACTTCATTTGTACTAAGCAGAAATACTGCTTGTGCATCCAAACTCCTTAAACCCAAGTTGTGCCAAATGAGTCCACTATATCTACCTATATGCGGTATTTCCATGCCATCCCAAGTAAATTTGCGTGTGCCAACTCAAATTTTCAAAATAATTTTCCGTTTTGTGTGCCCGTACCGCTCATGAAGCGGCAAGGGGTGGCCAATATTTTCCATGCTAGGTGTGTTATTCTCACGATGAGTGTTTATTTACTTGTCATTGCACGAGAGAGTGGCTGGTAATAGGGATGCCCAGTCCCACAATGAAATCAAAATTAATAAAAACAAAATTCCTTGGAAAGTGATGGTATGGAGGGCACCCGTGGATACGGCTAGCCATGGATTGTGAAAGAATGGTGGAAAGGAAATAAACTTTACTTTCTGTTTGGGAACCGCCTATGATGTGTCTAGCATGGAAGATATTGGGAATTCTCGGTCGTTTTCCTTAACAGGAAAAGCATGCCTCTCAAAATATTTTTATCTCTCTAATTTAATCTTTGAGCTCTGGCACATTTGACAAATCTCTGCTTCCCTCTGCGAAGGGCCTATCTATTTACTTTTATGCAATTTTTATTTTTACTTTGAGTCTCCATCTTCTCTTATAAAGCACCAACTAGAGAGCACTATTGTCATACTTGTGCATTGTGTGTAGCTAATATTTAAGTGTGTTTCATGAATGGATCAATGATTAAGCATAATGGGCTAGGGATAACTTTCTTTGGCATTGATATTTTGAAAGACATGGTTGCTTGTTAGTATGCTTGAGTATTTATATCTTCATGTCAAACTATAGACTATTGCTTTGAATCATTCAAGTCCAATGTCCATGCTATAAAAGAAAATAATATGTGATGAATATGATAGGCAGCATTCCACATCAAAAATTCTGTTTTTATCATTTACCTACTCGAGGACGAGCAGGAATTAAGCTTGGGGATGCTGATACGTCTCCAACGTATCTATAATTTTTAATTGTTCCATGTTGTTATATTATCAATCTTGGATGTTTTTATATGCATTTACAGCAATTATATATCATTTTTTGGGACTAACCTATTAACTTAGTGCCCAGTGCCAGTTGCTGTTTTCTGCCCTATTTTTGTTTTACAGAATATCAATACCAAACGAAGTCCAAATGCCACGAAACTTTTTGGAGATTTTTTCTGGACAATACCAACACTAGAAGCTTCGGGAGAAGGCCAGAAGCCCCAGCGGGTGCCCACGAGGCACCAGGGCGCGCCTGGGGAGGCAGGCGCGCCCTGGTACCTCATGGGGCCCACAGAGCTCCGTTTGACCTAATTCCACCACTATAAATTCCAAAAAAAACAGAAACCCTCAGGGGAGTCCACGAAATACTTTTTCCACTGCCGCAAATTTCTGTTCTCGAGAGATCCCATCTGGAGGCCTTCTCCGGTACTCCGCCGGAGGGGGAATCGATCATGGAGGGGCTCTACATCAACCTTGCTGCCCTTCCGATGATGCGTGAGTAGTTTACCACAGACCTTCGGGTCCATAGGCAGTAGCTAGATGGCTTCTTCTCTATTTTTGATCTTCAATACAATGTTCTCCTCGATGTTCTTGGAGTTCTATCCGATGTAATCACTTTTTGCGGTGTGTTTGTTGGGATCCGATGAATTGCGAGTTTATGATTAGATTATCCATGAATACATTTGAGTCTTTTCTGATCTCTTTTATGCATGCTTATTATAGCTTCGTATTTCTTCTCCGATCTATTGATTTGGTTTGGCCAACTAGATTGATTTATCTTGCCATGGGAAGAGGTGCTTTGTAATGGGTTCGATCTTGCGGTGCTGAATCCCAGTGATAGAAAGGGACATGACACATATGTATCGTTCCTATTAAGGGTAAAAAGATGGGGTTTATTCATGCGTGAGTTTACTTTGTCTACATCATGTCATCTTGCTTAAGGCGTTACTCCGTTCTTTATGGACTTAATACACTAGATGCATGCTGGATAGCGGTTGATGTGTGGAGTAATAGTAGTAGATGCAGGCAGGAGTCGGTCTACTTGTCTCGGACATGATGCCTATATACATGATCATTGCCTTGGATATCGTCATGATTATTTGCTTTTCTATCAATTGCCCAATAGTAATTTGTCTACCCACCATATGCTATTTTCTTGAGAGAAGCCTCTAGTGAAAACTATGGCCCCCGGGTCTATCTAAATCATATACTAAAACCCTAAAAATATTTGGTGCACTTTTCTTTTCTTTATTTTATTTTGTATTTTTGTTTCAATCTATCTATCTATCACATACAATTTAATCTTGCAATTTACCGCCGAGGGATTGACAACCCCTCATTTGCGTTGGGTTCAAGGATTTGTTGTTTGTGTGCAGGTACTGCTAACGAGGTGTTGCGTGATTCTCCTACTGGATTGATAACCTTGGTTTCATAACTAAGGGAAATACTTACCTCTACTGTGTTGCATCATCCCTTCCTCTTCGGGGAAAATACCAATGCAAGCTACAAGTAGCAATCCCCTGATGGCAACCGACCATATGTAACCCTAGGTCCCTCTGGTATCTATATAAACCAGAGGGTTTAGTCCGTAGAGGGGCAGAACCATCATCATCAAACCCACCTAGGGTTTAGTCCATCCGATCTCGAGGTAGATCAACTCTGTAATCATCATACAATCACATCAATACACTCAAGCAGGACGTAGGGTTTTACCTCCTCGAGAGGGCCCGAACCTGGGTAATCGTTGTCTCTACGTTCCTTGTTACCCATTGACTCCACGATCCACAGCTCGGACCCCCTACCGAGATCTGCCGGTTTTGGTACCGACACACGGGGAAAAGTTCATGCTTTTTAAAGCCATGTACCAAACACCTCTTCTTACTTTTTTTTACATACTCTCTGTATCTTGTAAGGTTCCTTCTTATAAACAGCTCGGCATCTCTAGCTAGGCCTTATAAATAAAAGAGCATACCTTTTTCCGGTCTCCGCACAAAATTACGTGTCATTTTTCTTTTCTCTGTTTTGCCTCGTAGCAATTTGGATATTGTTGGAAATATACAAATTGTAACACCCCAAAATATTTCTTTTGGATTTTTCAAAATCTTTTCTTTAAAAAAATGCTTTGAATTATTATGACCCTTTTTCTCCTTCTCTTTCTTCTGTTCTGAAAACCATTCCTAATTTTTAATTGGGTTTCAAAATTTTAAATGGTTCTGATTTGGAAGGTTTATTAATTGGGGAATTATTTTTGAAGGATTACAAAAAATATTTTCATTTAGAAAAGTTTTGGATAATTAAAATTTTTCCATGGGAATGGCCATTTCACTCCTTTCTAGCACTCCTAAATTCTTTCAATAATTTTTCTGTCACTTCTCAATTATCCCTCAAGTCATTCTCACATTCTAGGACAGTGTCCAATATTTTTCCTCTCCACAAAAATATATTTCCCATTTTAAATAAATTCCAAAGTTGGAATTTATATTTATCTTAGTTTCGTTGGTTTACAAAGGAACCATATTTTCTATAATTCTTCTGCACCCACAAAAATTATCCTAGCTACTAGGAAGTACCGACACACCATCTCAATCGACTCCCCACGCACTCAACCGACCTCGAGGAGGTCATCTCTTTCATCTTCGACGACATCCGCTCCGCCTCGGCCATCCTCGGATCGCCTATATAAGGCCCTCCCGAGCTCCGTTCTAAGCATCCACCACCCACCGATGCGGAAGTCCACCCAGAGCACGTTCTGACCATCGCCAACCTCTGGAACCCCGGCGATCGTCGCCGGTGATCACCGCTTCCCTTCTGTACACGCGCGCGAGCGCGTTCAAATTTGAACCTGACGGGTGGACCCCACCCGTCAGCGTTTTCTTTTTTTTCTGGTTTTAAACCGAAAGCGTATTCCGCCTGGTTACACTTTCTGCGCTGGAAAGCGTATTCTGCCCGAACCGTTTTCTGTTTAACCAGCACAGGGACCTGCAGTTTTGCAGAAAAGCCCCTGGTTTTAAAAGTTTAATAACTTTTTAACCATAACTCTGTTTGAGTTGATTCTTTTTTTTAAATTCTTATTTTTCACTCTAGTCTTTTTTAGTATTTATTTGAAAATATTTTGAGACACTTTTTGGTACTATTGCAAAAAAAATAATTTGAATTTGAATTTTCCAGAAAACGAAGAGGGGGACTTTGCCGGGAATTTCGAGGGATCACTTTCTGACTACTTTGATCAAGGCAAGCATTTTTTAACTTGGGATATGGTGAATTGCATGCATGATTGCATCGGTTTGGAATTGCACCGTATATGTAGTATGTCACAAATGCATGCATGCATATTCATATCATCTTTGCACTTGCTTGCATTCCACTCAAGAATCCTTCTGGCATGGATGAAAGCTGTGAGAACCCAAGAGAGCAGCTCCTATCTTGGACGTGCTGGTGAGCACGGTCACGTTATGACACGACGGTGTCACTGCGGCATGTGAGACATGCCAGTCTTAATAACAACACCTCCTGAGTCGACCTAGATCGAGTCTTGTTCCGTCACACCTAGCTAAATACCGTGCTGCCATGGGTCTTCCCGCGAGGGAAGTATGGTTTAGTAAGTTTCTAACCCCTGTCCGTGTACACACCACATAGAGGACCATGATGAGGGTTTCCATGGCCATGGACTAATGGCAGTCATCAGGTCAGGGGGCATGGGTGTATCCGGCTGGGCCGAGAGGGGGCACCCCTTGTAATCCGTGCGTATGAATAGTGATCCCATGCTAGTCGATACGATGGTCTCCCTGACTTAGAGTTTTTCTTGAATGATGCTTTGGGTGATTCCTGGCATCCGAAAAGTTAATCTGGTGTGTGCTGGTTAGACGTGTTTTCAACCCAAAGACCGTAATGGGAATTAGTCAGTGTCATGGTGCTGACTAAAGAAACCTCATACACGTGGGTAAAGAGTACACCCTCTGCAGAGTTATATCTATTCGAATAGCCGTGTCCACGGTCAAGGACGTTAGCTGGAAAGGGTCAAGTGTCGGTCCCGGTGTCGGTCTTCGGAGGAAATAATTTAATTGATCATGATTAAATTTTTGCAGGATAATTATTGTCACCACTGATGCCAGCATAAATATTATTGTCATCATGAATATTATTATGGACTAACCTTTTCTCTTATATGTACATTCTGAGTGTCTCATGGGCTGGCTAGACTACCCGGGCACTCAGTTTTTATTTTCTTTTCTGAGTGTCTCATGGGTTGGCTAGACTACCCGGGCACTCAGTTTTTATTTTATTTTCTGAGTGTCTCATGGGCTGGCTAGACTACCTGGGACACTCATTTTATTTTATTTTTTGAGTGTCTCATGGGCTGGCTAGACTACCCGGGACACTCATTTTATTTTATTTTCTGAGTATCTCATAGGCTGGCTAGACTACCCGGGATACTCATTTATTTTCAAGACCTCTCGTGGCATCGCTTTTAGACACCCGTTTGGCATTTCTTTTCAAGACCTCTCGAGGCGTCGCTTTTAGACACCCGTTTGGCATTTCTTTTCAAGGCCTCTCGAGGCGTCGCTTTTAGACACCCATTTGGCATTTCTCTTGGATTCTCGGGTGGTCCTGTCTCGCCCGATTCTCCACGTTATATTTTATTTTCTTTTGGATTCTCGGACGGTCCTGTCTCGCCCGATTCTCCATTAACTTTCTTTGTTTGTCACTAATATTTTATTTACTCATACTTCCGCACCATGTTAATATTTATCATGCCATGATTATATTCTAAACAGCATAAGCATATCATTAATCCAGCATGAGCATATGCATTCGGTATATCTTTCGTTCATAATGTTTGCGAGTACATTCCAACGTACTCACAGGCTTGTCCCTGGCTTGTTAATTTGGCCAGACCTGGAGGAAGACGAGCTTGTGGAAGAAGATTGCGCTAGCGAGCCCGACGCTTAGAGGTGTCCCAGTTAGTGAACCTGTGATCTTGGAGTCTACCACATGTATCATCCGATGTGTTTCCGCTACACCAATAAAATAGCCAAGCCTCACACTGACGTTTGACTTTATTTTATTGTACCAATGTTGTACCTCCACCACACCACTGTGTTATTCCACCACTGTAGTATATTGGCAAGTTTGTAATAATTGTTGAGCGCTCTGGCTCAACCCTGTGTAATATTATGTATGTACTGGATATCTGTATCAAGGAAGTCCACCAGTTGTTCTGATCTTGGGGCAGGTGTGACTTGAGGCTATTCTGTGATTTATCCCAGAAATGGGCCTGACACAGATGAGCCTGGCTTTCGACCGGGGGCTCGGATATGAAATCGAGCCTATGTTTAAGTCTGATATCTGTTCGGCGTCTCGGATATTGCATTATATGCATCAGTTTCGAATCGTGATTTTGGTCAATGATTGGGTTGCCCGGCTCCTGTGCTTGCCTCTTACGTTCCGCTTAGTTCGGCTAGGAGTGCAAAGGGGGCACCACTGCAATTGTGCTTCCAGCTCGCCCAGGTTAAGCACCTCAGTGGAGAAAGCCGAAAATCGACTGTCATGATAAGCGTAAACTGGTCGACTACCCGAAGACATTGTCAAACAAAAAATCATTAGTGGTTATGCTGTTGTAAACAAAGGGTTCTTGTTATATGAACCGAGGTGTTACAACTGGTGCACTTCGGCATGTCCGATCACCATTACACCGGGGGCTAGGTCAACTACCCCACAATTTGAACTCCTATGACTAAGTGAAAGTTATAAAGCCGCTATGATTTGATTGCCTTGTTCCTTAAACACGCAACCGCCTAAGGGCGCCGAGACGTCGGCTAAGGGTTTACGCGTTTTAAGGAACACCCCATGTAGTATCTACAAAGGGGGTCGAAGCCAACGACCGACCACTTTCAATATAAAAACGGTTGCACAGGAATAAAAATAACACGTCGGATATAAATGACTAATCAGCATAAATAATACTTTTTTTACAAAATTCTCCATAGCATACAAAGGGACCTTTAAGAACCAGAGCTCGGACTTTGAACATTGCGCCTCGGTCACCTGGGCGCCTTCGAGGACCTCGGACAAAAGTTGCTCGGGCGTCCGCCTCTTCCCTTCCGGAGGCCCTGACGCAATCTTGAGCGGCTTTATTTTTGGTTAGTGCGCCATCGTCGACGCATATGCCCGCTCCGCGCCTTCCAGGCAGGTTGAACGCTTCCAGTTCTCGACCTGGGGGCTTGCATTCCGCAGCCTGCTCACCAGGCCGAAGAAGCTGGTCGGCATCGGCTCCAGCAGCCAGAGGTTGATCCAGAGATCTTCCATCACTGGTCGCGCTGTTCGGAACAGCTCGGCTAGCTGCTTCATCCGATTATTCATAAGAAGCGGATGCTCTGTGCCTGGAATTGTGCCTAGAAGGTCTTCTTCGTAGACTCCTCGGGACGAGTGCCGAAGTAGGAGCCGGCGTCCGAAGCGCTCCGCGGCAGGTCCCTGAAGGCTTTTGAAGAACGCAAGACTTGCGTAAGATGGGCAAACTGGCGGTCGCCAAAAACGCAACGAGGCAGGTATGGCTTACCAGCGGTGATCTACTTCACTTGTTGAAGCACTTCGCGATCCGCCCTAGCCTGGGTCGTGGCCTCCTTGCAGGCCGAGCTTGTTGTTTCAAGCTCGGAGGCTAGCTTGTTCTTCTCTTCCTGGAGGGCGTCGTGTTGCTTGTACAGCCTCTCCAGGTCGCCTTCGACCTCCACGACCCGGGCCGCTTGCTTCGCACCAGCCTCTTTTTTTTGGCTAGCACATCGCTGGCCTGCTTCGCCGCAGCCTTCTACTGATCGGCTTCCTGCCGAGCTCTTTTTAGCTCGGACCGGAGCGCCTCAAGCTCCGAAGTAGAAGCTAAAAACACGTTGACATGGACTTAGATCTCAAATCAGCCGCATCGACACCCAAAGTACAATATTATGGTACTAAAGCCTTTGCTTACCTTGGGATTGCTCCATCTGCTTCTTAAGCAGATCCATGTCCTTCTCGGACCGGTCGAGCTTATGGTTCAGTTCTTCCAACTCTTTCGAGGTGGACACCGAAACCGAGGCTGAAACCTGAAAATGGCATCGTTAGCTTCCTCGGACGAATCGATCCCTTGATCGGCTTTGTGTATCCGACCAGGGTCTCGGGGGCTACTATCTATTCGCTTTATTCACCTGTCTTTTTCCTTGTAATCCCCGAGCAAGATTATCGAATCTAACTCGGGGCTTGGGGGCTACTATGGTTATACACTTGTAATAAGTACTTGCAGTAGTGAACGTCTTTGGACAAATTGCATTTTACTTATCCTTTAAAGGCTATTGGACATATCTAGTGCAATAACACTATGCATTGATGTAATTTCAAAGCATGATTAAAGGTTACCTCAAAGCCTTCATAGAGGCCCTTGAAGGCCTCCCTTATACCGGCCTCTGCGGACCAGTAATTCTTCAACGCCGCGCCCAGAAGGACGCGGTGCTCAGCAACGATGGAGGAGCCCGTCAGGGACACCTCCATATCTTTGGTCCATCCCATGGACACCTGCCCTCCAGCAGGTGGGGATGGACGGGCCACCTCGGTCCTCTCCATTGAGGGAGGAACCGCCGTTGAGGTTGGCTGCGAGGTGGCTCTAGATCAATGGGAGCCGAGGTTATCGGCCGTCCCATCTCTTCCCCTCCCTTCGAGGAGGAGGCCTCGGCCATGGAGGCATCGACGCCGCCCCCCGTGGTAAGTACGGGTAGGGCTAGCTGTGAGGTCGCCTCCCCCAACCCGTCGTGGGCAGTAGGGGAGGGGTGATGCTCCTCCGAGGCGCTGGGTGGAGGAAGCCCACTTGACGACTCCTTGTCGCTGAGGCAGGAGCGCTGTGGGTTGTAAAGGGGCAATCGACCAAGTTAGATCTACAGAGGGAAGGATTAGAGCGCGTACAGCATACAAGGAAACGAAGTGTAAATTGTGTACCTCCTCGGTTGGGGTCTCTCCCTGCGTGGCCCGATAAGGTCGTCCTCAGATTTGGAGGGGACGACCTCGGCCGCGGAAGGGGCCTTGCTGGGGGCGGCGTCGACGGCCTTTATAAGGCGCCTTCGCATTCAAGGGGCATCGGCCCCTGCAGCGTCCTCAGACGCCGCCCTCTTCCTCTTCGGGGAAGAAGTGCTCTCCACCCCCTCATCTCCTCCCTATTTTTCCTCCTCATCAGAGGAGGGAGCTTGGACTTCCTCGAACTTAGCGTCTGAGGGTTCTCGAATCTGAAGACCGCCCCTCTTCTTCCCTAGCTCCTTCTTCGCCTTTGCGGGAGCCTTTGGGGGTACTGCGACCAAGAGGGCCTGCAGTTCGGGGGTCCGGTTGTCTTCGGGGAGTGGCGCCGAACACTTGATGAGTGCCACCTTTGGTGCCCATCTCTGATAACAGTGGAGAAAAGTTCAGGCAAACACAACGAAAAGAATCTTACTGAATATATGAGATGATTGATACCTCGGACGGGGCATGGGCGGCGCTGTAGCCGGTAACGGGCTCGGCCTTGGGAAATAAGTTTTGGGACGGCTTGAAGAGAGCCATCCACATCCCATCTAGGGTAGTGCAGAAGAAATTCCGCACTGTTGGTGCATCTTCGGGCTTGTAGAGCCACATGGGGCTAGCCCGAAGCTGGAGTGGAAGGATGCGGCGATGGAGCATCACACCCACCACATCCGTTAATCTAAACTTCTTTTGCAGGAACCGGATCCTCTCCTGGAGAGAGGCGACCTCGTCCGGATTGCCCCACTCCAAGCCCTGCTTCTGCCAGGACACTAGTTTCCGCGGAGGCGTACCTGTGAATGTGGGGACCTCGGTCTGGCCCGCGGCGAGCAGCTAAGTGATGTAAAATCACTCGCGCTGCTGATACGTCTCCAACGTATCTGTAATTTATGAAGTATTCATTCCATGTTTATAATAATTTTATATGGTTTTGGTATGATTTGAATAGAACTAACCCGGACTGATGTTGTTTCAGCAGAACTACCGTGGTGTTGTTTTTTGTGCAGAAATAAAAGTTCTTGGATTGACCCCAAAATTTACGGTGATTTTTTATGGACAAAAAGAGACCCCCGAAGCTTCATGGGAGGACCAGAAGAGCCACGGGGAGGTGACAAGGTATACCGGGGCGCCCCGGGGGGGTCACGCGGGGTTGCCTTTGGACCCCTCGTAACTCTTTTTCGCGTAATTCCAACGCTGAAAAATCCTATAAATAGAGAAACCGCCAGAAATAAACCTAGAACTTCGACTCCGCCGCCACAACCTTTTGTTCCGAAGAGATCCCATCTGGAGGCCTTTTTTGGCACCCTGCCGGAGGGGGAAATCATCACCGAAGGCCATCTTCATCATCCCGGTGGTCTCCATGACGAAGAGGGAGTAGTTCACCCTCGGGGCTGAGGGTATGTACCAATAGCTATGTGTTTGATCTCTCTCTCTCTCGTGTTCTTGGTTTTGGCACGATCTTGATGTATCGCGAGCTTTGTTAATATAGTTGGATCATATGGTGTTTCTTCCCTCTCTATCTTCTTGTGATGAATTGAGTCTTTCCCTTTGAGGTTTTGTTATTGTCGGATTGAATACTTTGGATTTTGAGAACACTTGATGTATCTCTTGCATGTGGATACCCGTGGTGACAATGGGGTATTCTATTGAGTCACTTGATGTATGTTTTGGTAATCAACTTGTGGATTCCGGTGACCTTGGGGTAATCTAGGCATAGGGGTTGATTGCACGTTTTCATCTTCTTTTCTCCGATAGAAACTTTGGGGTACTCTTTGAAGTTCTTTGTGTGGATTGAATATTATGAATCTGAAGTTGTTTGATGCATATCGAATAATCAACTCACGGATACTTGTGGTGACATTGGAGTATCTAGGTGACATTAGAGTTGGTTGATGCGTATCATATGGTGTTATTTTAGTACGAACTCTAGGGCTGTTTGTGACATTTATAGGGATGGCTCAATAGATTGATCGGAAAGGATAACTTTGAGGTGGTTTCGTACCCTACAACAATTTCTTCTTATGTTCTCCACTAGATAAGAACTTTGGAGTGATTCTTTGTCGCACGTTGAGGGATTGTTATATGATTCAATTATGTTAGCACTGTTGAGAGATTGCACTAGTGAAAGTATGAACCCTAGGCCTTGTTTTCAAGCATTGCAATACCGTTTGTGCTTACTTTTTATACTTGCTACCTTGCTGTTTTTATAATTTCATATTACAAAAACCTATATCTACTATCCACACTACACTTGTATCATCATCTCTTCGCCGAACTAGTGCACCTATACAATTTACCATTGTATTGGGTGTGACACGAGAGATTTCTTGTATTTTATTGTAGGGTTGTTTGAGAGAGACCATCTTCATCCTATGCCTCCCACGGATTGATAAACCTTAGGTCATCCACTTGAGGGAAATTTTCTACTGTCCTACAAAACTCTGCGCTTGGAGGCCCAACAGAGTCTACAAGAATAAAGTTGTGTAGTAGACATCAAGCTCTTTTCTGACGCCGTTGATGGGGAGGTGAGTGCTTGAAGGTATATTTTAGATCTTGCAATTGAATCTTTTAGTTTCTTGTTTTATCACTAGTTTGGTTTATAAAAATAAAACTACAAAAAAATTGAATTGAGGTTGCCTCAAATGCTTCATCTTTATAATATCTTTCTTCAAAATGATGGATCGGAAATTTGTGCCAAAGTGTTAGAAGAAGAATTCAATAAAATGTTTGGCATAAAATCTTTGGATGATAAGCATGATTGCAATGTTATTAGTATGAATTCTTTGAATATCCATGATGCTAATGATATGCAAAGCCATAAGCTTGGGGATGGTATGTTTGATGAAGATGATCTTTTTAGTCCCCCTAGTTTTGATGAGCAAATTTATTATGATGATTGCATGCCTCCTATTTATGATGATTACAATGATGAAAGTGGGTTTGGAAGAGTGTTACTTTATGCAATAATGATCCCACTATTTTGGAGGGTGTTGAATCTTATTGTAATAATGATAAAAGTGGATTTGGAGAGGTCATGACCTTATTTAGTGATGAATCCACTATTTTGGAAGAGGTTTCAATTGATTATGACAATAAAGTTGCTATCTATGATGATTATGGTGATGACATGTATGCTATAAAGAGTAATGACAACCATGAAACTTGTCATCATGATTTTAATGTTCAATTTGATTATGCCAATCAAGCATTACATGATAGTTATTTCATTGAATTTGCTCCCACTATTATTGATGAGAAGAAATCTGCTTATGTGGAGAGTAATAAAATTTCTATGCTTGTGGATCTTGAAAGGAATGCTTTGTGTGATAGCTATATTGTTGAATTCATTCATGATGCTACTGAAAATTATTATGAGAGAGGGCCATATGCTTGTAGGTGTTGCAATAATATCAAGTTTCCTCTCTATGTGTTGAAAGTTTTGAAGTCATGCTTGTTTTGCCTTCCTATGCTAGTTGATTCTTGCTCCCATAAGTTGTTTGCTCACAAAATCCCTATGCATAGGAAGTAGATTAGGCTTAAATGTGCTTGCCATATGTTTCAAGATGCTCCCATTGTTTTCAATTCTTTACTTTTATGTGAGCATCATTATAATCATCATGCCTAGCTAAAAGGCTTTAAAGAAAAGCGCTTGTTGGGAGACAACCCAATATTTATACCTACTATTTTTGTGTGTCCACATGATTAAGCTACTGTAGTAATCATGTTTTATATGTTTTCTTTCAATAATGTTCCAAGTAAAGCCTTTGGGATAATGTGGATACTTGTTGATTTGATTCTGTGCAAAAACAGAAACTTTTGCGTTCAGTGCTGGAATTTCTGTTCTGTACTTGAGCATGATAAAATTCTAAACAATTTACATAGTATTGGGTTACAAATTTTTCATGTTGTTCTAATTTTTAAGAATTTTTGGCGTTACAGAAGTATGCTTTTTAATTCGCTCACTACATGCTGACTGTTTTTATTGCATAGTTTGCTTGTTTTAGTGTTTCCATAGCTTATATTGAGTAATATAAATTGTGGAAATGATATAATACAGTAGGCATTATGTGAGAAAAATTATTAATCTTGTATTGACAGTACCTAAGTGGATGATTTATTTTCATACTAACCTATCTCACGGAGTTTCGTTAAGTTTTATGTGATTGAAGTTTTCAAGTTTTGGGTGAGATAACGATATGAGGAGAATAATGAGAGGCAAGACCCTAAGCTTGGGGATGCCCAAGGCACCCCAAGGTAATATTCAAGGAAGACTCAAGCATCTAAGCTTGGGGATGCCCCGGAAGGCATCCCCTCTTTCGTTTTCAACACTATCGGTATATCTTACTTGGAGCTATATTTTTATTCATCACATATATGTGTTTTGCTTGGAGCATCATTTTATTTTGTTGAGATTTTCTTTATGTTATCAATAATCAAGTTTTGCATCTTTTAGTTCAATAAAATGCTAATTATAGCCTTTACCATGCTTAGTTTGCAAGTTTATGTGTTGATGTTTGAAAACAGAAAGTTTTCTGTTATGTCCTGAATTTATGTGAATTGTCAGAACATAATAAAAATCCGATAATTTTACACAGTGAGAATACATGAGTTCTCTGTCACGTGGTAATTTTTCAGAAGTTTTGGAGTTAGGTAAGCATTAATTTTTATTTCCCCTTTACAGACTATTCTATTTAGACATGTTTCGGTTATAGTTGCATTGTTTGCATATGTTTGCTTGTTTAATGTTTCTATTTGTGGATAGGAGTATTAAATATGCAGAGGCATTTAGTATGCAATGTTTAATTATAATTTTAGTGATTTGCTACATTAGAGAATGTTAAGGTTTTGAGTTGATTTGTACTAACTTATCTCACGAGTTCTTGTTGAGTTTTGTGTGGATGAAGTTTTTAAGACTTAGGGGAATCCGTGATACGAGATGAATTAAGGAGACACAAGAGCTCAATCTTGGGGATGCCCAAGGCTCCCCAAGATAGATAACATTCCAAGAAGTCTCAAGCAACTAAGCTTGGGGATGCCCCGGTAGGCATCACACCTTTCTTCATCAACACCTATCGGTTAGCCTAAGTTTTGACTTGTTCACATGATATGTGATATTCTTGGAGTGTCCTTTTATTTTCATTTTGTTTGTTGTTTGAATAAAATACTTGGATCTGAAATCTTTATTTAGAGAGAGTCTTCACATAGCTACTTAATTGTTTGACTACTCATTGATATTCACTTATATCTTTTGGAGTAGTCTGTCATTCATTCTTGTGCTTCACTTATATCCTTTCAGTAAATTGTTGAATGAATTGAATATCATAAATCTGAAATTATCCATGTTCCATATGCTTAGTAATATTCCATATTGGATTCAGAAAGTGAAATTTATTGAAATTTTACAATCATAAATATTGGTCATACAAGCAATTCATGAATGATTAGTATATGGAAGAGAAATTTCACATACAAATATATTATCTTGGACGTCTTTTCAGATTGTGAATACCCATTAATTATTTTCAAACTTGAGCAAATTAGTTGAAGTTGGACAAGGAAGACAACGTAATGAGTTATGTTTGGGTATATTTGCATAGAAGCTATATTGTTATCGATCCTCCAACATGTTCTTTTGCTGGCCAAAATTTCTGTACTAAGCGGGAATACTGCTTGTGCATCCAAAATCTTTGAGCCAAAGTTTCTTCCATGAGTGTCCACCATACCTACCTATATACGGTATTACCCTGCCGTTCCAAGTAAATTTGCATGTGCCATCTCTAAAACCTTCAAATAAACATCTGTTTTGTGTGCCCGTACCGCTCATGGAGCAACGGGGCGGTCAATATCTTCCATGTTAAGCGGGTTATTCTCATGATGGGTGTTTATTCACTTGTCATTGCACGAGAGAGGCTGGTAATCGGGATGCCCAGTCCCTTAAATAAAAAAATAATATATATATATATATATATATATATATATATATATATATATATATATATATATATATATATATATAGGGTGGGTCTATTCTCCTAACACCCTTAAGACCTTATTCTGCTAACAGTAAACCTTATTCTGCTAACACCCAGCCCACTAGCCACCCGACCCACCACTCTCCCTCGAGCCCCACTCCTCCACCAACCTCCATTCCCCGATGTGCGGCCATGGTTTCCTACCCCACCACCACCTGCCTCCAGCACCGCCGCCGTCCACCACCTACCTGGCGGCCGGCGACCACGGGGATGGCCCCGACCACCGCGGCGCCCCACCCCACCACCTCCTCTCACTCCCGGCCGGCGCGCCTCCCATCCCCAACCTGCAGCGCCGCGCCGCCACCCCTTCATATAGGCCCGACGGCCGCCGTGCCTCCACTCCCCCACCGCATCGCCCCGTCCCACCACATCCAGGCGGCGCGCGTCGGCGACCGCGCCCCACCACTCCTCCCTCCACGCGCCCCTCCCACCCCCTCCGGCCAGGCAGCCGAAGGAGTGCCTACCTCCGCAGCACCCTGTCAGATCCAGGCGGCGCGCGCCAGCGCCCGCGCCCAGCAAGTCGCCGGCCTCCTCTCCTCGGCCCTCCTCGAAGTTCGTAGGCCCGGTTCGCGGCGCTGGCTGCCCTTCCCCTCCTCCCCTTCCTCCTACAATGCCGGCGACATCCAGGGGCGCGGCCATCCCCAGCCACCCACGCCACCGGCCCCCGGCGCGGCTTCAACCGCTAGGTCCGGCCGCCACCTGCCCCCGGCGCGGCCTCAACCGCCGGATCCGGCCGCCACCGGCCCCTGGCGCGGCCTCATCTCTGCTTCCTCCCGCCGTCCCTCTGAATCCTGGTGGAGGACACGTTGCGCCCCCGCTACGCCTCCATTGCCTTCCCACAGGCTCGCTCCTCACCCCCCAGGTGGTGCAGTGCACTCCGGTGTGGGCCGTGGTGCACTCTAGTCCTGTGCAGTTCGCTGTTTTGGTGTTTTTCTGAAGAAAAAAGAATCAAAATGTAAATGTAGTCCACTGTTGTTTGCTCTTGAGGTTCAGTTTACCTGTTTTTGCAGGAAGAAAGTGGTGCAGTGCGGTTAGATGCAGCGTTGCATTTTTTTTGTTGTTTCCCTGGTCGTGTAGTTTGGACAGCGAGCCTCCCTCCGTACAGTCCGCTGGCACGTCCGTGCAGTACAGCGCGTGTGTGTATGCAGTTCGCAGCGCGTGGGTCACTGTACGTCCGGCGAGTGCGTGCGGTTCGGCGGCGCAAAGCATTTGCATTCTTTGCTATGTTAATCAGTGCGGTTCAGTGCATTTTATAAAAAAGTGCAGTTGGGTTGTATTTTGTGTGTGATCGTAATGTGGAGATAGAAAAAAGGACTATTTGTGTGGATTACTCAGTTTGTAAAATCTTTTCTTTGTAAAAGCAGTGCGCTCGGTGAACCGAAGAAGTATATTTTTTCAAACTATTGTAGTTCATTGTTAAAAACTTTGTGGTTCACTTTATAAAATATGTGTGGTTCACTATGCAAATTTTTTGTAGTACACTTGACCCGTTCATGCAGGCCGGTATCACCAGTAAAAAAGGATTCTTGGAAACGGAAAAAAGATACAGTTCACTGTCCTCAGCCGTGTAGTCCAGAAATGCCTTTATACATTCTTTGAAAACAAGAAGAAAAACCATGCAGCTCGCTTCGATTTAGGCCGTGGTTCACTTCTCCCAAAAAATTAAACTGTACTCATTCCTGCAGGGTCGTGTGTCCAAAACAAGTAAAATGCATTGGGAGTTGCAGTGCACTTCGTCGTCGCGTGCTGGTCACTACACCAGGCCTCGCGGTTGAGATGAAATTACAAAAGAAAAATGTTAGCAAAAAAAAGTAATAATGCAGTTCCCTGTGTAGACATTGCAGTGCGGTTTTCCGTCTAAAGCAGTGCGATTTTCTGTCTGATGCAGTTCACTCGTCGATTTTGGTGTCGCGAAAAACAGAGTGTCCGCATTTCGGTAATTTTAAAACTGCTCTTAAACCGTAAGAAATTAGAGTGAGTGTTCTACATGAAAATGTTGTGTCTCGTTGATATATTTCCAACGGTGTATCATTTGAATCATTCCGACCAGCGTTTTGTAAAAATTCGCGAAAAAACGGCCGCTGCCACTCGTCGTCCGCCGCACCATTTTCAAAATTAATTTAAAATTGAAAGGAATCTCAAAAACATTTCTACATATGAAAGTTGCTCCTCGTCTGTAGCTTTCCAACGGCATATCACACGCCTCGTTTTGACAAACGGTTAAAAAATTGGAGCGAAAACAGTACCGAAAAATTACAAAAAAATTGAAAAACAGAATTCTGCGATTTAGTAAATTTGAAACTGCTCTTAAACCGTAATGAATTAGAGAAAGTAATATATATGAAAACGTTGTGCCTCGACGATATCTTTCCAACGGCATAGCATTTGCTTCATTTCGACGAGCGGTTTAGAAAAAATCGCGAAAATACGCTCGCTGCACTCGTCGTGCGCCGCACCGTTTTCGAAACTGCTCTTAAACCGTGAGAAATCTCAAAAAACTTTCTACATGGCGAAGTTGTGCCTAATCCATAGCTTTCCATCG
Organism: Elymus sibiricus; assembly: GCA_039707655.1. Lineage (NCBI taxonomy): Eukaryota > Viridiplantae > Streptophyta > Magnoliopsida > Poales > Poaceae > Elymus > Elymus sibiricus. Next base: position 408,893,914 of record CM077666.1, on the reverse strand, counting down.
GTATATTACATGCCTTGTTCCGATAAACGATTTAAAAACTGGAGTGAAAACAGTACCGAAAAAGGCGCGTGCAGTTTTTTGCGAAGAGAAGTTCACTAGTGTCAGTACTGCAGCACTCTTACTTCAACAATGCCGAGCATTTGCGTTGAGCGTGCAGTTCGGAAGTGTTAGGAGTATAACTATTCTCCTAATATTAGGAGAATAGACCGGCTCCTGATAGTACGTACTCCCACTTCTTATATACCACATAAATGAATATTTTATACCTCTTTATTATTTTTAATATACTTCATTAATAATTACTAGATACCCCAAAATAAGTTTCATGAAAAATTTCATGTGAGTGTACATATTTCAAAGGTTTACGTATATACTGATTTGTTCGTACGTGAAAAAGGTATATTACAAAAAGTACGTCGCAATTCATATTTTTACACAAAACACGTATTGGGGTATCTTACAATATTTAATGAAGTATATTGAGAATGATAAAGAGATATAATCAATGTGTATACGAGGTATATTGAAGATGAGAGTACATACTCCCAAGAGTACAAAAAAGTAGTCATATATATATATATATATATATATATATATATATATATATATGTATATATATATATTCTGATAAAGAGGTATAATCAATGTGTATACGAGGGAATTACGGAATGAGAATAATATTCTGATAACTACCTGACCCGTCCCAGCAGTAGTAGTTGAACTTCCCCTAGTGCTAGGTTGAACTTCCGCGAACATTGTCCAAATGGGGCTTGCGATATACTTTTGGAAAGCTATGCACACGAGTATCATGATCTAAGTTAAATTTTTGGCAAAATGTAAACGGTATAAGAGCAGTTTTGAAAACCGTTTTTTCTTCATACAAAGAACGTGAATCGTATTTTTGAGCCCATTTCTAAACCATTTAATGGAATGAGGCAAATAATATGGCGTTGGAAAGCTGCTGCAAATCCGCTCATTCCACATATACAAAGTTTTCTCAAATTCCATACGTTTAAAGAGTAATTTGAAAAATCATAGAATTTTTCAAACCGAACAGCCGAGTTCATATTTGCATGCCCATTTCTAAATGGCTAATCCGATTGAGGAAAATAATATGACGTTAGAAAGCTTATTAAAATGCGCTTCTTTTCATATAGAAAGTTCTTTCTAATTTTGAACGGTTTAAGAGTAATTTAGAAAACGGTCGAAGTTCCTCCAAGTTCGTATTTTCGAGTTAATTTTTCAATGATATGTCGGAATGTAGAAAATGATATGGCGTTGGAAAGCTTGAACAAATGCGAAACTTTTTTGTTTAGATTGTTTCTCCCAATTCTATATGGTTTTTAGTCAATTTTGAAAATGGCTGAAAAGGTATTTTGGCCGTAATTTGTGCAAACTTTATCGGAATGGGGCACATAATATACCGTTGGAAAGCTATCGAAAATGCGAAACTTTTTAGTATAGAAAGTTTTCTCTAATTCCCTGTTGTTTTTACGTAATTTTGAAAATGGAGAGATCATGTGTTCTGCCTTCATCGCGAAAACAGAGTCTTCGAAAATGCATTGCGTGAAGTAGTTGAACTTCTGGGGCATGTCTGTTTGAACTTCACTCTATTTTTCGCCAGCTGTTTTTTGCCCGTAACTCCCCAACCACTACCCGAAATTGAGCAAATGATATACCGATGGAAAGCTGTTGACAACATGTAACTTTGCCGTGTTGATCATTTTTTCATACTCGCGACGGTTCAAGAGACTTTTTTGAAGACATAGAAACGTGTTTTTAACGGTATAAATGAAACTTTTAAACTGTTCATCAGAATGTAGCATATAATATACCGTTGGAAAGCTTATGAATAGTTGCAACTTTTTCATGTAGACATTAGATTCAAATTCGTTGCCATTTGAGAGCAGTTTTAAAAATGGCAAAAATAACGTCGTTTTTGCCTTTTTAACATGTAATTGAAGGGCGGACATCTCGCACTAGAAATTTTGAACCATGCAGGGAGGAGCACGTGAACTTCTTGAAACAACCCTTTTATGCTTTTAGTTTTTTATTCTTTTTAATCTCACCTAAAATGCATTCCGTATAGTAGTTGAACTGCTCGTGGTTTTCACCTTGAACTTCGGTCGTGTATTTTTTTTCGTAGTTTCTCACCCTGTTCGACGGAGTTGCACAAATGATATACCTGTTGAAACTTGTTGAGAAGACTCAACTTTTTTCTAATACGGTTAAACTTTTGTTCGAACAACATACACCAATTTATTTTAACGGGTCATTTTGGAATAGAGCATACGATACACCCTTGGAAAGTTTTCGAACAGGAGGAACTTTTTTCATGTAGAGCATTTTTGTTCCAAATTTGTAATGGATTGAGAGAATTATTTTAAAACACGAGAAACAACATGTTTTTTTTGTGTTTTTTGCACATGTAAACACACAGTGAACCTCTCCCTCAAGAATTTTGAACTTCCGAGGGCAGAGCACATGAACTTCTAGAAACAAAAAATTTAGACTTTGATTTTTTGTTCCTTTTTTCCCGTATAAAACACACACTATGCAGTACGTGAACTTCCGGCTGTTATTAATTTGAACTTCTCTCTGTTTCGCTTTAGTAACGTAAAAAATCTGAGTTTTTTATAGACATCGAACCGCTCTAACTTTTTTATTCTCATCTGAAACGCATTCCATGTAGTAGTTGAATTTCCCGCCGTTTTCACTTTGAACTTCTATCACGTATTTTTGTTCGTAATTCCTCACCCGTTTCGTCGGAGTTGCACAAATGATATACCATTAGAAACCTATTGAAAAGATGAAACTTTTTTTATACGGTTAAACTTTTCTTTTTGAACAACATACACCAATTTATTTTAACCGTTTATTTTGGAATAAGAATGTTATATGCCCTTGGAAAGTTGTTGAATATGAGGAACTTTTTTCATGTAGAGCATTTTTGTTTCAAATTTGTAATGGATTGAGAGAAAAAAAATTAAAACACCCAAAACAACTTTTTGTGTGTGTTTTTGAACTTGTAAATACACGGTGAAGCTCTCTCAAAAGAAGTTTTGAACTTTCCCATGCCGAGCACCTAAACTTCTAGCAACAAACTTTTTATACTTTGCCTTTTTATTCTTTTTTCTCATATGAAAACACACACCATGCCGTACATGGACTTCTAGTTGTTTTCAATTTGAACTGATCTCTAATTTTTTTGCCCCTAACTCCTAAAACACTCATCGAATTTGAGCAAATGATACCAATAGAAAACAATTGGAAAGCGTTTTTTTACAAAATCATCACGGGTTACGAGCATCTTTTTGAACACGTTAAAACTTGTTATGAACGATATACACAAAACATTCAAATTATCATATACCGTTGGAAAGCTTATGTTTTTTGAAGTAATTTTTCATGTAGACAATTTTTCCAAATTCGTTGCCATTCATGAGTAGTTTTTAAAATGCCAAAAATGGTATCGCTTTTTTTTAACATGTAAATCTGAGTTTTTTATAAACTTCGTACTTCTCTGTTTTTTTAATTTGAACTTCTTAGTTCTATTTATATAGAAAAAATATCAATTTTTCTAAGAAAGCATCGAACAACTTTTTTTGAATTGAATTAAATATATTTTTTCTAGAAATGAGAAGAATGTGAGTTTTTTGTATACATCGAGCTGCTCCATTATTTTAATTTGAACTTCTTGGTTTATTCTTTAGTAACGAGGAAAATTTGAGTTTTTTAAAACGCCAAAAATGACGTTTTTGTTTTTGTTTTTTGAACTTATAAATCCTAGGGTTTAATATACTTTGAACTTCTATGTTTTTTTAGTCTGAACTTCACATTTTTTATTAAAGAAGTGTTTTTTATTTTTAAATAAAAAACAAGTTTCACTGTTTTTTTCAATTTGAACTTCATCATTGATTCTTTAATATTAAATGATATCTGAGTATTTTAATAACGGTAAAATCCTAGTTTTTAAATAAACATCGAACCACCTCGTTTTTTTCGTTTGAACTTCTAGTTTTTTTAGAAATGGGGAAAATCTATTTTTTAAACTTTTTTTAGTTTTTCCTTTTTTTTAATTTGAAATTATTCGTTTTATTCTTTAGTAACGAGGAAAATCTGAGTTTGTTATAATCTTCGGACTTCTCTGTTATTTTAATTTGAACTTCTTAGTCTTATTCTTAGAAAAAATATGTTTTAAAATAAGCAGCAAACATTTTTTAAAAATTGAACTTCATACTTTTATTTTTCCTAGAAACGGAAAGAATATGAGTTTTCAGTATACATCGAACTACTCCTTTATTTTAATTTGAACTTCTTCATTTTATTTTTTAGTAACAAGGAAATCTGAGTTTTTTATAAATATGAAACTCTCTATTTTTGTAATTTGGACTTCTTGGTTTATTTCTTTTAGTAACGACAATATCCTAGTTTTGTAACAAATATTGAATTGTCCGTTATTTAAATTTCAACTTCTAGAGTTTTTTTAATTTTAGAAACGATGAAAGTCCTTTTTTATGATTTTTGAACTTCTCTAATTTTAAAATTTGAACTTCTTGTTTTTTTATTTTAGAAACGATGAAATATCCGCTTCTAAGTGCTCTTTTACTTTTGAACTACTCTATTATTTCTGTTTGAACTTCCTATGATCTTCTTGTCAGCGGATTTAGATTTTTCAACTTTTATACATCGAACTACTGCATTATTTTATTTTGAACTTCTTGTTTCCATTCTTCAATAACGAGGAAATCTAAATTTTGTATAATCATCGAACTGGTCCTCTTTTTTTATTTGGACTTCTTGGTTTTATTTTTTTAGTAACCAAAAAAATTCTATTTTTTTAATAAACATCGAACCACTCGGTTTTTTTTATTTGAACTTCTAGGTTTTTAAAAACCTTTTTAGGTACATTTTTCACCTTGTATGTACTTGTTTTATTATAAAAGCTGAGAGAGATTTGATGGGTAGTACGCTGATGTATAGCAGTAGTAGAACTTGTCATATAGTAGTGGTAGAACTTCACGGTGGCCGACGTATAGCTATAGTAGAAATGGGCATACAATCGTAGAGAAACCAAAATGTCTTCCTTTATGTTGCATCAACAAGTTAATTAGAGAGAGAAGAGAGCAACTTCTGCGCGAAAAAGAAAACATCACCAGAGAGTAGCAGCTGCTGCGTGCACGTGAGGTTAGAGTAGCAACAGAGAGTGGTGAACATGCGTCCCACGGGACACACACGCACCCAGCACACCACACTGGAACACGCACGCACCGACCGTAGAAGAACTACAGAAAAGGATTCTGAAATCTGAACTTGGCACAAAGACAAAGTAGAACATCAATCAAACGTTTCTAAAATCTGAACTTGGCATGTAGGCTGTAGCCATAGTATAATTTCCTGATCATCTGCACTAGCACTAGCATCTGCACATCTCTAAAGCCATAGTAAAACATCTCTAAAGTCTGAAACGAAGAGAGATTGCATTTCCTGCTGCATCTGCACAAAAATTCGAACACATGGTTGAGAGCAATCAGAGAGCGAACCACATAGCTCCACTGCCAGTAGAATATGGCGTCTATTTTGGGAGCCTCTAATATGAGGAAGAAGGCGTAGGGGTTGTGCAGTTCAGATCTGCTGCATGGGGAAGAAATACATTGATAGGAGAAGCAGTACAGGAGGATCCTGGCCGTCTCCCTGCCTCCAGCCCGTCTCCCTCGCGTGTGTGCTTGATGGAGTCCAGGAGCAGCGCGAGAGAAGGCGAGCGTGGCCACCCCCAACCACCACCAACTTCTACTGCTGCTACCGCCAGCGGTGTTTCATGGTCGACGCAGACGGACTAGGCCGCAGTAGCAGGTCCGCCATGGTGAAGGTCATGTGCGGGGCTCCACGGAAATGGGGATCTTCTCCCCTTCACATCAAGGAGGAGGAGAGACGGGACCTGTTGCCGGCGGTGACGCGCAGGTGGAAGGCGAGGGGTGGCGGCGGGATGCGATCTGGGGAGGGAGGGCGATGGCGGGAGGCACGCAGGGTATGGGGAGGGAAGGCGATGGCGGGAGGCGCACCGGGGCTGGAGGTGCGGTGGTGGGAGGCGCGCCGGAGCCAGGGCGGCGGCGGAAGGCATCTGGTGGCACGCCGGAGGTTGGGGCAGCGACGCCTGGAGGTAGCGAAAACGGGGGCGGCAGCACCGAGAGGTAGCGGAAGTGGGGGCGGCGGCGCCGGGAGGTAGGGGAAGCGGGGAGCGACGGCGCCGGGAGGTCGAGGAGCGGGGACAGATGGACGGCCCTGGCACCGTGGAGATCGGGGGGAGGGGGGGGACGAGTGGGTGTGGGAGTGGGCTTTTTTCTTCTGCGCGGGTTTGAGAGTTCGGGAGGACCTCATCGGGCCCTATACAGGAGGGCGCGTTGTATCAGAATATTATTCTGATCCTCGGATAGGATCAGAACAGTGTTACTCCTAAGATCAGAATAGGGTGAGGCTATTCTGCAACCCCCTCTAAAGTTCCTAAATAAGCTTATTCAGAAACCCACCCCCTCCTACCTGTAGCTACCCGCGGAGCGAGCGGAGCCAGTGGTTAACCGGCGCGCATGAGTGCCCCCAACCCCCACCTTCTTCTTCCCAACTGTCTGCAGCGCGCCGCCACCAGCCACCGGGTCGCGCGCCTCCGCCACGAAGGCCAGCCACGCGCCACCACCAGCTGTCGGGCTGTGCTCCTCCGCCACGTACGCCGTCCATGCTCCACCACCACCGGGCTGCGCTGCCCCACCATGAATGCCGTCCACGCGCCACCACCATCGGGCTGCGGTCCTCCGCCACCAACATCGTCCGCGCGCCACCACCCTCGGGCTGCGCCGTCCGCGCGCCACCACCACCATCGTCGGCTGCTTGCCTCCACCACCACTCCGCCCGCTTGCCTCCCCCACCATAGCCGCCCCGCTCGCCTTCCCCACGGCCGCCCTGTGCCTCACCCACCGTCCCACACCCCTCGACCAAGCCGCCGTGGGCTATGCTCCCCGCCCACGCCGTTGTTGGTCTCCACTCCGGCCGGATCAACAGCCGGGGTCTCCGGATCCAGCCCTCCACGCATGACCACCCAGCCGACAAAAGCACCTGGTACCCTGCTCTCCGCCACCACGTAGTTGGGCCTCCTGGTGGTCGCTCCGCCCCAGCACTTCATGTCCGCCTTCCATCTGAGGCCACCCCCGATCTGGCTTCCCTGACGTGCCTGCTGCTATCCTATTGAGATGATACCTCCGTCTCCCAAAACAGCAGTTAGCCTTTTTGAACACATCAGTTAGCTCCATCCTGATTCCGCTGGCGACCACGAGCAGCAGTCCAGCGATACCCTACGGCCCTCTTCGACGAGATGTAAAAATAGCAGTTAGCCCATCTTTTATTTGGGAAAAACAACAGTTAGCTACAGACAACACTTCCTGTTCCTGGCTACTTGAGGCTGCTCCCCTGTCTCATTTGCGCGTCCATTGCAGTGTAGCTATCGCAGTGCTCGCGGCTCTGGCTTCTTGAGCGGGCAAGTGAACCTATGATTTTTTTTCTCTCCCACGAATGAGTGAGGTAAGCTGGCCCTTCCTTCCAAATTCTCCATGCTCATGTGCTAGTTTGGCTTTTGATATGTCTCTCCACTGCATATGTAGGCACTTAAAAATCTGAAAAATACTACTCCCACATTCGATTTTGGTTCAGATTTTGGTGCCCCCACGTGTTTGTGGTTATGCCTTTGAGCAGTGTGGATGTGTAGGTGTTTCTTCAGTCAACTTCTCTACTACATCGTGTGTTTAAGGACCCCATGTTTGTGCTTCCGCACTTTGCTTTGCGAGTCTAACCTGAAGCTACATGTAGCAGTTGACTTTTCTGTTGCAATTTTCTCTTCTTTTTGACGGATACAGTTTGCGGAATTTTTTTGAGTCAGAAGTTAGCTATTTCTTTGAGTCAGCAGTTAGTTGCTATTTTTACGAGTCAGCAGTTAGTTGCTTTTTTCTTCCTTTTTTTTCTTCAAAAAGAAGTTAATTCTTTAGCCCTTGCAGTTAGCTCAGTTTTTTTTTTTGAACATAGTACAGACGCAAGCGCTCATATACACGCGCATACACTCACCCCTATGAACGCACACACGCACACCCTACCCCTATGAGCACCTCCGAGAGACTGAGCCGGCATATCATCTTGAAATTTACGAAGTCACCGTAGGCACCTCGTCATCGACGGGAACGTCTCCTCCCACTGAATGCGCATCGCCGGAGTTCCTGAAATAAATTCAGGAATAAATGCAAGCACCAGGATTTGAACCCTGGTGGGCTGGGGATACCACAGTCCCTCTAACCATCCAACCACAGGTTGGTTTGCGCAGTTAGCTCAGTTAAAAACATCAGTTGAATGTACGAAAAACAGAGGATATTAAAAGGGTAAAAAAAAAGTCGGAAGCTAGCTCCCTAGAAAAAAAGTAGTTCATTTTTGAGAAGTTAACTTTTCGATTAGAAAACAGTTAACTGTGGACACATCGACGGATAAAAATTTAAGCAGTTAATTCTAAAAGATAGTGGGAGTTTGCTCCGGTTAAAAAATTATAGATAACTTAATGCAGTTAGCTATGGGAGCATCTGCAGTTAACTTGGCTCAATCCAACAGTTAATAAAAACATTAAATAAATTTGTCAGCCCCGGTAAAAAAGTAGTTAACTTCTGAAAATGTGGCAGTTAGCGTGACCCGTGCAAAAAAGAATGAAAAAAAGTAACATCAGTCCAGTAGTTAACTTGGTATTAACTGTCACAATCCCCAACAGTTAGCTATTTCAGTCCTCCGCAGTTAGCTTGACCCAAGCAAAAAGAAAGTATAATAAAAAAAATAGTATCTTCAGTCTGGCAGTTAACTTGGTGTTAACTGCCCCGATCTTCGGCAGTTAGCTATTTCAGTCCGAACAGTTAACTTGACCTGGGAAAAAAAAGAATAAAAGAAAAAATTTAGTTTCTTCGGTCCGGCAGTTAACTTGTTCAGCATAGGACAGTTAGCTATTCTGCTCGACCAGTTAGCGTGTACTGTAGCAGTTCAGGAAAAAAAAATGACGAAAATGACGTTAGTTTTTTGAAAACTGCTCTTAAACCGTAGCGAATCTGAAAACGAGTTCTATATACCAAAATTCGGGCTAATCCATAGCTTTCCAACGGTGTATCATACACATCATTCTGACAAACAGTTTGAAAATTCCTTTCACAAAAACATAGAAAACTCGTTTGATGGATTTTCAGTTTTTTGAATTTTGTTTAAAAACTGTAAGGATTTTGAGAAAATGATCAACATGAGTTTTTTTCCTCCTTTTCAATAGCTATCCAACGGTATATCATTTGCATCATTCCGATAAATAGTTCAAAAATTACGATAAAAAAACAGTGCAAAAAAACGGTGCCAGAAAAAGTCCGCCCGGCAGTTAACTAATAGATGACGCACAGTTAGCTTATCTGTTTTCGAGCAGTTAGGAACGATTCCTGAATAGCTTATTCAGGAATGGGTTGCAGAATAGCTAGGATGTATGTGTGTGTGTGTGTGTGTCTATATATATATATATATATATATATATATATATATATATATATATATATATATATATATATATATATATATATATATATATATACTAGTTGAAGGCACGTGCTGTGCACGTGGTGTCTTGGGTCAAACTATAAATAAGATCTCTCTTGCCCTTTGAGTAACTACAAAAGCAGCCACAGAAGATCTTGAATGGATTTTTTTACATCACCAGCACGTGGAGGTGAAAGGTGTGCAGGTGTAGTGTGTGGATGACTCCAGAAAAATCCTCTCGACCTCTTTTTGGCGCGTGACCGCGCAGAGCGAATCCCACAAACTATAGCCATTGGATCAGTTGAGTTTTCGTACGATAAGCGGTAGTGATTCACTCCTTGGAAAAAATCAACAGCTAGAAAGAATTTCTATGTCAGGGTGGATGGCTGGTCTCAAGTTTAAAATTTGTTGTACTATAGTAGTGTGTGTATATATATATATATATATATATATATATATATATATATATATATAATAAAACAAAGGCTCCCCCTGGAAAGTTGAAAGTTTGGAGGGCACCCGTGAATTCGGCTAGCCATGGCTTGTGTTTGAATGGTTGAGGGGGAGTTAAACTTTTCATTTCTGCAAGGGAACCACCAATAATGTGTTTAGCATGGAAGATATTGAAATCCTTAGTCATGACGTTGACAGGAAAGGCACACCACTCAAAATGTATTCATCTCTGTTTTAAGCAATGAGCTCTGTCACCTCTGTAAATCCATGCTTCCCTCGGCGAAGGGCTTATCTTTTACTTTTTCTGTTAATTTTATTTTTGTTGAGTCAATTTCTTATTCCAACCTATTCCCTATTTGGCAAGCATCATGTGGTGGGAAAGATCCAGGCACATATAGCCATTCAAATGTATTTGATCATTAATTATTATTGTTGACAATTATCTCTATGATAAGTAAGTTGGGAGGCGAAACATCAAGCCCCTATCTTTCTCTGTGTTCGATGGATGCTATTTGTTCTAAAAATATGCTTTGAGTATTAGCAATCATAGAAGACTATATGATGATTGAGTATGTGGAGCTCTTACTTAAACTTTGTTGAAAATGAGATGCATTGAAATTGTTTGGTGACTAAGAACATAGCTTGTTAAGTTTCAAGAGAATGTATTGTTTAAACTATAACATGTGAATTGATTGCTACTTTATCATGATGAGTTTTATGAGAAAGAGTTGCTGTTATGATGCTAGGAAAAGTGATTGAAATTATCATTGATCAAACTTATGCACTATGCTAGCATTCACACTTTATAAATTATTTCTTTTATCATTTACCTACTCGAGGACGAGCAAGAATTAAGCTTGGGGATGCTGATATGTCTCCAACGTATCTATAATTTATGAAGTATTCATGCCATGTTTATAACAGTTTTATATGATTTTGGTATGATTTGAATAGAACTAAACCGGACTAACAATGTTTTCAGCAGAACTACCGTGGTGTTCTTTTTTGTGCAGAAATAAAAGTTCTTGGATTGACCCCAAAATTTACGGTGATTTTTTATGGACAAAAAGAGACCCCCAAAGCTTCGTGAGAGGACCAAAAGAGCCACGAGGAGGTGACAAGGTATCCCAGAGCCCCCGGGGGGGTCGCGCGGGGTTGCCTTGTGCGCCCCTCGTAACTCTTTTTCGCGTAATTCCAACGCTGAAAAATCCTATAAATAGAGAAACCCCCAGAAATAAACCTAGAACTTCGACTCTACCGCCGCAACCTTCTGTTCCGAAGAGATCCCATCTGTAGACCTTTTTCGGCACCCTGCCGGAGGGGGAAATCATCACCGGAGGCCGTCTTCATCATCCCGGCAGTCTCCATGACGAGGAGGGAGTAGTTCACCCTCAGGGCTGAGGGTATGTACCAGTAGTTATGTGTTTGATCTCTCTCTCTCTCTCTCTCTCTCTCTCTCGTGTTCTTGATTTGGGACGATCTTGATGTACCGCGAGCTTTGTTAATATAGTTGGATCATATGGTGTTTCTTCCCTCTCTATCTTCTTGTGATGAATTGAGTCTTTCCGTTTGAGGTTTTGTTATTGTCAGATTGAATACTTTGGATTTTGAGAACACTTGATGTATGTCTTGCATGTGGATACCCGTGGTGACAATGGGGTATTCTATTGAGTCACTTGATGTATGTTTTGGAAATCAACTTGCGGATTCCCGTGACCTTGGGTAATCTAGGCATAGGGGTTGATTACACATTTTCATCTTCTTTTCTCCGATAGAAACTTTGGGGTACTCTTTGAAGTTCTTTGTGTCGATTGAATATTATGAATCTGAAGTTGTTTGATGCATATCGAATAAGCAACTCATGGATACTTGTGGTGACATTGGAGTATCTAGGTGACATTAGAGTTGGTTGATGCGTATTATATGGTGTTATTTTAATACGAACTCTAGGGCTCTTTGTGACACTTATAGGGATGGCTCAATAGATTGATCGGAAAGGATAACTTTGAGGTGGTTTCGTACCCTACAACAATTTCTTCTTATGTTCTCCGCTAGATAAGCACTTTGGAGTGATTCTTTGTCGCACGTTGAGGGATTGTTATATGATTCAATTATGTTAGCACTGCTGAGATATTGCACTAGTGAAAGTATGAACCCTAGGCCCTGTTTTCAAGCATTGCAATACCGTTTGTGCACACTTTTGTTACTTGCTACCTTACTGTTTTTATAATTTTAGATTACAAAAACCTATATCTACTATCCATACTACACTTGTATCATCATATCTTCGCCGAACTAGTGCACCTATACAATTTACCATTGTATTGGGTGTGACACAAGAGATTTCTTATATTTGATTGTAGGGTTGTTTGAGAGAGACCATCTTCATCCTACGCCTCCCACGGATTGATAAACCTTAGGTCATCCACTTGAGGGAAATTTGCTACTGTCCTACAAAACTCTGCGCTTGGAGGCCCAATAGAGTCTACAAGAATAAAGTTGCGTAGTAGACATCAGCTGCCAAAGTTCACGGTCTCGATGAAGGTGCCCTCCAGCCACTCCGGCTTCTGGAGTTTGCTGATCATGGCACCCCCACATTCGGCGAATTCGGCGCCGCCGCTTTTTGGCTTCACGCAGAACGTCTTCAGCCATAGGCTGAAGTGGGGTTCCACACGCAGGAACGCCTCAGAGACGATGATGAAGGTGGTGAGATGTAAAATGGAATTTGGGGCTAGATTGTGGAAATCTAGTCCGTAGAAGAAAAGGATCCCACGTACGAAGGGGTGCAAGGGGAATCCCAGACCACGGATGAGGTGAGGGATGAAGATGACCCGCTCCCCCAGCTTGGGAGTGGGGACGCGCTGGCCCGGCTTAGGGGCCCTGCAGACGGCGTCGGAGGAGATGTACCCCGCCACTCGGAGCTCCTCGATGGTGGCATCGGTGACCTTGGAGGCCACCCACCTTCCCTTCAGATCCGCATCGGCCATTGGCACGGGATGTAGAGGACTGGAGAAAGCTTTAGGCTTGGAAAGGGGATTGGGGGTGCGAGAGCTTGGAGGGTTTGGGCGCTGGAGCAGTAAGAGAGCGTGGGAAGAAATATTTGTCGCCCCCAGCTCTTTATAAGTTAGTAAAAAGATGAAGCGTCCCTCTGTCGCACCGTAAAAATCGCCACGTTTCGGCCGATTATGCCGTTGTGGCCGTGTGGGGTGAAACAACTGATTGATGATATCCCCTAAAATGCGGGGCACGATCTCTGCTTTGATGAGACGTGCCAATGAGAGGGTTACCTCGAACCATGATTCGAACAAGTAATAACTGATATACATGATGTCATGGGTCATGACGTTTCGGTAAAGTTGTCAGTAATTGACTGCCGAACTCATTTGAACTGCTAGTCTTTGGGACTAAGCAAGCTGTGCACTTCGGATTAACGGAGATACACTTTGGTGGTACATGGTCGGCTGGCCTCATCTTCTGCTTAGATGGATGACGTTTAGCGAGCCTCGGGCAGATGCCCGACTCAGGGCATGGTAAGGAACTTGCCTGCTAAGCCGAAGACTCTCGCGCCAAAGACATTTATCCAAAGAAGATTGCTATCCTCGGCTTTGAAGACAAGCTCGGGGGCTACTGACGGTGTCGTGGACTAGGGGGTCCCAGCCTAGTCGACCTAGTCCATGGGCCGGACTCAAGGCCCGTCAACGAGCAAGGACTCCGGAAGCTTCCAACTTGAAGAATCAGCATATCGGGCTTCACCGAAGACTTGGCGTGTACCCCAAGAATATGAGATTCGGCATGTAATCCCTAGATGGTAACCGACCATATGTAACCATAGAAACCCCTGGTGCCTATATAAACCAGCGGGCTTAGTCCGTAGAGGCAGATTTTTAATCACCTTACCTCTAGGTGAGACCACAACTTATGATCTCGAGGTAGATCAACTCTGTACCTTGATACATCCACAATATAAACAAGAGCAGGACGTAGGGTTTTACCTCCTTAGAGAGGGCCCGAACCTGGGTAAATCTTCGTGTCCCTTGTCCCCTGTTAACCATCGATCCGATCACACAGCTCGGGCCCCCCTACCCAAGATCTACCGGTTTTGACACCGACAGTGGGGTATCATATGTGTGCCGCTCAGCGGTTGTGAGGTTTTCGCCTGGTTATCCACAATTAACTGGGCAATTTGGTTTTCGCTCGGTTTTCCCTAATTAAATGAGCAATTCTCTTCTGCTTAATTAATCGATGAGGCAAATCTTTTGCCTCTGTTTCGAAAAAAAGGGAGCCTCTGTAAGGATCATTTTTATGGGCTGGGAGCACGTCATTTAACGCGCCCTTGGTCGCCGCCACGTGTCGCATGTTGGGTGCTTTTTTGGTTTTGTTTTTCTTATTTTTCCGTACTCGGTTTCGTCTCCTAGATGATTTTTTTGATATTTTTTAGCTTTTCGGTTTTTCCTTGATTTTTCTTAGATTTTGGACAATATTTTTCAAAAAACATTTTTTTCACGAAAAAACGCATTTTTTTGCGAGAGGTAGAGGCACAGCCGTGCCTCTCGGGAAAGAAAAAAAGGTGTTTTATTTTTTTCCTTTCGCGAGAGGCACGGATTTGCTTCTTTGAAAGGCACAGTTGTGCCTCTCGGAAAAGCAAAAAAAAGTGTTTCATTTTTCTTCTTCTGCGAGAGGAACGGATTTACTTCTCGTGGAGGAACAGATTTGCTAACGCGAGAGGCACAGTCGTGCCTCTTGGAAAAGAAAAAAAACATGTTTTTTCCTTCCGCGAGAGACACATATTTACTTATCGTTGAGGCACGGATTTGCTTCCGCGACAGGCACAGTCGTGCCTATCGGAAAAGGTAAAAAAATGCGTTTTATTTATTTTTCCTTCCGTGAGAGGCATAGATTTACTTCTCGTGGAGGCACGAATTTGCTTCCGCGTCATGCCTCTCGAAAAAGGAAAAACACGTTTTGTTTACTTCTGCGAGAGGCACAGATTTACTTCTCGTGAAGGTACGGATTTGCTTCCACGAGAGGCACAGTCATGCCTCTCGAAAAGTTAAAAAAATGTGTTTTTTTCTTCCATGAGAGGCACAAATTTACTTCTGGTGGAGGCACGGATTTGCTTCCACGAGAAACACAGTTGTGCCTCTCGAAAAGGAAAAAAACGTGCTCCCGGTTCGGGTTTTTTCGTCTGTTTTTTCATGAAAAACAAGTTCGTTGAAACCTATCAACATGGGATCTAGTTGTGAAGATCTTGGCGCAGAATCCAATGGTGAAAATGGTTCGAGATTTGGACACACGGTTTAAGAGATAAAACGTTTTGAATAAACGAATCTAGAAAAAGGGAAAACTCCCGGGTTGCGACAAGTGGCACAAGCGGCAACCTGGGAAGGTGAGAATGACCTTTGCAAAGAGTACTCCTAATTAGTGATTTCGTCGGCTACGCTCGCGATGGGCCTTGCTCGGGCCGTCCTCGTCCTCATGCTGCACTGTCTGGCTGCCTGCACGCATCATTGTTACGCGTTACGTCATCGCCTCCGCCTTGATCAAACCGATTTGCCATCGAATCCAAAGACCCCAGCTGTTGCACACGCTTTTCTTTTGTCCAATAAATCTTCCTATCTTTCGCTGCTTCAATCACCCTGATTTTTCATGTCACTGATTGCAATACACGCTGATACAACTTCATTCCGGACCAGCCGCGTGATCAAAACCATGAATCTGATTGACTTTTGTGGCCAAAAAATTTATTGGCTCACCTGTATGCAACTCGATGTCAAATCCATCCTCTAGATCAAACCAGCGACATCTTTGAACCTTGCTCTGATACCACTTGTTAAAAAAATCTGAGGCGTGTAGTCGATCATCTGAGGACCAAGCAATCACACAAGCACGGCACCGAGATTTCTTAACGAGGTTCACCAATATGGCTACATCCTCGGGGCCTGACTATGGCCGCTCCTCCCCATGACACCGCTACAATACCGCAACCCAACCGCCGGCACACGCCGCCAGCTTCCCCTGCGTGTCTGTGCTATTATGTTTTCATAGGTTGCATCGTGTGTCTATCCCCTCATTATATAAGAGGTCAAGGGATACAAGTCCTATTAGGACATGACTCCTACCCTATGTACACATAGTTTAAATAAAAGTCCAACTGTAAGTCTGTAATCTATCTTGTACAAATATATTCGACACAATTCCAACAAGATTTGATCTATGCACTAATCGAGCAGATTAAATTGAACTCAAAGGAAATCAAGAGCTGATTGAGAAAATTAAATTGAATGGTAAGGAAGTCTAGAGCAGGAAGATAACTTCGTGTGTATTTTTTGCACATGCTTATATTCTAGCTATTGCTAAATTTGGTTTTTTTAACCTTATCGTGCATTCTTTCGTTCTACTTAGAGGTGAGGAATGGTGATAGTCTAGCCCTGCCCCACCCATCGCTAGTTGTATCTCCTAGATCTTAAACTGATTCAAGAAACAAGTTTCAGATGTATGACGGACTGAGGGCTCAAAGAGTTTGAAAGGGGGGAAATAATGGATCTGGTCATGCTTCTCCTCAAGTCGGGGAGGTCAACACCTTCTCCCGCTGGTGTGGACGAAGGGCGTGTTCTGAAGTCCTCCAACTCCACAATTCAAAAACTTCACAAATGATTTTGACTCGAACACTTGGGCTCCAAGAAGCAAGCTCGGCCCAGCTCCATAGATTGAAAAAGCTGGAGTTCACCTAATTTACAGGAGCTTGCCACCGCTAAAGATACCAGTTCGCTTCTTCCCCTCGAAAAAATAGAATGTTTTGCTACTATAGCAATCCCCCTCGCCTCGCTGACCCACTCCCCCTCAAATCTGTATGTTCGCTAGCCTAATTGGGCTACCTCCAGCCGGCCCAATCTATCCCAAACATGCCACAGTCTCCCTGCAGCGCTGGAGAAGTTGCCGATGCAGCAGAACGGATCTAGGATCGCTACATGGAGTAGAAGCCACGATGAGAAGCTGGTTGTCGGTGGTAAAACCGGCAGACCTCGGGGTAGGGGGTCCCGAGCTGTGGATCTCGGATCGGTGGTAACAGGGACAAAGGAGACAGTATTTACCTAGGTTTGGGCCCTCTCGAAGAGGTAATACCCTACGTCCTGCTTTGATTGTATTGATGATGATGTATCGAGTACAAGCTTGATCTACCTCGAGATCGTAAGGAGAGGTCTAACCCTAGGGCTAGGTGAATGGTAATTGTGATTCGGTTCCCTCTACGGGCTAAACCCTCTGGCTTATATACACGCCAGGTAGGGTATCTAGGGTTACATATTCGGTATTCAGGGACGCGTATGGAGGTGGTAGGAGATGTCTTGGAGTATATGCCAAGTCTTCGGTAGGTGCGGTCTTGATCACGTCCAGGAGTGCGGCTTCCGGAGTCCATCCGAATGAGAATGAGGGCCTATAGGCCCAGCCCGAGGACTATGGGCCGACTAGGTTTGCACCCCCTAGTCTAGGACACCGTCAGTAGCCCCCAAACTGGTCTTCTATGCCGAGGACGACCTCTTCGATTTTAACAATTTCGGATCCGAAGTCCTTGGCTCCACACACGAGTTCTCCCTTTTCCGTTGATACTTTTCTTTATTTGAAGCCTCCATGGACCACTCCTCGAAGGAGTGGCGTCCCTTGAACAGGACCCAACCAAACCCGCTCCGCGTCCGAAGACGTGGGGTTACTTAGCCTTGAAGGCCTGCCGCGTAGGTGTGAACAGTGCTTCTAGTCTGACAACTTTATTGAAGCGGCACTACCCACGACCGGGCGGGCAGTTACTGCTCACTTGAATCGCGGCCCGAGGCAATCCTCTTATTGGCACGTCCCATCAAAACGGAGATCGTTCCCGTTTTCTAAGGGATATCATTAAGATTTTGTTTCTCCCTATATGCATAACGGCATCTTTTTACGAGTAATGGCAATTTCAACGGCGCGGCCGGAGGAACTCTTGGCCTTTTTATCAGCCTATATAAGAGCAAAGGGATAGCAATGGGAAAAGTATGCTCCCCTTCCTTCCTGCCTGTTGCCTCTCAAGCTCCAGCGCTCAGATCCAATCCCGAACTCATCTTGCTCCCTCAGCGCTTCTCCGCCTCCATCCCCCGCAATGGCGGAGAACACCCTAAAGGGACACTGGGCCAGCTCCTCCGTTACGGAGGGCACCACCTTGGAGCTGCGCAGTGCGGGGTATATCCCCACTGAGGTCAGCACTCGTGTGCCGGATTCGCACCAGCGAATACCCGCTCCCCATCCTGGGGAGAGAGTTGTCTTCATCCCCCACCTCATCAGAGGTCTGGGGTTCCCGCTGCACCCTTTCGTGCGCGGGATCATGTTCTTTTACGGGCTAGATTTCCACCATCTGGCCCCGAACTCCATTCTTCACCTCGCCTCCTTCATCACTGTCTGCGAGGCCTTCCTTCGCATTGAGCCGCACTTCGGATTGTGGCTGAAGATCTTCCGCATCAAGCCGAGATCCAGCGGCTCCGAGCTTGCAGAGTGTGGGGGCGCGATGATTAGCAAGAATCAGAAGATGGGATGGTTCAAAGGCACCTTCATAGAGACCATCAAGGAATGGCAATGCGAGTGGTTTTATATCACCGAGCCACTCGCTGCTGGCCAGGCCGAGGTTCCAGCATTCTCGGCTGGACCTCCGAAGAAGCTTGTGTCCTGGAGGAGGAAGGGCATGGACTGGGGGAACCCAGCGGAGGTGAAGGCGCTGCTCCAGAAGATCGAGTTCTGGACAGACAAGAAGGATCTCAAGCTGGCGGACGTGGTAAATGTCATGCTCCACCACCATGTCCTGCCACTCCAATCTCGGGCCACCCCAATGTGGGCATATAAGCCCGAGGATGTGGTGCCTATCCACCACTTCTTCCGCTCCACACCGACCGGGGTGTGGACGCTGCTGTTCAAGCCGTCCAAGGATGGGTTTCCCCCGGCCGGGAGGTATCTCGGCTTTGAAGCCGCCCACGACGCCCTCGAGGTAATTTCCAATACACAGCTCTACACTCTGTGTTTCTTTGAACCCCATAGACTTCGGCTGACCAGTCAATTGTATATTTGTAGAAGTGGATCTCCAAGGTATGGCGAATGTTGTGCCTGGCGCCGCTGCCCGAGGGGGAGAGGACTCCCCAACTCACGGCCCTCTTAACCGAGGAGCCGCACGTGGTGATCCCCAAGGAGTCAAAACCTCCGAGGGGCAGGGCAGGCCTCCGAGCATAGGAGACTTCGGTCACCCGGTCCGAGGAGACCCACGCCTCCTCCACCCACGAGGATGAAGCGGAGGAGGACACGGGGGAAGGAAACCCTTCCCTCAAGGGGAAGAGGGCAGCGTCCGAGGGCGCCGAGGAGGAAGCGAGGCCAAAAGGCCTGAAGAGGTCGCGCAAGGCCTCCACCGATCCTGCCCTGCCGGAGAAGGCCAACTTCTCCGACGAGTCGGACGAGGACCTCCTCGAGCTGGGGAGGAAGAAGCCGGCACCCCAGAGGTACGTTTATTATGACCAAATTTGGACTTCGAAAGCCTGTTCATCAAATGAGACTTATAAAGGAATTTTACCAGCCAGCCCAAGGTACGCCTCAGTGGCGACACTTCAAGCGGGCTGCTAATACGTCTCCAACGTATCTATAATTTATGAAGTATTCATGCGATGTTTATTATAATTTTGTATGATTTTGGTGTACTTTCATATGGATTTTATATGATTTTTATGGACTAACATATTGACCTAGTGCCCAGTGCCAGTTGCTGTTTTCTGCTTGTTTTTGGTTTTCCAGAAAATCCATATCGAATGAATTCCAAATGCAGCGAAACTTTTTGACGATTTTTTCTCAAAGGAAACAGACCCAGAAAGCTTCGGGGGAGCAGAAGAAGACCCACAGGTGCCCCACAAGCCACCTGGGCACGCCCACCCCCCAGGGCGTGCCCTGGTGCCTCGTGGGGCCCCTGTGGCACATCTTCGCGTGATTCCAACGCCAAAAATTTTTATAAATACCAAAACCCCCAGAAATAACCCTAGAACTTTGCCTCCGCCACCGCAAGCCTCTGTACCTTCGAAATACCATCTGGAGCCCTATTCCGGCACCTTGCCAGAGGGGGAAATCATCAGCGGAGGCCATCTTCATCATCCCGGCGGTCTCCATGACGAGGAGGGAGTAGTTCACCCTTGGGGCCGAGGGTACGTACTAGTAGCTATGTGTTTGATCTCTCTCTCTCGTGTTCTTGATTTGGCACGATCTTGATGTACCGCGAGCTTTGTTAATATAGTTGGATCATATGGTGTTTCTCCCTCTCTATCTTCTGATGAATTGAGTTTTTACCTTTGAGGTTTCACTATTATCGGATTGAATACTTTTATGGATTTGAGAACACTTGATGTATGTCATGCATATGAATACCCGTGGTGACAATGGGGTATTATATTGATTCACTTGATGTATGTTTTGGCACTCAACTCACGGATTCCCGAGGTGACATTGGGGTAATCTATGCATAGGGGTTGATGCACATTTTCGTCCTACTTTCTCCGGTAGAAATCTTGGGGTACTCTTTGAAGTTCTTTGTGTGGATTGAATATTATGAATCTGAAGTTGTTTGATGCATATCAAATGATCAACTCATGGATACTTGTGGTGACATTGGAGTATCTAGGTGACATTAGGGTTGGTTGATGCATATCATGTGGTGTTATTTTAGTACGAACTCTAGGGCTGTTTGTGACACTTATAGGAATAGCTCAATAGATTGATCGGAAAGAATAACTTTGAGGTGGTTTCGTACCCTACAACAATTTCTATCTTATGTTCTCCGCGAATAGGAACTTTGGAGTGATTCTTTGTCGCACGTGAGGGATTGTTATATGATCCAATTAGGTTAGCACTGTTGAGAGATTGCACTAGTGAAAGTATGAACCCTAGGCCTTATTTTCAAGCATTGCAATACCGTTTGTGCTCCGTTTTATCACTTTCTACCTTGCTGTTTTTATATTTTCAAATTACAAAAACCTATATCTACTATCCATACTACACTTGTATCACCATCTCTTCGCCGAACTAGTGCACATATACAATTTACCATTGTATTGGGTGTGTTGGGGACACAAGAGATTTCTTGCATTTGATTGCAGGGTTGTTTGAGAGAGACCATCTTCATCCTACGCCTCCCACGGATTGATAAACCTTAGGTCATCCACTTGAGGGAAATTTACTACTGTCCTATAAAACTCTGCGCTTGGAGGCCCAACACGAGTCGACAAGAATAAAGTTGTGTAGTAGACATCAAGCTCTTTTCTGGCGCCGTTGCCGGGGAGGTGAGTGCTTGAAGGTATATCTTTAGATCTTGCAATTGAATCTTTTAGTTTCTTGTTTTATCACTAGTTTGGTTTATAAAAGAAAACTACAAAAAAATGGAATGGAGGTTGCCTCATATTATTCATCTTTATAATGTCTTTCTTGAAAATGATGGAGCGGAAAATTGTGCTCAA
Source organism: Elymus sibiricus (assembly GCA_039707655.1). NCBI lineage: Eukaryota > Viridiplantae > Streptophyta > Magnoliopsida > Poales > Poaceae > Elymus > Elymus sibiricus. Next base: position 408,872,378 of record CM077666.1, on the reverse strand, counting down.
TTATTAGAAGAAGAATTCAATAAAATGTTTGACGTAAAATCTTTGAATGATGAGCATGATTGCAATGTTGCTAGTATGAATACCTTGAATATCCATGATGCTAATGATATGCCAAGCCATAAGCTTGGGGATGCTATGTTTGATGAAAATGATATTTTTAGTCCCCCAAGTTTTGATGAGAATATTTATTATGATGATTGCATGCCTCCTATTTATGATGATTACAATAATGAAAGTGGGTTTGGAAGAGTGTCAACTCTAGGTAATGATGATCCCGCTATTTTTGAGGGTGTTGAATCTTATTATAATGATAAAAGTGGATTTGGTGAGGTCATGACTTTATTTAGTGATGAATCCACTATTTTGGAAGAGGTTGCAATTGATTATGACAACAAAGTTGCTATCTATGATGATTATTGTGATGACATGTATGCTATAAAGAATAATGATAACCATGAAACTTGTCGTCATGATTTTAATGTTCAATTTGATTATGTCAATCAAGTATCACATGATAGTTATTTTGTTGAGTTTGCTCCCACTATTATGTGTTGGAAATATGCCCTAGAGGCAATAATAAAATGGTTATTATTATATTTCCTTGTTCATGATAATCGTTTATTATCCATGCTATAATTGTATTGGTTGGAAACACAAATACATGTGTGGATACGTAGACAACAACATGTCCCTAGTGAGCCTCTACCGGACTAGCTCGTTGATCAAAGATGGCCATGGTTTCCTGGTCATAGACATGAGTTGTCATTTGATAACTGGATCACATCATTAGGAGAATGATGTGATGGACAAGACCCAAACTATGAACGTAGCATATATGATCGTGTCAAGTTTATTGCTATCGTTTTCGCATGTCAAGTATATGTTCCTATGACCATGAGATCATGCAACTCACTGACACCGGAGGAGTACCTTGTGTGTATCAAACGTTGCAACGTAACTGGGTGACTATAAAGATGCTCTACAGGTATCTCCGAGGGTGTCTGTTGAGTTGGCATGGATCAAGACTGGGATTTGTCACTCTGTATGATGGAGAGGTATCTCAGGGACCACTCGGTAATACAGCATCATGATAAGCTTGCAAGCAATGTGACTAAAGAGTTAGCCACGGGATCTTGTATTACGGAACGAGTAAAGAGACTTGCCGGTAACGAGATTGAACTAGGTATGGAGATACCGACGATCGAATCTCGGGCAAGTAACATATCGCCGGACAAAGGGAATTGCATACGAGATTGACTGAATCCTTGACATCGTGGTTCAACCGATAAAGATCTTCGTTGAATATGTAGGAACCAATATGGGCATCCAGGTCCCGCTATTGGTTATTGACTGGAGAGGAGTCTCGGTCATGTCTGCATATTCCCGAACCCGTAGGGTCGCACGCTTAACGTTCGGTAGCGCTAGGGTAGTATTGAGATATTAATAGTGGAAAGTCCGAAGGTTGTTCGGAGTCCCGGATGGGATCCGAGACATCACGAGGAGCTCCGGAATAGTCCAGAGGTAAAGATTCATATATGGAAAGTTGTTATCGGGGTTCCGGAAAAAGTTCGAGTTTTTTCGGTATTGTACCGGGAAGGTTCTAGAAGGTTCCGGAGTGGGGCCCACCTGCATGGGGGACCCACATGAACGTGGGTAGCGGGGAAATTCCCCACAACCCTGGTCTAGGCGCACCAAGATCCTCCCTTAAAAGGAATAGTATCATATCCCAAAGGGATAAGATCAGGATCCCTAAAAAGGGGGGATAGTGATCGGTGGGGAAGGAAAGGAGGGATTTCCTTCCTCCCCCTTTGGCCAACGACCCTAGGGCCTTGGAGGGCAAGCCACCAGCCCCCTCCATGCCTATATAAAGGTGGGGAGGCGTTGGGGGCAGCCACCCCTTGGACCCTTGCCCGTTACCTCTCCCAACTCCTCCCACGTTTCACCGGTACGCGATTGGCGAAGCCCTGCCGGAATTCCGCTGCAACCACCACCACCATACCGTCGTGTTGGTCCCGATCTCATCTACCCCCTCTCTCTCACTTGCTGGATCAAGAAGGAGAGGACGCCGCCGAGCCGCACGTGTGCTAAACTTGGAGGTGTCGTCCGTTCGGCACTTGATCGGGAGTTCGTGGACGGATCGTGATTGGATCGCGAAGACGTTCGACTACATCAACCGCATTTCTTAATGCTTCCACTTAGCGATCTACAAGGGTATGTAGATGCAATCTCTCCTCTCGTAGATGTTCATCTCCTAGATCGATCTTGGTGAGCGTAGGAAATTTTTTGTTTTCCATGCAACGTTCCCCAACATTATGAACGAGAAGAAATTTGCTTATGAGGAGAGTAATAAAAAATTTATGCTTGTAGATCATGAAAAGAATGCTTTATGTGATAGCTATATTGTTGAATTCATTCATGATGCTACTGAAAATTATTATGAGGGAGGATCATATGCTTGTAGGTGTTGCAATAATATCAAGTTTCCTCTCTATGTGTTGAAAGTTTCAAAGTTATGCTTGTTTTGCCTTCCTATGCTAGTTGATTCTTGCTGCCATAAATTGTTTGCTTGCAAAATCCCTATGCATAGGAAGTGGGTTAGGCTTAAATGTGCTTGTCATATGATTCATGATGCTCTCTTTGTGTTTCAATTCTTTACTTTTATGCGAGCATCATTGAAATCATCATGCCTAGCTAAAAGGCATTAAAGAAAAGCACTTGTTGGGAGACAACCCAATATTTATACCTACTGTTTTTGTGTGTCCACATGATTAAGCTACTGTAGCAATCATGTTTTATATGTTTTCTTTCAATAATGTGCCAAGTAAAGCCTTTGGGATAGTGTGGATACTTGTTGATTTGATTCTGTGTAAAAACAGAAAATTTTGCGTCCAGTGCTAGAATTTCTGTTCTGTACTGGAGCGTGATAAAATTTTGAAATTTTTAAACAGTATTGGGTTAAAAAAAATTACGTTGTCCTAATTTTTCAGAATTTTTGGAGGTACATAAGTATGCCTTTTAAATCACTCACTACATGATGTTCTGTTTTTGACAGATTCTGCTTTTATTGCATAGTTTGCTTGTTTTAGTGTTTCCATAGCTTATATTGAGTAATATAAATTGTGGAAATGATAGACTACAGTAGGAATTATGCGAGAACAATTATGAATCTTGTCTTGACATTACCTAAGTAGATGATTTATTTTTATCATACTAACCTATCTCACAAGTTCCGTTAAGTTTTGTGTGATTGAAGTTTTCAAGTTTTGGGTGAGATATCGATATGAGGAGAATAAGGAGCGGAAATACCCTAAGCTTGGGGATGCCCAAGGTTCCCCAAGGTAATATTCAAGGAATACCCAAGCAACTAAGCTTGGGGATGCCCTGGAAGGCATCCCCTCTTTCGTCTTCAACATTATCGGTAACCTCACTTGGAGCTATATTTTTATTCGTCACATAATATGAGTTTTTCTTGGAGTGTCATTTTCTTTTGTTGATATTTGCTTGCTATTATAAATAACCATGTTTTGTATCTTTTAGTTCAATAAAATGCCAATTATAGCCTTTACCATGCTCAGTTTGCAAGTTTATGTGTTGCTGTTTGAAAACAGAAAGTTTTCTGTTATGTCCTGATTTTTTGTGAATAGTCAGAACATGATAAAAGTCTAAAACATTTACACAGTAAGAATGCATGAGTTCTCTGTCACATGGTAATTTTTTAGAATTTTTGGAGTTAGGGAAGTATGAATTCGTATTCACCCTTTACAGACTGTTCTGTTTTGGCAGATTTCGGTTATAGTTGCATTGTTTGCATATGTTGCTTGTTTAATGTTTCTATTTGTGGATAGGAGTATTAAATATGCAGATGCATTTAGTATGCAATGTTTAATTATAATTTTAGTGATTTTTTACAGTAGAGAATGTTAAGGTTTTGAGTTGATTTATACTAACTTATCTCACGAGTTCTTGTTGAGTTTTGTGTGGATGAAGTTTTTAAGATTTAGGAGAAGCCATGATATGAGAGGAATTAAGGAGACACAAGAGCTCAAGCTTGGGGATGCCCAAGGCACCCCAAGATAAAATTCCAAGAAGTCTCAAGCAAATAAGCTTGGGGATGCCCCGATAGGCATCCCACCTTTCTTCATCAACACCTATCGGTTAGCCTAAGTTTTTACTTGTTCACATGATATGTGCTATTCTTGGAGTGTCCTTTTATTTTTGTTTCATTTGTTGTTTGAATAAAATTATCAAGATCTGAAATTTTTAAATGAGAGAGAGTCCTCACATAGCTACTTAATTATTTAACTACTCACTTGATCTTCACTTATATCTTTTTGGAGTAGTTTGTCATTTACTCTTGTACTTCACTTATATCCTTTGAGTAAATTGTTGAATGAATTGAATATCATAAAGTTGAAATTATATGTGCTTCATATGCTTGTATCATGCCTAGTAGTAATTTCACATTTGGTTTAGAAAGTAAAATCTATTGAAGTTTGACAACCACAATATTGGTCATACAAAAAATTCATGAATGATTAGTATAAGGAAGAGAACTTTCACATATAAATATATTATCTTGGACATCTTTTATAATTGTGAATACCCATTAATTATTTTCAAACTTGAGCAAATTAGTTGAAGTTGGACAAGGAAGACAACGTAATGAGTTATGTTTGGGTATATTTGCATAGAAGTTATATTGTTATGGATCCTCTAACATGTGGTGCTTGCTTAGGATCTTTTGCTAGCCAAAAATTCGTACTAAGGAGAGATACTACTTGTGCATCCAAAAACCCTTAAACCCAGTTTCTTCCCATGAGTGTCCACCATATCTACCTATGGATTGAATAAGATCCTTCAAGTAAGTTGTCATCGGTGCAAAAAGCAATAAAAATTGCTCCTAAAATATGTATGATCTTTTATTGCAAGGGAAAATAAGCGTTGTACGAACTTGTGATCGTAAAGAAATAAAAGCGACAGACTGCATAATAAAGGTTGCTATCACAAGGGGCAATATAACGTGACGTTCATTTGCATTAAGGGCTTGCACATCCAAAAATCAAAAGCGCATGACAACCTCTGCTTCCCTCTGCGAAGGGCCTATCTTTTACTTTATGTATTTACTTTTATGCAAGAGTCAATAGTATTGCTTCTCATTTCAACCTTAATTATTCTCTAGTTGGCAAGCATCATGTGGTGGGGAAAGAACCAGGCACATATGGCCAGTCAAATATATTTGATCATGAATTATTATTGTTGACAATTATCTCTATGATAAATGAGTTGGGAGGCGAAAATCAAGCCCCTATCTTTCTCTGTGTTCGATGGATGCCATTTGTTCTAAAAATATGCTTTGAGTATTAGCAATCATAGAAGACTATATGATAATTGAGTATGTGGAGCTCTTACTTAGACTTTGTTGAAATTAAGTTGAATTGCAATTGTTTGGTGACTAAGAACATAGGTTGTTAAGTTTCAAGAGAATGCATTGTTTGAACCATAACATGTGAATTGATTGCTACTTTATCATGATGAGTTTTATGAGAAAGAGTTGCTGTTATGATGCTAGGAAAAGTGATTGAAATTATCATTGATCAAACTTATGCACTATGCTAGCATTCACACTTCATAAATTATTTCTATTATCATTTACCTACTCGAGGACGAGTAGGAATTAAGCTTGGGGATGCTGATACGTCTCCAATGTATCTATAATTTATGAAGTATTCATGCCATGTTTATTATAGTTTTGTATGATTTTGGTGCACTTTCATATGGATTTTATATGATTTTTATGGACTAACATATTGACCTAGTGCCCAGTGCCAGTTGCTGTTTTCTGCTTGTTTTTGGTTTTCCAGAAAATCCTTATCAAATGAAGTCCAAATGCAGCGAAACTTTTTGACGATTTTTTCTGGAAGGAAACAGACCCAGGAAGCTTCGGGGGAGCAGCAGAGAACCCACAGGGGCCCCACAAGCCACCTGGGTGCGCCACCCCCCCCCCCCCGGGGCGTGCCCTGGTGCCTCGTGGGCCCCCTGTGGCACATCTTCGCGTGATTCCAACGCCAAAAATTCTTATAAATACCAAAAACCCCAGAAATAACCCTAGAACTTCGACTCCGCCGCTGCAAGCCTCTGTACCTTCGAAATACCATCTGGATCCCTGTTCCGGCACCCTGCCAGAGGGGGAAATCATCACCGGAGGCCATCTTCATCATCCCGGCGGTCTCCATGACGAGGAGGGAGTTGTTCACCCTCGGGGCTGAGGGTATGTACTAGTAGCTATGTGTTTGATCTCTCTCTCTCTCTCTCGTGTTCTTGATTTGGCATGATCTTGATGTACCGCGAGCTTTGTTAATATAGTTGGATCATATGGTGTTTCTCCTTCTATATCTTGTGATGAATTGAGTTTTTACCTTTGAGGTTTCACTATTATCGGATTGAATACTTTTATAGATTTGAGAACACTTGATGTATGTCATGCATATGAATACCCGTGGTGACAATGGGGTATTATATTGATTCACTTGATGTATGTTTTGGCACTCAACTCGTGGATTCCTGAGGTGATATTGGGGTAATCTATGCATAGGGGTTGATGCACGTTTTCGTCCTACTTTCTCCGGTAGAAATCTTGGGGTACTCTTTGAAGTTCTTTGTGTGGATTGAATATTATGAATCTTAAGTTGTTTGATGCATATCGAATGATCAACTCATGGATACTTGTGGTGACATTGGAGTATCTAGGTGACATTAGGGTTGGTTGATGCGTATCATATGGTGTTATTTTAGTACGAACTCTAGGGCTGTTTGTGACACTTATAGGAATAGCTCAATAGATTGATCGGAAAGAATAACTTTGAGGTGGTTTCGTACCCTACAACAATTTCTATCTTATGTTCTCCGCGAATAGGAACTTTGGAGTGATTCTTTGTCGCACGTTGAGGGATTGTTATATGATCCAATTATGTTAGCACTGTTGAGAGATTGCACTAGTGAAAGTATGAACCCTAGGCCTTATTTTCAAGCATTGCAATACCGTTTGTGCTCCGTTTTATCACTTGCTACCTTGCTGTTTTTATATTTTCAGATTACAAAAACCTATATCTACTATCCATACTACACTTGTATCACCATCTCTTCGCCGAACTAGTGCACCTATACAATTTACCATTGTATTGGGTGTGTTGGGGACACAAGAGATTTCTTGCATTTGATTGCAGGGTTGTTTGAGAGAGACCATCTTCATCCTACGCCTCCCACGGATTGATAAACCTTAGGTCATCCACTTGAGGGAAATTTACTACTGTCCTACAAAACTCTGCGCTTGGAGGCCCAACACGAGTCGACAAGAATAAAGTTGCGTAGTAGACATCAGCTGCCTCCGTCGAATAACGGGACGCTCGAGCCCGCCAGGACTCCTCCAGCTCTCGAGGGGCTGGGGGAAGCATCATCCGGTCCGCCCCCCCCCCCCCCCCAGTCAACACAACGGGGGCCGAGGTACCGGTCATCATGGCCGAGGTTGACACCTCAGCCACACAGGGCCAAGGGGAGGTAGTCCCCGTGGTCCCCGAGGAAGGGCTGGGCCAGACATCGGCCCAGCCTGAGCAATCTCCGGTGCCAACGCCACAGCCGGAGACCCTCGTTCCCAACACCTCGGTGGTGGGTTCAGAGGTTATCCCGCCTCCGCCTCCCGCCCCGGGGCGGGCTGCCGCGGGATGGGCCGAGGAGATGGAGGTAGCCTTGACGGGCTCCTCCATCGCAGAAGAGCACCGTGCCCTGATTGGCACGGCGCTGCATGGCTTCCGGTCCGCAGAGGCCGGAATGCATGAGGTCTTTAAGGGCCTCGTCAAGAGCTTCGAGGTATGCTTCCTTATATTTGTATTACGAATAACCTCCATGCTTAGAATTGCTTGTGAAAGCGGGCTTTTGTCCGAAGACTTTTTGCTTATATCGTAGCGTAGCACTTGTAAGAGCATAGCCAGCCAGTAGTCCCCGAGCCCAAAGCTAGTTTTGAGAAACTGGCTTTGGGGTCGATGCTTAAGAACATTAGGTGCTGATCCAGTAGCCCCCAAGACTCTGGCCGGCCTTCAAAAAGGGACTGGCCAGGGGATTGAAGTCGAAAACGGGGACTAAGGCATGAATGTATGTTTGCAGGTATCGACCTCGGCTCCGAACTCCGCCTCCGAGGAAATAGCGGAGATGAACCGGAAGCTCAAGAGGTCCGAGGAGGACCTCGATCTGATGCAGAAGCAGATCGAGCTATCTCAAGGTAAACTTCAAGAAGTTGCGAGGGTGTCAAATTTACTTTGAAAATGCTCTAAAAAAAAAAAATTGATGCTGACGCCGAGCTGTTTTACATGACAGCTGCTACGGCAGAGCTTGAGGCGCTTAAGGCCGAGCTGGCGAAAGCTCGGCAAGAGGCCGAGCAACAGAAGGCTACGGCCACCAAGGCCAAGAAGGATCTGGCCGCCGAAAAGGTGGCTAGGGATAAGGACCAGGCACGGGTCCTGGAAGTGGAGGAGACCCTGAAGGGCATGTACCAGGAGCGCGACGCCCTTCAGAACAAGGAAAAGGGGGAAAGCACAGAGCTCGAGAAGTTGCTCCTGGCGCACACCGAGGTCCAGTCCCAGGCCCGGGCAGACCGCGAAGTGCTCCAGCAATTGAAGCAGATCGCTGCTGGAAAGCCATTTTTACTTCAGTGTGTTTTCGGCCGCAAGGGATTCGTCGAGCTCACCCAGTTATGGCGATCCGCAGAGGCCTTCGCGGATCTCCCCTGGAGCGCGGCGGACGCCGGCCGCTACTACAGCGCGCGGGAGGGCCACGCCACGGAGAGAGCGTTCTGGTAACAATTCCAGACGCCCTCGCATCCGGAGCTGCTGAATCATCAGATGAAGCAGTTGATGGAGCTCCTCCGCATGGCGAATCCGGCGCTTCAAGACCTCTGCGTCAACCTTTGGCCCAGGGAGGCGTTGCCGACCAGCTTCTTCGGGTTCCTTGCCCGGTTGCGAGAGGCCGGCTCCCAAGTGGCGCGTTGGAAGCATTCCGCGTGCCTGGAGGGTGCCCAGCGGGCGTATGCCCGCGTGAGGACGCACTATCCGCGCGTTGAAGCGGCGGTCGTGGCCGCCGGGCCCCCCGAAGGGAAGACCCGGACCGTGGAGCATCGGGGTCCTCGTCCTCGGGGATTCCTGCGGGGCTGTGTGGCCGCCCTGGAGAGGCTTGAAAATCCTCTTCCGGGTTGTTGGCATCGTCTGCTGCCGCGTCGATATTGGTGGCAGTGGCGTCATGCCTGCTCGGGTCCCCGTTGGCACCTCTCCCGCGCCTTCGCCGACGTCTTGACGGGTTCTTGGGAGTATCTACCATATATACGTCGTAAGTGGATGTTGCCGTCCACTTACCAGTGTTGACCAGCGGCATGGTGGTTTCTGTAGGGCCGTCGACATTTTCATCAGTGTCGGTAGCCTCTTCGTAGTCTAACATGTCGGTTAAATCATCGATCGTGGCGACTAGGTGGGTGGCGGGTGGGACATAAATCTCCCGATCGTCGGCTTTAAGTCCGATCTTGTCATAGACCGAGGTGAAGTTTTGTGAAGCCAGAGGAGATCCGAACACGCCCTGAATCAACAAGAATTTTTTGAAGCTTGCATCTCTCTTGGCTGATTAACTTATTTGGTTGGTGAACTGACTGGGATTCAGGGAAAATTACCAAAGCTTGCTTCTTTTTTTAGTGCTTTTCATTTGTTGCTTTAGGAGATATTCCGTTGTTTCTGATTGTCTTTTATACTCACAATGGACCTAAGATTTTGTTGATTTGACTAGTGCAGATCAGCAAATGGATTAGCTGGGGGAGGAACCAATACGAAGTTGCGGGCCTCAAGGACATCAAGCATACCATGACATCCTCAATTTGCAAGTTCATTGGTGGCACCCTCGACAGGCCGTGGAACCATAATTTCTCTAGCCATATCCATTGGCCGAGTTGCTCCAGCGTTTTCACCGGCAACACATTTGTTAGCAATCACTTCTATGTTTCTCTTGCCGTCGCAGAACATCCAGTTCAAGTAAGAGCACACTCTGCTTGACCATCTTAATTTGTACTTCCTCATAATTCGTGATGTGATAAGATACAGTAAATAAAAAACTAAAAAAAATATTTGGCTTGCAAATATGGTAATTCAGTGATTTTTGTGAGATATGAGATAATATTGCTTCAGCATGTAGGATATTTTCATCTAGCGAATCCAATAATCATGTACGATATTCAGTTCAGTACAAGTGCAGGGTAGTTTCTTCTCACACTTGAGTCCCTCTTCCTGTATGCAGCTGTTGTTCTTCTAGCGTCAATCACCGGCAATGTCCTTTTGTTGTTTTTACTGCATCGTTCATGCATTTGTATGCACACATCTAAATGCTCCTTGTACAGAGAAATCAATGTACCCGTAAGGTTTATAATGCAAGTATTAGCACCATTGGCTTTGCGATGATGTATGAATTATCCCTTTTACTCCCATGAATTATCATTGCCAGGCCCATTGGCTTTGCAATTTATTCTATTTTAATTCAGTGTGACGTGCTTTTTTCATTTGTTGGTCAGTCCATTATTCGTGTCTCTTGCCAATGCTATGGCTATTGTATTTATTTTTGTTGGCATACACTGTGTAAAGAACAACGAGTTGCTTCAATGCCACTTTGTCATGGTGGATGAAGGGGTAGATGGTTATAGTGAGCTTGGCTTTTGAACTGGACATGGTTGGTTTGATTTTCATTTTTGTGCATGTGGTTCCTGGTTTGTAGGCTCAAGTCCTCTGTTCTTTTCACATCTACAATGACGCCTAACTGCTTTTTCATGGTGTCCCTTTCATATTTCTGTAGATGTGATTGTATAGCAACGGGGGTATCACCCGTGGATGTGAAAAGACGTCCAACATCGAAGAGAACCTTGTGACTTACTGATACAATGTCTTTACTCTGCGATAAACACGGTTTCCAGATTTTTCTTATGAATGGCCTAAATTTCTCATGCCGGTAGCTTCGCTTCTAACTGTTCGCAAAAAAAACAAAAAACAAAAAAAAAAGTAGCTTCGTTTCTAACTGTGTTTTCTTATTTCCAGGGAGATAGCTAGAATAGCTATTTGGAGTGAAAATGTTGAAGCTTTTGATGCAGACATACTTATTGATTAGTTCCAGAGAATAGTAGGTGAGGGCTGCCAATGTCATCTTAGATATAGTGAAGGTTGTATATTTTTAGTTAGACTATTTGTACGCATTTGTTATACAAATCATCATGGTGGGATGGCAAGCAAATCATACAAATACCTTCACTCTACAAACTTTGTCATCTTTTCCCGAGTAGATATTTCATCCAAGAGCTAAATAATTTCGGTATGAATTTTTACTGTGTTCTTCCCTAATGATAAAATCTGGTGTTTGCACCTCCATTTTCAAATAAACCTCTAATATCTAGAGATGTTACTGGCCATAAAATTTGTCAGCGTAGCATGTTTTCGCTAGCTTGAAGTGAGTTATTGTAGAATTGTTCAGGTAGAATATTTTGCTGTTGAAAGTTAAAGACATCTTCGTTGCACATAATAGTCGACATTGTGTCCCCATTTACAACTAAAACGGCGCAGCGCACCAAAGCGCGCGTCTGCATTCTTATAGCAAGCACGCTACCCGCTTGCTCGCCGGGGCGACGCACGAACATGGAGCGGGCCGTCCATTTTGAGCGTGAGCATCGGGCGGTACCCCACCGTTGAGTCGCGCTCCCACATCTCAAACCTGAAGAGGTAGAGGAGAACAGCCGCAAATATCTTCATCTGCCTGTACGCGAACTCCTTCCCCAAGCAGATCCGAGGCCCCGCCTATTGTCAACCAACAGGACAAGCATACACGTCACGTGAATATGGATAACTCTATCTGGGTCAGGCCGTCGTCTGGTCCTGTGATGATTTAATTATGCGTCTCACCTGGAAAGCCGTGAACTTGTAGGGGCTCTCCGGGACGAACACGCCGTCGCCGTCGAGCCACCGCTCCGGCCTGAACTCCTCGGCGTCGTCGCCCCACAGGAACTTCATCCTGCCCATCGGGTACGGCTGGTAGTTCACCATGTCCCCTTTCCTCACGGCGTGGCCATCCGGCAGCGTGTCATCCGAGAAGCAGTACTTGACATCCTACAACAACACAAAACCATACTAATCGTGACGTCCGGTCGACACAGCACAGAAGGAAATTAATGCGCTAGGGATCGGGTCAACTCACGATGGGCACCGCCGGGTACAGCCGGAGGGTCTCCGTCAGCGCGGCGTGGAGGTACGGCATGTTGCTGATGGCGTCTTCTGTCAGGCACGCCGCCAGCTCTTTGACGCCGGCGTCCCGGTCGCCGGTGGTGGCCTCGCGCACCTCCCTCGCGATCTTTTCCTGGATGCGCTGGTTGCCGCACAGCACGTAGAGGAACCACGACAGCGTCCCCGCCGACGTGTCGCGGCCGGCGATCACGAAGTTGAGTATGATGTCCCGAAGGTACTTGTTGTCGAAGCAGCCGGGGTCTTTCTCCCTCTCCAGCAGAAACCTCGACAGGATGTCCTCTTTCTTGGCCTTCCAAATCAGGAAATGTCAGAACGCCAAGCCAGATTTGGTGCTGCCATGCGGCGATGCGATGTTCACACTTCACAAAGAGGAAAAAAGCTTACGAATTCGTGTTCATCTCTGCCCATCTGCTCGATCTTCTTGTCGATGACGGCGTACACGAAGTCGTTGATGGTGCGCACCGACCGCCTCATGGCCGCCTCCGACGACACGTTGAGCAGCCTCTTGGCCTTCCAGAGCGGGTCGAAGAACCGGTACAGCACCTGCTCGTTGGCGTCGTCGAACGCCCGGGCGAACGCCGTGCTCTCCTGGCTGGACTGGGACAGCCCGCCCAGGTTGACTCCGAACCCAATCGTGAAGATCGAGTCCAGCGTGGACCGCGTGAACAGATCGTGCATGTCCACTCTCTCCCCGGCGGCGGCGGCGGCGGCCACGATGCCCGCGAGCTCGGCGGCCGTGTCGCGGAACACGCCGCTGCTGTACTCGCGGAGCACCCGGGTGGAGAACTCGAAGCTCGCGACCTTGCGCTGGTGCCGCCACATGGCGCCGTCGACGTTGAAGATGCCGTCGCCAAGGAGGTCCTCCAGCACGTCGTGGGTCATGGTCCCCTTGCCGTAGTTGGCGAAGTTGGTGCGGAGGATGTACTCGACGTTGGCTGGCTCGACGGTGTAGACGTAGTTGCAGGTCGGGGTGAGCATGCGGAAGGTGCGGTACCTCTGGGAGAGCTCCGTCTGGTACTCGGCCAGGCGGCCGAAGTTGAAGAGCTGGTGGAGCATGGTGCCGGCCACGGGCGGGTAGTTCCGTCGCTTGCCGAGCAGGGCGCGGCGCACCAGGTACAGGGCCAGGAGGAGCAGCGACAGCGCCAGCAGCGTGGCTTGCTGTCTCAGCGGTGAATCCATGGCCGTGAAACAGCGCTGGGTCACGGTGGCGGAGGAGAATGGAGTCTTGGATGCGAGTGCGGTGGACATGATCTCAGAAAGGCGCCTTGTTCTCTTTTTAACGGGCAATTTGGCTCGTCTTCTCGTTTTCAACACACGTGGAGAAGACGGAAACCAGATCATTGAGATGGGTTGGTCGACGTGCCGTTTGAGTTAACTATAATGACGACAACAAACAATGATGGAGTAAGAAAGTTTCAAACGAAAAGGAACAGCAAAAACCTCAGAAAAATCCAGCAGTTGGCGTTGTAAATTGTAAACCCCATATCAGGATTCAGGACCAGCCAAATTGATGTTTAAACTAGGCAGAAACCAAATCTGAGTAGGTCATCGCTTCGTTTCGTTTGCTTCCACTTTCGAGTGATCTCATTGCAGTGGAAAACGAGAGCCAGTGGAGATTTCCTTTTTTTTCTTTTCTTTGAATCACACACATAATATTAATCAATAAATATCCAAAAAATAATATCTCTACAATTAAAGAGAAGTTGGTGCGTAAGTGAGCACCGGATCAATTTGGAAATCAAGCCATGAATATAATTAATTAGCAAAATTAACTACGTATACAATTAATTAGGTCCATTTAAATAAAGATTTTTCACGCCGAATTAATGCAATTAACTAATTATAGGGAGTTTTTCAATTACGCATGCAATTAATTAATTAGACAGACAAATAATTAGGGCTGTGAGTAATTAGACAAGCAGTTAATTAGGCATGCAATTAATCGATTAATTAATTAATTATGCAGACACTTAATCATGTCGAATCAATTTGAGTGCGCTCACGCGCGAGGACGGCCAGCAAGCTCTCGCTGACGTTGGCGATTGCCAGCAGGCTCTCAGCGACATGATCGACCAACGCTTGCCAACATGGACAACGACCACCATGCGCTTGTGACATGGGTGACCAAGTGTTCACCAAGATGGATGATGACCGTGATCTGCAGGACGTCCACATGCTGACGGTTGTCGAAACGTTCGCGTGTGACGACAATAGTCGATGCTCGCGCGTCGAAAGTCGAGGGATCTGAATGAGGACAATCGGTCATGCACAACCAAGCTTGAAATATTGTTTCATCTTGTAGCAACTCACGGGTATTTAGCTAGTTAATCAATAAAACTGAGTACAACTATATACACATACATGCGGAAACTACCAGAAAGGCCCACATGTGGCACCCCGGCTCAAAGAACCGGTTTACCTGTGTTCCCAACCCAGAGATCATGTCTTCTGAAAACACACAACAATTTGGAACAGAACTGAACTGATCTTTATTGATATGATACAAGTACAAGCTCGGATGTTACACAGGATAGTGAGGCTAGGAGCACTACTCGTGCTATGACAGTATCTACATTATTTATGAAACATCTCAAGGGCCTCGGTACTAGTGGCTAATACTACGGCGTAGCGGAACATCGGGTGAGACACTCCATCCCATAGGGACACTACGGGGACACGACCTACTTAGCGTAGCACGAACCATCGGGATCTCCATCCTCGGCTTCTCCTGCATCTGGCATGATACGCCAGGTGAGTACTTGGAATGTACTCGCAAGCTCACAACAACCAAAACAGTGCAGCAAACAACAGCATGGCAATGACTAGAATAAATGCACAGGCATTAGTCATGCATCGAGGTGCTCAACTTACTGTTATCCGTTACCAACTTACTCTCCTCCGGGTCCACATCATGACCCCCGGAGCACTCGTGACCCATTGGTCACGTCTGAGCTTAAGACGAGTTCTTCCATCATTAATGTTGACCACACAGTGTGACCTAGTGCGGACTGTGTCCAATACCGTGGACGCGGCTATTCAAATAGATTCTTACACTCTGCAGAGGTTGCGCACTTTACCCACACCATGGACATTCGTCCAACGAAACTTGCCTAACCCGTGACCCTTCTATCGTACCACCGACAATCATTCCCCTTCCGAGTCACATCCTGGGTGGCCCCTGTGTCACTCCTAACACCTGCCACCATCGTGGCCAAACTAAACTGTCCCAAACGGAGACGCCGGCAAATAACTCAACTTGGGTTCACAAGGTTATCGCCGTCTACCTGATCAGGGTAGCACGCACGCATAACCTTCCCTCTTTGGTGGTACCGGTAAAAGAGCACGAGGTTAGACCAAGTCAAGGCCGTCCCATTCCGGCAGATGTGGCTGCACGGGTAAGTCCGGGTCAGTGGCACTTGATCAACCATCAAAGTGACATTCATCATGTGAAGTTGCTTATCATATTATGTCGGTGTACTAAAGTATGGGTCTTTTTAGTACCCCTTACTTGTGCACGGGCAGTTGTAGCCGTTCCGCGGCAAGCCTTGCCGGGGAATAGCTAGGAGTAATCACGAGACTAAGACGACAAGGAGACATTCAAGTCAACGATCAGACCAGAAAACAGAAGACCAAAGGGTTGCGGAGGCCCCGCAAGACCCTTGCCGGCAAGGCCTCGCGCCAGACAAGACCCGGTCCCGGCAAGCCCCGGGCCCGGCAAGGATTCGGTCCCGGCAAGCCCCGGGCCCGGCAAGGATTCGGCCCCGGCAAGGATTCAGCCCTAGCAAGGCTCTGCACAGTGCAGCGCTATCGCTCCAGTGCAGCGGCCAGCCTTGTCGTTTAGGGCTTGTCCTCATGGTGACGTGGCGTAATGCTGGCCACGCGATGCTTAAGCGGTGCTGATGGGATGGCTGCTTTTGCCCATCCCCTGTAAAGCTTTTCCAAGCCCGAGACGTTAAGGGACACATCGACGGACACCTCACGGTGCATTTAATGAGTTTGTCCTAAGCCGTCAGGGTTAGGTATGATAATACTGTGGTAACACTGTAGTTACTTTCCACCTCATGCCTTATCTTGTACGCCACTGTGGTAGCCCCTTTGACTAATATAAAAGGAGGCCCGAGACGTACAGGGGAGGAGGGGAGGCACTTCGAAAGCCCATTCTGCATGCGTAGCTGCTACTGTAGCTCCCAGAACTTGGCCAAGAACATCCACAATAATACAATCACAGCAGGAGTAGGGTTTTACGCATCCGTGCGGCCCGAACCTGGGTAAATCCCCCGCGTGCTATTCGTTAGTTCCGCTCTTTGTGCAACCCTGTCCCCTTGTCGAACCGTAAGGGATCTCCTTGATCCCATAGGTGTTCGTTTCCCACGACATCTTTGGCGCGCCAGGTAGGGGGATCGAGGTTGTGCGAACCTGATCTAGTGATCAGCGCGTCAGATCTTTGATCATCTTCACCACCATGGCTCCCAAGAAGAAGGGTTTCACGGCGGTTGGTCCATCCGCATCCATCGTGCCTGATGCTGCGCGCGCAGGCGATGGGGTAGACGCGGGTGGAGGAGGTGGAGGCTCCGAGCTTCCACGGCGTTCCGGCGATCCGAGCCGGACGAGCAACAGGTCCAAGGATGGAGCTGCGCAACCTGCGGGTGGTGCAGCGACTTCCAAGGATGGAGCGGCGCCTTCCAGGACGAATACGCCGGCGCATGCACCGCGACCTTCTCAGGACGCGCATGACGTGCGGCCTCAAGACGTTGGTGGTTCTGGGCGTCCGCATGGGGAGACCCCTGCGCATCACTCCCAGGGTGCGCAGGGCCAAGATCCGCGCCAGCGAGCTGGTGGAAGCCGCGCGCGGGTGCAGAGTCGTGATGGTGCTCCTTCTAACCCTGTTAGGAGTTTGAGCACCTCACGCTCTTCGCACCTGTCGCCACCGCCTACGCCAGCAGAGGCGTTGGCGCGAGCTCAGCTGCTCCTAGACTTCCCTCCCGCCGCGGAGAAGCTAGATGAGTGGCGAGCCGCTATCCAGAGCCTCATCGGCCTAGCCAACAACGACGTACCGCAGCAGGGTGAACCCTCGCGGCTGCAGTCGTCTAGGCTGGTGCGTGGCGATGGAGAGAAGACCGGAGCTGGAACGACTACGTTGCGTTCCCCTCCGCTGCATCAAGAGCGGTCGTTAACTCGGCGGACCGGCGCCCGTGAGGATGATTCCACGGCATCGTCTGATCCGCGGGTTCGCCGTGATCAACGTCACGTTCTTCGGGAACGGAAGAAGGAGGACGCTCGAACCACCATCGAGCGCCGAAGGGAAGCGTGTCGCCAGTCCGACAAGCGCGCGGGGACCTCTGTTGACGAGCCCGCGCCAGGGTACCCTGGCTGCCTACCTTACGAGGTGGGTTGCCCAGCGTTTACTCGTGAGCTGCGGCAAGTCCAGTGGCCTAGCTACCGCTCCTTCAAGCCGGAAGTACCGGAGAAATACGACGGCAAGTCTCATCCGTCCGAGTTCTTGAGCATCTACACCATCGCGGTGCAGGCTGCCAGGGCTCGTGACGGTAAGGTGCTGGCCAACTACTTTCCGTTGGTACTGAAGCCCAATGTGAGATCGTGGTTGATGCACCTGCCCGAGAATTCCATCTCTTCTTGGGTCGACCTGTGCCATCAGTTTGTTGGCGCCTTCACCGGCGGCCATCAAGCTCCTGGCCAGGAGAGTGATCTGCACATCATTCCCCAGAAGGAGGGCGAAACTTTGCGCAAGTATATCCAGAGGTTCAGCCGCATCCAGCACAACATTCCTGACGTTCATCCCGCCGCCGTCATCAGCGCCTTTCATCAGAATGTGCGCAATCGTAAGATGCGGGAGGAGTTGGCGATGAACAAAGTCAGAGATGTCGCCGAGCTCTACGCCTTGGCCGACAAATGTGCTCGGGCAGAAGAAGGAAGGAGACTCCCCGGCGAGAACGCTGGCGCTGGAGTCGACTCCGATAGCGAAGACGCTCCTGCCCCGGCAAGAAAGGGGCGTCGGAAGAACAAGAAGCGCAAGGGCAAGGCCGTGCTTGCCGTTGAAGGTTCGGGCAACACCGGCACCGCCAAGAAGTCCAAGACCGACGACCCCGGCAAGGAGGTTGCCGGGTGTGCGGCGTGTCAGGCCTTGGCGGCTGCCGACAAGCCAGAAGGATCCGGCAAGCAGTACTGCAAGATCCACCGTACCAAGGGCCATGATCTCCAAGACTGCCGGCAAGTTGAGGAGCTTGCCGAGAAGCAGCGCGCCGAGTACGAAAGGCGCGACAAGGAAAGAGCCCAAGATGGTGCCGGAGGGTCTGGCAGGAAGCGCGGTCGAGGAGCTCATCGCGGCAAGCCCAGGCCGCAGCAAGAGAAGCCTGCCTGGGGCCGCGCCAAAGAACAAGGAAATGATGATGACGATGCAGAGGGCGACGAGTCCAGCGAACACGAGTTCTAGAAGGCTTCAGAGGCCATGTGCGTCGACGGGGGCGCTTCATTGCATTCCTCTCACCGCCAGCTCAAGCAGTGGGCGCGTGAGATTAATGCAGCAGAGCCATCCCTCGATGCCCGGAAGCCACTGAAGTGGTCCCTCACGCCTATCATTTTTGACGCCGAGGATCACCCTGATCGCACAACTGCGGTCGGGTGCTTGCCGTTGTTGGTTTCACCAACGATTCGCAACCTCCAGGTGACGAAAATGTTAGTGGACGGTGGGGCCGGCCTGAACCTGATCTCGCCCGATGTGATCAAGAGGCTGCAAATTCCCGACGAAGATCTCGAGGAGACAGGTTCTTTCCAAGGGGTCAATCCGGGAAGGAACCAGCCGAAAGGCAAGATCACACTGCCGGTAACTTTCGGCAGCGAGCTGAACTTCAGGACGGAGAAGGTCGTCTTCGACGTCGCCAGGATTCCGTTGCCATACAATGGAATCCTTGGCCGCCCAGCGCTGGCTAAGTTCATGGCGGCCTCGCACTACGCCTACAACGTCTTGAAGATGCCCGGTCCAATGAGCGTCATCACTGTCCACTCCGACAAGAAAGACGCGCTCATTTGCACCGACAAGCTCTACCGGGAAGCAGTTGCAGCGTCAGCCGCCAAGGCGCATGCTCCTGCCGCTCAAGATCCCGGCAAGAAGAAGCAGCCCGGCAAGACCTCTGGTACAAACTCCGGCAAGCGCGCCTTTCCAGAGTGCTGCGCTGCCGTCGAGGGTGCCCCAGAGAGCTCTGCCGGCCAGATCAAGAAATCCAAGGCTGCTCCGCCTGAGACCAAGAAGGTGCCCGCCAAGGAGGACGGGACGGGGGGAACCTTCACCATAAGCTCCACCCTTGATGACAAATAGGAAAGCGCGCTCGTTGCCTTCCTGTGGGCGAATGTCGATGTGTTTGCATGGCAACCATCTGACATCCCCGGTGTTCCCAGGGAGGTAATTGAGCACCACCTAGCTGTCTGTCCCCACGCGCGGCCCGTCAAGCAGAAGGTGCGGAAGCAAGCCTTGGAGCGGCAAGAGTTTATTGCGGAAGAGATTAGGAAGCTTGAGGCGGCAGGCCTGGTTAGAGGAGTCCTCCATCCTACATGGTTGGCCAACCCAGTTGTTGTGCGCAAGGCGAATGGTAAATGGAGGCTATGTATTGACTTTACAGATATCAATAAAGCCTGTCCAAAAGATCCCTTTCCCTTGCCGCGCATCGACCAGATTGTGGATTCCACTGCCGGCTGCGATTTGCTGTCATTTCTTGACGCATACTCAGGCTATCACCAGATCTTCATGGCGAAAGAAGACGAAGAGAAGACCGCATTTATCACCCCGTGTGGCACATATTGCTTCTTGCGTATGCCTTTCGGGTTGAAAAGTGCTGGTTCGACCTTCGCTAGAGCTGTCCAGATTGGTTTCGGGGCCCAGCTGCATAGAAATATGGAAGCTTACATGGATGACATAGTGGTCAAAACCAAGGACTGTTGGGGAACGTTGCATGGGAAACAAAAATTTTCCTACGCACACGCAAGATCTATCCATGGTGATGAGCATCTACGAGAGGGAGAGTGAATCTACATACCCTTGTAGATCGCTAAGCGGAAGCGTTAATAAACGCGGTTGATGTAGTCGAACGTCTTCGCGATCCAAATCGCCGAGCGTCCCGCGATCCAATCACGATCCTTCCGATCTAGTGCCGAACGGACGGCACCTCCGCGTTCAACACACGTACGGCTTGATGACGCCTTCACCTCCTCGATCCAGCGAGCGATGGTGAAGTAGTGGTTGAGTTCCAGCAGCACGACGGCGTGGTGATGGTGGTGAGGAACAATCTCTGCAGGGCTTCGCCAAGCACTACGGAGATTATGACGGAGGAACTAGAGGGCTAGGGTTGCCGGCACACGGCTTGGGAAATCCTGATGTATCCCGTGTGCTAGCCCTGCCCCTCTATTTATATGTTGAGCCTTGGGGTCTAAACTTGGAGCAAAAGCCTCCTCCAGGTCGGTTTTGCCCGCACAAGGTCGGTTTGGCCCGCAGGGAAAGAGTCCAACTCGGATCCCTGCCGAACCGCGCACAGCCGCGCACAAGCGGTAGTACCGCTTCACACAAGCGGTAGTACCGCTTGGGCGGTAGTACCGCTTCACACAAGCGGTAGTACCGCTCGGGCGGTAGTACCGCTTCACCAAGCGGTAGTACCGCTTACGCGGCAGCAAAACTACTTTTGCACTTTCCAATACCTTGTGGGCTTTATCCCTTTGGCTCATATAAAGTGTTGCTGCACCCGAACACTTCGGTAAACATCCGGAACCTCTTCCGGTGAACTTCGGAACTCTTCCGGAGATCAAAACACTATTATCACATATATCAATCTTTACCTCCGGACTATTCCGGAGATCCTCGTCATGTCCGGGATCTTATCCGGGACCCCGAACAACTTTCGGTCACCAACATAATAACTCAATTATACTAATCGTCACCAAACGTTAAGTGTGTAGACCCTGCGGGTTCGAGAACTATGTAGACATGACCGAGACACCTCTACGGCCAATAACCAATAGCGGGACCTGGATGCCCATATTGGCTCCTACATATTCTACGAAGATCTTTATCGGTCGAACCTCTATGTCAAGGATTCAGTTAATCCCGTATGCTGTTCCCTTTGTTCTTCGGTATGTTACTTGCCCGAGATTCGATCGTCGGTATCACTATACCTAGTTCAATCTCGTTACCGGCAAGTCTCTTTACTCGTTCCGTAATACAAGATCTCGTGGCTAACACTTTAGTCACATTGCTTGCAAGGCTCATTGTGATGTTGTATTACCGAGTGGGCCCTGAGATACCTCTCCGTCATACGGAGTAACAAATCCCAGTCTTGATCCATGCCAACCCAACAGACACCCTCGGAGATACCTGTAGAGCACCTTTATAGTCACCCAGTTACGTTGCGACGTTTGATACACACAAGGTATTCCTCCGGTGTCAGTGAGTTGCATGATCTCATGGTCAAAGGAACAGATACTTGACATGCAGAAAACAATAGCAATAAACTGACACGATCAAATGCTACGTTTACAGTTTGGGTCTTGTCCATCACATCATTCTCCTAATGATGTGATCCCGTTATCAAATGACATCTCATGTCAATGGCTAGGAAACCTTAACCATCTTTGATCAACGAGCTAGTCAACTAGAGGCTTACTAGGGACACAGTGTTGTCTATGTACCCACACATGTATTTGAGTTTCCAATCAATACAATTATAGCATGGATAATAAACGATTATCATGAACAAGGAAATATAATAATAACCAATTTATTATTGCCTCTAGGGCATATTTCCAACAGTCTCCCACTTGCACTAGAGTCAATAATCTAGTTCACATCACTATGTGATTTACATTGTAATGAATCGAACACCCATGCAGTTCTGGTGTTGTTCATGTTTAGCCCTTGGAAGAGGTTTAGTCAACGGATCTGCAACATTTAGATCCGTGTGTACTTTGCAAATATTTATGTCGTCCTCCTTGATGTAATCGCGGATGGAATTGAAACGTCGTTTTATGTGTCTGGTCCTCTTGTGAAATTTTGGTTCCTTGGCTAGAGCAATGGCACCAGTATTATCACAAAACAGAGTCATTGGGTTAAGTGCACTTGGCACTACTCCAAGATCTGTCATGAACTCCTTCATCCAGACACCTTCCTTCGCCGCCTCCGAGGCAGCGATGTACTCCGCTTCACATGTAGAATCTGCTACCACGCTTTGCTTGGAACTGCACCAGCTAACCGCACCCCCATTAAGAATAAATACGTATCCGGTTTGCGACTTAGAGTCATCCGGATCAGTGTCAAAGCTTGCATCGACGTAACCCTTTACGACGAGCTCTTGATCACCTCCATAAACGAGAAACATGTCCTTAGTCCTTTTCAGGTACTTCAGGATATTCTTGACCGCCGTCCAGTGTTCCATTCCTGGATCACTTTGAAACCTTCCGACCATACTTATGGCAAGGCTGACATCGGGTCTTGTGCACAGCATTGCATACATGATAGAGCCTATGGCCGAAGCATAGGGGATGACACTCATCTTTTCTCTATCTTCTGCAGTCACTGGGCATTGAGTCTTACTCAACTTCACACCTTGCAAAACAGGCAAGAACCCCTTCTTGGACTGATCCATTTTGAACTTCTTCAAAATCTTATCAAGGTATGTGCTTTGTGAAAGTCCTATTAAGCGTCTTGATCTATCTCTATAGATCTTGATGCCTAATATGAAAGCAGCTTCTCCTAGGTCCTTCATTGAAAAACTCTTGTTCAAATATTCCTTTACGCTTTCCAGCATTTCTATATTGTTTCCAATCAGCAATATGTCATCCACATATAATATTAGAAACGCTATAGAGCTCCCACTCACTTTCTTGTAAATACAAGCTTCTCCGTAAACTTGTATAAACTCGAACGCTTTGATCACCTCATCAAAACGAAGATTCCAACTCCGAGATGCTTGCACCAGTCCATAAATGGATCGCTGGAGTTTGCAAACTTTGTCAGCATTCTCTGGATCGACAAAACCTTCTGGTTGTATCATATACAACTCTTCCTTAAGGTAACCGTTAAGGAACGCTGTTTTGACATCCATCTGCCAAATTTCATAATCGAAAAAGGCAGCTATTGCTAACATGATTCTGACGGACTTAAGCATCGCTACGGGTGAGAAGGTCTCATCGTAGTCAACTCCTTGAACTTGTGAAAAACCCTTTGCCACAAGTCGAGCTTTATAGACGGTGACATTACCGTCCGCGTCCGTCTTCCTCTTAAAGATCCATTTGTTCTGAATGGCCTTACGCCCTTCAGGTAATACTTCCAAAGTCCATACTTTGTTTTCATACATGGATCCCATCTCGGATTTCATGGCCTCTAACCACTTATCGGAATCCGGGCTCATCATCGCTTCTCCATAGCTCGTAGGTTCATCGTTGTCTAACAACATGATGTCTAAGACAGGGTTGCCGTACCACTCGGGAGCAGTACGCGTCCTTGTCGACCTACGAGGTTCGATAGCAACTTGATCCAAAGCTTCATGATCATCATCATTAACTTCCTCTTCAGCTAATGTAGGCTCCACAGAAACAACTTTCTGCGCTGCGCTACTCTCAGGTTGAAGTAAAGGTTCAACAACCTCATCAAGTTCTATCTTCCTCCCACTCAATTCTTTCGAGAGAAACTCTTTCTCAAGAAATGTTCCGTTTTTAGCGACAAACACTTTGCCCTCGGATCTGAGGTAGAAGGTATACCCAATTGTCTCTTTTGGGTATCCTATGAAGACGCATTTCTCCGCTTTGGGTTCCAGCTTTTTAGGCTGAAGCTTTTTGACATAAGCATCACATCCCCAAACTTTAAGAAACGACAGCTTTGGCTTCTTGTCAAACCAAAGTTCATATGGCGTTGTCTCAACGGATTTCGATGGTGCCCTATTTAAAGTGAATGCAGCTGTCTCTAATGCATAACCCCAAAACGATAGTGGCAAATCGGCAAGAGACATCATAGATCGCACCATATCCAATAAGGTTCGATTACGACGTTCGGACACACCATTACGCTGTGGTGTTCCAGGCGGTGTCAGTTGTGAAACAATTCCACATTGTCTTAAGTGACTGCCAAACTCATAACTCAGATATTCTCCTCCTCGATCAGATCGTAGGAATTTAATCTTCTTGTTACGATGATTCTCAACTTCACTCTGAAATTGTTTGAACTTTTCAAATGTTTCAGACTTGTGTTTCATTAAGTAAATATACCCATATCTACTTAAGTCATCAGTGAAGGTGAGAAAGTAACGATAACCACCGCGCGCCTCAATGCTCATCGGACCGCACACATCAGTATGTATGATTTCCAATAAGTCACTTGCCCGTTCCATTGTTCCAGAGAACGGCGTTTTAGTCATCTTGCCCATGAGGCATGGCTCACATGTGTCAAGTGATTCAAAATCAAGTGACTCCAAAAGTCCATCAGCATGGAGTTTCTTCATGCGTTTTACGCCAATATGACCTAAACGGCAGTGCCACAAGAAAGTGGTATTATCATTATCAATTCTATATCTTTTGGCATCAATGTTATGAACATGTGTATCATTACTATCGAGATTCAACAAGAATAAACCCCTCACATTGGGTGCATGACCATAAAAGATATTACTCATATAAATAGAACAACCATTATTCTCTGATTTAAATGAGTAACCGTCTCGCAATAAACAAGATCCAGATATAATGTTCATGCTTAACGCAGGCACCAAATAACACTTATTTAGGTTCATCACTAATCCCGACGGTAATCGAAGAGCGAGCGTGCCGACGGCGATCACATCAACCTTGGAACCATTTCCCACGTGCATCGTCACTTCGTCCTTTGCCAGCCTCCGTCTATTCCGCAGTTCCTGTTTTGAGTTGCAAATATGAGCAACCGCACCGGTATCAAATACCCAGGCACTACAACGAGAGTTGGTAAGGTACACATCAATAACATGTATATCATATATACCTTGTTTGTTGTTGGCCGCCTTCTTGTCAGCCAAATACTTGGGGCAATTCCGCTTCCAGTGTCCAGTTCCCTTGCAATGAAAACACACAGTTTCTGGTTTGGGTCCAGCCTTGGGTTTCTTCACGAGAGGAGCAACTGCTTTGCCACTCTTCTTGGAGTTACCCTTCTTACCCTTGCCATTTTTCTTGAAACTAGTGGTTTTATTGACCATCAACACTTGATGCTCCTTCTGAATTTCAGACTCAGCGGCTTTCAGCATCGCAAACAGCTCGGCGACTGACTTGTTCATCCCGTGCATGTTATAGTTCAACACGAAGCTCTTGTAGCTAGGTGGCAATGATTGAAGAACTCTGTCAGTGATAGCCTCTGGCGGAAGGGGCATCCCTAACTCAGCCAGACGGGTGGAGTACCCAGACATTCTGAGCACGTGATCACTGATAGACCCGTTTTCCTCCATCTTGCAAGCATAGAACTTATCGGAGATCTCATATTTCTCGATCCGGGCATTCTTCTGAAAGATAAACTTCAACTCCTGGAACATCTCATATGCTCCATGACGTTCAAAACGTCTTTGAAGTCCCGGTTCTAAGCCATACAACATTGCACATTGAACTATTGAGTAATCATCAGAACGAGCCTGCCAGGCGTTCACAACGTCTAGAGACTCAACTGGAGCGGGTGGATCAACAAGCGGTGCATCAAGGACATAAGCCTTCTGGGAAGCCGTAAGGATAATCCTTAGATTACGGGCCCAGTCCACAAAGTTACTTCCATCATCTTTCAACTTAGCTTTCTCTAGGAACGCATTAAAATTCAGGGGTGCTACTGCGCGAGCCATGATCTACAACATAAATATAGCAAAGACAACTTAGACTATTGTTCTTAGATAATGAGTTTAGTTAATCATATTTAAAAAAAAACTCCCACTCAAATTGACATCCCTCCGATCATTCGAGTGTAACATGATCCAAATCCACCAACTCAAGTCCGATCATCACGTGAGTTGAGGTGGTTTCAATGGTGAACATCTTCATGTTGATCATATCTACTATATGACTCATGTTCGACCTTTCGGTCTCTTGTGTTCCGAGGCCATGTCTGTACATGCTAGGCTCGTCAAGTTTAACCCGAGTGTTCCGCACGTGTAACATGGCTTACACCCGTTGTATGCGAACGTAGAGTCTATCACACCCGATCATCACGGCGTGTCTCGAAACGACGAACTTTCGCAACGGTGCACACTTGGGGAGAACACAATTTATCTTGAAATTTAAGTGAGGGATCACCTTATAATGCTACCGTCGTCCTAAGCAAAATAAGATGCATAAAAGGATTAACATCACATGCAAATCATAAGTGACATGATATGGCCATGAACTTGTGCTTTTGATCTCCATCTCCAAAGCACCGGCATGATCTCCATCGTCACCGGCATGACACCATGATCTCCATCATCTTGATCTCCATCAACGTGTCGCCATAAGGTTGTCGCGCCGACTGTTGCTTCCACGACTATTGCTAACGTTTAGCGATAAAGTAAAGCATTACATAGCGCTTAATGATTGACACGCAGGTCATACAATAATTAAAGACAACTCTATGGCTCCTGCCAGTTGCCGTATTCATCGACATGCAAGTCGTGATATTCTATACAAAACATGATCATCTCATACATCACATATATCTCATCATGTAATTGGCCATATCACATCACAACATACCCTGCAAAAACAAGTTAGACGTCCTCTAATTGTTGTTGCAAATTTTACGTGGCTGCTACGGGTTTGCAAGAACCGTTCTTACCTACGCAAAACCACAACGTGGTGTAGTGATTGCTTTTTGATCTTCTAAAAGAACCCTCTTCATTGAACCGATTCAACTAAAGTGAGAGAGACAGACACCCGCCAGTCACCTTTATGCAACAAGTGCACGCAGCGGTGAAACCAGTCTCGCGTAAGCGTACGCGTAATGTCGGTCCGGGCCGCTTCATCTCACAATACCGCGGAATCAAGTATCAACTAGTAACGGCAAGCAATATGTATACATCCACGCCCACAACTCGTTTGTGTTCTACTCGAGATCTCATCTACGCATAGACCTAGCTCAGATGCCACTGTTGGGGAACGTTGCATGGGAAACAAAAATTTTCCTACGCACACGCAAGATCTATCCATGGTGATGAGCATCTACGAGAGGGAGAGTGAATCTACATACCCTTGTAGATCGCTAAGCGGAAGCGTTAATAAACGCGGTTGATGTAGTCGAACGTCTTCGCGATCCAAATCGCCGAGCGTCCCGCGATCCAATCACGATCCTTCCGATCTAGTGCCGAACGGACGGCACCTCCGCGTTCAACACACGTACGGCTTGATGACGCCTTCACCTCCTCGATCCAGCGAGCGATGGTGAAGTAGTGGTTGAGTTCCAGCAGCACGACGGCGTGGTGATGGTGGTGAGGAACAATCTCTGCAGGGCTTCGCCAAGCACTACGGAGATTATGACGGAGGAACTAGAGGGCTAGGGTTGCCGGCACACGGCTTGGGAAATCCTGATGTATCCCGTGTGCTAGCCCTGCCCCTCTATTTATATGTTGAGCCTTGGGGTCTAAACTTGGAGCAAAAGCCTCCTCCAGGTCGGTTTTGCCCGCACAAGGTCGGTTTGGCCCGCAGGGAAAGAGTCCAACTCGGATCCCTGCCGAACCGCGCACAGCCGCGCACAAGCGGTAGTACCGCTTCACACAAGCGGTAGTACCGCTTGGGCGGTAGTACCGCTTCACACAAGCGGTAGTACCGCTCGGGCGGTAGTACCGCTTCACCAAGCGGTAGTACCGCTTACGCGGCAGCAAA
Source organism: Elymus sibiricus (assembly GCA_039707655.1). NCBI lineage: Eukaryota > Viridiplantae > Streptophyta > Magnoliopsida > Poales > Poaceae > Elymus > Elymus sibiricus. The sequence goes on along the minus strand of CM077666.1, from coordinate 408,844,221 downwards.
ACTACTTTTGCACTTTCCAATACCTTGTGGGCTTTATCCCTTTGGCTCATATAAAGTGTTGCTGCACCCGAACACTTCGGTAAACATCCGGAACCTCTTCCGGTGAACTTCGGAACTCTTCCGGAGATCAAAACACTATTATCACATATATCAATCTTTACCTCCGGACTATTCCGGAGATCCTCGTCATGTCCGGGATCTTATCCGGGACCCCGAACAACTTTCGGTCACCAACATAATAACTCAATTATACTAATCGTCACCAAACGTTAAGTGTGTAGACCCTGCGGGTTCGAGAACTATGTAGACATGACCGAGACACCTCTACGGCCAATAACCAATAGCGGGACCTGGATGCCCATATTGGCTCCTACATATTCTACGAAGATCTTTATCGGTCGAACCTCTATGTCAAGGATTCAGTTAATCCCGTATGCTGTTCCCTTTGTTCTTCGGTATGTTACTTGCCCGAGATTCGATCGTCGGTATCACTATACCTAGTTCAATCTCGTTACCGGCAAGTCTCTTTACTCGTTCCGTAATACAAGATCTCGTGGCTAACACTTTAGTCACATTGCTTGCAAGGCTCATTGTGATGTTGTATTACCGAGTGGGCCCTGAGATACCTCTCCGTCATACGGAGTAACAAATCCCAGTCTTGATCCATGCCAACCCAACAGACACCCTCGGAGATACCTGTAGAGCACCTTTATAGTCACCCAGTTACGTTGCGACGTTTGATACACACAAGGTATTCCTCCGGTGTCAGTGAGTTGCATGATCTCATGGTCAAAGGAACAGATACTTGACATGCAGAAAACAATAGCAATAAACTGACACGATCAAATGCTACGTTTACAGTTTGGGTCTTGTCCATCACATCATTCTCCTAATGATGTGATCCCGTTATCAAATGACATCTCATGTCAATGGCTAGGAAACCTTAACCATCTTTGATCAACGAGCTAGTCAACTAGAGGCTTACTAGGGACACAGTGTTGTCTATGTACCCACACATGTATTTGAGTTTCCAATCAATACAATTATAGCATGGATAATAAACGATTATCATGAACAAGGAAATATAATAATAACCAATTTATTATTGCCTCTAGGGCATATTTCCAACAAGGACAAGGCGACGCTCATTCAAGATCTGGAGGAGACATTTGCAAATCTGCGCAGGATCAACCTGAAGCTCAATCCCGAGAAGTGCGTGTTTGGCGTCCCATCCGGCAAGCTTCTCGGGTTCTTTGTATCTCAGCGTGGAATTGAAGCCAATCCCGACAAGATCAAGGCAATTGAGCAGATCGAAGCGCCAAGACGAGTTAAGGATGTGCGCCGCCTTGCCGGCTGCGTCGCTGCTTTGAGTAGGTTCATCTCAAAGTCTGCTGAGCGCGCCCTGCCGTTTTTCAAAATTTTGAAGAAGGCAAGTCCAATGAAATGGACTCCAGAAGCGGAGGCAGCGCTGCAGGATTTGAAGAAGTACCTCTCCTCTTCGCCAGTACTAGTCGCGCCTAGACCACAAGAGCCGTTGCTGCTATATCTGGCGGCAACGAATCAAGTGGTTAGTGTTGCGCTGGTGGCAGAGAGAAAAGCAGAGGAGGATGCAGCGGCAACGGCAGGCCCGCCAAGCGACTTGTCGGGGCCAGCCCCGGCAAAGTCTGGTGCTGACAAGGAAAGACCCGCGCAGTCAAGTCAGGCAGTGCAGAAGAAGAAGATGGTGCAGCGCCCAGTCTATTTCGTCAGCTCCCTATTGCAGGGGGCTAGGTCGAGGTATTCTGGTGTGCAGAAGTTGCTCTTCGGCCTTCTCATGGCCTCGAGGAAACTGCGCCATTACTTCCAAGCACATGAGATCACCGTCGTCACTCGCTTTCCGCTACAACGGATTCTCCGGAACCCAGAAGCAACCGGCAGGATCGTGGAGTGGGCGTTGGAGTTGTCATGCTTTGGTCTCAAGTTTGAAAGTTCTTCAACTATCCAGAGCAGGGCCTTGGCAGAATTCATTGCAGAATGGACCCCAACGCCAGACGACGAAGTTCAAGAATCAGCGATTCCCGGCAAGGAAACAGATCGCGAATGGATCATGTACTTTGATGGAGCCTTTTCGCTGCAAGGCGCCGGTGCCGGCGTGCTGCTTGTCGCACCCACCGGAGAGCACCTCAAGTACGTCATCCAGATGCATTTTCCCCGTGAGAGATTGACCAACAACACGGCAGAGTATGAAGGACTGCTTGCCGGTCTCAGGATCGCGGCAGACCTTGGGATCAGGAAGCTCATCGTCAGGGGTGACTCCCAGCTCGTCGTGAGGCAGGTCAACAAATATTATCAGAGCCCGCTGATGGAAGCATACGTCGATGAAGTGAGGAAGCTGGAGGAACGCTTTGACGGTCTTCAGACAGAGCATGTTCCTCGATCAGAGAACAGCATTGCCGACGACCTGTCGAAGCGTGCCGCACTCAAGCTACCTGTGGAACCAGGGACTTTTGTGCTCCGCTTGGCTCAACCATCCGTGTCGCCATCGACAAGGCCTGATAAGAGAAGAAAGTTAAGTACCGGCGAGTACTTCCCGGCAGGGCTTCCCGAAGCCCCTGGCAAGGATCTTGCCGGGAACGACACGGTTGCCGGTGAGCAGCGGCTTCGCGCAGAACATCAGGTTCTTGCCGTGGAAGCAAGCGCCCCTGCTGCCGAAGAAATACCGGTTGCCGGTGAGCAGCGGCTTCGCGTAGAACCTCTGGTTCTTGCCTTCGAAGCAAGCGCCCTTGCTACCGAAGAAATACCAGTTGCCGGTGAGCAGCTGCTCCGCCAAGAGCCTCAGGTTCTTGCCGTAGAAGCAAATGCTCCCGCAGCTGAAGAGTCGCCTTTAGTCCTTGTCGTCGAGCCACAGGCTCCGGCATGGGCACAGCAAATAGTCCATTTCCTTCAGACAGGAGAACTCCCTGAGGAGCAGGAAGAAGCTGAGAAAGTAGCCCGTCAGTCAAGTATGTACCAGTTCGTCGACGACGTCCTATACAGAAAGAGACCCAACGGTGTGAAATTGAAGTGCATCCCTCGGGAGGACGGACTAGAGCTGTTGGCAGAGATTCATGGGGGCGTATGTGGATCCCACATAGGCTCGAGAGCCCTTGTCGGCAAGGCATTCCGGCAAGGATTCTTCTGGCCTACTGCCCTCCAGGATGCAACGGCACTAGTAACCAAGTGTGAAGCGTGCCAGTTTCATTCGAAGCAACTTCATCAGCCAGCTCAAGCTCTCCAAACGATCCCTCTCTCCTGGCCCTTCTCGGTCTGGGGGCTCGACATACTGGGTCCCTTCCCCCGCGCTGCCGGGGGCTTCGAGTACTTGTACGTTGCTATCGACAAGTTCACGAAGTGGCCAGAAGTGGAAGCAGTGAGGAGGGTGACAACACAGTCAGCAGTCAAGTTCTTCAAGGGGATTGTGTGCCGTTTTGGTGTGTCGAACAGGATCATCACTGACAACGGTACACAGTTCACAAGCCGCACCTTCATGCAGTACGTCCAAGACCTTGGCGGCAAGATTTGTTTTGCCTCTGTTGCTCACCCGAGAAGCAATGGCCAAGCGGAGAGGGCAAACGCTGAGGTGCTGCGTGGTCTCCGGACCAGAACTTTCGACAAGCTGCACAAGCATGGAAGACGCTGGATTGATGAGTTGCCGGCGGTTCTTTGGTCGATCAGGACGACGCCAAATCGAGCCACCGGCCAGACGCCCTTCGCTCTGGTCTACGGAGCGGAGGCAGTTCTCCCCACGGAACTCATATACGGGTCACCTCGAGTGCTCGCTTATGATGAGCTTGAGCAAGAGCAGCTGCGGCAAGATGACGCGCTGCTACTTGAGGAGAACCGTCTTCGGGCTGAGGTGCGAGCCGCTCGCTACCAGCAAGCTTTGCGCCGCTACCATAGCCGCAAGGTTCACGCCCGGAGTCTTGAGGAAGGCGACCTTGTTCTTCGGCGCGTTCAGTCGGCCAAGAATTCCAACAAGTTGACGCCGAAGTGGGAAGGCCCTTACCGGGTAGTACGAGTCACCAGGCCTGGCGCTGTCCGCCTGGAGACCGAAGAAGGCTTGCAAGTGAGCAACTCCTGGAACATCGAGCACCTTCGCAAGTTCTATCCGTAAGGCGCAGTTGTTCGGGTTTGTTGCTGTGATAGCGATACGGCCAGCAGGCTGCTGATGACCCGAATCCAGCGCTCGCGGTAACGTAACGCTCCGGCAAGATCCCGGCAACGCCATTCTGTACAAGTGTTGCCGCTGGCATGTAATCCTTTGTACAGAGCAGGCACATCCCTGTGCATATTTTAATGAGATCTGTGTGCTTTACATCTCTTGTTGATTTCATGTCATTCTATATGCATGTATTATCTGAGATATGTATTGCACTTGATCCCGGTAAGAGCTAACGAACCGTCAGGGTTCCATACCTTTATTTTCTCTTCTTTCTTTTTCTCAAGAGATAGAAGATTCCCTCGCCCGCAAGTTTGCCGGGGGGGTAGGAGAATGGTGGTATGGAGGCCAGACGACGTTCAAGGTTGGCGCCTTGCCGGAAATAAAGGAATAGCGACAAAAAGCAGAGCTAAGTTGCTAAACCCCTTAAGCAGATTTTGATTTTTGTAAGGCTGTATTCCCTTGAACGATTTCGGCTTTGTATGGAAAACCTGCACGCGATGGAATCTTGTCGTGATCGGCTGCGCCCTTACTCTGTTTCGAGTCCGCTCAACAGTCTAGGTGGCCGCGCTGAAAGCGTCAAGATTTCTTGCCGTGAGCAGCACTACCCGCAAGCTGCTGACGACCCGAATCCAGCGCTCGCGACGGGGTTATGCTCCGGCAAGTTCCCAGCAAAGCGTAGGGTACACACCATACAGAGAGAAATTGAACAAAGGGAATAGCATGCCATAATTCAAAGAGAGCAAGTTATATTACATCTAGTGCTTGCCGCGTTTCTGACATAAGACGAATTGTCTTTTACATGGAATGCTGGCGGCAAGATGAGGAAGAGATAGGAGGCTACAGTTAATCCCGGCGATCGCCCTCGACCCTCTTCACCTGGCTCACCCGATCGACGATGGGCGCGACAAGCTCCTCGAGAGCCTTGACGTCCGCGTCCTTCGGCAAGCTCTTCAAGGCTTTGGAGAGGTCGACGCCAGGGTTCCTGTACGCCACTTTCATCAACACCTTGCGGAGGACGAGCTGGCAGAGCTTCCGGGATTCGTCGGCCAGCTTGCTTGTCTGATTCGCCTGGAGTAGCTTGAGGGCGTCGACGAGCTTGTCGAAGAACATGGTTAGCCTGGCGCTTGAGGATATGTTGTCGTCGACTGAGTATTCGAAGCCCGGCAAGTCCATGGTCTCCAGCTCCACGCCAAGCTTCTCGGCGACGTCCGCCAGCCTGGCAGTCCAGAGCTTCACGCTTGAAGTGTACTCGTTGTGGGTGGTGGCGGCGTTCTGGAGCAGCTCCTGTTCATCATGGAGGTCTTTGATAAGAGTCCTCTCGCGAACTCGGGCGGCCTCAAGAGACTCCTCCAGCGTGGATAGCTTTAGCTTCAGATCTTCAATGGAGTCCTTGGCGGAGGAGAGCTGCTGGATCTTCTCGGATGCGGCGGCCTGCGTCTCCGTCAGGCTGTGGAGAGCCTTGTCTCTCTCGGCCTCGAGTGTTGAGACCTTCTTGCCGTGGTCCTCGAGAGCGACCTCCAGCTGCTTCGTCTTCTCCTCCAGCAAGTTCTTGGCGGTCTCCGCAGCTCCGGCAGCGTCGAGGGCCTCTTTGAGCTTGCCGGCGTGGTCTTCAGTTAGAGCTCTGAGCGTCTTCAAGTGTTTCTGCTCAAGCTCCTGGACCCGCCGCGCGACAAGACTTTCGAGCTCTTCATCCTTGTTGTGAATCTTGGCGGCAAGCGCCGCCTCGCGGGCGGCAAGGTCCTCTTCTTGGGCGTCAAGGCTGATGCGGCGCTGCGTCAAGAGGGCTTCTGCCGCGGTGGCTTGCTGGGCGGCCTCCTCCTGCGCTTTCTCGATGTATGATTGCTTCAGTAGGAGGACGTTCCGCTCTTCCGCCAGCTGCTCCCGATAAATATTCAGCTCTTGGAGGGCCTCGCCATACCAAGCCTGTGTCTCCGTGACGCGTTGTTGGAAGTCTCCTTCCGCGGCCTCGACGAGCGCTGCTCGGGAGTCCAGTTTCTCCTTCTGGGCGCGATAGAGCGTCTGGAGCTTCTGATAATTGTCATTCATGGCTTGAAGTAGTTGCTCCTCCTTGGGCTCACTGACGGCAGCGACGGTGATTTCCCCGTCAAGATGTTCCCCTTCAACCAGCTCTTCAATGTTTGCCGACCCCGGCATGCTGACAACGTTCTTGCCGGCCCTGATATATTGGCTTGAGGGAGGGGCCTGGAATGACGAGGATTGGTCTTCGGCAGTCGAGGGCCCCGCGGCAGTAGAAGCGCCTGGCGCTCCTGCGGCGGAAGCGCCGTCAGTATTGCCGCGGGTCTCCTCACCGGCCCCCTCGGCGGCCTTGGCGGCCTCGGCGGCAGCGGCCTTGGCGGCCTCAGCGGCAGCGGCCTTGGCGGCCTCAGCGACAGCAGCTTTGGCAGCCTCGGCGGCGGCATGCTTGGCGGCCTCTTTGGCAGCAACCTTGCAGGCTTCAGTGGCGGCATCCTTGGCGGTCTCTTCAATGACGGCGTCAGTATCCATGAGCTCTGTCAGAAGAAGATTGAAAGCCAAGAACTTGATTAAGATGAAGCTGGGAAGGAAGTCCAAGAAGACAAAAAGAAGAAAAACCAAAGCGACAAGAATTCTTTGGGGCAAGTAACTTTACCTGCGTTAAGGAAGGGGTTGCCAAAGCTTGCGCTTGCCGGCCCCTCCTCATCATCGCGGTGGAGCTTGCCCGAAGACTCACCCCTGGGCGGTGTGGTCGACGGAGGTGGCATGGCAGAGGCAGCTCCTGCTGTCGCTTCTCGCTGTTGCTCCGCTCCTGCACGTCCGGAGATGTCAGCAGAGAAGATGCACACCCCGGCACGCGCCAGTGGGTAGTGAGTAGAAGACTCACGCTGGGGGCTGCGCCGGGGGCTGCGTCGAGGACTGCATCGAGGGTTGCGTTCTGGGCTTGACTCCGAGCTGACGAGAACCGTTTCCGGCGCGCCCGAGGTGCTTGCCGGCGGCTCGACGCTTGTTGAGGTCTTGGCCCTCTTCGCCACCCTCTGTGCCAGAGTCTCCGCATCCCTGAGGAGGCAAAAACAGAGCAAGTTAATCAAGCAAAACTAGAAGGACGAGAATCAAGGCTGTGGCGGGACTCTTACTCTTCTTCTTCTTCTTCCTCGGAGCTGATGGCGGAGAGGTCGAAGCCGACCCTCGCCGCAGTTCCTGACGGAGGAGGAGGAGGATTGGCCCTGGGCCGCTTGGCAGCGGCAGGTTGCGGCGCGGCCTCGCCAGCCGCCCCTTTCCCGGAAGCCTCGCTGCTTGAGGGAGGTTGGCAGGCTGGAGCGCCAGTGGCGTTCTTCCGGAGGACGCGCCTCTTTCTGTGTTGAAGAGCTGGGGGCTCTTCCTCCTCCTCTTCTTCCTCTTCGGCGGCGCCTTCGGCAGAAGAGCTCCCGGCAGCGGCTCCGCTTGGCTCCCCGGCAGCCTCGTCTCGCCCGGCAAGATCTTCCAGCAGCAAGTCCTCGCCTTCGCTGGACTCAGCGCTGCCGGCTTCTTCGGCAAGGTTCGCCTCTTCCGCCCTGTTGGCGATGTAGGCGAGCTCCTCCTCCGTGGTGGCGCGGACAAGGTTCTCCGCGCGGATGGCCTTCTCCGTCAAGTTGTCGAAGAACGCCAGCGCCTGATCCGCGGACGGCTCGATCCACCTCTCGTCGATGCTATGGGCATTAAACGCCGGCATCATGGCGATGATGGAGGTCAGTGATGAGTTGTTGCATAGTGGGACGACGCCCGCCGGCAAGTCTCCCACTGATCCAGAATTGAAGAGCTGTTGGCAGAGGGCTGCGTGCCCCATGGCTGTCAGATCATTATCCAGCCCAGGCCGCACCCTCATGACGTCGGCAGCGTTCATGTACTCCCAGGCAGGGCGCCCCTTGTTCTGCAGTGGGGCGATGCGCCGGCGAAGGAAATCTGAAGCAATCATCTCCACCTTCAGCCCGGCAGCCCTGAGGCACAGTATCCTGGTGGTGGCGATGGTGAGTTTGCTGTCGTCAGGGTCCGCGGCGCCCCAATCCTTGCTGTGGGCCACCTTCTGCTTCCGCACCTCGCAGAACGGTTGGGGCTCCTTTTCCCGGACCCAACACCACTTGCCGCGCCACTCATCCCATCTATCGCGGTAGAGCCCCTCTGGGTATGTCTCCTTGGTTGTCGTCCTCGGGATTCAAGCGATGCTGCCGGAGAGGGCGTCGCCCCTTTGGATGCAGGGGTAGAAGTAGTGCCGGAAAAGCGCAGTGCTCGGGATGACCCCAACAAAATTCTCGCAAAGGTGCGCGAAGACGGACATACAAGTCACGGCATTCGGCGTGAAATCTAACAGCTGGAAGCCGTAGGTGAGCATGATATCTACGAAGAAATCCGAGTACGGGGGACAGAGGCCGCACCAGAAGTAATCGGCAAAGAAGGGATAGTCTCCTGGCTTTGCCTTGCGAGAAGCTACACTCACTTTGGTGGCTGGATGCGCCGTGGTCTCAGTCCCCCATGCGAACTGGTACCTCTTCTTCAAGGTCTCCGCATCAAGCGTCGAGGGGAAGACGGCGCGTTCCTTCCGCATCTTCACCAGCTTGCTCTCCGCCGCGGCGACCGCTTCCGCCGCCTTGCCCTTGCTCAGCTTGGGCGGCATGGTGGCTATGGAAGTGGGCGCTGAAGACGTCGAGAGCGCGGTGGAGGCGGGTGGAGGGAGAAAGGCTCTGCTTTGGGCGCGAGGAAGAAGACGATGGCGACGGCTCTGAGATTGAGATTGGAAAGGCGGAGGGGGAAAATGAGCAGTGCCCTCTGCGATTCCCTTTTTATGGGGAAGGCGCGAGGCGGGCTCTTTACCGCCCGCTTTTACAGCGGAGTTTCCGCCCACGTCTCTCACGTCGCGCGATTAATGCGCGTAGTGGGGGGGTGTGGTAAAAGAGATAATGATTACGAGCAGTTATTCCCTTCCACGCGTGCCCGTGCACTGTTTTGGGCCTAGCCCAACAGGCCTGGCACCCGTGTATGGCCTAGGCCCGGGGGCTCCTGTCGGTGTACTAAAGTATGGGTCTTTTTAGTACCCCTTACTTGTGCACGGGCAGTTGTAGCCGTTCCGCGGCAAGCCTTGCCGAGGAATAGCTAGGAGTAATCACGAGACTAAGACGACAAGGAGACATTCAAGTCAACGATCAGACCAGAAAACAGAAGACCAAAGGGTTGCGGAGGCCCGGCAAGACCCTTGCCGGCAAGGCCTCGCGCCAGACAAGACCCGGTCCCGGCAAGCCCCGGGCCCGGCAAGGATTCGGTCCCGGCAAGCCCCGGGCCCGGCAAGGATTCGGCCCCGGCAAGGATTCAGCCCCGGCAAGGCTCTGCACAGTGCAGCGCTATCGCTCCAGTGCAGCGGCCAGCCTTGTCGTTTAAGGCTTGTCCTCATGGTGACGTGGCGTAATGCTGGCCACGCGATGCTTAAGCGGTGCTGATGGGATGGCTGCTTTTGCCCATCCCCTGTAAAGCTTTTCCAAGCCCGAGACGTTAAGGGACACCTCGACGGACACCTCACGGTGCATTTAATGAGTTTGTCCTAAGCCGTCAGGGTTAGGTATGATAATACTGTGGTAACACTGTAGTTACTTTCCACCTCATGCCTTATCTTGTACGCCACTGTGGTAGCCCCTTTGACTAATATAAAAGGAGGCCCGAGACGTACAGGGGAGGAGGGGAGGCACTTCGAAAGCCCATTCTGCATGCGTAGCTGCTACTGTAGCTCCCAGAACTTGGCCAAGAACATCCACAATAATACAATCACAGCAGGAGTAGGGTTTTACGCATCCGTGCGGCCCGAACCTGGGTAAATCCCCCGCGTGCTGTTCGTTAGTTCCGCTCTTTGTGCAACCCTCTCCCCTTGCCGAACCGTAAGGGATCTCCTTGATCCCATAGGTGTTCGTTTCCCATGACATATTAGTTATGCCGAATAAATGAATTAACATGGCAGGATTTATGCAGGATACCAAGCAACATGAATTAGGACATATTTATATTAGATTAAATGCAAAAGGATTTATTATAAAGCCAATACTATTGCAATGCCTTATGCAATGGATTATGTGGCTTGCCTTGCTCAAGTGGGGTGTCAACAAACTCCTGGTCTTCAACACCAAGGTAATTTCCTTTTGAAAATATTTTTAAATAGCAAAAGAAAATGTCACATAAAGCATTTCTGTTAACCAGAAATTCTATACATATTGGAAAAATACCAACTTTTGCCAGAAAATAAAGGAGCTCAAGACAAAACCATTGCAAAAAGAATCAATTGATTTGGACTTGTGGTTTAAAAGTTAGAGTTGGTCAAAGTTTGGTCAAAACTCTGAATTAAAAAGGATTTAAACAGAAAACAGAAAAAAAAAAACTCCAGCGGCCACGTCGAAGGCGTAAACCCGGAGTACGCCTCCACTTATACCACTTCGGACGCGAGCTGGGCCGCTGACGGGTGGGGCCCAGCTGTCTGATTTAAAAGGGAAAGGTAGGAGCAGAGGGAGGGCGGCTCACCGACGGCGGTCGCCGGCAATAGCGACTGTGGCGAGGTCGTGAGACGGCGGGGATGGATCAAGTAGTCGACATCGGTTCTCCCCGTACCCGTAGCTTCTCCGAAGGTGGTCAGACGGCGCGCCCCCTTCCTCTTCGGCGGCGGCTGGCTTCGGTGGTCGTCGGAAACGGCGACTCTGGCAGCAACTCGATCAGGAGCGGGGTTGGGGAGGATCAGAGGAGTGCCAGGAACTCCGAGCGGTGGCTGGCTCGAGCTAGGGGTGGCCGGAGATGGCAGGGGACAGTGGGGATCGGGCGGCGGGGTGGTGCGGTGATCCGAGGCTAGAGGCCCTCCCGGCCTTGCCCCGGGGTCTCGGTGATCGATAAGAGATGGGTGGAGTGGCTTGTGGTTCTGGGACGAGCTGGGCATCGCCTTTTATAGGAGAGCGGCATCGACAGTGGCTGGAAGCCGCCATGGATGTGTTGGCGCGGGGAGGACGACGATCTGGCCGTCGTGGAGTGAGGGGAGGTGATGGAGAAGAGCAGAGGAGTAAATGCGCGAAGCGATGGGTCGCCAGGAAACCTCCAGCCAGCTCATCCCCCGTACGCCTACTGTGTCGCCCGTGGCGCACGGTGGCCGTATTTGGCGAGCTTGCTGCCGGCGAGGGGGAAGGGTCTAGAGGGGCTATGTAGGTGGTGGAGAGGTCGTCAGCGCGCGGGGACAAATTACGGCGACACGGGCATCGCGCTCCGATGAGACCCGAGCCGGTCGGCGCTCAGAGCACGCGTTTGGCAGCGCTGGCCGCGTGGTCACCGCGTGCACTGGTGCACGCGGTGCGAGTTGGCCTGCCAAACCGTGTCTAGGGTGCCGACCCTAGGTCCTGTAGCCTCTCCGTGCCACTGATCTGGCTAGATTCATCTTGAATCGAATGGTAGCATCAACAACAGTTTCTGGTCAGAAACTTGGGAGGGATCTAGAGAAGAGATGAGCTGGGGACTGAGCCAAAAGAGTTGCTTGGGGTATTCTAGGTTGGAAGGAGTACATGCTGGAGAGATTTGAGCAACTTTTGCAAAGATTTGAGCATAGCTCATGTACAAACCATATTCTGGTCCAGAAAATTATTGAGGAAGATGCACTCACATGGATTGGCTCCTTGAGCTGAAATTTGGTATTTGGAAGTTATTTGGTGGTGACAATATGCCATAAAAATTTCAGAGCCATTGGACACTTCTCTCTGGTACTTCCTTCACAGAGGTTTGAAATGACCAGAGGCTGAAAAGAATATTTTTGCTGAAAAATTGCACTGAACTAGGAGATATTTTTGGATATTAGGGCAATATATGACTCCTAGTATCTCAGGGATTAATTTGGGAATTTTCTGAGTTATGGAAATATAGGGTGCTTCACAAAGGCCAATTCTGTCCAGAAAGTAAAAGGAATTTTCTAGGCAAAATTTTGTACTGCACAATGAAATATTTTTGGGTATTGTGGTAGTAGATGATGTCAAGAATGTGTGGTATTAATTTGGGAATTTTCTGACCAGCAAAGCTATAGGTTGCTTCACAACCCATAGTGAAGATAGGCATTTCCAAAGAAGAAAATGAATTATTTTGAGAGGATAAAAATTAGGGTTTGGTCCAGTAGGGTTTTAGAGATATTGTGAGAGCCTTGGCACACTTGAGAAAAGAAATGAAAGTGTGCTCAAGTCCAGAGTCCATTGAATTGATTTCAAAAACCAGCAAATTGCAAATAAAACCAGAAAAATATTTGCAAAGAAAAAGTTGCCAAAACCAGGGTGTCACAAACCTACCCCCCTTAAGATGAATCTCGTCCTCGAGATTCGGTTGCTTAGGGAACAAATACGGATATGCTGATGTAGGATCGAAAGTATGTCTAGAGGGGGGTGATTAGACTACTTGACCAAATAAAACCTAGCCTTTTCCCCAATTTTAAATGTAGGCAGATTTTAGCAATAATACATGTCAAGCATCACCCTACACATGCAATTCTAAGAGTATAGCAGCGGAAAGTAAACAATTGCATATGTAAGTAAAGAAGGGGATCGAAGATTTCAAACGCAATGAAGACACGGTGGTTTTTGGCGTGGTTCCGATAGGTGGTGCTATCGTACGTCCACGTTGATGGAGACTTCAACCCACGAAGGGTAACGGCTGTGCGAGTCCACGGAGGGCTCCACCCACGAAGGGTCCACGAATGGATGTCCTCGAATTATGAAAACATGCAAACCAACATGCTCACACAATAAGATAGCAAAAATGAAATATGTGTCAAACATGCACAACCAATTCTAGCATCTATCAAGCAATGGCGATGACAAGGTCATCTATATATGAGTATATTGACTTAGGAGCCAAATGAGAACATTTGATCATAGGTCATACTCATCGTTTAAGCACAAGTGGGGTTGCCACTTTTACATAAAGCATTGATGTGTTCACACCATTAGAGTTGCTTTAGCTCAATTGTTTAGAGCAAAGCTCCCCCTAGATGTGATATCCCCCCTAAGAGGGATGAACTAACCTTGGGTTTTGTCGATGATGACTTCATGTAGATGTTGAAGATGTGGATGTTCAATGTTGATGTGGACCATCAAGAGTTGGGAGCAATCCTTTGGAGTTTTGTGCTTTCAATACCTACATGGGTTAGTCCCACACAAGAAACATACAAGGATATCCATAGACATAGAGTGAAATACACTTATGATGATGTCCATGAATGCATTGAATACCTTGTCCCTTGCCTTACCAACAAGAGGGTTTGTGACTCCATGAACTAGTGCAAAATGTGGAAGTTGGTTGCACAAGTTCTTGCCATAAAGTATATGAGTGAAGTTTGTTGGCGGAGTCACCCTCAAGAATTCTCTAGTTCTTCTTCTTTTGGACCCACATCAACTTGATGGGAATCCTTGGAGTTGTAGTAGCACTTGTTGAAGTAGAACTTGATGAAGTCTTGGGAACCCACTTGACCATGGCTTGAGGAGCTTCTTCAAATGAATCAATCTCTTCTTGAAGCTTGTCCTTGCCTTTTAGCTTGTGGTCTTGTGGCGGAAGATCTTCTTGAGCTTGTGTTCCCTTGAAGGAAGTAGGATCATACTTCTCTTGTTGAGGAACAAACTTCGTCTTGGGGTATTGATCTTCTTCCCACTCAACTCCATTGGCATTGAACTTTCGTTCAAAACCAACACCTTGGTTCTTCCGGTGCCTTCCTTGCTTGCGTACAATTTCCTCAAATTGCTTACTCCCGGCAAGACTCTTGTAGACACCTTTTTCTATAATTCCTTTCAATAGCATATTTTCTTGCTCAAGTGTAACTTGGCTAAGAGAATCATTAGTTTAATCAATAGGACTACTAGAAGCAACAACATTGGATTTAGCATTGTTATTGTTACTACTAGAGGTAGAACCCTTTTTACCCTTGTTGCTAGTTTGCTTAGGTTTAACTTGTGGCATAAAGGTAGACAAGAGTAAACGTTTGGCAAGATATGAAGAACTCTTCTTTCGAAGATCGTCATTGATAGCTTTAAGAAACTCATGCTCTTGCTCTAAATTTAGCTTCTCGAAGCGTAGCTTCTCATGAGTTCTTAGAAGTTCTCTATGATCTTCTTGAGTTGTTTCATGAGCTAACTTAAGAGCATTTAGTTCTTTAGTTAGACGCTCAATCTCCTTCATAGCATTGTCACTCGTTTCCTCTTGACTATCATGATTACTAGCATTTTCATTATAGCTCATATCACTATCTTTATCAACAAGTAAATCATCATCACCAAGCAAATCATCTTCATCACTATTGAAATCAAGATACTCGGGGTGTGATACCTTGGGACCTTGTACCATGAAGCATCTTCCAATTCCTTCATTTGGTGAGTCAAATAAATCATAGGAGTTGGATGACACAAGTGCAAGTCCGGCAACACCTTCATCTTGACTATAGTCGGAGTTGGATTGATAACTTCTCTCGGAGTGGTTGTCGGAGTCAGAGCCGGAAACCCATTCACCAACATGAGCTTGATATCTTCTTCTTGTGTAGCTCTTGGATGACTTGTCCTTCCTCTCCGAATCCTTGCTTCTTCGAGAGTGTCTTCGTTCATAACGATCATCTCTACTCCTTCTCTCCTTATGAGGTGATTCATCTCTTCTATGTCTTCCTCTTGGTGATTCGTCTCTTTTCTTGTAGGGAGCCGTACACTCATTGGAGTAGTGTCCAGGCTTCCCACAATTGTAGCAATTACGGTCACGACTTGATGATCTTCTCTCATAGTGTCTTGAGCTAGAACTTCTTTCTTTCCCTTTGTTCTTGTAGAACTTGTTGAACCTTTTCACCATTAGGCTAATCTCTTCATTGGATACTAGCTTGTCACTTGGAGTTGTTGGAGCATCAGTTGAGGCTTTGTAAGCACCACTTGATTTGTTGTGCAGCTCCTCTTTGTCCTTGAGTGACATTTCATGAGCAACAATCCTTCCAATGACTTCCGTGGGCTTGAGATCTTTGTAATTTGGCATCATTTGGATCAATGTGCAGACGGTATCATATTTTCCATCCAAAGCTCTAAGTATCTTCTTGATGATGAATTTGTCGGTCATCTCTTCACTTCCTAAGCCGGCAATCACATTTGTGATGAGAGCAAGCCTAGAGTACATCTCAGCGACTCCTTCACCATCCTTCATCTTGAACTTGTCAAGTTGACTTTGAAGCACATCCAACTTAGATTCCTTGACGGACTCGGTACGCTCATGCATATCAACCAAAGTATCCCAAATTTCCTTGGCATTCTCGAGGCGGCTGATTTTGTTGAATTCTTCGGGACATAGACCGTTGAATAGAATGTCACAAGCTTGAGCATTGTATTGCAACATCTTCAATTCTTCCGGGGTTGCTTCACGATCCGGTTCCTTGCCATCCTCAAAGAAGTCACCTTGCAAGCCAACACGAACAACAGCCCAAACGGCGGGGTTACGACCAAGAATATGCATTTTCATCTTATGTTTCCAACTAGCAAAGTTTGTACCATCAAAATATGGACCTCTATGGTGATAGTTACCCTCACTAGATGCCATACTCTCCTAGGTTGTGAAACCAAGGCTATGATCACCAAAGCAATGGAAATCAAGGCTTACGGAGACCAAAGCTCTGATACCACTTGTAGGATCGAAAGTTTGTCTAGAGGGGGGGGTGATTAGACTACTTGACCAAATAAAACCTAGCCTTTTCCCAATTTTAAATGTAGGCAGATTTTAGCAATAATACATGTCAAGTATCACCCTACACATGCAATTCTAAGAGTATAGCAGCGGAAAGTAAACAATTGCATATGTAAGTAAAGGAGGGGATCGGAGATTTCAAACGCAATGAAGACACGGTGGTTTTTGGCGTGGTTCCGATAGGTGGTGCTATCGTACGTCCACGTTGATGGAGACTTCAACCCACGAAGGGTAACGGCTGCGCGAGTCCACGGAGGGCTCCACCCACGAAGGGTCCACGAAGAAGCAACCTTGTCTATTCCACCATGGCTTACGTCCACGAAGGACTAGCCTCACTCGGGGTAGATCTTCACGAAGTAGGCGATCTCCTTGCCCTTACAAACTCCTTGGTTCAACTCCACATCATGTCGGAGGCTCCCAAGTGACACCTAACCAATCTAGGAGACACCACTCTCCAAAAGGTAATAGACGGTGTGTTGTTGATGAACTCCTTGCTCTTGTGCTTCAAATGATAGTCTTCCCAGCACTCAAACAACTCCTCACAGATTTGGCTATGGTGGAAGAAGGATTTGAGTGGAAAGCAACTTGGGAAAGGCTAGAAATCAAGATTCAAATGGTAGGAATGGAATAGCTTGATCTCAACACATGAGTAGGTGGTTCTCTCTCAGAAAATGTATGGTGGAAGTGTAGGCACGTTCTGATGGCTCTCCTTTTTGAGAAGGAGGTGGTGGAGGGGTATATATAGCCTCCACACAAAATCCAACCGTTACACACTTTTGACCCAACTCGGTGGCACCGAAACGATCATCTCGGTAGCACCGAACTGTGTAAAAGATATGAACTTTAGGAATCTCGGTGGGACCGATACAAACAACTCGGACGGACCGAAGTGCAATGGCTAGGGCAAACCTCATCTCGGTGGCACCGATTGCATCAACTCGGTAGGACCAAAGTGAAGCAATAAGGCAACAGAGAGTTGGCAAGACATCTCGGTGAGACCGATTTGCAAAACTCGGTGAGACCAAAGTAGGTGCAAATGATCACAGAGAGTTGGCAAGGCCATCTCGGTGGGACCGATTTGCAAAACTCGGTGAGACTGAAGTAGGTGCAAATGATCACAGAGAGTTGGCAAGGCCATCTCGGTGGGACCGAGATCCATTTCGGTGGATCCGATTTTTTAGGGTTTTGGCAGTGGCTAAGTCTAGGTGAACTCGGTGGCTCCGGATAGGAAATTTCGGTGGGGCCGAGTTGGAATGTGGGTTTTGGACATATTTGGCATAGAGAGAGTGGTTGAGGGTTTTGGAGTACTGTCACTAAGCACTTGAGCAAAAAGACCATTAAGCAACACCTCATCCCCTTTTAATAGTATTGGCTTTCCTATGGACTCAATGTGATCTTGGATCACTAAACCAAAAATGTAGAGTCTTGATCTTTTGCCAATCCTTGTCCTTAGCATTTTGAGGGGTCCACGTCTCTAGTCCATGCCATGCCAATCATTGAACATCCTGAAATCTTTAACTTGAATGGACATTAGTTCAATGAGATATATGTTGTTATGAATTACCAAAACCATCAAGGGAGGAAATGTGCTTTCAATCTCCCCCTTTTTGGTAATTGATGACAACATATAGATCAAGGCTTCGACAAATGATTAAATGAATTAAATACATCGTCGCTTTGAGAAGTATGTGATAAGCAAGAGCTCCCCCTAAATTTGTGCATTATTAAAAATTTGCGTTTGAATGCAAATGCACAATCGATTAGGCTCATGGGTCACTCTTCCATGTCACATACAACTTGGTGGAGCGCGCAAAATGATATGATTGGAATAGCAAGCACGCATCACCAACATAAGTGAGTGATCATACAAGATAATGATAGAGATAAACATAGATCATCACAATAAGCATAGTATGATCAATCACAAGCATAAACGACAGAATATCTCACAAACACTGTAGCAAGCACACACATCAACCAAAGTACCAACAAGCAAATAGTAGCAAAATAACTCGAGAGAAATAAAACAACGAGCAAAACAAAAACACTCTCTCTCAAAGCCTATGATCTATACAAATTCTCCCCCTTTGGCAACAAGTACCAAAAAGATCAAATAGGTATAGGACTAATCGGCACTCTAAGCACGGTCCTCCGAAGCTCCTGAAGGCGACCTCCTGCTGGCAGCTCCAGTGTGCGTAGATGGCGTTGAGAGAAGAGCGTCCGCGAAGGCTTCTATAGAAGTTTGCTGGGCTGGTGGAGTGGATACTGGCGGTGGCACTGTGGCAGCAGCAGCAGGTGCAGAGACTGTGGTCCTCGGATCCACAACTGGCACTGCAGCAGATCTGGCTGCCCTAGGCACTATCTGAAAATGCTCTGTGGTAGGTCTGTCATCTCCACTGTCATCTGACGGGGCTGTCTTGACAGCATCAACATCACTTTGCAGCTGCTCCACGGTAGTCTGGATCTCTATGACCTTGACATCTAGATCATGAAATTTTGTCTCTATTATCCGCTCTAAGCTAGCCTGGTGCTGGGTGAGGTTGGCCAGACTTCGCTCAATCCTCAGGGTGGCTTCAAGCAGATAAGTCATTTGGTCAGATTTAGACTTAAGATTTGCAATTGGAGCATTAGGAGCTGTTGCCTCCTGGGCTGCTTTTGCTTCTTTGGCTTTGCGGATCTTCTCCTGAGCTTGTGTAGAAGTGGGATGCGAAGGATCCATCACAATCACATTGTCCTCAAACTCTGGACGCAAAGGCAAATGCTCTCGATCAAGAAGGTATGTGCTGGTTCCAACCTTGGAATTGATCAAAATCTGAATATGTGGAGCATATCCGCACGATCTCTTCTGATCAGCTGCAGTCCTCTTGATAGTTTCCACTATCAGGCTCATCACCTTAAATTTCTGAGGAGTATCAAACAGATGCAGCAAGTTGATGGAGTGGCCTCGAATCATTTTGTCATCTCCTGACTTGGGTAACAAGGTGTACCGCAAGATGGTGTTCGTGGTGGCCAGTCCTGGGAGCAGATGCTTCACTGATCCACGTTTATGAGTCTCAATGTCCTTCTGAGGAATTGCAGTGTACATATTGGACATGGAGTTGTGATCCATCTTGAGTTTAGCATAGATATCAATGTCATCGTCCTCTTCCTTGGGAGTACCAAGAAGACTTGCCCACTCAGAGATGGTTGACTGGTACCTGATACCCTCAGTCATCCACACAATTCGGCCATCTGGATAGAAATGAGCTGTGGAGTAGAATTGCATGACCATTTCATCATTCCACTTGGTCAACTTCTGTTCGACAAAGTCATCAACACCTGCAATCCTGAAGCTCTCATGGACATGGGGAAAATAATCTTCATTCTCATCGATGTATTCCCAATCCACCCATCTCATGTCGCTAACAATGGGCTTCTTGTCAAGCAATACTGTCTCATAGAAATCTTGTTGTTCACGAGTGTGAAAGCGATAGTCACATGCTGTCTTCCTACTTGTAGCATAAGGATCTGACTGTCTCCACTGACGCAGTCCCTTATCTTTCCTCAGCATCATGTTCTCCGCAACTGGGTGTGCATCAACTCGGTGAGACCGAAGTAGGTGCAAATGATCACAGAGAGTTGGCAAGGCCATCTCGGTGGGACCGAGATCCATTTCGGTGGATCTGATTTGTTAGGGTTTTGGCAGTGGCTAAGTCTAGGTGAACTCGGTGGCTCCGGATAGGAAATTTTGGTGGGGCCGAGTTGGAATGTGGGTTTTGGACATATTTGGGATAGAGAGAGTGGTTGAGGGTTTAGGAGTACTGTCACTAAGCACTTGAGCAAAAAGACCATTAAGCAACACCTCATCCCCTTTTAATAGTATTGGCTTTCCTATGGACTCAATGTGATCTTGGATCACTAAACCAAAAATGTAGAGTCTTGATCTTTTGCCAATCCTTGTCCTTAGCATTTTGAGGGGTCCACGTCTCTAGTCCATGCCATGCCAATCATTGAACATCCTGAAATCTTTAACTTGAATGGACATTAGTTCAATGAGATATATGTTGTTATGAATTACCAAAACCACCAAGGGAGCAAATGTGCTTTCAGCTGATCTCATAAAATCCTCTCTTTCCCAAGTAGCCTCTTCTTCGGTGTGGTGATCCCACAGTACCTTGTAAAACCTGATCACCTTACTCCTAGTGGTTCTTTCCATCTCATCCAAGATTCTGACAGGCTTTTCCTCATAGGTCAGATCCTTGGTTAACTCTAGTTCACTCATATCTACTTGTTTGATCGGAGGTGCAATGCACTTTCTCAGCTGTGATATGTGAAACACATCATGAACGTCGGACAACTCTGGCGGTAGCTCCAACTGATAGGCTACTCTGCCTCTTCTAGCCACCACTGGAAAGGGACCGATATATCTGGGCGCAAGTTTTCCTCGGGTATGAAACCTTTTGATTCCTTTCATGGGAGTTACTCAAAGGTAAGCATACTCTCCAGGCTCAAAAGTTACTTCTCGATGTTTAGGGTCATAGTAACTCTTTTGACGGGATTTGGCCGCTCGAAGACGCTCTTGAATTTCCTTAACTTGCTTCTCAGCCTCGAGCATCAAATCCGTGCCAAAGATACGGCTGTCTCCTGTCTGTGACCAGTTTAAGGGGGTGCGGCATTTACGCCCATACAATGCTTCAAACGGTGACATTTTGAGACTTGCTTGATAACTGTTGTTGTAAGAGAATTCCGCATAGGGTAGACTATCCTCCCACTTGGGTCCATAGGTGAGGGCACAAGACCGAAGCATATCTTCCAATATCTGGTTCACTCGTTCGGTCTGCCCGTCCGTCTGTGGGTGGTATGCCATGCTATGCTTTAACACAGTTCCCAAAGCCTGGTGTAAACGTAGCCAGAATGCTGAAGTGAACAAGGATCCTCTATCCGATGTGATGGACTTGGGTACTCCATGAAGGCTGACAATCCGGGACATATAGAGCTGTGCAAGCTGGTCGGCCCTGAAAGTAGTCTTTACTGGAATGAAGTGAGGCACTTTGGTGAGTATATCCACGATAACCCAGATAGCATCATGGCCTCTCTTTGACTTGGGTAACCCAACAATAAAGTCCATGCATATGTCATCCCATTTCCATTGGGGTACCTGTAAAGGTTGCAGCAATCCAGCCGGCTTCTGGTGTTCAGCCTTAACCTTATTGCATATATCGCAACATGCAACGTAGTAGGCAATGTCTCTTCGCATTCCTGGCCACCAAAAAGTTTCCTTTAGATCCTGGTACATCTTTGTTCCTCCCGGGTGAATGGAATATGCGGATTCATGTGCTTCTCAGAGTATTTGTTGTCTCAGATTTTCTTGGTCAGGCACGCATATCTGGTTTTCAAACCATAATGTTCCCTGACCGTCAATACGGAAGGACTTGGCCTTTCCTTGCTGTATGTTCTCCTTGATCTCTCGTATGTTCCTGTCTGCTTTCCGAGCTTCCTTGATTTCCTCCATAAGGGTTGGGGTGATTTCCAACGTATCCGGGTTAATCAGACCACAAAGTACCAAGTTAAGCTTGGCAAACTCTTCTTGTAACCTCGGATGGATACCTTCGGTTATTGCATTCATGGTGCTTGGTTTCCTACTGAGGGCATCTGCGACCACATTGGCTTTTCCCGGATGATAATTGATCCCGAGGTCATAGTCCTTGACCAGTTCAAGCCATCTTCTCTGCCTGAGGTTGAGATCGGGTTGTGTGAAAATATACTTGAGACTCTTATGGTCCGTGTATATCTCACATCACTGCCCAAATGAGATAATGCCTCCAAATCTTTAGAGCATGAACCACGACTGCTAATTCCAGGTCATGGGTGGGGTAGTTTTCCTCATGAGGTCATAGCTGTCTGGATGCATATGCTACAACCTTTCCTTCCTGCATCAATACGCAGCCAATTCCACGCCTGGAAGCATCACAGTATATGTCAAAGCTCTTGTGGATATCCGGAAGAATTAGGACAGGGGCCATGGTTAGCCTTGTCTTTAGCTCCCTAAAGCTGCTATCACACTCCTCTGTCCAGACAAACCTGTGATTCTTCTTCAACAGTTCTGTTAGTGGCTTGGCTATCTTTGAGAAGCCTTCAATAAAACGGCGGTAGTAGCCTGCCATTCCCAGGAAACTACGAACTTCAGTTACCGTGGCTGGAGTCTTCCAATTTAATACAGCAGTCACCTTGCTGGGGTCGACGGCCACACCTTGTTCAGACAGAACGTGCCCCAGAAACCCCACCTCTCTCAGCCAAAACTCACACTTGCTGAACTTGGTATACAAGCGGTGGGTCCTTAGTCTTTCCAGAACAGCATGAACGTGTTGTTTGTGCTCCTCTTCATTCTTGGAGTATATAGGGATATCATCGATGAACACTACCACAAACTTATCCAGGAAGTCCATGAAGACTTTGTTCATCATGCTCATGAAATAAGCTGGAGCATTGGTCAGCCCAAACGACATGACTGTGAATTCGTACAGACCATATCGGGTGGTGAAGGCTGTCTTGGGGATATCCTCTTTCCTGATTTTCAACTGGTGATATCCTGTTTGGAGGTCAATCTTGGAAAATACCCGGGCCCCATTCAACTGGTCGAACAAGTCATCAATGCGAGGAAGCGGGTACTTATTTTTAATAGTGACCTCATTCAGCGGGCGATAGTCCACGCACATTCGTAGACTGCCATCCTTTTTCTTAACAAACAGCACGGGTGATCCCCACGGCGAGATGCTTGGACGAATATACTCTTTCTGTAGCAATTCATCCAACTGCTTCTTCAATTCCACCAATTCGGTGGACGGCATGTGGTAGTACTTCTTGTATATTGGAGCGGTTCCGGGAATAACATCAATAGCAAACTCCAGTTCCCGGTCGGGTGGCCTTCCTGGTAGTTCCTTAGGGAACACGTCCGGGAATTCACTGACTATCGGAATCAAGTTCATATCCGTGGCGGTGGTCTTGAATGCCATTCCTTTCTTTGACAACATTCTGCTAGCGGTAAACTGAACTGCTTGGCCTGCCGGGTTAACCAATGTCACTGTCCTGGTGGCGCAGTTGATGCAAACCTGGTGCGGAGTCAACCAATCCATTCCCAGGATTATATCCAATCCGGGGGATTCAATGGCGATAAGGGTGGCTGGAAACTTAACTCCATGTATCAAGATTTCCAGGCCTTATATATGACATTTGTTCTGAGCATGGAGCCAGGGGATTGTACCACCATGATTTTGTCCAAAAGAGAAGGAGGAAATTTGTGTATGGTGGCAAAACTCCGCGAAATAAATGAATGGGAAGCCCCGGAATCAAATAAAATTATTGCGGGTATGTCATTAATAGGAAACATACCGAGGACCACATCTGGTGCTTCACGGGCTTCCTCAGCGGAGATATGATGGGCTTGGCCGCGACGGAAGTTCTGGTTGGGGCGGCGTCCAATATTGTTGACTTGTGACTGGAAGTCAGATTGTGGCTTTCCGGCCCTTGTAGGGAACTGCTTGGAATAATGCCCGCCTTGACCACAAGTGAAGCAAGTGTTGTGGCGTCGGCAGTCTACCAGCACTGGCTGCTTACCAAAGGTTTTGTCCTGATTGCCTGACTTGTTGTTATTATTGCCGCCATCCCAGGTGGGCTTGTACTCTGTCTGGACCGGTTGCCAGATATGTGGCTTCTGCGTGAACTGCTCGCGGGTGTCCTTCTTGGGTTCAAACTTACACTTGCGGTCATCATATCCTGACTTATGCTCCCGTTCAACTATGAAAGCTTTGTTTACCAGAGTCTGGAAGTCCGGAAAATCCAGCATGCAGAGCTGACAACGGAGGGCATGGTTAAGTCCTCCTAGGAACCGGTCTATCTTTCTTTCCTCAGTGGACACGTCATGGGTGGAGTACCGTGCCAGATTATTAAATTTATTCAGGTACTCACCAATTATCATGTTTCCTTGAGTAAGAGCAAGGAATTCCCTTTGCTTCACCTTCATTATGCCAGTGGGAATGTGGTACATGCGGAACAGCTCCTTGAATTTCTCCTAGGAAATGTCTTCCCCAGGAGGCCACATCATTTTTGCATTATCCCACTAGATGGCTGCCGGCCCTTCCAAGTAGTGAGTAACAAAAGGGAACCTTGTCTGGCTCATCACAGCGAGCTATTTCCAGCTTCTTTTCAATGGTCCTTAGCCAGTCATCAGCTTCCATTGGATCAACGGCTTGACCAAAATTGGGTGGCTTGGTGCGTTGAAAATCAGACATCTTGGAGTGCGTCCCATTGTTCTGATTCTGTCCTACCACTGTTTGCATACTCTTCAAGAATTCCATGAGATCCTGATTCTTTTTCTCCTCAAACATCCTCATAATCTGATCAGTGGTCGGTGGTTGTGGTGGTGGAGGTGGTAAATCTTCTGGTGGCTGCCCTGCTTGTCTGGCGGATCGACGAACCGGGGCTCCATCGCCGCCTTGATTACTACACCTCTTCATCCTATATCTGTTCCCATTGCAAAATACCGAATTGATGAGCAACATCCATAAGGGAAATACAGCAATGTGACACCAAGAGAACGAAATCAAGAAAAACGAAATAAATAACATAATTATACAAGGCAACCCAGCATCATACATGGTAAACTAGTAGAGGATATCATGGCTAGTACTGCTCACACGGCAGTTGACATATGCAAGGATGCTACGCCGCATACACATACTTAAACTCAACATCCACTCTAGTCGCGCGGGTGGCAAGGACACTGGCAGACTGAAGACTCCTCGTCATCTGATTCCGCCTCGGAATCGGAGCTGATGATGTGGACCACGTCCTCCAGAACAAAGGAAACACGACGACGCTGATGAGAAGGTTCTCCCTCTAAAGGAGAAGAAGCACGACGCCTCAGCATCGGAGCAGCTAGAGTGGCTAGTAGCGAGGCCCACTCAGCTGGGGACTCACGCCAGATACCAGACGAAGTGCCTGGCGGTCCGAACGAGCTAGAAGGAGTCTCAGGCATATGTGGAGGTGGAACATGCGGTGTATACATAGGTGAAAACGCAAGGGGGTGAGGAGACTGTGCTGCAGTAGCACCTGCAAGTGCCTCTTGGGCACGGGACAGCT
Source organism: Elymus sibiricus (assembly GCA_039707655.1). NCBI lineage: Eukaryota > Viridiplantae > Streptophyta > Magnoliopsida > Poales > Poaceae > Elymus > Elymus sibiricus. Next base: position 408,819,221 of record CM077666.1, on the reverse strand, counting down.
CCTCAGCGAGGGAGATGATCATATGATAACCGGCGTTCAGGTAACGGGATAAAATACCAGTAGCCCGATCACTCGCCAGATTAACGGGCGCAAAAAGGACTCGCCCTGTCGTAGGCGACATGGTGGGGTAGTGAAAGAAACGTGGATGTGTCTGCATCTCGACCTCATGGAAGCGCAAGTCAGTGAGAGCCTTCATCGTAGCAAACTGAATCGCCGGATCGGGAGTAGAAGCAGTTCCGCCCTTGGAGGAGCGGGAATAGCTGCCGATCTCTGAGCTCGCGGTAAGGAAAGCCTCAACGTGATACTCGTACACTGAACCTGCAAGCTGCTCTCGGAACACCTGATACACTGGATCTTCACCATTGGGATAAAGTCGGAGCCAAACGCTGCGAAGCAGTACTGGGAAAGTGAATGGTGCCGGCTCATGGTTGTAGTGGTACGGAACAGGTGCCATCTACACTCATAAGACCAACGGTTAGCGAAACAAATGAATCTAGATGCATGCTATGCAACAGGCAAATGCAGCGAGCAAAACACACACCAAGACTCTAAACTAATCGGAATTCTAGCGCGAGGTTAACTAGGGTGTCCTACAGTTAGCACGGCTCTGATACCAAGCGTTGTGGCACCCCGGCTCAAAGAACCGGTTTACCTGTGTTCCCAACCCAGAGATCATGTCTTCTGGAAACACACAACAACTTGGAACAGAACAGAACTGATCTTTATTGATATGATACAAGTACAAGCTCGGATGTTACACAGGATAGTGAGGCCAGGAGCACTACTCGTGCTATGACAGTATCTACATTATTTATGAAACATCTCAAGGGCCTCAGTACTAGTGGCTAATACTACGGCGTAGCGGAACATCGGGTGAGACACTCCATCCCATAGGGACACTGCCGGGACACGACCTAGTTAGCGTAGCACGAACCATCGGGATCTCCATCCTCGGCTTCTCCTGCATCTGGCATGATACGCCAGGTGAGTACTTGGAATGTACTCGCAAGCTCACAACAACCAAAACAGTGCAGCAAACAACAACATGGCAGTGACTAGAATAAATGCACAGGCATTAGTCATGCATCGAGATGCTCAACTTGCTGTTATCTGTTACCAACTTACTCTCCTCCGGGTCCACATCATGACCCCCGGAGCACTCGTGACCCATTGGTCACGTCTGAGCTTAAGACGAGTTCTTCCATCATTAATGTTGACCACACAGTGTGACCTAGTGCAGACTGTGTCCAATACCATGGACGTCGCTATTCGAATAGATTCTTACACTCTGCAGAGGTTGCGCACTTTACCCACACCATGGACATTCGTCCAACGAAACTTGCCTAACCCGTGACCCTTCTATCGTACCACCGACAATCATTCCCCTTCCGGGTCACGTCCTGGGTGGCCCCTGTGTCACTCCTGACACCTGCCACCGTCATGGCCAAACTAAACTGTCCCAAACGGGGACACCGGCAAATAACTCAACTTGGGCTCACAAGGTTATCGCCGTCTACCTGATCAGGGTAGCACGCACGCATAACCTTCCCTCTTTGGTGGTACCGGTAAAAGAGCACGAGGTTAGACCAAGTCAAGGCCGTCCCATTCCCGCAGATGTGGTTGCACGGGTAAGTCCGGGTCGGTGGCACTTGATCAACCATCAAAGTGACATTCATCATGTAAAGTTGCTTATCATATTAGTTATGCTGAATAAATGAATTAACATGGCAGGATTTATGCAGGATACCAAGCAACATGAATTAGGACATATTTATATTAGATTAAATGCAAAAGGATTTATCATAAAGCCAATACTATTGCAATGCCTTATGCAATGGATGATGTGGCTTGCCTTGCTCAAGTGGGGTGTAAACAAACTCCTGGTCTTCAACACCAAGGTAATTTCCTTCTGAAAATATTTTTAAATAGCAAAAGAAAATGTCACATAAAGCATTGCTGTTAACCAGAAATTCTGTACATATTGGAAAAATACCAACGTTTGCCAGAAAATAAAGGAGCTCAAGACAAAACCATTGCAAAAAGAATCAATTGATTTGGACTTGTGGTTTAAAAGTTAGAGCTGGTCAAATTTGGTCAAAACTCTGAATTAAAAAGGATTTAAACAGAAAACAGAAAAAAAAAACTCCAGCGGCCACGTCGAAGGCGTAAACCCGGAGTACGCCTCCACTTATACCGCTTCGGGCGCGAGCTGGGCCGCTGACGGGTGGGGCCCAGCTGTCTAATTTAAAAGGAAAAGGAAGGAGCAGAGGGAGGGCGGCTCACCGACGGCGGTCGCCAGCGATAGCGACGACGGCGAGGTCGGGAGATGGCGGGGATGGATCGAGTAGTCGACGGCGGTTCTCCCCGTACCCGTAGCTTCTCCGGAGATGGTCGGACAGCGTCGCCCCCTTCCTCTCCGGCGGCGGCTGGCTTCGGTGGTCGTCGGAAACGGCGACTCCGGCAGCAACTCGAGCAGGGGCGGGGTTGGGGAGGATCAGAGCAGTGCCAGGAACTCTAAGCGGTGGCTGGCTTGAGATAGGGGTGGCCGGAGATGGCAGGGGACAGTGGGGATCGGGCGGCGGGGTGGTGTGGTGATCCGAGGCTAGAGGCCCTCCCGGCCTTGCCCCGGGGTCTCAGTGATCGATAGGAGATGGGTGGAGTGGGTTGTGGTGCTGGGACGAGCTGGGCATCGCCTTTTATAGGAGAGCGGCATCGACAGTGGCCGGAAGCCGCCATGGATGTGCTGGCGCGGGGAGGACGACGAGCTGGCCGTCGTGGAGTGAGGGGAGGTGATGGAGGAGAGCAGAGGAGTAAATGCGCGAAGCGATGGGTCGCCGGGAAGCCTCCAGCCAGCTCATCCCCCGTACGGCTACTGTGCCGCCCATGGCGCACGGTGGCCGTATCCGGCAAGCTTGCTGCCGGCGAGGGGGAAGGGTCTAGTGGGGCTACGTGGGTGGTGGAGAGGTCGTCGGCGCGCGGGGACAAAGTACGGCGACGCGGGCGTCGCGCTCCGACGAGACCCGAGCCGGCGGCGCTCAGAGCACGCGTTTGGCAGCGCTGGCCGCGTGGTCACCGCGTGCACTGGTGCATGCGGTGCGAGCTGGCCTACCAAACCGTGTCTAGGGTGCTGACCCTAGGTCCTGTAGCCTCCCCATGCCACTGATCTGGCTAGATTCATCCTGAATCGAATGGTAGCATCAACAACAGTTTCTGGTCAGAGACTTGGGAGGGATCTAGAGAAGAGATGAGCTGGGGACTGAGCCAAAAGAGTTGCTTGGGGTATTCTAGGTTGGAAGGAGTACATGCTGGAGAGATTTGAGCAACTTTTGCAAAGATTTGAGCATAGCTCATGTACAAACCATATTCTGGTCCAGAAACTTGTTGAGGAAGATGCACTCACATGGATTGGCTCCTTGAGCTGAAATTTGGTGTTTGGAAGTTATTTGGTGGTGACAATATGCCATAAAAATTTCAGAGCCATTGGACACTTCTCTCTCGTACTTCCTTCACAGAGGTTTGAAATGACTAGAGGTTGAAAAGAATATTTTTGCTGAAAAATTGCACTGGACTAGGAGATATTTTTGGATATTAGGGCAATATATGACTCCTAGTATCTCAGGGATTAATTTGGGAATTTTCTGAGTTATGGAAATATAGGGTGCTTCACAAAGGCCAATTCTGTCCAGAAAGTAAAAGGAATTTTCTGGGCAAAATTTTGTACTGCACAATGAAATATTTTTGGGTATTGTGGTAGTAGATGATGTCAAGAATGTGTGGTATTAATTTGGGAATTTTCTGACCAGCAAAGCTATAGGTTGCTTCACAACCCATAGTGAAGATAGGTATTTCCAAAGAAGAAAATGAATTATTTTGAGAGGATAAAAATTAGGGTTTGGTCCAGCAGGGTTTTAGAGATATTGTGAGAGCCTTGGCACACTTGGGAAAAGAAATGAAAGTGTGCTCAAGTCCAGAGTCCATTGAATTGATTTCAAAACCAGCAAATTGCAAATAAAACGAGAAAAATATTTGCAAAGAAAAAGTGGCCAAAACCAGGGTGTCACACCACACGTGATACGTCCAGCAAACTTTGTAGAAAGTACCCACATAAAACAATATTACCAACAACCACACATAAGAGATTTGCTTCTTTTGTGGCTTTTTTTGACATTCGTCGGAGGGGCTTTGTCTCGCTTATAGCGAGATAGAGGAAACCCTCGCCTCAGGCGCCCGCCCTAAATGGGCCGGCCCATCGTGGGAGAAAGGGCTGGCTCCTAGTGCACGTTTTTTTGGGTTTATTTCTTTCTTTATATTTATGAAATGGATACATATTATATTCAAATATTTAAAATAGGTAATTACTTATTAAAAAAAGGTCCATGCAATGTAAAATAAATGTTCACGCAAATTTTAAAAAGTATTGATAGCATTTCAAAAACATATTCGTAACATTCAGAAAATGTTCACTCACTTCGAAAAAATTGTTTATCATATCTAAAATCTATTTATGCACATGTAAAAAATAGTCACAGAATTAAAAAATAGAAATGTGTTGAGGAAAAAGAAAATAAAATGAAAGAAACCAAAAAGGAAAAAATACACAAAGAAAATACGTGAAGAAACGCATAAAAACCGAGAAACCAAAGGAAACCGGTAAAAATACAAAGAAAAACAGAAAAAAAAAATCAAGATAGAGGCATACAGTACTGTCTCGCCGAGAGATACGTCTCCTCACTAGCGAGAAATTGCGCGGGAAGTATTTCTCGCCTATAGCGACATGTAAGCTCCCCTCGTCTGGACGTGGAGTATCTACTCCCGAGCTCAGATGCACAATGATGAAAAGTAAAATTGAAAACTAATAGTAAATAAATTCAATAAATTCTGATTTTTTTTGTGGTAAACTTTAAAAAATGTTTTGTATGCCTGCAAATTTGAGCACGAAATGACATTCGTGGAAGGCGTGTCAAAAAAAACGAAATCAGTACTCCAAAATGTTTTCAAAACTAGCATTTTTGGAGCATCGATTTTTTTTTTTTGCCACGACTTCCACGAATGTGATTTCGTACTGAAATTTTGCAGGCATACAACACATTTGTCAAAGTATACCACAAAAATAATTCAGAATTTTTCTTGAATTTTTTTGATTTTACTATTCATCAAGGTGCATTTGAGCTCGAGATCAGAATAGGACTTTCGCCCTTGCCTGAAACTTTTCCCTGATTGCTACAGGAATAGACCGATACTTTTTCTAGTGTTAGTTCGCTCGCTCACATAGCTAGTTTGGTTCACTGTTATTTTTCGGTTTTTATCTTTTTGTATTTGTTTCTGTTTTTTCTTACATTCTTTTTGCTTTTTCCTCAGGTTTTTTCGGGATTTCCTTCTTTTTTTGTTGTACTTTGATTTTCTTTGTTTCTTCCCCGGTTTTCTTCGGATCTTTTTGTACTTCCATTTTCTTTGTTACTTCACTAGTTTTTTTGTTTTCTTTGTTATACTTTGGGTTTCTTTGTTTCTTCACCTGTTTTGTTCTTTTTCTTCTATTCTTTCTTTTTTTTCTTTTTCTTTGGGTTTCTTTTTGTATCTTTCTTGTTTTTATCGGGTTCTTCATTTTCTTTGTTTCTTTCTCTGGTTTTTGCTGTTTTCCATTCTTTTTGCAGTGTTTTTTTTCTCTTTTGATTTTCTTTGTTTCTTTTTTGGTTATCATTAGTTTTCTTCTTTTTTCTTTTTTTTATATGAAAAAATATTCATCATGTATTTTTCAAATGTTAATCATGTATAAAACAATGTTCCTAATGTATAAAAAAGTACAACATACATTAAATAAAAGTAGACACCAAAAACCATATATTTTAAGAAACCATTCTGTACGAAAAAAGTTAAACAAGTATATAGAAATGTTTCTGATGTATTTGAGAAACATACATTATGTGTGATAACATTTGTATTGCCATTAAAAAAATGTTAACCACATGATCAACATTTTTTTGGTACACTTTTAACAATTTTTAAATACTTGGTCAATATTTTTTTATACATGTTTAATATTTTTTAAATACATGATTAACATTCTTTTCTTACACATTGTATATTTTTCGTATACATGGGAAACATTTTTCATATGCACATTTAAAATTTTTCAAATGCTTGATTAACATGTTTGAAATACTTGATTAACATTTTTCAAATGCTTGATTAACATTATTTAAATACACGATCAACTTTTTTTCATACGCATTGTATATTATTTTGTCTGCATTTTTCCTACACATGAAAAACATTTTTTATACAAATTAAATATTTTTTAAATGCTTGATTAACATTTTTCAAATGTTTTATGTAAAGATTTTTTTAATATATATATTTAGAATATTTGGAAGTATAAAAAAATAAAAAAAAATAAAGCAAAGAATGAAAAAAAAAAGTAAAAGAGAAAATGAAGCTGTGACCTCCCGCGACTGTGCCGACCCAGTCTGGCGCTCGCCTTCAGGCGAGGCAGTGCTCTGTCTCGCGTGAAGCGAGACATAGACGTGCCCGAGAAATAGCGTTGGCGGACATTCGCGGAGAGCTTGCTTGTTAACCTATGAGCCTTGCCCACGAAATAAACAACATAGGTCATTACTTCGGGAGTGTAATTTAACTATGCCGGTTCATTGTAGCAAGTTGTGGGCCTTGAATAAGTTTAGGAAGCCGGACCACTCTGGTTGGAACTTGGAACGGTGCGGGTGCACTGGACTTGATTTTTCTTCTTCTTATACACTAGACCGGTGCTCGCGTTTTTCTGGATTTATTTCAAGCCTTTCCGGCGATGTCCGTTCAGTGGGAGGAGACGTTCCCGTCGACTACAAAGGTGTCTGTAGCGACTTCGTCAATCTCAAGATGATGTGCCGACTCAATCTCTCGAAGGTGTTCATAGGGGTAGGGTGTGCGTGCGTGTGCTAATAGGGGTGAGTGTGTATGCGTATGTATGAGTGTCTGTGTTTATACTGTGTTAGAAAACAACAAAACACATTTACAATTTGATGTTCACTTGAAAAAATGCAGGCGTTACTCATATTCTCAAACACAACGGTGGAGCTCCGAGGCTAAGCCCAAAACAAGCCAGAGCCGGAGACGACCCAGCTCACCGCGACGTCTTAGGTGAAGACAAGGCCAAGACTTGACATGTGCGGATGGAGGGCCTTTTAGTATTTGGTTCCCACTTGAGTTACACAGAGTCATAGCCGGAGACGGGGTTGACACAGCAAGCGACCGGGAGACGTGAGGTCGTCGAAGAGGAAGGAGTGGCAAAATAGAGAAAGAATTCGAGTGCAAGTATTAATGCATGGGTGTAAGAATTATGTGCCTGGCGGCCAAACCCACCTAGCAAATCGTTGTTAAAATATTAAAAGGGATAAAAACTATCAATTTTTTTGCTAAATGGAGTTTTCTTTTTTGATCAAAAGAGAGGCCTCCCTCTCCGAAATCAAGGTTCACAAGCTACCATGAGTTCAACAACTTTTTCAGCTATCTTGCATGGCTGGGTTAGAGCAACTCTAACAAATACCCTAAAACCGTTTAGAGGAATAAAAATTCGATTTTACTTCTTTAACCGGGACCTAGCCGAACCGTATAAGCTATAGGTGAGTGCAAATTTTACTCCACCGCTTATCGAGCGAGTAAAAATACTCCACCGCTCGGCGTCGGAGTAAAATTCCCCACACCTCCTCTGCCTCTCCTCCTCCCCAATCCCTGACGCCGGAGAATCCCTCACTGTTCCCACACCCCCACCGCTGCCGCCTTGGCCGGATCCCGTGGCCGCCGGTCCACGCCGCCCATCCGCAGCATGGATCCGCGCCGCCATGAGCGCAACGCGGGCACGTCCTCCTCACACCACCGCCGCGACGCTGCGGCCCCCTTCGGCAGGCTCACCGGCTTCCCTGATCTCCCTGCGCCGCCACCGCCACAGAGAAAGTACCGCGGTGTTCGGCAGCGGACGTGGGTGGCCGCCCGCGAGTACGACCTTTGGTCGGTCCGGCTGCACGGCGCCGATGTCCGCTTGAACTTTGCGTGGGGCGAGATGTCGTTGCTAGATCCGCCGCCGCCGAGGGTGGTGAATGCGGCAGTGGCTCGAGAGGACCGGGAGGCGAGGAAAAGGCTCGAGGCCAAGGCCGCCGACAAGGCGTACATGGCCGACCTCCACCGCCAGTACCCTGAGCTAGTGGAGGCGGAGCGCAAGCTGTACGAGGAGCGAGCGGCCAGCGAGGCTAACGTCATCGTCCTCTCAAGCGACGAGGAGGACGACGATGGTGGCAACGACGGTGACAGAGGAGGCAGCAACGATGGTGGTAGAGAAGGCGGCAACGACGACGGCTTCGACATCGAAGAGTGGCGAAGAACCTTCTCTAGCTGTGACGACGACGACACAGGGCCTGACCCCATGGGCGGTGGCATCTCTAGGGCGGATTAGCTGTCCCTCGCAAAGTCGGATAGCGACTAAGTTTTCGGTTAGATTTAAGTTTTAGTTTATGTTTAAGTTCAGGTTTTAGTATCAGTTTAAACTAGACTATGTTTCAGCGGATGATAATGTAAATTATGTGTCAAATTTCAGTTTAGAAGTTTGTTTCAATTGAATCTATGTTCATCTTATACAAATTTGATTTTTACTCCGCCAAAATTAGGGGATCGTCTAGAACCGACCAAAATTTAGTAGAGTAAATATACTCCATTAAGGTTTACTTGACCGGATACTTCTCTATTTTTTAGGGGATCCGCTAGAGTTGCTCTTACGATGAACCACTGTCCGACATTTTAAAGGATCATGCAAGATCCTGCAAAACGAGGGCATCCAGACCCAAACATTCTTCAGGAACGACATAGTTGTCACCAAGTTTATAAGAGAATCTCCAATGCCGACCCTCAAACCACCCGCATACGTTCGAACCGCGCTGTCCGGACCGTGGAAGCCATCCAACGCGGTCCTGTATCGGACCGCGACGCGGTCCGGACGTACTTTCTCCCGCAAACCGGAGACAAACGTGGGGGGCCTTGCGGGCGTCCGGGCCGCTCCCAAGCCCGCTTCTGACCACACTGGCCCACCCAAACCTCCCACCCGTCCTCTCGCGCTTTTCATCCCACGCGCCGCGCCGCTTGCCGCGCTGCATTGATGCCAGCCTAGAGCATGCAGCGCCCGACATTGATGCCACGATTTGACCGGACGGGAAGGCGGCGCAGACGGACGCGACCTCTCGGGCGTCGCCGCTTCAATGCGAACGCCGCGTCCCAAGAAACCAACTCCGGCCGCTGTGCCGCATTGAAGCGGGCTGACCACCCTTCCGCCTGGCCTGGCCATGGCTATTTAAGCCCTGCGCCGGTGACGAACAGATCTGCACCCCCTCCCGAGCACCACACCGTCATCCTCCCCCTCGCCGAGCCCTTCCTCCTCTCCGAGCCCAACGGCGATGCCGAAGTCCTGGTTCTCCGCACTGGCAGGCGGCACCGGTGGAAGTTCGTCGTCAGGCGGATCGTGGCGTCGACGCCCTCGCTCACCGGGACCATCTGCATCCACGGCGGCGAGCACCTCCAGCGACGAGGAGGGCCAGCCGCAGCAGCGGCCCCGTCTCCTCTTGGAGGCGGCTTTGACGGATGAAGAATTTGTCCGTCAAATGGAGATCATGACGGAGCATTTGCTCCGTCAGATGGGCCCGGTGCCACCATCGCCGGCGCGCGTGAAGGAGGAGCCACCATCCCCGCCGTGGGTCCGCGTTAAGCGGGAGCCGGCATCCCCACTCCGGCAGGTGAAGGACGAGCCGGCGTCCCCGCCGCGCAACCGCGGCCTCCACATCGGCGGCCGCGTCAGGAGGAGCCGGCGTTCCCCTAGCGCCTCCGCCAGGACGAGCCGGCATCGCCCCCGCCGCACAGTCGCTACGCGTGGATCGACGGGCCCTCCTCGCCACCACGACGCCACCACCGCCCGATAAAGGAGAAGCTGCCGCCCGCGATCGCCAAGGCGCGTGGCCGCATCCTCCACTACCTCGGAGGCGGCGGTGCCTCCGGCTCTCGGGTCGTGTTATCTGAGACCGAGCGCACGACGCGGCAGCAGGTGAGGTACGACGGGCGCAATACTGGTTGCCGCTCCGCGTTCGCCAAGACGGACGTGGCGCTGGAATGGGTCGATGGCGGTAAGGTCGCCATGGCTGTCTATTTATACCGAGCCCTGTCCTCCCCTTACTCCCTCTGGGGCTGCTGAGTAGCAGCGTGGCCTACATTTAATGCCTCTGGCAAACAGATTCTCTCCTTCCGCAAGGAGAGCCACAGCATACGGGTCGTGGTGCTTCCCGGGCCACTTCCGTGAAGCTCTTGCCGGGATCCACCGGGCCATGGAACATTTCCCGAGCATGCTCTGCGGATGCGATCCCCGCGGAGCTGAACCGCAGAGCTTCCGGTTCGGTGAATCAACGCAGGGGTGCGCTTGCTGGCTGCCATTGTCAAGGCCTTGGTCTGCCGGCCCAGGGTACCCCGGCTCCCATTGGGCCGACATCATTGGTTTAGCGTGAACTCCGGAGAGGACAGAGGAAATAGAAGTTGTTTCCGTAAGAAGTGGGAGCGTGTGGGACGTACAGCCGGTCTTCGCTAAAAACGCCACCACGTGATCCTGATCCAACGATAGTCGCTCTGCCAGATGTGAATCGAACGGTGGCTGGATCGTTCGGGTCTATCACGAAAACGAGGTGGTTCGAATTTATAAAAATTGTTTTTAGTTAGGTAGGCAATTAATTAATTAGATATGTAGTTAATTAGGCTTGCGGGTAATTAGGCAGACGGTTAATTAGGCATGTAGTTAATCAATTAATTAATTAATTAGGCAACAGTTAATCGCATCGAATCAATTTTGAAAGCGCTCACACGCGAGGATGGCTAGCAGGCTCTCGCTGACGTTGACGACTGCTATCAGGCTCTCAACGACATGGTCGACCAGCGCTTGCCAACATGAATAACAGCCATCATGCGCTCACGACATGGATGACCAAACGTTTGCCAAGATGGATGACGACACTGATCTGCAGGACGTTCACATGCTGATGATTGCCGAAACGTTCGCATGTGAGGACAACAGACACCATAGGATGACGTCGACGATCGCGCGCTGATGGCCGAGGGCTCCGATCAAGGATAATCGATCATGCACTACCACGCTTGAAATATTGCTTCATCTCGTAGCAATGCACACATATTTAGCTAGTTAATCAATAAAACAGAGTACAACTATATACACAAACATGCGGAAACTATCAAAAAGGCCCAGACATGACATATCCAGGAAACTTTGTAGAAAAAAGCCCACATAAAAGAATATTACCAACAACCCCACACAAGATATTTGTTTCTTTTGTACTTTTTTGACATTCATCAGAGGTGCTTTGTTTCGCTAATAGCGAGACAGCGGAAACCCTCGCCTCAGGCACCTGCCCTAAATGGGCCAGCCTATCGCACGAGGAAGGGGCTCCCTCCTAGTGCATGTTTTCTATTTTATTTTATTTTTTGGTTTATTGCTTTATTTATATTTTTGAAATGGATACATATTATATTTAAATATTTAAAACTAGGTAATTAATTATTAAAAAAAAGGTCCATGCAGTGTAAAAAATGCTCACGCAATTTTGTTAAAAGAATTGTTAGCATTTGAAAAAATATTCATGACATTCAGAAAATGTTCACTCACTTCGAAAGGATTGTTCGGCATATCTAAAAAACTGTTTATACACATGTAAAGAATATTCACATAATTCAAAAAAAATGATCCATACCATTTCAAAAAATGTCTACGTGTTTCAAAAAATTGTAGGTGAAAGTTTTGAAACATGTTTATACAATGTAAAAATGTTCGTGTAGTAAAAAAAATGCTAAGTACCATTAAAAAAGTACATCACTTCTTACAGAAATATTCACGAGTTTCAAAAAAATGTTCGTGATCAGAAAATTGTTTATACAATGTAAAACCATGTCTGCATTGATTAAAAACAGTTTTAAGCCATTAAAAAATGTTTGAGATGTATTTAGAAATTATTACCATGTATTTGGAAAAATGTACATCATGTATTTGGAAAATGTTCAACATGTAACCAAAAAATGTTCCGCACATAACTAAAAATATACAACGTGTATTAAAAAATAGACTTGTGTTGAAGAAAAATGAAGAAAAATGAAAGAAACTAAAAAAAGTATGAAGAAAATCCGCGAAGAAACGCATAAAAAACCGAGAAATCCAAGGAAACCGGTAAAAACAAAGAAAAACAGAAAACAAATTCAAGACAGAGGTGCTACAGTACTGAGATGGCCCACTCCCTCACCAAAGAGGTACGTCTCGCCTCCAGCGAGAAATAGCGCGTTAGCTATATCTCGCTTACAGCGAGATGTATGCTCCCCTCGGGTAAAGCTTTTCCCAAATTGCAAAAGTGATGGGCCGACTGTTTTCTATTGTTAGTTTGCTTGCTCGCATAGTTGGTTTTGTTCACTTTTTTTTCGTTTTTCCTTTCTTTTTGGGTTTGTTTCTGTATTTCCTTATGTTTTCTTTCGTTTTTTCATCGGTTTTCTTCCTTTTTTTTTTCTTTGTTATACTGTGATTTTCTTTGTTTCTTCGCCGGTTTTCTTCATTTTTTCTTTTTTCTTTGTTGTACTTCCATTTTCTTTGTTTCTTCGCCAGTTTCTTTGTTTTTTTTTTGTTATACTTTGGTTTTCTTTGTTTCTTCATCGGGTTTCCTTGCCTTTTCTCCTTCTTTTTTCCTTTTTTTCAATTTTTTTTGTATCTTTCTTGTTTTTATCGGTTTTCTTCATTTTCTTTGTTCTTTCTCCTGTTTTTACTGTTTTCCATTATTTTTGTGGTATTTTTTCTTTTTTTCTTTTCTTCTTCTCTTTTTATTTTCTTTGTTTTATTTTTCGGTTTTTGTTATTTTTTCTTCGTTTTTTTGCTTATATGAAAAAATATTGAACATGTATTTTTCAGAAAAATTAAACGTGTATAAAACAATGTTCCAAATGTACACAAAAAGTGTACAACGTACATTAAATACAAGTAGACACTAACAAAAACATATTTAAAAAAATTAATGCTGTATTTATAAAATTTAAACAAGTATATAACAATATTTATGATGTATTTGAAAAACATACATTATGCGTGAAAAAATGTTTATTGCCATTAAAAAAATTTCAACACATGATCAACATCTTTTATACACGTTTATCATTTTTAAATGCATGGTCAACATTTTTTATACACGTTTAACATTTTTTAAAGACACGATCAACATTTTTTTTCATACACATTGTATATTTTTTGTATACATGTGAAACATTTTTCATATGCACATTTAACATCAAATGCATGATTTGCATTTTTCAAATTCTTGATTAAAAAATTCAAATGCTTGATTAAAAATTTTGAAATACACAATCAACTTTTTTCATATACATTGTATATTTTTTTGTGTACATTTTTCGCATACATGAAAAACATTTTTTATACATATTTATCATTTTCAAATGCTTAATTAAATATTTTCAAATGTTTTATATAAAGTGTTTTTAAATATATATTTAGAACATTTGGAAGTATAAACTAAATTAAAAAAGAAATCAAAAAGCGAAAAAAACATGAAAAAAAAGGCCGTGGCCTTCGGCCTTGGGCCTCCCGCGCCTGGGCCGGCCTAGTCTGGCGCTCGCCTTCAGGCGAGGCAGCGCTCTATCTCGCGTGAAGCGAGACATAAACGCGCCCGAGAAATAGCGCTAGCAGACATTCATGGACAGCTTGGTTGTTAACCTATGGGCCTTGCCCGCGAAATAAACAACATATGTCATTATTTTAGTAGTGTAATTTAGCTGTGCCGGTCCATTGTAACAAGTTGTGGGCCTCGAATAAGTTTAGGAAGCTGGACCACTCTGGTTTGAACTTGGAACGGTGCAGGTGCACTGGAGTAGTTTTTTTCTTCACCCGCAAAAAAAAAGGAGTTTTTTTTTCTTCTTATACACAAGACCGGTGCTCGCATTTTTTGGATTTATCCAGGCCTTCTGGTGATGTGCGTTCAGTGGGAGGAGACGTTAGCGTCGACTAGGAAGATGTCTGGGCCGACTTCGTCAATCTTAATATTATGTGCTGACGTGTATGCGTTCATAAAGGTGAGTGTATGCGCGTATATATGAGTGTCTGCGTTTGTACTGCGTTCAAAAAAACAAAACACACATTTACTATTTGACGTTTACCTGGAAAAAAATGCAAGCGTTACTCATATTCTCTTTTTTTCGACAAAGGGTGGATTTTATTGGCTCAAATGGAGCATCAAGAGGATACATCACACTGAACACACACCCGGCCTCTGCATAACTAAGATGCACACAGCCAATCCAACACACACGTGAAAACACACCGACAACTAGCAAAGTCATAAGACCAAAAGCTATGTGCAGATGTGGAAAAAAAAAGAAAAAGAAACAAGAAATAAGCCCCAAAGCGATCAGATGAACGATCGACAAACTACAACTGAGACCATATCCGCAGCAACCATTGACACCACATGGACGACGAGGATCTTCAACAGCAACGCCTTCAGGAAGGAAGCGACACTCAAGCGACGCCGTCACCGGATCCAACCATAAAGGCTGGTATCAAAGTTTTCACCCTGAAGAATCAGTCCGAACATATCCAAGCAATGCCTCCAACAAGGTAACGACATAAAAAACATCGCCATTGCCAGGAACAACCACACGGGTTTGTCCTAGGCTTTCGCCCCGGAGCTCGAGACCGGGTGCACGCAGCACCACCATCCAAATCTCACATGTGTTGTCTCCACCGCTTTTCCGCTATCCTAGCAGCTACAATTGGACCGCCGCTGCTCCATAAACATCCCTTTGCGTCAAGTCATCATCCATAATTTGTAACCCACCACTGAAGTCATCCACCGGATCAAGAGATAAAATCTCCCGAAGTCTTTTTGATGACCCCCGCTATCGTGGATCCGTAGGAAGTCGCTGCAGAACAATCTACATACGCCACCATCCGGCCAATCAGATCTAAATCACCTCCACCATCCAGCTCATCGCTGCAGCCCCAACAGTCAAGATACCGCGTGGCCGGAGCAGTGCCAAGACCACCGTTGTCTCAACGACCGCCATGCCAGAGCCACCACCTCAAATCAAGGGAGGTGGGCGCCGCCGGAGACGAGGGCCGCCCTGCACGAGGCATATGTGCGACTGGCTGCAGCTAGGTTGGATCTCTGAAGATGTCAGGCACAGCTCATGGGGAAAAGCCCGCCGCCACCATGGTCACGGCCAGTCCGCGACTCCGTCCGACACCAGCCACCGGAGACCACGACGCCATCTTCGGGAGAAGGGGAAGGGGCGCGCAGCAAGCGAGGAGGCCGACCTGTCCCGCCGCCACCATCCGCTCGCAGGACCTCGCCGCCGCCGCAAGTCTGCCCCAGCGCCACCCACGCGGTCACGTCGGCAGCACCACCTCCAGCACCTGGGGCCGCTGCCCCGGCTCCCAAGCTCCGCCGCCAAGACGCGTCGTCCGGGGCCGCCGCGCCGCGCCGGCCGGAGCGCTCCCCGCGCGAGGGATTTCAGCGCGAGAAGACATCCCCGCCACCGTCGTCGGCCAAGCAGGCTTTGCCTGCCGGCGTCCTCCGACGGCGGCGGGGGAGCAGATGGAGAGGACGGGTGTGGCGGCGGCAGCTAGGGTTTCCGCCCGAGCCGCCCCCCGTGAGCAAAACAAAAACAAGCTACCAAACAAGTCGGAGCTCCGAGGCTGAGCCCGAAACAAGTCGGAGCCGGAGACGACCCAGCTCACCGTGACGTCTCAGGCGAAGACAATGCATAGACTTGACAGGTGCGGATGGAGGGCCTTTTTGTATTTGATTCCCACTTGAGTTACACAGTCATAGCCAGAGATGGGGATGACACGACCAGTGACGGGAGACGCGAGGTTGTCAAAGAGGCAGGAGTGGCAAAGTAGAGAAAGAATTCGGGTGTAAGTACTGATGCATGGGTGTAAGAATTATGTACCTGGCGGCCAAACCCACCTAGCAAATCGTTGTCAAAATATTAAAAGGGATGAAAATTGTCAAAACTTTTGCTAAATGGAGTTTTATTTTTTGATCAAAAGAGAGGCCTCCCTCTCTGATTTCGTTTAAAGAAAAATAAAGGTTCACAAGCTACCACGAGTTCAACAACTTTTTGAGCTATCTTACATGCCTGGGTTATGATGAACCATATCCCAGCATCTTAAAGGATCATGAAAGATCCTGCAAGACAAGGGCATCCAGGCCCAAACATTCTTCAGGATTGACATAGTTATCACCAAGTTTCTAACCAAAAACAAAGAGACTAGATACAAAGCTGAGTAAGCATCAGCAGCGCGGCGAAGGAACCTGTCATGGTATCCATAACGTTGCATCTTTTTCAGCCAAATTCGGATTTCGTTTTGCTTCTCCCGGTCGATCGACTCGACTCTTTTCCCTGCCCCCCGGCCTCTCACTTCGTTTCGTTCTTCCTCTGTGCCATTGCTTGAATGAAGACACCCGATCGGCCTCGAGAAGATCAAAGGCAGGCGACCAAATGAGCTCATCAGCCACCAATGCGAAGAACTCCAGGTCTCCAGCCCAGCGAAGTGCTAAATCGAGTTATCCGAATGAAAAATTGTTAAATGAAGTAATTAGCGTCAAAGATGTCAAAGTAGGGGATAGAATCCAAAATTCGCTATAACATGAATTCAAGCGCCTGTTCAGTAGTCAGCCTAAAAAAACACTCTCAACCGTGGACAGACAGACTGGTGGCATCGTTAATCTCGCTAAGCCCATTCAGGCTTGTCCGGTGGGCTGTGTTGTTTTTGGTCCTCACATTGAAGTCCTGGTTTTGAAACGACGATGAGTGGGTGCTGGATGGATGTAGCGCAGGCGGAGGCGACAGCGCTGCAGGGTGGTCAATGTACAGATCCGCCAGCGCCGGGCCGCGCCGCGCGTGAGGACACGCAGCCCATGCATGATGCCCCCGCCCCGCTCCACAGTCAATACCACCATTTATACCGAGGCATGCATGGAGCGATTCATGCGGTGATGTTTTGTTGTTCTATCATTCTATGGCATGGCAGTGTGGCTGGCTGTGTGGTAGTACAACAAGAGAAACAGAGACAGCCATGGCTTCCGTTCTGAAACTTGCGTATCCTTGACCTAGGACGGCTTAAACTACGCTTCCCGCACGTAACTTGGTGCACCGAGTTAAGCTTACGTTTCCCTTCGAGTTAAATACACTGTAGGTGCCTTAACTTGTCCGGCGCGATCAGTTTGGTATCTAAACTTGAAAAATACATAAAAGTGGTGCCGTAACTTGTCCGGCTGTTCAAATACAGTGCCTCTGGACGTATGCCGCCGTATCGAGTGCTCGCATGGCATGCCAGCGTGTCGCTGGGCCACATGTCAGTGACTGCGGGCGCTGGACGTGGGCGGCTAGCGATGTTTGTTTACGGAAACGCCCCATGACATTAATTAATTCTCACAAAAATATATACAAGAATTAGGCATATGGAGTGTTCGAACCAGGGCCTCCTTATTGCTTCACAAACGAGCGGACTACCCAGCAACGCCCTGAAAAACTAGCAGACCACCCTGCCACGCGTTTGCTTGCATTTAACTACGAGCTAGCAATTTATCTAGACGATTCCATGTATCGCTGTGCACATGTTTTCTACTAGTTTTCTTTTAAAAAATTCCATGTTTCTATCTAGTTTTTACTACTGAAGTTTCTGTTTAGTTTTCATGATACATAATTTTCCCATATGAAAAAAAATTAAAATGATTATCAATGTGCAATTATTATTTATTTTATATCTTTATTTTATTTTCATTATTGTGTACTTTGAAGAGAAAAACATGACCTTTTTATAAAATTTAGGTGGATTTAAATTTTGAACTTATATTTAAATTATTGTGTAAAAAAATTGTTTTACACAATAAACTTCTAATGCACGGACATGTATTAAAAGTTGAACGTATACACTATGAACGTCCGTGTATTGAAAATATTATTGCGTAAAATTATTCTTACATTTCTGCAAAATTGCTTAACATGTTAGTACATTTTTAGAATTATTATTATTACACAATAATTTTTAATACACAATGAACAGTTTTTTAGACACAATATTGCCAATTTTTAATAATTTTGTATTTTAAAAATACAATAAAGACACACAATAATTGTGCGTATAATCATTTTATTTTTTTCATATGGGAAAATTTATGTATCATGAAAACTAAACAGAAACTACACTCGAAAAAAAGCGGTACTGGAAAAAATATTAAAAAACTGGTAGAAAACATATGCAGAGCGATACTTGTATTCCTCTATATAACTTGCTAGCTAATATTTGAACGCAAACAAAGGCGTTGCTGGTTAGTCCGCTTGTTTGTGAAGCAATAAGGAGGCCACTGTTTCGAATTTTCCACATGCCTAATTCTTGTATATATTTTTGCGACAATTAATTAAAGTTAAGGGTTGTTTCTGTAAAAAACAGCAATCGCAGCCCACGTCCAGCGTTCACAGCCACTGACATGTGGCCCATCAACACGCTGGCATGCCACGCGAGCACTCGATATGGCGGCATACGTCCAGGGGCACTGTATTTGAACACCCGAACAAGTTACGGCACCATTTTTATGTATTTTTCAAGTTTGGACACCAAACTGATCGCATCGGACAAGTTAAGGCACCTTGAGTGTATTTAACTCTTTCCCTTCCGATGACTGGTGAACTGTCCGGAGAGCCGAGGTGAGTTGCCAGTGTAAAAAAGTGCTAAAAGCTACGTGCAGAGGTACGTACTACTGTAGGACCGCCATCAGCGGAGTGAAACCTAACGGTCACCGGGCGGCATGGCATCAGTGTGCCAGTACCACCTGTTGTCTGTAGTCTCCGTCAAGTCGGCCTGGACCTTTCCCACGGAATAACACGAGACAGAATCGCAACCGAAGGGGCTGCATGCTGGGCAGAGCCGCATAGCCGTCACGTCGACTTGATTACCGTTTTGGCATCTCTCACATGGCAAAAACGACAAAATTGATTTGAGAACGAAAAGAATTCACAAACTGAACTGTGTTTGAAAAAATTTCACCCAGCTGACCCTTTTGTGCAGCGCCCGACAGTTAGGCGTCACACTCCACTGTGCAGCGCCTAGCTCTCAGGCGCTGCACGCCTGGCCAGCGTGGCATAGCTGGGCCCCGCACCGAGCAGTGCAGCGCCTTGGAGCTAGGCGCCACACATGTAATGTGCAGTGCCTAGCTCTTAGGCGCTGCACATTCTGTTAGTAGTTGGTGGTGGCCCCCCTCCCCCCCCCCACCACATCCCCAACTCCCAACCCCACACCCTCTCTCCCCCTCCTCCTTCCTTCTCCAAATCTTCCAAATCTGAAGATTTTCTCCGTGGATTTCGAACCCAATCCCTCCCTCAAGGTAATCTCCTCCGATCCCGTGGTTTTCATCCAAAAAATGCTCACATTTGCTCAATTTTTGCTAGGGTTAGGCAAACCCTAGTTCTTCATGGATTTTGCAATTTATATGGAGATATGAGATGATTGTTTGACATTTTGCTAGGGTTAGGCTTCTTAGTATGTTAGGGTTAGGGGTATGGTTCTTGTTATGTTGGGGTTAGGGTTAGGGTTGTTTGTATGTTAGGGTTAGGGTTATGGTTGTTGTTAAGTTGGGATTGGGGTTATTGTTCGATATCTATGTTAGGGCTATGGATTTTGAGTTAATATTGGCATGACTACTTATGAAATATAATTTTCATTGTGTTGTTTTAATTATTTTAGGGATGGGAAGAACATGTGTTTATGTTCATCATGTGGACAAAGACGCCTTTTTGAAAGGCAATATTGAACCGGACCCGGATGAGCTTGACATGGTATTTGAGAGTAGTCCTAGCTATGCCGAGGTCTTGGAACAAGTTAGGAAAGATTTGAATTGGATGGACCCAAGTGATATCGTTGAGTTGGAGGGAAGGCATAATGTGGGTTTTGGAATGCACATCCGTTGAAAGACCATACGTGTGAACTCCGAGCAACGTTGGGTTGCATACAAGGAGACGGTGGCCGAATCACTAGACAAGACTCTTGAGTTATTTGCTACGAAGAAGGTTGAGTCTAGTTTGCATTTGGACTTAAACCGGAATGCCTCCCCGTTGGTTGCTAGTAGTCCCCCACCCATGAACCAAGATGGAATGAGTGAACCTCCTTTGACTCAACAAGTGAGGCCAACATTGAGCCCTATTTCAAACAACAAAAATGAAGCTTTGCAAGAGGAGAATGATGAGTATGAGGACGATGACAATGAAGTTGATCTACATGACAACAATGTGGGTGATCTCGACAAATATCATGTGCAAGAGACAATGGACCATTCCATCCCTTATTCCCGTGGCTATGCATCGGAGTCGGATGACGAAGGTCCCGATGAAGAAGTTGATGAGGAGGGGTTCACGGTGAAGGAGGCCGAAGCTTTCGAGAAGGTATTCGGGCGGGATCATCGGACATCATTGTTCAAGGATGTTAGTCTCGCGGGTGAAGCCGTGGTGGACGGTGGCAAAGGTGTATGTCTTGGAGTTAGGCCATCTTCTCACCGGGATTTGGAAGATGGCAAGAACGGGATTTCAACCGGGTCGAAATTCGGAACCTTGTTGGAATTGAAGATGTGGCTGGACAACTACTCGGTCACGCATTATCGTCCACACAAGGTGGTTCACTCGGACGTCAATGTGCGTTACACGGTTGCATGTGAGGCTGACCGATGTCCATGGATTGTGCGTGCAAGACCATGGAAAGGAGGGCCCACTTGGCACGTAGTTAGTTGTGTACCAAGTCACATGTGCCGAGGCAAGAAGGTGGATGGCAAGATTGTGTCCCAAGACCATAGACAACTCACGTCCGAGTTCATCGCTTACAGGCTTTCCAACACAATATCCACACTTCCAATCATGAGCATTCAGAGCGTCATGGACCTTGTGAAAGCCATCTTTCATTACAAGGTGAAATACGGCAAGACATGGAAGGCGAAGCAAGCCGCATTCAAGATGTTGTATGGTAATTGGGATGAAGCATATAACCGAATCCCTAGGTTGTTGTTAGCTATGGCTGCCACTAACCCGGGCATGGTTCATGTGGTCGAGCCTCATGGGCAAAAAACAACGATTCACGACGGAAGGACCGTGCGAGTATTTGGCCGTGCATTTTGGGCGTTCGAGCAATGCGTGAGGGCTTTCGAACACTGTCGGCCGGTCATCGTCGTTGATGGCACGTTCTTGACCGGACAATACAAGGGCACCTTGTTGGTTGCAATAGCAAGTGATGCCAATAACCGGGTGTTGCCTTTGGCTTTTGCTTTGGTTGAGGTGGAGAATAATGATAACTGGGAGTGGTGTCGGGGCCGGATTTCCGGAACATGATATCCCAGAAATTAACCCCTCGTGCCGTCACCAGCCCAGGACTACTGTTACTGGTGGACACGTCCTTGTTACAGATTACCAAGCATTTACAAGAATTGGATACAAGACCATAAAGGTCTAATGATACAACAATGATTTCTAGTGAGGATGACGGAAGCGACTCGTGGTTCTCCAACGTTGATGGGGCTCCATTCCCACAGGAACAGCTGACCTGGATAACTCCTATCCCGCGTGGCTGCTATCCTAGGCTCCGCATGAACGTCGTGGTAATACTCCTTGTTGAAATACTGACCTGGCCAATTAAATAGCCAGGGACAAGCCAGTGAGTACGTTGGAATGTACTCGCAAACATAATGAGCAAAAGATATACCGAATGCATATGATCGTGATGGGTTAAATTATATGCATATGCTGAACAAAATTAAAGCATGGCATGATGAATATTAATACGGTGCTGAAGAATAAATATGAAATGTTAGTGACAAACAAAGAAAGTTAAAAGTGGATAATCGGGCGAGACAGGACCGCCCGAGAATCCAAAAGAAAATATAAAGTGGAGAATCGGGCGAGACAAGACCGCCCGAGTATCCAAGAGAAATGCCAAACGGGTGTCTAAAATAGAATCGGGCGAGACAGGACCGCCCGAGAACTCAAGCGACGCCACGAGAGGTCTTGAAAAGAAATGCCAAACGGGTGTCTAAAAGAGAATCGGGCGAGACAGGACCGCCCGAGAACTCAAGCGACGCCACGAGAGGTCTTGAAAAGAAATAAAACCGAGTGTCTGGGGTAGTCCAGCCAGCCCCTCAGACACTCAGGAAATAAAATAAGAGAAACGGGTTAGTCCACAATATTATTCATATCATCCATAATATTTATGATAATATCAGTAGTGACAATAATTATCCCGCAAAATAATTCATGCTCAATTTATTTATTTCCTCCGGAGACCGACACTAAGACCGACACTTGACCAACCCAGACTGTAGTCCTTAACCGCGGACACGGCTATTCGAATAGATATAACTCTGCAGAGGGTGTACTCTTTACCCACAAGTAAAGGATTTCTTTAGCTAGCACCGAGACGCTGACTAATTCCCATTACGGTCTTTGGGTTGAAAACACACCTAACCAGCACACACCAGATTAACTTTCTTGATGCCAGGAATCACCCAAGGCATCGTTCAAGATAAACTCTAAGATGGGGAGACTACAATCTCGAATAGCATGGGATCACAATATTTATATCGGCGCGCAAACAGGGGTGCTACCCCCTCGGTCCCAGACGGTTACACCCATGCCCCCTGACCAGGTGACATGCCTACCAGAGGCCTCTGGTATCTTTCACCATGGCCTCTCTGTACGGTGTGTGCACGGAAAGGGGTTATCAACTTACTAAACCATACCCTACCTGTGGCAGGGACAAGTGGTAGCACGGATCAAGTTTGGGGGTTACCGGAACAAGACTCGATCTACGGTCGACTCAGGAGGTTTAAGTTTTTCCTGCAGTGGTTAGCACAATAAAGTGTTCTCTTAACAGTAACACCAAAACAGGGCCACAGCCTTTGCATGTCCCAACATGCATAACCAACGAGGCATGATCACGCTCCGACGTGATCATCCTTCTGCCGGTAACTGTATTTCTCTTATACCTGCTCCTGCAAGTTAGTCTTAACAAGCACACGATGCACGGTACGAGGAAACATGCCAACACTACATGCATGCAATTTTTTTCTTCTGAATTCAACAAATGCATGATTCAATTATTTCTTGCAAAACATTTAACCATGTGATGAGGATATATTCTATGAATACGATGATTCTAATTGTCTCAGCTGGAAGGAAATATTAAGCCTAGCCAATGATGAACAACAGGTGAATTCTCTCTTAGTTGATAATGCCAATTATTTTGATGAGAGCTTTATACTGCCTAAATCCTTGTGTGTATGTGTCATTAGGTACATTGGAGAGGAAGGCATGGCGCAAGGAGCAACTTGGGGCAAGAAGGAGAGCAAGGAGGCAATGCAACTGAGCTGGGAGGAGGCTTCTGCAACTCCCAGGGCGGTAGTACCGCCCCACCCCAGCGGTAGTACCGCTTGAGGCGGTACTACCGCCCCTACTACCGTAAAAACTACTGGTGTCTTTTCGAGCTAACCGGTAGTAGAGCGGAACTTAAGCGGTAGTACCGCTTGGAGCGGTAGTACCGCATGCTCAAGCAGTACTACCGTGCTGCCTGCGCGCAGACTTTTTGGGCTGACGGCCCGTGTACCCCCTCAACCTATCTTAGGATATAAATACTCTTCCTTAGGGTTAGTTAGAGTTAGACCACGTTTAAGATAAACCCTAGTTCATGAGATTGCTTGTAAGCATTCATCTTGAATCCTCATCACCAATTCGTATCGATCTGGTGATTATATACTGCAAGTCAAGTGTGATCTGCTGTTCCATTGGGAATTAGTATATTGCAATTCTAACCGTTCGTGGTCGACGGCTGCGTGCGCAAGTGTGTGACGTTGTGAATATCCAAAGGGTTGAGACCTTTTGCATTGGCATCAGGGATCAAGAGAGGGAGAGTTCATCGGCGACATACAAGTTATCCTACACCATCATCATCACCACCGCCGCTTACTGAGAAGATCGGGACACCCCATATCATCTTGGTATCAGATATCCAGCGTTGCCTCGGTAAGCATCCACCAAATCGCCTAGATTGCATCGTTTCCAAGTTTTAGTTGCTGGTCGTTGTGTCTTTCTTTTTGCGTCACTTTGTCATCCGTGTCATCTAGTCGGTGTCTAGGGTTTTGTTCTGATCCGCGTCTTTTTGTTCTTGTGTTCGTCGGCGTCTTTTTGTTCTTGTGTTCGTCGGAATCGCGTCTAGGATTTTCCTTTAGCGTTTTCTTTCCGGTTTCCTTTTTCCAATCCGAGTTAAATCGAGTCTTTCCTTTTGTGAGCCATAGACAAGCCAATCTTTCCTTTGCGTAGCACTTTCCTATTGAGACTAGCATATCCTTATGCTCTACGGGCTGCTCATCTAGGTTTTTGGTAAGTGCATCTTTGCGATTGGCAAGATCAGATTTGTTGTTTGTTGCTCAAGTCTCAAAAAAAAAAAAGAAAAAAAAATCCCGTGGTACTGTTCACGTTACTGTTCACGTGACCTGCTGTGAAAAAAAAAAAAAGAGAGAGAGAAAAAAAAAAAAGGCGTATCAAAAAAAAAAAAAAAACAGAGAGACAAAAAGAAACGAGAGAAAAAGTGGCCGGAAGTTGTTGCTATCTATTGCAGTGCTGTATTTATTATCTTGCTGTTTGCACTTGTAGAATTGAGCAATCTTGTGCCCTGTTTTTGAGCTTTTTGCTAGCGTCTCTCCCTGTGCATTGCAACACGAGCATTCCTCCGACACATACATCAAATTTGAGCTCATTTTCAGAGTTGCAATTGCCCCATTTATCTCCACCGTGTGAGTTTCCGTGGGTCTTTTTGTATCACACGATCAGCACTAGGATTTGTGAATTGGTGTTGTTAGGTATCCCAACCAAGCTCCACCATATACCCTGGTTTGTCGTGTGATTGCTCTCATACCCGGATATTCACTTCTTCACATCTGTGCACTAGTCTTCCATCCGAACGGGTACGCATTGCTATTCACTTTGGAACGGTAAGATTTCCTTTTCTTGTCAGTTTTTGAGTGAGTTGTGAGAGTACACCATATACATCTGTTATACTTTTTATGTACTAATAATGGTGAATCCTCTCAAGGACAAGCCATTACCATTACAGTTTTTGTGCAGTGATGCATTCTGGGAGGAGGAAGATCTTGGTGTACATCCTGATTCAGGTTTGTTCCACTTTACTGCAGACATCGAAGGTAGACCTGCTGCAGTGATCCTTGATAATTATTCTCTCACAAACTTGGTCAGTATTGATGTTGTTAACAAGCTACAGTTGCGTAAATATACCAAACTTGTGCCATATACGTTAGCTGCTTATGATGAGGCATTTCCAATTACTCATCGTGCTTATGTTCCTATCACCATTTATGGCTACACTGTTAGCATGCGCTGTGATGTCCTTCCTAGAACACTTAATTGTTGTCACGTTTTGTTGGGAAAACCTTGGTGTGATAAGCATAAGGTTAAATTTGATAGTGCTCAGACCGATCCTGTATTCTTTTGGCATAATAAGCACACTTGGTTAGCACATACACGACTTAAGGATTTTCAGAAGGTTAGACGTCAAAATCTCTGTCCACCTGTTATTCCCATAGTTAATAATGAGCATTTGCGTGATCACACCATCTTGGGAGTACATGTTAATGAGACAAGTCAGGTTTCACCTAACGTAATCATGTCTACTCCTAGTGTTGTTTCTTGTGATATCCAGGTTGCTTTTGAAGAAAGGGAGCCATCTGTTGTACAACCTATGCTCCCAATTGCTCCTAGTGTTGTGTCTTCTGATGTGCAGGTTGTTTTTGAAGAAAGGGAGAAGCATGTCGTACAACCTGAATCACCACTTGCGCAAGATTTTCTAGTACCTGCTACATCTCAGGAGATTGACATTGATACTGGTACTAATTTTGAGCTGCAACCAGCCAATGAGGCATTCAGTGAGTCTATTCCTTTGCTGGTTGATTCTTGTGCGTTGATCAGTCCAAATATTTCAGCACCATGTGATACTTTGCTAAATTCAAATTCTGATCATGTGGTACTGATAACACATAACGAACTACTTACTAGAATACCACCCGTTGATATTGTGTATTCCATCCTGCTCAATGAACCTATTAGTTTGCGTAGTGCTATGAAGAAGATTTCTGAAATTTCACATCTAAATTCTAGCACATATGCCTATAGTTTCATTTTTAATTTAATTGGTGAATATAGCATGACTGATAATTTTCTGGTGGATCACATATGCATTACCTGTGATAGGATTGCTGATTTGAAACTTGCTGTTTTGCATCCTATATGTTATGTGACAAAATCATTGTGTTGTGGGACGGTCGCTCATTTTCATAAGAATATGAAATATCATTATGTTCTAGTTGATTTCTTGTGGCCAACAAACATTTCAGCTATGTTGGGTTGTTCTGATCTTGCTATAACCGAATGTAATCCATTGTGGTTGTCCCAACACCTGTTGCATTTATATGCTACTGCTATAGACTTCACTTTTATTTGCAAACTGAGTTGCATCTTACCCGCTGCGTGTAGTGCTCGTGAACATACCTACGTTTGTTCTATATATCAGCGTGGCACAGTTGAAGCATGGTATCCAATATATGTACCTTTGCATATTTTGGACTGGTTTGACCTTGCTTATAGCACATTTGATCATCGATCTTCTGTGAGGACTTTGGACTTAATACTAAACAATAAGACATTGTACATGTGTGTTCCTCATTCTGGTCATGACTATATGAACTTCACTTATACTTGCAATTTAAGTTGCATATTGCATACTGGGCATCTTTTTCATGACAACAAAAATGATACAACACGTTATCTATACATATATTATGCGTACACGTTGTTCTTTTTGTTTCTGCCATTTTCAGCTTACCCAAAGCCGAGGACGGCTTTTCTTGAAGAAAGGGAGGATGATGAGGATATATTCTATGAATACGATGATTCTAATTGTCTCAGCTGGAAGGAAATATTAAGCCTAGCCAATGATGAACAACAGGTGAATTCTCTCTTAGTTGATAATGCCAATTATTTTGATGAGAGCTTTATACTGCCTAAATCCTTGTGTGTATGTGTCATTAGGTACATTGGAGAGGAAGGCATGGCGCAAGGAGCAACTTGGGGCAAGAAGGAGAGCAAGGAGGCAATGCAGCTGAGCTGGGAGGAGGCTTCTGCAACTCCCAGGGCGGTAGTACCGCCCCACCCCAGCGGTAGTACCGCTTGAGGCGGTACTACCGCCCCTACTACCGTAAAAACTACTGGTGTCTTTTCGAGCTAACCGGTAGTAGAGCGGAACTTAAGCGGTAGTACCGCTTGGAGCGGTAGTACCGCATGCTCAAGCAGTACTACCGTGCTGCCTGCGCGCAGACTTTTTGGGCTGACGGCCCGTGTACCCCCTCAACCTATCTTAGGATATAAATACTCTTCCTTAGGGTTAGTTAGAGTTAGACCACGTTTAAGATAAACCCTAGTTCATGAGATTGCTTGTAAGCATTCATCTTGAATCCTCATCACCAATTCGTATCGATCTGGTGATTATATACTGCAAGTCAAGTGTGATCTGCTGTTCCATTGGGAATTAGTATATTGCAATTCTAACCGTTCGTGGTCGACGGCTGCGTGCGCAAGTGTGTGACGTTGTGAATATCCAAAGGGTTGAGACCTTTTGCATTGGCATCAGGGATCAAGAGAGGGAGAGTTCATCGGCGACATACAAGTTATCCTACACCATCATCATCACCACCGCCGCTTACTGAGAAGATCGGGACACCCCATATCACCATGCAATCACCATATCAAGTGTTCAAGATGCTTGCCTTGAATATGCAGAAATATTGGGTGCACTCCAAAAGTTTTGAAAAATTTATCTTCCCTCCATTTCCTATTTTTCAAAAATATAGAAATTACTACACAAAGCAAAAACAGTAAAAAATTGATTGGAAATTTTTGCAATAAATACTAAAATAAACTAGAGGACAAATAAAGAATAACAAAAAAAGAATCAATTCATTTGGAGTCCAGATGATTTTTCTAGGGATTTTCTAAGCTGAAAGAAATAAAGAATTGGACTTATTTAATAAATCCAGTAGAGATAAACTTATGAAAAATGTTCACCCTAGCTAGATTAATAGAGCTTGATTTTATGAGTATGCAAAAATTTGAATCATCAAATTTGGATGTGAAAAGACTGCTGTAGAATTATTAGAAGTTTGCTGGAAAAGAAAAAGAGAAAAGAGCTGAAATGCGCCCCGAGCCCTGCTTAGCCGTGTGGTGTTATTGGGCCGAGCCCAGCCGTTCGGCTGCGCTGGCGGGCTAATGACGTCGATGGCGTAGTCGGGGAATACGTTTCCCAGAGAAGAAAGCGTATCTAGCGGAATATGCCTTCACTTAAAGCCGCGACCGTGACCCCCAGTCACTGACGGTGGGCCCCGCCTGGCCCACCGGTCAGGTTTGACTGGTCGTCCTCGTCATTTCTCCCGTGGCAAAACAGAGCGGGGCTCCAGCGATCCCCGCCGGCGAACAGTGGCACCCCTCAGCGAGCCGAGCCCACCGTTGGGTCCAGGAGACCGAGGCGGTTCCACCGGTACTCGACACGGCCAGAGAGGTGGATAATATCGCCGGCGACGAGCTCCCTGGCGGATGGCGGTGTCGGACGAAATGGGGATTTCGTCTACGGTGGCCCCCGAGCGAAATCGAGAGGGGGAACGGGTTCATGGGATCAAGGGGAGCCTGTTGGTGAAGAGAGTGTGAAGGGGGTGGCTGTGGCTGGTTCGGAATGATCGGAGAAGTTGCGGCGTCTGTGGGTGCCGGAGACGGGGAAGACGACCACCTCCGGGTTGATTCTCTGCACCGGAGGGTCTCTAGCTGGAGGAGGAGTGGTGGTCCGGAGTGGAGTGAGCTCGGGTGAGCTTATATAGGGAGGAACGACGCGACACCGTGGCTTCCAGAGGGGAACACGTCGGCGGCGCCATTACTGGGACGAAGGAGGTGGTTGAGGGCGGTGGCGTGGTCGGTGAGGGGGCGGTGGTCAGCATTCAAGCTCCTGGCGAGCTGGCGGCTTTTGGTTCGAGCCAGGCGGCTCGGCCGGTAGGTGACAGTGACGTGCGGGAGTCGGTGGCGGCGCTGGCCGGTGGAGGGCGGCGCCAGGGGGACGAGGGAGGTGTCGGCGAGGCGCTAGGCTTGCTCATGAAGCTATCCGGAGCGGCTGGCGTGCGGGGGAGGCAGCAGAGCAGCGGCAGCAGCTCGGACGCCAACAAGGTCCTTCTGGGCATGCACCCAGAGTGTTCGACAGAATGCCAGGGCACCCTAGAAGGACTTGTTGCAACTGAAACCTGACAGGGTTGGGCTCCTGGAAATGCTAGAGATTCTGGACATGTTAGTTTGGCCAAATGACCAAGTGTGCAATGCAAGTTGGAGAGATGCAAAGTTTCTGTCATGCCCACAAGCTGTTTGACAAAATGTTAGGGTTAGCTAGAGAATATTTTTAGATGTGAGACTTGGCAGGTTGGTGTTTCACTGGATGATAGAGATGGTGGTAGAGTTGTTTTGGCAAAAAGAAAAACTTGTTAGTGCAAGTTTTGGAGAAATACAATTCTGGACAGAAACTTGGAGGCTTTATTTCGTGAACTAGAATGAGGAAATTGGAGCTGTTCTTCTGGACTTAAGGGTTTGGTTGGAAGGACTACAGGTGGGAATATTTGCAGAATTTTTGGAGAAATAAAAATTGGGGTTGTAGTTAAAACTCAAGAATGGGACAGAATTGAAAAGAGGATGTTTCACTCAAAATTTTCAAAAGGCCAAGTTGGGTTTTTGCATAAAAGTGATCTATAGGCATCACATGAACCCTCATAATTTTTGTGGAATTTTTAAAGAATTATTTAAAATAGTTGTAGTGCAACAGAAGTCTTTCAAGTATTGAATATGCTATTAAAAGAATTGTTTTGAGGCAAATTTTTATTATGAAAATATTTCCTACTATTATTAAAATATAAAAGAAATGATTTAAGATAACTACCAAAGCCCATAATATTTTCCCCAAAATTTTCTATATGGAGGGAAGAATTTTGGAAAACTGAAACAGAAAATACTCTGAAATAATAAAAGACCTAATAAAATTTCAAAGTTTTATTTCTGGCCAAATTTTACTTAATAAAAACATGGTTAAATTTTTGGGGTGTTACAAGTGGTTCTTGCGTCTTTTGAGAACCAAGGTATTACCGGCTCAAAGGAAAATTTATGTCATATCGGATCGCCATCAAGGAATTCTTAACGCGGTGGACATTGACATTCCCGGGCATGCTCCGTTGCACCATAGATGGTGCATGAGGCACTTTTGTTCAAACTTCTATAGGGCATGTGGCCTTAAGGAGTTGGCCGATGATCTTCAAGAATGTCACAAGCTTGAGCATTGTATTGTAACATCTTCAATTCTTCCAGGGTTGCTTCACCATCTGGTTCCTTGCCATCCTCAAAGAAGTCACCTTGCAAGCCAACACGAACAACAGCCCAAACGGCAGGGTTATGACCAAGAATATGCATTTTCATCTTATGTTTCCAACTAGCAAAGTTTGTACCATCAAAATATGGACCTCTACGGTGATAGTTACCCTCACTAGACGCCATACTCTCCTAGGTTGTGAAACCAAGGCTATGATCACCAAAACGATGGAAATCAAGGCTTACGGAGACCAAAGCTCTGATACCACTTGTAGGATCGAAAGTATGTCTAGAGGGGGGGGGGGTGATTAGACTACTTGACCAAATAAAACCTAACCTTTTCCCAATTTTAGTTGTGGGCAGATTTTAGCAATAGTACATGTCAAGCATCACCCTACACATGCAATTATAAGAGTATAGCAGCGGAAAATAAGCAATTGCATATGTAAGTAGAGAGGGGAGTGGAGATTTCAAACGCAATGAAGACACGGTGGTTTTTGGCGTGGTTCCGATAGGTGGTGCTATCGTATGTCCACGTTGATGGAGACTTCAACCCACGAAGGGTAACGGCTGCCCGAGTCCACGGAGGGCTCCACCCACGTAGGGTCCACGAAGAAGCAACCTTGTCTATTCCACCATGGCTTACGTCCACGAAGGACTAGCCTCACTCGGGGTAGATCTTCACGAAGTAGGCGATCTCCATGCCCTTACAAACTGCTTGGTTCAACTCCACATCAGGTTGGAGGCTCCCAAGTGACACCTAACCAATCTAGGAGACACCACTCTCCAAAAGGTAATAGACGGTGTGTTGTTGATGAACTCCTTGCTCTTGTGCTTCAAATGATAGTCTTCCCAGCACTCAAACAACTCCTCACAGATTTGGCTATGGTGGAAGAGGGATTTGGGTGGAAGAGGGATTTGTGTGGAAAGCAACTTGGGATAGGCTAGAAATCAAGTTTCAAAAGGTAGGAATGGAATAGCTTGATCTCAACACATGAGTAGGTGGTTCTCTCTCAGAAAATGTATGGTGGAAGTGTAGGCACGTTCTGATGGCTCTCCTTACGAAGAAGGAGGTGGTGGAGGGGAATATACAACCTCCACACAAAATCCAACCGTTACACACTTTTGACCCAACTCGGTGGCACTGAAACAATCATCTCGGTAGCACCGAGCTGTGTAAAAGATATGAACGTTAGGAATCTCGGTGGGACCGATACGAACAACTCGGATGGACCGAAGTGCAATGGCTAGGGCAATCCTCATCTCGATGGCACCGATTGCATCAACTCGGTAGGACCGAAGTGAAGCAATAAGGCAACAGAGAGTTGGCAAGCCATCTCGGTGAGACCGATTTGCAAAACCCGGTGAGACCGAAGTAAGTGCAAACGATTACAGAGAGTTGGCAAGGCCATCTCGGTGAGACCGAGATCCATTTCGGTGGATCCGATTTGTTAGGGTTTTTGCAGTGGCTAAGTCTTGTATGAACTCGGTGGGGCCGGATAGGAAATGTCGGTGGGGCCGAGTTGGAATATAGATTCTGGACATATTTGGGATTGAGAGAGTGGTTGAGGGTTTAGGAGTACTGTCACTAAGCACTTGAGCAAAAAGACCATTAAGCAACACCTCATCCCCTTTTAATAGTATTGGCTTTCCTATGGACTCAATGTGATCTTGGATCACTAAACCAAAAATGTAGAGTCTTGATCTTTTGCCAACCCTTGTCCTTAGCATTTTGAGGGGTCCACGTCTCTAGTCCATGCCATGCCAATCATTGAACATTCTGAAATCTTAATCTTGAATGGACATTAGTTCAATGAGATATATGTTGTTATGAATTACCAAAACCACCAAGGGAGCAAATATGCTTTCACGGAGGTATGGTCAAATGACAAGCAACATGGTCGAATGCTTCAATAGGGTGCTCAAGGGTGTACGTGCATTACCCGTGACAGCAATAGTTCAATACACATTCGACAAGATGAATGAGTACTTTCTAAAGCACTCAATGGAAACGGATAAGCAGATTGCGGGTGAGAACAAGAAGAAGTACAAGTACAAGTTCCCACCAAAGGTTGATGAATGGTTGGAATTTCAATCACGGAAGGTGGACTCCCAAGAAGCTATATTATATAACAACGACGATTGGGTGTTCGAAGTGAAAGAGCCAGGAGGAACCACAAACGATGGCCGCCAACACGGAGGACGGGCTTTCAAGGTCTCCCTAACACGGTGTGATTGCTCTTGCCAGAGGCCATTGTTGCTTCATCTCCCATGTTCGCACTTGTATACTGCAGCTCGCGTTAGGAATGTGGACGTCAATGACCCGCTCACCGTGAGGGAGTCCGAGTTCTCAATCATGACGGTTAAGAATACATGGGCTCCCCGATTTCACCCATACTTCGACCAATCACAATGGCCGGAGTACCATGGAGTTCAACTATGGCCCGATCCGGAATTGAAGGTCGTTAAACGGGGAAGACGTAAGACAAAGCGTTTTAGAGGTGACATGGACGGATGGAGCCATGGTGGTGGTTGAGAATCGGGCAACGGCCAATTCTAAGAGCCTCGTAAGAGATCCCGTTGTGGTGACTGCAAAGGTGGGGGACACAACACAAGAACTTGTACCAAACCAAGAAAGAGATCAAAGAAAAATGATGCAAGCACAAGCCAACAAGGAGATACACAAGTTCCTAGCCAACGAGGACCAAGCCAAGCAAATAGTAGTGAACATGGTCATACGCAACAAGGGCCAAGCCAAGCAAGTGGTAGCCAACCAAGTGATAGTCAACAAGTGCCAAACCAACCAAGTAGTAGCCAACAAGGGGCAAGCCAACGAGGAACGAGGCAACAAAGAGGGAGGCAACTAGGTCTTACAAGAGGCCGTGGTGGTGGTAGAGGCCGTGGTGGTGGTCTTGGACTTGGCGGTGGTAGAGGCCGTGGTGGTGGACTTGGCCTTGGTGGTGGTCTCGGCCAAGGTGGTGGTAGAGGAATGTTTGGATACCTAGATGGACCTTTTCCGTACGTGGCTTACTACCTATTTTGTTGCAATATACATGTTTTTCATACTTTGTTCTTGTCCTTACTAACTATTATTTTGCAATTTACATGTTTTTAATATGTTCTTCTTGTCCTTAGTAACTATTATGTTCTAATTTTTATAGGTATGGCGGCTTCTCAACCCAACAAACCAACAATGAAGGGGGTGGAGGAGAAGGATGGGGAAGGTGAGATGGCGGGGTGGTGGGAGAAGGGTACGAGGAAGCTAAGAGAGGAGGATGCAGCCGCACTAGAGAAAAAGAAGCAACATGAGTTCGAAGAGAAGATGAAGGAAAAAGAGAGAGGGATATTTGAGGAGATCACGAGGAAGGACAAGTTGAGGATTGCATGTGAGAAGGCAGCTGCGCAAAGGCAAAAGGATTTTGAAGAAAAATGCAAGAAACTTTGGGCTTTTGAGAAGGAAAAGAAAGAGAGGGAGCATAAGCTATTCATAGAGAAGGTGGTTCATGAGTCTCATCTCATAAGGAAAAGGGAGGAGGAAGAAGAAGATGATAGGAAGAAGAAGAAGGGAAAGGGACCTTGCTCGACACAATAGAGCAATGTGACCTTGTTGTCTATTACGCTATGATCTTCGATTTGGTTGTCGACCAAAGTTTGTAGTATTATGTGCTATCACTCTTCTATGTGTACTTCCATGTCCGCCAACCTCCTCTATGTGTTCTAATATGTCCTATGGACTCCTCCATGTGCTATGACTCTTGTAAGTCTACTACGATGTGCTATGACTCCTCTATGTCTACTAATATGTGGTATGGACTACTCTATGTGTATTTGTGCTATGTGTTGTGGACTAATCTATGTGTATTTGTGGTATGTGCTTCTTGATATAGGATTTGAACCTCAAAATGTATTTTTTCAGTTTTCTAAAAAAGCCAACCGTGCGGCGCCTGAGGGCTAGGCGCTGCACTGCACAGTGTGACTCCCAGGCGTCACACTGTGTAGTGCAGCGCCTAGCCCTCAGGCGTTGCACACACACTTAGACAAAAATTTGGAGGAAAACCTACTAAAACCTATTTGTTGCTGATATCCAGATGTGCAACGCCTAGGCGTAAGGCGCTGCACTACACAGTGTGACGCCTGACACCTAGGCGTTGCACATCTGGATATCAGCTACAGAAAGGTTCCAGTAGGTTTTCCTCCAAATTTTTTGTCTAACTGTGGGTGCAACGCCTATGCCTCAGGCGCTGCACTACACAGTGCAACGCCTGACGCCTGAGCCAAAGGCGTCACGCTTCTGTTCACTGCAGAAATAGCAGATTTGCTATTCATTTCTTTTTCATCCAATATTTGTACTGATAATATATAACATGGATCTAACATAAAGCAATTTGGTCATACATCGACAATTTCAACATCACTTCAAGTTCAACATCACTTCAAACACAAGTAGCACATTACTAAGAGTTCATCAACATCCTCTCAACATCTTACATAACCTCACAAGTTCATCAACCAAATAAAACGACGACAAGAAGTTCACAAAGAAACCGACGACTAGTTCTAAATGTTAGCAGATTGGTGGTTGCCTCCTTCCACAAACTCCATGCCCTCATTTGCAGATACTGTCCACTCCCTCAATCCGTTGCCGGCGGTGGTGAGCGGTATGGCAAGGGATCCACCGGCTCCGGGGGCGGCGGGGTGCGGGTAGGCATCAGACCTATGATGCAATCCCATCTCTCTGCACGACTCCGATCTGTTGACTTCGCTTCCTGCTTTGCCCAATGGACGAACGCTACTGGCGGCTCGGATGGATGCGGCATCCTGCGCTTCTCCTCCCTGTTGCCCTCGAAGTAAATTCTCCAGGCGAGATTCAGCAATTCTCGATCTGCACGATCCTTGCACACCCGAGCATTTCTCCTGGCGACGGAATTCAGATCTGACCCCTCTTCCACCTCCTCCTCTGCTTCCTTCCACTCCCTCATGCACAGCGTCCATGAGAGAGCATCGTCTCTGATCCGCATCGCCCGCTCCCTCCAGCGCTGCGCCCTGGTCTCCGCTTGGGCCTCCGCCGAGATCGAATCGAGCGGCTGCAGGAGATCTGGAAACGCCTGGTAAACCAGAGGCAGCGGGATTCGGTACCCCCTCCCCTCCCCCAATGGCACCCCGGTAGATCTGGAGGCGTGGGGCATGGGGAGGGGTATGCGGGAAGGAGATGGTCGGAGAAGCGGCGGCGGAGGAGGTGGTGGTGGCGGCGGCAGTGGCGGTGGCGGCTGCATAAGACATACAATCAAAGCATACGAATAATCATCACAAAACACATATGCATCCAAAACAATATAAGCTTCCATAATGGTTTCATCTCAAAAACATCTCCACATGTAGGGTTCCGGAACGAAAGCATCCTTGTCAATACAAATCTAGGATTTCATCTCACTCATCTAAAAAACATCAACACAAACATCTCAATATGTATAGGGTTCATCTCAACAATCTACGTTTTCACTATGGAAGCATATATTCTCAATACAAATCAACTAAACTAGGGTTACAAAATGATTACAAATCATCAACAAATCATAGATCCCATAAATCTATTTCAAAATTTACATGCAAATTTCTAATCTAACCAAATAAGGGTTCCACAAATCTGAAAAATACGTAATATTTTCTGGATATAAAGAAGGGGATCGGAGGAGAATACCTTCTAGGATGGATTGGTGAAGAAATGGATGCAACAAATCGTCAGATCTGAAGATTTTGGGAGAGATGATTGAGAGGGGGAGAGGAGGAAGCCACTGCCATGCTCTGTTCTGTGACTGGAAGAAATGGGGTGGGGTGGGGTGGGGGGAGGGCCAGCGCGCGGCCGTTACAAAGTCACAGTGCAGCGCCTAAGAGCTAGGCGCTGCACATTACATGTGTGGCGCCTAGCTCCAAGGCGCTGCACTGCTCGATGCGGGGCCCGGCTATGCCACGCTGGCCAGACGTGCAGCGCCTGAGAGCTAGGCGCTACACAGTGGAGTGTGGCGCCTAGCTGTCGGACGCTGCACAAAAAGATCAGCTGGTGAAATTTTTTCAAACACAGTTCAGTTTGTGAATTCTTTTCGTCCTCAAGTCAATTTTGTCGTTTTTTCCCCTCTCACATTTCCTCTCGAGATAATAGGAGAGCGTATGTGCCGTTCTTAGTACTACGGACCAGGGTACGTGTGGTACTACCCAGAAATGCCAAAACCAATAATAGGAGGCGCTCGTATCGTACGTGGTACTGGTGAGAAAAGCAGAACGCCACACCGCGACGCGGCCTGTGCCGGAGAAGAGCGCAGCAGAGCGAACGCTGAAACGCGTACATGCACGGCCCGAACCATGACCCAGCCACAACAACAGATTTCATGTGCGCGAGGCGGCCTTCGGATTTACCACCGCTCCACGGCGCGGGGCGGTGAACAACTGAACACCAACCAAGGCAGAGCCAAAGCGCGGGTTCCGAGACACCACGATGGCTGTCTGCGCGCCCGTTGCGTTACCAGCGGCGTACGTGTGTCGCAGTCCTACACGTACTCGACTACTCGAAAAAAGGTTCTTCATCGGATGCTCCTCTGGCTTCTTATCCAGGTCCAGCGGCAGTGGGTGTGCCCCCTTGCCCCTTGGTGACGTCGTCAACGGGGCAACGCTTCCTTGTGCGTTCGTGATTTGCCCGATGGATAAGAGCAGCGAACGGGCTCCACGGCGCTTGCTCGGTGCGTGAATCTCCATGTGATTTTTGCGATAAGAGCAGTGAACGGGCTCCACGACTCTTGTGGTTTTTGCGATGCCCGTCTTTCCCTGCATACAAACATGTGCGTTGCTCAGGGGTTTATGGGTCCACTTTACTAGCTCATTATTGATCGCGTTTTTTTTTTTGCGAAAAACTTCCAATCTATTCATCTTCAATCATGGCAGTACAACGAACACCAGAAATAATAAAAATTACATCCAGATCCGTAGACCACCTAGCGACGACTACAAGCACTGAAGCGAGCCGAAGGCGCGCCGCCATCATCGCCCCTCCACCGCCGGAGTCGGGCACAACTTGTTGTAGTAGACAGTCGGGAAGTCGTCGTGCTAAGGCCCCATAGGACCAGCGCACCAGAACAGCAACCGCCGCCGATGAAGAATAACGTAGATCGAAAGGATCCAACCCGAAAACACACGAACGTAGACGAACAACGACTAGATCCGAGCAAATCCACCAAAGATAGATCCACCGGAGACATACCTCCACACGCCCACCAACGATGCTAGACGCACCACCGGAACGGGGCTAGGCGGGGAGACCTTTATTCCATCTTCAGGGAGCCGCCGCCGTCACGCCTTCCTGAGCAGGACACAAACCCTAACAAAACTCAAAGGAACGACTAAAAACGGAGCCCTCTCGCCGGCCCTTACCAGGATCCACCACGTCCCCATGGCCCTAGGGCCACCGGAGACGAGGCGGACCGGCGGCGGCGCCGGCGAGAGGCAAAAACCCTAGCTTTTTTTTGGAGGAGAGGAGACGCACAATTAATTGCACTAGGACTCTTCCATTATTGATCGCCTTTAGCTTCAGAGGTGCCCATGGTTAGTATCATAAATTTGTAATCATGCATATTATGATACTAGTCTATAATACTATCTCAGCAATGCATAATATTATAGTAGATTAGTATCTTAGATGACCTTATTTACTGTCATGCAAAACATATAGTAGTGTAGTATTAATTATGATACGGTATCATGATATGATACTCAACGGACCAACCATCTCTTTCTTCATTTAATTCTATATACCACCTTATCAAAATTGCTTAGTTGACACTAAACCCGGGCAAACGCCGGGCCGGGCCGGGTTTTGGGTCGGGCTTGTAAAAGCCCGACCTTCCTTTCTCAAGCCCAAGCCCGGCCCGAAACCCGAAATACACATTGTTTTCATGCCCGAAGTCCGGCCCGAACGTTGTTTTCTAGTGTACACACGTGCAAGCCAGGCCCGAAGCCCGAAAGCCCAGCCCAAAATACAGAAAAAGAGAAGCCCGAGCCCAGCCCGAACTACCTTCTGAGCTGCAAAACAAGGCCCAAGCTCGGCCTGAACGACATGTCTGACCCGGCCCGGCCCGCGTTTTTCTGGCCGGACTCGGGTCGCGCTGTCCATGTCCGGGTCTAGTTGACATGCAGATACTAGCTATGATACTCCCACTACGGACAGAGATAGTATGTTGCGGTGAGCAATAGATTGACTTTTTTGAAAGACTCTCGATTACAAACCCATACTAAATTATGGAGGGGTCCATCATTACGAATATGTCCGATGGGGTGTGTTTAGGTTACAATCAGAGTGTGGCATCACCCTGCCACGCGTCACACGGTCACAGGAACAAGAACACTTGTGATGGTGACAATAAAAATATATGGAATGACCCTTGGATTCTTAAGAGTCCAACGAAAATGGTCGTGACAAGGAGAGGGAATATTGTCCTCACCAAAGTTTTTGAGCTTATTGATCATGAAAATTAAACTTGGGACGCTGATACATCTCAAACGTATATTTTTTTTTGATTGTTAAATGCTATTATATTATTACTTTTGTATGCTTTCTATGTTATTTTATATTATTTTTCTTGATTAACCTATTAATTTAGTGCACAGTGCTAGTTCTTGTTTTTTTTGCATGTTTTTGGGTTTTTAGAAAATCGATACCTCCCGAAGTCCAAACACGACGAAACTTTTTGACGATTTTTTCTGGAGCATAAGAGACCCTATAAGCTTCAGGGAGAGGCCACAAGACCCACAGGGGCCCCACAAGCTAGGGGCGCGCCCCGGGAGGTAGGGCGCGCTGGGGTGGCTTGTGGGTCCCCCGAGCCTTCGTTTGCCCTACTTTTTGGCCTATAAATACCTATATATTCTGAAACCCTCGGAGCGAGACCTGAAACAATTTTATCGCCGCCGCAAGCCTCTGTTCCGACGTGATCCCATCTGCAGCCCTATTCTGGCACTCTGCCGGAGGGGGGGGGATCTTGGGGAGGCCATCTTCATCAACCTTGCTGCCTCCATGATGATGTGTGAGTAGTTCTTTTAGGACCTACGGGTCCATAGTAGTAGCTAGATGGCTTTCTCTCTCTTTCTCTCTCTCTCTCTCTCTCTCTCTCTTGATCTTCAATACAATGATCTTTTCGGAGATCTATTCGATGTAATTCTTATGGCATGCTTGTTGGGATCCGATGAATTATGGATTTTTGATCATATTGTTAATTGAATTTATATGAATCTTTTGAAGTTTCTTTTGTGTAATTCTATAGCTTTGTATTTCTCTCTGATCTATCCGTCTACTTTGGCCAAGTTTGATTGATTTATCTTCAGTGGGAGAGGTGCTTTGTAGTGGGTTCAATCATGCGGTGATCTTGTCAAGTGACAGAAAGGACAAATACACGTATTGTGTTGTTGCCACTAAGGATAAAACGACGGGGTTTGATCATTGGTTGATCTCTTCCTGTCTACATTATGTCATCTTTTCTTATTGCGTTACTCTGTTTCTTAAGAACTTAATACTTTGAGATACATGCTCGATAGCGGTCTTGGGGTGGAGTGATAGTAGATGCAGTTGGATTAACGGTCTACTTATCACATACGTAATGCCTATGTGAGATTATGCCATGAATGATCATAGTTATAATTTGTGATATTCTGTCAAATGCCCAACAGTAATTTGTCTACCATGCCTCTACATGCTTTCGAGAGAGATGCCACTAGTGAACCTATGGCCCCTGGGTCTATTTTCCATCAACAAAAACTCCTATAATTGCTCTTTACTTTCTTTTACTGTTTTGCCGCTTTGCCCTATCACTATTTGCTTTTAATCTTGTAATTAGCAAGAATAAGGGAGTGACAACCCCCTTGCCTTTGTTGGGTGCAAGAAAATTATTTGTTTGTGTGCAGGTACTGCTAAAGTTGTTAGCTTAGTAACTCCTACTGGTTCGATAAACCTTGGTTCTTAACTGGGGGAAATACTATCTGTTGCCGTGCTACATCACCCTTCCTCTTCGGGCAAATCTAGCAGCTCCTACGGGAGTAGCAGATCTCTGCATAGGTAAGATGCACACAACTAACACCAACACATGCACACAAAAACACGCCAATAGATAACAAAGTCATATAAGACCAAATCTATGGGTAGGTGAGGAAAAAAGGAAAACACCCCAAAGCGACTAGATCCGCGATGGGCAAACTATAACAATGATCATATCTGCACCAGCTGATCTCATGACACCACATGAACGACGAGGTTCTTCAATAGCAACACCTTCAGGAAAGGAGCGACACTTAGGCGCCGCCATCACCAGATCCGACCACTCAAGACCAGAATCTAGGTTTTCACTCTGAAGATCAAGTCTGAGCATATCCGAGCAAAACTAGACAATTCTATTGTTGTTGCTTGTGCTATTGACAGAGAAGGTCCATTTGTGTTGGTTGAACTCTTACCTAATGAGGGTACCGATGCTCCTTTAATGCGAGGAAGTGCCATGCGGGGATCTGATTGCTACGTCGATTTGGTACATATGGTGGGAGCGGTGCCATTTCACTCATGGAGAACCCATCCAACATGTGGTCAGGTCAGCCCAGGCTATTTCTACCCTAGCCATGAATTATTCTAGAGTGAAGAAAG
The DNA here is from genome assembly GCA_039707655.1 of Elymus sibiricus. Classification (NCBI taxonomy): domain Eukaryota; kingdom Viridiplantae; phylum Streptophyta; class Magnoliopsida; order Poales; family Poaceae; genus Elymus; species Elymus sibiricus. Next base: position 408,777,991 of record CM077666.1, on the reverse strand, counting down.
TTGGTCTTCAACCAATTTGTCGCCATGGGTGGACTAAACCCAGTGAGGGCCATTGCAAATTAATGTGGATGCAATGTATAATGAAGACCTTGGTGCTGGAGGTACGGTCGTGATTATACGGGATGATCGTGGATATTTTTTATCTGCTAGTTGATGCGGTTTGGCTTTATGTTGATGATGTGGTAACAATAGAGGCAAGAGCACTTCTTCACGATGACTCTGGCAGGTCAGGTCAGCTGTAGCTCCATTGAGGTTGAATATGATTGTCTCGAGGTGGTGGAGGTCATGAAGCAGGGGGTAATTCTTTGGCCCAGCTGCAACCATCTCGAAGAGTGCTTGTTCTTGTCTCGCAACTTCAATTTTGTTTCGTTTAATCATTATCCTAGAGAAAGCTAACAGCGTTGTCAATCGCCTTGCTAGTTTTGTGATGGATCCCCAAATTATTGTTTGGAATGGGGAGCCTCATTCTTTTTTGTCTAATGTTGTATTCATTATGCTCAGTTTAATGCCACACTTGTGACGTGTTCAATCATAGACAATGAAACATACTCAGCATGGAACTTGGGATACTGACTTAATGAAGTTTATGAGGAGGGAATATGATGAGCCTTGGTTATGTTCCGGCGATTTTAATGAAATTTTGCATGCTATAGAGCAGTTTGGAGGCAATGATCGGCAAGAATGGAGAATGAAAGGTTTCAGGGAAGTAGTGGATTACTGTAATTTCACTGACTTAGAGTTCTATGGAATGCCTTATACTTGGGATAATAGGCAGCAGGGGCCCCGCAATATTAAAGTCCGGCTCGATAGAGGCTTAGGAGATGATCGTTTTATGGAGTGCTTTGATAACATGGTTGTCACACACTTACAATGCATAGAGTCGGACCATTGTGTACTGCTTACTGAGGTAAGGCCGTCAGATTGGATTGAGGAGAACAAGCTCAGCAAGCTATTTCGATTTGAAAATGCGTGGTGTAGGCACGAACGATACACTGAGGTGGTGGAACAAGTGTGGTCTCCTAGTGGCTCTAATATGAGGGAGGTACACCGCGCTCTTGGGGGAATCAGTAAGAACCTGAGAACTTGGAGTAGAAAAGATTTTGGGTCTGTGAAGAAGCAGCTGCGAGAGCTCCGTGAGAAGCTGGATAGGCTGAAGTCTCGCTCTCTCTATACTGGACCTACACAAGAGGAAAAGAATATCTTGCATAAAATTTCAAAATTACTGACGAGAGAGGAGGCGCAGCAAAACATATATCAAGAATGTTGTGGCTTAAAGAAGGTGATCGAAATACAAGCTTTTTTCGGGCAAAAGCGAAGTAGAGACATAGAACTAACAAGATCAAGCATCTGAGAAAGGCCGATGGTTCTTCTGCCCCAACTCTGGTACGGATGGAGGAGGAAGCTATTGCATTTTATAAGAATCTGTTTACTGCTCGACAATACTGATCGGCATGTTGTGACGGCCTGGGTTCCTGAAAGGGTGGATGATTCAATGAATGAACGGTTATGCTCACCGGTTACTGATAACCCACAAGTGTAGGGGATAAATTGTAGCTTTTTCGATAAATAAGAGTGTCGAACCCAACGAGGAGCTAAAGGTAGAATTTATATTCTCTTCAAGTTCTATCGACCACTGATACAACTCTACGCACACTTAACGTTTGCTTTACCTAGAACAAGTATGAAACTAGAAGTACTTTGTAGGTGTAATGCTAGAACTACTTTGCAAGAATAAAACTAGGAGTACTTTGCGAGATAATAAAAGTTAGTTGTTTAGTAGAAAGCTTTTTGTAGAATGATGATAAAGATTGTCCATAGGCAATTGAATATAACACGATAGATACTTATCATATGCAATGAGGGAGAGGCATACGCTAACATACTTTCCGTACTTGGATCATATGCACTTATGATTGGAAATCTAGCAAGCATCTGCAACTACTAAAGATTATTAAGGTAAAACCCAACCATAGCATTAAGTAACAAGTCCCCTTTACTCCCATACGCAACAACCCCCTTACTCGGGTATAAGCTTCTGTCACTCTCACCACCCACTATAAGCGAATCATGAACATATTGCAAAACCCTACAACGGCAATCTCACACGCTTACGCGACACGGAGGGCACCATAGGATAGCACCATATTAACATACAACTCATATCAATCACACCATACCACAATTAACCCGTACGACAAAAAAAATCTACTCAAACATCATAGGATGGCCATACATCATTGGGTAGTAATATATAGCATGAAGCACCATGTTCAAGTAGACATTACAATGGGGAAAAGAGGTGTTACACCGCTGCATAGAGGGGGAGAAATTTGGTGGTGACGGCGGCGAAGTTGTTGGTGTAGATCGCCGTCACGATGGTTCCCTCGGCGGCGTTTCGGCACCACCAGAAGAGAGGGGGAGAGGTCCCCCCTCCTCCTTCTTCTTGCTTGGCCTTCCCCCTAGATGGGAGAAGGGTTCCCCCTATGGTCAATGGCCGTCATGGCTCCCGGAGAGCAGGAGCCCTCTGATATTGGATCTCTCTCTCTCTGTTTCTCTTCTGTTTCACGTTCCTGTTTTCTGGCCTTTCACCGTTTCTTATATTCCCGGAGATCCGTATTTCCGATGGGGCTGAAATTTTGGGGGGATTTTTATCCGGATATTAGCTTCCTTGCAGCAGAAGGACACCCCCAACCGACGTTCGAGGTGGCCACAAGTGCAGGGCACGCGCCCTGTGAGCTTGTGGGCCACCCCTTACGCTGATTCTTTTTCCCAAAAATCATATATATTCCAAAATAAATCTCCGCAAAAAATTTATCGCATTTGGACTTCGTTTGATATGGATTTTCTGTGAACAAAAAACATGCAACAAATAGGAACTGGCACTGGGCACTAGATCAATATGTTAGTCCAAGAAAATCATATAAATTGTTGCCAAAAGTATGTGAAAGTTGTAGAATATTGGCATGAAACAATCAAAAATTATAGATACGACGGAGACGTATCATTTACAAATGAGGAGATTGAAGCCGCATTATTTAGGATGCATCCGGATAAATCTCTGGGGCCGGATGGACTGACTGCAAGGTTCTATATTAAACATTGGCATCTTCTCAAAGATGAAATTTGCAGGGCAGTACATCATTTTATAGAAAGTGGAGAAATGCCTAGTGAAGTTAATAGCACGATCTTGGTTTTGATCCCAAAAGTAAAATCCCCTCAAGACTTTAGTCGGTATAGGCTGATTTCTTTATGTAATGTTCTTTACAAAATTGTGTCTACGGTGCTTTCTCTTAGACTGCGACCAATGATGGACGATATTGTCTCGGGAAGAGCAAAGTGCATTTGTGGCAGGGAGACTCATTACAGATAACGTGTGAAAGATCGTGGATGTCACCTAGAGGGGGGGTGAATAGGCGCTTTAAAATAATTATGGTTTAGGCTTGAACAAATGCGGAATAAAACTAGCGTTTAATTTGTAAAGCACAAAACCTAAATCAACTAGGCTCACCTATGTGCACCAACAACTTATGCTAAGTAAGATAAACAACTAAGTGATAGCAAGATATATAACATGAAACACTATGGCTATCACCAAGTAAAGTGCATAAGTAAAGGACTCAGGTAAGAGATAACCACTAGTACAGCGAGCTGCTATACAAATGATTTTTACCCCCTTTCAGCGACAGAGTTTTAAACTGTCGCCTTGCATGTGTGTGCGATAGGGGGGTCCTTTCCACACGACCCAGAAACCGTCCGCGATAGGGCCTCTAGTCACACACGCGGGGCAAATAGAGCTCGTGTGCGATCGGGTGAGCCATCGCAGACAATTATACTGGCCCAATCGTTTCTGTTCGTATGTACATCCCATACAGTGAATCCAAGATAAATGTTTCCGTTCATATATACATCCCACACAGTGAATCCCAGACAAACGTTTCCGTTCGTATATACAAAGCACACAGTTTTCCGCATCACATCGTCTGTGATAGCATTGCCATTGCAGACGATAGTAATAATTTTATCGTTTGTGTTATTGAATGCATCACGCACGGTGTCTAGAAGAAACTGTGTGGCATAGGCCGTCCATCACACACACTTTTTATGTGGAAAACGTTTGTGCAAGGTGGCCTAACACAAACAGTTGTCCAGAGGAAGTCGTGTGTGATTGTTCATTGATCCAACCCGTTTACTTCCTATAAACTGTGTGGGTTGTCTGAGATCATCGCTGATATGTCTCTGTCGTATCTACTTTTCCAAACAATTTTGCTCTTGTTTTGGCCCCTAATTTGCATGATTTGAATGGAACTAACCCGGACTGACGCTGTTTTCCGCAGAATTGCCATGGTGTTGTTTTTTGTGCAGAAGTAAAAGTTTTTGGAATTGGATGAAACTTTTTGGAGATTTTTTATGGAATAAATAAAAAATACTAGAACCAAGACCCACTGGAGGGGGGCCACCCAGTGCCCACGAGGCACCAGGGCGCGCCACCCCCCAGGCGCGCCCTGGTACCTCGTGGGGCCCACGTGGCTCCGTCTGACCTAATTCCAACGCTATAAATTCACAATTCCAGAGAAAAAAATAGGAGAGGAAGTTTTATTGTGTTTCACGATATGGAGCCGCCGCCACCTCCTGTTCTTCATCGGGAGGCCAGATCTGGAGTCCGTTTGGGGCTCCGGAGAGGGGGATCTTCCGGCATCGTCATCATCAACCATCCTTCATCGCCAATTTCATGATGCTCACCGCCGGGAGTGAGTAATTCCTTCGTAGGCTTGCTGGACGGTGATGAGTTGGATGAGATTTATCATGTAATCGAGTTAGTTTTGTTAGGGCTTGATCCCTAGTATCCACTATGTTCTGAGATTGATGTTGCTATGACTTTGCTATGCTTAATGCTTGTCACTAGGGCCCGAGTGCCATGATTCTAGATCTGAACCCTTTATGTTTTCATGAATATATTTGTGTTCTTGATCCGATCTTGCAAGTTATATGCACCTGCTATGTGTTATGATCCGCATACCCCAAGGTGACAATAATTGGGATTCTTTCCGATGATTGCCATAGTTTGAGGAGTTCATGTATTCACCAAGTGCTAATGCTTTGTTCCGGTTCTCTATTAAAAGTAGGCCTTAATATCCCTTAGTTTCCTTATGGACCCCGCTGCCACGGGAGGGTAGGACAAAAGATGTCATGCAAGTTCTTATCGCAAGCACGTATGACTATATACGGAATACATGCCTACATTATATTGATGAATTGGAGCTAGTTCTGTGTCGCCCTTGGTTATGACTGTTACATGATGAATGTTATCCAACATAATCACCGATCCAATGCCTACGAGCTTTTCACATATTGTTCTTTACTAAGTTACTACTGTTCCTACTACTGTCACAATTGCTACTACTATTGCTGTTATCGTTACTGCTACTGTTACTATTATTGCTACTGCTATCAAACTATCATACTACTGTGCTACTGATCACTCTGCTGTAGATATTTAGTCTCCATGTGTGGTTGAATTGACAACTCAACTTCTAATACTTGCAAATATTCTTTGGCTCCCCTTGTGTCGAATCAATAATTTTGGGTTGAATACTCTACCCTCGAAAACTGTTGCGATCCCCTATACTTGTGGGTTATCAAAACCTTTTTCTGGCGCCGTTGCCGGGGAGCATAGCTTTATTTGCTAAGTCACTTGGGATTTATTTCTGTTGAGCACTATGAGGAATTTGAAAGACGCTAAGACCAAGATCGTTCCCTCTAAGACGAGGGGAGGTAAGGAACTGCCATCTAGCTCTGCACTCGATTCACCTTCTGTTTTGAGCAAACTTGCAACACCACCACATGCTATTAATTCTGATATGTCGCAAGTTATTGATGATACCACTTCTGCTATGAATGATGCTCATGATGATGCTAGTACTATGCTTGATAATGTTGTGCCACTTGGTGAATTTCTTACTGAACAAATTGCTAAAGCTAAAGAAATTGAAAATGTTGAATCTCTTGAGAATTATGATTCACCTATTATGCCTAGCTCCCCTACTAGAGTTGAAACACCTGATGAACATTGCTTTGATAGGGAGACGGCTAGAGCCATCCTTGCTTGTAATGATAGACATGAAGTTATAAAGTTGCTTGCTGAAATGAAAGAAAAATCTATGAGGGAGAGAATGAAATATGATCCTAAGTTTGCTACCTCTCCCATATTTGTTACTAATAAGGACTATGAATTCTCTGTCGATCCTGAGTTAATTACCTTGGTTGAATCTGATCCTTTCCATGGTTATGAAACCGAAACCGTTGTGGCACATCTTACTAAATTAAATGATATAGCCACCCTATTTTCTCATGAGGAAAAAATTCGCTATTACTATATTCTTAAGTTGTTTCCTTTCTCATTAAAGGGTGATGCTAAGGAATGGTATAATACCCTTGCTCCTGGATGTGTGCGTAGTCCCCAGGATATGATTTATTACTTCTCTGAAAAATATTTTCCTGCTCATAAGAAACAAGTTGCCTTACAGGAAATATTTAACTTTGTGCAAATTGAAGAAGAGAATCTCCCTCAAGCTTGGGGGAGGCTTCTCCAATTACTTAATGCTTTGCCTGATCATCCTCTTAAGAAAAATGAAATACTTGATATCTTCTATAATGGACTAACCGATGCTTTTAGGGACTACCTAGATAGTTGTGCGAGTTGTGTTTTCAGGGAAAGGACTATTGAACAAGCTGAGGAATTATTGAATAATATATTGAAGAATGATATTGATTGGACACTTCCTGAACCACCGCCCAAACCCACTCCGAAGAAGAGGGGTATCTTACATCTCAGTCCTGAAGATATGCAAGAAGCAAAGAAATGTATGAAGGAAAAAGGTATTAAAGCTGAAGATGTTAAGAATCTACCACCTATTGAAGAAATACATGGTCTTGACACACCGTCACAGGTAGTAGAGGTAAATTCTCTTATAAAATTCGATGAAGGTGATATTCCTTACAACAAACCTCCTAGTCAATGCTTGTATGAATTTGACAACTATATTATTAAGCAAGATCACTTCAATGCAAATGTTAAGAAACAATTAAAACGAAATTCCTACATGATTGATCGCTTGAGTGACTTGTTATTTAGAATTGCTAATGATGTTAAAGGTGTAAGTAAACATGCATATATGGTTCAAACCCAGTTAGAACAAGTTGCTAAATCTCAAAGTGAATTGCTCAATGAAATGAATAACAATATGAATGATCATGCTGTTAGAGTAATGACTAGAGGACGTAGAATGACTTAGGAGCCACTTTATCCTGAAGGTCACCCTAAAAGAATTGAACAAGACTCTCAAAGAATTAATGTTGATGCACCTAGTCCATCTAAAAAGAAAAAGAAAAAGAAAAATGATAGGACTTTGCATACTTCTAGTGAACCCGAGGTAGAAAAACCCTTGGAGGATAGTAATGATGTTTCTATTTCTGATGCTGAAACACAATCTGGTAATGAACAAGCACCTGATGATACTAATAATGATGATGCTCATATGGATACCCAACCAGATAATGATAAAGAACCAGATAATGATGTTGAAATAGAACCTGCTGTTGATCTTGATAACCCACCTTCTAAAAATAAACGTTATGATAAAAGAGACTTCGTTGCTAGAAAACATGGTAAAGAAAGAGAACCATGGGTTCAGAAACCCATGCCCTTTCCTCCTAAACCATCTAAGAAAAAGGATGAGGAAGAATTTGAATGCTTTGCTGAAATGCTTAGGCCAGTCTTTTTGCGCACTCGTTTGACTGATATTATAAAGATGCCTCCCTATGCTAAATACATGAAAGACATTGTCACAAATAAAAGAAAGATACCTGAGGCTGAAATTTCCACCATGCTTGCAAATTATTCTTTTAAGGATGGAGTACCTAAGAAACTAGGAGATTCGGCAATACCAACTATACCATGCTCCATTAAAAGAAGTTATGTCAAAACTGCTTTGTGTGATTTAGGAGCCGGTGTTAGTGTTATGCCTTTCTCTTTATATAAAAGACTTGATTTGAATAAACTCACTACCACTAAAATATCATTGCAAATGGCTGACAAATCAACTGCCATACCTATCGGTGTTTGTGAGGATGTGCCCGTTGTAGTTGCAAACGTTACTATTCTAACAGACTTTGTTATACTTGATATGCCCGAGGATGACAACATGTCGATTATCCTTGGTAGACCCTTCTTGAATACTGCAGGTGCTATTATTGATTGCAACAAAAGCAAGGTCACTTTTCATATCAATGGTAATGAACATACGGTGCACTTTCCGAAGAAACAATTTCAAGTAAATGGTATTCATATTATTGAAAAGACTCCGACAATTACTATTGGAAGTTTTCAACTCCTTCTACCTACTGTTAAAAAGAAATATGAAACTCTTATTATCGGGGAGATGCATATCCCCGTTGAGGTAACCTAGTGTTTTACGAAGATTCTTCGGTTGCATGTTACTCGGAAATGGTTTGTTAATAAGACTTGATCAACCTTATTAATGGATTCTTTTTGAGGGGAATGGGGTCGATGAATTTAGTAAGCACAACCTTCTATACCCACTTTTTGTTTTCTGTTATTTTTAGTGAAATGCAATAAAATGCCATGATTATCCTGTTTTCTGAATTATCCGTGCAATAAAAAAGTGCCCAGAAACAAAAGTGCTCAGAATGCAATAAAATTTTGATATGAAGTTTTATTTAATATTTAAGAATTTTTGGCACTGGAAACATACCAAGGGGGTGCCCCAGGTGCCCACGAGGCACCAGGGCGCGCCACCCCCTGGCGCACCCAGGTACCTCGTGGGCCCCACAGGGACCCCCTCACTTATCCCTTCAGCTCACTTCGTCTCTTACCTCTAGCAAAAATTCCTGGTAGCTCTCTCTCTCATGTTCTTGCTCGCAAACCTGAAATTTTCGATCTCTTTGCTCGGGGCTCCGTTTCTGAAACTGCTTTGGGAGATTGCTCCTTGGTATGTGACTCCTCCATTGCTCCAATTAGTTTTTGCTCTAGTGGATTATATTTTGCATAATTAGCTGCTCTTGGTGCTACAGAAAATGAGCTTGCATGTTGAATTCTTTGAGTTCCAAGTAGTTTGAATGATTGATATAGCCTCTAGACATCCATATGAGTAGTTGCTATCAATCTTGTGAAGTTTTATTGATATCATTTTGTGGCCTAAATTTTTTCAGAAATTTGTTCTTAGGAAAATGAATATCTTCCAAAGGAGTTCCTCGAAGCGGAACGCCAAGGGAGTCCTTGGGGAGTCCTCGGACAGTGACCTCAACATTCCGCGTAGGACGGAGGTTCGGCCGTGCGAATGGCTGCACAATGCCTTCATGAACGAAGCCGGATTCTACCAAGAGTTCGAGCAATTCGTTGCAAATGCCGGACTGACCGACTTCCTCGCAGATGAGCGTGACCAGCACCACATCCTTACAAATTCCTTTGTGCAAATTTTTCATTTTCTGAGTAGGCTCGACCCCCCTGAGGTGCGCTTTGATTTATATGCTAAACATTATCAGATACCTCTGGCTGAATTTTGTGAGATATGTTTGATTCCTTTTGATGGGGAAATTAGAGAGCCTCGCTCGGAGGAGTTTGAGGGTTTTCTCCACACTTTAACGGTGGGAGAGACAAGGGACGTGTCGAAAGCCCGAGCCACTAGCTTGCAATTTCCCTCTGTTCACTACTTCGCTTTATTCTTAGGGAAATGCTTGATTGCTAGGGAGCAAGGTAGTGCGCTAGCTGCACCTAACTTTGCCATTTTACGCCGCGCATTGCATAATGATAACACTTATAACTTGGGAGCCATCATTGCACGCCGCCTGCACACTAATAGAACTAGGGGTAAAATTCATGGTGGTATCTATGCTACTCGCTTAGCGAGACGTTTTAATGTTAACATACGCCCTCATGATTGTTTGTTGCCTAGAGTTTACTTAGATCACCAGTCCATGAGGGACCACCACTTTCTTGATGCTCCTGAGCCTCCTCACAACATTCGTTATAACCTAGTTTTTAGTGAGGATACTCGTGATATTATTCTGTCGCCTGCACCTGCTTTGTTTGATTCTCATGCTAGGAACGTATATACCGTGATGCCACCGGACATCATTGCTTACCGGAATGCGTTGGCAGCGGCAGAGGAGGAGGCCCAGGATTGGGACGCTCGGGTGCCGCCGCCTCAGGACTTTCACATGGGACCGGACGGCTACTACGGATGGTTGTAGGCCAAGCTAGGCAAAAGCCTAAGCTTGGGGGAGTACGTATTTCTCACCGACATTACATTCATGCTCATACATTTTATTCCAGTTGTTGGTGTTCATACTTTTTCATTGTATAATCCATGCTAGTTTTATTTTCTTGTTTTCTTCTAGTGTGTTCGAAAAACTTGAGAAAATCCAAAAACATTTCTCGCTTCTTTTTGGTTTTTCTTTTTAGTTTAATTAGTTGTAGTTTCGTAGTAGTAAAAGAAAACCCAAAAAGATTTCCCGTTTCTTCTTTTACTTGTTGGGAGCTTTCCCGTGTAAATAGTTTTTTTTTCTCGTTTTTCATTTTTCTTCTTTATTTTGTTTTCTTTAGAAAAACTAAAAACTCCAAAAATATTTCAGTGTGTTTCTCTGAAATTCTTTTCTTCTGCTGAGTCATTGTAAGGAGAAGAGCACGATGAAAATGTTGAGTGGCTCCCATATGCATTGTTGTTGATCTAACAAAGAGCCCATTTTACCTTGTCTTCTCCTTTGAATTAAATGCTTGCAGATTCCAGCTTAGTCCACGACACTCTTGCACTATTATTATTTTCATATCATTCGGTCGTGCAAGTGAAAGGCAATAATGACGATGATTCGATGAAGTGACTGTGGCAAGGAAAAGCGGGTATGAACTCAACTTGTTCTTTGTTTTTGTAAATATGTTTAACTCAGTATCCATGATTCAGCATGTTATGATTAAACATGTTTATGATGACAATTAGAGATTATAGTTTCTCATGCCATGCTTAAGTAGCTAGGAGTGGATAATGGTTTATCTTGAGTGTCAACATGCATTAAAATGATTGTGATGTAGTATGATGATATGGTATCCTCCTCTGAATGTTTCAAGTGGCTTGACTTGGCACATGCTCACGCATGTAGTTGATTCAAAACCAACATAGCCTTCACGATATTTATGTTCATGGTGTTTATATCCTACTCATGTTAGTATTCAATGTTGATTATTCATAATGCATGATTATGACCGTTTTCGCTCTCTAGCTGGTCGCTTCTCAACCTATTTGCTAGCCTTCGCCTGTACTAAGCGGGAATGCTGCTTGTGCATCAAAACCCTTAAACCAAAGTTATTCCAGATGAGTCCACTATATCTACCTATATGCGGTATTACTCTGCCGTCCTAAGTAAATTTACATGTGCCACCTCTAAATATTCAAATGAACATCTGTTTTGTGTGCCCGTACCGCTCATGGAGCGACAGGGGGTGGTCAGTATCTTCTATGCTAAGCGGGTTATTCTCATGACGAGTGTTTATTCACTTGTCCTTGCATGAGAGGGGCTGGTAATCGGGATGCCCAGTCCCATTATTAAAATTGCAAAATAATAAAACAAACTCCCCCGGAAAGTTGTTGGTATGGAGGGCACCCGAGTATTCGGCTAGCTATGGCTTGTGATTGTTGGTGGACGTGGAGTAAACTTTACTTTACCGCTTGGGAACCGCCGCTAATGTGTTTAGCATGGAAGATATTGAAAACTCTCGGTCGTGACATTGACAGGAAAGGCATACCTCCCAAAATTATATCTATCTTTGATTTAAGCTTCGAGCTCTGGCACCTCTACAAATCCATGCTTCCCTCTGCGAAGGGCCTATCTATCTACTTTTATGTTATTTTACTTTTATTGTTGAGTCATCACCTTCTCAAATAAGCACCAGTCCTGAGAGCACTATTGTCATTCTCATGCATTGTGAATAGTTAATGTTGTGTGCATCATGACTGGATCTCTTCTACCATGAATTACAATGTTTAGTCGCTGCTTGAACTTTGGAGGTGCTCTGCATTTATGTTTTGCGGTCTCAGAAAGGGCTAGCGAGATACCATGTTGTCATATTATATCATGATCGCTTTGACAAAGTGTTGGCATTTGAGATATCTTATTATTGCTCGCTAGTTGATTATGCCATTGATATGAGTGAATATAATTTCTAAGAGTTGTCATTTGCATGGTTAGTTATAATCTTTGCTGAAAACTTGGGTGTTATTTAAGCATATATATAGATACAAGAACAAAAGAGTTTGTAAAAGTTTTTCTTTATCGCTTTCAGTTTGTCAACTGAATTGCTTGAGGACAAGTAATGAGTTAAGCTTGGGGGAGTTGATACGTCTCCGTCGTATCTACTTTTCCAAACACTTTTGCTCTTGTTTTGGCCCCTAATTTGCATGATTTGAATGGAACTAACCCGGACTGATGCTGTTTTCAGCAGAATTGCCATGGTGTTGTTTTTTGTACAGAAATAAAAGTTCTTGGAATTGGATGAAACTTTTTGGAGATTTTTTATGGAATAAATAAAAAATACTGGAACCAAGACCCACTGGAGGGGGGCCACCCAGTGCCCACGAGGCACCAGGGCGCGCCACCCCCCAAGCGCGCCCTGGTACCTTGTGGGCCCCACGTGGCTCCGTCTGACCTAATTCCAACGCTATAAATTCACAATTCCAGAGAAAAAAATAGGAGAGGAAGTTTTATTGCGTTTCACGATACGGAGCCGCCGCCACCTCCCGTTCTTCATCGGGAGGCCAGATCTGGAGTCCGTTTGGGGCTCCGGAGAGGGGGATCTTCCAGCATCGTCATCATCAACCATCCTTCATCGCCAATTTCATGATGCTCACTGCCGGGAGTGAGTAATTCCTTCGTAGGCTTGCTGGACGGTGATGAGTTGGATGAGATTTATCATGTAATCGAGTTAGTTTTGTTAGGGCTTGATCCCTAGTATCCACTATGTTCTGAGATTGATGTTGCTATGACTTTGCTATGCTTAATGCTTGTCACTAGGGCCCGAGTGCCATGATTCCAGATCTGAACCCGTTATGTTTTCATGAATATATTTGTGTTCTTGATTCGATCTTGCAAGTTATATGCACCTGCTATGTGTTATGATCTGCATACCCCAAGGTGACAATAATTGGGATTCTTTCCGATGATTGCCATAGTTTGAGGAGTTCATGTATTCACCAAGTGCTAATGCTTTGTTCCGGTTCTCTATTAAAAGGAGGCCTTAATATCCCTTAGTTTCCTTATGGACCCCGCTGCCACGGGAGGGTAGGACAAAAGATGTCATGCAAGTTCTTATCGCAAGCACGTATGACTATATACGGAATACATGCCTACATTACATTGATGAATTGGAGCTAGTTCTGTGTCACCCTAGGTTATGACTGTTACATGATGAATGTTATCCAACATAATCACCGATCCAATGCCTACGAGCTTTTTACATATTGTTCTTTACTAAGTTACTACTATTGCTACTACTGTCATAATTGCTACTACTATTGCTGTTATCGTTACTGCTAGTGTTACTATTATTGCTACTGCTATCAAACTATCATACTACTGTGCTACTGATCAGTTTGTTGCAGATATTTAGTCTCCAAGTGTGGTTGAATTGACAACTCAACTGCTAATACTTGCAAATATTCTTTGGCTCCCCTTGTGTCGAATCAATAAATTTGGGTTGAATACTCTACCCTCGAAAACTGTTGCGATCCCCTATACTTGTGGGTTATCAATTGCCCACGGTGTTGTCTCAATAACCGTTTGCACTAGAAAAACCCAATAAGCAGGCTCATTGGCCTATTATTATTAATCCATTTCGTACTCAAATTTACATTTCATAATAAATACACAATATATTTCATTTTCATATCACGGAACAAGGATTTCATACTTGAAATACATCAGAGTATAACATCATATAGCTTAAGCACTCACTCACACCGTATAGGCATATAGCTAGCTACCCCATTACACAACAGCACCAAGTTTCACATGCAACATCTAAAACCTTTGGAAATTAGCATCATAGACGGTAGACAGACAGATGAATCTCATCTGGAAAAGTACTGAAGCGGAAGGCGAATATTGAGCCTTCAATGTTGTTGAATGTCCTTGCAACTTTAGGCCAGTGCCCGTGGATGATTGACCGCCCATCCTTCGTCCTCTTGAGGAAGACTTCAATATTGTACCGTGGGTGTTGTATGAACACCTTCCTCGCCTCTTGACCATACAGGTGGTTTGAGAGGTAATCATCTGTGAACTGCTTTGGAAAGGCCTGAAAACAAAGATATGCATAAATATCTTCTCTGAATTTTGAAATGCCGCAAAGGAATAAAAAAACAAGGTACTCCCTATGGTCCTTTTTACTCCGCGCATTAGATTTGTATCAAGTCAAACTTTGTAAAGTTTCACCAAATTCATTTTAAAAAATATCAACATCCACGATACCAAATATGTAAACTATAAAATTGTATTTCATAATGCATCTAAAAATAATGATTTTGCAGTTTGAATGTTGATGCTTTTTTTTTCTATAACTTTGGTTAAAGTAGAGATACTTTGTCGGGACCCCGATCCTAAGTCACACCGATCTAGCATAAGACACATCATATCACTTTGCGGCCTCACGCACGGTAACCCACGGCTGCCGCCTTTACCTTGGCCGGGACCGTTTGCGTTTGGCTCACGTATATGATTGTGATGCTAGCATCCATATGACAGAGAACCCAGGTTGACATGACTAGTCATAAACCAAGGTGGCACAAACGTACAGGGACAGACATAGGTAACCCAGCAATGCACGTGTCGGTCATCAGCGTGTGTAACTGGGCTGTAGCAAGCTATCAGGACTCCAGTAACACCGCGTGACATTTCCCCATAGGGACAGACACATGCGCAAAGAAGGATACATGTCGGTCAATCCATGTGTTCCGGAGCAGTAGCGAACTACCAAGGCTCAGTGGAAGCACTAAGAGGCATTTCCCTGTATGGAAGGCTACCAAAGCAGATAACTAGGTGTCGAATCCCACACATACCAATGCATTTCAAAACATACACACAATATGCATGATATGTGTAGATACAACATGGCATCACAACATAACTCTACGACTCAAAGTATTTATTTAAGAGGCTCTGAGGAGCCATACATAACATGATATTACAATCATGGGTCTCATGACCCAACATACAAAGTCATACAAGCAACAAGCGGAAGCATAAACCTGTCTGAGTATAGACAGCTGAAAAGAAAGAAGGCTAGAAAGCCCGTCTATCTACAAGACCCTCCATAGGAGCCAGACCTCTGTCTGGGATTCTCAAGCTAATCGGTCAACATCGAACTCATCGTGGAACTACTAGTGAGACTGAACTCTCCTCTGCAAAAACATAATTAAGCAACCATGAGTACAAAGTTACTCAGCAAGACTTACATCAGAACTAACTACATATGCATCAGTATCAACAATGGGGTTGTGGAGTTTAACTGCACCAAGCCAGCTTTGAATCAGTGGCTATCCCGAACTACGACTACCAGTAACTTCTTTGGGGTGAGAGAGCGCACACGAGTCCACATAGCCACCACAACAATACACCACTATGGATCCTCTCCCGTCTCCCTACGAGAAGGCCATCCATAGCACTCACACTTATCTTGCGCATTTTAGAGTATCCATTTGAACTTGTCTATGAACAATGTAAGCTTCCAAGTAGTCCATATCCGCGGACGTGGCTATTCGAATAGTTTGATAACCCTGCAGGGTGTACTTCTTCACACACGCTCCCACCACTTACCACCATGTACACGTCATGTATTTCGGCAACCTTCAAGCGGAAGCCTGGCGAGGGTGTCAGCCACAACCTGACTAACCACGCAAGACTCTAGTCTAGGTTTATCGCCTATTTGAGGTTGTATCCGCAAAGGAAGTCCGGCCAAAGTTTCTATCATGGCCCCAAACAATGAGAGCAGGGTTCCCAAGAGCACCATTCGGATGTCACTTGGTACACCGTGCCTCGGTGTCTTTACCGCATCATAGCCCACCCCTAAGGTCAGCGCTATGCATGGCCGCCAACACATATCCTACAAACACCAGAAATTAGTTGCGACTCCTGGACAGAGATCAAGGCGATTAATAAGTTGAGAGAGTCAATTAAGGATCCCAATCTGTGGTAGTAACTGTCTTGGATCACAAACACGGAACTCAGTTCTTAAGGACGGTCTCAATGAGACAACCCACCATGTACTCCTACATGGCCTCTCATCGCTACCTTTACCAAAACGTGTTCACACACTTAGCTCTCATCAGTAGGACATGTTCACAACCATTCCAATTCATCGCCCAGATGGATCAGACCTGACACAACTCTAAGCAATAGCAAGCATAACAAGCAAGCATGGATGAGTAGGCACAACATGGCTCAAGCAATTCCTACTCATGCTAGAAGGTTTTAACTATTTACTGTGGCAAAGACAGGTCATGCAGAGGAATGGGTTCAACTACCGCAACTTGTAACAGTTGAATCGTTGTTGTCCTAATGCAGTAAAAGAGAGCAAGAGCGAGAGAGTGGGATTGTATCGGAATGCTCAAAGGGGGTTTGCTTGCCTGGCACCTCTGAAGATAGTAATGCTCTTCATCGGTGTCAACGATCACAACGTCGGAACCGTCTTCTACCGAGAAGGAACAAACACCGACAAACAAAGCAGGAACACAACCAATGCAATGCAACAATATGATGCATGATCATGACATGGCAATATGCTGTGATTTGGGCTAATGCAACTAGCAGCAATTTAAATAAAGTTGGTTTGAACCAGAGGTTCAAATTCAAACTCCACATAAGATATTTCAAATGCCATTTATTCAAATTGTCTTATACATCAACTTTAAGTTGTTCAAACATGCATGAAAATGCAATAAACAGATTCTTCATATATTTTTGATCATTTTTCATATATAAATTATTTCCATCTGAGTTATAGATTATTTTCTATTTTTTTCAGAAGTTTTAACTATTTCCTGGAATTTTGAGATTTATTTCTAAATAAAAAAATCCAGCTAATTGCATTATGACATCAGCATGGTGTCACACTTGCGTCAATAGTCAACTGATCCGTCCAGGGTCAAACCTGACCAGCGGGGCCCACTGGTCAGTGACCAGCTAATTAACAGTGTTAATTAGCACTAATCCTAACCCTAACCAAAAACTGTCAGCGGCCGCGACCCACATGGCAGTGATACATGGGTGTCATTAGCAGCGGTTTTGACCCGGTTTGACCGGCGGTTAGCTGCCGGCGAGGCCAGCCGCGGCGGAGGTGCTCGGGTTTCGTCCCCCGTCAACCAAAACGATGGATGAGGGCATCTAAGTGGAGCTGGTACTCGTGTGCATCCAAAGGTGCAAACGGCATCGCCGGAGATGGCCCAAAACGACGGCGGCGTCCACTTGCGCGGCGGCCGGAGTTCAGGCAAGCACGGGCTTGGCACTAGGGTGCGTCTCTGGATGAGTTGGTGGGTTCAGTAGGCTCCTGGGAGCACGCGGAGCGCAGTGGTGTGCTCGGATGCGAGCTGCAGCGGCTGTAGCCACGGCAGCGATGAGGCACGGCGGCGGCGAGCTTTGGCTAAGGAAGAACAGCTGGCTACGGCACGCGATAGGCCACGGGACTAGGGGAAACGATGGAGTAGCTCACTGGGAGGTCGAAGCGCAGCTCAGTTAGCTCGGGGAGGCGCCGGAGAGAGCGCACGGTCACCGGCGATCTCGGATGCCCAAGGTTGAAGACGAGGATGGAGATGGTGATGCAGTGCTTCCCCGGTTGCGTGGCTTGGCGTGGACGAATAGGACGGCCATGCGGAGCTCGGGGACATAGAGAGAGAGCGCGGGGACGGCAGTAGCTACACGGGCGACGATGGCAGAGCCATGGCGCTCTTGGGTGCGAGAAGAGGAGCAAGGGAGAAGACAAGCAGAGGGACGTGCTGGAACTGGACGGCTCTGGGGGTCCGCATGGCGCTCTTAGCGGCCTCCAGCAGCAGCAGCAAGTAGGAGGTGGCCAAGCGCGTGCGTGCGCGCCGCGGGCACACGCCCTCATGCCTTCTGGCATGAGGTTGAAGACGACTGGCGTCTCGGTGGTGGGCTGGGCCGACCAACTATAGTAGCAGGCCACCAGGTAAGTTCTCTCTCTCTCTGATTTTCTCTATTTTGTTTCTGTTTTCTATTTTTCATTCTGTTTTGATTTAGTAGAAATACTAAATCATTTTTATAAATCCTAAAATTAATTTTGGGCACTAACTGAATTAATCCAGAGGCCCTCAAGTGATTTCAGAATATTTGGAGCATTTAAAAATATTTATAGGATTTAAATGCCCCAATTCAAATACAATATGCATTAATTCAAGGACCATAAATGCCATGGAAAAATGTGCATCATCTCTGGTTAAGGTTTTCACCTTCTTCCATAAATCATGAACATTTTGGAAGGGCATTTTGGGTTCGTTGAAAATATTTTGAGTTGAACCTGTTTGAATTACTTTGATGCTAGGGTTTGGTCATCCCCAATTCAAATTACCTTTGAATTTAAACATGATGCATGGATTCTTTAATGCAACTATTTACAATCAATTCTAGGGCTGTGACAACTCACCTCCACTAAACAAGAATCTCGTCCCGAGATTCAAAACGTAGGGTAAGAGGAAGGGGACACAAACTAGCACGATCTTCACGATCCAGATTGCACTTCTTGAAGATGTTGATTCATTGCATCATCTTAATTTGGACATCTTGCTTCGAGATCGTCATTCGAACACGACGATGGGAGGAAAGGGAAACTCTACAGGAATCGATCTTCACGAAGATTGAGCAACTCACGATCAACTCATGAAATGAGACGTAAGAACATCTCTTGAGCTGAGACACAAACACATATCAGGAGTGATGGGAAGAAGCAGAAGACGAAGGTTCAATTG
Organism: Elymus sibiricus; assembly: GCA_039707655.1. NCBI lineage: Eukaryota > Viridiplantae > Streptophyta > Magnoliopsida > Poales > Poaceae > Elymus > Elymus sibiricus. The sequence goes on along the minus strand of CM077666.1, from coordinate 408,758,954 downwards.
GTTGGCAACAATTCCACGCTCAAGTAAGATGGTGAAGAGGTTTCAAAGTAGCGAGGAGTTAAGTTGCCCTTGACACCATAATGGGGCACCTTAGGGAAGGTGGCTCGTAGAATCATTTCCTTAGTCAGGTAAAAAGAATTACTTTTGACATAGGGATCATTGGAACTCTTTGTACCAGGCTGAGGAAAATTTACATATGATTGTTTGAAGGAATCCGAGTGAATGGCATACTCAGATTAGAATGGAAACTATGGTTATAGAACAACTCGGCAAATGGAAGGCACATTCCAATTGATGCCGACGAGATAACCTAGTGTCTGAGCGTGCTCTCAAGAACTTGAGCAATTCCATATTCATCAGGGTTTTACCAACATCTATGCCGAAGATCTTGGTGACACCTCGTACTACCATGATGAATAATGATGGAGGATGCAGATGCAAAGGAAGAAAACACTTTCTCAGATTTTACCTTAGCAATGCCAAGGAACAAAATCTGGATGATCGACCGATAGACATTTAGCACTCCGCTTCTAATGTTCTCCTTGATGTACTAGCGTAACCCAGTTATAGATACTGTTTGGTATCTAGAACATCAAGTAAAGGTTAGACTTAGGGAGCACAAAAATCCATAAGGGACAACTTCTAGAATGAGTCATACGAAATCCTCATGGGGAGGTGGCAATATTGCTGAATCAAGATACTACAATAATAGATCTTCGGGCTAGGTGTGTCGGCCAGAACATCAACCTTGCCGGAACCTACATCATAGATCTTGAGAAAGTTCCAACCATCATATCTGCCCGAGATTCAGATTTGGTTGGTGACAGGATACTTCAGACTCAGCTTGTCTGAAAAAGAAAGTTTGCAACACAATTCGACGAGATGATGTTGCGAGATTCTCGGGAAATGAACTATGGAAGCAAGCTCCAAAACATGAGCTGGTGTGCAAGATACATGAGAACACATTGTCCAAGACAAACGTGATCACTTAGAAGTCTTACAATAAAACACTACCGAGTTCTGGTTGTGACGGGGATATTACCCCACGGTATAACCCGGCAGACATGCTGACCCGGCAAACAGTTCTAACCCGGTAGCTACAGTGTCAGGGTGTAACCCGGCAGCTACAGTGTCAGGGTGTAACCCGGCAGCTACAGTGTCAGGGTGTAACCCGGCAGCTACAGTGTCAGGATGCTAACCCGGCTACAGTGTAAGGATGCTAACCCGGCTACAGTGTCAGGAGGCTAACCCGGCTACAGTGTCAGGAGGATAACCCGGATGCTACAGTGCCAGGAGATGAACAGTGTTATCAGACAGTCACGGAGACGAGTCTCTGAAGATAAGCCCTGGTTGTAACCCGCCCGGTGTAAGCCGCCCGGGACGGGTTACAAGCCCAGGACTCGGAAGCCCATGAAGAGAAGCCCGCGATGGGAAGTCATCAATCCGACTTAGACTCTACATGTAAACCGCCCCTTCAGCCTTTATAAGGAGGGGCGGGTCACCCCAAGAGGGTCAAGTTAGACGTCTCATAGACAGGTCTCATAGACAGGTCTCATAAACAGGTCAGAAAGATAGTCAGATTAGAGGGTCTCGAGATTAGAGGTGCTGACTCTGCACCCTTGTAACCGAGATCGTCATCGTCATCAATATAAGACACAAAGCAGGACGTAGGCTTTTACCTCCATCGGAGGGGCCGAACCTGGGTAAAAACTCCGCGTCTCTCGTCCCGCTCAACCCCTCTCAAGCTACCAGTTACGTGCGCCGGACCTCACGACTAAGTCCTTACACTAGGACATCTGCCGTGACAAATCCACGACAGTTGGCGCCCACCGTGGGGCTGCGCGCGCGGTGGTGTTGAGTTCTTGGAGGGATCTTTATCAGGGATTGAGAAGTTCGTAATTTTTTCCCGTGAGGAAGAGCCAGCGTCGGAAAGATCTATACCGACTCAGTGTTTATCAGTCAAGATTGGAGAGGTTTTAGCAGTAGTATAAATCAGATCAGATTCAACACCAGAGTCAAAAGGTTACTTCGATAGCAGTCAGAGCAGCAGAGCAGCGGGTACGATATAGATCAAGAGAAAATGTAAGCCGCCGCGACTGAAGTCAAAAACCTGCCCAAGATCAATCGCCGAAACGTGACTGGAGGAAAAAGCTTGTACGCCGCGAGGAGATCGTGGGTGCATACGAGACGGTGGCAGCGATTAAACAAAGGAAAGAAAAGCAAGCCCTCACGCAGGGATTCCCTACTCTATGTGAAAAAGGAAAAAAAAATATAATACCACGACCTGGAGGGAGACCCGGACGTGAATTGGTCAAACTTGCCTTGACCCGAAGAGCCGCTCACGATCCATGGTTCGTTTGGCTCCGCTTCTGACACCAACCCGTCGGCCGCCAATGAATCGCCCCCGCCGGCCGTCGTCGACCCGTGGCCTTGGCTTTGACTCCGCCTCGCCGCGGGCACTCTTCAGCCGCGGCCGCGCCAAGTCACCGGCGCCCCTCTGCCTCGCCGTTCCAACCACGCCGTCGAGCCACGAGCCCCGCCGTCGGCCTGTTTCCACTTCAAGCCGCCACCGTTGCCAAATCACTGCTGCATCCGCGCTGACTGGCTCCGCCCCGCCTCCGCGGCCGTCCCTCCGACGCCATCACTCGGCCCCGTCTGCAAGCCGCCGCCACCGCGTTGGGCTGTGACGGCCGGGCCCTGCGAATCCGCCCTGGCCTCATGCCCGTTCCGAGTCATCATCCGGCCTCGCGCCGTCTTCACTGTCGTGCTGAGCCGCCACCCGCGGCCTCGCCACCATACGCCCGGCCGCCTCCACCGTGGCTGGCCGCAGCCATGGCTCGCCCCGCCTCGGGCCATCGTACGCCGAGCCGCCGGGGCCTTGCCGACCCGCTTTTGTTGTGGCAGCGCCTCTCGCCAGCCTCATTTCCGCTTCTGAGCAGCCGTCACGCTCCTCTCCACGCGGGTCGCCAGCACGTCAAGCTGCCTCCGTGCCGCGCGCCGCCGCTGGCCGGTCTCTATGCCGCATCGCTGCAAGCTGCCGCTGGCTGGAGCCGCCGCCGCGAGCTTCTACAGAGCCGCCGACGCTCCCCGGCTTGAGCAGCTTCGACCTCGCTCCGCAGTCGAGCAGAATCGCCGAGCCGCCTTACAGAGCTGCCTCAGCCTTCACTTCAAACGGCCACGGGCCTCCCTTCAACTCGCCTCATCACTCCCCGGCCGCCTTGCGTGCCGTCCGCCTTTCGGCTCCACCACGCCGGATCACGGCTCCGGCTGTGGCCGGGTGATCTCCACCCACCGCGAACGCGCCACGAGCTGCCGGGCCGCCTCTAAGACGCCCTATTTCGGCTGTGCTTCAAGCCGCCGCGGCGACCCGCCGCTCCCCGCGGCCTTACCCACCGGCGCGTCAGTGAGGCCGCGCCCTCAGCTCCTCACCTCGCCGCTATTACCTCGCAGACCTCGTCGTGAGCCGCCCATCGCGCCAAACTCTGCCACGGTCCGCCGGCGTGCCTCCGCCGAGTCGCCAAGTCGCCTCGCGCCGCTCCGTCGGCGCCTCTCCACCGCCTGCTCCACGCCGGCTCGTCGCTCCGCCCCCCAAGTACGGGCTCCACCTCCTCGAGCGTCCCGCACGCCGTGGGCCGAGCCGCGCTGAGCCTCTACTCCATCCGCGCGCGTCCGTGCTTAGCGCGCGTGTCCCCCGCTGTCCGTGCCCGAGTCGCCGTAGCCGCGACCCGCCCGTTTTCGGCTGGCGCCGGCTCGCCTTGGACCGCCTTCCGGGTCGGCTCCGCCCGCACCTACTACCGCGCGACGCCGCGGCCTCGACCCGCCTCACCTGCGCGCCGACGAGCCGCCCAACGGACGAGCGCAAGACGCCGCCCACAGTCAGATCTACATCAGCATATCGGTGCAGTGCTCGCCTGAACGAGCCGCCCAATGGATGAGCGCAAGACGCCGCCCACAGTCTGATTTACATCAGCATATCGGTGCAGTGTTCGTCTATACGAGCCGCCCAAATGGACAGGCGCACAAGTCGCCGCCACTGCAGTTTGGTTAACTACAACAACCAGCCGGGACGAACCATCGACCGGATCATTGAAACAATTCATACGGGATCATCTATAACCCGCCACGGCCAACCTCAACCTTCAGTGGAGATTCTCAAGTCGTCTCTTTGAGTCGACTCAAGACTCAGGGGCTACAAACATGGCTCGACACACTTGGCCGTTTTAAACGAGAGCTCCAGATCATGGAAAGGAAGTTAACCCGATCTTGGGGGTTACAACATTATTGGCGGAAGGATTAAAAGTTACCCAAGAAGACGAGCCGCCATGATGCACCGTTCAGCTTGGGGGCTTCTGCTGTTTCTTCATACAAGATGGCGGCTTACAAGATGCTGCCACAATGTTGATACTTCAACAAGGTCGTTTGGGGGCTTCTAACCTACCGGGTTAAGCTTCAACCCTCTTGATCAGGCTTTTCAGCCAACATAATACCTATTTAATGGCGGCTTACAAGTTGCCGGCCTAACTGACGGCGGCTTACAAGATGGCACGCCAATTGATATCATCGACAAGGCCGTTTGGGGGCCTTCAACCCACCGGGTTAAGCTTCAACCCTCTCGGTAAGGCTCTTCAGCCAATATAAGGCGGGTCATGGACCCAAATGTTGACTCCGTCAACAAAGATCACTAGGGGTGCAGCGAGTTCTAAAACTTACCTCCTTTTCGATCTGCAAGGCTGGGTTATACCTGCCTGTAAGTAGATGCGCTTTGTCAGGGGTGCAGCGAGTTCTAAAACTCACCCTCTGCAAAGGCCTCTTACAGCGGCGAGGCAAACCCTTACATCCGCAAATCCGAGTTATACCTGCCTGTAAGTTGATGCCGCTTTGTCAGGGGTGCAGCGAGTTCTAAAACTTACCCCCTGCAAGGGCCTCTTACAGCGGCGAGGTAAACTCTCCCACCTACTGTGTCTCTCTCTGGTTCGTTGCGCTCTTATCAGTTAATCTCGCTTAGAGACCCTGAGCCGTTCAAAGGAATTGACGGTCAATCTCGTTAGAGACCCTGCACTGGTATGAGTTCAAGCATCGAGTCCACCCAGAAGAACCATCATATGAATTTTTTGGAAGGCAAAGCAAGAAACATCATACATTGCATCATACATTGCATTGCATCATACATTACATCGTGCATTGCATCATATTTACATATCATGCCGGTTTGCCAAACCGGGTCAGAGCAAGATTGTGAAAGAGGAAGCAAGGCTATACGAGATTTTAACATCTCCGGGTTGTGCTTTTTCAAGCCGCCCTTACAACAATGCAGAATATACTCTGTTTTGTTTATTTTTTGCAGGTCTTGTCTTATAAGATAAGCCGCCAGAACAAATAGATCTCTAATAGCCAACATGGCTGGATCTTCATCATGGATTTCTCAAACATTTTGCCGGGTTGCACCGCAACCACGAGCAGGGATTTCATCTCAAGGATAAAGGCATTATTGCAAGATATTCATACCGGGTTACAACCACGGTCAAGGATTCAACCAATAATGATGAGTCATATCATTATCACAATAGTCCCGAGTCGCTGCAGGCAGACGACCCGCCACTTGGGGGCTACATTATTCAAGGCAAGTTTATATCAAGTATGCAAAGTCCCATGTCGTTGCAAGCATGCACCACGGCACTTGGGGGCTAATGCAAATTGCTTTTCAAAGTCATCACCTCATCAGTAAGACCCGGCTATCTCAAGGAGATAAGCCGGTCCTTGGGGGCTACATGTCGCTCTTTATTCAAGTATATGGATTCAAGGAAGAACCGGCTCATCATTTTCATAATGACCCGGCCCTTGGGGGCTACACCGCTCAGATCAAATTTTCTAAAGTCCCAAGTCGCCGCAGGCGTGCGACCCGGCACTTGGGGGCTACAGTATTCAGTTGTTCAAACAGATTATAAGATCCAAATTGAAGACCCGGCGCATCACATACTGATGAGCCGGCCCTTGGGGGCTACACCCGCCGAAGCTTTATAAGGTATAAGACAGTTATAAGTCCCAGGCTGCTGCAGGCAAGACAACCTGGTACTTGGGGGCTACACAATCAAAGATATTATTGCAAAGCGCCAAGTCATCATGGATCAACTTGGAGCTTGGGGGCTACAGGTAGTATGAATATATCAAAAAATTGGAGAGAGTTTTCAAGATGTCAATTTTAACTGCAGTCCAGTTATTTGACCCGGCGGCACCATCAATGATTATAACCCGACGGAGGAGACCCGCCAAGAACATTGAAGGCCGACTCAACGGCATATGGGTGTTGTATTCCCAATATTTTATTTCAAAGGGCATACACCTGCAAGACGATGGAGCTTACCATGAATAAATTCAAGCTAACCTGGGGGCTAATGACGGGGATATTACCCCACGGTATAACCCGGCAGACATGCTGACCTGGCAAACAGTTCTAACCCGGTAGCTACAGTGTCAGGGTGTAACCCGGCAGCTACAGTGTCAGGGTGTAACCCGGCAGCTACAGTGTCAGGGTGTAACCCGGCAGCTACAGTGTCAGGATGCTAACCCGGCTACAGTGTAAGGATGCTAACCCGGCTACAGTGTCAGGAGGCTAACCCGGCTACAGTGTCAGGAGGATAACCCGGATGCTACAGTGCCAGGAGATGAACAGTGTTATCAGACAGTCACGGAGACGAGTCTCTGAAGATAAGCCCTGGTTGTAACCCGCCCGGTGTAAGCCGCCCGGGACGGGTTACAAGCCCAGGACTCGGAAGCCCATGAAGAGAAGCCCGCGATGGGAAGTCATCAATCCGACTTAGACTCTACATGTAAACCGCCCCTTCAGCCTTTATAAGGAGGGGCGGGTCACCCCAAGAGGGTCAAGTTAGACGTCTCATAGACAGGTCTCATAGACAGGTCTCATAAACAGGTCAGAAAGATAGTCAGATTAGAGGGTCTCGAGATTAGAGGTGCTGACTCTGCACCCTTGTAACCGAGATCGTCATCGTCATCAATATAAGACACAAAGCAGGACGTAGGCTTTTACCTCCATCGGAGGGGCCGAACCTGGGTAAAAACTCCGCGTCTCTCGTCCCGCTCAACCCCTCTCAAGCTACCAGTTACGTGCGCCGGACCTCACGACTAAGTCCTTACACTAGGACATCTGCCGTGACAAATCCACGACAGGTTGGGAACCATCATCAAAGATATCGAAGTCTCCACGCGGAAGTCTAAAGGATTAACACTTTAGAACAGACTCCTTTATCTTGAACAAATCAATCAGTGGCCTGGTGTGCTAGGAAATACATGTGGAATGGAGGTAGCGAGCCTATCAAACCATAGGATACTTCGCACATGCATGACTGACTTGGGACGATTCCAAATGAAGCAAAACAACTTTCTCGAATTCACGGCGGCAACTTGCATCGAATGCACATGTACTTGGAGGAAGTCACTTCTTTCACCATAACATATACTTCATGAACTGGCATGAAGAAATGCTTTCAAAAGTTTCCAACACTAGCTTAATGTTCATCATGAATCATGGAGAAGACAAAGTTGTTGTCGATGAGCTCAACAACAATTTATCGAGATTTCCATAAAGATGGAATTCCACAATTAAGTGAACACGGTGACAACATTGGTCAGACCAAAAGATATAATGGTGTATGCTCGAGGAAACATCCACGAGTAAAACAACATTAGGAAAATCGTTGGTGCTGATTTTGATTTGACGATAGCCCACACTCAAATCAAAAGATTGGATAAAACAATAGATCCAACAACTGATCACGAGGACCAATCGATGAAGATATCATCTTTCTTCAACACCCACACACAAAAGATGACCCTTTGAATGAACTAAGTTGATCAAACTTTTATCTTCCAACTCTCCAAGTTGGTGTTTGGCCTAACCAACTAGTTCACAGTATCCAATACAGATTCTTGGAGAAGGGGTGGTTTAGAGGGAAACCAACTTGATCGCGAACTCAACATAACGATCAGGGGACAACCTGGTAATATTTCCGAGAAGATATTCAGAAAATTCACGAGCCACCGATATGCTATTAAGCTCGAGAACAATCTTGCTTTCAAGGCAAGATGATGTGATCAAATAAGCAAGGGATTGTCACAATCCTGACTCATTGATCGAAGAGTGCACCAAGAAAAATGGACTAGGTAGCACGACCAACCTTAGAATGGTGATTCAACAATCAACATACTAAGAATGAAACTTATTGTCCATTAACTGCCAATCAATAGGGTTGCTAGGAGTATTGATTACACACATCACGATTCACGTGTCGGCATTCCGGTTACAACAACACGGAGGCCGAGGAATGAATGATGATGGCGAGAAGTATCACTGTATCAAGAGTTCATAAGATGTGGTGCAATTCCGATGACAATCCTGACATAAAGATGGTAACACTCCAGGGTAGAACAAACTAGAAGCTGGATTGGCCTCTTGATCTGCAAAATACAATTGCTTTGACCCATTCCAAGAAAGGCATGAGGTGCTGGAGTTTGTTTCTCCTAGTCATGCTGAGATAGAATGGCTTGACGGACCACAAGAATAATAGGCATCGATGAACACGAATGCATGACATACTCTTGACTATCAACTGATAGATGAAGGTAAGAATACAACTGAAAACGGACAACTCAAAGGAACACATTTTTGGAGTTGTGGATGCATAGATTAGCACGTCGAACAAGTTCGACACATTTCTTCCGGATAACCCATGCTGAAAGGGGTAGATTGGCAGAGTCACAATATAGAATGGAGAACTCATCGAGAGCACTCTTGTTGTGATCTTTTGGTTTAAGAAGAACTTCTGCCATGAGCAGTTCATGGTATTGGAAGAATGATAAACCACGAACCTTGAAGACTATCACAAAGGTTACTAATATCCTAAAGGAACGAGCAAACACTATCAATAGGAATAAGCAGATCGAATCTTGGGTCCAAGAACCCTGGAATAGAATACCTACTAACTAAATGACATGACGAGATCCTTTCGAGAATGGTGGCCAGAATTATCACACTGGGGATACAACACAAAGGCTGAATCTCTGGGTGGTTCACTTAAGATAACATGGTTTCCTATTACTTCAACACATATGTTCAGGTAGTGGAATACCTCAACACAACAATTTGTGAGTCTATTCTGGCCAAAAGACATCGGAACAGGAAGAAATGATTTGCAAATGCATCAGATTATTTAGAAACTTGGGACAACTCGGACAACATAACGGTTGTACGGGCATGAAATATGAGACAACCTGCATGATAACTGACAACATAACAGTGAATTCTTATGGAAACACCGATCCGAGAAGACGACAACTTTCCTATAAGTCTCCAGCATAGTAACTCGTCATCCTGATAGATAGATGAGAAGCCTAGTTTCTTAACCCCATAGAAAAGAAGAGGGTGACTCAGAATCAGAAGAACACAGGATAAGGAGTAAAAAGAGCCTTACGTTCCCTTCCACAATCAATTCCCCTATATAACTAAAGCATTTCTAGACTCGACTTCGACCAGTTTGGCTTGGTAATCCTATAGGCAGTCAGGCTCTGATACTAAAGCTGTCGGGACCCCGATCCTAAGTCACATCGATCTAGCATAAGACACATCATATCACTTTGCGGCCTCACGCACGGTAACCCACGGCTGCCGCCTTTACCTTGGCCGGGACCGTTTGTGTCTTTTGGCTCACGTATATGATTGTGATGCTAGCATCCATATGACAGAGAACCCAGGTCGACATGACTAGTCATAAACCAAGGTGGCACAAACGTACAGGGACAGACATAGGTAACCCAGCAATGCACGTGTCGGTCATCAGCGTGTGTAACTGGGCTGTAGCAAGCTATCAGGACTCCAGTAACACCGCGTGACATTTCCCCGTAGGGACAGACACAGGAGCAAAGAAGGATACATGTCGGTCAATCCATGTGTTCCGGATCAGTAGCGAACTACCAAGGCTCAGTGGAAGCACTAGGAGGCATTTCCCTGTATGGAAGGCTACCAAAGCAGATAACTAGGTGTCGAATCCCATACATACCAATGCATTTCAAAACATACACACAATATGCATGATATGTGTAGATACAACATGGCATCACAACATAACTCTACGACTCAAAGTATTTATTTAAGAGGCTCTGAGGAGCCATACATAACATGATATTACAATCATGGGTCTCATGACCCAACATACAAAGTCATACAAGCAACAAGCGGAAGCATAAACCTGTCTGAGTATAGACAGCTGAAAAGAAAGAATCATAGAAAGCCCGTCTATCTACAAGACCCTCCATAGGAGCCAGACCTCTGTCTGGGATTCCCAAGCTAATCGGTCAACATCGAACTCATCGTGGAACTACTAGTGAGACTGAACTCTCCTCTGCAAAAACATAATTAAGCAACCATGAGTACAAAGTTACTCAGCAAGACTTACATCAGAACTAACTACATATGCATCAGTATCAACAATGGGGTTGTGGAGTTTAACTGCACCAAGCCAGCTTTGAATCAGTGGCTATCCCGAACTACGACTACCAGTAACTTCTTTGGGGTGAGAGAGCGCACACGAGTCCACATAGCCACCACAACAATACACCACTATGGATCCTCTCCCGTCTCCCTACGAGAAGGCCATCCATAGCACTCACACTTATCTTGCGCATTTTAGAGTATCCATTTGAACTTGTCTATGAACAATGTAAGCTTCCAAGTAGTCCATATCCGCGGACGTGGCTATTCGAATAGTTTGATAACCCTGCAGGGTGTACTTCTTCACACACGCTCCCACCACTTACCACCATGTACACGTCATGTATTTCGGCAACCTTCAAGCGGAAGCCTGGCGAGGGTGTCAGCCACAACCTGACTAACCACGCAAGACTCTAGTCTAGGTTTATCGCCTATTTGAGGTTGTATCCGCAAAGGAAGTCCGGCCAAAGTTTCTATCATGGCCCCAAACAATGAGAGCAGGGTTCCCAAGAGCACCATTCGGATGTCACTTGGTACACCGTGCCTCGGTGTCTTTACCGCATCATAGCCCACCCCTAAGGTCAGCGCTATGCATGGCCGCCAACACATATCCTACAAACACTGAACTCTCCTCTGCAAAAACATAATTAAGCAACCATGAGTACAAAGGTACTCAGCAAGACTTACATCAGAACTAACTACATATGCATCAGTATCAACAATGGGGTTGTGGAGTTTAACTGCAGCAAGCCAGCTTTGACTCAGTGCCTATCCTGAACTACGACTACCAATAACTTCTTTGGGGTGAGAGAGCGCACACGAGTCCACATAGTCACCACTGTCGGTACCAAAACCGGCAGACCTCGAGTAGGGGGTCCGAACTGTGGATCTTGGGATCAATGAGTAACAGGGAACATAGAGACAACGATTTACCCAGGTTCGGGCCCTCTCGAAGAGGTAAAACCCTACGTCCTGCTAGATTGTATTGATGTGATTGTATGAAGGTTACAGAGTTGATCTACCTCGAGATCGGATGGGCTAAACCCTAGGTGGTTATGATGATCCTCTCTACGGACTAAACCCCCTGGTTTATATAGACACCAGAGGGACCTAGGGTTACATATGGTCGGTTGCCATCAGGGGATAAACATGCCGATGATTATTTCTTGGAGGAGACGCCAAGTCTTCGAAGGTGTCCTTCTGGTGCACGGGGTCGCCCACAATCCGGCCTTCCTTTGACGAGTAAGAGCGGCCCACTAGTCCGGCCTATGAGAGATATGCCGGCATCCCAAGTACCCCCTAGTTCGGGACACCCTCAGTAGCCCCCGAACTAGTCTTCGAAGCTGAGGTATATACCGAACACCATCGGCTTTGTGGACCAGTTCCTTCCCTTCCGTGATTCTTGTGTCAAGTCTGCATCCCCTCCGAATCAAGTTCTCAAGTGTTGCTCACCCGCACCTTCCCCGAACTATGCTTCGGCCGCCGAGGTGTACCGATAACTTAGCCCCAAAGGCTAGTCACATTGATGTGAACAGTGCCCCCATCTGACAACTTTTACCGAAGGGTCACAGCCCGCCACGACCGCGAGTTGGTTTATGAAAACTCGATTCACGGTTCGAGGCAGTTCCTTCATTGGCACATCCCATCGATATGGAGATCGTGCCCTATTTTCAAGGGATATGATCAATAATTTGCTCCATCCCACACGCGCATAATGGCACGATTACACAGGGAAACGGCGAAGCCTGCGGCGCAGTGAAGGGACCTCAAGTTTTACAGCCCATAAAATGGGAGCGGCCTCCATTTCCTTCGCACGCTCTTACCTCTTCCTTCGCCGTCGCCCTCCCAATTTCTCGAGCTCCAGTGCCTAGATCTGCTCTCCCTTCCAAGAACCTCCCCAACCACCTGTTCAATCCAGCAATGGCCGGTTCCGGGTCCAAGGGCAAGTGGGAAGCCTCCATCGTCACCGAGAACGCCATCTTGGAACTGAAGAGTGCGGGCTATCTCCCAGCCAACGTCGCCCACCGTGCTCCAGAGGCGGGCCAGGTCATCCCCACGCCACGGCAGGGCGAGAGGGTGGTGTTCCTACCCCACTTCATCCGAGGTTTGGGTTTTCCCCTCCATCCCTTCGTCAGGGGCCTCATGTTTTTCTATGGGATCGATTTCCATGATCTCGCCCCAAATTCCTTCCTGCACCTCTCAGCCTTCATCATCATCTGCGAGGCCTTTCTTCGGGTCTGACCACACTTCGGCCTGTGGCTGAAGATCTTCAACATCAAGCCGAAGATTGTTGACGGCCAGCAGGCGGACTGCGGGGGAGCGATGGTCAGCAAGCTTCCCCGGGTGGAGTGTCCAGAAGGGACCTTCATCGAGACCGTCAAGATCTGGCAGAAGGAGTGGTTCTACATCACGGAGCCAAAGAGCACGGATTGGGGGGCAATTCCTGCCTTCTGATCCGGACCCCCCACGAGGCTGGTCTCATGGACCAAGAAAGGCCTCGATTGGGGGTCGAACAAGGAGGTGGCGCTGCTGCAGAGCCGGATAGCAAAGATGATAGAGCAGGGAGTCGAGCTACCCAACGTGATCCAGATCATGCTCTACCGCCGTATCCTCCCCTTCCAGGACCGGGCTTCCCCCATGTGAGCCTACAAGCCCGAGGACTCCGCCACAATGCTTAGCTTCTACCGCACTTCCCACGCTCAGCTGTGGAAGGTACTGTTCAAGCCGCAGAAGGACTGGCCGGCCGAGGAGGAAGACATCGGCCTTGACGCCGCAAACCCCCCTCGAGAGGTAGGTTAAGTGTTACTCTTGTATTCGGATTATTCCCTTTTGATAAGGTACTCAACTTTCTAATTTCTCATCCGCAGAGCTGGCTGAAGAAGGCCGAGCGGATCAACAGCCTGGCCCCGCTGCCAGAGGGCCCCCAGACGCCCTTGTTGACGACCATGTTGGCCGTGGAGCCGTACGAGGCGCCGGAGAGGAAGGAGAAGAAGAAGAAGAGGAAGAGGAAGGCCAGAGAGGGCCTCCGTTCCCGAGGACACCCGGACACTAGATCCGGGGACACCCATGCTCCCTCCGCACAAGAGGAGGAGAGGGAGCAGGGAGAGGAGGGGGAGGAAAGTGATTCCTCCCAAACAAAGAAGAGGGCGGCGTCCGAGGACGCCGAGGAGGAGCCGCCTCATCCTGCCCCCAAAAGACCGTGCAGGGCCAAGGTGGCCCTGTCCGACAATAGCTCGGCTTCTGCTAAGGACTCTAAGGCCTCCGAAGAGGTTCCTCGGAGGGCCCCTAGGGTCAAACCGCCGGCCCAAAGGTACGTGTCTTTAAGATTCACCTGTGCACCTTCAGCCGAGCTAAGTCTACTATTAACTGTGCATCTGCTTTTAATATTGCAGCCCGCTGCGTGACCTCCCCACCGATCGAGTCTCGTAGGGGATTCTCCACCGGCCGCGCTGGCAGAGAGCGGCACTGAGTTGCGTGCCTCGCCTCCTCCGATCGTCGAGGAGGCCGAGGAGGTTCTGTCGAGAAGGACCCCTCCCTTGCCGCACACGGCGGGAGGGGGTGACACCGTTATGGCCGAGGTGCATACCTCGGCCACCGAAGACCAAGAGGGGAGGAGCCCTCTGGTAAATGAAGAGGAGGAGCCCGGACGATCCGAGCTCTCTCCGAGAACGAATCCAGAGCCGTCACGGTACCCGGAGTCAAGCATTCCGGACTCCTCGAGAGGAGGAGCCGAGGTGCCCCCGCCAACCCCGCCCGCCCCAGAGCAGGCTTCGACTGGGTGGGAGGATGAAATGGAGGATGCTTTAACCAGCTCCTCTATCGCTGAAGAGCACCGTGTCCTTATGGGCGCGGTGTTGCAAAGTCTTCGGTCCATGGACAACGGACTGAAGGAGGCCATCAATGGCCTTCTCACAGGCTTCAAGGTAGGCCAAGTAATGTTTTTCACTTAGAAAATTTCTTTTATGTGAGTGCATAACCTCATACACAGTAGCCCCCGAGAGTCCGACTGGCTTGAGTAAAGCTGGTCAGAGGCTCAAAAATCTATAACTCGGATCCTAATGTGCGTAGAGTGTTATGCAGGCGTCATCCTCGGCGACAGCCGCCAACGCCGAGGAGTTGGCCGAGCTGAATCAGAAGCTCAAGAGCTCCGAGGACGACCTCGGCCTGCTGAACAAGCGGTTCGATGAAGCTGAAGGCAAGTCCGCACGAGTATCTATTACAACCATTTTTTGTTGAGTAAGGTTTGGAGTAAGTAGCCTAAACGGAGTCAACTAATATGACTGCAGCTTCTACCGTGGAGGCCGAGAACCTCAAGGCCGAGTTGAGGAAGGCTCAACTGGAAGCGGCGGAGCAGAGGTCGGCGGACGAACAGGCAGCTGGCGAACTGACTATGGTGAGAACCGCTAGCCAGAAGCACGAGGCCAGAGTGGCTAAGGTGCAGCAAGAGCTCAAGGATGCCGTCACGAAATGTGAGGCCCTTGAGCAGAAGAATAAAGAGCAGGCCGCCGAGCTAACTTCACTAGGGTCAGCGGCCAAGGAAGCGCGGACGGAGGCGCGCAGCTATCAAGAGGAACTTCGCCAAGTGAAACTCATTGTGGATGGTAAGCCGTACTTGCTGCAAAGTGTCTTTGGTGGTAACCGGTTCGCTTTGCTCACGCGAGTGTGGCGTTCCCCAGGCGCCTTTGCGGACCTCCCGAGGAGTGCAGCTGACGCGGCCAGGTTCTTTGCCGCCCAGGAGGGTCGCGCCGAGTAGAGGCTGTTTTGGGCGCAATTTCAAGCGCCCGAACACTCCCCTCCTCAACAACCAAATGAAGCAGCTGATGGAGTTGCATCGGATGGCGGAGCCGGCGATGAAGGACCTCTGCGTCAAGCTGTGGCCTTCGGAGCCGCTGCCGAGCAGCTACTTTGGTTTGGTGCAGAGGCTGTACAACGCCACTCCCCGGATCGATGCCTGGAAGCGCTCCGCATGCATTGAGGGAGCTCGGATGGCCTTCGGAAAAACCATGGTGCACTGGCCGAAGATCAAGCCAGCCGAAGTAGCCACCGGACCTCCGCCTCCTGGGAAGGAGCATAGGCGCCCCCAGCAGTACTTTCCCATCGTGATGGATGGTGCTCGGGCAATAGAGGCCCAATGCTCAAAAGATGTAATTTATGAGTAGATTTATTTTCCTCGTACCCGAGGAGTTAAAACTTTTGTTTTGTTGAAATGCAACTGGTTGGCTGTAAATATAATGCCTCGAGTGTTTTATTTTGACTCCTGTGCGGCCGTTTTAAAACTGAAAGTTACCAGTCGTCGGCTTCAACCCCCTTGCAGATACTGCATATGGTGTTTCTCCGAACACCTTAACCCTTGGCCGACGTCTCGGTGCCCGGAGGCGGTTACGTGTAAGGAAAAACGAGGCAATTAGACTATGCAGTTTTAGTGCTTTCACTTAGCCATAGGAGCTTAATTGCGGGGGCTGGTGACTAGCCCCCAGTGTATGTGATATCCGGACGTACCGCGGTTGACCCCATTATCACATGGTTCCTGTAATAGAGAACCCTTCATTTGACACTGGCTAACCTCCAACGATTTTTAGTTTAACACTAGTCATCGGATCGCCGACCAGTTCTCGCTTATTATGACAGTCAGTTTTCGGCTTTCTCCACTGAGGTACTTGACCGGGCTAGCTAGAAGTACAATCGCAGTGGTTCTCCCTTTACCCTCCTAGCCGAACAATGCGGAACGTAAGAGGGCAAACACAGGAGCCAGGCAACCCAACTATTGACCAAAGACACAATTCGGAACTGATTCATATAATGCAATATCCGTGACGCCGAGCACATATAAAAATTGGTTCCGGAATGATGTTTGGGGCTAGAGTGAGGTTCAAGCCCCCGGTCTATGAGCTGATCACATTTAAAAAGGAAACGTATCATAAGAGTTTACTTCGGCCGAATAGCAGAAAGGAGGGTGCAACATAATTAACCGCAGTATGACCGGAGAAAATGGTCGTTATGGCCTTTAAATTCGTGACGTCTATCCGTACAATCCGAACTGCCAAAGTAACTTTTATAGATACTTTAAGAAATAAATACATTAGAGGAAAGGTTTACACAGGGCCTTCATGAGTGGTTTGACGTCCCTACTACGCCCTGCTGCACGTCTGCGCCTTTGCTCTTTATGAAGCTTCCGGATGAGTGTGGTCGTCGACTGTATGCTCGGCGGAAGTGGTAATGTTCGGCAGACGAGCCCTTTGGGAAGGGTTTTGAGAAGTCGCCGCACTGTATCAGCTTAACACTGAATCAGGCCCTAGGTGGTGCCTGTAATTGATGTTAATCCGAGAACATCTTTTGGCCATGGCTCGGTCGAACCGAGCTCTCAGCCTTTGTGTCATGTGCCCCCACGGCTGCCCATGGGATCTTGAGCGCGAAGTTGTGCACTCGAGGCATGTATTTCGCGGCTGGGTGGGCCATGCTGTGGGGCGCGTATCCCTATTTAGGGTGAGCACGGGAGTGCTCCGGGGCTGAGGCCGTAGCTCGGGCGCGTTTGCGTGCGTCCAGTGCCTTGGCGGTAGACTGGGCCTGCGACGCTTCTTCGGCGGCCTGGACTTCGGCGGCTAAAGCCGTTGTGTGTTCCTCTGTTCGGAGCGAGCGCTCGGTGTTACCGTTGACGGTAATAACACCCTTCAGTCCTGGCATCTTGAGCTTTAGATATGCGTAATGCGGGACGGCGTTAAAGCGGGCGAACGTTGTCCGGCCGAGGAGTGCGTGGTAACCGCTGCGGAAGGGAACAATGTCGAAGATTAAGTCTTCGCTGTGGAAGTTGTCGGGCGAACCGAAGACTACCTCCAATGTCACGGATCCCGAGCAGTGTCCCTCGACGCCTGGGATTACACCTTTAAAGGTGGTGTTGCTGGGTTTGATCCTTGATGGGTCGATCCCCATTTTCCTCATTGTATCTGAATAAATCAGGTTGAGGCTGCTGCCTCCGTCCATAAGGACTCTGGTGAGGTGAAATCCATCCACGATGGGGTCGAGTACCAGAGCTGCCGTTCCTCCATGACGGATACTGGTCGGGTGGTCTCGAAGGTCGAAAGTGATCGGGCAAGCCGACCATGGGTTGAATTTTGGGGCCACCGGCTCTGAGGCGTAGACATCCCGGAGTGCGCATTTCCGCTCCTTCTTTGGTATATGCGTGACGTAAATCATGTTCACAGTCTTTACCTCGGGAGGGAACTGTTTTTGGCCACCATTGTTCGGCCCGCGAGGTTTGTCGTCGTCCTCGCTGCGGGGACCCTTGCCCTGTTCTTCGGCTGTGATCTTGCCGGCCTGTTTGATTACCCAACAGTTACGGTTGGTGTGATTGGCGGGCTTATCTGAGGTGCCATGAATCTGGCAGGGCCTATCCAAGATTCTATCCAGTGCGGACGGCCCGTCCCTGTTCCCTTTAGAAGGTTTTTTCCGCGGTCCCGATTTTGAGCCGCCGAACCCGGCGTTTACCGCCATGTCATCGGCTTCACTGCCGTTGTTTGTGTGCCGACGCTTATTATTCTTGTTGCGTCGGGGCTTCCCGTTCCCGTCCCGGGCCTCTGAAATGCCGGGGTCTTTGGGGTGGTTGCTTCTACGAGCTAACCAACTATCCTCACCCGCGCAAAAGCGGGTCATTAGGTGAGGGCCAACATTGTTCTCGGCTTATCTTGGCCGAGCTGGCGCGCGAGCCATTCATCCTGAATACTATGCTTGAATGCAGCGATTGCTTCGGCATCCGGACAGTCGATGATCTGGTTCTTCTTAGTCAAGAACCGGTTCCAGAATTGCTGGGCTGACTCCCCGGGCTGCTGAACGACGTGGCTCAGGTCGTCGGCGTCTGGCGGCCGAACATAGGTGCCTTGAAAGTTGGCTCGGAATGCGTCCTCGAGCTCCTCCCAGCTCCCGATGGAGTTTTCGGGTAGGTTGTTTAACCAATGCCTTGCTGGTCCTTTGAGTTTCAATGGTAGGTATTTAATGGCGTGGAGGTCATCTCCTCGGGCCATATGAATGTGGAGAAGAAAATCTTCGATCCACACGGCTGGGTCAGTTGTCCCATCGTATTGTTCTATATTCACCGGTTTAAACCCTTCGGGGAACTGATGCTGCATCACCTCATCTGTGAAACACATTGGGTGTGCGGCACCCCTGACCCGGGCTACGTCGTGTCGGAGATCGGTTGTCATCCGGGCACGGTGCTGCTCCCAAGCTCTATCGCTCCTATAGCACCAGGCTTGGTATCCGTCCCGTCCAGCGGGTGCATAACCTCTGGATCCATAGATGGATCTTGACTGTGTCCCTCTGGCGTTCAGGTCGTGCCGCAGATCGCATGGGTCATCCGGTTGAACCGGGTCTTTGCCCGCCCGGCTAGGGGGCGCGGGTGGGTGTTCGGTTTCTCCAGCCGTCCTATCCCGTCCTCGAGGGGGCGCGGGTGGGTGTTCGGTTTCCCCAGCCATCCTATCCCGTCCTCAATGGGGGCGGTTGGGCTGGCTTGTGTAAGTTCGTCTGGGAGGCATGGGCTCAAGGGCCTCATCCTCGAATGACGGTAGCAAACGCCGTCATGGATAGCTTTTGTATTGATCCTGGCGCTGATTGTCGAAGCCCTCTTCGGCTGCTAAGACCATTGTCCACCTATCATTGAGTGTATCTTGTTTGGCCTTTAGCTGCTGCTGCTTCTTCTTCAAGCTTCGGGCGGTGGCTATAAGATGTTGCCTAAATCTCTCCTGGTTCAGGGGGTCCTCTGGGACGACAAAATCCTCGGGTCCGAGGCTATCCTCCTCTTCGGACGGAGGGAGGTAATTACTGTCCTCGGAATCCGCGGGGTCCTCAGGGTCGCCCTGGTCCTCGTGCCCTTCAGGGACGTCGTGGTGCTGTTCGGGGGTGTTATCGCCGAGCTCCCCCATGTTGTCCGGAGTCTCATTGTCTCCGGTACCGTTCGTGTCTGTGTTGTTTTCCTTGCCCTTTCCTCGCCCCCTGGATCGCCTTCGTCGGCGTTTGGGCAGTTCCTCGGTGGGGCCGTCGCCGTCCTTCTTGGTCGCGTCGCCATCCTTCTTGGGGGTGTCGACCATGTAAAGGTCGTAGGTGGAGGTGGCGGTCCACTTTCCGGTGTTGGAAGTGGCGAGGGAGGGAGCCATATACGGCAGGGCGTCGATATCCTCGTCCATGTCGTTAGCCTCCTCGGAGGCGTAGTCCAGCATGTCGGTTAAATCTTCGATAGTGGCTACTAAGTGGGTGGTGGGTGGGACGCAAAATTCCCCACGGTCGGCCTCAAGTCCGATCTGCTCATGGGCCGAGGACGGGCCATCCGCGATACTTATCTTCTGGATCCGATCTAGCATCTCGCTTAAAAGCGAGAGGTCTGTCGGATCCGCCTTTGGGCATACTTCGGAGTCGAATTCCAGCATGCCTGTGCTGGGAGTGTGTTCGGTCAAGGGCGGCCCCTGGCTCTTCGGTGCCGGGATCAGATCTGAACTCGAGGCCATATCTGAACTGAGGACCGGCCCGGAGGCGGGGCCGAGGAGAGAGTCCGAGGTTAAGGCCCCGGGATTATTAGGCTCCTCAGGTAAAGCTGAGAACCTAGCAAAGACCAGATCGCCCCGAGAGTCGGCGATGTACTCCAGGCTGCCGAACTTGATCTCTTGCTCAGGGGCAAAGCTGTTAACCTGGTCTAGGTGACCGGTCGGGTCAGCGTGCAGCACGATGCTGCCGAACGCGAAAAGCGGGCCGGGGACGAAGATGTCCCCGCTGCGGATGCTATCGCTGATGACAAGGCGAGCCATTGATCCTTGGTGACCCAACAGCGGAACTCTCAATGAAAGCACCAATGTCGGTACCAAAACCGGCAGACCTCGGGTAGGGGGTCCGAACTGTGGATCTTGGGATCAATGAGTAACAGGGAACGTAGAGACAGCGATTTACCCAGGTTCGGGCCCTCTTGAAGAGGTAAAACCCTACGTCCAGCTAGATTGTATTGATGTGATTGTATGAAGGTTACAGAGTTGATCTACCTTGAGATCGGATGGGCTAAACCCTAGGAGGTTATGATGATCCTCTCTACGGACTAAACCCCCTGGTTTATATAGACACCAGAGGGACCTAGGGTTACATATGGTCGGTTGCCATCAGGGGATAAACATGCCGATGATTATTTCTTGGAGGAGACGCCAAGTCTTCGGAGGTGTCCTTCTGGTGCACGAGGTCGCCCGCAATCCGGCCTTCCTTTGACGAGTAAGAGAGGCCCACTAGTCCGGCCTATGAGAGATAGGCCGGCAGCCCGAGTACCCACTAGTCCGGGACACCCTCAACCACAACAATACACCACTATGGATCCTCTCCTGTCTCCTTACGAGAAGGCCATCCATAGCAATCACACTTATCTTGCACATTTTAGAGTATCCATTTCAACTTGTCTATGAACAATGTAAGCTTCCAAGTAGTCCATATCCGCGGACGTGGTTATTCGAATAGTTTGATAACCCAGCAGGGTGTACTTCTTCACACACGCTCCCACCACTTACCACCATATACACGTCATGTATCTCGGCAACCTTCAAGCGGAAGCCTGGCAAGGGTGTCGGCCACAACCTGACTAACCACGCAAGACTCTAGTCTAGGTTTATCGCCTATTTGAGGTTGTATCCGCAAAGGAAGTCCGGCCAAAGTTTCTATCACGGCCCCAAACGATGAGAGCAGGGTTCCCAAGAGCAGCATCCGGGTGTCACTTGGTACACCGTGCCTCGGTGTCTCTACCGCATCATAGCCCACCCCTAAGGTCAGCGCTATGCACGGCCGCCAACGCATATCCTACAAACACCAGAAACTAGTTGCGACTCCTGGACAGAGATCAAGGTGATTAATAAGTTGAGAGAGTCAATTAAGGATCCCAATGTGTGGTAGTAACTGTCCTGGATCACAAACACGGAACTCAGTTCTTAAGGACGGTCTCAATGAGACAACCCACCATGTACTCCTACATGGCCTCTCATCGCTACCTTTACCAAAACGTGTTCACACACTTAGCTCTCATCAGTAGGACATGTTCACAACCATTCCAATTCATCGCCCAGATGGATCAGACCTGACACAACTCTAAGCAATAGCAAGCATAACAAGCAAGCATGGATGAGTAGGCACAACATGGCTCAAGCAATTCCTACTCATGCTAGAAGGTTTTAACTATTTACTGTGGCAAAGACAGGTCATGCAGAGGAATGGGTTCAACTACCGCAACATGTAACAATTGAATCGTTGTTGTCCTAATGCAGTAAAAGAGAGCAAGAGCGAGAGAGTGGGATTGTATCAGAATGCTCAAAGGGGGTTTGCTTGCCTGGCACCTCTGAAGATAGTAATGCTCTTCATCGGTGTCAATGTTCACAACGTCGGAACCGTCTTCTACCGAGAAGGAACAAACACCGACAAACAAAGAAGGAACACAATCAATGCAATGCAACAATATGATGCATGATCATGACATGGCAATATGCTGTGATTTGGGCTAATGCAACTAGCAGCAATTTAAATGAAGTTAGTTTGAACCAGAGGTTCAAATTCAAACTCCACATAAGACATTTCAAATGCCATTTATTCAAATTGTCTTATACAGCAACTTTAAGTTGTTCAAACATGCATGAAAATGCAATAAACAGATTCT
Organism: Elymus sibiricus; assembly: GCA_039707655.1. Taxonomy (NCBI): domain Eukaryota; kingdom Viridiplantae; phylum Streptophyta; class Magnoliopsida; order Poales; family Poaceae; genus Elymus; species Elymus sibiricus. The sequence goes on along the minus strand of CM077666.1, from coordinate 408,736,794 downwards.
TCATATTTTTCTGATCATTTTTCATATATAAATTATTTCCATCTGAGTTATAGATTATTTTCTATGATTTTTAGAAGTTTTAACTATTTCCTGGAATTTTTAGATTTATTTCTAAATAAGAAAATCCAGCTAATTGCATTATGACATCAGCATGGCGTCACACTTGCATCAGTTGTCAACTGATCCGTCCAGGGTCAAACCTGACCAGCGGTGCCCACTGGTCAGTGACCAGCTAATTAACAGTGTTAATTAGCACTAATCCTGACCCTAACCAAGAACTGTCAGCGGCCGCGACCCACATGGTAGGGATACATGGGTGTCATTAGCAATGGTTTTGACCCGTTTTGACCGGCGGTTTGCCGCCGGCGAGGCCAGCTGCGGCGGAGGTGCTCGCGTTTAGTCCCCCGTCGACCAAACCGACGGATGAGGGCATCTAAGTGGAGCTGGTACTCGTGTGCATCCAAAGGTGCAAACGGCATCGCCGGAGATGGCCGAAAACGATGGCGGCGTCCACTTGCTCAGCGGCCAGAGTTCAGGCAAGCACAGGCTTGGCGCTAGGGTGCGTCTCCGGATGAGTTGGTGGGTTCAGTAGGCTCCTGGGAGCGCAGTGGTGTGCTCGGATGCGAGCTGTAGCAGCTGTAGCCACGGCAGCGATGAGGCACGGCGGCGGCGAGCTTCGGCTAAGGAAGACCAGCTGGCTATGGCACGTGATAGGCCACAGGACTAGGGGGAAACGACAGAGTAGCTCACTGGGAGGTCGAAGCGCAGCTCAGTGGGCTCGGGGAGGCGTCGGAGAGAGCGCACGGCCGCCGGCGATCTAGGATGCCCAAGGTTGAAGACGAGGATGGAGATGGCGATGCAGTGCTTCCCCGGTTGCGTGGCTTGGCGTGGACGAAGAGGACGGCGATGCGGAGCTCGGGGACACAGAGAGAGAGTGCGGGGATGGCAGTAGCTACGCGGGCGACGACGGCAGAGCCATGGCGCTCTTGGGTGCGAGAAGAGGAGCGAGGGAGAAGACGAGCAGAGGGGCGGGCTCAAACTGGACGGCTCTGGGGGTCCGCATGGCGCTCTTAGCGGCCTCCAGCAGCAGCGGCAAGCAGGAGGTGGCCGAGCGCGTGCGTGCGCGCTGCGGGCACACGCCCTCATGCCTTTTGGCATGAGGTTGAAGACGACTGGCATCTCGGTGGTGGGTTGGGCCGGCCAGCTACAGTAGCAGGCCGCCAGGTAAGTTCTCTCTCTCTCTCTGATTTTCTCTATTTTGTTTTTGTTTTCTATTTTTCATTCTGTTTTGATTTAGTAGAAATACTAAATCATTTTTATAAATCCTGAAATTAATTCTGGGCACTAACTGAATTAATCCAGAGGCCCTCAAGTGATTTCAGAATATTTGGAGCATTTAAAAATATTTATAGGATTTAAATGCCCCAATTCAAATACAATATGCATTAATTCAAGGACCATAAATGCCATGGAAAAATGTGCATCATATCTGGTTAAGGTTTTCACCTTCTTCCATAAATCATGAACATTTTGGAAGGGCATTTTGGGTTTGTTGAAAATACTTTGAGTTGAACCTGTTTGAATTACTTTGGTGCTAGGGTTTGGTCATCCCCAATTCAAATTTCCTTTGAATTTAAACATGATGCATGGATTCTTTAATGCAACTATTTACAATCAGTTCTAGGGCTGTGACATACTTTGACTTCGGACAAAACTTATATGCAGACTAAAAAGGACCGGTGGGAGTATAAGAGTTAGTAGCATCCTGTAGTTCACTGATGTCTTCTTCATTGTGCAGACAAAGATCTTGTTGTTTTTCGTCGCTAGTTTCTTTATCCTCACAATCTTTCTGAGTTTCTTGACTTGACTGGTATTGATGGACATCTCATTTCCCCATATGCAAAATGGGTCAAACAGTGGGTCAAAACCTCTGACAGCAGGACCTACATGTGCAAGACCAAATTGTTAAAAATCTAAATACTAGAATGGTTCCTGCAATTGCACAATAATGTGCTATTAGACAAAGGACCATGCATGTGCGAACCTCGATGGTAATCCTCAGTGCCTCCCATTGTTTCCCTGCAACACATATAAGGTAGTTATTGATCAGGTTAAGTGAGGGTTGGCATACTATCAGTAAAATATGTTGATGAAAAATAAACACATTGCAGATTCAGCAGATTAATTCGAGCCACATGGAAAAGCTATTTATCCAAACCAAGCATGCTTAAGAACTAGGAAATATAGCAATTGTATATGTTTCTCATGTATTTAGTACAACTGAATTTGATTTATTTCTCACGTGCATAACAATACAAAATTGTACCCACGACAGTTGAACATCGCATTGCAGAATTGAACCAAACAGTTAACTAAGCACCGCAACAAATGAATCAAACAGTTAACTGAGCACCACATTGCACAAGAGAACATACTACAAGACCAGACAGTTAACCAAACCTAGTATGCTTAACAACTTGGAAATATAGCAATTGTATTTGTATCTCATGTATTTTGTACAACCAAATTCGACTATTTCTCACATGCAAGAGAATACAAAATTGCACCCACAAGAATTGAGCATCACATTATAGAATTGAATTAAACAGTTAACTGAACATGACAAAAAAATAACCAAACAGTTAACTCAGCACCACATTGCACAATATATAGAACATATATACTAGAGGATCAGATTGCATAGTAAGAGTACATAGGACAATTCACTAGAATTTGTAAAGGAAAGGCAGGAGTAGCACATGCAACGGGTAAACCGAACATGCTTAACTGGCATAGATAGCTAGCTGAACATAGGTCCTTGCAGTGAGCTAAAAACACAAGCTACTCCTCATCGTCGGAGATATTGATGACGACGGGCTCCTTAGACTTGGAAGAGGGCGAGGCCTCCACATCGTGGGTGCCCTCCTCATAGTGGTGAGTCGCCTGGGCCGCTCCAGGCACCAACCTGCCGGCTCTGGAGTTGAGGTAAGCACGGGCACGCTGAGAAAACACCTCGTAGTCTTCGTCGAAGGCACCGACGGTGGCCTCGAGAAAACGCCACGAACTGTCGTTTAAAGTAGCCAACCGCGTGGCAGCATCCGCGCGCGAGGCGGCAACGGTGGCCTCGACTGCGAGGTGCTCCTCCAAGATCTGGGGATCGGCACCCATGGCAACCATCGCGACCTCATCCGCGCGTGCGGACGCGATTTGCTTCTCCGCTGCCAGATGCTCCTTGAGCTCCTGGCTATACTGCGTGCACCATGGCTTAGGCAGTGCTTATTTGGAGGATGGGTCGGTGATTTGGGTGGAAGGTGTCGCGCCGGCAGTCGGGGCATGTGGGATGTAGAAGGAGGTGGAGGATGGGGTCGGGTATGGATTACCTGACTAGATCGACGAGGCCGAGCAGCAGGAAGGCGCGTCACCGGCGAGGCGGTGGCACTGCAAGCAAGTAGTGAAGGTTTGAACTTGGAATGGAAGGCGGAAACAGGGGAAATGTGGCTTTTGGTAAGGAGGAGGGGGCCATGGGAGGTAGATATTTCCGCGGATGCCAAAAATTTTCGCTCTGTGCAGCGAAAAACTGGCGCGCGAAGTGTCATCAGACACGGTCCCTTATTCAGCACTGTGTATGATATCTGAACATCACAAACGATTCATATGGCTTACCCCGTGTGTGATGAGTTTGAACGTGCAAATTTTTGTTCGAATTTCCCTGGTTACAGTGGTCATCCACGTTATTGCATAATTTGGGTACACAAAAGAGCCTACAGCACACCCACACTTCTTAATCGAGCAAGTTCAGCAATTAAACAGAGCTAGCTGACCTAAACATTACTCTAAAAAAGACTTATGCTCTAAACAAAGACTACTACTCCGCCTGGCGCTCGTCGATCTCCGCCGCCTCCTCCATGTCCAGCTCGTGCCCGACGATCCCCTGGGGAAGGGGTGTTGGAAATATGCCCTAGAGGCAATAATAAATTGGTTATTATTATATTTCCTTGTTCATGATAATCGTTTATTATCCATGCTATAATTGTATTGATTGGAAACTCAAATACATGTGTGGGTACATAGACAACACTGTGTCCCTAGTAAGCCTCTAGTTGACTAGCTCGTTGATCAAAGATGGTTAAGGTTTCCTAGCCATTGACATGAGATGTCATTTGATAACGGGATCACATCATTAGGAGAATGATGTGATGGACAAGACCCAAACTGTAAACGTAGCATTTGATCGTGTCAGTTTATTGCTATTGTTTTCTGCATGTCAAGTATCTGTTCCTTTGACCATGAGATCATGCAACTCACTGACACCGGAGGAATACCTTGTGTGTATCAAACGTCGCAACGTAACTGGGTGACTATAAAGGTGCTCTACAGGTATCTCCGAGGGTGTCTGTTGGGTTGGCATGGATCAAGACTGGGATTTGTTACTCCGTATGACGGAGAGGTATCTCAGGGCCCACTCGGTAATACAACATCACAATGAGCCTTGCAAGCAATGTGACTAAAGTGTTAGCCACGAGATCTTGTATTACGGAACGAGTAAAGAGACTTGCCGGTAACGAGATTGAACTAGGTATAGTGATACCGACGATCGAATCTCGGGCAAGTAACATACCGAAGAACAAAGGGAACAACATACGGGATTAACTGAATCCTTGACATAGAGGTTCGACCGATAAAGATCTTCGTAGAATATGTAGGAGCCAATATGGGCATCCAGGTCCCGCTATTGGTTATTGGCCGTAGAGGTGTCTCGGTCATGTCTACATAGTTCTCGAACCCGCAGGGTCTACACACTTAACGTTTGGTGACGATTAGTATAATTGAGTTATTATGTTGGTGACCGAAAGATGTTCGGAGTCCCGGATAAGATCCCGGACATGACGAGGGTCTCCGGAATAGTCCGGAGGTAAAGATTGATATATGTGATAATAGTGTTTTGATCTCTGGAAGGGTTCCGGAGTTCACCGGAAGGGGTTCCGGATGTTTACCGAAGTGTTCGGGTGCAGCAACACTTTATATGAGCCAAAGGGATAAAGCCCACAAGGTATTGGAAAGTGCAAAAGTAGTTTTGCTGCCGCGTAAGCGGTACTACCGCTTGATGAAGCGGTACTACCGCCCGAGCGGTACTACCGCTTGTGTGAAGCGGTACTACCGCCCAAGCGGTACTACCGCTTGTGTGAAGCGGTACTACCGCTTGTGCGCGGCTGTGCACGGTTCGGCAGGGATCCGAGTTGGACTCTTTCCCTGCGGGCCAAACCGACCTTGTGCGGGCAAAACCGACCTAGAGGAGACTTTTACTCCAAGTTTAGACCCCAAGGCTCAACATATAAATAGAGGGGCAGGGCTAGCACACGGGATACATCAGGATTTCCCAAGCCGTGTGCCGGCAACCCTAGCCCTCTAGTTCCTCCGTCATAATCTCCGTAGTGCTTGGCGAAGCCCTGCAGAGATTGTTCCTCACCACCATCACCACGCCGTCGTGCTGCTGGAACTCAACCACTACTTCATCATCGCTCGCTGGATCGAGGAGGTGAAGGCGTCATCAAGCCGTACGTGTGTTGAACGCGGAGGTGCCGTCCGTTCGGCACTAGATCGGAAGGATCGTGATTGGATCGCGGGACGTTCGGCGATTTGGATCGCGAAGACGTTCGACTACATCAACCGCGTTTATTAACGCTTCCGCTTAGCGATCTACAAGGGTATGTAGATTCACTCTCCCTCTCGTAGATGCTCATCACCATGGATAGATCTTGCGTGTGCGTAGGAAAATTTTTGTTTCCCATGCAACGTTCCCCAACAGTGGCATCTGAGCTAGGTCTATGCGTAGATGAGATCTCGAGTAGAACACAAACGAGTTGTGGGCGTGGGTGTATACATATTGCTTGCCGTTACTAGTTGATACTTGATTCCGCGGTATTGTGAGATGAAGCGGCCCGGACCGACATTACGCGTACGCTTACGCGAGACTGGTTTCACCGCTGCGTGCACTTGTTGCATAAAGGTGACTGGCGGGTGACTGTCTCTCTCACTTTAGTTGAATCGGTTCAATGAAGAGGGTTCTTTTAGAAGATCAAAAAGCAATCACTACACCACGTTGTGGTTTTGCGTAGGTAAGAATCGTTCTTGCTAGATACCCGTAGCAGCCACGTAAAATTTGCAACAACAATTAGAGGACGTCTAACTTGTTTTTGCAGGGTATGTTGTGATGTGATATGGCCAATTACATGATGAGATATATGTGATGTATGAGATGATCATGTATTGTATAGAATATCACGACTTGCATGTCGATGAATACGGCAACTGGCAGGAGCCATAGAGTTGTCTTTAATTATTGTATGACCTGCGTGTCAATCATTAAGCGCTATGTAATGCTTTACTTTATCGCTAAACGTTAGCTATAGTCGTGGAAGCAACAGTCAGCGCGACAACCTTATGGCGACACGTTGATGGAGATCAAGATGATGGAGATCATGGTGTCATGCCGGTGACGATGGAGATCATGCCGGTGCTTTGGAGATGGAGATCAAAAGCACAAGTTCATGGCCATATCATGTCACTTATGATTTGCATGTGATGTTAATCCTTTTATGCATCTTATTTTGCTTAGGACGACGGTAGCATTATAAGGTGATCCCTCACTTAAATTTCAAGATAAATTGTGTTCTCCCCAAGTGTGCACCGTTGCGAAAGTTCGTCGTTTCGAGACACGCCGTGATGATCGGGTGTGATAGACTCTACGTTCGCATACAACGGGTGTAAGCCATGTTACACGTGCGGAACACTCGGGTTAAACTTGACGAGCCTAGCATGTACAGACATGGCCTCGGAACACAAGAGACCGAAAGGTCGAACATGAGTCATATAGTAGATATGATCAACATGAAGATGTTCACCATTGAAACCACCTCAACTCACGTGATGATCGGACTTGAGTTGGTGGATTTGGATCATGTTACACTCGAATGATCGGAGGGATGTCAATTTGAGTGGGAGTTTTTTTTTTAAATATGATTAACTAAACTCATTATCTAAGAACAATAGTCTAAGTTGTCTTTGCTATATTTATGTTGTAGATCATGGCTCGCGCAGTAGCACCCCTGAATTTTAATGCGTTCCTAGAGAAAGCTAAGTTGAAAGATGATGGAAGTAACTTTGTGGACTGGGCCCGTAATCTAAGGATTATCCTTACGGCTTCCCAGAAGGCTTATGTCCTTGATGCACCGCTTGGTGATCCACCCGCTCCAGTTGAGTCTCTAGACGTTGTGAACGCCTGGCAGGCTCGTTCTGATGATTACTCAATAGTTCAATGTGCAATGTTGTATGGCTTAGAACCGGGACTTCAAAGACGTTTTGAACGTCATGGAGCATATGAGATGTTCCAGGAGTTGAAGTTTATCTTTCAGAAGAATCCCCGGATCGAGAGATATGAGATCTCCGATAAGTTCTATGCTTGCAAGATGGAGGAGAACGGGTCTATCAGTGATCACGTGCTCAGAATGTCTGGGTACTCCACCCGTCTGGCTGAGTTAGGGATGCCCCTTCCGCCAGAGGCTATCACTGACAGAGTTCTTCAATCATTGCCACCTAGCTATAAGAGCTTCGTGTTGAACTATAACATGCACGGGATGAACAAGTCAGTCGCCGAGCTGTTTGCGATGCTGAAAGCCGCTGAGTCTGAAATTCAGAAGGAGCATCAAGTGTTGATGGTCAATAAAACCACTAGTTTCAAGAAAAATGGCAAGGGTAAGAAGGGTAACTCCAAGCAGAGTGGCAAAGCAGTTGCTCCTCTCGTGAAGAAACCCAAGGCTGGACCCAAACCAGAAACTGTGTGTTTTCATTGCAAGGGAACTGGACACTGGAAGCGGAATTGCCCCAAGTATTTGGCTGACAAGAAGGCGGCCAACAACAAACAAGGTATATATGATATACATGTTATTGATGTGTACCTTACCAACTCTCGTTGTAGTGCCTGGGTATTTGATACCGGTGCGGTTGCTCATATTTGCAACTCAAAACAGGAACTGCGGAATAGACGGAGGCTGGCAAAGGACGAAGTGACGATGCGCGTGGGAAATGGTTCCAAGGTTGATGTGATCGCCGTCGGCACGCTCGCTCTTCGATTACCGTCGGGATTAGTGATGAACCTAAATAAGTGTTATTTGGTGCCTGCGTTAAGCATGAACATTATATCTGGATCTTGTTTATTGCGAGACGGTTACTCATTTAAATCAGAGAATAATGGTTGTTCTATTTATATGAGTAATATCTTTTATGGTCATGCACCCGATGTGAGGGGTTTATTCTTATTGAATCTCGATAGTAATGATACACATGTTCATAACATTGATGCCAAAAGATGTAGAATTGATAATGATAATACCACTTTCTTGTGGCACTGCCGTTTAGGTCATATTGGCGTAAAACGCATGAAGAAGCTCCATGCTGATGGACTTTTGGAGTCACTTGATTTTGAATCACTTGACACATGTGAGCCATGCCTCATGGGCAAGATGACTAAAACGCCGTTCTCTGGAATAATGGAACGGGCAAGTGACTTATTGGAAATCATACATACTGATGTGTGCGGTCCGATGAGTATTGAGGCGCGCGGTGGTTATCGTTACTTTCTCACCTTCACTGATGACTTAAGTAGATATGGGTATATTTACTTAATGAAACACAAGTCTGAAACATTTGAAAAGTTCAAACAATTTCAGAGTGAAGTTGAGAATCATCGTAACAAGAAGATTAAATTCCTACGATCTGATCGAGGAGGAGAATATCTGAGTTATGAGTTTGGCAGTCACTTAAGACAATGTGGAATTGTTTCACAACTAACACCGCCTGGAACACCACAGCGTAATGGTGTGTCCGAACGTCGTAATCGAACCTTATTGGATATGGTGCGATCTATGATGTCTCTTGCCGATTTGCCACTATCGTTTTGGGGTTATGCATTAGAGACAGCAGTATTCACTTTAAATAGGGCACCATCGAAATCCGTTGAGACGACGCCTTATGAACTTTGGTTTGACAAGAAGCCAAAGCTGTCGTTTCTTAAAGTTTGGGGATGTGATGCTTATGTCAAAAAGCTTCAGCCTGAAAAGCTGGAACCCAAAGCGGAGAAATGCGTCTTCATAGGATACCCAAAAAGAGACAGTTGGGTATACCTTCTACCTCAGATCCGAAGGCAAAGTGTTTGTCGCTAAAAACGGAACATTTCTTGAGAAAGAGTTTCTCTCGAAAGAATTGAGTGGGAGGAAGATAGAACTTGATGAGGTTGTTGAACCTTTACTTCAACCTGAGAGTAGCGCAGCGCAGAAAGTTGTTTCTGTGGAGCCTACATTAGCTGAAGAGGAAGTTAATGATGATGATCATGAAGCTTTGGATCAAGTTGCTATCAAACCTCGTAGGTCGACAAGGACGCGTACTGCTCCCGAGTGGTACGGCAACCCTGTCTTAGACATCATGTTGTTAGACAACGATGAACCTACGAGCTATGGAGAAGCGATGATGAGCCCGGATTCCGAGAAGTGGTTAGAGGCCATGAAATCCGAGATGGGATCCATGTATGAAAACAAAGTATGGACTTTGGAAGTATTACCTGAAGGGCGTAAGGCCATTCAGAACAAATGGATCTTTAAGAGGAAGACGGACGCGGACGGTAATGTCACCGTCTATAAAGCTCGACTTGTGGCAAAGGGTTTTTCACAAGTTCAAGGAGTTGACTACGATGAGACCTTCTCACCCGTAGCGATGCTTAAGTCCGTCAGAATCATGTTAGCAATAGCTGCCTTTTTCGATTATGAAATTTGGCAGATGGATGTCAAAACAGCGTTCCTTAACGGTTACCTTAAGGAAGAGTTGTATATGATGCAACCAGAAGGTTTTGTCGATCCAGAGAATGCTGACAAAGTTTGCAAACTCCAGCGATCCATTTATGGACTGGTGCAAGCATCTCGGAGTTGGAATCTTCGTTTTGATGAGGTGATCAAAGCGTTCGAGTTTATACAAGTTTACGGAGAAGCTTGTATTTACAAGAAAGTGAGTGGGAGCTCTATAGCGTTTCTAATATTATATGTGGATGACATATTGCTGATTGGAAACAATATAGAAATGCTGGAAAGCGTAAAGGAATATTTGAACAAGAGTTTTTCAATGAAGGACCTAGGAGAAGCTGCTTTCATATTAGGCATCAAGATCTATAGAGATAGATCGAGACGCTTAATAGGACTTTCACAAAGCACATACCTTGATAAGATTTTGAAGAAGTTCAAAATGGATCAGTCCAAGAAGGGGTTCTTGCCTGTTTTGCAAGGTGTGAAGTTGAGTAAGACTCAATGCCCAGTGACTGCAGAAGATAGAGAAAAGATGAGTGTCATCCCCTATGCTTCAGCCATAGGCTCTATCATGTATGCAATGCTGTGCACAAGACCCGATGTCAGCCTTGCCATAAGTATGGCCGGAAGGTTTCAAAGTGATCCAGGAATGGAACACTGGACGGCGGTCAAGAATATCCTGAAGTACCTGAAAAGGACTAAGGACATGTTTCTCGTTTATGGAGGTGATCAAGAGCTCGTCGTAAAGGGTTACGTCGATGCAAGCTTTGACACTGATCCGGATGACTCTAAGTCGCAAACCGGATACGTATTTATTCTTAATGGGGGTGCGGTTAGCTGGTACAGTTCCAAGCAAAGCGTGGTAGCTGATTCTACATGCGAAGCGGAGTACATCGCTGCCTCGGAGGCGGCGAAAGAAGGTGTCTGGATGAAGGAGTTCATGACAGATCTTGGAGTAGTGCCTAGTGCACTTGACCCAATGACTCTGTTTTGTGATAATACTGGTGCCATTGCTCTAGCCAAGGAACCAAGATTTCACAAGAGGACCAGACACATAAAGCGACGTTTCAATTCCATCCGCGATTACATCAAGGAGGACGACATAAATATTTGCAAAGTACACACGGATCTAAATGTTGCAGATCCGATGACTAAACCTCTTCCAAGGGCTAAACATGAACAACACCAGAACTGCATGGGTGTTCGATTCATTACAATGTAAATCACATAGTGATGTGAACTAGATTATTGACTCTAGTGCAAGTGGGAGACTGTTGGAAATATGCCCTAGAGGCAATAATAAATTGGTTATTATTATATTTCCTTGTTCATGATAATCGTTTATTATCCATGCTATAATTGTATTGATTGGAAACTCAAATACATGTGTGGGTACATAGACAACACTGTGTCCCTAGTAAGCCTCTAGTTGACTAGCTCGTTGATCAAAGATGGTTAAGGTTTCCTAGCCATTGACATGAGATGTCATTTGATAACGGGATCACATCATTAGGAGAATGATGTGATGGACAAGACCCAAACTGTAAACGTAGCATTTGATCGTGTCAGTTTATTGCTATTGTTTTCTGCATGTCAAGTATCTGTTCCTTTGACCATGAGATCATGCAACTCACTGACACCGGAGGAATACCTTGTGTGTATCAAACGTCGCAACGTAACTGGGTGACTATAAAGGTGCTCTACAGGTATCTCCGAGGGTGTCTGTTGGGTTGGCATGGATCAAGACTGGGATTTGTTACTCCGTATGACGGAGAGGTATCTCAGGGCCCACTCGGTAATACAACATCACAATGAGCCTTGCAAGCAATGTGACTAAAGTGTTAGCCACGAGATCTTGTATTACGGAACGAGTAAAGAGACTTGCCGGTAACGAGATTGAACTAGGTATAGTGATACCGACGATCGAATCTCGGGCAAGTAACATACCGAAGAACAAAGGGAACAGCATACGGGATTAACTGAATCCTTGACATAGAGGTTCGACCGATAAAGATCTTCGTAGAATATGTAGGAGCCAATATGGGCATCCAGGTCCCGCTATTGGTTATTGGCCGTAGAGGTGTCTCAGTCATGTCTACATAGTTCTCGAACCCGCAGGGTCTACACACTTAACGTTTGGTGACGATTAGTATAATTGAGTTATTATGTTGGTGACCGAAAGATGTTCGGAGTCCCGGATAAGATCCCGGACATGACGAGGGTCTCCGGAATAGTCCGGAGGTAAAGATTGATATATGTGATAATAGTGTTTTGATCTCTGGAAGGGTTCCGGAGTTCACCGGAAGGGGTTCCGGATGTTTACCGAAGTGTTCGGGTGCAGCAACACTTTATATGAGCCAAAGGGATAAAGCCCACAAGGTATTGGAAAGTGCAAAAGTAGTTTTGCTGCCGCGTAAGCGGTACTACCGCTTGATGAAGCGGTACTACCGCCCGAGCGGTACTACCGCTTGTGTGAAGCGGTACTACCGCCCAAGCGGTACTACCGCTTGTGTGAAGCGGTACTACCGCTTGTGCGCGGCTGTGCACGGTTCGGCAGGGATCCGAGTTGGACTCTTTCCCTGCGGGCCAAACCGACCTTGTGCGGGCAAAACCGACCTAGAGGAGACTTTTACTCCAAGTTTAGACCCCAAGGCTCAACATATAAATAGAGGGGCAGGGCTAGCACACGGGATACATCAGGATTTCCCAAGCCGTGTGCCGGCAACCCTAGCCCTCTAGTTCCTCCGTCATAATCTCCGTAGTGCTTGGCGAAGCCCTGCAGAGATTGTTCCTCACCACCATCACCACGCCGTCGTGCTGCTGGAACTCAACCACTACTTCATCATCGCTCGCTGGATCGAGGAGGTGAAGGCGTCATCAAGCCGTACGTGTGTTGAACGCGGAGGTGCCGTCCGTTCGGCACTAGATCGGAAGGATCGTGATTGGATCGCGGGACGTTCGGCGATTTGGATCGCGAAGACGTTCGACTACATCAACCGCGTTTATTAACGCTTCCGCTTAGCGATCTACAAGGGTATGTAGATTCACTCTCCCTCTCGTAGATGCTCATCACCATGGATAGATCTTGCGTGTGCGTAGGAAATTTTTTGTTTCCCATGCAACGTTCCCCAACAAGGGGCTCCATGGCATCCATTGCACCATACTCGGCAAGCATCTCGCCATCCGCGTCCGCCATCTCTTCGAAAAAGGCCGCCACGAGCTGGGCGTGGGCGGCCGCGGTCTGGGCTTGGACGGGCTCCATCACGGCAATGTATGCCGCGAACGAACGAACGGCTGCTAGAACGCTCTCGGCGATTGCCAACTCTTTGGTCGTGGGTTGCCGACCGTTGTCGGAGAAGCTTCGTGTGATTTGCACGATGACCGCCAGGAGCTGGGTGTGGGCGGCCTTGACATGGGCGCAGACGGCCTCCATTAGGGCTAAGGCGGCTGCCGCGGAACGGACAACTGCTGTCCCGCTCTCGCCATTTGCTATCCCCGTCGCAGATGTTGCTGCCGCCATCTCAGCTGTAGTAGCAGCCGTGTCGGCTGTCGCAGCCGCCCGGTCGCAGATTGCGGCCACACTCAAGCAGGTTGTGAGCAAGCTCATGGAGGCTGCGGCCGCGCTCTCGCCGGAGTGGGCCGCCGAAGTTGCCCTCACGACGCGGGTCCACGTCCCCATCTTTGACCGGTGACGATTGAACAGTGAAATGATATTTGGGGGGCTAGTTTACTTGATGCGCCGGCTGTGGACTGTAGCCGATGAACCTTCTCGCGTAAGCCATATATGACGGTGCACCAAGATATTTTGTACTGCATCTCACACGGTTGGTGATCATAAACGGTGTGTGATGTACTTGATTTTTCGTCTTGATTTGAAATACGGAATGGGGTCACAGTGGCAAAGGACGGTGTTTGAATTGCTAGAACATTTGTCTACAGTGAACATAAAACTATACGAGTGTCGTGTTAAAATTTGGAATTATCCGGGGTTCGTTTGGACATTTTTATACATTAACTGAGTTTTTTAGGCATTTTATGTGCATAATTCAAATTTGAACTACATGCACATGCTCCGATGCACCAAAATGGGTTGAAAAATCATATGTGTGTCCTTGGGTGCATGCTTAGGTCCCATGCACGAAATGGGAATGAATTTCAAACACCTGGACATCGTGGCTCGGCCGCAAACGCTGAGATACTTGGTTTTGAAATTCTAGTAAATCCAAAACTCGTCTGAAATTCATGAAACTTTGCATGCTATCATGGAATGGAACCAACATGCAGTGGTAAATTTTTTGTCCCATTTGGGGCAGGTTTTGGTATAAGCTTCTCACAAACCAGAGCTACTCACAAGAAGCCTCATGGTTCCGGTAGGGAACGTGTCACCTTTGTGGACGAAATGACATTTGTTGCCTCTTCTTTCCTTGATTTTTTTTTCTAGAGGTAACATAGACCAATAGGAGTGTCGTGTTAGAATTATTCAGGGTTCGTTTGGACATTTTTATACATTAACTGAGTAGGCATTTTATGTGCATAATTCAAATTTGAACTACAGGCACATGCTCCAGTGCACAAAAATGGGTTGAAAAATCATATATGTGTCGTTGGGTGCAGGCTTAGGTCCCATGCAAGAAATGGGAATGTATTTTAGACACCTCGGCATCGTGGCTCCACCGCAAACGTTGAGATACTTGGTTTTCAAATTCTAGTAAATCCAAAACTCATCAGAAATTCATGAAACTTGACATGCTATCATGGAATGGCACCAACATGTTGTGGTAAAAAAATTGTCCCATTTGGGGCAGGTTATGGTATAAGCTGCTCACAAGAAGCCTCATGGTTCCGGTGGGGAACGTGTGAACTTTGTGGACGAAACGACATTTGTTACCTCTTCTTGCCTAGAGGCAACATAGACCAACAGGAGTGTCGTGTTAAAATTTGGAATTATTCGGGGTTCGTTTGGACATTTTTATACATTAACTGAGTTTTCTAGGCATTTTATGTGCATAATTCAAATTTGAACTACATGCACATGCTCCGGTGCACCAAAATGGGTTGAAAAATCATATGTGTGTCCTTGGGTGCATGCTTAGGTCCCATGCAAGATATGGGAATGAATTTCAAACACCTCGGCATCGTGGCTTGGCCGCAAACGCTGAGATACTTGGTTTTAAAATTCTAGTAAATCTAAAACTCGTCTGAAATTCATGAAACTTGGCATGCTATCATGGAATGGCACCAACATGTTGCAGTAAATTTTTTTGTCCCATTTGGGGCAGGTTTTGGTATAAGCTTCTCACAAACCAGAGCTTCTGACAAGAAGCCTCATGGTTCCGGTAGGGAACGTGTCACCTTTGTGGACTAAACGACATTCGTTGCCTCTTCTTGCCTTGATTTTTTAGAGCTAACATAGACCAATAGGAGTGTCGTGTTAAATTTTGGAATTATTCGTGGTTCGTTTGGACATTTATATACTTTTACTGAGTTTTCTAGGTATTTTATGTGCATAATTCAAATTTGAACTGCATGCACATGCTCCTGTGCACCAAAATGGGTTGAAAAATCATATATGTGTCCTTGGTTGCATGTTTAGGTCCCATGCAAGAAATGGGTATGAATTTCAAACACCTAGGCTCTTCGTGGTTCGGCCGCAAACTTGAGAACTTGGTTTTGAAATTCTAGTAAATCCAAAACTTGTTTGAAATTCATGAGACTTGGCATGGTGTCATGGAATGGTACCAACATGCTGTGGTAAAATTTTTGTCCCATTTGGGGCAGGTTTTGGTATAAGCTTCTCACAAACCAGAGCTTGTCACAAGAAGCCTCGTGGTTCCGGTAGGGAACGTGTGTCACCTTTGTGGACGAAACCACATTCGTTGCCTGTTGTCGCCTTGATTTTTTTTCTAGATGCAACATCGACCAATAGGAGTGTCGTGTTGAAAGTTGGAATTATTCGGGGTTGGTTTGGACATTTTTATACATTAACTGAGTTTTCTAGGCATCTTATGTGCATAATTCAAATTTGAACTGCATGCACATGCTCCTGTGCACCGAAATGGGCTTAAAAATCATATATGTGTCCTTGGGTGCATGTTTAGGTCCCATACAAGAAATGGGAATGAATTTCAAACACCCAGGCTTCGTGGCTCGGCCGCAAACATTGAGAAACTTGGTTTTTAAATTCCTGTAAATCCAAAACTCCTCTGAAATTCATGAGACTTGGCATGGTGTCATGAAATGGCACCAACATGCTGTGGTAAAAAAATTGTCCAATATGAGAGAAGGCGCACACATTAACAGCCAACAAATAGCTGTCACGTTATCATCACAAACGGTTGTACAATATTATTTCAATTGTGGGCATTCTACTGACCATTTACATGCCGCCATGCGTCCCTCTTTTTTAATGGCAAGGAGGTGCCGTCCAGGCAGCTGTTTGAGTAGACGGGAGGCATGCGAGCGAAGTCCGCGGCGCAGGCTGACGGGGAGGCGTGCGACCAGTCCTGCGCTGCGCAGGCTGACCGGGAGGTGTGCGACCAGTCCTCCTCTACGTAGGCTCACCGGGAGGCGTGCGAGCAGTACGGTGCGCAGGCTCAACGGGAAGCGAGCCCTTTGACCTCCATCGCTGCCCGCCTCGCTCTCAACTTCTCCATTAATGGCGCCCGAGCCGCTGTTTAATAGGCGGCCTTATCGATCTCTCTTCGCCTCCCATTCCCCTCTCGCCCAAATCCTATCTTCCAGAGCTCCACCTACTCCATGGCGCACAAGGATCATCTGCCACTACTCTTCCGGTTTGGTGAAGTCGACTCCGAGCCGGAGGAGATAGAAAATAAGGAGGAATGGGACCTCAGGGACATGGCCCTAAATGAGCTGGCCGCGGTGGATGTTGCCCCCACGCCCGTCCCAGCTCCCATCCCCGCGCCCGCGCCAGCGACCATCCCCGTGGCATTGACGGGCTGGTCGCCGAGCACCATCGCAGAGCTGGAAGCCGCAGGCGTCAGCGAGGTCCCCGCGGACCCACGCGAGCTCGTGTATGTACCAGCGCCAGCGCCCCCGCCTGTGCTCGTGCGCGCCCCAGCACCCACCACGGCGCCGGTCCCCGTGCGCTTTCCTGCACCAGCCACACCCGTGCCCGTGCGCGCGCCTGCACCCGCCGCGCCCTCCTCAGTGTCATGGGACGCCGCCGTCGACCGCTACCTCGCAACACCGCGAGTCGCCGTCCCCCCGCGCCCCGCCCGTCGATCGCGCGACGAACGGCTCTTGGATTTGGAAGTCCATAACATTCTGGGATGGCTTGAAGACTTGAACAACGGCGTCCCGGACAACGACAACACCGGCGCAGCACGCCGCCGCCGCCGCTGCAATTAGTTTTTTTGTTTAATATTGTATCCCGGTCGTATGAACGTAAAACCACAGTGTCACTGAATAAAATCTATGGTTTTGATCAACTTAGCATTTTTTCTCTGAATGTACATACTTACCAAAGTAAAAAAAACATCAATGTCTTTCTCTGAATAAAACACTCATCGCAAACGTTTCAGACTGAACACCCGTATGCAAAGCGAGAGCTAGGTTCCTTCGCAGCTAAGCCAAGGGAAAAATGTGGCGCACAGGTTTTGTGCATCTCTTCATCGCAAACGTTTCAGACTGAACACCCGTATGCAAAGCGAGAGCTAGGTTCCTTCGCAGCTAAGCCAAGGGAAATTGTGGCGCGCAGGTTTTGTGCATCTCTTCATCGCAAACAATTTTGCATGATGACCCGTGTGCAATGACGTACAAACAATGTGGTAAGATTTGCATCTGTCATATTGGGTATATTTGCCATTTGTCAAAATGGAAAAATTGGCATTTGTCAATCTAGTAACATTGCCATTTGTCAATCTAGTAACATTGCCATTTGTCAACCTAGTAACACTGCCATTTGTGGTCGTCAGAAAAAAACACTGCCATTTGTCAAATTTTGCAGCTAAAAATTACTAGTACTGTAATTTTTGCAAATGAAATTCAGTAAGCATAGATTTTAGTCATAGATTAAGCAGTCGTTCTTTATACAAGCAGTTCAACTCGAGAGCTAAACCGAACAAACTTTTACCCAATTGTTGCGAACCACGTACTGAAATAGCTAGTTCAACTATATATACTAGCTAAATTTAAGTACGTAGTACAGTTCAACCATATCTATAGTCAGATGAACTGAACACAATAGCCCCTAAATACTACTACTATGGAGGGGCTTTGTACTACTTCCAGCAGCCTCCCCTCTGCCGAGTGCGCTCAGTAAGAGGCCGAGAAGGAGGAGCCTACCGACGAGCTAGAGAAGCGGAATCAGGCGCCTGCCACTGCTGCACCTTTAGCGACGCCCAGCTCGAACGCCCTCTGCCGCTCCAGATGATCCCTCTTGAAGCGGTGGGACTCCTCGTATATCTCCGCATTCCGCACCACTACAGCGGCTTCTCCTGCGGCCACGGCGGCGGTAAGACGCTTTGCGTGCTCGACCAGGCGCTCCTCCTCCTCCTGCAGGAACTCAATGTAGCGCACGGCAAGGTCGCTGATGCTCGTGCGGGCCTCCACATCCCGCCTTCGGGCCGCGGTGGCGGAGCGGGTGATGACCCCGGCGGTCGACGGTGGGGTGGCGGGCACCTCCCGCCTTCCGGCCGCGGTGAAGGAGCGGGTGATGGCCACGGCGGCCGACGGTGGGGTGGTGGCCACGATGGCCACCACCCGCCTTCGGGCCGCGGTGGCGGAGCGTTCAATGTCCCTGGTGGGCTTTGGTAGTGTGGCGGCCACGGTGGCCGACGATGGGGTGGCGGCAACGGCGGCCGGCAACAGCTGTCGTCGGGCAGCAGCGGCGAAGCGTGTGGCAGGTGTTGTGCGCACACCCAACAAGGACGGCACGGGCAGTACACGCCGCCGGGGACTGCGCCGTCGCCGCGGTGTAGCCTCGCAGCTGGAGCTGTCCTCAGACGACGGCGGAGTGGCAAAGCGACGACGATGGACCGGTGCCATTGGTGATGATGGGAGAAGCAGACGAGATAAGCTACGGGGAGGGAGGGGAAATTGCGATGCCGACTCGCCGGCCGTGACTATTTATATAGCAGGCCGGTAAGCACTGGGGTTTTTTGGGATTTTGTCGAGTCGGGCGGGAAGCTTGCACGGTTCCGCGCGGGAACCTGCGTGGTAGCGCGGGAACGGGCTCACCGACGATTCATTGGCGCCTCTTCGAGCTAACGTTTGGACAAAAGAACGCATGTGCGGTGCTCAAGCTTGCACTCGAAGCCTTCTGCGGCAGCGCGGTGACAAGACGTGCGAGAGGAGGACGAAATGACACGTACACAAACGGTTAAAAAAAACGTTTGTGATTTAATTACCTAGCACACGGCCGCTCTCTACGCAGCGTCGCAAACAATTGTTTGCCCACTGTGTGATGTGGAACGCCATGTAGTTTCACATCACGCCGCTAGCTCGCAACTGCCGGCCAGCTTGTAGACGGCAATTCCCTGCGTGTTCAACTGCTCTATGCGTGTGGTTGCTCGCGGTTGAGGTGGCCGCGGCACGCTCTGCTCCCGTCACGCCGCGCGCGCTCTGCTCGTGCCCCGCCGCGCGCTCTGCCCGCGTCCCTCCGCGCGTGCTACAAGCATTTTGGGCCGGCGCACGATCACGTACGTTTGGTGTGCCTTATGCATGCGGTTACGCTGGATGCGGCGCCACAGCGCAGTTACGTGCGGCAAAAACTGCCTTGCGGACGTGCCGAGAATCCCGACCGCCTGGCCCTCATTTATTCCCGTGGCCATTTACCTTCATCTCTCGTGCCCCACGACACAAAAATCACACCCACGACAACACATACAGAGAGGATATCCAGCGGCTCCAATGGCGCTCCCGGCTCCAATGGCGCTCCCAGCGACTGATGACGACGACGGGCGGCAGTTCACCACGCCTCACGTAGTGGACACCCACGTGAGGGGGAAGGACCTCTCGGTGGTGTAGACCAACGAGCCGGTCTCGGTGGAGAGCTCCATCCACACTATGGAGCAGTTGCTTGCTGAGGACGAGTACCAAGTGGACGGCTTCGACCTTGAGTTCATCGGCGGTCGTATCGGGTATGATCAGAAGGTTGCCGTCGCCCAGTTGTGCGTGCACCATCACGTCCTCGTCTACCACTACTCCCTGGCCACAAGGCCTTGCGAGCGTTTCACCAGGTTTATCAACAGCCCTGACTATAGGTTCGCTATGGTGGACACCGTGAACGATCTAAAGGTGCTCGAGACTACGGGCTTGGCCTGCCAGAATCTTATCGACATCCAAGGCCAGTACAGGGTCTGGGGCAGAAAGAAGGCGAAGGACTCCCTGGTTGACCTAGCCGTGGCCATCATCGACCCCTACTACAGAGGCATGAAGGATGAGTGCAAAAGGAACAAGGATGCCTGGCACGAGGCCTGGGTGCGGAGACTGGATGAAGAACACGTCAAGTACGTGTCCAAGGACGCGTACACAAGCTACGAGATGTACAGGTAGATTGTTGACATGAGGGAGTGCCTCCTTCCTGTGGACGACAAGGGATCGAGCCACGAGTAGTGGCGGCAACATCACAAGAAGTAGATGATTAGATGATCGTTTCTCCTAGTTTAGAATGCATGTAATTGTTTGTTGAGGTGTGTGCGAATGTTTTGTATAGTCACCTATGTAATTGGATGTTTAATTTGGTTATATATGTTGTTCTTCTGTAGACTGGGCAAATTACATCGCAGACGGACTAAACTAGGGTACCCGTCGGTGATGATTTCATCAATCGCTGACAATTGTATACAAGCAAGCATTTGCCCACAACACACACGGGTTATTAGCAGGAATCGTCCGTGTTGTTATCCGTCTTCCCACACATTTCAGATTACTGACCTGTTTGCCGCGTATCACACACACCTTGTTAAGTTGAACCATTTTTGTTGTGTTGGGTAATCGCAAACAGTTCATCCGAGTGAACCGCATGCCGTGCATCGCACACACCTTGATCTGTCTGACCGTTTCTGTTGTGTTGGGTAATCACAAATAGTTCATCCGAGTGAACTATATGCCGTGTATCGCACACACCTCGAGCTAGCTGACCGTGTTTGTTGTTCTGGCTTATCGCAAATAGTTCGTATGGACCAACTATATGCCACGTATCGCACACGCATCTCTAATCCGAATCGTTTTTTATGTCTCCGGCATCGCAAATACTTCGTATTATTGGCGACGGTTTTATTACTACACCATTTGCGATGCATGCAGCGCACACAGTTTGGCCGCGGGGTCTCTGATTCATGTGTCGCATTAGCGGTCGCCTGCAGTAGTGAACCGAGGCATGCTGAGACGACGATGTATCCCGAAGTTCACACCCTTGCGGATGCTAATCTCTGTTTGGAGCGGTGTAGAGGCACAATGCTCCCCAAAACGCCACTAGGGCCACCATAATCTCCTCACGCCCTCGTACAATGCAAGGTGTTGTGATTCCACTAAGGGGCCCTTGAGGGCGGTCACCGAACCCGTACAAATGGTGACCCTTGGGGGCGGTCACCAAACACGTACAATTGGCAACCCTTGGGGGTGGTCACCGGAACCCGTACAAATTGCTCGGGGCAATCTCCACAACTTAATTGGAGACCCCGACACTTTCTCGGAGCTTTACACCACAATGATTGAGCTCTGCAACACCAATCGTCTAGGGCACTAAAGCACCCAAGAGGAACAAGCTCTAGGGTGCCCAAACACCCAAGAGTAATAAGCTTCTCAACTTTCACTTCCACGTATCACCGTGGAGAACTCAAACCGATGCACCAAATGCAATGGCAAGGGCACACGGAGTGCCTAAGTCCTTCTCTCTCAAATCCCACCACAACAACTAGAGCTATGGAGGAATATGAGAGGAAGAACGAAGAAGAGAACACAAAGAACTCCTAGATCTAGATCCAAGGGGTTCCCCTCACTTAGAGGAGAGATGGATTGGTGGAAATGTGGATCTAGATCTCCTCTTTCTTTTCCCCCAAAAACTAGCAAGAATCATGGGAGGAATAGAGAGAAGGCAAAGCTTTTGGAGGTCAACAATGGAGGAGAAAGCTTGCCGAGAACTGTTTGGGGTAATGGGGAAGAAGACCCCCTTTTATAGGCCCTCATGAATCTACCCGTTATGCACTCTGCCTGTGCTCAAGCGGTACTACCGCTCGGGGGAGCGGTACTACCGCTTAGAGCGGTAGTTCCAGTGCGAGCCAGTGTGTACTATGGAGTACAAGCACGGTAGTTCCACCGGAGCGGTACTACCGGCTACAGTGAGCGGTACTACCGCTAAATGTCATTGGATACAGAGGGAACAGTGGCAGTGGAGCGGCGCAAGAGCGGAAGTACCGCGTAAAGCGGTACTACCTTGTAACTACCATCCAACTACCGCGAGAGCGAAACAGGGCAACAGAAGCTCAGAAATAAGCGGTAGTGGCTGCAGTAGTAGACATCGGAAGTACCGCACGAGCGGTACTACTGTGCAACTGCCACAATGCAACAGAGATCAATAGAGGGCAAAAAACAAGCGGTAGTGGCCGCGGTACCTCATAAGCAGTACTACCGTGGAGCTGAGCGGTACTACCGCTTGGGAACTGAAAAACTGCCCAAGCAAAACTGTCATAACTTCTGCAAATGAACTCAGAATTTAGCAAACTCAAGCTTGTTGGATATATTAAGAACTAGCAATGGAGAATAAATGCTAAAATGATAAGGAAGAGGGCCTTCCCAAAATATGAACTGGCAAACTCTCCAATACTGAAAACGCAAAGATGATGCATGCGAACTCCATTTTTGATGAGCTTGAGCTTGACAAGAAGACGAACACAAACTCTAAAAGCTCACATAGAGAGAAGCCAAATAAGAACCAAGAAAGATTACGCCATGGATGCAAAGGTTTGAGTTCTCAACAAACGATACGATCAAGCTACTCACTCGAGAGCCCCCCTTGATAGTACGGCTATCGATCCTATAACCCGGTCTCCCGACTAACACCATGAGACCGGTAAAATAGAAAACCAACCAAGGACAAACCTTTGCCTTGCGCATAGCTCACTTGAGCTATATGATGATGATCTTGTCCTCCTCAAGTTGGACCACCTTTCTTGATTGCGCACGCTTGATGAAGACTAGTAGATTGCTCCCCCATACTCCACTATGGGTGAGCCTCTCTTCGGCACATCTTCACATGTCCATTTTCACCACAATGGAGGGAAAGCTTCAAGCATGTGATCTCTTTGCGATGCTCTACTAGAACTTGCACAATGCAACCTTGATGACGATCACCACTTGATGTCATCCTCCATGGGTTATATGATATCTTCCTTTCGATGCACGTCCATGGAAACATACCTAACCCCACAAAGAAGTCTCACATAGACCATGAGCTAGTACACAAAGTGCAATGGACAATGCTTACCATACCATGTGATCACTTGATCCCACTCGGTACATCTTCTACGCTTTGAGAGTTGATCAACTTGAATCCACTCTTTGTACGTAGTCTTGATCAACCTTGAATCTTATCTTCTCTATGACCAATCTTTGGATAACTCCTTGAATAGCACCTTGGTCAACACATAATCTTTTTCTAATAACCTTCAAACCAACAAATAGTCTTCAAGCAATGCCTATGGACAAACCCTTCACATATAACTCAAGGCAACCATTAGTCCATAGGGATTGTCATCAATTACCAATACCAAACATGGGGGCAGCATGCTCTTTCAACGTGCTTAATGCCTACGAAGGTATCCACTATCTGAAAGGAAGAAAGGAAAATCTGGAGCCTACACGGTCAAACTAGGCATGGCTAAAGCATATGATAGGGTTGAATGGTGCTATTTGAGAGCTATAATGCAGAAATTGGGGTTTGCTGATAGATGGGTTAACATTGTCATGATGCGTTAATGGAGTCTTTTCTGAAATATTTAAACCATCTCGAGGTATCAGATAAGGCGACCCACTATCTCCGTATCTCTTTTTGATATGTGCAGAACGACCCTCATGTATGATGAAGAATTATGGTGTTGCTCAACTAAATCGTGGTGTTCGGGTGGGGACTCACTGCTCTTGGATCTTGCACTTCCTATTCGCGGATGATTGCATTATGTTTACACAAGCAACAGCTGAGGGGATGACCCGGCTTCAAGAGGTTTTGGAAAAGGTACATAGTGGGATCAGGATAATTGGTTAATAAAAATAAGTCTGTTGTGTTCTTTAGTGCGAACTCTGATCAACAGAATGTTGTTTTTCACCAAAGTTCTGAGATTCTAGTGGAGTCCTTGGGGGGGGGATATTTGGGACTCCCAACTACACTAGGAAGATCCACGGATGAACAATTTGAACATATTCCCATGAGGATTAAGAAACTTGTGAAAGGTTGGGCACCAAAGCTTATGAACAGTGCTGGCCGGGAGGTACTTATTAAATCTGTATGTCAAGAAATCCCAACATCCTCTATGAGTTGCTTCCGACTATCCAAAAACATGTGTCAGAAAATCACAAATATTATCGCAAGATACTGGTGGGGAAGAGATGGGGATAAGAGAAAGATGCATTGGAAAAAGTGGGTTGACTTGGCAATCCCAAAATCTGATGGGGGTATGGGTTTCAAGTACTACCACGACACACATTTTTTGGAAGCCACAAAGAAAAGGAATTCCTCTCACACTTGGCTATCCTGTATGGGAGGGAGGCCCTCGGCCATGGTCTCATTGAAAGGATTGCACTACAAAAAAAAGACACATTCGTGACATTATGGCCCGAACGAAAACTTTTTCTGTCATGGTTGTGACACTTCTATGACAAGAATTATGACAAAAACACGTATCATCATAGATGTGGTGGGCTCCTACTTCTATGACAAAAAATTATGACAGAAAATGGGCTTTTCATCCTGGGCGGGCCGGAGACGCAGCCGCATGACATTCTTTGGGCCGTCCATGACGTAAAAAATCATGGTAGAAGTGAGGCCAAGGAAATTTTCGGGGGATTCCCGGTTACAGTGGGTGGTCAGGGCTGAGCGATGCAATGTGGTTTGCGCATTTCTCTCGTACGCGCGCGTGTGTGTGAGGCGTTTGCTAACTGAACCCGAGCGAGGTGTTCGCTTACTGAACCCGAGCGATCGAACTACCTACATACTGAAGCCAATCGATCCCTTCGCTGCTAACTGAACCCAAGCGATTCCTTCACTGCTAACTGAACCCGAGCGATTCCTTCGCTGCTAACTGAAGCCGGTCGAGCCCCCATACATGCGAGATGTAGCTGGTTGGGTTGCCTCTCGATGAACAGTGCCCGTTGCTGCCGCACGCGCGATACGTAGAACGAGTCGAGGCGCATCGATCGAGCCCCTTGCGCGAGACGTGGTGAGTTGACCTAGCCAGTTGGTTGGCTGTGGATGAACAGTTCCCGCTGCTGCCGCCCGCTCGTATGCCCTACCCTAGCCGGTGGGTTGGCTGTGGATGAACAGTACCCTGGCCGTGTGAAGGTGGTTGGCGCTGGATGAACCGGATCCCGAGGAGGCCAGCCGGTTGGGGGTGGATGAACAGGACCCCGTGGAGGCTGGATGAACAGTAGCCGGTGGAGGCTGGAGGAAGTCGACGGTGGATGAATAGTAGCTGGTGGAGGCTAGAGGGAGGTCGACCGTGGATGAACAGTAGCCCGTGGAGTCCCGTTTTGCGGTACGCCACACCCCTCCCGATGAACAGGACCCCCGTTTCCACCGTAGGCAGTTGGGGAGAAGTCCGTTTCCTCCGTTTTGCGGTACGCCAGAGCCCTCCCGATCAACAGGACCCCATTTCGACCGTAGGCGCTCGAACAGAAGTCTGTTTCCTCCGTTTTGTGGTACGCCAGACCCCCAACCAATGAACAGGACCCCGTTTCTACCGTAGGCGCTCGAACAGAAGGCCGTTTCCTCCGTTTTGTGGTACGCCAGACCCCGAGTCGATGAACAGGACCCCGTTTCGGCTGTTCCGTCCAAGCCGGTTGGCTCTCGATGAACAGGATGCGTTCCGACCCAGTCGCTTGGCTCCCGATGAACACGACGATGTTTCCTCCGTTCCGACCCAGCCGGTTGGCTGCCGATGAACAGGAGGCCGTTGCTGCCATCCGTTGCCTCTCTCCATGTACACGAGCCCTGGCCGTACGTATGCGCGAGTACACGTTCGAGACCCCGCCCGTATATGTATGTACGTGGCCGTATTTTTTGCTATGTGGCTATACGTACGTGTACATGATTTAGACGGGGCTGCCTGAACTTCTACGTCGGGGGCTCTACTACGACACGTGCCGCTCCTTACACACCCACGGTTCATCGTTGTAGAAAGACCGATCGACCAGTATGTACGTACACGTTCGTGACCAGACAGACAACGCTATGTACGCTTCGACCGGGTGGGTCCCTGCTGTTAGGGAGGATAAGGAGGCAATTCCTTGCATGCGAAGATATAGCCGGTGGGTCCCAGCTGTCAGGGGGAGGAATCATTTTTTTTGCGCGTAATAAGGAGGCTCTTCCTTGCGTATGAAGATGTAGCTGGTGGGTCCAGCTGTCAGCCTCACCGCGTATAGTCCTCTTCCGATGGCTGTCGTTCATTGACCACGTTGACTACACCGCGCCGAGAGCACCAAGGTGGTCGACGACGGCGAGGCCTAGGAAGGGAACGACGCGGAGCCGAGGAAGACGCAGTAGTGGATGCCCACACGGATGGGTGTACGAGGGTTGACTGGTTCGACTGCGGTGTGAGGCTGCCATCGACGGAGAATAACAGGGGATGTGAGTGAGTAGAGGGAAGGCCTGGCCAGTGGTGGGAGTAGGGTGGGGCGGTGAGGCCTGCGCGGCAGCACAGCTGGCCACGGGAGGCAGGAGCAGGCGGTCCTGCCGGCGCTGGTTTGGGCGGCTGGAGCAAGAAGATCAGAGATAGAAGAAGCAACACGGCCGTTGGATTAGCATCTAATGGTCACTGCTGCTAGAATCGTTTGTTGACTAAGTTGACGAAGCCCTGCGTACGCGTCAACCTAGTAGGCCCACAAGTAAGCCTCCCAATCTGATGGGTCCCACTTGTCATTGGTAGGAATCATTTTTTCGCATAATAAGGAGGCACTTCCTTCTGTGCGAAGATATGGCTGGTGGGTCCCAGCTGTCAGGGGGAGGAATCATTTTTTTCGCGTAATAAGGAGAAACATGCTTGCGTGCGGCCATGGACCATGTGGGTCCCTACCGTCAGCCTCTCCACATACATCCCTCTTCCGATGGCTGTCGTTTGTTGACCACGTTGACCACACCACGCCGAGAGCACCAACGCGGTGGACGACGGCGAGGCCCATAAAGGGAATGACCCGGAGCCAGAGAAGCCACAACAGTGGATGCCCACGCTGAGGGGAGTACGAGGGTTGACTGGTTCGGCTGCGGTGTGAGGCCTGTGTCGCCGGAGAATAACAGGAGGTATGGGTGAGTAGAGGGCCGGCCTGGCTAGCGGTGTGAGTAGTAGGGGGCGGTGAGGCCTGCGCGGCAGCACAGCCGGCCACGGGAGGCGGGAACAGGTGGTCCCGCCGGCGCTGGATGGGCGGTTGGAGCAAGAAGATCAGAGATTGAAGAAGCACGACGGCTGTTGGATTGACATCCAACGGTCACTTCTGCTAGAATCGTTTGTTGACTAATATATAATAAGTAAAGAATTCTTGCATACACGTCAACTTAATAGGCCCACAAGTCAGCCTCCCAATCTGTGGCAGACAGCATACAGCCTATTTGTTATTTTTTTAAATAATTTACGGCTCATTTGCAAATTCTTATGCAATTTATTGCAGTCCATTTTCTTTTTGTTGGCCAGGACCAGGGCTAAAAATTTAAACGAAATTTTGCATATTTCGGTGGGGTCCAAACTATTTTTAATCCCGAAATGTCGAGCCATATTTAAAGTAATTTCAAAATATATTTAAATTAGGTTAAAAACCAATGAAAATTGAAATCTGAAAATGTGAAAAAATTAGAAATTTGAAAGTAATTCCCAATTTGTTGTGTGTTTTTTATATTTACAGCCCATTTCATATTACTTTTAAGATTTGCAGCCGTCTTGAAAGATTTGCAGCCCAGCAGGGCGGAGAAAAACAAGTTGGCCTGGGTTGGGTTGGCCTCGATTGGGTATTCATCAGAAAAAAACAACTGGGCTAGCCATTTTCACAAAGAAAAAAATAGCTGGGCTGGTCATGTGGTAAACGTAAAATAGAAGCCTGGGCTAGACGGGCCACAGCCCAGTTGATACCCTGCTCCGTCTCAATAATAACAAAAAAAAACTGCTACAGCTGCTAGGTCCCAGGTGTCAGCCGCTCTTGTGCAGTTCTCTTGTCTATTGACTATGCGCTGACAATGTCGTGGGTCCCAGATGTCAGCAGACCACTACGTGGAAGCATTTTCTTTTTTACTTGTAACAATGAGGCACTTGCTTGCGTACGGCCATGGACATGGTGGGTCCCTGCTTTCATCCTCTCCACATACAGTCCTCTCCCGATTCCTCTCATTTGTTGACCATGTTGACAACGCCAGACGACGGCGACGCGGCGACCGCACCAAGGCGCGCGGTGGAGGACGGCGAGGCCTCGGACGGGAACGAACAGGAGCCGGGGAAGATGTGGCAGTGAAGTCGCGGGCAAAGGGGAGTACGAGGGTTGACTGGTTTGGGTGCTGGGTGGGGCTGATGTTGCCGTTAACGATTTAGGAGACGGTAGGGCGGCGATACGTGCGTAGAGGCGCAGCCAGCCGTGGGAGGCGGGAGCAGGCGGCCCCGCCGTTGCTGGTTTGGTTTTGGCGGCTGGAGGAAGAAGAGACCGAAGAAACACGACAGAGTGTACAAGCAGCAGGAGCACTTAACAACCAGAGCTGAAAGCGGTATGAGTACTTATACAGGTTCAACCGTATAAGGCACGGCTCGAACAGTGCTACTTTGCCTACTGTTAATGAAGGGTGAGGCCACCAACCCCCAGGACAATGCCCAGGCGCCACCCCGCGCATCCACAACTTTCTGAAAGCGGCTTCATCTCGCAATGTGGTCAATAAACAGGATATTCGCTTCAGAGCCATGGAAAAGCATGAACATAACCTTCTGTCCTATTCTCCAAGATCGTCGGGCCTTCATGATTTGAGACCACCCATGAATAACTATCTTTTCACCTCTAAGGGAAATGGAGTAGGTCGACATAAACATCATGTTGTGACCAAGCGCAAGTCTTAGTCGACCATGGCCAGGCATCTGTATAGGAACAATAAAATTGGGCAGTTTCTGTTTCAAGAAGAACACAGCTGTAAAACTGTGTATAAGCAAGAGTTTATGAACAACATATATAACAGAAAACAACTCGTACCATCAGTTTCTTGACACAGTTGGACCTGTTCAACGTGTGCACCAGTGGCACACATATCCCACGTGGCCTTCCACCATTGAAATGCCCCACAAGGTCCTCAAGACGATCAATAAAGTGTAGGAATTGGTGGTTGTCGTCCCAGTCGACTTCGGTGCCATCAGTAACCGTCGAGTTCTTATCAAATAACAGACGAGTAGTGTCCTACACTTTGTAATAACCTATGCATGTCACCAATTATAAGAAATATTAGTTAGAAGTAGCATCATTGTGAGAGAAGGGAATCACAAATTGTTGCTACTTCTAAAGTCAAATTGTGATCAGTTAGACAGAATAGGTGTATTACAAAGTAAAAGAGGCCACATGCAAGAACCAGATATAAAACTAACATGGATGAACCACTGGAACGACGTCGGGGTGGAAGGTCACAGGGAAGATAAGACCAGGTTCTACTATTTCCATGAAAATTGGTGTGCCAACTTTCAGTCCGTAACACTTGACAAAGTTTATCCAAGTTTGGCCATAAAAAGGAGCGATCTTCTTGGTTAATGAACCCAACTGTGAACTTATATCCATGGCATGTCTCCAATGTGACAATTATACTGGTGTATTCAGTTATGGCAAGGCCGATCTTCTTGAGTACATGTGTTCTGGCAAAGCAAGGGATGCACTGCAGGAAAAATAATATGAGAACACAATTTATTCGCTATCCAAATCTAGAAATAATTTCCACTTTCACGTCAGTGTTCAGCATGGGACTAGTACCTTTTATCCAAATATAGCAATCCAAATTTCCAAATTAGTCGACAGCATGTTCAAAAACCCCAACCCTACCGGATAGAAAAGAGGATTCTAGGAACCTACCGTGCGCTTTTTGAAATCCTGTGTTAGGATGAGAAGGAACAAGTCTGGCGTCTCGCCAAGGGCGTAGAAACCTGTAGGGTCCTCGCACTTTGGGCACTGCAAATGAAACACACTAGATTCAGTATGAAGAAAGATGCATCAACGGCGGTGGTTGTCATCCTAGGATTACCGGCGACAAAGGGACAAGGATTTATCAGGGATGGATGAAGATTTCGTACCTGGTTCTGCATGAGAAAACCCTAAGAAATCGCCGAGAGGTGGTTTTCTCTGAACAAGCAGACGAGGGAGAAGGGGATTCAGGTTGAGTGAAATAATGCTGCTTCGTCCGTCGAGCTTACTGCTAATGCTGGAAAGGTGGGGTTTTGTGATTTGATGGCTCATTGAGCATTACTGCGGCGCTACGACCGGGGTGAGTCTACCGTGCAGTTGTGCACTCTAATTTGGTGCATGGCACATGGACCTGGTTGCTGGATCTCTCGCATATCAGCGAAATGAAGTAGAAAGGGGACAGGAGTAACTAGTTACACATAAATATTTTTTTGATAAGAGAGATACTCCCTCTGTAAAGAAATATAAAAATCTTTTATATCACCACTTTACAAATAAGAAAAATCAAGGGGAATATATATACATAAATATGGGGTTCGGATATATATAGGGTGGGTCTATTCTACCAACACCCTTAAGACTTTATTCTACCCACAAAAACGCTTATTCTGCCAACACCCCGTCTCCATCCTGTTCCCCCGACCCCCACCATCTTGGCTTCTTCCCTCCCGAACCCCCGCAATCCCACGCGCCCGAACTCCCGCTTCCCCACCTTCTTCCCAGAGGCCGCCCCCCCTCCCCCGGCGCGCCGCCAGAACCCCCGCGCCCCAGCCACCGTGGCCTCAACCACCTCCACCTCCACCCGCATCAACCCACATCCCATCCCGCACGGCCCACCTCTTTCTTCCTTCCAGCCGACGCCACCACGCGCTCCTCTTCCTCCTGGCCGGCGGTGCCGCGCCTGCACTTCCTCCTGGACAGGGATGCCGGGCCTCCTCTTCCTCCTGGCCGGGGCCGCCGTGCCTCCTCTTCCTCCTGGCCGGCAGCGCCGCGCCTCTTCTTCCTCCTGGCCGGCCGCCTCACCTCCTCTTCACCATCCCGACCACCAACCTCCACCCGTCGTGCGCCCCACATCTCCCCTCCTAGCCTCCGCCCAAACTCGCCACCTACCACCACCAAGCCGCGGCCTGCCCTACTACTCAGGCACCCCGTGGCCTCGGATCCAGCGTGACGCGCCACCGACGGATCCGGCCAGGGACTTGACCTCCACCGCGTCAAATCCGGCTGATCACAATGGCCGTGGATCCCCCTCCCCCTGCCCTACCTTTCTCCTTCACCACTGAGCCGCGACGACCGTGGATCTGGCTCACCGCGACGGACCTCCCCTCCACCTGGCCGGATCCACCCATTCCCGAGGTGTGGGCGTTGTTCCCCGACACCGACGAGCTCCATCGCCCACCCCAGCTCACCCTGACGCATGCGCGGGATCCAGGTGAGGCAGTTCGGCTCCAGTTCGCCACGCAGCGCGGTTCGCCGGCAACGGGTATGCAGTCCGACGCCTGGTCGTTTGCAGTTCCGGGATTCCAGTGGGCTCTAGGCTCTACTCAACATTGACGAGCAGGCAAAACAATGCTCGAGTGACAGTGAGGCTGCTATTGCAGTTCAGTTTGTTTGGTTTGCAGAGACATAGTCCAGTGCATAACCTAGCGGCCACCACGAGCCGGGGACTGCCCCCCCTCGCAACTCTCTCCTCCCCCAGTATGAAAGTTCGTCGGCGATGCCCTACATGCCACAGTTCGTTTTGGTTGATGTCGAATTCATCTGCACTGCCGTATGCTCGCGAGTGTGAAGTAGTGCGCTCAGGTGATTTTTTTGTTTCTGCTCACCGACGACCATGGTGCAGTACACATTTGCCGCCGACGCGCTGCGCAACTCTGGCCAACGCTTGCGTTTTTTTGCCTTCTGATGCAGTTCGCCATGGCCTCGCAGGCGGACTGGTTTCACAGCCGTTTCAGTGCTTGCGTACACCAGGAGCACCCCCTGTGCTTCGATCCATCCCTGATGCAATTAACATTTGTGTGTTTATTTTTATTCTTTCTGGTTTGCAGTGCACTGCAGTGAATTTAAAATGCGGATGTGCTTCAGTGCGGTTCAGATGGGGCTGTCCCCCGAAAAATTGCTACTTTCCTAGTGGATGGCTGTATGTATGAGAAGCCTTTAGTTACGGGGAAAAGAGGGAGAGTAGTCCATTTGATGAATAAAACAGAAGTCACATTTGTGATGATTGTAATTATTTTAAAAAGCAATGCAGTTTGTTTTAAAAAATTTCGTGGGTCAATGAAAAAACATAAGTGCAATGCGGTTCGCTTATTATTGTTCTCGTGGTTCAGTCAACTATATTTTGCAGGAGAAGACGAACACAAAAAAATTTGATGCAGCTCACTAACATTGACCATGTAGTCTAGATGAATTGACAAAAAAGAAGTTAAAAAACGTCAAAACAATTATGTAGTTCACTTTGATACATGTCGCGGTTCACTTGCCCTTGTCTCTGCGGTCCACTCTCATTCATAAAAAGAAAAGAAAAAGAAGAACAACAAAAACTCTCGCGGTTCACTTTCACTAGTGTTGCGGTTCACTTTCTGTACTGTTGTGGTTCACTTACTCCCAACGTGAAGTGCAAAAATAATGTTACGAAACGACAAAAAATAGTAACGCGGTTCACTTCTCAATAGTGTTGCGGTTCACTTACGCCCGATGTGAAGCGCACTTCTGTAACACCCTGATTTTCGCGCCTCGATTTTTCCTTCGCGGGATTTGACTCCCGTCTTTTTCTTTCGGTGTTATTGAATTTTTTTCCCCTCGCCTTTGAGTATATGAAGATGGTCATATAGCCTTGCCTTTCCCATCCAACCAGAGATTCTCCCCAGTCCAACTTTGCCACCCAAGAGGTTTTCTCAGGATTTTGCCATCGAAACCCTACCTTCCGAGTTACCGGAAGGGAAACCCTAATTCCTTCCATTACAAAGGAACCCCAATTTTCCTTGATCTGTTGCCTCCTAAATTTTTCCCAGTGATCATCCCGCATCTATAGACCCTGGATATGCAAAAATATTGTCAAGTCATGTGTAATATTTATCGTTTAAAATTAATTCCTTTTTCTGCTATTTAAAGGAATTAAATCCAGGAAAATATCTATCTATCTCCAAAGTTCATGAAAACTTGTGGAGATATTCCTTGTGATCATATTGAGCTCCCATAAAAATATTGGCCATAATTAAATAAGGGAAATTGCCTTTTCCTATTTAAAGCCAATATTGCACTTTGGGCACTTTCTAAAGGAACTACCATTTTGGTAGCCAGGAAAAATCCCAAATAATTTGTGGAGCTTCTCTTATTCATATATTCACCATTTCCATAAAAAATCCAAGTTCCATAGCTCAAATTTTGAGCACATCATCCAATTCTTGTTTCTGGACTTATTTTGAGGTTGTGAAGCAACTATATTTTATATTGCTTCAAAAATCTTGAAATTAATCCAGGACCTCACATTCCCTATATGATGTGAGCATGCAAAAATTCACATCATTTTATCTAGCCAATTTCTCTCAAAAATTCCATCTAGTTTGTTTCCAGCAGAAAGCTTTGTGAAGTAAGTACCACTTTGGTACCTCCAAATGAGCTGAAATTTTGCCAGTATCTCCATACCTCCAAATCATCACGCTACACAAAAATTCAGTTCATTTCATCAAGCCAGTTGAGCACAACATCAAAGTCCAGTTTCTGGACCAAAATTTGCATTACAAAGGAAGTATATGCAAACCTGGTCCAAATGGCCTCAAATTTTTCCAGAACCTACTCCTTTCTACCACAAGTCAGTATGACAAGGATCCAACTCCATTTCTTTAGCCATTTCTCCAGAATAGTCTAGCCAAGTTTCATGTCAGCACCCTTGTGAGCTCAAATCAGTCAATATCTTGTCTCCCCTTGCTGCCAAAACCTCACCATTCAGCTCCAGAGGCATTAACTCACCTACATGACATGTCCTGAGGTCGAGAAGGTGCCCTGGACATGTGGTGCACGCGGTGACCGCGTGGATGTCGTGTCACCAGCATGCTCTGAGCTTGGCCGGCTCCGTGCGGTCACCTCTGGCCAGCTCCGGCCGTCCGGGCATGTCTGGCGACTCCGAAGCGTCCACGTGCATCCTCTCCCATAGCTTCCCCCTCTTCCTTCTTCTTTGTTGAGCCACGGCGAGCTCCGCCATACTATGCATCCGTGACCATCGTCGTTTCCGCTCTGTCTTCTTCCTCCTCGATCCTCCCCGTAGCTCCAGCTGGCCTCCACCATCCACCCGAGACCCTTCCCGACGCCGCAACCGGCCAGCCACGTCCTTCCCGAGCTCCAGTGCAAGGATAAGAAGGCCACGGCGGCCGAGCTTATCCGGCGAGCTCCCGTGGCTATAAATAGCCCATCCCCGAGCCTCTTGAGCTCACACCACTCCTCCCCTCCCTCTCAGAGCCCTCCTGGACCTCTCCATTCGTCGCCGGAGCCTCTCCTGCTCCTCCACGGTCGCCATGGTCGCCGCCCTTCCTCGCCTAAATTCGCTCACCTCCGCCCCCCATGACTGCTCCAGCCACACCAGGACACCACCACCACCATCCTGAGGCTCTCCCGAGCACTCCCCTAACCCGGGAACAGCCAGGGCCTCGACCCCGAGCTCCACCCCACCGCGGCGAAGCCTCCACCGCAGCCTCTCCCTCCGGCCACCCCCACAGCCAAGAGGACCTTCCCCGGGCGCGGAGTGAAGTGGGGAAT
The DNA here is from genome assembly GCA_039707655.1 of Elymus sibiricus. Taxonomy (NCBI): domain Eukaryota; kingdom Viridiplantae; phylum Streptophyta; class Magnoliopsida; order Poales; family Poaceae; genus Elymus; species Elymus sibiricus. The sequence continues at coordinate 408,701,836 of CM077666.1, read as the reverse complement.
CCATCCCTGTCGACGCCCGGAGCAGCCGCGGCCTTCATCGTCGGGAATCAGCGCCGATGTCGTCTCTGCCATCGGGTGCGGGAGGATGAAGAAGACCCTGCGGGTGGGCCCGGCCTGGCAGCGGCTCAGCGCCCTCCCTCCATTTTTTTAAGTGGCGGCAGCGCGGTTGGGCTGGCCCAGTGGAACAGCAGCAACAGCCGCAGCACTTTCGGCCCGTGCAGCCCAGGGCGACAGTGCCATTTTTCCTTTTCCGCAGAAAATCGGTCAGGGACCCAGTGGTAATACTTTATTTATAGATAAGTCCCTAGTCTTTAAACTCTTCTATCTTTTTATCCGCAACTCCAAATCAAGTGAATCCAAAGCCCACTTTCTCAGTTCATCGAGCCCGTTCCGATGATTCCCTTCTCGCGGTATTGTTACTTTCTAAAAATGCCCATTTTGCCCCTGCCCTATATTCAGCCCCTCCGAGAGGGAATCCTTTCCGACGAATTTTTCCGCGAGGTGATCGCACTTCTCTCCGGTGAATTCATCGACTCCCAGGCAAGCCGACCATCTGATATATGCCCTAAAGCATTGCTCTGTGTTATTCTTGCGTGTGTAATTAATGAATATGCCTGTGCTAGAAATAACTAAACTCCTGCTAGTTGAAACTTGCTATTTACATTACTTGCTAATGCTCATTATGTTATTGCACTAGTGACTCGTATGTAACAATATGGAGATAGGTTGTTATGTTTTCATCGTGCATTATTGTGGTTATTGCAATGATTAAGAATATGACTTAATAATGACAACCTCCTCCGTCGGCTGGATCGAGTCATAGTGCCACCGAACCGAGCTCATCGGTGCAGCCACACTCGTCTTTATGGGAAGGCCCTAGCTTAGTTTATTGTCGTGCCTCTTATTGGGACCACCAAAGACGGGGGGATTATGCGCGCGTGCTACCCTGGCCCGGTAGGCGGCGATAGTCCTGTGAGCCAGTTCAGTTATATGGATCCAGGTCCCCGTTTGGGACAGTTTTGTTTGGCCACGACGGTGGCAGGTGTCAGGAGTGACACAGGGGCCACCCAGGACATGACCCTGGGAGGGTATGATTGTCGGTGGGACCGTAAGAGTGCCAGACAATAGACAAGTTCTGTTAGAGCAGCACCGGTCCACCCGAATGGGAGCACGAGGCCAGGAGCTCCATAGTGTGGGTAAAGTGCGCAACCTCTGCAGAGTGTAAATCTATTCGAATAGCCACGTCCTCGGTCATGGGACACAGTTCGTACTAGGTCACACTATTTGGTCTGTGTCGAGTCTGGAGGAACAAACCATATGATGTAAATAATGAACCAGAGAAAGGTATGATTTGTCAGATTTATAGTGCAGATGCAGGGACATTAGATGATGTCAGGTATATGGGATGTTAGGCATACGATGGCTATGAGAGAAATGGTCGTATGACCGAAAGATTTGGATTGGATTTGGATCGGATTAGGATTTGGATTGGATTTGGATTGGATCATGGGAATATTCGGAGTATGGATTATTTACTTGATATGTTTTACTTTAGTAGTTATCATACTAGATAATCCTGTTATAACATGGTAATTAATATTGCTAGAGAGGTAGGCTATGCCAAGATAATTAATGTTGCTCTAATAACAAGTGCATGCTTGAATGCCATGGATTGCTTTGCTTGGTGTATATGTTGGTTTGGTTTGCTTGCGAGTACATTCAAAAGTACTCAACGGCCTTCAATGTGGCCAGGTTCACCTAAGGATCCGAAGTCCACTAGCAAGGAGCCGGAGTGTTCGCGGGCTAGAAGAGTAACCCAGTCAGATCCCTGTGGATTGGAGCCGCACCAACACCATGCTGCCTTAAATAGAGCTTTTCCGCTGCCATCACCCTTGTAAAATATCATGTAAGACTTATATATATCCATTAATAGAAATGCCTGTGTTCATGATACTTGTTGTAAAAGCGCATGCCAGAGTGATTTTCCTGGGCTGATGTGTGCGGCGACCGTCTGGCTACAGTGGTATTCAGGCGGGGCGCCACAACTTCACTTCCTCGTATGATAAAAATTACGTCTGACAAAAGAAACCATGCAGTGCACTTTCTTGTCGGATGCAGTGCGGCTTTTAGTCTGAAGCAGTGCATTATTTTGTCTGATGCGGTTCACGCATCGATTTTGGTGTCGCGAAAAATAGAGTGTTCGCATTTCGGTATAATCAAAACTGCTCTTAAACCGTAAGGAATTAGAGAGTGTGTTCTACATAAAAAAGTTGCACCTTGTCGATATCTTTCCAACGGTGTATCATTTGCATCATTCCGACGAGCAGTTTGGAAAAAATCTCGAAAAAACGGCCGCTGCCACTCGTCGTCCGCCGCACCATTTTCAAAATTAATTTAAAACCGTAAGGAATCTCAAAACAATTTCTACATATGAAAGTTGCGCCTCATCCGTAGCTTTCCAACGGCGTATCACATGCCTCGTTTCAACAAGCGGTTAAAAAACTGGAGCGAAAACAGTACCAAAAAATTGAAAAAAAATTGAAAAACAGAATTCCGTGATTTAGTAAATTTGAAACTGCTCTTAAAGCATAAGGAATTAGAGAAATTAATATATATGAAAAAGTTTCGCCTTGACGATATCTTTCCAACGGCTTATCATTTGCTTCATTTCGACAAGCGGTTTGTGAAAAAACGCGAAATACGCTCGCTGCCACTCGTCGGGCGCCCACCGTTTTCGAAACTGCTCTTAAACCGCGAGCAATCTCGAAAAAAATTCAACATAGCGAAGTTGCGCCTAATCCATAGCTTTCCAATGGCGTATCATACGCCTCATTCTGACAAACGGTTAAAAAATGGATCAAAAACAGTACCAAAAAAACACCGCGTGCAGTTTTTTGCGACGAGAAGTTCACTCGTCTCAGTACTGCAGTACTCTTGCTTCAGAAAATGCAGTGCCCCCGCGTTGAGTGTGCAGTTCGGAAGTGTGGGCAGAATAACTATTCTGCCTATTCTGCCAATATTGGCAGAATATATATAGGGTGGGTCTATTCTACCAACCCCCTTAAGACCTTATTCTACCATCAAAAAAGCTTATTCTGCCAACACCCTCACACGAACTGTAAAAACCGAAAAGAAAACCCACCCCCACCAAACCCACCTTCTTCCCCGGTGAACACCCAGACCACGACCCCAGCGCCACTACCCCCACCCTCCACCCCCACGAGCGCAGCCACCTTCACCTCCGACGGCGCTCCAGCGACGGATCCAGACTCCCCCGGTCAAATCGCGCCGCCAAAGTTCCTCGCAGGCACTGGATCCCGAGCGGCCGTGCCCCCCACCCCCTCCCCCTGGCGCCCCGCTCCTCCTTCCTTTGCCCCCGCGACGCCCAACTTTCCCCCAATGCCGCCGGCAACCATGGCCGCCTCCGCACGACCCATGCTCCGGCATCCCCTCCTCCTTCCACCACGACCGCCCCACCACTGGCGCCCCACTCCCTCACCGACACGGCGCATCATTGTGCCTCCACGGCGCGCCACACTTGACCCACGCCGCTGGATCCGGTGATCCCGACCATGGATCCATGGATCCCGCGCCGGATCCGAGCTCTGTCATGGTCCTCCCCTGCTGTTCGACCCCCGTCGTGGTCCTCCCGTGCTTCCCCTCCTTCCCTCCTACAACAGGTCGCTGGCCGCAAGATCCACCTCCCTCGCTGCATGGGAGCTCCTTACTCCCGGCTGCTGCTCGCACACATCACGGAGCCGTGATTTTTGCAACGTGGCCGTGGGGAGGTTCACCGGAGCACCCCCTTGCAGCTCTCTCCTCCCCCAACATGCAGTTCACCGGCGGTTCGTTTGCTTCGCGCTCCACGCACGTCCTCTCCCCCGTGGTCGACGTGCTCGCTCACCAGGGGGCCCGTCCTCCTCTGCTCCTATAGGCAACAGGCCAGCCCCGCCCTCCTCATGCGCTGGCGCCGCCATTCCTCTGCATCCCCTCGCCGCCCTTGTGTCCACCATCTTGCACCTCCCGTTGTCGGGCCCATGGAACCCGGGGTATCCAGGCCGCCTTTGGCCCAGGGCGCGACGCCTGGAGTGTGCCCGGCGGGCCGTCGCAACCAAGTGTCTCGCCATGCCCCCTCATGGGGCCCTAGCCTCCTGAGGCCCCCTCCTCAGGGAGTAGCAGGCAACGCTCAGCACCACCATAAGCGGCCTCGCGAGGTCCCCTCACGAGGCGGCTTCCCGAGTGGCCTCGCGAGGCGGCTTCCCGAGTGGCCTCGCGAGGCGGCTTCCCGAGGTGGCCTTTCGAGGCCCCTCCCGCAGGCGCTCAAGGAGAAGACCGTTCGGAGTGTCGCGCGAACTGGAGCCCATCACGTGGGTGACGCGCGCGGCGACAAGCAGCAGCAGAGGCCGCGCCAGCAGGCGCGGATGCAGATGGTTTCCTCTTTTGTGCTAGGGAAGCAGGGCCAACTATCTACTCCCCAAAGCAACCCCAAAGGTTGCCCGATCGGCAAAGGAAGACCAAGACAGTGGGCGCGCAGGGCGGAGGTCATCACCGAGCCCACCGGCGCGTCATGGGTCATGCTTTGGCAGGCGAAGACCACCTTTAGTCAGGATAGCCTGAGCGCCTGTCCCCTTTCAAAACCGCCAAGTGTGGCAACCCTTCATGCCTAAGTTTAGAGGGGGAAGAGGACCAAGGCGGCATAAAAGGGGCAGTGCAGCCACCGTAGCACGCGGGGGAGAAGGGGGGGGATCCATCATCTTCAACCTTGTACGCCAGAACTCTCTCATCCACGATAATCTCAACCACAAAGCAAGAGTAGGGTCTTACACCTCAAGGTGGCCCGAACCTGGGTAAACCGCTGTGCCCTTGCCCGTCCTACGCTAGAGCGCTCTCGCCGTAGTCTCGCCGTAGCACTGCCGTGGTAGGGGAAGAAGTAGTAGAACGAGCTCACCCCAGTGTTCGAACCTTTGGGTCCCCGGAGCCCCACTTCCGACACCCGTCCTCCGATACGGGAGCCTCTCTGATGAGCTCACATGAAGACACTGGAGGTGCACGACATTATTGGGCGTGTGCAGTTCGCTTACATAGCCGTGCAGTTCGGCGCCCCCATTCCTCTTCTGCTACCCTCGTTCTGCAGCGTTGGCGAAAATGTAGTCCAGTCGCTCATGGCGTGCGGTCCGGTGTGTGCGGCCTTGTAGTCTGGTGTTGCATTGTCCCGGTCTGCGCCACAAAAAATTCTTCCGGTCGCGCTCCACCTACCGCCCGTCAGAGCCCGGGCCGCTGCGCCCTACCGCATCCCCCGCCGACAACCCACCATGGCAGCGCCCCCAGCTCAAAAACCATGATTTAAGACCGCAGCTTGCAGTCCGGGCGAGCACGACACGCAGCTCATAGGCATGCGTGTGTGCCGTTCGGTGCCTGGTACTCCTTCATCTGGCGAGATCCTGAGCGCATGCGCCTCCTCTGTCGGATCCTTCCTCCCCCTTGAGCATCCCCCCTGCAAAAAATCGAGTAGGTTCTTGGTCATCTTTCTTGTCGAAATTGGTTATCGTGGTGGTGAATTCTGCATGTATTGGAGATCAATGGATTTAACAGGTTTTTCAGTTTGTGTATTGATTAACTTTGCCTTGGATGACTTATGTACTTTTCCTTGTTTTAAAATGTTTCGCCCCATTACTCTCCAATCATCACCTGGTTCATCTATGATTTGGCAGGGACAAGTTAAGGGATGAGAGGCATACGTGTGATCAGTTGGATCAATTAGATTTGCAGTGCAGTGCGTGTTTGTGGGGACAAAAAATTGGAGCTAGATTGTGCAACCCCCGAATACGTTCACATGGCCAGCCCCCGAATACTTGTTGCAGCTCTGTTCTAGCATTTTTTGCAGCTCTGTTCTGGCAATTGTGCAGCTCTGTTCTTCTCTATGTGCAGTGCTCGGGGAGCTAGATTGTCGCTGCAGTTCGCATACGCATGACGAGGTCCACGAGCGGGCGCTGGGGCGGTTCAGTGGCACACGACGTGCAGTTTGCTTTGTGCCAAACCTCCCCCAGCAGTCGAGTGCACTTCATCCTCGTTGATGCGGTCCGTTGTGGCCGCGCCTGCAATTCAGAGGGGAGCTTGGTGAGGTTCAGATTCAGGGAAAAAATGTATAGATGATAAAAAATGATGGCTAAAAAAGAAATACAAATGCAGTACGCTTTTTATATGTGTGGGAGTTCGCTAGATCTATTGAGTATAATTCCAACTCTGTAGAACTTCACTCTGGCTTTATGCAGTTCACAAACCTTTATGAGTTCGCTAGATCTAGATTTTGAAGTTAGCTTTGTTCTTGGTTGTGGCACGAAAAAATAGGTGATGCAGTTCGCCCGGTTCACAAATGCATTTTTTGGGGCTTTTTTACTAAAAAAATGTTGAGTACATGATGCAGTTCATAAAAATGCAGTGTACTACTGTCGTATCGCAATTCAGTTCCCCTCAATATACATTGGACATGTGCACAAAAAACTGTGCCGAGAGTTTCACTTTGGTCTACATAGAGCTTCAATTTTATTGTGTGGAGAGGTTCGGTCCATTGTACTATGCACGTCTTTTTTTGTTGCAAAAATGTAATTTTAAATGCAGTCCACTCGCCCTATTCATGCAGCTCACTAACATTGACCATGTACTCCAGATGTAATCCAGACGAATTTACAAAGAAAAACTTAAAAAATGACAAAAAAATTATGTGGTTCACTTCGATACATGTCGCGGTTCACTTGCCCCTCGCGTATGCGGCCCACTCTCGTTCATAAAAAACTTAAAGAAAAAAGACCAAAAAAAACCATGAAGTTCGCTTTCCCATCTGCTGCAGTGCGGTTTTCCGTCTAAAGCAACACGGTCTTCTGTCCGATGCAGTTCACTCGTCGATTTTGGGTCCGCGAAAAACAGTGTCCGCATTTCGGTAAAATCAAAACTGCTCTTAAACCGTAAGGAATTAGAGAGGGTGTTCTAGATAAAAAAGTTGCGCCACGTCGATATCTTTCCAACGGCGTATCATTTGCATCATTCCGACCAACGGTTTGTAAAAATTCGTAAAAAAACGGCCGCTGCCACCCGTCGTCCGCCGCACCATTTTCAAAATTAATTTAAAACCGTATGGAATCTCAAAATAATTTCTACATATGAAAGTTGCGCCTCGTCCATAGCTTTCCAACGGCGTATCACACGCCTCGTTTCGACAAACGGTTAAAAAACTGGAGCAAAAACAGTACCAAAAAATTGCAAATTTTTTGAAAAACAGAATTCCGTGATTTAGTAAATTTGAAACTGCTCTTAAACCGTAAGAAATTAGAGAAAGTAATATATATGAAAAAGTTGCGCCTCGACGATATCTTTCAAACGGCGTATCATTTGCTTCATTTCGACAAGCGGTTTGTGAAAAACACGAAAATACGCTCGCTGCCACTCGTCGGGCGCCCACCGTTTTCGAAACTGCTCTTAAACCGCGAGGAATCTCGAAATTTTTTCAACATGGCGAAGTTGCACCTAATCCATAGCTTTCCAACGGTATATTACATGCCTCGTTCCAACAAACGGTTTAAAAACTAGAGCAAAAACAGTACCGAAAAACACCGCGTGCAGTTTTTTACGACGAGAAGTTCACTAGTCTCTGTATTGCAGTGCGTTTGCTTCAGAAAGTGCAGTGCCCTCGCGTTGAGCGTGCAGTTTAGAAGTGTGGGCAGAATAATTATTCTGCCAATATTGGCAGAATAGACGGGCTGTATATATATATATGTGTGTGTGTGTGTGTGTGTGTGTGTGTGTGTGTTTTAGAATAAAATGCTTAGATTTTTTTTTGAGACATATAAAATGCTCAGATAGGCTGACGGCTCTTGACTTTTGGCCACAGGCCGGTGGGCATGCATGTTTGGGGGCCCATGTGTTCTAAGTCAGCACATTTCAACCCATAAATATTGCATCCGATAGGGACGGCGCTGGTTTTAGATGCAGTCGCAAGGAGAAGATAGAAAATTGAATAAAGCACGTGTCGGGCCCGTGGAACCCAGGGTATCCCGGCCCGTCTGCCTGTTGCCCAGGATGCAATGCCTGGCGGAGGCCCAATAGGTGGCCCACCAGCGGGCACCTCGAGCAAGACCCTTCGCGAGGTTTTGGCCTCCCGAGGACCCCTCCTCAGGGAGCGGGCTAGCAAGGCTCAGCCGCGGCTTCACCGAGAGCCTCGCGAGGCCCTCTCGCGAGGCGGCCTCCTAAGGTTGCCTCCCGAGGCACCCTCTCGAAGGTGTGCAAGACAAGAGCTGTTCGGCTAGGCCGCGCAGTCTCATGCCCACCACGTGGGTGACGCGCGCGGCGACGAATGGCTACAGAGGCCGCGCCAGCAGGCGCGGATGGAGAGGATTTCCCCTTTTGTGCTAAGGGAGCAAGGCCAGCAGTCCGTTTCCCAAAAGCAACCCCAAAGGTTGCCCGATCGGTGAAAGAAGACCAAGATGATGGACGCGCAGGGCGGAGGTCACCCCCGAGCCCACCAGCGCGTCATGGATAATCGCTTTGCAGACGAAGACCACCTTTTGTCAGGATAGACTGCGCCCCTGTCCCCCTTCAAACTTGCCATTGTGTGGCAACCCTTCCCGCCAATGTTTTCGGGGGAAGAGGACCAAGGCAGATATAAAAGGAGGGCAGGGTGCCGCTGTAGAGATGATCGACTCTTCCGCCTTGAACCTTGTACTCTCACGCTAGAGCAATCACAACCAAGCAGGAGTAGGGTTTTACACCGCAAGGTGGCCCGAACCTGGGTAAACCGCTGTGTCTCCGGCCCGCTCCCGCTAGCGCGCTCTCGCCATAGCTTCGTTGTAGTTTTGCTGTGGTACGAGACGAGGCGGTAGGAACGAGCTCACCCCAGTGTTCGAACCTTTGGGTCCCCGGAGCCCGACTTCCGACATTTGGCGCCCCAGGTAGGGGTGTTCGCTACTATTCTTCCACGCCATCCTCCACTCCACCAGCTTCATGGACGACGCTCACCGCGAGTGCGCGGAGTGCAGGGCGGGTCGCGTGGCCCAGACGGAGCCGGTGGGCCGCGGCAACCGCCGCCGCCACGTCGAGGCCGCTGCCGCCACCGACCCTGCCGCCCGGGAGCAGCAGGATTCCTCCCTGCACCCCTCCGTGCAGGCAGACGGCCGCACCGCCACGGCCTCCTCCCCCCTCGCCCGCCGTGGGCCACCGAACACGCAGGCCGCGCTACTCATGGCGCGTGAGCTGCTCCGCTACCGTCCAGCTGACACCGGCTACGATGCCTGGCTTGGTCGCATCACCGAGCTCGTCAACGCCGCCGGGAACGCTCCGGCGCCTTCCCACTCGCTCCGCCCTCCGCCGTCTCGCGCTGGGGACGTAGCGCATGGCGCTCCCCTGCCACCTCCTCTGCGCAATGAGCTCGCCGGGCACCAACACAACGCGCGGGCGCGTGAGCCGTCCCGCGATGCGTCCTCGCTGGTCCGAGACAAGGCCATCTGCCAGATTGTCCGCCGCGCGCCGCCTGATGCGCGTGTGCTCCTCGACCAGCAGCGCCGGTGTCAAGACCAGACCGTCCAGGAGGTCGCGGCGGCTGGGTGCCAGAACCGCGCCGCCCTCGCCGGCGGTGTTCCCTCAAGCGGCGTGCGATACCGCACCTTCACTCGTGAGTTGCGTCAGGTGGTGTGGCCCGCCAAGTTCAAGCCGGACCTGCCTCCACGCTACGACGGCACCCCCAACCCCGCAGAGTTCCTTCAGCTCTATGAGCTGAGCGTCGAGGCGGCGAACAACGACGACAAGGTCATGGCGAACTGGTTCCCCATGGCCCTCAAGGATGGTCCGTGCTCTTGGCTCATGAATCTCCTTGAGGCGTCGATCTCGTCGTGGGGCGAGCTCTGCAGCCAGTTTGTCGCCAATTTCAAGGGCACGCATGACCGCTCCCTCACGATCAATGACCTGCGGCATGTGCGGCAGCGCCCGGACGAGACCCTCCGCAAGTACATCCAGTGCTTCAGCCAGGTGCACAACAAGATCCCGCGTGCCTCTGACGTGGCCGTCATCTCCGCGTTCTCCATCGGCGTCGCGGACGTCAAGATGCGCGAGAAGCTCGCCATCAACGACGAGTTGGACTCGGTGCTTGAGCTGTTCGACCTCGCCGACAAGTGCGCCAAGGCTGAAGAAGGTCGCCTCTTCATCCATAACGACCCCGATGCGGCGCCCGACGCCGCCAAGGCCAAGAGCAAGGACGTCAAGCGCAAGGGCCCTACCGTGCTTGCGGCGGAGCCCAAGAAAAAGCATAGCCGTGACCTCGATGAGCCCAGGAAGGACGGCCGGCCGCTCTGTGTCTACCACAATGTGCACTCCCACAGCACCGAAGACTGCCAGGAGCTCAAGCTGCTCCGCGACGAGCGCCTGGGCCGCCGAGGCGACCGCAACGACCGCGGCGCCGGCCGCGGAGGTGGCCGAAGCGGCAACCGCTGGGACAGCCGCAACGGCAAAGACAACTTCCGCCAAGGCTGGCGAGACCAGCCTCACGAGGCTGCCTGGCGCGATCAGCCTCGTGAGGCAAACCCTCAGGCAAACGCCGCTCTTCCGCCGCTGCTGCCACCACCCCGGAGGAACGACGTCAACCAGCCTGACGATGGTGCTGGGGGCTACCAGGAGCCTCGCGCGGTTGCCTGCATCCTTGGTGGGGCTCAGGCTCCCGCATCCAATCGCCACTTCAAGCAGTTCTCTCGCGAGGTGAACGCCGTCCTCCCGAAGCCTGAGGCCGCACGACCCCTCAAGTGGTCGCAGTACGCCATCACCTTTGACTCCAAGGACCACCCCAAGTCCACGGCCACCGTAGGCGCGCTCCCCATGCTGTGCACTCCCACCATCAGCAACATCACGGTCACCAAGACCCTCATCGACGGAGGAGCGGGCCTTAATGTGCTCTCTATCGAGACCTTCGAGCAGCTCCAGGTGCCTTACGAGCAGCTCATGCCGACGAGGCCCTTCTCGGGTGTAACCGATGGCTCCACACTGCCCCTGGGGCAGGTGCACCTCCCTGTCACCTTCGGCACCCGCAAGAACTACCACACTGAGCTCATCGACTTCGACATCGCCCACCTCGGCCTGCCCTACAACGCCATCTTGGGCTACCCCTCGCTCGCCAAGTTCATGGCGGTGACTCATCACGCCTACAACATCCTCAAGATGCCTAGCTGCAGTGGCATCAACACCGTCTCCTGCGACGAGAAGGACGCAATCTGCTCCCTTGAGCACGCCTACAAGGCTGCCGCTACCGCCCATCCAGCTGACGAGGACGCGGTCGAGCCTCCTGAGGCCGCGCCCATGAAGAAGAAGCAGCTGTTCTCTCAAGACCGCGCCGAGACGAAGAAGGTGTCGGTTGACGACAGCGGCTCAGGCCCCGCCTTCACCGTCGGCACCTGCCTTTCTCCTGCATAGGAAGGCGCGCTCGTCACCTTCCTTCGGGAAAACTTGGATGTTTTCGCCTGGAAGGCATCTGATTTGTCCGGTGTACCGAGGAAGGTGATCGAGCACCACTTAGCGGTGTGCCCCAACGCATGCCCCGTCAAGCAAAAAGCATGGCGCCAGGTGCCCGAGAAGCAAGAGTTCTTTGTTCAAGAAGTGCACAAGCTGCAAGAAGCTGGTGTCGTCCATGGGGTGCGTCATCCCGAATGGCTTGCCAACCCAGTCGTCGTCCCCAAGAAGGGCGGCAAGGAACAAATGTGCGTCGACTTCACGAGCCTCAACAAGGCCTGCCCTCAGGACCCCTTTCTGCTGCCGCGCATCAACCAGATCATGGACTCCACCGCCGGATGTGAGCTGCTCTGCTTCCTGGATGCCTTTTCAGGCTACCACCAGATTAAGATGGCGACAGAAGACATGGAGAGGACGGCCTTCATCACCCCATGCGGTATATACTGTTACGTCTGCATGCCCTTCGGCTTGAGGAGTGCTGGCGCCACCTTCCAGCGGCTAATCCACATCACGCTGGGGCCTCAGATGGGGAGGAACACGGAGGGCTACGTCGATGACATCATGGTAAAGACTCTAGAAGCCGGGTCCCTCATCGAGGATCTCGAGGAAACGTTCGCCAACCTACGCAAGGTCAACCTCAAGCTCAACCCCGACAAGTGTGTCTTTGGAGTTCCTTCCGGCAAGCTCCTTGGCTTTTGGTCTCCCACCGTGGCATCGAAGCCAATCCTGAGAAGATCAAGGCCATCGAGAGAATGCGTCCTCCCCAGACCCTCAAGGAAATGCAACGCTTGGCGGGATGCATGGCCTCCCTGGGGCGCTTCATCTCCAAGTTCGGTGAGCGAGCCTTGCCGTTGAGGGTGTCCTGGACTAGGGGGTACTCACCACATCGTCTCCCGACCAGGTGGGTTGAGCCGAGGACCCCCATGGCGGTTCACTAATGGGCCACTTTGGGCAGCCCATGACATATACAAGGAAGACTCCACAAGACTTGGCGCCCAAGCCGAGGACTCTCCTAAACCCTAGGCATCCGGTGCATTATATAAATCGAGGCCAGGCTAGTCAATAGATGATCTAATATTCATTAGAACAATCTCGTGGTAGATACATGTACTCTGTACTATATCCCATATGAATACAATCAAAAGCAGGACGTAGGGTATTATCTCTTCGAGAGAGCTCGAACCTGGGTAAAATCCTGTGTCCATGTTACCATCGCTCCAAGACGCCTAGCTCAGGACCCCTACTACGAGATATGCCGGATTTAGAACCGACATTGGTGCTTTCATTGAGAGCCTGGTGGGTAGTCGCCGCGGTGCGATGGGAATTCAGATCGGCTTCACCGCGATCTACGCGTCGGAACCGAACTACATCGTCAACGTCGGCATCTTCGTCGCCGGCTCGACTGGTCACCTCGGCTAGGCCGAGGACTAGGCTTCTCTTCGGATCATCAATATCGGACGGATGTCTTCATCATCATCAATTCCGATCTCATTCGGGATCATGGAAAAATCGTCCATGGTGCTCGGGGGCTCAACGTCAACATTGCCCTCGCGTGATCATGCAGTTTTTTCTGGACAGCGGGATCGCGTTCACCGTCACCACCTCCTCGAGCGTTGTTTTGATGAATCCTTTGGTGGAATTGTGCGGAATTTAGTATATAATGACCCCGTAAAATTTCGTCATATTCCGATGGAGGAAACTCCGGCGATCTACGATATACCGGAGCCCTGTCAAATCTGGACGTGAATCTGGACGAGTTTAGGGCGAGGAGTCCAGCGTCTGGCTCGAACATCCTTTGGAAGATCCAACCGTTGATCGGCTGCGGAATTGCTATATCTACCATCCCTCAAAATTTCAGCTCGATCCGACCGTTCAAACTCCGGGAACAGCCCGAGGAGTGCGTCAATTTCCGGATCTGTTTTCAGCGCGAAAACGAATCCGACACGAGTTCATCTTTTCCATGAACAGGTTATCGGACGTCTTTTTGAAAGAAATTCTTATCTAGGGTATTGTGTGTTGTTTTCAAACACGTGCCACAAATTTTGAATCTTTTTCGAGGTGATCTTTACCGTCGTGCCGATGTCAAATCGGCCCGACCACGTTGCTCCACGGCTACCGACCTCCATCGAGCCGACGACAAACCACCTCGGATCATCACCTCGGCGAGCCAACCAAGAGTTCGGCATCATGAAGGACAAATAATCATCAAGACAAGATCGTCACCTTACGGATTGTACGGGTCGGGCGCGACAGCATCGCCGCGCAGTCACTTCTCAAGCCGACATTGACCGCGTCACAAGTTCCGACCTGCGTCGGCATCGCCGCGCCGTTGCTTCTTCAAGCCGATGTCCACCACGCCGACCCGCTTCGACACCTCGGCTGGCATTGGGCTGCAACGTCACCTTACCGACCTGCTCCGTCACCTCGGCTAGACCGGAGGCTTCGCCATCTCTTTATCAACCTACTCAGGGGACTTCGGCGTCATCAGCCAACCAGCTTCGTCAGTTCGGCCAGACTGGGGGCTTCGCCTCAACATATCGGCAGTGTTGTACTACCACTTCTTCAAGCCAAGCTCTTCGCTCGGACACCTCGGCCGGACCGGGGGGCTTCGCCATCGCTTCATCGACCTACTACGGCGTCACCCTGCCGACCTACTCTGTCTCCTCGGTTGGACCAGGGGCTTCGCCTCGGCAAATCGGCAGTTTTGTGCTGCCACTTCATCAGCCGAGCTCTTCGCTCGGCCACCACAGGACCGGCTTGGGGGCTGGGATCTCGACCCGTTGCAAGCCCGGACTACGTCATCAACACCGAGCACATTAACCAGCTAAGTCGCTTTCATGCTTAAGTTTTTTCAATTTTTAATTTTTGTTTGGTTCAACCAAGCGTTATACTTTTGTGTTAAATAGACAAGTTATTAGTTAAACACTTAGTTTGTTAAAGACTCTGTTTGTTAAAAACACTCCCTTTGCCATGTTAACTGGGGGCTCTTAAATTTATATAAATCATTTTATAATAAATGTGTTTTCTTCTTGATTGTTGTAAAGTCTTTTTCTACTACTCCTTTTTCCGATGCGAGTGTGTGGTCAATAGCCGGGTTGCCTGGTTTCTCTCTAAAGCCGCTCGAGTTTAGTTCGCTAAACTGGCCTGAGAAACACTCCGCCTTCGGGATGGGAGGTTGAAGCCAAAGGCTGACCCGCTTGAAGTCTGGAGATCGGACGTATCATGTTAAAGCACGATAGAAGCACAAACTAATTTTAAGACCAATTTTCAGATTGGCATCAAAAAACTTGATTTAGTTCGGACGTCAAGTTTTTACATAAAGTTTTTTGGCTTTTCGAGCTTATGGCACTTTTAAGCTATTTGTATGTTTTTCTTTCAGGAGGCGGGACATCCTCATGACCGCGGTGCTCTGCGTAATAATTTAGCTCGGGAGATCTTTTCCGACCCGCAGCTCGGCATCTTTCCTTCTGACATACACCTCGGCGTTGGCGAAACACACATGACATCTGGACTAGTTCCCGAGGAGATTCGATCCTCAGGTTGGTCGGCCGCACCCAACCTGTGTCTCGGGGAATACTGTGTGTCGCCAGCATAAGTCTCGCAGTACAATGTCGGATGCCTTTAAAGCATCGGCAATATCAACGGGGGGCTGCGACTAGAGCCGAACCCACCAAAAGCCAAGGTACTCCAAGGAGTCCTCGGCAAAACGTTCTCGGATATTGCTTTATATGCATCAGTTTTGAATTGTGTCTTCGGTCAATAGTTGGGTTGCCCGGCTCCTGTGTTTGCCTCCTACGTTCCGCTTTGTTCGGCTAGGTGTGCAAAGGGAGAACCACTGCGATTGTACTTCCGATTTAACTGGTCAAGTACCTTAGTGGAGAAAGCCAAAAACTGACTGTCACAATGAGTGCAAACTGGTCAGCGATCCGATGACTGTGTCAAACTATGGGCCTTTCATAAAATTGGCCGAAGTGTTAATGGCTTGACCTCGGCTGACGCCGAACACTAACTGGGGGCTAGTAACTGGCCTCCCAACTTTAAGCTCCTATGACTAAGTGAAAGTTATAAAGCCTGGATATCTGATTGCTTCGTTTCCGCTAACACAACCGCCTCCGGGCACCGAGATGTCGGCTAAGGGTTGTCTTGTTACTGCAGAAACACCCTGCGTAGCATCTACAAAGGGGTAGAAGCCGACGATGGGCCACTCTCAAATGATAAACGGTCACAAAGGAGTCAAAATAGCATATAGCATAAAAGCGTTTGTATTCAATATACGAGCGCTGCCTTCCCATAAATCGTTATAAAGCCACAATATGCATCAATTTGACTTGAGATCTGGCCAAGCTGGGTTGCCTGGCTCCTGTGCTTACCCCCTACGTTCCCGATTGATCGGCTAGGGGGTAGAGGGAGCACCTCTGTGATTGATACTACAGGGTTATCCGGGTTAGTACCACAGACTGGGTGAAGCCGAAAGCTAGCAATCTCAAGAACATAATTGGTCGGCAACGACGGAAGTGAAAATCTCGGTTTTTTTAAAGCCAAATACTTCGGGAATCTTCCTCGAATTGATCTTCACTATTTTTCTCCCACTTAGATCGGAGGTGAAGTTACATCATCCTGCTTAGCATGACAACCCAAAGAAAGGAACCGATAGCGGGACTATTTTCTTTGGAAGATGTTTCTTACCTTAAATAGTAATATAACATATCTCTCCACGTACCTTTCTTTATAAAACCATATGGCCGGATTGCCTTGTTTTCCGTAAATCTTTGCCCTTATAAAGGCTATATAAAGTAGGACAAACACTCCCCGGCTACTGGCTGAGGAGGTTGAAGCCGATGGTCGGTCAATAAAGTTTTGTACAATGAGGATCCGAGCATTAATGATGTAAAGTACTTGATACATAGAATCATTACACATAAATTGTGATTGAAGTCAATTTACTTCGGATATCGATCCTTAGTTCGGCCACCCTTGCCCAAATTAAGGCTCGGGGGCTACTGGGCTTCGCACTTCTCACTTAAAAGCCATCAACGGGTTACATCGATCCCCTGATCTGGTGTTGCCACCCGACCAGTGTCTCGGGGGTACTGCATTGCCTATTCAATGCAGACAATAAAAAAAGTGCAAAAAATTTTCCGAGGAGATTACAATCCTCAGGTTCGTCGGCCGCATCCAACCTGAGTCTCGAGGACTATGCACACCGCGTTTCCATTCCTAAGTATGCTGCCGAGCTAGGAGTTGATCCTCAGGCCGATTTCGTGAATCGACCTGAGTCTCAGGGGCTACTGGGATCAGCGATTTTATGTTTTCCTTTAGGTGCATCCCGGATTTTAGGCCGGCACACACCTTGAGGGCTACTGGCTATATATCTCGGCAGAGAATAAATTGCACCAATCGGAAAAAATATTCGCAAAAAATCAGCCCACGACCGAGGTGGTGCAGCACCTCAGAAGCAGTCCGGCATAAAGCTCAGATTTGAATGGCTGGCTCCATAGAGAGTATTTCTGGCATTAAGCTCGGCTGAAGTCCTTCAAAGTTTTTCAAAGACGAGCTACTCTATGCCTCCTCAGATGCAGTCCGGCGCTGGAGCTCGAATACAGACCGGCGTTGGAGCTCGGCTGCTAAAATGAGCTCGGATACAGACCGGCGTTGGAGCTCGGCTGCTAAAATGTACCTCGGATGCAGACCAGCATTGGAGTTCGGCTGCTAAAATGTACCTCGGATGCAGACCGGCGTTGGAGCTCGGCTGCAAGAAGACACCTCGGATGCGGTCCGGCGCTGGAGCTCGTATGCAAAGAGAACACCGCCGCACTGGAAGCACTTCGAACCCGAGGTGTGGCGTAAAAATAATAAGGCATTGATAAAGGCCGAGAACTTAAAGGACTCCTCGGATACCCAACGGATGAACTCTTCGGATACACCTCGGCGATCGAGATGGGAAGATTTGTTGAACTAGTTTTCAAGACCGACGACCGAAGACGAAGAACAATTCGGAAGAACCGAGGAGCGTCCCCAACTTGAAGACCGGTTTAGGGGGCTACTGACGGTGTCCTGGACTAGGGGGTACTCACCACATCGTCTCCCGACCAGGTGGGTTGAGCCGAGGACCCCCATGGCGGTTCACTAATGGGCCACTTCGGGCAGCCCATGACATATACAAGGAAGACTCCACAAGACTTGGCGCCCAAGCCGAGGACTCTCCTAAACCCTAGGCCTCCAGTGCATCATATAAACCGAGGCCAGGCTAGTCAATAGATGATCTAATATTCATTAGAACAATCTCGTGGTAGATACATGTACTCTATACTATATCCCATATGAATACTATCAATGGCAGGACGTAGGGTATTATCTCTTCGAGAGAGCCCGAACCTGGGTAAAATCCTGTGTCCATGTTACCATCACTCCAAGACACCTAGCTCAGGACCCCTACTACGAGATATGCCGGATTTAGAACCGACAGCTGCTCTTCAAGCTCATGAAGAGGTCAGGCCCCTTCAAATGGACTCCTGAGGCAGACGCCGCCTTTGAAGACCTCAAGAGGTACCTCACGAGTCCGCCCATCATGGTCGCGCCGTGCCCCCGCGAGCCCTTGCTCCTTTACTTGGTGGCTACCCCCCAGACGGCCAGCGCGGCGCTCGTGGCGGTACAAGAGGAGCACATCGGCGCTAAGGAGAAGCCCTCTGAGCCTCCCGAGCCATCCGAGCCTCGCGAGCCTCCCGAGCTTCATGAGCCTCACGAGCCCTCCAAGCCTGCTGAGCCCTCTGAGCCTCGTGAGCCTCAGAAGCCCTCTGAGCCTCGTGAGCCTCCCGAGCCTGCCGAGCCTCGCGAGCCACCTGAAGAGCAAGCTGCCATCTCAACTACGCGCCTCGTCGAGCACCCCGTGTACTTCGTCAGCACGGTGCTAAGGGATGTGCGCGAGCGCTACCCCATGCAGCAGAAGCTCCTCCTCGCACTCCTCATCGCTTCCAGGAAGCTGCGCCACTACTTTCAAGGTCATCCCATCAAGGTCATCTCTTCTTACCCCTTGGAGCAAGTCCTCCGTAGCACCAACGCCGCTGGCCGCGTCGCCGAATGGAACATTGAGCTGCAAGCCCTCCAGCTGGAGTTCTGCACCATCAGAGTCATCAAAGGCGCAGCTCTGGCCGACTTTGTGGCGGAGTGGATAGACCCGTACGAAGGGGAGCCTCGCGAGGACGAATCCCTCCTGCCTGGGGATGAGGCGCCTGGCGGCTGGACCATGCACTTCGACGGCGCCTTCTAACGGCAGGGCGCGGGGGCGGGAGTCATGCTCACCTCGCCAACAGGAGACAAGCTCTACTACGCCATGCAGCTCTGCTTCAGGCACACCGACAAGGTTTCCAACAACATTGCGGAGTATGAGGGCCTCATCGCCGGCCTCAATGCTGCTTTCGCCCTAGGCATCAAGCGCCTCACCATCAAGGGCGATTCGCAGCTTCTCGTCAACTTCTCCAACAAAAGCTACAAGCCCAAGGACGAGCACATGGCCGCCTACCTGGAGGAGGTACGTAAACTTGAAAAGTGTTTCTTAGGCCTGGAGCTCCAGCACGTGCCCCGTGGCAGCAACAAAGAAGCAGATGACATCACCAATTGGGCATCTCATCGCGAGCCTCAAGATCCTGGCATCTTTGAGGAAAGGCTCCTGAAGCCATCCGCTGCACCACCCACTGCAAGCGCCACGCTGCTCCGCAAAGAGCTCCCACCCGCTCCGCCCATAGGCGCACCTGACTGTAGCCTGGCCTCAGGCGCCCGCCTACTGCTGGCGTTGGAGCCTCAAGCAAGCAGCTGGGCTGCCGAGGTTAAGGCCTATCTGCTCCACGGCACACTCTCAGAGGAGGACTCGGAGACAGAGCGCGTGGTCTGCCAGGCCACCGTTTACTGCTTGCACGACGGTGAGTTATACCGCAGGCGCCTGAATGGCGTCTCCTTGCGGTGTATCTCTGAGGAGCAGGGGCGCGAGCTGCTCGCCGACATACACGGCGGAGACTGCGGCCACCACTCCTCGTCACGCACCCTCGTCGGCAAGGTGTTCCGCAGTGGCTTCTACCGGCCCACTGCGCTGCATGACGCTACCGCGCTGGTCCAAGCCTACGAGGCATGTCAGTTCCATGCCAAGCAAATCCACCAGCCGGCGCAAGGCCTCCAGGCGATTCCCCTCTCATGGCTTTTCGTGGTCTGGGGGCTGGATATCTTGGGGTCTTTCCCTCGCGCGGCTGGCGGCTACCGCTACCTCTACGTCGCCATCGACAAGTTCACCAAGTGGGCAGAGGTCGAGCCCGTGCGCACCATCCAGGCAGGCTCTGCCGTCAAGTTCATCAAGGGCCTCATGAGCCGCTTTGGTGTCCCCAACCGCATCATCACCGACAATGGCTCCCAGTTCACAAGCGGCCTCTTCAAGTCCTACTGCGCCAGCCTCGGCACGCAGATCTGCTACGCCTCTGTGGCGCACCCGCGAAGCAACGGCCAGGCCGAGCGTGCCAACGCTGAGGTCCTCAAGGGCCTCAAGACGAGAAGCTTCAAGAAAAAGCTCGAAACCTGTGGCAAAGGCTGGCTCGACGAGCTGTAGTCTGTGCTATGGTCCATCTGCACAATGGCAACCAAGCCTACCACCGAGAGCCCTTTCTTCTTCTTCTACGGAGTCGAGGCGGTCCTTCCTTCGGAGCTCAAGAACGGCTCTCCGCGAGTCCTTGCCTTCTACGAGGCTCGTCAAGACGGCTCGCGAGAGGCTGACCTACTACTCCTTGAGGAGGCCCGCCGTTAGGCCGCTCTTCGCGCCGCAAGGTACCAGCAGGCCCTGTGTTGCTATCACAGCTGCAACATCCGCCCTCGCACTCTCGAGGTCGGCGACCTCGTCCTACGCAGGATCCTCTCCAGAGAGGGGCTCCACAAACTCTCACCCATGTGGGAAGGCCCTTTCAGGGTTGCTCATGTCTCCAGACCGGGCGCCGCCCGGCTGGAGACGGAGGAAGGAGTTCCTGTGCCCAACACATGGAACATCCAACACCTCCGCAAGTTCTACCTATGACCCTCATGCGTACGAACGAAATGGGGCTGTACATGCCCCGAAGATTCTCAATGCGTTCGCTGACGGGCACGTGAGAGCTCCCGCCCACGCCCAAGTGGAAGCCCCATGCTCCGCGCTGGCGGAATGATCGAGCCGCGATCATACCCACACCCCGGTGGAAGCCCCATGCTCTGCGCTGGCGGAACAATCAACTGAGGGTGCCCCACGGGCTGCACCAACCTCAAGCTGACTCGTGCCAGACACGGCAGCCCCTCTTTTTCTCTCTTGGGTGTGTAACTGAGGGCACCCCATGGGCTGCACCAACCTCAAGCTGACCCGTGCTGGACACGGCAGCCGCATCTCTTTTTTTGGTTGTGTAATGGAATCAATTAGCTTGCCTCAGTAAAGCTTCAGTTTCCATACATGGTGTATTTCATCATATCTTTGCCTCACGAGCCATGCGCGCTCACGATCTCCCTCATGAGCCTCACGCGAGTGGGGGCTGGACACGGTGTCTGTGCTCGGGTCAGTCCCAGCAGTGCTGAAATACCCAAGCAACCGGGCTCTGGCTCGCGGGCCTGCTTCCGTGCACGCCACCCCACCAAGGTCCTTGGTGTCTTATCTCCTCACGTAATGCCCATGAGCGAGCCAGCGAGCGTGCGCTGCTCCCCTGTTGTGGAACTTTCTGCATGCAGTTATCTCAGGAACAGGTCACCTGGAGGGCCTCGCGAGCGACGCCTCGTGAGGTGGCCCAATGGCAAGACACCCCCTTGAGCCTCAGGAAGCTTCACATGCCGTGCCTCGGGAGCCAACCTACGACGGCCATCTCAGCAGGAGATCTCGCGAGTCAAAACCTCGTAAGGCACACCCTACAAGTGGCGGCTCACCGGACGCTACCCTCCACAAAAGCTAAGTCTAACTACCTCGCGAGCCACCCTCGCCATCTCCCAAGCTTTGCCTTCAAGCAACCTCGCTGAGCGCTGGCGTTTCTCCTTTCGCGAGCCACTTGCACATCAAAGGGGGGATCCCTGAGCATCGCGCCTCGGGAGCTCTTACCGCCCTTGGCGCCCTACACCTCCTGGCCTTGCTCAGGCACGAATCCTAGCATACCAGCGGCGGCTGTAGCCCACTCGGGGGCTGGGCCCTGACGACGTAGAGCACAAAAGTAAGCAAAAAGAGAAAAACAGGCCTCAAGAGAAAGCTTCGCGAGGGCACAAGCATACATCACAGCAAATCATAAAGTATTTAAACACACAAAGGCATTGTTTTCACGCCCCCACGGGGCCACATCGGTCTAGTGCAGGATGACGAAGGAAGGGGGGTCCTAAGAAGTCACGCCGTCATCGTCGTCGTCGTCGCCGTCTGTGTCGTCGCCGCCATCGTGGTCCTCCCCGCCTCCGTCGGAGCTCTCGCTGCTGTCACGAGAGAACTTCCCAAGCAGCGCGTCCACATGGCCTTCCACCGCCTTCGCGAGGCCATCGCGGAGCTCCTCGGGGACGGGGGCTATTACCTTATCAAAATCAAAGTTGGGGTCGGCGTGAAGGAGGTGCCTAAAGACGCGAGTCACCGCCTGAGAGAAGAGTTCGCGTCACTCTTCCTCGAAGATGCCGTTCGCCTTCCTGGCCCCATCCTCGAGCCGCTCCACGAGCTTGGTGAAGAAACCAATGTAGTCGACGTCATGGGGCTCGCGGGGGGCTTCGAACCTCTCGTTGAAAATGGAGCTCAGGGCGCTGCGGGCTCGGAGCTCGAGGAGGTGGAACGTCTTGGTGCGTTCGAGCTGCCGCTCCCGCTCCTGATCTGCCTTGCCTCCGGCCTGTTCGACGGTGCTGGAGGTGCCCCTCGCCTGGAGACGAAGCGAGGCTAGCTCGGCTTCAGCGACGGCTTGGGCCTTCAGCGCGGTCTCCTGGCGGGCCTCAGATTCTGTCAGCGCCACCTTAAGGCTGGCAATTTCCTGCCGAAGCCCCTCGCGCTCCGTCTCGAATTGGTCCTCCTGCCGCTTTAGCCCCTTGCCATGCTCCTCGGCGAGCTCTTGGCGCTCCGCTGCTATCTTCGCGTCGGCGTCTTCCTGGGCTTGCTTCTCCTTAGCCTCCAGCTGGGCGCTGGCCTCATCCACGCGCCTCGCATGGGCATCCTGAGCGTCGGCCACGTAGCACCCCAGCGTCTCCAGGCGCCCGCACTCCATGGCCTGCTCAGTCGACACCCTCGCGAGGTCTCGCTCGCTAGTCGCAAGGTCCGCCTCATGGGCCGCAAGCTCGCCCTCACAGGTAACGATGGCACTTTCCCGCGTGTGGAAAAGCTGCGCCTGTGCGGCATGTTGATACTGGAGCTCCTTCAGGTGGATCTCCGCCTCCTCGCGACGCTTGACGGCCGCTTCGGCCTCCCTTAGAGCACTCGCACAGGCCCCCTTCGCCCCGGCGGCATCCTTCTCGCCCTTCGCACGAGCGGCCTCGTTCTGGCGCTGACCCATTTTAACGGCGACGCTAAGCCGGCGCCACCCTTCAGCGATCCTCAGGCGCTCCTTGATGAGGCGTGCCTCCGCATCTTGGAACTCTGCCCCGAGCCAATCGAGCGCGGCCTTGGCATCACGCAAGGCTCCGCGCCTGAGCAAGGTGCGGTTGCTCATGAGCGCCAGGGACCAGTCCGGGCCGGGCTCCTCGTTGCCCTCCGTTGCTGCGACCGGGGAGGCCCCGGCGTCGTTCACCAGGAGCGGGCAGCTCGCCGAGGTTTCCCCCGTGTTTGGCTGCGGCAGCACATTGCGGGGGCTCGCCATGCCCGCCACGGGAGCCTCACGCGCCGGTGCAGCTTGAGAGCTCGCCTCGACGTGCCCCGCGTCGTCCCCCTCCACGTTAAGGGAGGCATCTGGCGGGGGAGTGGGCGCCTCGACCTCCCCCATCGCTGCATCTCCTCTCGCGGCGAGTTCCGCGAGGGGCGCGCCCCCACCTCCGGAGGCAGTCGCCCGAGGCTCGTCCGTCTCGGCCTCAGGAGCCACGCCCACGCGCGGCTCCGGAGGGATAGCCTGCTCCTCAACTTCTCGGCTTCGGGGCGGCGGGCGGCTTCTCCATGCCCCCCGGCACTCGCGCCAGGCATCGGTGCCCCCTTCGGGCTGGGGGGCATCTTCATCTTCGCCGTCCTCTTCTTCTTCTTCTGGTCGCTGGCGGATCTCCTTTACAAAACGGTGGCTCAGCCCCCGAGCTCGGACAGGCAATGTGAACATAAAACACTGGGATAGTCACGGGACTGACTCGTCGCTGGCGGTCCACTTCCTCTTCTTCTCTATGAGAGGCGGGACGACGCCGCCA
Source organism: Elymus sibiricus (assembly GCA_039707655.1). NCBI lineage: Eukaryota > Viridiplantae > Streptophyta > Magnoliopsida > Poales > Poaceae > Elymus > Elymus sibiricus. Next base: position 408,678,028 of record CM077666.1, on the reverse strand, counting down.
CCCTCAAGCATCGCCCTAGCTCCACCTTTCGGGCCCCTGGAGCAGGCCACGGTGGTCCCGACCGCGTCGTCGCCCTTCTCGAGGGCCAGGGAAGTCTCGGCTCCCGGATGGGCCTCTGCCGCTGGGGGCTCGGCCACCTCCTGGCTAAGGACCGCCTCCGCCACGCGTGACCCGTCTGCCGTGGCGCCGGAGTTTCCCTCTTCCCCCATGACAGCTAGTTGGGAGGGCACCGCCACTGGCTACATGACGTCGGCGTCATCATCCTCGAGGTCGCAGAGGAGCTGACGGCGGGTGCGTGGTGGCACCCAGTCGGCGTCCTCCTTCATGGCCTGAGTCTTCATCGCCGTCGCTGTCTCCGGAGTCCAGCGCCACCACGAGAGGGTTCTCATGGGGCTCCACATGGCCCTCCGGCATGAGGCCCCACCTGCTAAAGTGGGGCATCTGCGCGACCAGTTCCGCCATATCCTGGTAGCGAAATAGCGGGAGCACATCCTCATGCAGATCTGTAGTGGGGCTACTAAGCAGAACCCCCAGGACTCCGTCCAGCACGTCTTGCTTCAGGCTGCCGATGCTCAGCCTCATGGAGTCCCTCACGCCGGTAAACTCCCACACGGGGTGCGAACGCTGTTGGAGCGGCGTAATGCACCACCGCAAGTACTCCTTGACGACCGTCGCCCCCGACAGGCGCGTGGCCCGATGCGTGGCCATCCGCTCCAAGACAGGCTCCATCCTCGGGTCGGTGAGCTTCTCGTGCCCCCTCCTAGAGTTCTTCTCAGCCGGGTCCGTCGGGATCATCAGGAGCGGGCTGGTCCGGCACACGTCCATATAGACCCAGCACTGCCGGTAGCCCTCCACCTTCTTCACGACCTTCAGGTTGATGATGCCGCCCTCCATCCCCTTGACGGCAAGGAACGAGGTGCATCCGAAGCGCTGGTCCGCCGCGGTCAGCCACAGGCTGAAGAAGTGGCAGAAGAGCACCGCCGAAGGCATCACGCCCACAAAAGCCTCGCAGTAAAAGGCGAACATGGCCAGGAGGAGGATGGAATTGGGTTGAAGATGGAGGGCGTGAATCCGATAATGGGAAAGGATGGTGTAGAAAAAGTCCGAGAATGGCGGCACCAACCCGGCATAAATGTTGTGGAGGTAGAAGGGGTAGCCCGTCGCCCCCAGGTCACGCCGCGCGCGTGAGCCCGGCCAGATCTTGGTCGCCTGCCCCTCATTCTTGTCACTGGCCACCAGCGGGAGCACCTTGTCCAGGCCCTCCCTATCGATGATGGTGGAGCGCTGCAGCGCCGCCCTGATGGCGGGCGCGCATGGGGCCGGGGCCACTGCTTTTCCCTTCTTGCCGGCAGGCGCCATCGATGCGCGGCGGAGTCGCGAGTGGAAGCGGGGGAAGAGGCGGAGCTCGGAGATGGGGTCATGAGGAGCTGTGCGCAAGAAGGAGGACGCGGGGAGACGGAATGCGCGAAGGAAGGCAATGATGGTCTCGCGCCGTGCGCGGGCAGGTTTATGTCAGCGCGGGCAGTTACCGAGGTGTCGTGGGAGAAGTGGGGGTGTCCCCCGTCACATCGTGCGCCACGCGTCGCGCCTGGCCCGCAGGCGGTTAGGGCCCGTGCTGTTTCACCCCCGATTGGCGGGAACATGCGTGCCGTAGGCCGGGGGGCTACTGTCGGGCCCATGGAACCCAGGGTATCCCGGCCCGTCTGCCAGCGGCCCAGGATAGAATGCTTGGCGGAGGCCCAATAGGTGGCCCACAAACGGGCACCTCGAGCAAGACCCTTCGCGAGGTTTTGGCCTCCCGAGGACCCCTCCTCAGGGAGCGGGCAAGCAAGGCTCAGCCGCGGCTTCACCGAGAGCCTCGCGAGGCGGCCTCCTGAGGTTGCCTCCCGAGGCACCCTCTCGAAGTTGTGCAAGACAAGAGCTGTTCGGCTCGGTCGTGCGGTCTCATGCCCACCATGTAGGTGACGCGCGCGGCGACGAATGTTAACAGAGGCCGCACCAGCAGGCGCGGATGGAGAGGATTTCCCCTTTTGTGCTAAGGGAGCAAGGCCAGCAGTCCGTTTCCCAAAAGCAACCCCCAAAGGTTGTCCGATCGGTGAAAGAAGACCAAGATGATGGACGCGTAGGGTGGAGGTCACCCCTGAGCCCACCGACGCGTCATGGATAATCGCTTTGCAGACAAAGACCACCTTTTGTTAGGATAGACTGCTCCCCTGTCCCCCTTCAAACTTGCCGTTGTGTGGCAACCCTTCCCGCCAATGTTTTCGGGGGAAGAGGACCAAGGCAGATATAAAAGGAGGGCAGGGTGCCGCTGTAGAGAGGATCGACTCTTCCACCTCGAACCTTGTACTCTCACGCTAGAGCAATCACAACCAACAAGGAGTAGGGTTTTACACTGCAAGGTGGCCCGAACCTAGGTAAACCGCTGTGTCTTCGGCCCGCTCCTGCTAGCGCGCTCTCGCCGTAGCTTCGTCGTAGTTTTGCTATGGTACGGGGCGAGGCAGTAGGAACGAGCTCACCCCAGTGTTCGAACCTTTGGGTCCCCGGAGCCCGACTTTCGACAGCACGACAGCTGTTAGACTGAAATCGAACGATAGTTCCCAACCAACAATCAGAGTTGCAATTCTTTCAGGATGTCCAACATGATATACACTAGTACTACTTATACACACAGGACACTTGTTTCACCATGGCATATTGTACATCAAAAGCTCTCGGAGGATAGATTAGTTTGGCAGTTGCGTGCTGCTACTCAAGAATTTCAGAGTTGATTAGGACCAGATCTCCTTGCAGAGAAACTTTGATTCTCACATCATCCCCAACCGCAAGATTTGATTGAGTTTTGAACCTTGACCATCCTTTAGCATCAATCATCATGCGACCATCCTTTCTACTTACGGTATATTGCGCAGGTTCATTCACACCAAGGCTGCGCATGGTAAGAGAAACTTGGCCACGGTTGCCCGGATTATTGAACGACTCCCTCATTGCTCTAGGAATTTACTGTTTGCAAACAAGAGGACATACACAAATAGTTAGATCAACACGGTGAATCATGTGAAACAACATGGAAAGACAAAAGAATGAAGCACTTGGGCTGCCAGTGCTTACCAAAGAGGTGGAGATGTCGGTTTTTGTAAGGACTTTGGAATATGCAGTGCGAACTGCAGCCCAGTCTGTTGCCGGTGCAAGTGCAAGTTCAAGTGTTGGTGCAGGTGCCGGAGCCGTTGCTGGTGCCTGTGGCGGTGCGACTGGTAGTGCCGCCGCTACTGCCTGAGACGGCGCTCCTTTTGGAGCTGGTGCCGGTGTCGGTGCCGGATCCTCTGGTACATCAGCCTCATCCCCTAACGCGGTCGCGGCCCAATCCTCTGCTGGATCAGACTGAGATGCTGCCGCTGTCAGTGCTAGAGCCAGTGCCGGTTCCGGTCCTCGATTCACTGCGGCTGCCGATGCTGGAGGTGGTACCAATGTGCGAGACAACAACGCTCATCTCTGGGGTGCTTTGATTTCAGACTGCAGCTTTGTAACTTTGCTACGCATCCTTCTTAAGCGAGAGTGCACATGAGCAATTCGAACTTCCTCCGGCTCCATGACCCGGATCCAGTCCTTTTCTTTCCTTCTTTTAAAGGTGACAAGGACTAATTCTGGCGTGTTTGTTAAAGTAAACTGCAGTTGATCAGAGGGCTTCAGATTGTACTCAGACAACAGACGGATCCAATTGTGTCCACTAATATAAGTGATGGACAGTGCCTTCATTATTGACACATCATAAGAAGTGAAACCTGCTAAAATAACCATCATAGAGCAAACTAAACGGTTTATTCTGTAATGAATGTGACATGGCAAAACCTGCATCGTAAAATTGCAGCAAAAGTAAGAAAACATGACAGTTAATCAATGAGATTTACTTTATGTGACACGACTTAATCCTTACCAGGAAATCACTATCTTCAAGTTCTAAATTGAAGGTTGTTCGTCCAATTACGGGTGGCATGTAGGGCCCCTCCTTACTCCCACAAGCCGGACAGTCCAAAGGTCGTGACAACTTGTATGGAGTGAACATCCGCGGGAATGGAAATCCTGGTGGGTGCGATAAACCCTGCAATGCATACATATATTGGAGTGTAACCATAACTGATGTATACTCCCGCCATCCACAAATATAAGATGATCTGGATATTTCAAAATATACGGACTGAATTGAGTGGACAAACACACCAAAACGTGTCTAACTCTATATACATCTGATTCAGAAAAAATGTAAACATCTTATGTCTTTGAATAGAGGGAGTACTGTACTGGCATGAAAAAACACAGATATCAAACAACCGAAATTGGTATTATAGGTTCACCATTTCTAAAACATTAACATAGAGTGTTCTCAGGATTCACCACAAAACAAAAGCGGCAGTACTAACCCATACAGGGTTCACACACACAAATCAAGTACTGAACAATATTACTTACTACACACCAGCCATGTTGCACTAATTAAACTCTGCAGACTATTTCTTGCCACCGACCTACGGGATGTGCCCCACATAACTGACCAGGCCATGGACATCGTGAGAGATGTCTATCGGCACCTTCTCCATCCCGTCAACCTTGGAGAACCTATGTCGGGGCCGGATTTCTGGAACACAATATCCCAGAAATTAACCCCTCGTGTTGTCACCAGCCCCAGGATTACTGTTTGCTGGTGGACACTTCCTTGATACAGAGTTCCAAGCAATTACAAGAATTGGATACAAAACCATAAAGGTCTAATGATACAACAATGATTTCTAACAGTGGATGGCGGAAGAAGGTAGCGGATCTCCGACTCTGGTGGGGCTCCATTCCCACAGGAACGACTGACCTGGATAATTCCTATCTCGCGTGGCTGCTATCTTAGGCTCCGCATGGACGTCGTTGTACTACTCCTCGTTGAAACCCTAACCTGGCCAATTAAATAGCCAGGGACAAGCCGGTGAGTACGTTGGAATGTACTCACAAACATTATGAACAAAAGATATACCGAATGCATATGTTCATGATGGGTTAAACAATATGCATATGCTGACCGAAATCTAAAGCATGGCATGATAATTATGAATACGGTGAGGATAAGTAAATATAGCACTTTAGTAATAAACCAAGGAAACAAAAGGAAACATCGGGCGTTGGACCGCCCGAGGAATTCCATGAAAAATGCCAAACGGGTGTCTAAATGCGACGCCTCAAGAGGTCTTGAAAAGAAATGCCAAACGGGTGGCTAAATGCGATGCCCCGAGAGGTCTTGAAAAGAAATGCCAAATGGGTGTCTAAATGTGACGCCTCGAGAGGTCTTGAAAAGAAATGCCAAACGGGTGTCTAAATGCGACGCCTCGAGAGGTCTTGAAAAGAAGTGAGTATCCAGGTGGACTAGCCATCCCAAGTGATACCCAGAAAAATATAAATGAGTATCCAGGTGGACTAGCCATCCCAAGTGATACCCAGAAAAAAAAGAGTTTCCAGGTGGACTAGCCATCCCAAGTGATACCCAGAAAAAAAATGAGTATCCAGGTGGACTAGCCATCCCAAGTGATACCCATGGTTGCACATAGAAGAAAAGGTTAGTCCACAATAATATTCATGCTCACAATAATATTCATAATGGCATCAGTAGTGACAATAATCATCCTGCAAAAATAAATCATGCTCAATTTTAATTATTTCCTTCGAAGACCAACACTAAGACCGACACTTGACCAACCCAGACTGTAGTCCTTAACCACGTACACGGCTATTCGAATAGGTATAACTCTGCAGAGGGTGTACTCTTTACCCACAGGTAAAGGATTTCTTTAGCCAACACTGAGATGCTGACTAATTCCAGTTACGGCCTTTGGGTTGAAAACACACCTAACCAGCACACACCAGCTTAACCGTTTTGAAGCCCGGAATCACCCAAGGCATCACTCCAGAAAAACTCTATGACAGGGAGACCATCGTGTCGAATAGCATGGGATCACTATTTATAACGCGCTGATTACAAGGGGTGCCCCCCTCTCGGCCCAGCCGGATACACCCATGCCCCCTGACCAGGTGACATGCCTACCAGAGGCCTCTGGTATCATTCACAATGGCCTCTCTGTACGGTGTGTGCAATGAAAGGGGTTAACAACTTACTGAACCGTACCCCACCTGTGGCAGGGACAAGTGGCAGCACGAAACAAGTATGGGGGTTACCGGAACAAGACTCGATCTATGATCAACTCAGGAGGTTTAAGTTTTCATGTAGTGGTTAGCACAATATATTTCCTTGGTAGTACCCAACAGGGTCACCACCTAGCATGTCCCAACATGCCCTCACTGATAATTCTCGTCACCACGAGATTTCAGTCTCACAGTCACTTTTCTCGTGACTGATTCATCCCTGGAGATTAGTCTGGACCAACATGGGCATATGTGACATGTGAAAATAACCATGCTCACTCATATTTCATGTTTAAATGAAGATAAATATTATCAAGGGATCATGCATGCATAGCTAGCAATATGCAAATATTATTTGAATTCAACATATTCATGATTCAATTTTTCTTGCAAATAACAACTATGCATTCACCATATCAAGTGTTCAAGATGCTTGCCTTGAGCATGTAGAAAGATTGGGTGCACTCCAAAACTTTTGAAAAGTTTCTTCCCTCCACTTCCCTATTTTCAAAAATATTGCAATTACCACAAAATCTAAAAACAGTACAAAAAAGTTGTTTGGAAAATTTGAAATAAATACCAAAATAAACTAGAGGAAAACTAAAGAATTCTAGAAAAATAATTAATTAATTTGGAGTTCATATGATATTCCTAGGGAATTTCTAAGCTGGAATAAATGAAGAAATGGGCTATTTAATAGATCCAATAGAGACAAAGCTTAGGAAAAATGTTCACCCCAGCTGGACTAATAGAGCATGAATTTAAGAGTATTTAGAAATTGAATCATCAAATTTGGTCTTGAAATGGCAGTTGTAGGATTATTTGAAAACTGCTGGAAAAGAAAAAAGAGAAAAGGGCAGAAGCGCGCCCTGAGTGAGATTTAGCCACTGGGCCAGGCCCAGCCGCTCGGCCGCGTGGGAGGGTTGCTGGCGTCGAAGGCGTATTTGCTCGAATACATTTTCGTCGCACGAAGGCGGCTTTGGGGAAACCTGTCTCCACTTAGCCGACGCGGGCGTGACTTCCAGTCACTGACGGTGGGTCCCGTAGGCCCACCAGTCAGGTTTGACTGGTCTTCGTCGTTCACCGCGCGGGAACAGAGGAGGGCGTGGCTCCGGCGATCCTCGCCGGCGATTGGGGGCGTCCCTCGGCGAACTGAGCTCACCATCGAGCTTAGGAGGTTTGCGCGGTCCTGCCGGTGTGCGGCACATCCCCCGGGGTACACCAGGTCGCCGGCGGCGAGCTCACCCGACAAGCTCCAGCGGAAACGAATTGGGCATTTCGCCCACGGGCCATCTCCGGTGGAATTGACGATAGGGAAGGATCCACTGGTGCTCCAGGAGGCTATTGGTGGAAGAAAATGGGGAGGGGAGGCACTGGAGAGGTGGGAATCATCAAGGAGTTGGCGGTGGGCGCCTCGGCCGGAAACGGAGAAGATGACCATGTCTGGTCGATTGGGTTCTTGGGGTGGTTCATAGAGAGGATAGGAGGAGTGGTAGAGGGCGCAGCGAACTCGGGAGGTCTTTTTTATAGCCGTGCGACGTCGGTTCTGCGGGCTCCCGGGGATTGACACGGCGGGGCGGCCATTCATGGCACCGTTGAGGCCGGTGAGGGGTCGGTGGTGGTCGGCGTGGTAGGAGAGGCCGGTAAGGTGATCGGCGTGCTGCAGATGGGCTCCGGTCATTGGCAATTAAGGCAAAAGGCCCTGGCGGATACGTGGCCGAACGTGACTCATCGGGCGGCGTGTTTGGTCGCCGTGGACGGCGGTGGCCGGCGCTAGCGGACGCGGAGGGGTGTCGGCAGGGTCGGTGGGTTCCTGGCGATGCCGTCTGGGTGGTTGCGAAGGCCGGGGAGGCAGCATGGAGGGCCACGCGGGGTGGTGCCGATGCCTGCCATCGTGGCGCTCTGGACACGCTCCGTGCATGCACGCTAAGTGCTTGACAAAATGCCATAGTGGCTACAGTGATCCAATCAAGCTGATATTTGGCAGGATGATGCTTCTGGAGATTCTAGAGATGATGGACATGATGGTTTGGCCAAATGACCAAGTGCTCAATGCAGTTTAGGAAGAGGCAAACTTTCTGTCATGCACACAAGGTGCTTGACAGAATGCTATGGCTATCTAGAGGGCTTTGTTGGATGTGCAATTTGACAGGATGATGTCTCATTGGATGGTAGAGATGTTGGCAATGTTGAGGATATCGCTTATCGTTAGCGTCTCGGTCAGCTAGGGATTAGAGATTAATCGGAAATCGCCCGATTAATCGATTTTATCGGTTGACTATTAATCGGCCATTTTTTGCAAATCACAGGTTCCCAACACTAAAATATGCTATATTCAACACCAAAAAAAATATTAGACAAAAGTGTTACCTTGATTCCTAGACTTTGAATCCTCGTATAGTGACAAACGAAATAAGACAATAGTACATATTGCATAACAAGGTCCGCAAAACACAAATAAACATAGTTTTTGCAAACATAGTGCTAGGAATAGGCCCGATTTATCGGTAGATTCCCGATAAATCGCTTGTCAAAGCGATAAATCGGCCCAAACGATAAACGGTGAAGATAAGGCATAATCTTATCGGTCACCCCCCGAGTAGCGATAAATCGGACGATAAATCGCTGAATCGGAAGATTTTTTGAACAGTGGATGTTGGTATGGTTGGTTGGACAAAATGAAAAACTTGCATATGCAAGTGTTACTAGAATTCAGTTCTGGACCACAACTTGGAGGATTTATTTGGTGCGCTTCGAGGATGCAACTGGACTTGATCTCCTGGACTTAAGGGTTTGATTGGAAGAACTATAAGTGGGAAAAAAATTCAGAATTGTTTGGGCAAAGAAAATTGAGGTTGTAGTTGTAATCCAAGAATTGGACAAAATTGAAAAGAGGATGTTTTGCTCAAAAAATTTAAAAGACCAAGTTGGGTTTTTGCTCAAAAGTGATCTATAGGCATCCCTTGACCCCTCATAATTTTTGTGGAATTTTAGGAGAATTATTTAAAATGGTTGTGGTGCAACAAAAGCATTTCAAAGACTGGAAATGCTATTAAAAGAATTATTTTGGGGCAATTTTATTATGAAAATATTTCCTACTGTTATTTAAAATATAAATGAAATGATTTAAGGAAACTACCAAAGCCCATAATATTTTACAAAAAAAATTCTATATGGAGGGAAGAATATTGGAAAACAGAGAACATAAAACACTCTGAAATTAATAAAAGACCTATTATAATTCAAAATTTTATTACTGGCCAAATTTTACTTAGTAAAAATGTGGTTAAATTTTTGGGGTGTTACAACCTAACAGTGTGGTCTTTCCACTCATAAACATGCTGATGAAGATACGCCGCGTGAGATTTGTTGGGAAGCTTTACAAGAACCACACCCTTCGTAATCGCAGGCACAACTATGAAATTGTTGTGGTGAAGTACACCCTCGAGAACATGCCTGACAACAATGCTACAGGAAAACACTTGTTCACGACATGTGGCTACAAGGACATGGCAGCTAGATAGTTTAGTAGTGCACATCCTCAGGTCTTCCAGTTCACACGGCATGACTTTGAGAACTTCATCTCCACAGCGGACCTGGTTCTAATTCAAACAGAAACCAATATTTTATTATTGCCTCCGTTCACAAATATAAGATGATTTTCTATATTTTACTCCATATAATACTACATATAAGCACATAAATGAGTGAACAAAGACACTAAAACATGTCTACATCAGATACACAAAAAAGTTAGAACATCTTATATCTGTGAACAGAGCGATTACTTACAATACCCATAACACAAGTTACTGAGGGTACTATATTCTCTTCCTACAGCTAGCGTTGATGTTCATAAAGTAGTTGAAAGTAATCTATAAGAAATCTGTGTTATGTGCAAAAATCATATGCATGTCAACCTCTCACATGTTTTGGTCAAAAGAGACATTTAGAACAGTCATTTGGCACACAAAAACCACATGAAAGATCGCCCAGAAAGTTATACTACTAGTACTACATGTACATTACACAAACATCACATATTAGCAAGTAATTTGCAAGTTAGATCAGAAAACACGATCAAGATCGTCAACAAGAGATATTACCTCGACCGGCTTAACGAGGGATCCTGGAGAGGTGGCCTTGGCCAAGGCGATGGCCTTGAGCTTGTCTGTGGTCGTCTCGGCGGGGTGCTTGCGCTTCTTCAGACTCTGAGCCTCGACGGTTTTGCCAGAGCCATAGACATCACTTTGGCCGGTGCTCCAGGGTCCATCAGGAAACTGTCAAATAGAAATAAAAGGTAAGAAAACGATAATCAGAAACCTAAAAGAAGAACAGAGAGGGAGTTAGGATCGGTCGCGGGGTTGCAAAAGATGACTAGAATGGAAGTATAGCAGCACCATTGATGCGCTCACCTTTCCTTCTTTGGGAGAGAAGAACAATGGCAGAAGCGAGTTGGGGTTTTCTTGAAGAAATGAGGAACAAGATGAGGGAGAAGCGAGTGGGGTTTTCTTGAAGAGAGGAAGACGAGGAAGAAGAGTGAAATGATGGTTGCTTCGTCCGTCCAACTTACTGCTGGAAAGGTGGGGTTCTGTGATTTGACGCCTCATGGGGCATTACTGTGGTGCTACGACCGCGGTAAGTCCACCGTGCAGTTGTCCACTCTAGTGCGGAGTAATTTGGTGCATGGCAAGTGGACCCCGAAGCTGGTTGTCCCACACGTCGGCGAAAGTGAGTAGAAAGGTTCCCGACGACCGTGGAGGAGGATCCGCGTGGTAGAGCGTCTCCACTATTTCTTAAAAAAAATAGTTTTTTGATTACAGCAAGCGTTTCCACTCTTACGATGGAGGAGTGCGAAACATGGCAGCCACTTGAACTTACACTACTAGTACTCCTACTACTAGGCATGTGCAGTGGTTCATATAGCAGTCTTATCTTGTTGCCAGTGTAGTAAGATATGATGATAAAAAATGATGTATAGTAAACTGATTATACCACCCGAAGAAAAGTAACTGATTATAAATAAATTTGTTGTGAGGGATATTGTTGCGAGTGTTTTAGCATATTTTCGGTTTATATCGCGGCTAGTATTCATGAATACGGTCCTGGGTGGGTTCCCTGCGTGTACGTGCCTTCTATCCCGTGCTACCTCGGCATACAGTCGACCTGTGCTGGAGTACTATTATTTTTAGTAGACAAGGCAACCGGAGAAGTAGAATCAAGGGATGGAGGCGGCAGCTGCTCCGGAAGGGTGTCTCGGGAGGATTGGCATACAGTGGCATGCTGTGCGCATGTCACCTATCAACAGTAGTGTAACATGCCCACTTTTTTAACGTCCGATCGAGAATGAATGGTGAGATCAATGTCAACAATACTCGGGGTACAGTGCATAGAGAGTATGCTGCTACAGTGCTCGACCGAACAGGAACCATACGAAGCATGCCTCTATAGTGCTCTGTGCTACAGTGACTGTTCTGGACCGTCTGAGTTTGATCCAACGGTCATGTTACGCCATGACATGCCCATGCAGAGGACGCCTAAAAACACAGAAGTCCCTCTGCTTCTCCAGGCGCACGACGGTGGTGATGCAGGGTGCCACCGCCCGCAGAGCCCGCTCCTGGTCGACGGGAGCCAGCTCGTCAAAGACGGTGTCCAATGGCACAAATAGATTCCGGTGACGTAGCCCGGAGAGGATTTGCCTGGCAACGGCGACGGCCGCCCGCACCCCCTCCTTGTCCAGCGCCGCCCCCACCACCGCACGGAGACGGTTCAGCTCCTCAAAGATATAGGTGAAGAAGGAGACCAGGTCAGGAAGCCGCAGCTCATTGAAGTCGATGGGCTGGTCGAACGGGTTTAGCCCAACGGCCGGCATGGTCACGCTGGCAGGATGGTAGGCATCGTGCAGCTGCAACACTTGCGTGGCAACATGGTCCAGCAAGTGGTTGAGGCGATCCTGGACCTCGTCACGATCAGCATGCTCGTGCTCCAGCCGCCTCGCCATCAGGGCAACCTGGCCGCCTAGGTTATCTCTTGCTTTCTGCAACAATGCCGCCGATGCCTCAAGCATCTTTGTGCTGGACTCCTGCCGCTTTTGAAGCTCCGTGAACTCCCGCTCATAACGGAGGAGCATGGCACTCTTCTCCTCCTTGAGCTCAAGGATCTCCACGTCCTTGGCCCTGAGCTCTGCATCCTTGGCCTGGAGTTCCTCTGTCAGGCGCCTCACATCAGACTCCGTGATCTGGTGTGCCGCCATGGAACCCGGTAGAAGCTATGGGGAAAGGAAGCAAAGGGGGCGAAACGGCTGGAAGGCAATGCAATCTACAGGAAGGCAGAGGGATCAGGGTAAATCTTTTGGTTTTCACCATGGGAAACCCCAGTCGATGCCTTTTCACATCAGGGAGCAGTGGGTTTTACTGGCAGGGTCATCATGACTAATTCCTACCACGCCTGCTCCCGTCAAACAAAAAAAAGAATCCTGCCGCGCACAAGGACCAAAGCAACGCAATGGTGGATAGTATTTTAAGTTACCTAGCCGCAAGGAGGGAAAAATGCTTGAAAAAACAAATGTGGCGGCGGCCTAGCTGATCGGTCACACTAGCCCAACTAGCTAGCCACCGTGCTTGTACTTGGTGGGAAGGGTGGGGTTTTGTGATTTGATGACTCATTACTTTGGTGCTACGACCGAGGAGGACCCAGAAACCGCGTGGTAGGGCGCCCCACGCTCCCACCGTCCCACATCTCAGTAAGGAAGAAAATATGTGTGCACCACTGAGGAGGACCCAGAAACCGCGCGGTAGGGTGTACCACGTCTCCACACGGAGGAAAATGTGCGTGTAAAAATATATGAGACGTAGCTATGGTAAGAACTCGGGACCCAACCAGTGGGTCGAAAACACCCCACTAGCCACACAGCTTCATCATGCTAACGTGGCACGGAGGATAGGTGTGGTTAGCTCTGTCTCGACCAGCCACGAGGTCTCTTGTTCCTAGGTGATTCATCTATTTTCCAAGCATTTTTTTAGTTATAATAACACCACGGCTAGCTCGCGCCGCTCTTCGTGTTTGCCCGTGCGTCTAAAGATTGTAGATGGAGAGGAGAGAGAGATCGCAGACATGGGACCAGGCAGTAAGTGAGTCAAAGTTCATGCACGTGCTGACAAGCCACTCCCTCTACTCTACTCAACATGATACAGTACAGTATAAAATCAAGTTATGCGACAAAGCCAACAACCGTTGCTATTTCTGGCTATCGACGTACACTTTGTAGTCCAGGTTGCCGGCTCGAATCTCGTCCTTCTGATTTTTTATTTTTAGGTCCAAATTTGTTCCATGATGAGTGGAACCCCCGTGTGTTGTTCCGATATTTCTGTGTACGAGGGATTTTTTGCACAAACACTTTGCGCGGTTAGACAAGTTACGGCACCAGTTACACGTATTTTACAAGTTTAGGAACAAAAGTGACAGCGGCGGAGAATATCACGTGCTCCCCACGGCTTAGATGCTACAGTGATACGAGATTGTACGTCGTTGGATCTTATATCCAATGGCATGTGAGTAGTCTTTGTACTTTTGCGCAATTCCCAAACTCTTTGAGGGTTTTTTTGCAAAAGAAAAACATACAGACCTCCGTGAGCCGCTTGATCTTGGATCCAACGGCTCCCATGAGCTCGTATCACGGTAGCATCTAAGGTGTGGGAGAACCCAATATTCTCACGTACAAGAGAATATAAGGTGCTCCCCGCAGCTTAGCCGCTACGGCGATACGAGCTGCTAGCAGCCGTTGGATCTGAGATCCAATGCCATGTGCGTAGTATTTGTACTTCTGCGCAATTCCCAAGCTCTTTGAGGCCTATATTGCAAAAACATTCAGACCTCCTAATGGGAGCCGCTAGATCTCCTGGGAGCTCGTATCACCGTAGTATCTATGGTATGGGAGCACCTCATATTCTCCCACACGAGAGAACATCTCAGGTGCTCTTGCTGCTTGGATGCTATGGTGATACGAGCTTCGAGGCGGTTCGATCTGAGATCCAATGGCATCTGAGTATAGTCTTTGTACTTGTGAGCAATTCCCAAACTCTTTGAGGTTTTTTTGCAAAACCATTCAGACCTACTAGGAGCCGTTGGATCTCAGATCTAACGGCACACAAGAACTCGTACCACCATATAGCATCTAAGGTGCGAGCACCTACTATTATCCCGGGGGGTGGGGGCACAACCCATCGGTGTTTGAGAGGGTGGAGCCAAATGTTAAAAAAATATAATCTAAACCCTCCTAAAAAAAGACCTTCACAATTTTATCTAAGGTTGGGGGTAACTCGGGGGTTACCCCCCCTTCCGACAATCTACATGGCTCCACCTATGCAAGGGGCGTAGAGCGAACGTCTATGTGTGTGAGGTCAATCGACTCATATATAGAGGGAGAGATCGAGTTAGTGTGGGCTAGCGTACACTCGAATGAGAAAGATGATATAGAGAGATATCGTTCGACGAAGCTGTGGTGAGGGCTGGAGGGAGATAGTTACCAAGAGAGTGGCCAAGATAGACTTTGTGTTTGTGCACGCGGTGTGCATGGAGTTTTTTTACAGAGGCAACATATGTGTCTAGAGGGAGAGAGGGAGGGCGATATAGAGGGAGAGAGAGAGAGCTCATCATGGAGGGCCCGACGAGTTTGTGTGTGAGAAATACATTTGTTGAGAGCGTGAGGGTGGGTGTGAGATAAATGGAGAGCGAAACATGAAGAGAAATAATGAGCGTGTGTCAAATACCAATAGCTCAATTAACAAAGAGATGAAGATCGATCGATACAGGAAGTGTTGGGGATATTTCCCAGCGTTGTAGACCCGGCAGGAGGATGACCCGACCATAGAGTTGTAGGGCTCAGCGGGTCATCTCACTGCTGGGCTTAGAAGACATCCAGTGGGCCGGTTACAGAGGCCTGGTGGGAAAAGCCGGCTCAACGTACAGGCTGGCTTACTGAAGAAAGATGAGACAAGGAAGATTGCCTTGGAGAGTAAGTAGAATAAGAGTAGGATACGGGTTAATTTACAACCCGGACTCTCATGTAAACCTAGGGCTCAACCTGTTATATAAAGGGATAATTAATTTTATGCCCCTAGTTGGGTCCCACTCGTCTATTTTAGCCCTAACTTCAGAAACTCACCTGTTCTGTACAAGCCACTTTGCAATTCTTATGCTTTTGCCCTTTGACCCGTTGACCGTCACTTTGAAAAAATCATAACAAATTCATACTAACTCAGAAAAATGCAAATAAGATATCAAAATGTTCACAAAAACATCACCTATATGTGCATGTCATTTTCATTCTTAACAAAAGTGTTGGAAAGTCCTCATCTCAGTTTTAGCTCATATGACCTTAGCATGAATAGTACAATCTAAATAAATTCAAAAAATTCTAATTTTTTTTGGTGGCAAACATTGACCAATGTTTTGAGTGCTTGCCAAGTTTCATAACAGAATGACATTCGTGGAAGTCGTGGCAAAAAAACAAAATTTTGAAGCATTGATTTTTTTTGCCACGACTTCCTCGAATGTCATTCTGTTATGAAACTTGGCAAGCACTCAAAACATTGGTCAATGTTTGCCACCAAAAAATTTAGAATTTTTTGAATTTTTTTAGATTGTACTGTTCATGCTAAGGTCATATGAGCTAAAACTGAGATGAGGACTTTCCAACGCTTTTGTCAAGAATGAAAATTACATGCACATATAGGTGATGTTTTTGTGAACATTTTTATATCTTATTTGCATTTTTCTGAGTTAGTATGAATTTGTTATAATTTTTTCAAAGTGACGGTCAAAGGATCAAAGGGCAAAAGCATAAGAATTGCGAAGTCTCTTGTACAGAACAGGTGAGTTTCTGAAGTTAGGGGTAAAACAGACGAGTGGGACCCAACTAGGGGCATAAATCTAATTATCCCTTATATAAAGGGGAGCGCCTAGGGTGAAAAGACTAAGTTGTAATCTCCCGAGAGCTAGGTTATCGAATCTGCATCCCTGTAATCGAGATCCAAGGCAATACAATCAAGCAGGACGTAGGCTTTTACCTCCATCACGAGGGACTGAACCTGGGTAAACTCGTGTCTTCTCATTCCCGATCAACCCCGTTAAGCTTCCACCTTCATGCGAAGGCCTCATCACCAAGTCCTTTCACAAGGGCATCTGTCGTGCTAAAACCACGAAGTTGGCGTTCACCGTGGGCCTACGAACAGTGGAGTTGAGTTCTTAGCGGGAGCTCTCCCAGGGTTCGGGAAGTATGCGGTCGGTCAGATGACGAAGAGCCGCCGTGGGAAGCTCTACATCGACGATTCATACTGGGGCCCCGAGGCCGACTCGATCGAGTACGGGTATCGGGTCCCCTTCGGCAAGATCCATACCTTCATCGGTGTTGTCGGCGAGCCGGCCGCCGGGTTGGAGGCGGTCACCGGCACTGAATCAGCCCGCCGCACCAGACCCCCTCAGGCGAAACCTGACCCGCCGCAAGCCGGCCGGAGGCATGTCCAGATATGATACGCTTGTTCAATTTGATGGCGAGTCCTCGATGGGAGAAACCGAGTCAATCTGTCCCTTATATGACGGGAGACAAGGGGGATGCACTGATGAAGTTTTTCCTGAAGCCCTCGAGCCGCCTCAATTCGTTGCGGTTTACATGGCAGGCAGGCAGGACCCGCCTCCCCTTCGCGACCCGGCCGATCCAGTGGCCAGGCAGAATCTCGCCATCGCCGGCTCAGGAGGGGCCAGCGCGGCCGCCGCCGGCTCACAAAAGATCGGGGCGCAGGCGCTTGCGGAGCTGATGAACACTCTGGCGAATCTCTTGGCCGAGCTGGTGACTGTAGAGAATGCGGCGGCGCGCAACGCAGATATCAGGAAGTGCCATGAGCAGATGACCAAGATCCAGGAGGATATCAATGCTGAAAACACCCGCATGGCGGAAGCACAAGCCCGGCTTGTTGAGGAGACAAAGCGCTTGGAAGAGGAAGCCCTCTATCTGAGTCGACGGCAGGCGGAGTCAGAGTTCGTCCACCGGAGGCGGCACCAGAGCCGGCTTCCAGCCCAGATCGAGCCAACACAGTTGTTCACCACGCTGAATGATCCGCGGGCTCCGGTGAACCCGGGGGCTGGTGTTATATCTCCAGAGGGGCCACCGCTGTGACAGCCGGCTCAGCATCAGGCGCCGGATCCGCAGCAGCAGCTGCCGCCTCACCGGCTCCAGACCCCAATTGGACACTATTCCAACCCGGTGGACAATGTCCTAGCGGCGACTCACAACTTGGCAGCAATTCCGATTGAAGGGGACGGTCCGGCTCAGGTGGAGGCCAGGAACGCCACTGAGATGCTCAAGACAGCAGTGACACAGCCGGCAAACTACTCCCATAGTCAGCACCGGCTTCACTCGACCCCTCACCAGAGCCGCACCAGGAGCCAACACCCTGAGTTGCCGGCTGTTTCTAGTAGCGCACAGTGCCGGAGGGCCGCACAACCACTGGTGGATTAGCCGCCTCCCAGAATCCCAAACGCACAACAGATTGTGTACACCGCTCGAGCTCTACGAGCGTTGGAAGAGGAAAACGCATGGGCAGTATATAATCAGCCCACGGCGCAGGACCATCCCACCACAGCCGAGGCAGCTGGTCGCCTTTGAGGCTTGTCGAGTCGCGTGATTGGAACTCCTTGTCTAATCCCCGCACTGTGAGATGCACGCATGCCGCCAGATTTTAAGGGTCCTCGCAAGGTTCCTAATTACACAACAGATCTAGAGCCGGCCCAATGGATTGAGAGTTATGAGTTAGCAATGGATCTGTTGGGCGCTAGTGAAGCTGTGTGCACGCATTATCTACCTCTCATGTTGGAGGGCCCGGCGCGTACTTGGTTGAAAAACTTGCCGGCGAATTCCATTAACACCTGGCAGGAATTGAAGGAGCGCTTCATCAAAAAAATCAAGGGACCTGCAAACGGCCAACCACGATTGTTGACCTGGAACATTGTGTTCAGCGTGAGGATGAGTCGGCACACCACTGGTCTTGCCGAGTTGCAGAAGTCATTCATACTTCAGATAGCATCACGGCGGCTCAGGCGGTTCAAAAGTTGGGGCGGCTCAAGAGGAAGGTCCAGGACATAGGTGATCTTATGGACGTCTTAACTCGATATGCCGAGTCAGATAATACAAAGGACCCTACGTCTGATGATGACAAATCTGGCAAGGGCAAGAAAAACGGTGGCACGGTGTAGGGGAACGCGACAGAAAACGAAAAAATTCGGTACATCGAGCACGCCCAGGAACACTATGGAGACTGCATACAAGGTTTGATCTGATCATTACCGACTCGTAGCGTAGCGGAAGTAGAGTCGATGTAGATCGTCAGTGCAGATCCCCGCAGCTAGGATTTACAACCTCCCAACCGTGAGGATGTACTCCCTCGTCGGACAGCCCTTCGGGAGGCGGTCGGACAGTCCCCCGGACGATGTCACGGACAGCCCTTCGTGAGGACCCTCGAAGCTCGAACGGTAATTCGGACAGCCCTTCGGGAGGACCCTCGAACAGCCCCTCGGGCAAAAGATCGAAACTACGACCTCTCTACGGGGTTGCACACATACGGTGTCAGCTATCCGGCAGGGCTTAGCCGTCCAGAACTAGTTCCTGCCGGAACCCAAACAGCCTTTCGGCTCTACGAAACTATTTCTCGGGGAGGGAGAGAGAAGGCCAGATCATGCATGGCTTGTGTATGAGAGTAAGGAGTGAGTGTGGAGAGTTCCTCTCCACCTCTATTTATAGGAAAACCCAGGGGGTAGGGTGGCTCCCAAAATACCAAAAAACCCATCACATGGATTTTCCACAAGGGTAAAATGGGAAGGCTAGAGGAGCACCATGGATGGGCTCCTCCTTGGCCGGCCAACCTCATGCCCCCCCCTAAACGGGGTCCTTGGTCCCCAAGTCCTTCTAAAAGCCTTTTGGGAAAAGCCCTAAAAGGTGGCTTTCCATAAAGTAACCCAAAAAGTGATTTTCACTATTCACGGAGACAATTTTCCGCGACCGTTAAATCCGAAAATATTCCTGTGGGTCATAGAATAATTCCAGTACCCACTAAAATGATATTGGACGTGTTCCGAAACAATTCCGGATTAGTGATTTTCATCTGCGAAAAGCAACCAAACCGATTCCGGCAGCTCCGGAACATTTCCGGGTTTTATCCCGGAAAAATCCCAGAAGTTTCCAGAACAATTCTGGCACCCTCCAAGAATTTCCAAGCATGTGCCGAAACCAATTTGACTTAATGGTATACCCTGAAACAACTTTTTAGTTTTACCGAAACTATTCCGGTGTTCTCTCCGGAACTCTTCCGCTGTCTCCAAAACTTTTCCGGTGACTTTCTCTCAGACTCCCTATCTAGTATTCAGCAGATAGATGACCCTTCAGCGTGTGACCCTATAGGTTCGGTGAAGCATAGACATGACCCGGAACTCTTTCTGGTCAATGTTCAACATCGGAGCCGTGGACACCCATATTGATCCCTATACCCACACGAAGAAATATTCGAGTGAACCTCCAGTTGCCGTGTGCTATTCCTGTTGCTTCACGATATATTACAAACACCCGAGGTGGGAATTATCGGCATCCCCATGGATCAACAACTTGTCCACTATGCAAGTTACCTAATTACCGGTTTTGTTCTCTTTTCTCGTTTCCGCGTTCCGGCATCCCAGCGATCAAATCACAATGTGTCTGGCCAGACGATGATGGATACCGTAACACCGAGAGGGCCCAAGAATATCTCTCCATCGTCGGAGGAGCAAATCCCAATCTTGAGCTATCTCGTTTCTTGTCATACTTTTCCGTGAACCCGTAAGCCGCCGTAATAGCCATCCAGTTACGGATGACGTTTAACAAACCCCAAAGTTCATGAACCAAGTACGAAGGAACTTGATACTCTCACGGTCTAAGGAATTATGCAAACATTAACTATCTCTGTGTTATTAACCATTAACTTGTGACGAATGTATCTCATAGCATAATATCAATTCGGGTCGATTCAACACAAGTGTTCTACTAACATTGTGCCCTCAAAATTGCCGGCATAGCCATGCCCATGATTAGGAAAACAGGTTCATCATGCAATACTTGAGCTAGTCTTAGAGGCATGACTAGGAATACTTTTTACCGTTTATTATACCACACGTGCACATGAGTTTCCCTCCGAGCCTCGTGGATATTGTAGACTCGAGAATCTTTGCAGTTATAGCATGGAACATAAACATTCATTACAAACTCGGAGATACAAAATAACTGTTATTACTGCCTCTAGGGCATATCTCCTACAGACTCCCACTTGCACTAGAGTCATAATCCAGTTACATGGCTTCCCTAACACCAATGGCTATCCGGTGCTGCTCATGCTTTGCTCGTGGTAGAGGCTTTGTCATCGGGTCTGACACGTTCAGATCCGTGTGAACTTTGCGTACTTTCACTAAACCCGCTTTGACATGATGTCGAATGAGTTTATATTTGCGTTCAATATGTCTTGTCTTATGGTGCGAACTTGGCTCCCTTGCCTGAGCCATGGCGCCACTATTATCACAATAGATCTCCACCGGGTCCAGAGCACTTGGAACCACACCAAGGTCTTCAAGAAATTGCTTGATCCATACCGCCTCCTTGGAGGCTTCTGAAGCTGCAACATATTCCGCCTCCATTGAAGAATCCGCCACAGTCTTTTGTTTGGAACTTTTCCAAGCAACTGCACCGCCGTTCAATATGAAAACATAGCCTGATTGAGATTTGAAGTCATCTGGGTCAGTCATGAAGCCTGCATCAGTGTAACCACTTACAATGAGCTCTTCATCACCTCCATACACAAGGAGTAAATCCTTGGTCCTTCTGAGGTACTTAAGAATACTTTTGACTGTGGCCCAGTGTTCCAGTCCTGGATCACTTTGGTACCGGCTGCTAACACTTAGCGCATAGGAAACATCCGGTCTTGTACATAGCATGGCATACATAATAGAACCAACTGCCGAGGCATATGGAACATCATTCATCTGTACTCGCTCATCGAGAGTCCGAGGACACTGATTCTTGCAAAGCACTGTGCCAGGTGACATGGGGAGTAGGCCTTTCTTGGAGTTCTCCATGCATGTTGAACCTTTTCAACACCTTGTCAATGTACGTGCTTTGGCTAAGCGCTATCAGGCGTTTTGATCTATCTCTATAGATTCTGATGCCTAATACATATGCCGCGTCGCCTAAGTCTTTCATTGAAAAACTCTTCTTCAATGAGTGTTTTATTTTGCTAAGAAAATCCACGTCATTTCCAATCAACAATATGTCATCCACATACAAGATTAGAAATGCTTTTGCGCTCCCACTAAACTTCTTGTAAACACAAGATTCTTCGTCATTCCTGATGAAGCCAAACTCTTTGACTACTTTATCAAAACGAATGTTCCAGCTCCTTGATGCTTGCTTCAGACCATAAATGGCCTTCTGAAGTTTGCATACCTTTCCAGCATCCTTATGAACGACAAAACCTTCAGGCTGTATCATGTATACATCTTCTTTGAGATTTCCATTTAGGAAAGCCGTTTTGATGTCCATCTACCATATTTCATAATCGAAATAAGCAGCAATTGCTAGTAATATCCGAACGGACTTAAGCATTGCTACGGGCGAGAAAGTCTCGTCGAAGTCCACTCCTGGAACTTGCGTGAACCCTTTCGCGACAAGTCTAGCTTTATGGATAGGAATGTTACCATCCGCGTCTGTCTTTCTTTTGAAAATCCATTTAAAACCAATGGGCTTTACGCCTTCTGGAAGTTCTTCCAAGTTCCAAACTTGGTTTTCGTACATGGATTCCATCTCGGATTTCATGGCCTTGTGCCATTCCCTTGAGCTGGGCCCCGCCATCGCTTCCTTGTAGTGCGCAGGTTCATCGTCTTCAAGAATGAAGATTTCATTATGAAACCACTCAGGTGGCTGGATAGCCCTACCTGATCTGCGCGGTTCAGTTACAACATTGTCTGAAGTTTCCGCATCACATGCGACAACTTCCGGCTCGGTTGTAGGGATAATTTGCGGAATTACTTCCGGTTCCTTAGCCATAACAACGGTTGCCGAAGATTCACTAATCTCATTAAGTTGTACTGTCCTCCCACTTAATTCTTTAGCGAGAAATTCTTTCTCGAGAAAGTGTCCAACTCCTGCGACAAACACTTTGCCTTCGGACTGTTGGTAGAAGGAATACCCAATGGTGTCTTTGGGATAACCTACAAAGTAACATTTGTCTGATCTGGGATCGAGTTTGCTTGGTTGTAAACGTTTTACATAAGCTTCACAACCCCAAACCTTGAGATGCGACACATTGGGTTTCTTCCCATACCATAATTCAAATGGCGTCGTCTCAACAGACTTAGACGGTGCTCTGTTTAATGTATAAGCGGCAGTGAGTAGTGCGTGACCCCAAAAAGATATCAGTAGATCTGTAAGACACATCATCGACCTTCCATGTCTAACAGGGTTCGGTTACGTCTTTCCGACACTCCGTTTCGCTGTGGAGTTCCGGGAGGCGTAAGCTGTGAAATGATTCCACGGTCACTCAGATGTTGGCTAAACTCATGACTAAGGTATTCGCCCCCGCGGTCTGATCGCAGAAACTTAATCCTTTTGTTACGATGATTTTCTACCTCATTCTGAAATTCTTTGAACTTGTCAAAGGTTTCCGACTTATGCTTCATCAAGTAGATATATCCATACCTACTCAAATCATCAGTAAAAGTCACGAAGTAGAAATACCCACCCCGTGCGATTGTGCTCATTGGACCACATACATCACTATGTATTATTTCTGTAACACCCCGATTTTTGGCCCTTTCTTTTTCTTTTGGATTTCTTCGAATTTTTATTTGGAGTTCTTTTTCCGTGGCTATGTGATCTTGAAACCTAGGAAGATCTTCTCTCCTGCCACTTCCAAGTGGCTTGTCATTCTCAAATCTATCCCAAGTCCATGTCATTTCCATCTTAGCCCAACCCCAATATATATTTCTTGGGAATATTCCTTTTTCTATTAAAGGAATAACCCTGTTTGCTTTAGGTTGTGAAGCAACCTATATTTCTGCCATTCCAAAAATTCCCCCAAAATTATCATAAATTATTTGGATCAAATATTCCACAAATATGTCAAAATCCATCCTTGCCTAGTTCAAAAATAATTCAGGAATATTCATTTCCTATTCTGTCCAGTATGGCACTTTGTGAAGGAAGTGCTATTCATATTTTCTCGATTGCCCTCAAAATTTTTGGGCACTCTCTCATATCCAAATAATTGCCTCATGCCAAAATTAAGTTTCATTTTACTAGTAAATCTTCCTCAGAAAATTCCCAAAGTTGCTGACCAGAGAGAAGCTTTGTGAAGGAGGTACTAGCTAGGATTATCCAAATGAGTTTAAATTTTGGCAACTCATTAATATGATCAAATAATTACTCTACTCCAAATTTAATATCCATCCAACAAACTATGTGAGCACACCTTCAAATCTTGGTTTCTGGTCATAATTTCAGGTTGTGAAGCAACTATACTTTATATTGCTTCAAAAATTCTGAAATTAATCCACGACCTAAATATCCCTATATCATTTGAGCATGACAAAATTCACATCTTTTTGCCTAGCCATTGTCTCCACAAAATTCCCCCAAGTTTCTGTCCAGTAGAAAGCATTGTGAAGGAGGTACCATTTTTATTCATCTAATTAGTATGAAATTTTTATGGTGACTTTATATGCCCAAATCATCATCCTCCACAAATTTTCAGCCCAATACAAGCATACATGTGAGTGCTACTTCATGATGTATTTTCTGGACCAGTTTTTGTAGTTGTAAAGCAACTATGACAAATATTGGTCCAAATCTCTTGAAAATCCACATGATCATAGTCCTTCCTACCCTAAACCTCTGTGACATCATGGTTAGCTCTTATCTCATACCATTTGATCACTACTTCATGCCTAAGTTTGCAACAACAAACTTTATCTGATCTCTCCCATCAGTTAACAGGGGATTTCTTCGAGATATTAACTCATAGAGGCCCTAATCTGGATGGACTACACGCTAGACATGGTTTTACTGGCCAGAGCGCACCGCGTGCGCCTGTGCACGTGGTGACCATGCGGCTGGGAAGCCATTGTCGCGCTCTGGGTGGCGTTTTGCTTCGGGCACTCCTCTGCTCGTCGTTCCCGCGCGTCCAAGCATGTCTAGCCACTCCGCAGCAGCCACTTGCCCTCCTCGGAGCCCTGGCCCCCTCCTCCTTTGCCCTCCTCGCGCCACGGCAGCCCCGACCGCGTGCGCACAGTGGCCGTGTGGCCGACCGGACAACGCACCGCCTGCGTCTGCCCTCCTCTGGTGCTCAACTACCCCTCTCCCGTCGCCGTCCGAGCCAGTCCGCGTGCGCACGCAAACGCGGTCGTGTGAGTGCATCCCCCCGAGCGCCCGTGGCGACATCCGGCGAGGGTATCGTTGCCGCGGCTATTTAAACCCTCCCCAGTGCTGCCTCTCCTCGCCAACCTCCTCACCACACTCCCTAATCCCCGCCTAGCCACTCCATCGAGCTCAAGCCGCCCAACTCGGCCGCCATAGCCACCATGGCCGCCGCTCGGCTATGCCCAAATTGGAGCAATGCCGAGCTCTTCTTTCCCCCATTCCACACTAGAGCACCCCCTCGACCTCCCAGACCCTTCCCCGAAGCTCTCCGCCTCCTCTCAGTGGCCAGAGCGCCGTGCCCGATAATGGCCGAAGCCACGTCCCGCCATGGCCGAGACCCTCCCCATTCCCAAGCTCCTCGGCGGAGGAGGCCATCACCCACCGATGCGGCTCGGTCCCCTGAGCATTTTGGTAGGTCGGGCGCCACCGGAGACGCCCTGTAGCGCCGGCGGTCGCCGTCGGGGCCAGCCTCTGCCTCGGCCAGGCGCGCGCCGCGCGGGAGGAAGAAGAAGGCCTGGCCGGGCGGGCCCCACCTCTCTGCGGACCCCACCCGTCATCCATCCAGCCTCGGGCCCGCGCGGGATAAGTGGAGACGTATTTCCCTCCAGTGCGCTTTCGTCTTATGAAAGCGTAAACAGCCACGGCTTCGGAGGAGAATACGCTTTCTCTGCACTAAAGGCGTATTTTCCAGAAATGCGCTTTTAGTTTCACCCCGCCGGCTGAAACGGTTAATTTGCGGACGTTCGTCCATTAAGGGCAGAAGTGGACATATTTTTTTTCTTTTTCTGCCTAACGAACGAACGACCGTAATTTTTTAACCGTAACTCCGATTCAGGTGATTCCAAAGCCCACGATCTCAGTTCGTCGAGCTCGTCCCGATGGTATCATTTTCATGAGGTTTTCACACTACGAAAATGACCGTTTTTCCCTTGCCCTTAAAACAGCTCCGCCGAGAGGGAAACTTTTCCGGCGATTCTTTCTGCGAGTTCATTGCACCTCTCCCCGGTGAATCCTTCATCCCCAGGCAAGCCACGACAGCCACTTGCATGATGGCATTGCAATAGCCATGGTTTTCACTTGAATGTTCGAATAATTATTTATTCATATTATTATTTTGAATGATACTGATATGCTTGTGAATCAATGCTCATTGCTTGTGCCATGTTCATTTTCATCTAGTAAGTGATATGCTTAATTGCTAATGATATTCTTATCAAGTTTTATTCTTGTAGTCATTTCAGATGCTAGTGATAATGCTATGCTCATATGGATCATTATGGTTTGATATGAAAATACTTGTGATATTCGTGATCATCGTTATGCTATGCTCATTTGCATCCCGTAGTATAAATGATCTATCATTGTTGCTATTAAGATGCTAAATGGTTATGTTGCCCATCCATGTTTACGCCTATATCCTGCTCATATGCATTGTTACGTTATTATGACTCAGCTCATCACCATTCAAGTTGAACCTGACATTAATCGAACTTGAACAAATCTGTTGGCTGAGTCATGGTGCCACCGAATCGAGCTAACCAGTGCAGCCATACTTGCCTTATGGGGGGCCCTATTGCGATCTATTGTCATGCCTCTCGTCGGAGCCTCCTACTAGGGAAGGTTATGGGTGCGCGCTACCCTGATCAGGTAGGCGGCCATAGCCTTGAAGGCCCGAGTTGTATGGATATCCGATGTCCCCGTTTGGGATGATGTTTTATTATGGGCCACGACGGTGGCGGCCACAGAGGTGGCGGATGTCTCAAGTTGGGATCGGGGTCACCCAGGACATAGCCCAAAGGGGAGTTTGTCGGAGTGGCCGGGAGAGTGTCATGCAATAGATTGGTTTTGTCGGAATATCATTGGTCCACCCGAATGGGAGCACGAGGCCATGAATTCCGTGGTGTGGGTACAGTGTACTAACTACTGCAGAGTGTATAATCTATCGATAGCCGCGTCCTCGGTCATGGACACAGTTCGTAGTAGGTCACACTGTGGGTCAACAGTAATAATAATCTGAATAATAAACAACCCCGGTTCGATGAGAAGAGAAGTTGGTTGATCTTTACATGGTCACGAGGTGATCACGATGGTATTCTTGATGATGGTTGATCATGAGGTGATCGTGTGATGATCACGACGGTAAGAAAGATTGATACCTATGGTGGTTACGAGATAACCGCCGAACAGAGTAAGTTGGTCCATGAGACCTTAAACGTCGACCCCCTTGCATGCTAGTGCTAGTATCATCATGTTCATATCATGAATTATATGTACATGCCATGCTCATGTTGTTGCCATGCTCATGTTGTTGCCATGCTCATGTTGTTCTAGTAGTATCATGTTCATCTTTGATGATTAACCTATAAATGCCATACTGTTGTATGTCTTGATTGCTTTGGTTACTGTGAGCTTGCGAGTACATTCAAAGTACTCACCTGGCGTGTCATGCCAGATTGCAGGTCATGCCGTGATTGCTTGTTTGTCGAGGATCCCGAGGTTGCGCTCTGGGATACGTCCCAGCCAGAGTCCCTACGGAGTGGAGTTCATCACCGTCGTCGTTGTTCCGCTGCTAGAATTTATCCCGATTCAAGATGTTCCGCTGCTAGCATAGAGCCATCTGAGCAGGCAAAGTGTCGCCGTGCCCTTGTAGCCTTCGTGCCTTCAGAAACCTTGTAACCGTGTTATCTATAACAAAGAGCTGATTTGTTCTATGCCAAGCAGTGCCGTATTCCAGAAGACTTGATCTCTGGGCTGGAATACGGGGTGTTCCTGTTCCTCTGAGCCAGGGTGCCACAATTTCCAACAATTCACTCGCCCGTTCAGGATGACCCGTGAACGGCGTCTTGGTCATTTTGCCCATCAGGTAAGCTTCACATGTGTCAAATGATTCAAAATCAAAAGATGGTAAAACTCCATCTTTATGGAGTCTTTGCATGTGTTTCTTTCCGATGTGGCCAAGGCGACAATGCCACAAGTAAGTGGTGGTGGTATCAGCCTTCTTAAGACGTTTAGCGTTTACATTAAAGACATCATTTCCACATTCAAGATTTAATATGAAAAGGCCCCCAACAATGGGTGCAAATCCATAAAACATATCCTTACAATACAGTGAACAACCATTGTTCTCAGACTTGTAGGAGTACCCATCGTATACTAAACATGATCCAGAGATAATGTTTCTACACATTGCCGGAACAAAATAACAGTTACTTAGTTCCAAAATAAATCCTGAAGGGAGACGTAGATTCATAATGCCGACGGCTTGAGCGGCGATCCCAGCGCCGTTCCCGACACGGATCACGACTTCATTCTTTGCCAGCTTGCGCACCTTCTGAAGCCCCTGTATCGAGTTGCAAATGTGAGCAACCGATCCGGTATCAAATACCCAAGACTTAGAATTTTCGCTAGCAAGCAAAACGTCAATGACATTAACATGTATAACAGTTATACCTTTTCCGGTTTTCCCGGACTTCTTATCTGCCAGGTACTTCTTTCAGTTCCTCTGCCAGTGTCCAATGCCTTTGTAGTAGAAGCACACAGTTTCAGCCTTGGCTCCGTCCTTACAGTAGCTTTGGGAGCCGGTCTTACCGGCGCCCTTGTCCTTCTTGGACTTGCCTTTCTTTTTGAAACTGGCGATCTTCTTCACCAGCAACTTTTGCTGATTTTGCAGTCCTATCTCATTTGTTTTTAGCATCGCTTCATAAAGTGAGGTAAGGATCAAATCATTACCATGTGTCTTTGGAAAATTAATTCCCTTTTCAGCATAACTATCGTAATAGTTTGCTAGTCTGACACTATGCTCATCAACTAGAGATTTCTTGTTTATATTGCATTCTTTCATAGCCTCAGTCATCTCATGAACTTCAGCTGAATCCTGTTTGTGATACAGAACATCTAGAAACTCGGGAATCTCGAAGGTACTAAGTCGTTCAAAATGGTTCTGTAGCACATGATCCATGCAAGATAACATAAGGTTTTTAACAGCACTGAAATCATCCTTTCGTGAATCAAACACGTTGATGATATCCTGAGCCATTTCTGGCGTAGGGGAATCACCTAGAGGTTGATCAAGCACATAGTCTTTCTTAGCGCTCTTGAGGACAACCCTTAGGGTATGGACCCAGTCTGCATAGTTGTTTCCAGTCGCAGCTAACTTCACTCTCTCTAACATCGGGGCTAAGAAGAACGTGGTGTTGCGAGCCATTTGATCTACAACGGTAAACACAAGTTTCACTTAGACTTTGTTCATAATTAATTTGCACTAGTGAATAAACAATTTTATTCTAAAGTGCGCTCCTACTCAAATCAATATCTCTCAAAATTGATTATGAGTGATTCAAGACCCGCATTTCCATTCAACGTCACGGTTCGAGATGAACTCAAATGGCGTGAACTTCAATCGGTAGGCTAACTTGCCGATCACATCTCTATGTGATTCTTGTTCATCTTTCGATGCGTGTGTTCCAAGCTCAGGACTGTCCTGCCTGAACGTCAAGTCAACCAAGTGATCTTGCTGCGAGGTCTCAACTCACCCGCCTCACACTTCTCTAATCGTTCGCACCCATGGAGATCATGTGATGCCCCAAAGAGATAGGTGTCATGACGGTGCTACACTTGGGAGAACACTAACTACTTGATATTTTAAGTGAGAGATCAGCCTAATAAAAAGTGACTACCGCGCAATCAAAAGGGTGCATCATAAGGGATAAACATCTCAGTCAATTCATAATAGCATGATATGGTATAGCCCTTTCTGACGGAGAAGTCTTTAATTTCTTCGTCTTCGGCATTTGTGTCGGTGTTCACCTTCGCGAAGATTGCCACCACCTTGTCGATGCACCAGATAATATTGCTATCTCTATAGCTAATAAAATAAGGCATTACTTAAGGTTGACATGCAGGTCATTAAAGTGACAATCATATGGCTCCAGCCATCATGCCGAATCATGACACGCGGGTCATGTTAGTAAATTTACATCATATAGTCATTTCATACATAATCGAATTAATATGAGAGCTGCTATACCACATCACATGCACATCCTACAAAACCAAGTTAGACGCCTCTAATCGGTTTACGCAAAATTTTATTTTACGTGGCTTCTAAGGTTTTGACTTAAACCGCAGCTACCAACGTTTATCATCAAGTATGATTATTCAAGTCGCTAGATTAACTTTACGGGGTGTATGAAACATGAGATAATAAAATCTCGAGCCCCATACTGAACTTCGTCATACGCATGACCCCCGTGCAGATAATATCTGCATTGCCCTTTCGTCTGCGAAATTTCATCTTTCTTTTGACTATGGCGGAACCCAAAGAACTGATAGCACTTCGTTGATCAATCAGGATCGTGGATTGCCAGAACTTTGTCAAATTCCACCATGCTGTCTCGAGATCAGAAATACGCAAATTCTAGGGAAGCAACAAGAACATCGGGTAACAGATTTCATCTGCCACCCGCTTAAATAATTTTCAGCAATAGATCTCACCTACTACAAAATTATATTATGCAATACCCATACATGTCTATGTATTCTAGATCGTAACCTGTATCTACGCATAGCAATGCTCTTGATGCCACTGTAGGGGAAGGTGAAAGAAAACAAAAAAATTCGGTACAGCGAGCACGCCCAGGAACACTATGGAGACTTCATACAAGGTTTGATCTGATCATTACCGACTCATAGCGTAGCGGAAGTAGAGTCAATGTAGATCGTCAGTGCAGATCCCCGCAGCTAGGATTTACAACCTCCCAACTGCGAGGATGTACTCCCTCGTCTAACAGCCCTTCGGGAGGCGGTCGGACAGTCCCCCGGACGATGTCACGGACAGCCCTTCGGGAGGACCCTCGAAGCTCGAACGGTAACTCGGACAGCCCTTCGGGAGGACCCTCGAACAACCCCGCGGGCAAAAGATCGAAACTACAACCTCTCTACGGGGTTGCACACATACGGTGTCAGCTATCCGCCAGAGCTTCGCCGTGCAGAACTAGTTCCTGCCGGAACCCAGACAGCCTTTCGGCTCTACGAAACTATTTTGCGGGGAGGGAGAGAGAAGGCCAGATCATGCATGGCTTGTGTATGAGAGTAAGGAGTGACTGTGGAGAGTTCCTCTCCACCTCTATTTATAGGAAAACCCAAGTGGTAGGGTGGCTCCCAAAATACCAAAAAAACCATCACATGGATTTTCCACAAGGGTAAAATGGGAAGGCTAGAGGAGCACCATGAATGGGCTCCTCCTTGGCCGGCCAACCTCATGGGGGCCCCCCCTAAAGGGGTCATTGGTCCCCAAGTCCTTCTAGAAGCCTTTTGGGAAAATCCCTAAAAGGTGGCTTTCCATAAAGTAACCCAAAAAGTGATTTTCACTATTCACGAAGACAATTTTCCGCGACCGTTAAATCCAAAAATATTTCTCTGGGTCTTAGTATAATTCTAGTACACAGTAAAATGATTTTGGACGCGTTCCGAAACAATTCCGGATTAGTGATTTTCATATGCGAAAAGCAACCAAACCGGTTCCGGCAACTCCGGAACATTTCCGGTTTTTATCCCGGAAAAATCCCACAAGTTTCCGAAACAATTCTGGGACCCTCCAAGAATTTCCAGGCGTGTGCCAAAACCAATTTGACTTAATGGTATACCCTGAAACAACTTTTCAGTTTTACCGAAACTATTCCGGTGTTCTCTCCGGAACTCTTCCGCTGTCTCCGAAACTTTTCCGGTGACTTTCTCTCAGACTCTCTGTCTAGTATTCAGCAGATAGATGACCCTTAAGCATGTGACCCTATAGGTTCAGTGAAGCATAGACATGACCCGGAACTCTTTCCGATCAATGATCAACATCGGAGTCGTGGACACCCATATTGATCCCTATACCCACACGAAGAAATATTCGAGTGAACCTCTAGTTGCCGTGTGCTATTCCTATTGCTTCATGATATATTACAAACACCTGAGGTGAGAATTATTGGCATCCCCATGGATCAACAACTTGTCCACTATGCCAGTTACCTCGTTACCGGTTTTGTTCTCTTTTCTCGTTTCCGTGTTCCGGCATCCCAGTGATCAAATCACAATGTGTCTGGCCAGACGATGATGGATACCGTAACACCTAGAGGGCCCGAGAATATCTCTTCATTGTCGGAGGAGCAAATCCCAATCTTGAGCTATCTCGTTTCTTGTCATACTTTTCCGTGAACCCGTAAGCCGCCGTAATAGCCACCCAGTTACGGATGACGTTTAACAAACCCCAAAGTTCATGAAGCAAGTACGAAGGAACTTGATACTCTCACAGTCTAAGGAATTATGCAAACATTAACTATCTCTATGTTATTAACCATTAACTTGTGACGAATGTATCTCATAGCATAACATCAATTCGGGTCAATTCAACACAAGTGTTCTACTAACATTGCGCCCTCAAAATTGCCGGCATAGCCATGCCCATGATCAGGAAAACAGGATCATCATGTAATACTTGAGCTAGTCTTAGAGGCATGACTAGGAATACTTTTTACCGTTTATTATACCACACGTGCACATGAGTTTCCCTCTGAGCCTCGTGGATATTGTAGACTCGAGAATCATTGCAGTTATAGCATGGAACATAAACATTCATTACAAACTCGGAGATACAAAATAACTGTTATTACTACCTCTAGGGCATATCTCCTGCACAAGGGTCACTAGCAGAACAATGGCAATGGGCAGGTCAATGGCAGCAACAAGCGCAAGAGTTATGAAGCCGGCTCCGACCTGGTAGCAAATACCAACACCGGTGGTGGTAACAAACGGCAGAACAACCATGCCAGGAAGCCTTTCGCCCATAGTTTTGAAGAGGCCCTCAAAGGTCCATGTCCTAAACACAGTGTTGATGGCAAGCCGTCTGACCACTCCTGGGAGAACTGTTACATTATGCAAGAATTCTCCAATAGGATGTTTCAGAATCATCACAATGGAGGCGGCAACGGCGGGCACCCCGGTAACCTCGGACCCGGCAATCAGGGAGCCGGCTTTCAGGGAGCCGGCTCACAAGGACCCTTCGCAGGCCTGGGGTTCCAGGGGAACCAAGGTCATAATGCCGGGTTTCAGGGGGCTGGCAACGCTGGAGGCAATAATCAACGCAACCAGAGCAATCAGAATCAAGGCGGCCAGTCTGGTTTCCAGAGTAAGCCAAATCAGTTGAATAACAGTCAGTATCATGTCTTTACCACTAGTACCTGCAAAAGGGACCGGAAGGTTCAGCGGAGAGCCGCCAACTTTGTTGAGCCGGTAGTCCCATATTACCTCAACTGGTCGGAGCAGCCGGTCACCTGGAGTCGGGCGGATCATCCGGAGTTCATTGATCACCCGGGTCTTCTAACCTTAGTGGTGGTACCGCAGGTTAGCGGGTATACATTGACAAAGGTGCTTATGGATGGTGGCAACAGCATTAATATACTTTACTATGATACTTTCAGACGGATGAATTTGTCTGAGAAACAACTCACCCCTTCCACCACAGTTTTTCACGGCATCGTCCCCGGCAAGTTAGCTTATCCCATTGGCAGAATTTCTTTGGAGGTTGCCTTTGGCGATGAATTTAATTACCGCTCAGAGTTCTTGTCCTTTGAAGTGGTAAAACTTAAGAGCCCCTACCATGCCCTCTTCAATAGGCCGGCTTACGCGTGTTTCATGGCACGCCCATGCTATATTTATCTGAAGTTAAAAATGCCGGGTCCAGAATGAATGATTATGGTGGAAGGCAACCGGCGGGTTGCGCTGGAATGTGAAGAAGGAGATGCGGCATACGCAGAGACGGCTTGTGCTGCCGAGGAATTGAAGTACTATAAGGACAACGTCGACCCGGCTGACAGGACCTCCCTCAAGAAGCCGACAATCGAGTCTGATCCCTTGCTCAAATTTAAGTCGGCCAGAGATACAAAGCAAGTTGATTTTGTCCCGGGTGATTCATCTGAGCAATTCACTGTAGGGGCAAACATGGACCCTAAATAGGAAAGCGCGCTCATCGAGTTCATCTGTGAGAATCGGGACATCTTTGCATGGAAACCTTCTGACATGCCAGGTGTACCGAGAGAACTCGCTGAGCACTCCCTTAATGTGGATCCTAAGTTTAAACCTGTTCGACATTACCTCCGTCGATTCAATGAAGAAAGGCGGAAAGCTATTGGCGAAGAAGTGGCTCGGCTCTTAGCTGCCGGGTTCATTGTGGAGGTGTTTCATCCTGAATGGTTGGCTAACCCGGTTCTTGTTCTGAAGAAAAACGGGACTTGGCAAATGTGTGTGGACTACACGGATCTGAATAAGGCTTGTCCTAGTGATCCTTTTGCGCTGCCCCGTATTGACCAGGTCATTGATGCTACGGTGGGTTGTGAGTCCTTATGCTTTCTGGATGCTTATTCTGGTTATCATCAAATCAAGATGAAGAAGGAGGACTAGGAAAAGACGGCCTTCATTACACCGTTTGGTGCTTTCTGCTACACGTCCATGCCGTTTGGTCTAAAATGTGCGCATGCGACTTATTAGCGTTGTGTTCAGAATTGTTTCCACAAGCAGATTCGGTGTAATGTTCATGCGTATGTTGATGACGTTGTGGTTAAATCTCGAAAGAAGGAGACCTTGTTGGATGATCTCAAGGAAACATTTGACAACCTCCACATTTATCAGATAAAGCTTAACCCAGAAATGTGTGTTTTCGGTGTTCCCGCAGGGAAGTTATTGGGATTCCTCGTTTCTGAGTGTGGGATTGAAGCCAACCCGGAAAAAATCAAAGCGATCACATCCCTGGGCAAGCCAGCCAATATCAATGCCGTCCAGAAGCTGGGTGGGTGGGTTGCGGCATTGAGCCAGTTCATAAGCCGGCTTGGGGAAAAGGCTATCCCACTGTACCAAATGCTCC
Organism: Elymus sibiricus; assembly: GCA_039707655.1. Classification (NCBI taxonomy): domain Eukaryota; kingdom Viridiplantae; phylum Streptophyta; class Magnoliopsida; order Poales; family Poaceae; genus Elymus; species Elymus sibiricus. Next base: position 408,643,466 of record CM077666.1, on the reverse strand, counting down.
GGAAGTCAGATAATTTTGTTTGGAGCGATGCTGCAAACCAGGCCTTTGAATCTCTCAAAAAGCAATTATCCGAGCCGCCCATCCTGGCTGCCCCTCAGGAGAAGGAGCCCATGCTGCTGTATATTGCAGCTAACAGTAAAGCTGTCAGCGTTGCAGTTGTTGTAGAGTGCAAGGAAGCAGGCAAAGAGTATCCAGTTCAGCGTCCGGTGTATTATATCAGCGAAGTTTTGACAGAATCCAAGCAGCGGTATCCGCATTGGCAGAAGCTGGTATATGGTGTGTTCATGGCAAGCCGGAAGTTGAAACACTATTTCCATGAGCACCCAATTACTGTGGTTAGTTCAGCACCCCTTGGCGACATTATTCAGAACAGAGAAGCTACTGGCCGGGTTGCCAAGTGGGCGATTGAGCTAGGGCCACATCATCTCAAATATATGCCGCGAACCGCTATTAAATCTCAAGCTTTGGTGGACTTAATCAATGACTGGACCGAGTTACAGGCTCTGGAGGAGAAGCCGGATACCACATACTGGTCTATTCACTTTGCTGGTTCCAGGCAATTGGAAGGCTCGGGGGCTGGAGTTGTGATAACTTCCCCACGAGGTGACGAGTTTTGTTATGTCTTACGACTTATGTTTCCTTGTACTAACAATGCAGCTGAATATGAGGCTTTGCTTCATAGGCTCCGTATTGCCAACGAGATGAATTTAAGCCGGGTCAGATGCCTGGGCGACTCAGATTTGGTGGCTCAGCAAGTTTCTGGCACCCGGGATTCCAAGGATCCTCTCATGGCGGCTTATCGATGCGAAGTGACCAACATTGCTGGCTACTTTATAGGATATCAGGTTGATCACATTGATCGCCGGCTTAATGAGGCGGCGGATGCATTGTCTCGTTTGGGGTCTCAACGGAAGCCTGTTCCACCCAATGTTTTTCTGGATGTGTTGCACAACCCGTCAGTCAAGTTACCGACGGAGGAAGATCTTGCTGTTCCAGATCCAGACGCGGCTCTAGTGGCCGCTGTTCATGCTATACCTGATTGGACAGTTCTTTATCTGGCTTATCTAAGCCATGGTGAGCTCCCAGCAGAGGAAATTATCGCTCGACAGATTAGCAGGCGGTCCAAGTCTATGACTATTGTCAATGGCGAGTTGCATAAACGGAGTGTCACAGGTGTTTTTCAGCGTTGTATTTCCCCTGAAGAGGACCACGCAATTCTCAATGAGATCCACTCTGGTGATTGTGGTCATCATGCCGGCTCAAGGTCGTTGGTCGCCAAAGCTTTTCGTCATGGGTTTTACTGGCTCACAGCCCATGAGGATGCAGAGGATATTGTACGCAAGTGCGATGGTTGCCAGAAGTATGCTCGTCAGGCGCATGTGGCGGCTCCAGAGTTGAGGATGATTCCAATAACCTGGCCTTTTGCAGTTTGGTGCTTGATATGGTTGGACCCTTGAAGAGATCTAAGAATAAACATACTCATTTACTGGTAGCTGTGGACAAGTTCACCAAGTGGGTTGAAGCATAGCCAGTCAGTCGTTGTGATGCGGCTACAGCAGTTAAATTCCTCAAAAAACTGATTTATCGTTTAGGCTATCCACACAGCATCATTACTGATAATGGTACTAATCTTTCCAAAGGAGTCATGAAGCAGTTCTGCCAACAAGAGCACATCAAGTTGGACTTAGCATCTGTGGCGCATCCTCAGTCTAATGGACAGGCAAAACGAGCTAATCAAGAGTTGTTGTGTGGCATCAAACCCCGGCTCATGGTGCCTTTACAGCGCACACCGGGTTGCTGGGAGGAAGAGCTACCTGCAGTACTTTGGAGCATACGGACTACTCCCAACAGATCAACAGATTACACGCCATTTTTTCTGGTATATGGTGCAAAGGCTGTGCTGCCAAGTGATATACGTCATGATTCTCCCCGGGTTGCAGCTTATGTGGAGGCTGATAATGAACAAGCTCGCCAAGATGCTCTTGATGCTCTGGAAGAAGAACACGAACTTGCCGCGTCCAGATCAACAATTTATCAACAAGATCTATGTCGCTATCACAACCGTAGAGTTCGAAGCCGTACCTTTCAGGAAGGCGACCTAGTGCTCCGTCTGATACAAGATCAGACAGGCATGCATAAGCTCTTGCCCCCTTGGGAAGGACCCTTCGTCATCAGCAAGAATCTCAACAACGGGTCATATTACCTAGTTGATATACGTGAAGCAGATAAGTCACATAACTCTGAGGAGGAGGGAAGCAGGCCTTGGAATATTGCGCATTTCCAACCGTATTATACCTAAAGGCACAACTTGAGTAGTATCTTTTGTACATACCTTCATCATGTATATACATATTCTGATCAATGAAATAAAGTCGGCGTCTCTGTATAAGAGAGATTGTCGTTTCGCCTCAAAATTGTGTGTTGAGTCTTTATTCTTTGATCAGCGGTTACTTGGGGGCTTCCAACTCATCGAGTTTAGCTTTAACATCCATTTAACCCGGCAACACACCAAAACATTTTCTTTGTTAAACCTGCCTATTAGCACGATGCTACTCCGAAAAGGTGACCCGGTGTACGCCCAACGAGTCAATCACAAAAGTGACCCTGAACTTGTCCGAGTTAAAACACTGATTGGTCATGAGAGAGCCGGCTTTCGGAAAGCTAGGATAAACCAAAAGAGGCAATAAGCCTGCTTCATGAAAGCGAATCAGACTTGAGCTTTGAAAGCCGGTCTTTAAGTCGTGCCTTATAAGCCAACTCTTAAATCTCTGTTTTGCATTATTATTATCTTTTGACATGCATGCATACATCCATACATGGCATATATCTTATTAATGTTGTTTCTTGTTTATCACAATGGCAACATGATTGCCGGGTTATCATGCCACCACTAATGCTGGCGGGCCGGACTACTAGTTTTGGCCGCAAGCCGCCATTACAAATCGGGGTTTTCAGATTATGGACTTAGAAGTTACTCAAAGCCTGCTACACAGCTGGCCTTCGTCACAAATATTGGTTCCTGAGGCTGAGTTGCTGATCCAACACCGTGATAGAAGCAACATAATTTTATGGCTGACAAACGGCAAGGTTTCAATAGCAGGTTTTACAAGCAAAATAACACAAGTGCTCGATGGCACTCGTGCAGCAAAGTTTTCACCTATTTTTATTACAAGCTGCCGCCGGGGCTGAGGTCAAGTTAGAGGTTCCATTAGTTTATAGCACATTGAATCATGAGCCGGTAATCTACTCTTCCGGTTTTAAGACTTGGGCTGGAGGTTGATGGAGCGCCATGTGCCGGCTCTTCACGTTCATCGTCATCCGCCGCTTCTTCCTGATTTGCCAATTCGTCGACTATCCACTGGATCGAGTGCAAAGCCTCAAATACTGCATTGGTTGTTATCACGGAGGAAGGGTCGACGTCAGGGGCAAAAGTGTGCTTACACGGATGGGTGAGGGGAACAGGCTGAGGGTTCAGCGGTTCAATCCGCTCGTTTGATTCAGAATACCTGGCTTGATATTTGGAAAGGTTAATCTCTTCAGTCATTGCTGTGGCGGCAACCCGGGTTTCCTTGACGCATCGCTGAAAATCCTTCTTGGCGAAGGGCGAGTCATCGACATTGAATTTCGGGTATCCAGCGACAAGCTGAGCTGGATCGAGCTCCGGTGCATAAGCCTTAGCACGTGCATGGGTGGTCAGTGCTCCATGACGGCAAGCCACCTTCTTCCACTCTTCAAACCATTTGGGAACCACCGACAGTTCCTTCAGCATATCAGCGATCAGTTGCGGTGGCGCCTTAGTATTTTTTGCGGCCATTATACAACGTGAGCCGCCTATATAGAGCTGTTACACAAAAGTATAGACCGACTTCAGCTTTACCAATGGCTGTTCAACAAGGTTGTGACTCCTTTGGCCTACAAGTAAAAGTGCAAACAAAGTTAGTAAGGCCGGCTTGGCATACTAAGCTGGTACAATTGGCAAATAGTGAGTCTTCTCTACTCACCAAAGATGGCAGTGCACATGGTTGTGATATGACCCTTTAGGGTGGATAGCTCTTGAGTCACCGGTCCCAGTTTTGCCTCGGCCTCATCCGCGCGTTTTATCAAGCTGGCCTTTTCTTTGTCAAAAGCCACCTCAGCTTTCTTCAAAGTATCTCTTACAAGGAGTAAGGACTTGTGAGCTTCTGCGGAAGATTGCTCCGCTGCTTCCCGGAGCCTCTTCTCTCTTTTTGCTTCCTTTTAGAAGCTGGCGGCTTGTGCTTCCACCTGGTCCAGCATGTCCTGCATGGCAGTTTCACAATTACAGAAGATACATAGTAAGTCCCGAGCCGCCATGCTGGTCGACCTGGCAATTAGGGGCTGCATTTATCAGCGTTTTATCAAATACAACAAGTCCCATGCAGATGCAGGCATTCCACCTGGCACTTGGGGGCTAATGCATAGTTTGTTCTATGTCACTACACACAGAGACCCGGCCCATCATATCATGATGAGTCGACCCTTGGGGGCTACAGGTTGATCGAAATTTCACAGCTATATACAAATCCCTGGTCATCATGGTGTAATAACCCGGCACTTGGGGGCTATATATATATATACAAGGATAGGGAAGATGTCACCATTGCGATTTCAGTATCCCGGCTCTCAGACAGCCGGGTAGGGACAGAGTGATGCAAGGAGTTGATATCCTAATCTTCAAATGAGTGATAATGTAGAGCCGCCTTTCCTTTGTTCTTTACTGGTGACTCAGCTTTAGTAGGAATCTTAGTCAAAATGGTGGAGGTTTCTGGAGGAAGATTCTGAACTTCACCAGTCACCATTATCTCATCTTGAGCCTTCTCAGAAAGCTGCTCTTCAATCAACTTTTCCTTCTCCTGACTGGCGGGGGGAGGAGGAGCGTGAGCCGGGCTTGCAGTAGTATCCTAGGGCGGCGGGTCATTCTGAAAGGCCGGCTCGTCCGCAGTATTCAGGTTAGCAGTTGTGGCTCCTTGAGTAGGGCTTGCCGACGTCACAGGGTCCGATGACCCAGCTACAGTCTTCTTCTTGATGGCTTTGGCGCTGCATAAAGTAAAGGAGTTATTTGATTAAATGGATAAAGACCAAGCGTTTTATGTATGAAAAGTGACACGTCTCCAACGTATCTATAATTTATGAAGTATTCATGCCATGTTTATTATAGTTTTGTATGATTTTGGTGCACTTTTATATGGCTTTTATATGATTTTCATGGACTAACATATTGACCTAGTGCCCAGTGCCAGTTGCTGTTTTCTGCTTGTTTTTGGTTTTCCAGAAAATCCATATCAAATGAAGTCCAAATGCAGCGAAACTTTTTGACGATTTTTTCTGGAAGGAAACGGACCCAGGAAGCTTCGGGGAAGCAGCAGAAGAGCCACAGGGGCCCCACAAGCCACCTGGGCGCGCCTGCCCCCCAGGTGTGCCCTGGTGCCTCGTGGGCCCCCTGTGGCACCTCTTTGCGTGATTCAAACACTGAAAAATCATATATATCCAGAAACCCCCGCAAGTTAACCTAGATGAGTTTTTACGCCGCCGCAAGCCTCTGTACCAAGGAGATCCCATCTGGAGCCCTTTTCCGGCACCCTGCCGGAGGGGGGAATCATCACCGGAGGCCATCTTCATCATCCCGGCGGTCTCCATGACGAGGAGGGAGTAGTTCACCCTCGAGGCTGAGGGTATGTACTAGTAGCTATGTGTTTGATCTCTCTCTCCCCCTCTCGTGTTCTTGATATGGCACGATCTTGATGTATCGCGAGCTTTGTTAATATAGTTGGATCATATGGTGTTTCTTCCCTCGCTATCTTTGTTGTGATGAATCGAATCTTTTCCCTTTGAGGTTTCGTTATTGTCGGATTGAATATTCAGATTTGAGAACACTTGATGTATGTCTTGCATATGAATACCCGTGGTGACAATGGGGTATTATATTGATTCACTTGATATATGTTTTGGCACTCGACTCGCGGATTCCCGAGGTGACATTGGGGAAATCTATGCATAGGGGTTTATGCACGTTTTCATTATCTTTTCTCCGATAGAAACTTTGGGGTGCTCCTTGGAGTTCTTTGTGTGGATTAAATATTATGATTATGAAGTTGTTTGATGCATATCGTATAATCAACTCACGGATACTTGTGGTGACATTGAAGTATCTAGGTGACATTAAAGTTGGTTGATGTGTATCATATGGTGTTATTTTAGTATGAACTCTAGGGCTGTTTGTGACACTTATAGGAATGGCTCAATAGATCGATCAGAAAGGATAACTTTGAGGTGGTTTCGTACCCTACAAACAATTTCTATCTTATGTTCTCCGCTAATAGGAACTTGGGAGTGATTCTTGATCGCACGTTGAGGGATGGTTATTTGATCCAATTATGTTAGCACTGTTGAGAGATTGCACTAGTGAAAGTATGAACCCTAGGCCTTGTTTCTAATCATTGCAATACCGTTTGTGCTCCGTTTTATCACTTGCTACATTGCTGTTTTTATATTTTCAGATTAAAAAAACCTATATCTACTATCCATACTAAACTTGTATCACCATCTCTTCGCCGAACTAGTGCACCTATACAATTTACCATTGTATTGGGTGTGTTGGGGACACAAGAGATTTCTTGTATTTGGTTGGAGGGTTGTTTGAGAGATACCATCTTCATCCTACGCCTCCCATGGATTGATAAACCTTAGGTCATCCACTTGAGGGAAAATTGCTCCTGTCCTACAAAACTCTGCCCTTGGAGACCCAACACGAGTCTACAAGAATAAGTTCTGTAGTAGACATCAAGCTCTTTTCTGGCACCGTTGCCGGGGTGGTGAGTGCTTGAAGGTATATCTTTAGATCTTGCAATCGAATATTTTAGTTTCTTGTTTTATCACTAGTTTGGTTCATAAAAGAAAACTACAAAAATAAAATGGAATTGAGGTTGCCTCATATTATTCGTCTTTATAATGTCTTTCTTGAAAATGATGGATCAAAAAATTGTGCTCAATTGATAGAAAAAGAATTCAATAAAATGTTTGGCATAAAATCCATGAATGATGAGCACGATTGCAATGTTGCTAGTATGAATTCTTTGAATATCCATGATGCTAATGATATGCATAGCCATAAGCTTGGGGATGCTATGTTTGATGAAGATGATATTTTTAGTCCACCAAGTTTTGAGGTGCAAACGTATTATGATGATTGCATGCCTCCTATTTATGATGATTATAATTATGAAAGTGGATTTGGAGAGGTCACAACTTTATTTAATGATGAATCCACTATTTTGGAAGAGGTTTCAATTGATTATGACAATAAAGTTGCTATCTATGATGATTATTGTGATGACATGTATGCTATAAAGAATAATGATAACTATGAAACTTTTCATCATGATTTTAATTTTCAATTGGATTACGCCAATCAAGTATCTCATGATAGTTATTTTGTTGAGTTTGCTCCCACTATTATGAATGAGAAGAAAATTGCTTATGTGGAGAGTAGTAAAATTTCTATGCTTGTGGATCATGAAAAGAATGCTTTATGTGATAGCTATATTGTTGAATTCATTCATGATGCTACTGAAAATTTTGAGAGAGGATCATATGCTTGTAGGTGTTGCAATAATATCAAGTTTCCTCTCTATGTGTTGAAAGTTTTGAAGCTATGCTTGTTTTGCCTTCCTATGCTAGTTGATTCTTGCTCCCATAAATTATTTGCTCACAAAATCCCTATGCATATGAAGTGGGTTAGGCTTAAATGTGCTAGTCATATGCTTCATGATGCTCTCTTTGTGTTTCAATTCTTTACTTTTATGTGAGCATCATTGAAATCATCATGCCTAGCTAAAAAGGCATTAAAGAAAAGCACTTGTTGGGAGACAACCCAATATTTCTACCTGCTATTTTTGTGTGTCCACATGATTAAGCTACTATAGTAATCATGTTTTATATGTTTTCTTTCAATAATGTGCCAAGTAAAGCCTTTGGGATAATGTGGATACTTGTTGATTCGATTCTGTGCAAAAACAGAAACTTTTGCGTCCAGTGCTGGAATTTCGATTCTGTACTGGAGCGTGAGAAAATTCTGAAATTTTTACACAGTATTGGTTTACAATTTTTTTACGTTGTCCTAATTTTTCAATTTTTTTTGAAGTACAGAAGTATGGTTTTTAAATCTCATACTACATGCTGTTCTGTTTTTGACAGATTCTGTTTTCGGTGCATAGTTTGCTTGTTTTAGTGTTTCCACGGCTTATATTGAGTAATATAAATTGTGAAAATTATAGAATACAGTAGACATTATGTGAGAACAATTATGAATCTTCTCTTGACAGTACCTAAGTGGATGATTTATTTTTATCATACTAACCTATCTCACGAAGTTCCGTTAAGTTTTGTGTGATTGAAGTTTTCAAGTTTTGGGTGAGATATCGATATGAGGAGAATAAGGAGTGTCAAGACCCTAAGCTTGGGGATGCCCAAGGCAACCCAAGGTAATATTCGAGGAAGACTCAAGCGTCTAAGCTTGGGGATGCCCCGGAAGGCATCCCCTCTTTCGTCTTCAACATTATCGGTAACCTTACTTGGAGCTATATTTTTATTCGTCACATAATATGAGTTTTGCTTGGAGCATCATTTTCTTCTGTTGATATTTGCTTGGTGTTATAAATAATCATGTGTAGTATCTTTTAGTTCAATAAAATGCCAATTATAGCCTTACCATGCTCAGTTTGCAAGTTCATGTGTTGCTGTTTGAAAACAGAAAGTTTTCTGTTATGTCCAGAATATTCCTGAATAGTCCGAATATGATAAAAATCTAAAATTTTTACACAGTAAGTATGAATGAGTTCTCTGTCACATGGTAATTTTTCAGAATTTTTGGATTTAGGGAAGTATGGATTCTTATTCCTCTTTTACAGACTATTCTGTTTTGGCAGATTGCTGTTATAGTTGCATTGTTTGCATATGTTTGCGTGTTTAATGTTTCTATTTGAGGATATGAGTATTAAATATGAAGAGGCATTTAGTATGCAATGTTTAATTATAATTTTAGTGATTTGCTACAGTAGAGAATGTTAAGGTTTTGAGTTGATTTATACTAACTTATCTCACGAGTTCTTGTTGAGTTTTGTGTGGATGGAGTTTTTAAAGATTTAGGAGAAGCCATGATATGAGAGGAATTAAGGAGACACGAGAGCTCAAGCTTGGGGATGCCCAAGGCACCCCAAGATAACATTCCAAGAAGTCTCAAGCAACTAAGCTTCGGGATGCCCCGGTTGGCATCCCACCTTTCTTCATCAACACCTATCGGTTAGCCTAAGTTTTTACTTCTTCACATGATATGTGCTATTCTTGGAGTGTCTTTTTATTTTCATTTTGTTTGCTGTTTTAATAAAATTATCAAGATCTGTAATATTTATTTGGAGAGAGTCTTCACATAGCTACTTAATTGTTTAACTACTCATTGATCTTCACTTATATCTTTTGGAGTAGTTTGTCATACACTCTCATGCTTCACTTATATTATTTTGGGAGTTGACAATAGTAATGGTAATTTGCACAAGATATGAATTTGGTCCCATAGTGATGAATATTCAAGAGGGATATAATAAAAAATTTCATATAGATCATTGGATATGATAAGTGTGATTCCTTGCAATAGTTTTGCGATATGGAGATGATGATATGTGAGTCATGTTAGTGAGTAATTGTGATTTAGTACGAATATTAGTGTTAAGGTTTGTGATTCCCTATGCATGCACATCAAGTCAATAGTTATGCAAAGAAATTATATCCTACTTATGGTGCATTATCCGGTGTTAGTTATGATCAATGCATGTTTATGACCGTTTTCGCTTTTTGGTTGGTTGCTTCTCAATCTATTTGCTAGCCTTCAATTGTACTAAGCGGAAATACTGCTTGTGCATCCAAAATCCTTAAACCCAAGTTGTGCCAAATGAGTCCACTATATCTACCTATATGCGGTATTTCCATGCCGTTCCAAGTAAATTTGCATTTGCCAACTCTAATTTTCAAAATAATATTCCGTTTTGTGTGCCCGTACCGCTCATGAAGCGGCAGGGGGTGGCCATTATTTTCCATGCTAGGTGTGTTATTCTCACAATGAGTGTTTATTCACTTGTCATTGCACGAGAGAGTGGCAGGTAATAGGGATGCCCAGTCCCGAAATGAATTTTTTTATATGATGATAATAATAAATTCCTTGGAAAGTGTTGGTATGGAGGGCACCCGTGGATACGGCTAGCCATAGATTGTGAAAGAATGGTGGAAAGGAAATAAACTTTATTTTCTGTTTGGGAACCGCCTATAATGTGTCTAGCATGGAAGATATTGGGAATTCTCGGTCGTTTTCGTTGACAGGAAAAGCATGCCTCTCAAAATAATTTTATCTCTCTAATTTAAACCTTGAGCTCTGGCACCTCTGCAAATCTCTGCTTCCCTCTGCGAAGGGCCTATCTATTTACTTTTATGCAATTTTTCTTTTTATTTTGAGTCTCCATCTTCTCTTACAAAGCACCAACTAGAGAGCACTATTGTCATACTTGTGCATTGGGTGTAGCTAATATTGAGTGTGTTTCATGAATGGATCAATGATTGAGCATAATGGGCTAGGGATAACTTTCTTTAGCGTTGATATTTTGAAAGACATGGTTGCTTGTTAGTATGCTTGAGTATTTATGTCTTCATGTCAATTATAGACTATTGCTTTGAATCATTCAAGTCCAAGTGTCCATGCAACAAAAGAAAAGATTATATGATGATTATGATAGGTAGCATTCCACATCAAAATTTCTGTTTTTAATCGCTACTTTATCATGATGACTTTTGTGAGAGAGAGTTGTTGTTATGATGCTAGGAAAAGTGATTGAAATTATCATTGATCAAACCTATGCACTATGCTAGCATTCACACTTCATAAATTATTTCTTTTATCATTTACCTACTCGAGGACGAGCAGGAATTAAGCTTGGGGATGCTGATACGTCTCCAACGTATCTATAATTTATGAAGTATTCATGCCATGTTTATTATAGTTTTGTATGATTTTGGTGCACTTTTATATGGCTTTTATCTGATTTTCAAGGACTAACATATTGACCTAGTGCCCAGTGCCAGTTGCTGTTTTCTGCTTGTTTTTGGTGTTCCAGAAAATCCATATCAAATGAAGTCCAAATGCAGCAAAACTTTTTGATGATTTTTTCTGGAAGGAAACGGACCCAGGAAGCTTCAGGGAAGCAGCAGATGAGCCACAGGGGCCCCACAAGCCACCTGGGCGCACCTGCCCCCCCAGGCGCGCCCTGGTGCCTCGTGGGCCCCCTGTGGCACCTCTTTGCGTGATTCCAACGCTGAAAAATCATATATATTCAGAAATCCCCGAAAGTTAACCTAGATGAGTTTTTATGCCGCCGCAAGCCTCTGTACCAAGGAGATCCCATCTGGAGCCCTTTTCCGGCACCCTGCCGGAGGGGGGAATCATCACCGGAGGCCATCTTCATCATCCCGGCGGTCTCCATGATGAAGAGGGAGTAGTTCACCCTCGGGGCTGAGGGTATGTACTAGTAGCTATGTGTTTGATCTCTCTCTCGTGTTCTTGATATGGCACGATCTTGATGTATCGCGAGCTTTGTTAATATAGTTGGATCATATGGTGTTTCTTCCCTCTCTATCTTTGTTGTGATGAATCAAATCTTTTCCCTTTGAGGTTTCGTTATTGTCGGATTGAATATTCAGATTTGAGAACACTTGATGTATGTCTTGCATATGAATACCCGTGGTGACAATGGGGTATTATATTGATTCACTTGATATATGTTTTGGCACTCAACTCGCGGATTCCCGAGGTGACATTGGGGTAATCTATGCATAGGGGTTGATGCACGTTTTCATTATCTTTTCTCTGATTGAAACTTTGGGATGCTCCTTGGAGTTCTTTGTGTGGATTGAATATTATGGTTATGAAGTTGTTTGATGCATATCGTATAATCAACTCACGGATACTTGTGGTGACATTGAAGTATCTAGGTGACATTAGAGTTGGTTGATGTGTATCATATGGTGTTGTTTTAGTACGAACTCTAGGGCTGTTTGTGACACTTATAGGAATGGCTCAATAGATCGATCGGAAAGGATAACTTTGAGGTGGTTTCGTACCCTACAAACAATTTCTATCTTATGTTCTCCGCTAATAGGAACTTGGGAGTGATTCTTTATCGCACGTTGAGGGATGGTTATATGATCCAATTATGTTAGCACCGTTGAGAGATGGCACTAGTGAAAGTATGAACCCTAGGCCTTGTTTCTAATCATTGCAATACCGTTTGTGCTCCGTTTTATCACTTGCTACATTGCTGTTTTTATATTTTCAGATTACAAAAACCTATATCTACTATCCATACTACACTTGTATCACCATCTCTTCGCTGAACTAGTGCACCTATACAATTTACCATTGTATTGGGTGTGTTGGGGACACAAGAGATTTCTTGTATTTGGTTGTAGGGTTGTTTGAGAGATACCATCTTCATCCTACGCCTCCCACGGATTGATAAACCTTAGGTCATCCACTTGAAGGAAAATTGCTACTGTCCTACAAAACTCTGCGCTTGGAGGCCCAACACGAGTCTACAAGAATAAGTTGTGTAGTAGACATCAAAAAGCAGGGTCAGTTTCTTTACCCAGGATTGATGTTAAAAGCCGGCGCTTGAGTGGCGCTGGATTCATCCGAAGAAGGGGACATTAGATACGCCGAGTCATTCAAGGGTAACGGTTCCTTCCAGCGGTCGGCGTGAGGAAGAAAGGAGGTAGGGCAATGAGGGACTTCAGAACGAGCCCTCCGAGCAGGCGGCTCATCTGGTAACCCGCCGCTCAGCTCTCCTTCACTACTCCATGTCTTCCATTTGGAAGTTCCTGCGTGTTGCGCCTTCTTCAAAGAAAATTGTGGATCTAAATGAGCATCTCGGTGTGAAAATGGAACTTTTCGGATTGCAACCTGGAATTTCTTTCGGACGGGTACTGGTGAGTCGGAATCTGAAGAGATCAAAGTTACCTCTGGCTCGCCGGCGTGGCTGGTCTCAGCCTGTTCTTGAGAAGAGGTGGCGTCAGCAAGTTGGTTAAATAGACGACCAAGAGAGTCGAGTTCTACCTCTTGATCTTCATCATCTTCTGGGTCTTCTTCGCTATGTTCTCGAGGAGGGGTGGGGTCTTGAGGTTCGACCTTCCACCAATCAGAGTTTTCCTGCACGATGACGAGTTGATAAAAATGCGACAAAGAAAACGCAGTATGAACAAGATGAAGGGCAACAATAAGAACGGCTTACCACGGGTGCCGGGTTGTTCGCGTAAAAGGGCGCAAGTCCCACGAGCTTTATGTCATCTTTTGTTTCACCAAGTAGCTTTTTGGTGAATTTTAGGACATCCTTCTCCTGGAGGTTGACCCGGCTAAATCGAAGCGGGTCTTCCGGTTCGCCTGAGTAGGTGTGCAAGAGCCAGTTCCTCAGGCCCAGAGGTTGGATGCGCCATTCTACCCAAGTCCGGGTCAGATCAACACCGGTGAGGCCATGGGCAGTCAAAGCATTTATTCTTGAGTACAAGGGTTCCAGAGCCTTTCATTCTTCTTTGGTGGAAAAATCCGGGAAGACGATGGTGGCATCAAGCCGGCTTACCCTATAACCCGGAATTGAGTGCTGCCCGTCTGGGGAGGTATCCTTGCAGTAGAACCAAGTTCTATACCATCCTTTAGGGTGGCTTGCCGGCTTGGCATCGGGGAAGGCTGTGTTCTTCCTTCGCTGGATGGTGACACCGCCAAGTTCTAGGTTTGGTCCGTCTTTGTGTTCTGTTTGGTGGTTCAAGTAGAAAAATTCTTGGAACAAGCTGGTGGACGGTTCAAGCTGCAGGTAAATTTCACAGAACACTTAGAACTGGCACAAGTTGTGAATGGAGTTGGGACCCATGTCTTGAGGTCTGATGTTGAAAAAATGAAGCACATCCCGGAAAAATTTCGAGCCGGGGGGACGGAAACCTCGGTCCAGATGATCGGCAAATAAGACAATCTCATTTTGCTCCAGCTGAGGGTGAATTTCCTCTTCAGGGGCTCGCCATTCGATTTCTTCCTTGGATGGCAGCAACCCGGAATCAACCAGAGCTTGCAATCTGAGCTCTGACATATTGGACTTTGCCCAGTTAACAATTTTAGGCTTGGGAGCCATGGAGTCAGCTGCAAGGGAAATAAAAGAATATCGTAAGCCGACAGTTCAAAAATTTGCCGGGCCACCATAAAGCGGAAAGATAAGCCGGTATGTTCCTGGGCTGCTACTTACAGGGCAAGATAAGCCGGCAATACTGAAGTCACGGATTTTTACAAGTGCTGGAAGTGGTCTGGGCTATGAGTCGGTAAACAGGTTTCAAACGGATTGAGAAATTTTACTGATCTAAAAATGGATAAAAATGAAAGAATAAAACCTTGGTCTGTTCTTCATAGTATGATATGAACTACAATGAGATCCATTTAGAGCAGCACAGAAGATCTACGGTACGCGGGAAGTACTGCGGGCCAGTATCACGAACTACAAACCAGAAGCATGTGGGTATTTGTGGATCTACAAACTGCTAAAACAAAGAACGACGAAGAACAGGGAGAAGCTAGTGACAATGGCGAAGGGGACTTACAGATCTGGAGGTCCGGGCTTAAGTTCTTCGGAAGTCGTAGACGCGGTCGCGCGGCGTCGGGTGGCTCCAGCGGTGATGAGAAGGCGCAACGAGAGCTGTCTCCGACGGCGATGAGCTTGGAACGGCGCGGTGGCGTTGGCAGCGGAGGTGGACGAAGACGAGGAGTGAGAGGAGTAAAAGAGGAATGGGAAGGGCGCCGGCCTATTTATAGGCGCGGTAGACCCCAAAACGGCATGCACGAAACCCCAGGCGGCGTAGTGAATAGTGGCTAAAAGGGCTCCTCGATTTTCACGCCTGACAAGATTATAAAAATCCACTCAAAGATTCGCTATGATGTCATCTCGGATTTTGCAGAAGTGGAATGTGACGTCATGGAGAAAGACGATGAGAAAACAGCAAGTCTACGGATGAAGAATGACCCGGCAAGATTAATTAAGCCGGAAAAAAGTGCCTGAATGCGAAGGATGATGAAAGAGCCGGCTTAAGACGCAAATCTGGGAGTATAACTTCTTCATAGACTATTCCAATTGTTTTCCGGGATGGAGTTTGACATGGATAAATCCAAGTCAAAATGAGGGCTAATGTGTTGGGGAACGCAGCAAAAAACAAAAATTTTCCGACCTACGCACCAGCCCAGGACCACTATGGAGACTGCATACAAGGTTTGATCATTTCGTTACCGACTCGTAGCGCAGCGAAAGTAGAGTCGATGACGATCGGCGGTGTAGATCCCCGCAGCTAGGATTTTACAACCTCCCAACCACGTGGATGTATACCCTCATCTGCCCCGCGGACAGCCCTCCGGGAGGCGGTCGCACAGTCCCCCGGACGGTGTCGCGGACAGCCCTTCGGGAGGACCTCCGAAACTCGGACTGTCACTCGGACAGCCCTTCGGGAGGACCTCCAAAACTCGGACGGTCACACGGACAGCCCTTCGGGAGGCACTCTCGAACTAAGACCGAAACTATGATCTCTCTACAGAGTTGCACACATACGGTGTCATCTATCCGGCAGGGCTTCGCCGTCCAGAACTAGTTCCTGTCGGAACCCAGACAGCCTTACGGCTCTACGAAACTATTTCGCTGGGAGGGAGAGAAGAATGCCAGATCATGCATGGCTTTGTGTATGAGAGCAAGAGTGTGTCTTATGGCAGCCCACACACCTCCTATTTATAGGAAACCCAAGGGGTAGGGTGGTTTTACAAGAAAACCCAAAACCAACATGGAAAGGAGTCCTTCCCAAGGACCTAAAAGGTGAAACCAAGGAACAAGGGGGACTCCATGAAGGAGTCCACCATGTGGCCGGCCACACCCTCATGTGGGGCCCCAAAATTGGCCCCTATCCATCCATGTCATCCCCAAGATCTTTTGGAGCAAAGCCCCAAAAGGTGGCTTTCCAAAAATATCCCAAAAATCACTTTCACTATTCACGACGACATTTTTCAGCGTCTGATCGAACTGAAAATATTCATGTGGGCTTAGAACAATTCTAGTACCCACCAAAATAATTTTCAACGCGAGCCGGAACAATTCCGGTTTAGTGATTTCATCTGCGAAAAGCATCTGAAGCGGTTTCGGCAGCTCCGGAACATTTCCGGTTTTCATCCCGGAAAATTCCAGAAAGTTTCCAGAATGATTCTGGCACCCTCCAAGAATTATCAGGCATGTGCCAAAACCAATTTGACTTTATGGTATCCTCTGAAACAACTTTTCAGTTTCACCGGAATTCATCCGGTGACCTCTCTGCGGAACTTCCGCTGTCCGAAACTTTTCCGGCGTCCGAAACTTTTTCGGTGATTTTCTCTCAGACTCCCTGTCTAGTATTCAGCAGATAGATGACCCTTAAGCGTGTGACCCTATAGGTTCGGTGAAGCATAGACATGACCCGGAACCCCTTCCGATCAATGATCAACATCGGAGCCGTGGACACCCATATCGATCCCTATACCCACATGAATAAATATTCGAGTGAACCTCCAGTTGCCATGAGCTATTCCTGTTGCTTCGCGATATGTTACAATTACCCGAGGTGAGAAACATCGGCATCCTCGTGGATCAACACTTGTCCACAATGCCAGTTACCTCGTTGCCGGTATTGTTCTCTTTTCTCGTTCCCGTGTTCCGGCATCCCTGTGATCAAATCACCCTGTGTCTGGCCAGACGATGATGGATACCGTAACACCGAGAGGGCCCAGAGATATCTCTCCATCGTCGGAGGAGCAAATCCCAATCTTGAGCTATCAAGTCCCTTGACATACTTTTCCATGAACCCGTAAGCCGCCGTAATAGCTACCCATTTACGGATGACGTTTAACAAACCCCAAAGTTCATGAAGCAAGCATGAAGAAACTCGACACTCTCATGGTCTAAGGAATTATGCAAACATTAACTTCTCTGTGTTATTAACCATAAACTTATGACGAATGTATCTCATAGCATAACATCAATCGGGTCGATTCAACACAAGTGTTCTACCAACAATTGTGCCCTCAAAATTGCCGGCATAGCCATGCCCATGATCAGGAAAACAGGATCATCATGCAATACTTGAGCCAGTCATAGAGGCTTGACTAGGAATACATTTTACCGTTTATTATCCCACACGTGCATATGAGTCTTCCTCCGAGCCTCGTGGTTATTGTAGACTCGAGAACCATAGCAGTTATAGCATGGAACATAAACCTAATTATGAACAGGGAGATAATCAATAACATTTATTATTGCCTCTAGGGCATATCTCCTACAGACTCCCACTTGAACTAGAGTCAATAATCTAGTCAATGCTAATGCACTTTAGACCTATGGCATACTGGTGTAAAATATGCTTCGCATGTGGTATAGCCTGATGTCCAACGGATCTGACGACTTCAGCTCTGTGTGTAACTTTGCATGTCCTTGCGTTTTCACGCTTTCACAAAATTCATATTTTGTCTGGACTTGGCCTTGCATATGTGTGAATCATTGGTCGAAACCTGATTCCTCAGACTGAGCTATGGAGCAACTATCTGCAAAAGTGTCCCATAGACCAAAGTCATCTTGGAACCATACTAAGTTCATGAATGAACTATATGATTCAACAACTTCTTTGTTGCTTCTTAAGCATCAACATACTTAGCCTTTGTTATAGAATTCGCCACAATATCTTGTTTGGAACAATTTCCAACTACCGTGCCACCATATTGTGTATCACACAAAACCCTCAATTTAAATCGAAAATCGCATGGAGCATTGATGAAGACTGTATCGATGTAATCACTTACAACGAGCACTTCATAATCTCTACTTGCGAGAAAGCATGTCATCAGCACTACTCTTAGCACTTAATGACATCTTTCATTGTTGTCCCATGATCAGTACTTTGATTACTATGGTATCTATACTCGCAACAACTTTGGAGTATTGGACATATCTGTTTGTTTTTACATACCATGGAATACATGATTAATCCAAACACTAGAGTGTGTGGAATCTCCATCATGTATTTTACTCATCAGTGTTTTGGGACACCGAGTCTTGCAAAAACTCTTTCCATGTGACTTCGGCAAGAATCACTCCTTGGCGTTTTAAATGCTAAAAGGTTTTAGCATCTTGTCAATATGTATTCATTGCTTAGCCCCATTAGGTAAATCTATCTCCATAGATCATCATGCCTAATATTGAGGCTATTTAGCCTAAGCACTTCATTGAAAAACTATTTTCAAATGAAGTCCTAATTCGTGTCAAGAAATTTATTTCCAATTAACAATGTGTTAAGTACACAAGGTTTTTAGAAATATTATTATGCTCCCACTTACTTTCTTGAATCACAAGCATCTTCGATACCCATTTGATGAAGTCAAACCCCCTTGACCATTTCATCAAAAACGAAGATTCCAACTCCACTTTGCTCTCTTCTATCCATCGCTGGAACTCTGAAGTTTGCATACTTACTAGCATCCTCTGGATCGACAAATTACTATGGACTGTATCACATACAAGTCCTAGGTTTTATTTCCATCAGATGGAAATCCTTTTGTCATCCATGTTTCATATCTCATGATTGAAATATGTATTAATTGCTAGTTCAACCCAAACCGACTTCAAGCATCGCTACGGTGAACCAACCTCATCGTAGTCAACTCCTTGAACTTGTTATTTCAACAAGTCGAGCTTTATGGATAAAATATTTTATCCACATCAGTTTATAGTTTCATAAATATTCGTTAGACTCTAAGTCTTCCGAAAGGTGTATCAAGATTTTAATCTCGAACCACTTATATGGAAACTATCTCGGATTGTATTGGCATTTAGCCAATTCTGGAGTCAGGGCCCATCAACGCTTCCTTGTGTATCGTAGGTATACTGTTGTCTAACAACAATATCTCGTATGCGCACCTGAGAGGTTTGCACGAGTTTTTCCTACGCGGTTCAGCTGCAAGTTCGACCGAAGTCCATACATTTTATTGTAGAGACTTCCGTATCAGTCGCAGTAGGAAACTCCGGAATCACTTCCAAGGTTCCTTTCCTTTGACCTGATGACGAAGATACTGGTTATCTCGTCGAGTTGCACTGTCCTCCCACTCACCTTTTGTAAGAACTATTCTCTTTAAAAGTATACCGTTTTGTGGCAAAAATCCTTTGCCTCGGTATAGTGGTGGGGGAATACCCAATGACTTGGGATAACCTAACAAAGTAGCACTTGTCTGATTTGGAATAGGTTTGTAACCTTTTACACAAGCCCCATATTCCAAATGTTAAGAAAAGATATAACGTGGTTGGGCGTACCATACCATGACGTCATTTCAACAGACCCGATGGAGCTCTTTTCAGTGTAAAAGCCGCAGTCTCTAAAGCATTACTCTTTTAAAAGGGATAATGGCAAATTTATTTATGTCATCTTTGATCTTACCATGTCATAAATGGTTTGATTACATCTTCACGGACTTTCCACTTTGCAGTGGTGTTCCGGGAGGTGCAAGTTATGAAACCCCTTTCATAACTCATCAGACATTTGCTAAACTTGTAACTCAAATATTCCTTTCTGCAATCGAATTGTAGAAACATAATTTTCTTGTTACAATAACTTCTACTTCATTTTTGAAAACCTTCTGAATGAATTCAAAAGATCCAGACTTACGTCTCAACAAGTAAATATCCATATATCTACTTGAGTCATTTCTGAAGATAGATAAATCCACTACCTGCAACAACATTTATTGGACTACACACATCATAATGTATGATCACCAATATGTTCTTTGCTCGTTCCTTATGGCCCGTGAATGGTATTTCAGTCACTTCACCTTTCAGAGGAAAGTTGCAAGTGTCAGATGATTCAAAATCAAACGACTTCAAAATCCATCATAATGGAATTTTCCATGAGGGTTTCTCCAATGTGACCAAATGCAGTGCCACACTTGTGTGGTATTCTTTTAGTCTTGCGACATTTAGCGTCAGTGTTATGGATGTATCATATTACGATCAATATTCATAGCATACATCCCATCCTGTATGGAAGCATGGCCCTTCATGTTATTCATAACACCGAACATCAAAAGTTCTCTTATGAATAACCTTCTTGCAAAATACCTTATGCAAAGGGCTAGAGTGTATGAAACTCTAAATGAATTATGAAAGCAAACCCAGAGGTAATGTATTATTATCAATATTCATAACATACATCTCATTCATAATGAAAGTATGTCCCTTATGTTATTCATAACACCGAACATCAAAAGTTCTCTTATGAACAACCTTCTTGCAAAATACTTTATGCAAAGGGCTAGAGTGTATGAAACTCTAAATGAATTATGAAAGTAAACCCAGAGGTAATGTATTATTATCAATATTCATAACATACATCTCATTCATAATGAAAGTATGGCCCTTATGTTATTAATAACACCGAACATCAAAAGTTCTCTTATGAACAACCTTCTTGCAAGATACCTTATGCAAAGGGCTAGAGTGTGAAACTCTAAAATGAATTATGAAAGTAAATACATAGGGAATACACCGATGGAAGGCATAGTAACATTTACTATGTTCCCTGCGTGTATCTAAACCTCATTCCTGGCTAGTCTCTCAGGCCATAGTAGTTCTTACATCGAGTTGCAACAGAATGCAATCGAGCGGGTATCTTTGTGATTAACTCACAATACCCAAGAATTAGTGATTAACATGTTTAACCATAATTCCCAAGAACTATATCTTTGACCAGCCTTCTATACATCAAAAAACCTGTATGACATTCATACATGAGCTGGATATTCCAGTCTTCTATCCTTTTGCCATTATACTTCTAACAGTTTAACTTTTAGTATTTCTCCTACTCTCAGAAGAAGCACCCAACTTAAGAGTGGCGTTAGCCCCGGATTTCCTAGGCGTGAAAGTTTCACTAACACCCTTCGGACACTTCCTTTCTCTTTAAGTTGTTGTTTTATTCACCATCATCATATGACAGGCGTTCTTCTGGATCCCTCTTTTATCAGTCTAATGCATAGTAAACTCCTTTACTAATAGTTTGCAAACAAACATTGCTTTGGATATCTCATATCTTTTAGCCTTTGTCTATCTCTGAAAATGATTTTCAGATTCCATGAATATCACATAGCTATCCAAACTTTTGAAGTTCGGGTCTCATGGAAGCAAACGTATTGCACTTGACTGAAACAGAATTCTAGCTTTTGGATCGAAGGACGAGAGTCACATGATCCATAGCATTAGCGGGAGAATACCGAAAGTATGCGATAGGACAAAGTCCTTCTCGGCACTCTAGAGGACAATCCTCACATTACGTTACCAACCGTAAAGATTTAACCAGATATTTAACAGCTATTCAATTTTAATAGGGAAGGTGGAAACGCGAGCCATTATTCTACAACTATTATGCAAACCACACTTAGACAGTGTTCAAAATTAATTGCACTGAGAATTAAACAAGTTAATTCTACAGTGCGCTCCCACTCAAATCAATATCTCTCATAATTGATTTTGAGTGATACAAGACCCGCATTTAAATTGTTCGCCATTGGTGTAACACCACTGATGACGAAAATCTCAACCGGTAGGCCAACTTGCCAATCACATCTCTATGTGACTCTTGTTCATCTTTCGATGTGTGTGTTCCGAGCTCATGACATTCATGCCTGAACGTCAAGACAACCAAGTGATCTCGCTGTGAGGTCTTTACTCACCCGCCTCACACATCCCTAATCGTTCGTACCCGTGTGACACGGCGCACCCCGAAAAGATAGGTGCCGTGACGGTGCTACACTTGGGAGAACACTAACTACTTGATATTTTTGTGAGAGATCACCCTAATAAAAGCGACTACCGCGCAATCAAGAAGGGTGCATCATAAGGGATAAACATCTCAGGCAATTCATAATTAGCATGACATGGTGCAGCCCCTTCCGACGGAGAAGTCCTGTATTTCTTCGTCTTCGGCATTCATGTCGGTATTCACCTTCGCGAAGATTGCCACCACCTTGTCGGTGCACCAGATAATATTGCTATCTCTATAGCTAATAAAATAAGTGCATTACATAAGGTTGACACGCAGGTCATTAAAGTGCAATCATATGGCTCCAGCCATCATGCCGAATCATGACACGCAGGTCATGTTAATCAATTTACATCATATAGTCATCTCATACATAATCAAATTATTATGAACACTGCTATACCACATCACATGCACATGCAAACCATCCTGCAAAACCAAGTTAGACGCCTCTAATCGGTTCATGCTAAATTTTATTTTACGTGGCTTCTAAGGTTTCGAAACGAACCGAAGCTACCAACGTCCATCATCAAGCATGATAATCCAAGTCGCTAGATTAACATTCCAGGGTGTATGAAACACGAGATAATAAAATCTCGAGCCCCATACTAAACTTCGTCATACGCGTGACCCCCGTGCAGATCACATCTGCATTGCCCTTTCGTCTGCAAAATTTCATCTTTCTTTTTAACTACGATGGAATTCAATGAACTGTTAGCACTTCGTTGATCAATCAGGATCGCGGATTGCCAGAACATTGAAACTCCACCATACTGTTACCAAGATCAGAAATATGCAAATTCGAGGGAAGCAACAAGAACATCAGGTAACAGACTTCATCTGCTACCCGCACAAATAATTTTCAGCAATAGATCTCATCTACTACCTAATTATATTGTGCAACACCCATACATCTCTATGTATTCTAGATCGCAACCTGCATCTACGCATAGCACGGCTCTTGATGCCACTGTTGGGGAACGCAGCAGAAAACAAAAATTTTCCGACCTACGCACCAGCCCAGGACCACTATGGAGACAGCATACAATGTTTGATCATTTCGTTACCGACTCGTAGCGCAGCGGAAGTAGAGTCGATGACGATCGGCGGTGCAGATCCCCGCAGCTAGGATTTTACAACCTCCCAACCGCCTGGATGTATACCCTCATCTGCCCCGCGGACAGCCCTCCGGGAGGCGGTCGCACAGTCCCCCGGACGGTGTCACGGACAGCCCTTCGGGAGGACCTCCGAAACTCGGACTGTCACTCGGACAGCCCTTCGGGAGGACCTCCAAAACTCGGACGGTCACACGGACAGCCCTTCGGGAGGCACTCTCGAACTAAGACCGAAACTACGATCTCTCTACAGAGTTGCACACATACGGTGTCATCTATCCGGCAGGGCTTCGCCGTCCAGAACTAGTTCCTGCCGGAACCCAGACAGTCTTTCGGCTCTACGAAACTATTTCGCTGGGAGGGAGAGAAGAATGCCAGATCATGCATGGCTTTGTGTATGAGAGCAAGAGTGTGTCTTATGGCAGCCCACACACCTCCTATTTATAGGAAACCCAAGGGGTAGGGTGGTTTTACAAGAAAACCCAAAACCCACATGGAAAGGAGTCCTTCCCAAGGACCTAAAAGGTGAAACCAAGGAACAAGGGGGACTCCATGAAGGAGTCCACCATGTGGCCGGCCACACCCTCATGTGGGGCCCCAAAATTGGCCCTTATCCATCCATGTCATCCCCAAGATCTTTTGGAGCAAAGCCCCAAAAGGTGGCTTTCCAAAAATATCCCAAAAAACACTTTCACTATTCACGACGACATTTTTCAGCGTCTGATCGAACTGAAAATATTCATGTGGGCTTAGAACAATTCTAGTACCCACCAAAATAATTTTCAACGCGAGCCGGAACAATTCCGGTTTAGCGATTTCATCTGCGAAAAGCATCTGAAGCGGTTTCGGCAGCTCCGGAACATATCCGGTTTTCATCCCGGAAAATTCCAGAAAGTTTCCAGAATGATTCTGGCACCCTCCAAGAATTATCAGGCATGTGCCAAAACCAATTTGACTTTATGGTATCCTCTGAAACAACTTTTCAGTTTCACCGGAACTCATCCGGTGACCTCTCTGCGGAACTTTTCCGCTGTCCGAAACTTTTCCAGCGTCCGAAACTTTTTCGGTGATTTTCTCTCAGACTCCCTGTCTAGTATTCAGCAGATAGATGACCCTTAAGCGTGTGACCCTATAGGTTCGGTGAAGCACAGACATGACCTGGAACCCCTTCCGATCAATGATCAACATCGGAGCCGTGGACACCCATATCGATCCCTATACCCACACGAATAAATATTCGAGTGAACCTCCAGTTGCCGTGAGCTATTCCTGTTGCTTCGCGATATGTTACAATTACCCGAGGTGAGAAACATCGGCATCCTCGTGGATCAACACTTGTCCACAATGCCAGTTAACTCGTTGCTGGTATTGTTCTCTTTTCTCGTTCCCGTGTTCCGGCATCCCTGTGATCAAATCACCCTGTGTCTGGCCAGACGATGATGGATACCGTAACACCGAGAGGGCCCAGAGATATCTCTCCATCATCGGAGGAGCAAATCCCAATCTTGAGCTATCAAGTCCCTTGACATACTTTTCCATGAACCCGTAAGCCGCCGTAATAGCCACCCATTTACGGATGACGTTTAAGAAACCCCAAAGTTCATGAAGCAAGCATGAAGAAACTCGACACTCTCATGGTCTAAGGAATTATGCAAACATTAACTTCTCTGTGTTATTAACCATAAACTTATGACGAATGTATCTCATAGCATAACATCAATCGGGTCGATTCAACACAAGTGTTCTACCAACAATTGTGCCCTCAAAATTGCCGGCATAGCCATGCCCATGATCAGGAAAATAAGATCATCATGCAATACTTGAGCCAGTCATAGAGGCTTGACTAGGAATACATTTTACCGTTTATTATCCCACACGTGCATATGAGTCTTCCTCCGAGCCTCGTGGTTATTGTAGACTCGAGAACCATAGCAGTTATAGCATGGAACATAAACCTAATTATGAACAGGGAGATAATCAATAACATTTATTATTGCCTCTAGGGCATATCTCCTACATAATGTTGGGGATATTTCCCAGCGTTGTAGACCCGGCAGGAGGATGACCCGGCAATAGAGTTGTAGGGCTCAGCGGGTTATCTCGCTGCTGGGCTTAGAAGACATCCAGTGGGCCGGTTTATAGAGGCCTGGTGGGAAAAGCCGGCTCAACGTATAGGCCGGCTTACTAAAGAAAGATGAGACAAGGAAGATTGCCTTGGAGAGTAAGTAGAATAAGAGTAGGACACGGGTTAATTTACAACCCGGACTCTCATGTAAACCTAGGGCTCAACCCATTATATAAAGGGGAGCGCCTAGGGTGAAAAGACTAAGTTGTAATCTCTCGAGATCTAGGTTAGCGAATCCGCATCCCTGTAATCGAGATCCAAGGCAATACAATCAAGCAGGACGTAGGCTTTTACCTCCATCGTGAGGGGCTGAACCTGGGTAAAATCGTGACTTCTCGTTCCTGATCAACCCCGTTAAGCTTCCACCTTCGTGCGATGGCCTCATCACCAAGTCCTTTCACAAGGGCGTCTGTCATGCTAAAACCATGACAGGAAGTATGTGTGGTGAAGGGGGGGGGGGCGATGGACAGACCTAACACAACATTTGAGTGTACACAGTAGTAGACTTAATATTCACATTTCAGTTTGGTGTACATTGTAAACATTGTATTGAGGACCATGTATGGCTTACATTTTATTTTTGAATTCGTGCCATACATGCATCGATTGGAAAAGTAGATACACTATACTGACTCGTTTGTTCTTGTATTTGTGTGTGTGTGGTCATATGCTTGAATACATACAAAGTTTTCTCACCACCATACCGTTCATCTTTTAAATTTGAATTTGCATTAAAAAACCTAGTGTGGATACCATGAAATGTGAAATCCACGTTGAGATCACTATATCACTCGTCATAAATCAATTACCGTCCCTTTTGGAATGACCAATTATTTGCAAGGAAAATACGGGCATTGTAATACAGATAGATTCGTTCGCCAATTTTAAAAAAGATTCCTTTCCTGATAAAAAAAGATTCCTTTCACATTCTCAAATGGTAGCACCCGACGGCGTACCAGCCAGACCGGGCTCGTGTCGTGGTGGTGGCGTGCGTGGTACGCTAGCCAACCCCAACCAAAAGAACCGCGATAAACCTTCGCGCCTCCACTCGAGCCTCCGCGTTTCGAATCGAAATATCTGGCGGCCAGAATTCCAGCCCTGCGAAATTCCCCTTATGTCCCCGGTCCATAATGACTACTCCTACTACTATCGATGAACAGTGGAGGGATGCTTTAGTAACTAGCCCACGTTACCTACCATGCCGAGCACGTTCAAGTCCCTCGGTCGCCGCTACCCAAGGTCACCCGTCAACTCCATTGCCTACTACACTAGGATGAGTATAGAATGGAGCTTCGTTTGTTCGTGCCTACTACCTCCGTCCTGGTTTATTGGTCCTCTTCGCATTTTGTGCTAAATTTTGACCTTACATTTAACTAACAAAATGTTAATGCATGTAACAAAAAATAATATCACTGGAAACTATGTTCAAATACGAGTCGAACGACATAATTTTTGGTGACATGCATTATTATTAGAGTATGACGCAATGCATTGTTTGAAGTCTAACTAAGCACTGTTTGACCAAATTCTATCTTAAAAAATATGAACATCTACTATAACAATAAAGATGTATCGCCTGAAAGTTTATTTCATGATGCATGTAATGATATTGTTTCAAATCCTGGTTTTTAAATTCCAAAAAATCCAAAACTCACCTGAAACTGCGCATGGTCTCGTGATACGGCACAAATAGGTTGTGGTAATTTTTTTGATCAATTTGAGACAAGCTACTTATGAAAAGTTGCACACATGAACAACCAAGGTATTTTTGAACAAAGAGTTGTCACGTTAACGCGAACGGTTCACTAATATATTCAAACCGTGGGCGTTAGACCAGCATGCCACCACGTGTTCCGCTTCTCATAGGTAGGTGCCGTCCGAGCAAGCGTGTGAGTCGACGCGAGGCGTGCGATCAGGCCGCTGCGTAGGCTCACCGGGAGGCAAGCCCTCTGACCAGCCTCCGCCACCCACCTTCATCCCAACCACACCCACTTTTAATGGCGCCCGCGCCGCAGTTCAAATCACCGCCGCACTCCCCGCTCTCGCTACAATCTTCTCTCTGCCTCTCCGATTCTCTTGTTGTCTGCCTCCAATCAGCCTGACCTCGCCGTACGCCATGGCGCATCACGATGAGCTGCCCCTAGTCTTCCAATTTCCTGAGGAAGACCCTAATGAGGTTTCGGACGAGCTTGACTTGGCCGTGCGGGAAGTCACCGCGTCTGTCCCCGCGCCCGTTCCAGCTCCCGTCGCCACGCCAGCGCCCATCCCCGTGGCATTGATGGGCTGGGAGCTGCACACTGTCGCCCAGCTTGAAGCCGCGGGGATCCACCAGGTCCCCGTTGACTTGCACGCGTTCGTGCACCTACCAGCGCATGCGCCTGCGCGTGCACTGACGCACGCGCCCGTGCCGGAGCACGTGCACACGAATATCTTCACTGCGCCATTGCCAACGCATGTCCCCGCGCCGGTGCCTGTGCCCCCCTCAGCGGCATGGGTCGCCGCCGTCGACCGCTACCTTGCAGCGACGCCGGTCGCTGCCTCCCACCGGTTGACTAGCTCCTCGAGACCAAAGTCCAGAACATACTAGCCTTCCTTGAAGCTTGGGCCAACGTCCAGGAGTATGCCAACGCCGGCGCAAGATGCCGCCGTCGCCGCCGGCCAGTGGCCCAACGGCACACTAGGCACGGCAGAGGAGCCGCTTCCCGCCGCAAGACGCACCCGCCGCCGCTGCAATTAGTTTTATTCATTTATTTTTTTAGTTCGATCATGGTATGAATGTAAAGTCACAGTCAGACTGAATGAAATCTATGGTTTGATTAATTGAGTGTTCTGCTAGAGCCCTATTAAATTAAATAAAAAGTCATCAAGCGACATGTATTCCTTCTCATCGCAAACATTTCATATTAAATACCTGCGTCAATTCCAAATACTTGTAGGGCGCGAGCAGGTCCCTTCGAGCACTAGGCGATACATACATTTATCCACCCATTTAATTATTACTACTAGTTAAATACACCATGGGTGCCTAAACTTGTCCGTCACGGTCACTTTTTTCCTATACTTGTAAAATACGTACTAGTAGTAGGTGAAACTAGTGCCGTAACTTGTGAACGCGTCCAGATACGGTCGACGGCATTGGGCATCTGCACCGGGTGGCGCGCCATGTTTATTAGCTCGCGCGTTCTTCATGTTTGCCCGCGCGTCTGCACCCATGGGAGTAGAAGGGGAGGAGGGAGAGATAGCAGACATCGGACCCACCAGTAAGTGGCTCAACGAAGGGGAGTAGTGCGTGCTGACGAGCCGGTCCCACTGATGTACTGAAAGTAATATAAAAACATGTTATCCATTAAAGATACAACAAATGCGACAATCAATTTTTGAGTCCAGGCTCATCTGCACCCACGCCGAAGAACAAAATGAAAACAAATACTAGAAAAATTCTAAAAATTCCATTTTTTTTGCATGATAGGCAATTTGGTGCGTGATGTCCGCTCCAATTTTCATATCATTTGGACATCTAAGTAGCTCTCGACAAAAAAGACAGATTTGTGGTCTGTAAAAGTGTACTGTTCAGGTACTGTTCTGACCTAATTTGTCTTTTTTGCTGAGAGCTACTAAGATGTTCAAATGATCTTAAAATTGGAGCGGACCTCACGCAACGAATTATCTAGCACGCACAAAAAAATTGGATTTTTTTTACTTTTTTTTGAATTTTTTGTCAATTTTTTTGAACTTTTGGTGAATTTTTTCTTAACCGGGTGCAGATGAGCCTAGGCACCAAATCGCTGACGTGCGCCTGGAAGGACCTGGTCGCCTGTTCGATCCTCGTCCTTTTCATTTTTAATTTATATGGGTCCAAAATTGTTCCATGACAGGTGGGTTCCCCGGTGTGTAGTTTGTAGCATTTTAATTTATGGGGCGAAATTTGTTGCATTACAGGTGGACCCCGGTGTGTAGTTTGTAGTTTGTTTGTAATAATTAAAGAAAACATGAGAGTTTTTTTTGCAAAAATACCATGGTGCGACGGGAAAGGTGAGAAAGTGCGTGCGAGAGAGCGGTAACAGAGCTAGAGGGAAATAATTGGGGGAGGGGCAGGGCCGCAGGGGGGCAATGGTGTTTGGAGTGGTTGTGGGCCAATTGCTAGAAAAAAACTAACCTAAACCCTCCGAAATAAATGCCTTCACAAATTAATCCAAGGATGGAGGCATAGTCCCCCTGGCAATGTAAATAGCTCCGGCCCTGTGAGAGATGGAGAGGTAGCGTCTATGTGTGGGAGAGACATCGCGAGAAAGCGAGGTCAATCGAGACATAAATAGACAGGGAGATAGGGTGAGTGTGCACTACAAAAAAAAGACGGATCCGTGACATTATGGCCCGAACGAAAACTTTTTCTGTCATGGTTGTGACACTTCTATGACAATAATTGTGACAAAAACACATATCATCATAGATGTGGTGGGCTCCTACTTCTATGACAAAAAATTATGACAGAAAATGGGCTTTTCGTCCTGGGCGGGCCGGAGACGCACCCGCATGACATTCTTTGGGCCGTCCATGACGTAAAATATCATGGTAGAAGCGAGGGCGAGGAAATTTTCGGGGAGTTCCCGGTTACGGTGGGTGGTCAGGCCGAGCGATGCAGTGTGGTTTTGCGCGTTTCTCTCTCATACGCACGCGTGTGTGCGAGGCGCTCGCTAATTGAACCCGAGCGAGGCATACGTTAGCTTACTGAACACGAGCGATCGATCGCCCTCGCACTACATACTGAACACGAGCGATCGATCCTCTCGCACTACGTACTGAACCCGATCCATCCCTTCGCTGCTAACTGAAGCCGATCGATCCCTTCACTGCTAACTGAACCCGAGCGCTTCCTTCGCTGCTAACTGAACCCGATCGATCCTTCTCGCTGCTTACTGAAGCCGATCGAGCCCCCGTGCGAGACGTAGCTAGCCGGTTGGGTTGCCTCTTGATGAACAGTGCCCGTTGCTGCGGCGCGCGATACACGTAGACATGAGTCAAGACGCATATCGATCGAGCCAGTTGGTTGGCTGTGGATGAATAGTTCCCGTTGCTGCCGCCCGCTCGTACGCCCCACCCCAGCCGGTGGGTTGGCGGTGGATGAACAGTACCCTGGCCGTGTGAAGGTGGTTGGCGTTGGATGAACATGACCCCAAGGAGGCCATGCCACGGTACGCCATACCCCAGCCGGTTGGGGTGGATGAATAGAACCCCGTGGAGGCTGGATGAACAGTAGCCGGTGGAGGCTGGATGAACAGGACCCTGTGGAGGCTGGATGAACAGTAGCCGGTGGAGGCTGAGAAAGTCGATTGTGGATGAACAGTAGCCCGTGGAGTCCCGTTTTGCGGTATGCCACACCCCTCCCGATGAACATGACTCTGTTTCGACCGTAGGCAGTTGGGTAGAAGTCCGTTTCCTCCGTTTTGCGGTACGCCAGACCCCTCCCGATCAACAGGACCCTGTTTTGACCGTAGGCGGTTGAACAGAAGTCCGTTTCCTCCGTTTTACGGTACGCCAGACCCCCAGCCGATGAACAGGACCCCGTTTCGATCGTAGGCGGTCGAACAGAAGGCTGTAGGATCGAGGAGATAGGTCTAGAGGGGTGGTGAATAGACTCCTAACCAGCCAAATTAGCAGTTTTTAATTTCTCTTGGAACTTAGGCAGATTTTGGCACAAGTTAAGATCACTCCAATACTTTCTACACATGCATATCTAGAGATTGAGCAGCGGAAATAATAAAGCATGCAATAGTACGGAAAGTAAAGGGGTAGAGTATGGAAGATCAAACGCAATGAAGACACGGTGGTTTTTGGCGTGGTTCCGATAGGTGGTGCTATCGTACGTCCACGTTGATGGAGACTTCAACCCACGAAGGGTAACGGCTGCGCGAGTCCACGGAGGGCTCCACCCATGAAGGGTCCATGAAGAAGCAACCTTGTCTATTCCACCATGGCTTACGTCCACGAAGGACTAGCCTCACTCGGGGTAGATCTTCACAAAGTAGGCGATCTCCTTGCCCTTACAAACTTCTTGGTTCAACTCCACATCTGGCTGGAGGCTCCCAAGTGACACCTAACCAATCTAGGAGACACCACTCTCCAAAAGGTAAAAGACGGTGTGTTGTTGATGAACTCCTTGCTCTTGTGCTTCAAATGATAGTCTTCCCAGCACTCAAACACTCCTCACATATTTGGCTATGGTGGAAGAAGAATTTGAGTGGAAAGCAACTTGGGAAAGGCTAGAGATCAAGGTTCAAATGGTAGGAATGGAATATCTTGATCTCAACACATGAGTAGGTGGTTCTCTCTCAGAAAATGAATGGTGGAAGTGTAGGCATGTTCTGATGGCTCTCCTTACTGAGAAGGATGGGGTGGAGGGGTATATATAGCCTCCACACAAAATCCAACCGTTACACACTTTTGACCCAACTCGGTGGCACCGAAACGATCATCTCGGTAGCACCGAACTGTGTAAAAGATATGAACTTTAGGAATCTCGGTGGGACCGATACGAACAACTCGGATGGACCGAAGTGCAATGGCTTAGGGCAATCCTCATCTCGGTGGCACCGATTGCATCAACTCGGTAGGACCGAAGTGAAGCAATAAGGCAACAGAGAGTTGGCAATCCATCTTGGTGAGACCGATTTGCAAACTCGGTGAGACCGAAGTGAATGCAACCGATTACAGAGAGTTGGCAAGGCCATCTCGGTGGGACCGAGGTCCATTTAGGTGGATCCGATTTGTTAGGGTTTGGCAGTGGCTAAGTCTTGGATGAACTCGGTGGGGCCGGATTGGAAATTTCGGTGGGGCCGAGTTGGACTTTAGGTTTAGGACATATTTGGTTAGAGAGAGTGGTTGAGGGTTTAGGAATACTGTCACTAAGCACTTGAGCAAAAAGACCATTAAGCAACACCTCATCCCCTTTTAATAGTATTGGCTTTCCTATGGACTCAATGTGATCTTCGATCACTAAACCAAAAACGATCACTAAACCAAAAATGTAGAGTCTTGATCTTTTGCCAATCCTTGTCCTTAGCATTTTGAGGGGGGTTCCACGTCCTCTTGTCCACGCCACGCCATTGTTGAACTTGTCTGAAATTCACTAGATAAAAGCATTAGTCCAACAACATGTATGTTGGCATAAATTACCAAAACCACCAAGGGAGCAAATGTGCTTTCAATCTCCCCCTTTTTGGTAATTGATGACAACATACATCTAAGCTTTAAATAAAGATTTAGCAGAGGTATGTATGAAAGCTTTGAAGGAAACATGTAACATGTATGAGCTCCCCTGAACTCCCCCTGAAGATGTGCATAACATGATGATATCTTATGGGAAATATATATGCAACATGTATCTTGGCTATATGCATCAGAGCAATATATATATGTGACATTAGGGTATCCACATGTACAAGATTTTCTCCTTGCAAACAATATATACTTAGCAAGAGGTCAACCATGTACATGAGTGTGATGCATATACTAACCTTGAAGTTCTTGATCAAGTACCTGAAGAAATACACTTGAGAAAATAAGGTTAGATAACACAAGATAATTTCTTCAAGAAAAGGACACAAGATCAACAAGAAACCAAGATTGGGATGACATGTAGAAGAGAGTATCACTAGGTGAATACTTCTTTGACGCAGACATGTCCCCAAAAGAAATAGCTATCTCCCCTTAAAGAACTTCCTCTCCCCATGAATCTGACATGGATATTGGGAGTAGGTAGGGTGAGAACACTCAAACAACAGCCAAAGAACAGACTAATCATGTTTCTTCCCTCTTAGAAACATGTAACATTCTCTCCTCTTGTAAGGTGCATCTTTGTTTCAAATAGATAAGCTTAAGCTTTGATGTATTCCTCTCTCCCCCTTTGACATCAATTTACAAGAAGGGACTTCAAGGTTATTGATTAAGTGAGTTTGGTCCTTGAGAAATACAGCTAGATGCATGTAGAGGATAAGAATCATCGAGTGGAGCTGGAGCAGAAAAACCCAGGGAAAATTTGACAGAAAATACCTTAGAGCAGTCAAAATCGGTGACACCGAGTTGAGAATTCGGTGGAACCGAGTTTGATGCAATGGAATATTTTGTCAACTCAGCTCACTAGGCAAGGAAATCTCACAAGGATTTGCAAAGAATTAACTGCGAATCAAGCTAAAAGAGAAGAGACAAAAAAGAAGCAAAGAAACGTCTAGATGAAGTTTTTTTTTGAAAAGAAACACTCTAGCAAGAAGAGAACAAGCAGAAGAAACACTAGAGAACTTCATCTAGATGGGTCGGCGACTAGGTCACCTATGTTAGAGTATTTTGACTTAGGAGTCAAGTGAAAACACTTGATCATAGGTCATACTCGTCGTTAAGCTCAAAATGGGGTGCCATTTTTCTTTTAAACATTTCAATGTATTCACATCTTGTTGAGTTGCTTTAGCTCATGTCTTTGAGTGAAGCTTCTCTAAGATGTGAGAACTTACATTGGTATTTGGTGGTGAAGTCCATCATGTAGTTGAACTTGAAGTGGATGCTCATGAATTGAAGTTTGGAGCTATCCTATCATTTGTAGTTCATCTTCCTACATGGGTTAGATTTGCAAGGAACAACATGTGTATCCAAAATGACAAGAATGAAGCATAACTCAAATGTTGTCAAAGGATATGTTTAGGTTGTCTTGTTCCTTGTTACTCCATCAATTGTTGATACTTGGGTTATACAAGATTGCTCAAGATAAGAGTGTGATGTAATCTTGTGACATGAAGCTTGTCCAAGTACCTACAAAAGGTTAGATACCATACAAGGAAGCAAAATGTCCAAGATATAAAATGATCATGAAGGATATCATGGATTAGTCAAGAATGCTCATGCCCTTGTATGCATCCACATGAACCTCTAGTTTACGTTTGAAGCATCAATGATGTTCAATTCACTTCTCAAGTGACAAAACACTTTCTCATCAAGGGATTTGGTAAAGATGTCCGCCAATTGTTTGTCAGTCCGAACATGTTTAAGGTCAATATCACCTTTCTCAACATGATCTCGAATGAAATGGTGACGAACCTCAAAATGCTTAGTTCGAGAATGTTGCACGGGATTGTGTGCTATCTTAATAGCACTCTCATTGTCACAAAGTAATGGTACATGTCTCACATGCACACCATAATCTTTAAGAGTTTGTGTCATCCATAGTAATTGAGCACAACATGATCCCGCGGCAATGTATTCCGCTTCGGCAGTAGATAGAGATACGGAATTTTGTTTCTTGGAGGACCAAGACACAAGAGATCTACCAAGAAATTGACATGTACCCGAAGTGGATTTTCTGACAACCTTGTCTCCGGCATAGTCCGAATCGGAGTAGCCAACAAGATTGAAAGAAGATCCTTTGGGATACCATATGCCAAAGTTTGGTGTCTGTATCAAGTATCTCACAATTCTTTTCACCGCCTTAAGGTGACACTCTTTTGGTGCCGCTTGGTATCGTGCACACATGCACAGACTTAGCATAATGTTGGGTCGGGAGGCACATAGATATAATAATGAACCAATCATCGATTGATAAACCTTTTGATCAACTGGTTTGCCATCCTTGGTCAAGTCAAGATGTCCGCTCGTTGGCATGGGAGTTTTCATACCTTTACTCTCTTGCATGTTGAACTTTTTGAATAAGTCCTTGGTATACTTTGTTTGAGAGACAAAGGTACCTTCCCTAGTTTGCTTGATTTGCAAACCAAGAAAGAATTTGAGTTCACTCATCATAGACATCTCAAACTTCTCCGACATCAACCTTCCAAACTTTTCACTAAAAGAGGGGTTAGTAGATCCAAAGATAATATCATCAACATAAATTTCGCATACACATAATTCTCCATTAACCCTCTTAGTGAACAAAGTTGAATCAATCTTCCCAATTTCAAAACCTTTTTCAAGAAGAAACTTTGTCAAGCATTTGTACCAAGCTCTAGGGGCTTGCTTGAGACCATAAAGAGCTTTACGAAGTTTGTACACATGATTAGGTTTCTTGGGATTCTCAAAGCCGGGAGGTTGTTTAACATATACTTCCTCCTCAATTTCACCATTTAAGAAGGCACTTTTAATATCCATTTGGTAAAGAGTGATATCATGGTGATTGGCATAAGCAAGTAAAATGTGAATGGATTCAAGTCTTGCAATGGGGGCATAGGTCTCACCATAGTCCATACCTTCGATTTGTGTGTAACCTTGTGCTACGAGACGAGCCTTGTTGCGTACAACTTGTCCATCTTCATCTTGCTTATTCCGAAACACCCATTTGGTTCCAATGATGTTTTGCTCTTCCTTAGGCTTCTCAACCAATGTCCACACTTGGTTCCTCTCAAAGTTGTGTAGCTCTTCGTGCATTGCATTCACCCAATCGGTGTCCTTGAGAGCATCTTCTACCTTCAAGGGTTCAATACTAGAGATAAATGAGTAATGCTCACAAAAGTTAGCTAAATGAGATTTAGAGCGAGTAATTCTCCCGGTTTGGATATCTCCAAGAATTTGTTCGACGGGATGATCCTTGTCGATTCTTGCTCTAACTCGAGGTAGCTTTTTCTTGTGTTGTGGTGAGGCTTCCTCATCATCATCATCTTCTTCTTCTTTGTTGATGTTGTCGTTGTTTGTTTGTGGAGGTGGAGAAGGAGGTTGAGGTGGATCATCTTGTTGCACTTCCTCATTCCCATCGTCTTGACGTGTTCCATTCGTGGATGCCTCCATATCAGCTTGTCGTTCACCTTGATGTGAGGTTGGGGCTTCCACTTGAATAGACGAGGTACTCTCCTTTACTTCCACGGGGCGAATCTTGCCAATGGGCAAGTCTTGGATTGCTTCCGATGGTTCTTGATCTCCTACATCAAGTGGCAATTGCTCGACTTGCGAGCCGTTAGTCTCATCAAACTTCACATCTACTGTCTCTTCAACTTTTCGAGTGAAGTTGTTGTAGACACGGTAAGTGTGAGAGTTTGATCCATAACCAAGTAGGAAACCTTCATGAGATTTAGGAGCAAATTTTGAACGACGATGCTTATCAAGAATGTAATATTTTGAGCCAAATACTCGAAAGTATCCAACTTGTGGTTTGTTACCGGTGAGCAGTTCATACGCCGTTTTACCAAGAAGCTTGTGAAGATAGAGTCGGTTTGTTGCATGACAAGCTGTTTCCACCGCTTCTGCCCAAAAATGTCTTGGCGTCTTGTATTCATCAAGCATTGTTCTTGCCATCTCAATAAGTGTACGGTTCTTCCTCTCAACAACTCCATTTTGATGAGGTGTGTACGTAGCCGAGAACTCATGTGAAATACCCTCCTCATCAAGAAAGGTGTCCACATTGGCGTTCTTGAACTCCGTTCCGTTGTCACTCCGAACCTTCTTGATCTTTACTTCAAATTGATTTTGAGCC
This sequence comes from Elymus sibiricus, assembly GCA_039707655.1. Lineage (NCBI taxonomy): Eukaryota > Viridiplantae > Streptophyta > Magnoliopsida > Poales > Poaceae > Elymus > Elymus sibiricus. The sequence continues at coordinate 408,606,829 of CM077666.1, read as the reverse complement.
TTTCTTGCGAAGTTCTTGAAGATCTTTTGTACCTGCGATTTGTCATCAACAAAGAACACCCACGTAAATCTGGAAAAATCATCAACAATGACTAAACCGAAAGAGTTACCACCAAGACTCTTATAGGCGTTGGGACCAAACAAATCCATATGAAGTAGCTCGAGTGGTCTCCTTGTGGTCATAATGTTCTTTACGGGATGGCTTCCTCCAACCTGTTTTCCTGCTTGGCAAGCACTACAAAGTCGATCTTTGTCAAATATAACATCTTTCACTCTAAGAATGTGATCTCCTTTAACAAGTTTATCAAGGTTACGCATACCAACATGTCCAAGTCTTCTATGCCATAACCAACCTTTAGAAGATTTTGCAATTAAACATGTATGAGGTTGGGCTCTCTTAGTGAAATCAACAATTTATAGATCACCTCTACGAATGCCGGTAAAGACTATATCATGATTATCTTGGCGAAACACTTGGCAATCTACTTTGGTAAATAGAACATTAAAACCAAAATCGGCTAGTCTAGATACGGAAAGAAGATTGTAACCAAGAGATTCAACAAGCATAACATTTTGTATGGAGCTATCATTGGATATGGCCACCTTACCAAGGCCAAGTACCTTACCCTTGGAGTTGTCTCCAAAATTCACATACTTGCGTGGACCATCATTTTTAGTAACCTCACGAAACATGTCTCTATCTCCAGTAATGTGATCGGTACAACCGTTGTCAAGAATCCACTCTTTTCCTCCAGCCATATAATCTCGAAGATTTGCCATAAGGCTGAGAATCCTCATGGTCTTCTCAAATTCAATATCAAAGTCTTCGTCTTCATTATAATAGTCGTGCTCAACATCATCATCATCATGCATGTGATTAACAAATTCATTAGTCTCATGATCATGGCAATGTTCAAGTTTATGAATTCTAACAGTTTCCATGATAATATTGCTAATAGTTCTAACATCTCCTTTGGCACGCATGAGATCACGAAGCTCAAACAAGCAATCATCAAACTTAGGATCATTAGAACTCATCTTGTGAAAAACAACAGCCTTATGAAGAATCTTATCAAGACTCTTTAGAGAATAATCGGGATATCGCTTTTCTAAATCATGCCATAGAGTATAAGCACATGCAAAGTTTCACATACAACCAAGCACAATCTTAGGTAATCCTCTAATGAGAAGATTGACGGTTCTAAGATTACGAAGCATGTCAATTTCCTCTTTATGAGTAGGATGCAAGGGATCAATAGGGGGCACATAAGGATTATGAATATACTTGCTCAAGTTAAACTCATCAAAGATATCGAGCATTTCATCCCTTCAAAAGTTGTAATACTCCCCATTGAGAATAGGCACTCTACGTCTAATACTCCCGAACGTAGACATATCCATCTCCCTCCAATGGTGATGAAACCAAAGCAATGGAGACCAAAGCTCTGATACCAATTGTAGGATCGAGGAGATAGGTCTAGAGGGGGGGTGAATAGACTCCTAACCAGCCAAATTAGCAGTTTTTAATTTCTCTTGGAACTTAGGCAGATTTTGGCACAAGTTAAGATCACTCCAATACTTTCTACACATGCATATTTAGAGATTGAGCAGCGAAAACAATAAAGCATGCAATAGTACGGAAAGTAAAGAGGTAGAGTATGGAAGATCAAACGCAATGAAGACACGGTGGTTTTTGGCGTGGTTCCGATAGGTGGTGCTATCGTACGTCCACGTTGATGGAGACTTCAACCCACGAAGGGTAACGGCTGCCCGAGTTCACGGAGGGCTCCACCCACGAAGGGTCCACGAAGAAGCAACCTTGTCTATTCCACCATGGCTTACGTCCACGAAGGACTAGCCTCACTCGGGGTAGATCTTCACGAAGTAGGCGATCTCCTTGCCCTTACAAACTTCTTGGTTCAACTCCACATCTGGTTGGAGGCTCCCAAGTGACACCTAACCAATCTAGGAGACACCACTCTCCAAAAGGTAAAAGACGGTGTGTTGTTGATGAACTCCTTGCTCTTGTGCTTCAAATGATAGTCTTCCCAGCACTCAAACACTCGTCACAGATTTGGCTATGGTGGAAGAAGAATTTGAGTGGAAAGCAACTTGGGAAAGGCTAGAGATCAAGGTTCACATGGTAGGAATGGAATATCTTGATCTCAACACATGAGTAGGTGGTTCTCTCTCAGAAAATGAATGGTGGAAGTGTAGGCACGTTCTGATGGCTCTCCTTACTGAGAAGGATGAGGTGGAGGGGTATATATAGCCTCCACACAAAATCCAACCGTTACACACTTTTGACCCAACTCGGTGGCACCGAAACGATCATCTCGGTAGCACCGACCTGTGTAAAAGATAAACTTTAGGAATCTCGGTGGGACCGATACGAACAACTCGGATGGACCGAAGTGCAATGGCGTAGGGCAATCCTCATCTCGGTGGCACCGATTGCATCAACTCGGTAGGACCAAAGTGAAGCAATAAGGCAACAGAAAGTTGGCAAGCCATCTCGGTGAGACCGATTTGCAAACTCGGTGAGACCGAAGTGAATGCAACCGATTACAGAGAGTTGGCAAGGCCATCTCGGTGGGACCGAGATCCATTTCGGTGGATCCGATTTGTTAGGGTTTGGCAGTGGCTAAGTCTTGGATGAACTCGGTGGGGCCGGATTGGAAATTTCGGTGGGGCCGAGTTGGACTTTAGGTTTAGGACATATTTGGGTAGAGAGAGTGGTTGAGGGTTTAGGAATACTGTCACTAAGCACTTGAGCAAAAAGACCATTAAGCAACACCTCATCCCCTTTTAATAGTATTGGCTTTCCTATGGACTCAATGTGATCTTCGATCACTAAACCAAAAATGTAGAGTCTTGATCTTTTGCCAATCCTTGTCCTTAGCATTTTGAGGGGGGTTCCACGTCCTCTTGTCCACGCCACGCCATTGTTGAACTTGTCTGAAATTCACTAGATAAAAGCATTAGTCCAACAACATGTATGTTGGCATAAATTACCAAAACCACCAAGGGAGCAAATGTGCTTTCAAAGGCCGTTTCCTCCGTTTTGTGGTACGCCAGACCCCGAGTCGATGAACAAGACCCCGTTTCGGCTGTTCCGTCCAAGCAGGTTGGCTCCCGATGACCAGGACGCGTTCCGACCCAGACGCTTGGCTCCCGACGTTGTTTCCTCCGTTCCGACCCAGCCGGTTGGCTGCCGATGAACAGGAGGCCGTTGCTACCGTCTGTTGCCTCTCTTAATGTACACGAGCCCTGGCCGTACGTTTGCGCGAGTATGTGTTCGAGACCCCGCTCGTATATGTACGTACGTCGCCGTATTTTTTGTCGGGTGGCTGTACATACGTGTACACGATTTAGACGGGGCTACCTGAACTGCTACGTCGGGGGCTCTACAATGACACGTGCCGCTCCTTACACGGCCACAGTTCATCGTGGCAGAGAGACCGATCGACCAGTATGTACGTACACGCTTGCGACCAGGCAGATAACGATACGTACGCTTCGACCTGGTGGGTCCCAGCTGTCATGGGGAGGAATCATTTTTTTCGCGCAATAAGGAGGCAGTTCCTTGCGTGCGAAGATGTAGCTGGTGGGTCCCAGCTGTCAGGGGGAGGAAACTTTTTTTCCAGCATAATAAGGAGGCACATTCCTTGCGTGCGACCATGGACCTCGTGGGTCCCAGCTTTCAGCCTCTCCACGTACAGTCCTCTTCCGATGACTCTCGTTTGTTGACCATGCCGCGCCGAGCGCACGAAGGTGGTGGACGACGGCGAGGCCCCAGATGGGAACGACCAGGAGATGGGGAAGATGTGGCAGTGGAGTCGCAGACTGAGAGGAGTACGACGTACGAGGGTTGACTGGTTCGGTGCGACTTGGGGCTGCAGTCGGCGGAGAATAACAGGAGGGGTGGAGGGGTGGAGGGATGGCCTGGCTGGTGGTGGTGTAGCGCTTCGCAGCGAGGCATGCGAAGCAGCGTCGCTGGCCGCCGGAGGCGGGAGCAGGAGGTCTCGCCGGCGCTAGAGGAAGAAGACGAGAGATTGAAGATGCATGCCGGCCGTTGGATGTACATCCAACGACTACAGATGTCAGAATCATTTGTTAACTAAGTTGACAACGCCTTCCATAGGCTTCGACCTATTGGCCCACAATGTCAACCTCTTTACGTGCGAAGATATAGCTGGTGGGTCCTAGCTGTGAGGAGGAGCAATAATTTTTTTTTGCCCGTAATAAGGAGGCACTTCCTTGCGTGCGAAGATGTAGCTACTGAGTCCGAGCTGTCAGGGGGATGAAACATTTTTTTCCGCGTAATAAGGAGGCACTTCCTTGTGTGAGAAGATGTAGCTGGTGGGTCCAAGCTGTCAGGGGGAAGAATAATTGTTTTTCGCGTAATAAGGAGGCAGTTGCATGCGTGCGTCCATGGACCTGGTGCGTCCCCACTATCAGCCTCTCCACGTACAGTCCTCTTCTGATGACTCTCATTTGTTCACCACGTTGACCATGCCGCGCCGAGCGCACCAAGGCGGTGGACGACGGCGAGGCCCCGGACGGGAACGACCAGGAGATGGGGAAGACGCGGCAGTGGAGTCGTAGACGGAGAGGACTACGAGGGTTAACTGGTTCTGGTGCAGCGTGGGGCTGCTGTCGGCGGAGAATAACAGGAGGTGTGGAGTGTTGGAGGGATGGTCTGGCTGGCGGTGGGGTAGCGCTTCGCAGCGAGGCGTGCTAAGCAGAGCTGCTAGCCGCCGGAGGCGGGAGCGGGTGTTCCCGGCAGCGCTGGAGGAAGAGGACGATAGATTGAAGATGCATGCTGGCCGTTGGATGTAAATCCAATGGCTATGGATGTCAGAATCATTTGTTGACCAAGTTGACAATGCCTTGCGTGAGCTTTGACCTATTGGCCCACATGTCAGCCTGCAAATATCTGGCACATATTCAACCCATGTTTTTTAGAATTTACAGTCCATTTGCTGGGATGGGTGAACAAATAATGTAGCATCTATGCGGTCCATTTAATTTTCTTCTTAGAAAAATCACAGCCCATTTGCACTTTCTCGAAATACACGAATTTGCTGGGCTTGTTGTAAATATAATGTTGGGTTGGATGGAGCAATGTTATCAAAAAATAAACCGGGGATGGGCATTTTATTATATATAAAATTTGATAATTAGCGCGTTATTACTCAAAAAAATGGGCGCATTATTATTACATTGGTTCTTAAATCCGAGCAAGCTTTTGTACGCAATCACCAGGATTTTTGTTGTAAAAAAAACCAGGATTTTCCTTGCGAACTTCTGTTTAACATTTATTTTTTATAAGTTAATAAGACGTGGGATATTTTTATATATATGTATCTATTAAATATATGGTAATAATATATAATAAAATAAAATCATTTAAATATATATAATATAGTTAGAAGGGAAAACATAAGTTGGACCTGGCATTCTTATTCTTATATATAGAAAAATAGAAAAGAGTTCTGCGTTTTCTTCAAAAAAAACTTAAGTTGGGTTGGGAATGTTTAAGACAAAATAAAACCTAGGCTGGGAGGCCCATGGGCCAGTAGATACATGTTGGAGCTCAAAACAATAAGTTTAAAATGGGCATGTCGTGGGCTGCGCCCTGCACATGTTAAAAAACAAAACCTAGGCTGGGCAGGCCACAACCCAGCTTATACTTGTTCGACCTCTGAAAAAATTGTACCCGCTAGCTCCCTGATGACAGTCTTCGTTGTAAATTTATCTTGTTTATTGACTACGTTGACAGACCCGTGGGCCCCATGTCAGTATAACATTAGGAGAAACGAATATCCATTTCCGAGAGAAAGCTTTTTTTCCAATGAGGCACTTGCTTGTGTAGGGCCATGGACCTTGTGGGTCCCGACTGTCAGCCTCTCCACGTACAGGATGGGAACGAACAGGAGCCGGGGAAGACGGGGCAGTGTAGTAGTAGTTTGCGTGCCTTCTTTGTGTTGAGTACGCCGCAGTTGCCCAGTAGCTATACCCCCTTACTCGCACCTGCTCGGCCCGGGATCGGTTACCCATATATTCCCAGTTTTTTTGCCTCTGCTATTACTGACATGTGAGTCTCCCCTTGTCATCCACACAAACCACCTCCAACACTATCCGGAATTTTGTCCCTAGTTTTCTCTGTTTTTCGCACTCTCAACATTATCTGGGCATTTTGAAAATAGCATATCTTTTTGACTGTGCATCATATGAAGATGTGCTATACATGAATGTTGATCAACATGATGTTAGCTTGCTGTTAGTTCCATTTTCGACCATGAATAAAATTTGGAACATGCTGTTATCCCTATTTGAAAAGGGCATGTTGATATAAAGGTTGTGCCTCTGAAACTTGCAGTTTCTTATCTGAAACTGAAACTTGCAGTTTCTTGTCTAAAAATCACATGGTCTGCACTTTTATATGAAACTACATTTTTGAAAGTACTAAAAATAGATCTCTGGAATTCAGAAAATACTTCATATGCTCAATACTGCAAAGATCTGAAATTCAAAAGACAATCATATATGAAAATATTTTTGAAAGTACACAACACAAAACACAATTCACAACCTGCAAATACTGATAACCCTAAGCTCCTCCTATGATTATTCGTCGGGGCACTCCCCTCCCATTCCTCGACGGCAGACCGCCGCCCCGTGAGACGAGGTGAACAGCGAGGGAGCCTTGGAGAACGGTGGGGAAGCGTCGTCGCGCCAACTGCTTTTCTCCTCTTGCGGTTGGGTACGGTCGACAAAGACTCCACCGGCTCGCTCTGATACGGCACCCTCACAAACGGCATCGTGTGGATGCTCGATCCTTGATCCTCTGGATGCTCGATCTTGGATCGATACTCCCACCACCTCCACCTCACGACCGGATTCAGCGAATCTGTCTGCTCCATGGCCCAGAGGAGCAGCTCTATGGACTCCCGCGCGACTCCATTCGGGTGGATCGCCGCCTTTTCGCTCTTTTTCAGATATTTGGCCATCGCCATCACCATTGCCGCTAATTGTCGCTGGTTTTCAAACCAAGACTATATCTCCATCATCCTGGCTAGCTTCACAGGGTCGCCGTCTGCGATCGTCATGTATCGGTTGTACTCCTCCATCGATCTACTTCTCCACAGCACCTTCACTCGCCGACGGTGATTTTGGAATGGAAGAGGAGCGATGACTGTTTTGGAATGGAAGAGGAGAGGAGCGGCGGTGGTCTTGGAATGCAAGAGGAGCGGCGGGCGGCGGTTTTGGAATGGACGAGAGCAGCGGCGCGCTGTCAGTGGATTCATCCTAATAACTAATTTACCCCTCACTTACGAAGCGATCCCACATAAACTTGAGTACTGACCCCACGTTACCTAGTACTGACCAACGGAAGGCTTACAAAAATGCCTACCACCCTAAAACTTTCTTTTTAGTTTGCATATATAATTTGGTCAAAGTGAAACTTTGTAATGTTGGACTAACTGTTGGAAATATGCCCTAGAGGCAATAATAAATTGGTTATTATTATATTTCCTTGTTCATGATAATCGTTTATTATCCATGCTATAATTGTATTGGTTGGAAACTCAAATACATGTGTGGGTACATAGACAACACTGTGTCCCTAGTAAGCCTCTAGTTGACTAGCTCGTTGATCAAAAGATGGTGAAGGTTTCCTAGCCATGGAGATGAGATGTCATTTGATAATGGGATCACATCATTAGGAGAATGATGTGATGGACAAGACCCAAACTCTAAACGTAGCATATGATCGTGTCAGTTTATTGCTATTGTTTTCTGCATGTCAAGTATCTGTTCCTTTGACCATGAGATCATGCAACTCACTGACACCGGAGGAATACCTTGTGTGTATCAAACGTCGCAACGTAACTGGGTGACTATAAAGGTGCTCTACAGGTATCTCTGAGGGTGTTTGTTGGGTTGGCGTGGATCAAGACTGGGATTTGTTACTCCGTGTGACGGAGAGGTATCTCAGGGCCCACTCGGTAATACAACATCACTATAAGCCTTGCAAGCAATGTGACTAAAGTGTTAGCCACGGGATCTTGTATTACGGAACGAGTAAAGAGACTTGCCAGTAACGAGATTGAACTAGGTATAGAGATACCGACGATCGAATCTCGGGCAAGTAACATACCGAAGAACAAAGGGAACAGCATACGGGATTAACTGAATCCTTGACATAGAGGTTTGACCGATATAGATCTTCGTAGAATATGTAGGAGCCAATATGGGCATCCAGGTCCCGCTATTGGTTATTGATCGTAGAGGTGTCTCGGTCATGTCTACATAGTTCTCGAACCCGCAGGGTCTACACACTTAACGTTTGGTGACGATATAAGTATAGTTGAGTTGTTATGTTGGTGACCGAAAGTTGTTCGGAGTCCCGGATGAGATCCCGGACATGACGAGGAGCTCTGGAATAGTCCGGAGGTAAAGATTGATATATGGGATAATAGTGTTTGGTCTCCGGAAGGGTTCCGGAATTCAACGGAAGGAGTTTCGGATGTTTCCCGAAATGTTCGGGTACGAGAACACTTTATTTGGGCCAAGGGGTAAAGCCCACGAGGCTTTAGGAAGGTGCAAAAGGAAGTTTTGCGGAGGCCAGAGGCCAGACGCCAGGGACCCTGGCGTCTGGGGCCAGACGCCGAGGACCCTGGCGTCTGGTCCTGGAGTCCGAGCAGGACTCTTGCCTTGCGGGCCAAACCGACTTTGAGGAGGCTTTTTCTCCAAGTTTCGACCCCAGGGCTCAACATATAAATAGAGGGGCAGGGCTAGCACCCGGAAGACATCAAGATTTCCCCAAGCCGTGTGCAGCAACCCTAACCCTCTAGTTCCTACGTCATAATCTCCGTAGCGCTTGGCGAAGCCCTGCAGAGATTGTTCCTCACCACCATCACCACGCCGTCGTGCTGCCGGAACTCATCTACTACTTCACCATCGCTCGCTGGATCGAGGAGGTGAAGGCGTCATCAAGCCATACGTGTGTTGAACGCGGAGGTGCCGTCCGTTCGGCACTAGTTCGTGATCGGTTCGAGGGACGACTTGCGATTTGGATCGCAGAGACGTTCGACTACATCAACCGCGTTTCGTAACGCTTCCGCTTAGCAATCTACAAGGGTATGTAGATTCACTCTCCCTCTCGTAGATGCTCATCACCATGGATAGATCTTGTGTGTGCGTAGGAAATTTTTTGTTTCCCATGCAACGTTCCCCAACAGTGGTATCAGAGCTAGGTCTATGCGTAGATGAGATCTCGAGTAGAACACAAACGAGTTGTGGGTGTGGGTGTATACATATTGCTTGCCGTTACTAGTTGATACTTGATTCGGCGGTATTGTGAGATGAAGCGGCCCGGACCGACATTACGCGTACGCTTACGCGAGACAGGTTCCTTCAACTGACATGTAACTTCGTTGCATAAAGATGGCTAGCGGGTGTCTGTCTCTCTCACTTTAGTTGAATCGATTTCAATGAAGCGGGTTCTTTTAGAAGATCAAAAAGCAATCACTACACCACGTTGTGGTTTTGCGTAGGTAAGAACGGTTCTTGCAAACCCGTAGCAGCCACGTAAAATTTGCAACAACAATTAGAGGACGTCTAACTTGTTTTTGCAGGGTATGTTGTGATGTGATATGGCCAATTACATGATGAGATATATGTGATGTATGAGATGATCATGTGTTGTATAGAATATCACGACTTGCATGTCGATGAGTACGGCAACTGGCTGGAGCCATAGAGTTGTCTTTAATTATTTTCGCCGTTTTGCTTTACTTTATCGCTATGAGTTAGCAATAGTCGTGGAAGCAACAGTCGGCGCGACAACCTCATGGCGACACGTTGATGGAGATCAAGATGATGGAGATCATGGTGTCATGCCGGTGACGATGGAGATCATGCCGGTGCTTTGGAGATGGAGATCAAAAGCACGAGTTCATGGCCATATCATGTCACTTATTATTTGCATGTGATGTTAATCCTTTTATGCATCTTATTTTGCTTAGGACGACGGTAGCATTATAAGGTGATCCCTCACTTAAATTTCAAGATAAATTGTGTTCTCCCCGAGTGTGCACCGTTGCGAAAGTTCGTCGTTTCGAGACACGCCCGTGATGATCGGGTGTGATAGACTCTACGTTCACATACAACGGGTGTAAGCCATGTTGCACGTGCGGAACACTCGGGTTAAACTTGACGAGCCTAGCATGTACAGACATGGCCTCGGAACACAAGACACCGAAAGGTCGAACATGAGTCATATAGTAGATATGATCAACATGAAGATGTTCACCATTGAAACCACCTCAACTCACGTGATGATCGGACTTGAGTTGGTGGATTTGGATCATGTTACACTCGAATGACCGGAGGGATGTGAATTTGAGTGGGAGTTTTAAGTAATATGATTAACTAAACTCATTATCATGAACATAGTCAAAATGTCTTTGCAAATTATGTTGTAGATTACTAGCTCGCGCTGTAGCTCCCCTGAATTTTTATATGTTCCTAGAGAAATAGATTTGAAAGATGATGGTAGCAATAATGCGGACTGGGTCCGTGATCTGAGGATTGTCCTCAATGCTGCACAGAAGGCTTATGTCCTTAATGCACCGCTCGGTGCGCCACCCCCTCAAGCGTCGTCTGTAGATGTTGTGAACATCTGACAGGCACGTTCTGATAACTACTTGATAGTTCAGTGCGTCATGCATTACGGCTTAGAATTGAGGCTCCAAAACGTTTTGAACGTCACGGAACATATGAGATGTTCTAAGAGCTGAAATTGGGATCTCAGGCTCGTGCCCGTGTTGAGAGGTATGAGACCTCCAACAAGATTCTTTGCCTGCAAGATGATGGAGAATAGCTCAATCGTTGAGCATGTGCTCAGATTGTCTGGGTACTACAATCGCTTGAATCGAGTGGAAGTTGATCTTCCAGATAAGATAGTGATTGGTATAGTTCTCCAAGTCACTGTCACTAAGCTACTAGAGCTTCGTGATGAACTATAAAAGGCCAGAGATGGAAATAATGATCCCTGAGCTATTCGCGATGTTTGACCCCGCGAAGGTAGAAATCAAGAAGGAGCATCAAGTGTTGATGGTTAGTAAAACCACTAGTTTTAAGAAGGGCAAGGGCAAGGAGGGATACTTCATGGATGGCAAGCCAGTTGCTGCTCCAGTAAAGAAACCCATGGTTGAACCCAAACCCGAGACTGAGTGCTTCTATTATGAGGAGAACGGTTGCTGAAGTGGAACAACCCTAGATGCTTGGTAGATAAGAAGGTTAGCAACGTCGACAGAAGTATATTTGATATACGTGTTATTGATGTGTACCTTACTAGTACTCCTAGTAGCACCTGGGTATTAGATACCGGTTCGGTTGCTAAGTGTTGGTAACTCGAAATAAAAGCTACGGAATAAACGGAGGCTAAGGGTGAGGTGACGATGAGTGTTGGAAGTGTTTCCAAGGTTGATGTGATCACCATCGCGCGCTCTCTCTACCTTTGGGATTAGTGATGAACCTAAATAAATGTTATTTGGTGTTTGTGTTAAGCATGAACGTGATTAGATCAAGTTTATTGCAATACGGTTATTCATTGCAGTTAGAGAATAATGGTTATTCTATTTACATGAATAATACCTTCAATGGTCATGCACCCAATAAGAGTGGTTTATTGAATCTTGATCGTAGTGATACACATGTTCATAATATTGATGCCAAAAGATACAAAGTTAATAATGATAGTACCACATACTTGTGGCACTGCAGCTAAATGTCATATTGGTGTAAAACGCATGAAGAAACTCCATGCTGATGGATCTTTGGACTCATTCGATTTCGAATCGGTTGAGACATGCGGACCATGCCTCATGGGCAAGATGACTAAAACCCCGTTTTCCGGTATGATGGAGCGGGCAATTGACTTATTGGAAATGATACATGTTGATGTATGCGGTCCAGTGAGTTTTGTAGTGGGCGGTGGATATCGTTATTTTCTTACCTTCACTGATGATTTGAGTAGATATAGTGTATATTTACTTAATGAAACACAAGTCTGATTCGTTTGAAAAGTTCAGAGTGAAGTTTGAGATCATCGTGACAAGAAGATAAAATGTCTACGATATGATCGTGGAGGTAAATATCTGAGTTACGAGTTTGGTATATAACTTAAGACAATGTGGAAGTTGTTTCACAACTCACGCCACCTGGAACACCATAGTGTGATGGTGTGTCCGAACGTCGTAGTTGTGCTCTATTAGATATGGTGCGAACTATGATGTCTCTTATCGATTTACCACTATCGTTTTAGGGTTATGCATTAGAGACAACCACATTCACTTTAAAAGGGGCACCATAAGTCCGTTGAGATGACACCGTATGAATTTTGGTTTGGCGGAAACCTAAGCTGTCATTTTTTAGTGTTTGGGGCTGCGACGCTTATGTGAAAAAGGGTTTTCACCTAATGAGCTCGAACCCAAAGCGGACAAATGCATCTTCATAGAATACCCTAACGTAACAGTTGGGTGAACCTTGTATCTCAGATCCAAGCACAAAGTGTTTGTTGCTAAAACGGGTCCTTTCTCGAGAAAAAGTTTCTTTCGAAAGATTGAGTGGGAGGAAGATAGAACTTGATGAGGTTGTTGAACCTTTGTTTCAACCAAAGAGTAGCGTAGCGCAGAAAGTTGTTTCTGTGGAGCCTACGTTAGTTGAAGAGGAAGTTAATGATGATGATCATGAAACTTCGGATCAAGTTACTAACGAACCTCGTGGGTCGACAAGGACGCGTACTGCTCCTGAGTGGTACGGCAACCCTGTCTTAGAGGTCATGTTGTTGAACAACGATGAACCTACGAGCTATGGAGAAGCGATGATGGGTCCGGATTCCGAGAAATGGTTAGAGGCCATGAAATCCGAGATGGGATCCATGTAAGAAAACAAAGTATGGGCTTTGGAAGTATTACCTGAAGGGCGTAAGGCCATTCAGAACAAATGGATTTTTTAAGAGGAAGACGGACGTGGATGGTAATGTCACCGTCTATAAAGCTCGACTTGTGGCAAAGGGTTTTTCACAAGTTCAAGGAGTTGACTACGATGAGACTTTCTCACCCGTAGCGATGCTAAAGTCTGTTGGAATCATGTTAGCAGTTGCTGCATTTTTCAATTATGAAATCTGGCAGATGGATGTCAAAACATCGTTTCCTTAACGGTATCCGTAAGGAAAGGTTGTATGTGATACAACCGGAAGGTTTTGTCAGTCCTAAGGATGCTAAAATGTATGCAAACTCCAGCGATCCTTCTATGGACTGGAGCAAGCATCTCGGAGTTGGAATATACACTTTGATGAGGTGATCAAAGTTTTTTTGAGTCTATACAAAGTTTATGAGAAACTTGTATTTACAATAAAGTGAGTGGGAGCACTATAGAATTTCTGATAAGTATATGTGGTTGACATATTGTTGATCGGAAATGATGTAGAATTTCTGGAAAGCATAAAGGGTCGTTTGAAAGGAGTTTTTCAAAGGAAGACCTGGAATAAAGCTACTTAAATATTGGGCATCAAGATCTATAGAGATAGATCAAAGACGTCTGATAAGACTTTCAATGAGTACATACCTTGACAAGATTTTGAAAGAGTTCAAAATGGATCAGTCAAAGAAAGAATTCTTACCTGATTTGTAAGGTGTGGAGTTGAGTGAGACTCAAAGCTCGACCACGGCAGAAGAAAGAGAAAGGACGAAGGTCGTCCCCTATGCCTTATCCATAGGCTCTGTATAGTATGCCAAGCTGTGTACCGCACCTAGTGTTTGCCTTGCCATGAGTCTGCCAAGGGGTACAAGAGTGGTCCAGGAGTGGATCACTGGACAGCGGTCAAGATTATCCTTAGTAACTAGAGGACTAAGGAAATATTTCTCGATTATGGAGGTGATGAAGAGTTCGTCGTAAAGGGTTACGTCGATGCAAGCTTTGACACCTATCCGGACGACTCTGAGTAGCAGTCAGGATACATATAGTGGAGCAGCCATTTGGAATAGCTCCAAGTGGAGTGTGGTAGCAGTGTCTACAGTATGACATAGAGATTTGTAAAGTACACACGGATCTGAATGTTGCAGACCCGTTGACTAAAGACCTCTCTCACATGCAAAGCATGATCGAACCCCGAAACTCATTGGGTGTTAGAACAAATGTAAATCACATAGTGATGTGAACTAGATTATTGACTCTAGTGCAAGTGGGAGACTGTTGGAAATATGCCCTAGAGGCAATAATAAATTGGTTATTATTATATTTCCTTGTTCATGATAATCGTTTATTATCCATGCTATAATTGTATTGGTTGGAAACTCAAATACATGTGTGGGTACATAGACAACACTGTGTCCCTAGTAAGCCTCTAGTTGACTAGCTCGTTGATCAAAAGATGGTGAAGGTGTTGGGGAACGTTGCATGGGAAACAAAAATTTTCCTACGCACACATAAGATCTATCCATGGTGATGAGCATCTACGAGAGGGAGAGTGAATCTACATACCCTTGTAGATCGCTAAGCGGAAGCGTTAATAAACGCGGTTGATGTAGTCGAACGTCTTCGCGATCCAAATCGCCGAGCGTCCCGCGATCCAATCACGATCCTTCCGATCTAGTGCCGAACGGACGGCACCTCCGCGTTCAACACACGTACGGCTTGATGACGCCTTCACCTCCTCGATCCAGCGAGCGATGGTGAAGTAGTGGTTGAGTTCCAGCAGCACGACGGCGTGGTGATGGTGGTGAGGAACAATCTCTGCAGGGCTTCGCCAAGCGCTACGGAGATTATGACGGAGGAACTAGAGGGCTAGGGTTGCCGGCACACGGCTTGGGAAATCCTGATGTATCCCGTGTGCTAGCCCTGCCCCTCTATTTATATGTTGAGCCTTGGGGTCTAAACTTGGAGTAAAAGCCTCCTCCGGGTCGGTTTTGCCCGCACAAGGTCGGTTTGGCCCGCAGGGAAAGAGTCCAACTCGGATCCCTGCCGAACCGTGCACAGCCGCGCACAAGCGGTAGTACCGCTTCACACAAGCGGTAGTACCGCTTGGGCGGTAGTACCGCTTCACACAAGCGGTAGTACCGCTCGGGCGGTAGTACCGCTTCACCAAGCGGTAGTACCGCTTACGCGGCAGCAAAACTACTTTTGCACTTTCCAATACCTCGTGGGCTTTTATCCCTTGGCCCATATAAAGTGTTGCTGCACCCGAACACTTCGGTAAACATCCGGAACCTCTTCCGGTGAACTTCGGAACTCTTCCGGAGATCAAAACACTATTATCACATATATCAATCTTTACCTCCGGACTATTCCGGAGATCCTCGTCATGTCCGGGATCTTATCCGGGACTCCGAACAACTTTCGGTCACCAACATAATAACTCAATTATACTAATCGTCACCAAACGTTAAGTGTGTAGACCCTGCGGGTTCGAGAACTATGTAGACATGACCGAGACACCTCTACGGCCAATAACCAATAGCGGAACCTGGATGCCCATATTGGCTCCTACATATTCTACGAAGATCTTTATCGGTCGAACCTCTATGTCAAGGATTCAGTTAATCCCGTATGCTGTTCCCTTTGTTCTTCGGTATGTTACTTGCCCGAGATTCGATCGTCGGTATCACTATACCTAGTTCAATCTCGTTACCGGCAAGTCTCTTTACTCGTTCCGTAATACAAGATCTCGTGGCTAACACTTTAGTCACATTGCTTGCAAGGCTCATTGTGATGTTGTATTACCGAGTGGGCCCTGAGATACCTCTCCGTCATACGGAGTAACAAATCCCAGTCTTGATCCATGCCAACCCAACAGACACCCTCGGAGATACCTGTAGAGCACCTTTATAGTCGCCCAGTTACGTTGCGACGTTTGATACACACAAGGTATTCCTCCGGTGTCAGTGAGTTGCATGATCTCATGGTCAAAGGAACAGATACTTGACATGCAGAAAACAATAGCAATAAACTGACACGATCAAATGCTACGTTTACAGTTTGGGTCTTGTCCATCACATCATTCTCCTAATGATGTGATCCCGTTATCAAATGACATCTCATGTCAATGGCTAGGAAACCTTAACCATCTTTGATCAACGAGCTAGTCAACTAGAGGCTTACTAGGGACACAGTGTTGTCTATGTACCCACACATGTATTTGAGTTTCCAATCAATACAATTATAGCATGGATAATAAACGATTATCATGAACAAGGAAATATAATAATAACCAATTTATTATTGCCTCTAGGGCATATTTCCAACAGTCTCCCACTTGCACTAGAGTCAATAATCTAGTTCACATCACTATGTGATTTACATTGTAATGAATCGAACACCCATGCAGTTCTGGTGTTGTTCATGTTTAGCCCTTGGAAGAGGTTTAGTCATCGGATCTGCAACATTTAGATCCGTGTGTACTTTGCAAATATTTATGTCGTCCTCCTTGATGTAATCGCGGATGGAATTGAAACGTCGCTTTATGTGTCTGGTCCTCTTGTGAAATCTTGGTTCCTTGGCTAGAGCAATGGCACCAGTATTATCACAAAACAGAGTCATTGGGTTAAGCGCACTAGGCGCTACTCCAAGATCTGTCATGAACTCCTTCATCCAGACACCTTCCTTCGCCGCCTCCGAGGCAGCGATGTACTCCGCTTCGCATGTAGAATCAGCTACCACGCTTTGCTTGGAACTGCACCAGCTAACCGCACCCCCATTAAGAATAAATACGTATCCGGTTTGCGACTTAGAGTCATCCGGATCAGTGTCAAAGCTTGCATCGACGTAACCCTTTACGACGAGCTCTTGATCACCTCCATAAACGAGAAACATGTCCTTAGTCCTTTTCAGGTACTTCAGGATATTCTTGACCGCCGTCCAGTGTTCCATTCCTGGATCACCTTGAAACCTTCCGACCATACTTATGGCAAGGCTGACATCGGGTCTTGTGCACAGCATTGCATACATGATAGAGCCTATGGCTGAAGCATAGGGGATGACACTCATCTTTTCTCTATCTTCTGCAGTCACTGGGCATTGAGTCTTACTCAACTTCACACCTTGCAAAACAGGCAAGAACCCCTTCTTGGACTGATCCATTTTGAACTTCTTCAAAATCTTATCAAGGTATGTGCTTTGTGAAAGTCCTATTAAGCGTCTTGATCTATCTCTATAGATCTTGATGCCTAATATGAAAGCAGCTTCTCCTAGGTCCTTCATTGAAAAACTCTTGTTCAAATATTCCTTTACACTTTCCAGCATTTCTATATTGTTTCCAATCAGCAATATGTCATCCACATATAATATTAGAAACGCTATAGAGCTCCCACTCACTTTCTTGTAAATACAAGCTTCTCCGTAAACTTGTATAAACTCGAACGCTTTGATCACCTCATCAAAACGAAGATTCCAACTCCGAGATGCTTGCACCAGTCCATAAATGGATCGCTGGAGTTTGCAAACTTTGTCAGCATTCTCTGGATCGACAAAACCTTCTGGTTGCATCATATACAACTCTTCCTTAAGGTAACCGTTAAGGAACGCTGTTTTGACATCCATCTGCCAAATTTCATAATCGAAAAAGGCAGCTATTGCTAACATGATTCTGACGGACTTAAGCATCGCTACGGGTGAGAAGGTCTCATCGTAGTCAACTCCTTGAACTTGTGAAAAACCCTTTGCCACAAGTCGAGCTTTATAGACGGTGACATTACCGTCCGCGTCCGTCTTCCTCTTAAAGATCCATTTGTTCTGAATGGCCTTACGCCCTTCAGGTAATACTTCCAAAGTCCATACTTTGTTTTCATACATGGATCCCATCTCGGATTTCATGGCCTCTAACCACTTCTCGGAATCCGGGCTCATCATCGCTTCTCCATAGCTCGTAGGTTCATCGTTGTCTAACAACATGATGTCTAAGACAGGGTTGCCGTACCACTCGGGAGCAGTACGCGTCCTTGTCGACCTACGAGGTTTGATAGCAACTTGATCCAAAGCTTCATGATCATCATCATTAACTTCCTCTTCAGCTAATGTAGGCTCCACAGAAACAACTTTCTGCGCTGCGCTACTCTCAGGTTGAAGTAAAGGTTCAACAACCTCATCAAGTTCTATCTTCCTCCCACTCAATTCTTTCGAGAGAAACTCTTTCTCAAGAAATGTTCCGTTTTTAGCGACAAACACTTTGCCTTCGGATCTGAGGTAGAAGGTATACCCAACTGTCTCTTTTGGGTATCCTATGAAGACGCATTTCTCCGCTTTGGGTTCCAGCTTTTCAGGCTGAAACTTTTTGACATAAGCATCACATCCCCAAACTTTAAGAAACGACAGCTTTGGCTTCTTGCCAAACCAAAGTTCATATGGCGTCGTCTCAACGGATTTCGATGGTGCCCTATTTAAAGTGAATGCAGCTGTCTCTAATGCATAACCCCAAAACGATAGTGGCAAATCGGCAAGAGACATCATAGATCGCACCATATCCAATAAGGTTCGATTACGACGTTCGGACACACCATTACGCTGTGGTGTTCCAGGCGGTGTCAATTGTGAAACAATTCCACACTGTCTTAAGTGACTGCCAAACTCATAACTCAGATATTCTCCTCCTCGATCAGATCGTAGGCATTTAATCTTCTTGTTACGATGATTCTCAACTTCACTCTGAAATTGTTTGAACTTTTCAAATGTTTCAGACTTGTGTTTCATTAAGTAAATATACCCATATCTACTTAAGTCATCAGTGAAGGTGAGAAAGTAACGATAACCACCGCGCGCCTCAATGCTCATCGGACCGCACACATCAGTATGTATGATTTCCAATAAGTCACTTGCCCGTTCCATTATTCCAGAGAACGGCGTTTTAGTCATCTTGCCCATGAGGCATGGCTCACATGTGTCAAGTGATTCAAAATCAAGTGACTCCAAAAGTCCATCAGCATGGAGCTTCCTCATGCGTTTTACGCCAATATGACCTAAACGGCAGTGCCACAAGAAAGTGGTATTATCATTATCAATTCTACATCTTTTGGCATCAATGTTATGAACATGTGTATCATTACTATCGAGATTAAATAAGAATAAACCCCTCACATCGGGTGCATGACCATAAAAGATATTACTAATATAAATAGAACAACCATTATTCTCTGATTTAAATGAGTAACCGTCTCGCAATAAACAAGATCCAGATATAATGTTCATGCTTAACGCAGGCACCAAATAACACTTATTTAGGTTCATCACTAATCCCGACGGTAATCGAAGAGCGAGCGTGCCGATGGCGATCACATCAACCTTGGAACCATTTCCCACGCGCATCGTCACTTCGTCCTTTGCCAGCCTCCGTCTATTCCGCAGTTCCTGTTTTGAGTTGCAAATATGAGCAACCGCACCGGTATCAAATACCCAGGCACTACAACGAGAGTTGGTAAGGTACACATCAATAACATGTATATCATATATACCTTGTTTGTTGTTGGCCGCCTTCTTGTCAGCCAAATACTTGGGGCAATTCCGCTTCCAGTGTCCAGTTCCCTTGCAATGAAAACACACAGTTTCTGGTTTGGGTCCAGCCTTGGGTTTCTTCACGAGAGGAGCAACTGCTTTGCCACTCTTCTTGGAGTTACCCTTCTTACCCTTGCCATTTTTCTTGAAACTAGTGGTTTTATTGACCATCAACACTTGATGCTCCTTCTGAATTTCAGACTCAGCGGCTTTCAGCATCGCAAACAGCTCGGCGACTGACTTGTTCATCCCGTGCATGTTATAGTTCAACACGAAGCTCTTGTAGCTAGGTGGCAATGATTGAAGAACTCTGTCAGTGATAGCCTCTGGCGGAAGGGGCATCCCTAACTCAGCCAGACGGGTGGAGTACCCAGACATTCTGAGCACGTGGTCACTGATAGACCCGTTCTCCTCCATCTTGCAAGCATAGAACTTATCGGAGATCTCATATCTCTCGATCCGGGCATTCTTCTGAAAGATAAACTTCAACTCCTGGAACATCTCATATGCTCCATGACGTTCAAAACGTCTTTGAAGTCCCGGTTCTAAGCCATACAACATTGCACATTGAACTATTGAGTAATCATCAGAACGAGCCTGCCAGGCGTTCACAACGTCTAGAGACTCAACTGGAGCGGGTGGATCACCAAGCGGTGCATCAAGGACATAAGCCTTCTGGGAAGCCGTAAGGATAATCCTTAGATTACGGGCCCAGTCCACAAAGTTACTTCCATCATCTTTCAACTTAGCTTTCTCTAGGAACGTATTAAAATTCAGGGGTGCTACTGCGCGAGCCATGATCTACAACATAAATATAGCAAAGACAACTTAGACTATTGTTCTTAGATAATGAGTTTAGTTAATCATATTACTTAAAAACTCCCACTCAAATTGACATCCCTCCGGTCATTCGAGTGTAACATGATCCAAATCCACCAACTCAAGTCCGATCATCACGTGAGTTGAGGTGGTTTCAATGGTGAACATCTTCATGTTGATCATATCTACTATATGACTCATGTTCGACCTTTCGGTCTCTTGTGTTCCGAGGCCATGTCTGTACATGCTAGGCTCGTCAAGTTTAACCCGAGTGTTCCGCACGTGTAACATGGCTTACACCCGTTGTATGCGAACGTAGAGTCTATCACACCCGATCGTCACGGCGTGTCTCGAAACGACGAACTTTCGCAACGGTGCACACTTGGGGAGAACACAATTTTATCTTGAAATTTAAGTGAGGGATCACCTTATAATGCTACCGTCGTCCTAAGCAAAATAAGATGCATAAAAGGATTAACATCACATGCAAATCATAAGTGACATGATATGGCCATGAACTTGTGCTTTTGATCTCCATCTCCAAAGCACCGGCATGATCTCCATCGTCACCGGCATGACACCATGATCTCCATCATCTTGATCTCCATCAACGTGTCGCCATAAGGTTGTCGCGCCGACTGTTGCTTCCACGACTATTGCTAACGTTTAGCGATAAAGTAAAGCATTACATAGCGCTTAATGATTGACACGCAGGTCATACAATAATTAAAGACAACTCTATGGCTCCTGCCAGTTGCCGTACTCATCGACATGCAAGTCGTGATATTCTATACAAAACATGATCATCTCATACATCACATATATCTCATCATGTAATTGGCCATATCATATCACATCATACCCTGCAAAAACAAGTTAGACGTCCTCTAATTGTTGTTGCAAATTTTACGTGGCTGCTACGGGTTTGCAAGAACCGTTCTTACCTACGCAAAACCACAACGTGGTGTAGTGATTGCTTTTTGATCTTCTAAAAGAACCCTCTTCATTGAACCGATTCAACTAAAGTGAGAGAGACAGACACCCGCCAGTCACCTTTATGCAACAAGTGCACGCAGCGGTAAAACCAGTCTCGCGTAAGCGTACGCGTAATGTCGGTCCGGGCCGCTTCATCTCACAATACCGCTGAATCAAGTATCAACTAGTAACGGCAAGCAATATGTATACACCCACGCCCACAACTCGTTTGTGTTCTACTCGAGATCTCATCTACGCATAGACCTAGCTCAGATGCCACTGTTGGGGAACGTTGCATGGGAAACAAAAATTTTCCTACGCACACATAAGATCTATCCATGGTGATGAGCATCTACGAGAGGGAGAGTGAATCTACATACCCTTGTAGATCGCTAAGCGGAAGCGTTAATAAACGCGGTTGATGTAGTCGAACGTCTTCGCGATCCAAATCGCCGAGCGTCCCGCGATCCAATCACGATCCTTCCGATCTAGTGCCGAACGGACGGCACCTCCGCGTTCAACACACGTACGGCTTGATGACGCCTTCACCTCCTCGATCCAGCGAGCGATGGTGAAGTAGTGGTTGAGTTCCAGCAGCACGACGGCGTGGTGATGGTGGTGAGGAACAATCTCTGCAGGGCTTCGCCAAGCGCTACGGAGATTATGACGGAGGAACTAGAGGGCTAGGGTTGCCGGCACACGGCTTGGGAAATCCTGATGTATCCCGTGTGCTAGCCCTGCCCCTCTATTTATATGTTGAGCCTTGGGGTCTAAACTTGGAGTAAAAGCCTCCTCCGGGTCGGTTTTGCCCGCACAAGGTCGGTTTGGCCCGCAGGGAAAGAGTCCAACTCGGATCCCTGCCGAACCGTGAACAGCCGCGCACAAGCGGTAGTACCGCTTCACACAAGCGGTAGTACCGCTTGGGCGGTAGTACCGCTTCACACAAGCGGTAGTACCGCTCGGGCGGTAGTACCGCTTCACCAAGCGGTAGTACCGCTTACGCGGCAGCAAAACTACTTTTGCACTTTCCAATACCTCGTGGGCTTTTATCCCTTGGCCCATATAAAGTGTTGCTGCACCCGAACACTTCGGTAAACATCCGGAACCTCTTCCGGTGAACTTCGGAACTCTTCCGGAGATCAAAACACTATTATCACATATATCAATCTTTACCTCCGGACTATTCCGGAGATCCTCGTCATGTCCGGGATCTTATCCGGGACTCCGAACAACTTTCGGTCACCAACATAATAACTCAATTATACTAATCGTCACCAAACGTTAAGTGTGTAGACCCTGCGGGTTCGAGAACTATGTAGACATGACCGAGACACCTCTACGGCCAATAACCAATAGCGGAACCTGGATGCCCATATTGGCTCCTACATATTCTACGAAGATCTTTATCGGTCGAACCTCTATGTCAAGGATTCAGTTAATCCCGTATGCTGTTCCCTTTGTTCTTCGGTATGTTACTTGCCCGAGATTCGATCGTCGGTATCACTATACCTAGTTCAATCTCGTTACCGGCAAGTCTCTTTACTCGTTCCGTAATACAAGATCTCGTGGCTAACACTTTAGTCACATTGCTTGCAAGGCTCATTGTGATGTTGTATTACCGAGTGGGCCCTGAGATACCTCTCCGTCATACGGAGTAACAAATCCCAGTCTTGATCCATGCCAACCCAACAGACACCCTCGGAGATACCTGTAGAGCACCTTTATAGTCGCCCAGTTACGTTGCGACGTTTGATACACACAAGGTATTCCTCCGGTGTCAGTGAGTTGCATGATCTCATGGTCAAAGGAACAGATACTTGACATGCAGAAAACAATAGCAATAAACTGACACGATCAAATGCTACGTTTACAGTTTGGGTCTTGTCCATCACATCATTCTCCTAATGATGTGATCCCGTTATCAAATGACATCTCATGTCAATGGCTAGGAAACCTTAACCATCTTTGATCAACGAGCTAGTCAACTAGAGGCTTACTAGGGACACAGTGTTGTCTATGTACCCACACATGTATTTGAGTTTCCAATCAATACAATTATAGCATGGATAATAAACGATTATCATGAACAAGGAAATATAATAATAACCAATTTATTATTGCCTCTAGGGCATATTTCCAACAGAAGGTTTCCTAGCCATGGACATGAGATGTCATTTGATAACGGGATCACATCATTAGGAGAATGATGTGATGGACAAGACCCAAACTGTAAACGTAGCATATGATCGTGTCAGTTTATTGCTATTGTTTTCTGCATGTCAAGTATCTGTTCCTTTGACCATGAGATCATGCAACTCACTGACACCGGAGGAATACCTTGTGTGTATCAAACGTCGCAACGTAACTGGGTGACTATAAAGGTGCTCTACAGGTATCTCCGAGGGTGTCTGTTGGGTTGGCATGGATCAAGACTGGGATTTGTTACTCCGGGTGACGGAGAGGTATCTCAGGGCCCACTCGGTAATACAACATCACTATAAGCCTTGCAAGCAATGTGACTAAAGTGTTAGCCACGGGATCTTGTATTACGGAACGAGTAAAGAGACTTGCCAGTAACGAGATTGAACTAGGTATAGAGATACCGACGATCGAATCTCGAGCAAGTAACATACCGAAGAACAAAGGGAACAGCATACGGGATTAACTGAATCCTTGACATAGAGGTTCGACCGATATAGATCTTCGTAGAATATGTAGGAGCCAATATGGGCATCCAGGTCCCGCTATTGGTTATTGATCGTAGAGGTGTCTCGGTCATGTCTACATAGTTCTCGAACCCGCAGGGTCTACACACTTAACGTTTGGTGACGATATAAGTATAGTTGAGTTGTTATGTTGGTGACCGAAAGTTGTTCGGAGTCCCGGATGAGATCCCGGACATGACGAGGAGCTCTGGAATAGTCCGGAGGTAAAGATTGATATATGGGATAATAGTGTTTGGTCTCCGGAAGGGTTCCGGAATTCACCGGAAGGAGTTTCGGATGTTTCCCGAAATGTTCGGGTACGAGAACACTTTATTTGGGCCAAGGGGTAAAGCCCACGAGGCTTTAGGAAGGTGCAAAAGGAAGTTTTGCGGAGGCCAGGGGCCAGACGCCAGGGACCCTGGCGTCTGGGGCCAGACGCCGAGGACCCTGGCGTCTGGTCCTGGAGTCCGAGCAGGACTCTTGCCTTGCGGGCCAAACCGACTTTGAGGAGGCTTTTTCTCCAAGTTTCGACCCCAGGGCTCAACATATAAATAGAGGGGCAGGGCTAGCACCCGGAAGACATCAAGATTTCCCCAAGCCGTGTGCGGCAACCCTAACCCTCTAGTTCCTACGTCATAATCTCCGTAGCGCTTGGCGAAGCCCTGCAGAGATTGTTCCTCACCACCATCACCACGCCGTCATGCTGCCGGAACTCATCTACTACTTCACCATCGCTCGCTGGATCGAGGAGGTGAAGGCGTCATCAAGCCGTACATGTGTTGAACGCGGAGGTGCCGTCCGTTCGGCACTAGTTCGTGATCGGTTCGAGGGACGACTTGCGATTTGGATCGCGGAGACGTTCGACTACATCAACCGCGTTTCTTAACGCTTCCGCTTAGCGATCTACAAGGGTATGTAGATTCACTCTCCCTCTCGTAGATGCTCATCACCATGGATAGATCTTGTGTGTGCGTAGGAAATTTTTTGTTTCCCATGCAACGTTCCCCAACACTAACTTGATAGGAAAAAATACCAACATTCACAATATGAAATCAATATTATTAGATGCATCATGAAATTAACTTTCATATACCATATATCTTTGGTATTGTAGATGTTGATCTTTTTTTATATAAATTTGGTCAAAGTCAAAAGAAACCGAGGGAGTATTGAAGAGCTTGATAGGGTTGCTGTCGCCTGCATCATCATGCCTTGTTTCACAGCTTCCAAGATTCACAACCAATTCATAAGATTCCCATAATAAGTACAACAAAGATGCCTATGCATCTCATTGATTCACAGATCAGAGCCAATATTAACTTTAAAACTAAAACAAAGTTGTGAGAATGTGTACATGTAAAGAAAAATCGATTGATGCTTCTCTGAGAAAAGAGTAATCCCCGGAGAAGTGCCAATATATCCAGCAAACCATAAACCTAATTCATGTAAGCTATTTGATTCAAGGATTTGCTGCAATACTGAAACCAGTCCAATTTATGGGCACACATGTCAAACACCAGCAGATTAACATGTTCTGCATAAGCTGGTCGCCAAGAACTTGTGGAACCATCCGAACATCTGTGCCCGTTGGAAGCCACATTATTTTAGATGGTGGCACTCACTCTGCATATGCGGGTTCCATCCAAACATTTGTGCAGTTCCACTAAAATGTAGCTGAATAACCCTATTTGCACAGATAATGAAAAAGCGTGATTAATATAATAGTGTCACTAGTTGATGAAACATACACTAATAAATAGAAGCAACTTCATTTTCTTAATGGGAAAAGATTGCGATACAATAAGTTTATTAAAAGAAAATACAACAGTAGCACAGTATGACAAAGCACGATGATGTGGATGAAGGACAGGACTGACCTATGTGAGATGACTTAGTGAGATCAAGTTATTCTTCAGGTCATCGTATCTTGCCATGAACGCAATTCGTTGAAAACTATGAACAGATTCAGTGTGGCGGTAGGAGGGGCCATGAGTCATTCCAATCTCTTTTTTTGTGTAGTTCAACTAAAACTATGGCGCCCACCGTGCTGCGAGGGAGAGAGGGGCCCTACGCCGCCTCGACTATAGGCGTCATAGGGACCGATGAGTGGACTCAATGGTAGGCCTAATAGGGCACATCGACCCAATTCTCCCGGATACACCTTCTACAAGTGATGAACCAGGAAGGGCCTTGCGTCATTCCAATCACTTGTTTTGTGCAGTTCAACTAAAACTAAGCATCCCTGTTTGCAGAGATACTTAAATGTGTCATTACTTTAAGAATGGGACTATTTGATGAAATGTATACTAATAAAGAGAAGCACTTTCATTATCTACATTGGAAATGAAATAATAGCAAAACAGTAGCTCTATTTTAACTGTATTATTACTTCATTTTATCAGTGGCACTAGCGATGCCAAAACATTGCCTCAAATTATTAGTGGCATTAGATTAAGGTGCGAAATAATACATAACATTATTGCTTTCTCCTGGCAGTGCCAAAACATTAGGAGAAGATCACTAGCTACATGCAGAGTCAACATGCAGGATCGTTCTGGCAAAGGGTAGTACCAAAAAGGAACATACCTCGTCATGGGAACCATATCTGTAGTCAACGCCATAGTAGATGGGTTGACATCAGTCACCAATATGGATGATTATATTCATGCGACCGTTTTGTGCAGCTCACCTAAAATTAAGCAATGTTTGCATCATGCAGTTAGCAAGAAGTACTTGGTCCCATGAGCTGGCAGCTTCTTCATTAGTTGCACTAAAACTGAGCAACATCAAGGTTGGTCATCAAGCTCGTGGAATGTGCAACTATAATTTGGATATGCTTTTGTGCAGTTCAACTAAAATCAAGCGTCCATGTTCGTTGCACAAATATGTGCAAAGTGCCATTGTGGTGACAGTGACGTCTAATCTTGCAAAGGCTAATTAACTGTTGGAGGAGATTAACCATAGAGTTCAATGAGAAGGTTAGGAACTCCAATCACCCTTTGTGCGGTTCCACTAAAATCAAGAGATGTTGCCAGTGTGAGATTTTAGTAGAACTGCACAAGACACTCTTTCCAAAAAAGAAGTGTTTTGTGCAGTTCACCAAAAGGTCGCAATAGCAACGAGGTGAAATGTATATCTCTGTTTGCAAAAATAGGTAGACTGGCGGGTGAATAACAAGTGATGAAACATACGTCAAATGAAAAGAAGCATCGTCCTTATCTTAATGGCAATCATAGAAGGACAGTACCAATTTCTAAAGCTGCAGCATTGCTTCGTACTACCGGGGGCATTAAGATTAATAATGACAACTGTTAACTTTGACATTACTTTAATGGTGCCATTGCTTGATTTTACCAGCTACATTAGATTAACAGGTGCAAAAGAGTTGGTATAAGGGCATGTTACAGTAGGCAGACCAGGACAGTTGCATTTCTAATGAAAAGAAGCAACTTACTTATCTTAACAAGAAATATAGCAGGACATTAAAACATGGCCATTGCTTCATATTACTGGGGGCATTACATTAAAAAACAACATTGGTTAAACATGTCCTTACTTTAACAGTGAGATTGCTGCATTTTACTAGTGACATTACATTAACAACAGCTAAAAATTGCCATACGGGCATCGGACAGTGGGTGCACCAGCACCATGTACCTCCTCCGATGCATAAAGTTGTGATGCAAACTGATGTCTACTACACAACTTATTCTTGTAGACTCGTGTTGGGCCTCCAAGCGCAGAGTTTTGTAGGACAGTAGCAATTTTCCCTCAAGTTGATGACCTAAGGTTTATCAATCTGTGGGAGGCGTAGCTTGAAGATGGTCTCTCTCAAACAACCCTGCAACCAAATAACAAAGAGTCTCTTGTGTCCCCAACACACCCAATACAGTGGTAAATTGTATAGGTGCACTAGTTCGGCGAAGAGATGGTGATACAAGTGTAGTATTGATGGTAGATATAGGTTTTCGTAGTGCGAACAATAAAAAAAAGCAAGGTAGCAAGTAACAAAAGTGAGCATAAGCGGTATTGCAATGCTTAGAAACAAGGCCTAGGGTTCATACTTTCGCTAGTGCAATCTCTCAACAATGCTAATATAATTGGATCATATAACCATCCCTCAACGTGCGATAAAGAATCACTCCCAAGTTCCTATTAACGGAGAACATAAGATAGAAGTTGTTTGTAGGGTACAAAACCACCTCAAAGTTATCCTTTCCGATCGATCTATTGAGCTATTCCTATAAGTGTCACAAACAGCCCTAGAGTTCGTACTAAAATAACACCATATGGTACACATCAACCAACTCTAATGTCACCTAGATACTCCAATGTCACCACAAGTATCCGTGAGTTGATTATACGATATGCATCAAACAACTTCATAATCATAATATTCAATCCACACCAAGAACTCCAAGGAGCACCCCAAAGTTTCTATCGGAGAAAAGATAATGAAAATGTGCATCAACCCCTATGCATAGATTACCCCAATGTCACCGCGGGAATCCGCGAGTTGAGTGCCAAAACATATATCAAGTGAATCAATATAATACCCCATTGTCACCACGGGTATTCATATGCAAGACATACATCAAGTGTTCTCAAATCTGAAATATTCAATCCGACAATAACGAAACCTCAAAGGGAAAATATTCGATTCATCACAACAAGGATAGAGAGGGAAGAAACACCATATGATCCAACTATATTAACAAAGCTCGTGATACATCAAGATCGTGCCACATCAAGAACACGAGAGAGAGAGAGAGAGATCAAACACATAGCTACTAGTACATAGCCTCAGCCCCGAGGGTGAACTACTCCCTCCTCATCATGGAGACCGCCGGGATGATGAAGATGGCCTCCGGTGTTGATTTCCCCCCTCCGGTAGGGTGCCGGAAAAGGGCTCCAAATGGGATCTCCTTGGTACAGAGGCTTGCGGCGGCATAAAAACTCATCTAGGTTAACTTTCAGGGGTTTCTGAATATATATGATTTTTCAGCGTTGGAATCACGCGAAGAGGTGCCACAGGGGGCCCACGAGGCACCAGGGCACGCCTGGGGGGGCAGGCGCGCCCAGGTGGCTTGTGGGGCCCCTGTGGCTCTTCTGCTGCTTCCTCGAAGCTTCCTGGGTCCATTCCCTTCCAGAAACAATCGTCGAAAAGTTTCGCTGCATTTGGACTTCATTTGATATGGATTTTCTGGAAAACCAAAAACAAGCCGAAAGCAGCAACTGGCACTGGGCACTAGGTCAATATGTTAGTCCATAAAAATCATATAAAAGTCATATAAAAGTGCACCAAAATCATACAAAATTATAATAAACATGGCATGAATACTTCATAAATTATAGATACGTTGGAGACGTCTCAGCATCCCCAAGCTTAATTCCTGCTTGTCCTCGAGTAGGTAAATGATAAAAGAAATAATTTATGAAGTGTGAATGCTAGCATAGTGCATAAGTTTGATCAATGATAATTTCAATCACTTCTCCTAGCAACATAACAGCAACTCTTTCTCATAAAACTCATCATGATAAAGTTGCAATCAATTCACATGTTATGGTTCAAACAATGCAATCTCTTGAAACTTAACAACCTATGTTCTTAGTCACCAAACAATTGCAATTCAACTTAATTTCAACAAAGTCTAAGTAAGACCTCCACATACTCAATTATCATATAGTCTTCTATGATTGCTAGTACTCAAAGCATATTTTTAGAATAAATGGCATCCATCGAACACAGAGAAAGATAGGGGCTTAGTGTTTCGCCTCCCAACTTATTTATCATAAAGATAATTGTCAACAATAGTAATTCATGATCAAATATATTTGACTGGCCATATATGCATGGATCTTTCCCCACCACATGATGCTTGCCAACTAGAGAATAATTGAGGTTGAAATGCGAATGAATACTTATTGACTCTTGCATAAAAGTAAATACATAAAAGTAAAAGATAGGCCCTTCGCAGAGGGAAGCAGAGGTTGTCATGCGCTTTTTATTTTTGGATGCACAAGCCCTTATTGCAAAGGAACGTCACGTTATATTCCCCCTTGTGATAGCAACCTTTATTATGCAGTCCGTCGCTTTTATTTCTTTACCATCACAAGTTCGTACAACGCTTATTTTCCCTTACAACAAAACATCATACATATTTTAGGAGAAATTTTTATTGCTTTTTGCACCGATGACAACTTACTTGAAGGATCTTATTCAATCCATAGGTAGGTATGGTGGACACTCATGGCAAGAAACTGGGTTTAAGGGTTTTTGGATGCACAAGTAGTATCTCTACTTAGTACGAATTTTTGGCTAGCAAAAGATCCTAAGCAAGCACCACATGTTGGAGGATCCATAACAATATAACTTCTATGCAAATATACCCAAACATAAATCATTACGTTGTCTTCCTTGTCCAACTTCAACTAATTTGCTCAAGTTTGAAAATAATTAATAGGTATTCACAATCATAAAAGATGTCCAAGATAATATATTTATATGTGAAAGTTCTCTTCCTTATACTAATCATTCATGAATTGCTTGTATGACCAATATTGTGGTTGTCAAACTTCAATAGATTTTACTTTCTAAACCAAATATGAAATTACTACTAGGCATGATACAAGCATATGAAGCACATATAATTTCAACTTTATGATGTTCAATTCATTCAACAAGTTACTCATAGGATATAAGTGAAGAACAAGAGTAAATGACAAACTACTCCAAAAAGACATAAGTGAAGATCAATGAGTAGTCAAACAATTAAGTAGCTATGTGAAGACTCTCTCCAAATAAAAATTTCAGATCTTGATAATTTTATTAAAACAGCAAACAAAATGAAATAAAAGGACACTGCAAGAATAGCACATATCATGTGAACAAGTAAAAACTTAGGCTAACCGATAGATGTTGATGAAGAAAGGTGGGATGCCAACCGGGGAATACCCAAGCTTAGTTGCTTGAGACTTCTTGGAATGTTATCTTGGGGTGCCTTGGGCATCCCCAAGCTTGAGCTCTTGTGTCTCCTTAATTTCTCTCATATCATGGCTTCTCCTAAATCTTAAAACTTCATCCACACAAAACTCAACAAGAACTCGTGAGATAAGTTAGTATAAATCAACTCAAAACCTCAACATTCTCTACTGTAACAAATCACTAAAACTATAATTAAACATTGCATATTAAATGCCTCTGCATATTTAATACTCCTATCCTCAAATAGAATCATTAAACAAGCAAACAATGCAACTATAACAGCAATCTGCCAAAACAGAACAGTCTGTAAAGGGTGAATAAGACTCCATACTTCCCTAACTCCAAAAATTCTGAAAAATTACCATGTGACATAGAACTCATGCATGCTTACTGTGTAAAAATTTCAGATTTTTATCGCGTTCTGACTATTCAGGAATATTCTGGACATAACAGAAAACTTTCTGTTTTCAAACAGCAACACATGAACTTGCAAACCGAGCATGGTAAAGGCTATAATTGGCATTTTATTGAACTAAAAGATACAAAACATGATTATTGATAACACCAAGCAAATATAAATAGAATAAAATGACGCTCCAAGCAAAACTCATAT
This sequence comes from Elymus sibiricus, assembly GCA_039707655.1. NCBI lineage: Eukaryota > Viridiplantae > Streptophyta > Magnoliopsida > Poales > Poaceae > Elymus > Elymus sibiricus. The sequence continues at coordinate 408,575,176 of CM077666.1, read as the reverse complement.
TATGTGACGAATAAAAATATAGCTCCAAGTGAGGTTACCGATAGTGTTGAAGACGAAAGAGGGGATGCCTTCCGGGGCATCCCCAAGCTTAGTTGCTTGGGTCTTACTCGAATATTACCTTGGGGTGCCTTGTGAATCCCCAAGCTTAGGGTCTTGCCACTCCTTATTTTCCTCATATCGATATCTCACCCAAAACTTGAAAACTTCAATCACACAAAACTTAACGGAACTTCGTGAGATAGGTTAGTATGATAAAAATAAATCAACCACTTAGGTACTGTCAAGACAAGATTCATAATTGTTATCACATAATTCCTACTGTATTATATCATTTCCACAATTTATATTACTCAATATAAGCTATGGAAACACTAAAACAAGCAAACTATGCATCGAAAACAGAATCTGTCAAAAGCAGATCAACATGTAGTGAGCGATTTAAAAACCATACTTCTGTACCTCCAAAAATTCTGAAAACTTAGGACAACGTAAAAAATTTGTAACAAAATACTGTGTAAAAATTTCAGAATTTTTTCATGCTCCAGTACAGAATAGAAATTCCAGCACTGGACGCAAAAGTTTCTGTTTTTGCACAGAATCAAATCAACAAGCATCCACACTATCCCAAAGGCTTTACTTGGAACATTATTGAATGAAAACATATAAAACATGATTACTACAGTATCTTAATCATGTGAACACACAAAAACAGAAGGTATAAGTATTGGGTTGTCTCCCAACAAGCGCTTTTCTTTAATGCCTTTTAGCTAGGCATGATGATTTCAATGATGCTCACATAAAAGTAAAGAATTGAAACACAAAGAGAGCATCATGAAGCATATGACTAGCACATTTAAGCCTAACCCACATCCTATGCATAGGTATTTTGTGAGAAAACAACTTATGGTAGCAAGAATCAACTAGCATAGGAAGGCAAAACAAGCATAACTTCAAAACTTTCAACACATAGAGAGAAAACTTGATATTATTGCAACTCCTAAAAGCATATGTTCCTCTCTCATAATAATTTTCAGTAGCATCATGAACAAATTCAACAATATAACTTTCAAATAATAATTCTTTTCATGACCTACAAGCATAGAATTTTTATTACTCTCCACATAAGCAAATTTATTCTCATTCATAATAGTGGGAGCAAACTCAACAAAATAACTATCATGAGATACTTGATTGGCATAATCCAATTGAAAATTAAAATCATGATGACAAGTTTCATATTTATCATTATTTTTTATAGCATACATGTCATCACAATAGATAGGAGGCATGCAATCATCATAACAAATTTTCTCATCAAAACTTGGGGAACTAAAAATATCATCTTCATCAAACATAGCATCCCCAAGCTTGTGGCTTTGCATATCACTAGCATCATGGATATTCAAAGAATTCATACTAGCAACATTGCAATCATCCTCATCATTCATGGATTTTATGCCAAACATTTTATTGAATTCTTCTTCTATCAATTGAGCACAATTTTCCGATCCATCATTTTCAAGAAAGACATTATAAAGACGAATAATATGTGGCAACCTCAATTCCATTTTTTTGTAGTTTTCTTTTATAAACCAAACTAGTGATAAAACAAGAAACTAAAAGATTCGATTGCAAGATCTAAATATATACCTTCAATCACTCACCTCCCCGGCAACGGCGCCAGAAAAGAGCTTGATGTCTACTACACAACTTATTCTTGTAGACTCGTGTTGGGCCTCCAAGCGCAGAGTTTTGTAGGACAGTATCAATTTTCCCTCAAGTGGATGACCTAAGGTTTATCAATCCATGGGAGGCATAGGTTGAAGATGGTCTCTCTCAAACAACCCTGCAACCAAATAACAAAGAGTCTCTTGTGTCCCCAACACACCCAATACAATGGTAAATTGTATAGGTGCACTAGTTCGGCGAAGAGATGGTGATACAAGTGTAGTATGGAAAGTAGATATAGGTTTTTGTAGTGCGAACAATAAAAAACAGCAAGGTAGCAAGTAACAAAAGTGAGCATAAACGGTATTGAAATGCTTAGAAACAAGGCCTAGGGTTCATACTTTCGCTAGTGCAATCTCTCAACAATGCTAATATAATTGGATCATATAACCATCCCTCAACGTGCGATAAAGAATCACTCCCAAGTTCCTATTAGCGGAGAACATAAGATATAAATTGTTTGTAGGGTACGAAACCACCTCAAAGTTATCCTTTCCGATCGATCTATTGAGCTATTCCTATAAGTGTCACAAACAGCCCTAGAGTTCGTACTAAAATAACACCATATGATACACATCAACCAACTCTAATGTCACCTAGATACTCCAATGTCACCACAAGTATCCGTGAGTTGATTATACGATATGCATCAAACAACTTCATAATCATAATATTCAATCCACACAAAGAACTCCAAGGAGCACCCCAAAGTTTCTATCGGAGAAAAGATAATGAAAACGTGCATCAACCCCTATGCATAGATTACCCCAATGTCACCGCGGAAATCTGCGAGTTGAGTGCCAAAACATATATCAAGTGAATCAATATAAAACCCCATTGTCACCATGGGTATTCATATGCAAGACATACATCAAGTGTTCTCAAATCTAAAATATTCAATCCGACAATAACGAAACCTCAAAGGGAAAAGATTCGATTCATCACAACAAGGATTGAGAGGGAAGAAACACCATATGATCCAACTATATTAACAAAGCTCGCGATACATCAAGATCGTGCCATATCAAGAACACGAGAGAGAGAGAGAGAGAGAGAGATCAAACACATAGCTACTAGTACATACCCTCAGCCCCGAGGGTGAACTACTCCCTCCTCGTCATGGAGACCGCCGGGATGATGAAGATGGCCTCCGGTGATGATTTCCCCCCTCCGGCAGGGTGCCGGAAAAGGGCTCCAGATGGGATCTCCTTGGTACAGAGGCTTGCGGCGGCGTAAAAACTCATCCAGGTTAACTTTCGGTAGTTTCTGAATATATATGATTTTTCAGCGTTGGAATCACGCGAAGAGGTGCCACAGGGGGCCCACGAGGCACCAGGGCGCGCCTGGGGGGGCAGGTGTGCCCAGGTGGCTCGTGAGGCCCCTGTGGCTCTTCTGCTGCTTCCCCGAAGCTTCCTGGGTCCATTTCCTTTCAGAAAAAATCGTCAAAAAGTTTCGCTGCATTTGGACTTCATTTGATATGGATTTTCTGGAAAACCAAAAACAAGCAGAAAACAACAACTGGCACTGGGCACTAGGTCAATATGTTAGTCCATAAAAATCATATAAAATTCATATAAAAGTGCACGAAAATCATACAAAACTATAATAAAGATGGCATGAATACTTCATAAATTATAGATACGTTGGAGACGTATCACAAACAAACATCCAAACAGGATATCTGGGTTGGTCCCATTTTTGTACACTATAGCCACCTTTTACTATGTTAGGGCAGCAAATCTAGTGCTGGAAATACTCTGTTGACTTGTCCCCCAGTCCCCACTTTCTTTCCTTTTTCAACCAGTAGATCGGTTCTATATCCAGTTTGTACTTTGTTTTCCCTTTATTTCCCTTTTCGACCAAGAGACCTATTGGGTAGCCAGTCTCTACTACCCCCACCCCCCCCATATTTCCTCTTTGAACCAAGTCCTAGAGTCATGCTAGAACTTTTCCCCCGTTCTTCCCGCTATGAACCAAGTCGTAGATTCGACTGCATGAACTAGCTTTACCTCTAATAGTAATAATTCAGGTGGCTTTGGAACAGCCGATCGAGCCAATCTACGAGGGGGGCTAAGAAGTAGAAGAAGATTCACATGCATCAACTTGGGGACCTGAGGCAGTAGAGCTAGGCCGGTTTCGAAGGAAGTTATACCTGAGGTTCGTCGGGATTTGGCTAGGTGGGCGGCAGGAGGCCGGATCTGCCCACACCACGGCAGCGAGGAAGGCTGGGTCGAAGGCCCTCCCTAGCCGGCGCTGTGTGGGAGAGAATGGCAAGGCACACGTATCGGGACGCGCCGGCAGTGGGTTTGCTCCGTCGCCGACGAGGACCGCGTGAACGTTGCACCTTCACCCCTTCCCCGGCGGAGGGGATCCGGCCGGATCTGTGACCAGCGGTGAGCAGAGAGAGAGTGTGGCCACCGCTGTCGTTTTTAGATCTGGAGAGGATGAGTGTGTGAAGAGAGCAACCCTAGCAAGCAAGAGCGGAGGCTCCAGCTTATATACATACAGTGGAGTAATTTTCTTTTTTTTTTCTCTCCATAAAAACAATCGTTTAAAGTTGCGTATGAGCCAGGTCGCACTTTGTATTATTCACTTCTGGTCCCCGGCCCTCCATTAATAGAACAACCACACGGGTCAAATTATCACGGCTAAAAATATAGAACGAACAAGCTCGAACTCTTTTGAATTTGAGATGTCGATGGCACCGTTTGAACACATTGCATCCATGGAGTAAGTAGTTTGAATTTGAGGTAATGTGTGGCTTTTGCAGTTCACATCTAAATGGGGGCACACCATACATTTTGTTTGCTTACCACGCTATACTTATAAAACATGCACAATTTACATTTCGAATAGCTAGCTAGAGCTTGAAATGTATTGTTTCCAACATAAAGGGAAATCAAATTTATGAAAATTCATGATGTTAGCATTTGCAAAAAAAATGTAAGAGCCATCAATCTTTGTTCTGATTTTGAACATAAACTATATGCAACCTTTTTTGAGGGAGACTGGGTCTATTGTAAATGTTTGCAAGTACATAGCATCTCTGATAAAAAATGCATCCAAATTCCGAGACCAGCGAACAACCAACTGCAGTCAGAAAGAGCCGTCGACGCGTCGTTGTCGCTGCTATCCTACCGGAGCTGGCTTGACCTTGTCAATGACTGTCGAGGAGTCTTCGTGCACGTGCCCCTAAGGAGCAGCGCCCCGGAGGTGTAGTTGTCATCATTGATCTAAGGCACCTAATTAATATAACACCAAATTCTCCCATATGACAAGAAACGCTAACCTCACTGCCCCAAGGAGACAACATGAATCTACGCCAGAGCTCCATCGACTACGTCCCGACAGACAAACTCGATGAGGATCAAACCTCAAAGAGCAAACTAGTAGAAAAGGCATCAATCGATGTCGCCGATGTCCGAACGTAGCCGGCTTCACCTTCTTGATGGCAACCGAGTAGTCTTCGTGCATGTGCCCCTAATAACCAGCGCCCTGGAGGAACGTAGTTGTCGTTGTTTAACCCTCGCATTGATCCGAAGCACATGACACCAAATCTCACCGGATGACAAGAAACCTTAACCTCACCGCCCCAAAGGAGACAGCAAGAATCTACGCTGGAGTTTCCATCGACTATGTCTAGATGAATGAACTCAAGGAGGATTGGAGCTCGGAAGACAGACTCGGAATAAGAAGCGGCGACATCGTCCGCCTGAGCGTTGCGCGTGTGAGGATTAAAACCCCTAACATAAACTAATAACCGGAGCATAGGCACCGGGATTCCCCTCCCCACCACTGGTCGATGGAGCGGTAGGAAGAGGGGAGGGGTGAATCCACTGGCTCATCGGTGAAGCAGGGAGGGGAGAGGTTGCCCTAGCCACCTAGGGTGAGTGGACTAGATTTGTATTCATACCGAGAATGGATTCAAATTTTATTGGTATTGCAATATACTTAGTGTTGATCCTACTTTTTTTTAGATTTATCAATAGAACTACAGCCGTATGTTAGTACGACATAGCCTGCACGATATGTACATGATAGCCAATCCAGCCGTCTGCTGGACTCTGGTCACATAGATGGACGAACTGATCTCCCCTGTCAGGCAGGGATCGTCCAGGCAACAATGTGTGTACAGCACTACTCTAGTACTACTATCGCTAGTGTCTCTCTTCTAGTACAACTCAGCCGACGCGTCGGGCCTGAGGGACGGGGAAGAGTGTCCCTATGGTCGACTCCTCAATTGCGGTCCCACATGTGAGTGCAAACGCAAGATGACTCGCGTTCCATTCCGTGAGCGGCGTGCCGGACCGACCGACCGTGTGGGGTGCGACACGAACGCGACGTGCGTGCTGTATACATGTAGTACCACCGTTTTCTTTTTGTTTTGCTCCATGGCGCAATCCATCGATACAAAATTATACTATTTAAAAGTGGAGGGCGGGGCTTTTCCCGCGCGTTAGGCGGGGCAGTTTCGCCTAGTCGGTTCGACAGAGAGGCGAGGAGGATGAGGGAGCAGCGGATTCAACTTACTGCTGGAAAGGTGGGGCTGTGTGATTTGACGGCTCATTACTGATGGAAAGGTGGGGCCTTGTGATTTGACTGCTCATTATAGTCATTATTACTACTGCTCTACGATCGGGGTGACTCTCCCCCTCCATGGTGTACAGGTGCTAAGCATGCCACATATGCAAAAAAATCTGATGTGACAAGGTAGGAGTAAAGAGAAGAGAGAGGAGTTTGGTGACCCCAGGAAGAACGAATGCGAAGCGCCCTGACCTATGCAAAACACTTAAATGAGAGAAGTTTACGCAACTCATGAAGGAGTTTAGTTGTCAAAGAAAGACTTAGCACCCCATCTAAGCACGTAGTACTATGCATAATTTGGTGCATGAAACATCGATCCAGATGCTGGCTGTCCCTCATCCAACATCATATACTAGTATAGTAGTACTGCGTACGTGCTGTACTAGTATCGTTGTTCTCTCTTTTCTACTTTAGTAGTAACTCAACCGACGCGCGTTCCATTCCGTGAGCGGCATGCTGGACCGACCATGTAGGTGTGATGCGAACGCGAGGAGCGTGCTGTATATGTCCCACCTTTTTCTTTAATTTGAGCTTGTTAGTTTTGCTCCATGGCGCAATCCATCGATACGTACAAAACTATAGGCGAGGGCGGGGCAAGTTTCGCCTGGTCGGTTTGACAGAGAGACGAGGAGGACGAGGGAGTAGTGGATTCAACTTACTTCGGGAAAGGTGGGGCTTTGTGATTTGACGGCTCATTACTACTGGAGTGGGGCCTTGTGATTTGACTGCTCGTTATAGTCATTATTACTGCGAGGGGTAAGTCTCCCCTTCTGTTCCCCACTCTAATCTGGTGCATGACACGTCGACCCGGATGCTGGCTGTCCCACATGTCGGCGAAAGGAGGTATAATTGTCGCTGACGACCTAAGGATATGGCGCCCCGCCTGAATACCACTGTAGCCAGATGGTCGCCACACACACCAGCCCAGGAAATCACTCTGGCGTGCGCGTTTACAACAAGTATCATGAACATAGGCACAACTATAATAAGAATATATTTATTAGCCATTGTGGCTGGAATAAATACATCATGGTTACAAAGCTGGGGCAGCGGAAAAGCTCTATCTAAGGCAGCATGGTCTTGGTGCGGCTCCAATCTGTCGGGCCCATGGAACCAGGCCCGTCTGCCTTTGGCCCAGGGCGCAACGCCTGGCATGAGCCCAGCAGGCCATCATCACCAAGCACCTCACCAGGGATCCTCATGAGGCCTTGGCCTCCCGAGGCCCCCTCCTCAGGGAGCGGGCGAGCGAGGCTCAGCACCTCCACTAGCGGCCTCGCGAGGTCCTCTCGCGAGGCGACCTCCTGAGGCGGCCTCCTGTGGCCCCCTCCCGAGGGCGCATGAGACGAAGGCCGTTCAGCGGAGCCGCGCGGTCTGGGGCCCATCACGTGGGTGACGCGCGCGGCGACGAGAGGCGACAGAGGCCGCACCAGCAGGCGCGGATGAAGATGGTTTCCTCTTTTGTGTTAAGGGAGCAGGGCCAGATATCTACTCCCCAACGCAACCCCAAAGGTTGCCCGATCGGCGAAGGAAGACCAAGACGGCGGGCGCGTAGGGCGGAGGTCATCACCGAGCCCACCGGCACGTCATGGATCATGCTTTGGCAGGCGAAGACCGCCTTTAGTCAGGATAGCCTGAGCGCCTGTCCCCTTTCAAAACCCGCCAAGTGTGGCAGCCCTTCCCGCCTACGTTTCCAAGGGGGAAGAGGACCAATGCGGGTATAAGGGGGGCAGAGCAGCCATTGTAGAGGAGGACCCCCGCTCTCCGGTTCCCATCACCGTCGACCTTGTACTCTCTCTCTCTCTCTCTCTCTCGCACCAGAGCAATATCAGCCAAGCAGGAGTAGGGTCTTACACCGCAAGGTGGCCCGAATCTGGGTAAACCGCTGAGTCCACGGTCTGTCCCTCGCTAGCGCGCCCTCGCCGTAGCCTCGTCGTCGCTTAGCCGTGGTAGGAGACGAAGTGGTAGATCGAGCTCACCCCAGTGTTCGAACCTTTGGGTCCCCGGAGCCCGACTTCCAACATTTTGGCGCGCCAGGTAGGGGTGCGCTACTGTTCTTCCGCTCCGCCCTCTGCTCCACCAACCCCATGGCCGACGCACGTCGCGAGCGCGCCGAGCGCAGGGCTGGCCGCGTGGCTCAGACTGAGCCAGTGGCCCGCGGCAAGTGCCGCCGCCCTGAAGCCGAGGCTGCTGCCGCCACCGACCCCGCTGTCCGTGAGCAGCAGGACTCCTCCCTGCACCCCTCCGTGCAGGCAAACGGCCACACCGCCACTGCCTCCTCCCTCGCCCACCGCGGGCCGCCGAACCCGCAGGCCGCGCTGCTCATGGCGCGCGAGCTGCTCCGTTACCGTCCAGCTGACGCCGGCTACGACGCCTGGCTAGGTCGCATCACCGAGCTTGTCAACGCCGCCGGGGACGCTCCGGCGCCTTCCCACTCGCTTCGCCCTCCGCTGTATCGCGCTGGGGACCAGGCGTACGGCGCTCCCCCGCCGCCGCCTCTGCGCGACGAGCACGGCGGGCCTCAGCGCGGTGCGCGGGCCCGCGAGCCGTCCCACGACGCATCCTCGCTGGACCGAGACGAGGCCAGCTGCCAGATCATCCGCCGCGCGCCCCCTGATGTGCGTGTGCTCCTCGAGCGGCAGCGCCGGCGCCAGGACCAGGCCGTTCAAGACGTTGCGGTGACTGGGCGTCAAAACCGTGCCGCCCTCGCTAGCGGCGTCCCCTCAACCGGCGTGGGCTGCCGTGCCTTCACTCGCGAGCTGCGTCGCGTGGTCTGGCCCACGAAGTTCAAGCCTGAGCTGCCTCCGCGCTACGACGGCACCCCCAACCCCGCAGAGTTCCTTCAGCTCTACACGCTGAGCGTCGAGGCGGTGAACGGCGACGACAAGGTCATGGCAAACTGGTTCCCCATGGCCCTCAAGGACGGCCCGCGCTCTTGGCTCATGAACCTCCCCGAGGCGTCCATCTCCTCATGGGCCGAGCTCTGCAGCCAGTTTGACGCCAACTTCAAGGGCACATAGGACCGCTCCCTCACCATCAACGACCTGCGGCGTGTGCGGCAGCGCCCGGACGAGACCCTCCGCAAGTACATCCAGTGCTTCAGCCAGGTGCGCAACAAGATCCCGCGCGCCTCCGACGCGGCCGTCATCTCTGCATTCTCCACCGACATCATGGACGTCAAGATGCGCGAGAAGCTCGCCATCAATGGTGAGCTTGACTCCGTGGTAGAGCTGCTCGATCTCGCCGACAAGTGCGCCAGGGCTGAGGAAGGCCGCCTCTTCATCCACAACGACCCCGACGCGGCGCTCGACGCCGCCAAGGCCAAGAGCAAGGACGTCAAGCGCAAGGGTCCGGCTGTGCTCGCGGCGGAGCCCGAGCATAAGCGCGGCCGTGATCGCGACGAGCCCAGGAAGGACGGTCGGCTGCTCTGCGCCTTCCACAACGTGCGCTCCCACAGCACCGAAGACTGTCAGGAGCTCAAGCTGCTCCGCGACGAGCGCCATAGCCGCCGAGACGACCGCAATGGCCGCGGCGCTGGCCATGGAGGTGGCCGCGGCAGCAACCGTTGGGACAGCCGCAACGGCATCGGCAACTTCCCACAGGGTTGGCGTGACCAGCCTCGCGAGTCCGTCTGGCGCGACCAGCCTCGTGAGGAAGGCCCTCAGGGCAATGGCGCTCTTCCGCCGCTGCCGCCGCCACCCCGGAGGAGCGACGTCAACCGGCCTGATGAGGGCGCTGGGGGCTACCAGGAGCCTCGCATGGTCGCCTGCATCCTTGGCGGGTCCCAAGCCCCCGCGTCCATCTGCCACTTCAAGCAGCTCTCTCGCGAGGTGTATGCTGCCCCCCCGAGGACCGAGGCCGCGCGACCCCTCAAGTGGTCGCAGTACGCCATCACCTTCGACTCCAAGGACCACCCCAAATCCACGGCCTCCGCAGGCGCGCTCCCCATGTTGTGAACCCCCACCATCAGCATCATTGCGGTCACCAAGACCCTCATCGACGGGGGCGCCGGCCTCAACGTGATCTCCATCGAGACCTTCGAGATGCTCCAGGTGCCATACGACCAGCTGATGCCGACCAAGCCCTTCTCCGGAGTGACCGATGGCTCCACCATCCCTCTGGGCAAGTGCGCCTCCCCATCACCTTCGGCACCCGCAAGAACTACCACACCGAGCTCATCGACTTCGACGTCACGCACATCGGCCTGCCTTACAACGCCATCTTGGGCTACCCAGCTCTCACCAAGTTCATGGCGGCCACCCATCACGCCTATAACGTCCTCAAGATGCCTGGCTGCAGCGACATCATCACCGTCGCCTGTGACGAGAAGGACGCGGCCAGCACCCTCGAGCGTGCCTACAAGGCCGCCGCGGTCGCGCACCCGGCCGACGAGGACGCGGCCGAGCCTCCTGAGGCCGCGCCCGCGAAGAAGAAGCAGTTGTTCTCTCAAGATCATGCCGAGACGAAGAAGGTGTCGGTGGACGGCAGCGGCTCCGGCCGTGCCTTCACCATCGGCACAGGCCTCCCTCCTACATAAGAAAGCGCGCTCATCACCTTCTTTTGGGCAAACTCGGATGTTTTCGCCCGGAAAGCATCTGACTTGTCCGGTGTGCCGAGGGAGGTGATCGAGCACCACTTAGCGGTGTGCCCCAATGCACACCCCGTCAAGCAGAAAGCACGGCGCCATGCGCCAGAGAAACAAGATTTCATCGTCAAGTTAGTTCAGAAGCTCCAGGAAGCTGGGGTCATTCGCGAGGTGCGCCATCCCGAATGGCTCGCCAACCCAGTCGTCATTCCCAAGAAGGGTGGCAAGGAGCGCATGTGCGTTGACTTCACCAGCCTCAACAAGTTCTGCCCTCAGGATCCCTTCCAGCTGCCTCTGATTGGCCAGGGCGTTGGCCCCACCATCGGCGGTATGCGCATGCCTTTCGGGCTGAGGAACGCCGGCGCCTCTTTCCAGAGGCTAGCGCCCTTCATGCCAGAGCCTCGTGAGCCTCCTGCTCCTCGCGAGCCCCCAGGGCCTCGTGAGCCCCCTGGCCCCGGAGGAGCGGACTCCCTGGGCGCGCCTCGCCAAGCGGTCTGACGTCGCCCCAACGCGGTCCTGCCAGGTGCGCTCGATGCGTCGCCCTCCGTGACCCACACTCCTTCTTGCCGCGCCTCCCGCGCCTCGCTCCCGGAACCCTTCTGCCAAGGTGAATTTGTTTAAATGCGGCTGAGGGCGCCCCACGGGCTGCACCAACCTCGAGCTGATCCGTGCCGGACGCGGCAGCCTAGCCCCTATCCTTTTGGTTGTGTAACGAGTTTTGCTGATTTTACCTTGATGAGTTATGTTACCTGCTTAATTGCCTGTTAAGTTCGATGCCGACAGGAGAGCGCCACACGCTCGCGACCCCTCCCTTGGCCGATTCCGTGAGCGGGGGCTTGGCACGGTGTCTGTGCTCGGGTCCGTCCCTGTAGTGCCGTAAAATCCAAGCGACTGAGCTCTGGCTCGCGGGCCTGCTCCCATGCACGCCACCTCACCAAGGTCCTTGGTGCCTTATCTCCTCACGCAACGGCCACGGGCAAGTTAGCGAGCGCGTACTACTCCCCCATCGTGAATTTGTCGACATGCAGCCCCTCAGGAGGCGAGCTGCGGGAGGACCTCGCAAGCGGCCTCTCGAGCCGGCCTCGCGAAACGAAGACACTTCAAACGCCGAGCCTCGTGAGCACGCCTCGCGAGCTGTGTGAACTCCTCATGAGCTGTGGCTCGCGAGCGGCAGGGGCTGGCTCGACGAGCTGTAGTCCGTGCTGTGGTCCGCCCGCACGATGGCAAGCAAGCTTACCGACGAGATCCTGCTTCCTCGTCCACGGCGCTGAGGCGGTCCTCCCACTGGAGCTTAAGCACGGCTCCCCGCGAGTCCTTGCCTTCGACGAGGTGTGTCAGGAGGGCTCGCGGGAGATTGATCTGTTGCTCCTCGAGGAGGGCCGCCGTCAGGCCGCCCTTCGTGCCGCGAGGTACCAGCAGGCCCTGCGTCGCTACCACAGTCGCAGCATCCGCCCTCGTACTCTCGAGGTCGGCAACTGTAGGATAGAAAGTATGTCTAGAGGGGGGTGATTAGACTACTTGACCAAATAAAACCTAACCTTTTCCCAATTTTAATTGTAGGCAGATTTTAGCAATAATACATGTCAAGCATCACCCTACACATGCAATTCTAAGAGTATAGCAGCGGAAAGTAAACAATTGCATATGTAAATAAAGGAGGGGATTGGAGATTTCAAACGCAATGAAGACACGGTGGTTTTTGGCATGGTTCCGATAGGTGGTGCTATCGTACGTTCACGTTGATGGAGACTTCAACCCACGAAGGGTAACGGCTGCGCGAGTCCACGGAGGGCTCCACCCACGAAGGGTCCACGAAGAAGCAACCTTGCCTATTCCACCATGGCTTACGTCCACGAAGGACTAGCCTCACTCGGGGTAGATCTTCACGAAGTAGGCGATCTCCTTGCCCTTACAAACTCCTTGGTTCAACTCCACATCATGTCGGAGGCTCCCAAGTGACACCTAACCAATCTAGGAGACACCACTCTCCAAAAGGTAATAGACGGTGTGTTGTTGATGAACTCCTTGCTCTTGTGCTTCAAATGATAGTCTTCCCAGCACTCAAACAACTCCTCACAGATTTGGCTATGGTGGAAGAGGAATTTGAGTGGAAAGCAACTTGGGATAGGCTAGAAATCAAGACTTAAATGGTAGGAATGGAATAGCTTGATCTCAACACATGAGTAGGTGGTTCTCTCTCAGAAAATGTATGGTGGAAGTGTAGGCACATTCTGATGGCTCTCCTTACTGAGAAGGAGGTGGTGGATGGGTATATATAGCCTCCACACAAAATCCAACCGTTACACACTTTTGACCCAACTCGGTGGCACCAAAACCATAATCTCGGTAGCACCGAACTGTGTAAAAGATATGAACGTTAGGAATCTCGGTGGGACCGATACGAACAACTCGGATGGACTGAAGTGCAAAGGCTAGGGCAAACCTCATCTCGGTGGCACCGATTGCATCAACTCGGTAGAACCGAAGTGAAGCAATAAGGCAACAGAGAGTTGGCAAGCCATCTCGGTGAGACCGATTTGCAAAACTCGGTGAGACCGAAGTGAGTGCAAACGATTACAGAGAGTTGGCAAGCCATCTCGGTGAGACCGATTTGCAAAACTCGGTGAGACCGAAGTGAGTGAAAACAATTACAGAGAGTTGGCAAGGCCATCTCGGTGAGACCGAGATCCATTTCGGTGGATCCGATTTGTTAGGGTTTTGGCAGTGGCTAAGTCTAGGTGAACTCGGTGGGTCCGGATAGGAAATATCGGTGGGGCCGAGTTGGAATGTTGGTTTTGGACATCTTTTGGATAGAGAGAGTAGTTGAGGGTTTAGGAGTACTGTCACTAAGCACTTGAGCAAAAAGACCATTAAGCAACACCTCATCCCCTTTTAATAGTATTGGCTTTCCTATGGACTCAATGTGATCTTGGATTACTAAACCAAAAATGTAGAGTCTTGATCTTGTGCCAATCCTTGCCCTTAGCATTTTGAGGGGTCCACGTCTCTAGTCCATGCCATGCCAATCATTGAACATCCTGAAATCTTTAAGTTGAATGGACATTAGTTCAATGAGATATATATTGTTATGAATTACCAAAACCACCAAGGGAGCAAATGTGCTTTCAATCTCCCCCTTTTTGGTAATTGATGACAACATATAGATCAAAGCTTCGACAAATGATTAAATGAATGAAATACATCATCGCTTTGAGAAGTATGTGATAAGCAAGAGCTCCCCCTAAATTTGTGCATTATTAAAAATTTGCGTTTGAATGCAAATGCACAATCGATGAGGGTCATGGGTCGCTCTTCCATGTCACATGCATCCTGATGGAGCGCGCAAAATGATATGATTGAAATAGCAAGCACGCATCACCAACATAAGTGAGTGAGTGATCATACAAGATAATGATAGAGATAAACATAGATCATCACAATAAGCATAGTATGATCAATCACAAGCATAAACGACAGAATATCTCACAGACACTGTAGCAAGCACACACATCAAACAAAGTACCAACAAGCAACAAAGTACCAACAAGCAAATAGTAGCAAAAGAACTCGAGAGAAACAAAACAGAAACACTCTCTCTCGAAGCCTATGATCTATATAATTTCTCCCCCTTTGGCAACAAGTACCAAAAAGATCGAATTGGTATAGGACTAATTGGCACTCTAAGCACGGTCCTCCGAAGCTCCTGAAGGTGATCTCCTGCTGGGGCCTTGTTCTTCTCAACAGCTGATATGTTCCTAGTTGACCTCTTGGGTGCTGGAGCTTTCGGTTTGGACTTGGTGGGGGCAGCAGTCCTGATTGCATCAGACATGAGTTTCTGAGCTTTTGCAGGGGGTGCAGTGGCTGGTGGTTCCTCCTCTTCCTCCTCATCAATCATCATGGAGGGTCTGCCAATCACACGGGCAATAGTTTTCCTTACTCTCTTCTTCTTTGTACCTGCAGCTGGTTCTGTGTCACTAGGCTCTTCAAGAGTGAATTGCATAGTCTGCTTTGAAAGTTTCTTCACAGCAATTTTCTCTTTGGCAGAAGATGGTTTGGTGCTATACTCCTTAGCAAGCACGACTCTCTTTTTCTTAGTTGCTGTTTCGCTAGCAACAAAATCTTCATCCTCACTGTTTGAGGTTTTCTTCTTCCTTGTTTTAGTAGCTGCCTTAGGAAGATCTGGAGAGCTCCTCTCTCCCTCATAGAAACTTTCTGCAGGGCTTGACCCTTCACTTAGTTCTGCAAGCTACTCTGACCTGTTCTGGCTGTCACTGGAATCTGACATCTTGCTGAGCTGACCCTGTGAATAGATGGGTATGGGCAGAGTAGATGAGGCATCACAAAAAGCAGAGGTTTTTCATAAAATTTGAGTTCAACTCTTAGTTTCACGTTTTCACAGGATGCATTTCGGATGGACCGAGTTGATCATCTCGGTGACACCGAAGCACTCTACAGAAACCTTACACGCCATTTCGGTCTGACCGAGATGGGGTTCGGTGGCTCCGAGATGCTAGGGTTTCACTGAGATTTTACTTTCGGTCTCACCGATACGTACAACTCGATGGCACCGAGATGTACTAGTGCTATGGCCAGAGGCCAAATCGGTAGGACCGAAAATTTCGAATCGGTCGGTCCGAGATGCATTCAGCGGAAACTTAAACCTAAAATTTTTACTCGCATCTAATCTACGGAGTTTGCAGTGTAACATGAGTTCTCAATCCGTGACATGAATTCAGGCAGTCCAATCGTGCATTGAATCGGAAATGGGAGCACGAGAGGGATCGAATCTCACCCTAACTCGGTGGAGACTCTCTACGGCGGCAATGGCGGTGAAGATTGCCATTGACGGCGACGGAATCCGGCGGCGAGGGCGCGCTGGAGACGATGGCGAAGTCCGAAGACGAGGGCGACGGCAGCAACGGGGTGCGGGAACGAGTGGGGTCGAGAAATTTCAACCGTTCGGTCCGCGCAATATATATACCCGTAAGATGTCGGTGGCGCCGAGTTGAACAACTCAGTGGCACCGATATGTGTAACTGCACGCAGGTCAGCACATCGGTGGCTCCGAAACGGTTCAACTCGGTAGCACCGAGATGGAAAACCAAGATCAATCTAAGTGATTTCGGTTGGACCGAGTTTGAGTGAATTGGTTCGGCCGAAATCATTTAGAAGGTTTTGGAGGTTCAGCCCTTTCAGATCGGTGGCTCCGAGTGCTTCTCACCCGGAGGGTCCGAAAATGACTTGTTCAATTTTTGTGATGCAGCAAGAATAGAATTTGAGACAAGAAAGCATACATAGCTAGAGAAGGTACTTAGGCATTCTTGTACATCCACTTGGCCAGAAAAACCAAGACAATCAAAACAACAAATGGATGTCCTCGAATGATGAAAACATGCAAACCAACATGCTCACACAATAAGATAGCAAATGAAATATGTGTCAAACATGCACAACCAATTCTAGCATCTATCAAGCAATGGCGATGACTATGTCATCTATATATGAGTATATTGACTTAGGAGCCAAATGAGAACATTTGATCATAGGTCATACTCATCGTTTAAGCACAAGTGGGGTTGCCACTTTTACATAAAGCATTGATGTGTTCACACCATTAGAGTTGCTTTAGCTCAATTGTTTAGAGCAAAGCTCCCCCTAGATGTGATATCCCCCCTAAGAGGGATGAACTAACCTTGGGTTTTGTCGATGATGACTTCATGTAGATGTTGAAGATGTGGATGCTCAATGTTGATGTAGACCACCAAGAGTTGGGAGCAATCCTTTGGAGTTTTGTGCTTTCAATACCTACATGGGTTAGTCCCACACAAGGAACATACAAGGATATCCATAGACATAGAGTGAAATACACATATATAATGTCCATGAATGCATTGAATACCTTGTCCCTTGCCTTACCAACAAGAGGGTTTGTGACTCCATGAACTAGAGCAAAATGTGGAAGTTGGTTGCACAAGTTCTTGCCATAAAGTATATGAGTGAAGTTTGTCGGCGGAGTCACCCTCAAGAACTCTCTAGTTCTTCTTCTTTTGGACCCACATCAACTTGATGGGAATCCTTGCAGTTGTAGTAGCACTTGATGAAGTAGAACTTGATGAAGTCTTGGGAACCCACTTGACCATGGCTTGAGGAGCTTCTTCAAATGAATCAATCTCTTCTTGAAGCTTGTCCTTGCCTTTTAGCTTGTGGTCTTGTGGCGGAAGATTTTCTTGAGCTTGTGTTCCCTTGAAGGAAGTAGGATCATACTTCTCTTGTTGAGGAACAAACTTCGTCTTGGGGTATTGATCTTCTTCCCACTCAACTCCATTGGCATTGAACTTTCGTTCAAAACCAACACCTTGGTTCTTCCGGTGCCTTCCTTGCTTGCGTACAATTTCCTCAAATTGCTTACTCCCAGCAAGACTCTTGTAGACACCTTTTTCTATAATTCCTTTCAATAGCATATTTTCTTGCTCAAGTGTAACTTGGCTAAGAGAATCATTAGTGGAATCAATAGAACTACTAGAAGCAACAACATTGGATTTAGCATTGTTATTGTTACTACTAGAGGTAGAACCCTTTTTACCCTTGTTGCTAGTTTGCTTAGGTTTAACTTGTGGCATAAAGGTAGACAAGAGTAAACGTTTGGCAAGATATGAAGAACTCTTCTTTTGAAGATCGTCATTGATAGCTTTAAGAAACTCATGCTCTTGCTCTAAATTTAGCTTCTCGAAGCATAGCTTCTCATGAGTTCTTAGAAGTTCTCTATGATCCTCTTGTGTTGTTTCATGAGCTAACTTACGAGCATTTAGTTCTTTAGTTAGACGCTCAATCTCCTTCATAGCATTGTCACTCATTTCCTCTTGACTATCATGATTACTAGCATTTTCATTATAGCTCACATCACTATCTTTATCAACAAGTAAATCATCATCACCAAGAAAATCATCTTCATCACTATTGAAATCAAGATACTCGGGGTGTGATACCTTGGGGCCTTTTGGCATGAAGCATCTTCCAATTCCTTCATTTGGTGAGTCAAATAAATCATAGGAGTTGGATGACACAAGTGCAAGTCCGGCAACACCTTCATCTTGACTATAGTCGGAGTTGGAGTGATAGCTTCTCTCGGAGTGATAGCTTCTCCCATTCACCAACATGAGCTTGATGTCTTCTCCTTGTGTAGCTATTGGATGACTTGTCCTTCCTCTCCGAATCCTTGCTTCTTCGAGAGTGTCTTCGTTCATAACGATCATCTCTACTCCTTCTCTCCTTATGAGGTGATTCATCTCTTCTATGTCTTCCTCTTGGTGATTCGTCTCTTTTCTTGTAGGGAGCCGTACACTCATTGGAGTAGTGTCCGGGCTTCCCACAATTGTAGCAATTACGGTTATGACTTGATGATCTTCTCTCATAGTGTCTTGAGCTAGAACTTCTTTCTTTCCCTTTGTTCTTGTAGAACTTGTTGAACCTTTTCACCATTAGGCTAATCTCTTCATTGGATACTAGCTTGTCACTTGGAGTTGTTGGAGCATCGGTTGAGGCTTTGTAAGCACCGCTTGATTTGTTGTGCAGCTCCTCTTTGTCCTTGAGTGACATTTCATCAGCAACAATCCTTCCAATGACTTCCGTGGGCTTGAGATCTTTGTAATTTGGCATCATTTGAATCAATGTGCAAACGGTATCATATTTTCCATCCAAAGCTCTAAGTATCTTCTTGATGATGAATTTGTCAGTCATCTCTTCACTTCCTAAGCCGGCAATCTCATTTGTGATGAGAGCAAGCCTAGAGTACATCTCAGCGACTCCTTCACCATCCTTCATCTTGAACTTGTCAAGTTGACTTTGAAGCACATCCAACTTAGATTCCTTGACGGACTCGGTACCCTCATGCATATCAACCAAAGTATCCCAAATTTCCTTTGCATTCTCGAGGCGGCTGATTTTGTTGAATTCTTCGGGACATAAACCGTTGAATAGAATGTCACAAGCTTTAGCATTGTATTGCAACGTCTTCAATTCTTCCGGGGTTGCTTCACGATCCGGTTCCTTGCCATCCTCAAAGAAGTCACCTTGCAAGCCAACATGAACAACAGCCCAAACGGCAGGGTTATGACCAAGAATATGCATTTTCATCTTATGTTTCCAACTAGCAAAGTTTGTACCATCAAAATATGGACCTCTACGGTGATAGTTACCCTCACTAGACGCCATACTCTCCTAGGTTGTGAAACCAAGGCTATGATCACCAGAGCAATGGAAATCAAGGATTACGGAGACCAAAGCTCTGATACCACTTGTAGGATCGAAAGTATGTCTAGAGGGGGGGTGATTAGACTACTTGACCAAATAAAACCTAACCTTTTCCCAGTTTTAATTGTAGGCAGATTTTAGCAATAATACATGTCAAGCATCACCCTACACATGCAATTCTAAGAGTATAGCAGCGGAAAGTAAACAATTGCATATGTAAGTAAAGGAGGGGATTGGAGATTTCAAACGCAATGAAGACACGGTGGTTTTTGGCGTGGTTCCGATAGGTGGTGCTATCGTACGTCCAAGTTGATGGAGACTTCAACCCACGAAGGGTAACGGCTGCGCGAGTCCACGGAGGGCTCCATCCACGAAGGGTCCACGAAGAAGCAACCTTGTCTATTCCACCATGGCTTACGTTCACGAAGGACTAGCCTCACTCGGGGTAGATCTTCATGAAGTAGGCGATCTCCTTGCCCTTACAAACTCCTTGGTTCAACTCCACATCATGTCGGAGGCTCCCAAGTGACACCTAACCAATCTAGGAGACACCACTCTCCAAAAGGTAATAGACGGTGTGTTGTTGATGAACTCCTTGCTCTTGTGCTTCAAATGATAGTCTTCCCATCACTCAAACAACTCCTCACAGATTTGGCTATGGTGGAAGAGGAATTTGAGTGGAAAGCAACTTGGGATAGGCTAGAAATCAAGATTCAAATGGTAGGAATGGAATAGCTTGATCTCAACACATGAGTAGGTGGTTCTCTCTCAGAAAATGTATGGTGGAAGTGTAGGCACATTCTGATGGCTCTCCTTACTGAGAAGGAGGTGGTGGAGGGGTATATATAGCCTCCACACAAAATCCAACCGTTACACACTTTTGACCCAACTCGGTGGCACCGAAACCATAATCTCGGTAGCACCGAACTGTGTAAAAGATATGAACGTTAGGAATCTCGGTGGGACCGATACGCACAACTCGGATGGACCGAAGTGCAATGGCTAGGGCAAACCTCATCTCGGTGGCACCGATTGCATCAACTCGGTAGAACCGAAGTGAAGCAATAAGGCAACAAAGAGTTGGCAAGCCATCTCGGTGAGACCGATTTGCAAAACTCGGTGAGACCGAAGTGAGTGCAAACGATTACAGAGAGTTGGCAAGGCCATCTCGGTGAGACCGAGATCCATTTTGGTGGATCCAATTTGTTAGGGTTTTGGCAGTGGCTAAGTCTAGGTGAACTCGGTGGGTCCGGATAGGAAATATCGGTGGGGCCGAGTTGGAATGTGGGTTTTGGACATCTTTTGGATAGAGAGAGTAGTTGAGGGTTTAGGAGTACTGTCACTAAGCACTTGAGCAAAAAGACCATTAAGCAACACCTCATCCCCTTTTAATAGTATTGGCTTTCCTATGGACTCAATGTGATCTTGGATCACTAAAACAAAAATGTAGAGTCTTGATCTTGTGCTAATCCTTGTCCTTAGCATTTTGAGGGGTCCACGTCTCTAGTCCATGCCATGCCAATCATTGAACATCCTAAAATATTTAACTTGAATGGACATTAGTTCAATGAGATATATGTTGTTATGAATTACCAAAACCACCAAGGGATCAAATGTGCTTTCAGTGACCTCGTCCTACGCAGAATCCTCTCCAGAGAGGGGCTTCACAAACTCTCACCTATGTGGGAAGGCCCTTTCAGGGTTACTCATGTCTCCAGGCCCGGCTCAGCTCGGCTGGAGACGGAGGACGGAGTTCCTGTGCCTAACGCCTGGAACATCCAACACCTCCGCAAGTTCTACCCGTGACCCTCATGCGTACGAACGAAATGGGGTTGTACACGCCCCGGAGCCTCTCATTGCGTTCGCCTGATGGGCCCGCGAGAGCTCCTGCCCACGCCCAAGTGGAAGCCCCATGCTCCGCGCTGGCGGAACGGTCGACCCGCGATCATACCCACACCCTTGTGGAAGCCCCATGCTCTGCGCTGGCGGAACAATCAACTGAGGGCGCCCCACGGGTTGCACCAGCCTCAAGCTGACCCGTGCCGGACACGGCAGCACTCTTTTTCTCATTTCGATGTGTAACTGAGGGCGCCCCACGGGTTGCACTAACCTCAAGCTGACCCATGCCGGACACGGCAGCCGCATCTAGTTCTAGCTATGTAATGGGTTGCTATCTTACTTCAGTAAAGCTCGGTTTCTTACATGCCGTTTCGTTTTGTTCTTGCCTCGCGAGCCTCGCGCGCTCACGACGTCCCTCATGATCCTCACGCGAATGGGGGCTGGACACGGTGTCTGTGCTCGGGTCGGTCCCAGCAGCGCTGAAAAACCCAAGCACCCGGGCTCTGGCTCGCGGGTCTACTCCCGTGCACACCACCCCACCAAGGTCCTTGGTGTCTTGTCTCCTCGCGTAATGATCATGAGCGAATCGACGAGCATGTGCTGCTCCCCTGTTGTTGAGTGCTCTGCATGCAGTCATCTCAGGAGCAGGTTCCCGAAAAGGCCTCGCGAGGATGCCTCGCGGGGTGGCCCCCTCAAGGCCTCAGGAAGCCAGCAGGCCCCGCCTCGGGAGCTAACCCTCGGCGGCCGTCTCTGCAGGGGATTTCGCGAGCGAAGCCCTCACGAGGTATACCCTACAAGAGATGGCCCGCCAAACACTTCCTTGTGCAGAGCTAAGTCTTCCGCCTCGCGAGCCGCTCTCGCCGCCTCTTAAGCCTTCCCTTCCGGCAGCCTCACGAGCGCCAGCGTTCCTCTTGGCGCAAGCCGCTTGCGCGTCGAAGGGGTGCTCTCCGAGCATCGCGCCTCAGGAGCCCTCACCGGCTCCTGGTGCCCCTTGCCTCCTGGCCTTGTCTAGGCATCGCAACCTGACATACCAGCGACGGCCGAGGCCCGCTCGGGGGCTGGGTCCTGGCAACAAAGAGCATCATGGCAAGCAAAAAGAGCAAAACAGACCTCAAGAGAAAGCCTCATGAGGGCATGAGCGTTTATTACAGCAAATCATAAAGTACTTAAACACCAAGGCATCGTCTTCACGCCGCCATGGGGCCACATCGGTCTAGTGCAGGGTAACAAAGGGAAAAGGACCCTAGGAACTCGCACCATCGTCGTCGTCGCCGGCGCCGTCGTCGCTGCCAGAGCTCTCGCCGCTGCCGCAGGAGTATTTCCCAAGCAATGCGTCCACGTGGCCTTCTACCGCCTTTGCGAGGCCGTCGCGAAGCTCCTCGTGGACCGGGGCTATCACCTTGTCAAAGTCAAAGTTGGGATCGGCGTGAAGGAGGTGGCTGAAGACGCGAGTCGCCGCCAGGGAGAAGAGGCCGCGGCACTCCTCCTCCAAGATGCGATCCACCGCCTTGGCCCCGTCCTCAAGCTGTTCCATGAGCTTGGTGGAGAAGTCGATGTAGCCACCGTCGCGGGACTCGCGGAGGGCCCCAAGCCTTCCCTGGCAGATGATATTCAGGGCGTCGCGGGTGCGGAGCTCGAGGGAGTGAAGCGTCTTGACGCGTTCGCGCTAATGCTCCCGTTCCCGGTCCGCGGCGCCCAGGCGGGTCTCTGCCTCGGTTAGTTCCACCTTGGGATCAGTGATCTCCTGCCGGATTCGCTCGCGTTCTGCCTCGAAGGCGTCCCTCTGCTGCGACAGCGTCTTACCGTGCTCCTCGGCAAGCGCCAGGCACGCCTCTGCTACCTTCGCGTCAGCATCCTCCTGAACCTTCTTCTCCTTGGCCTCCAGCTGGGCGTTGGCCGCGGTAACACGCTTCGTGTGGGCCTCCTGGGCATCGGCCAGCTGGCGTCCCAGCAGCTCCAGGCGCTCCTTCTCCGTGGCTTGCTCAGTCGCCGTCCTCTCGAGGCTCTCCATGCAAGTCTTGAGGCCCGCTTCGTGGGCCGCAACCTCCTTCTCGCGGGTGGCGAGAGCACCTTCCCACGCGAGGAACGACTGCGCCTGCTCGGCGCGCTGGTCCTAGAACTCCTTGAGGCAGGCCTTCGCCTCTTCGCGGCGCTCGATAGCCGCTTCGGCCTCCTGAAGGGCTCTCGCACGGACCCCCTCCGCTTCGGCGGCGTCCTTCTCGCCCTGTGCGCAAGCGCGTTCGCTCTGGCGCCAGGCCGTTTCGACGGCGACGCTGAGCCAGCGCCACCCGTCAGCAAGCTTCAGGCGCTCCTCGGCAAGGCGCGTCTCCGCGTCCTGGAAATCTGTCCTGAGCCGAGCAAGCGCGGCCTTGGCGTCGCGCAATGCTTCAGGTCGGAGCAGGGTGTGGCCGCCCACAGGGGCCAGAGGCCAGTCCGGGTCGGGCCCTCTGGCACTCTCCGCCGCCGCGGCAAGGGAGGACTCGGTGCCGCTCGCCTGGAGCGGTGGGTTCGCCAGGCCACCCCCCGCGTTTGGCTGCGGCGGCACGCTATGGGAGCTCTCCATGCCTGTGGCGGCGTGCCCCACGGCTCCTCCCCCCACGCTCAGGGAGGCTCCCGGCGGGGGAGTGGGTGTTCCGACCTTCCCCGTCGCCGCTCCTTTCCTCACGGCGTGGTCAAGGGGGAGGGCATCCCCGCCTCCTGAGCCTGCCTACCGAGGCTCCTCCGTCTCGGCTTCATGAGGCGCACCCGCATGCGACTCATGAGGAACGACTGTCTCCTCCCCGACCTCCATGCACCCCGCCTCGCCGTCGGGATGGCGGGTGGCCCCTCCGTGCCCCCCGGCACCCGTGGCGGGCGCCGACGCCCCCTGCGGGCTGGGGGTCCCCTTCGCCTTCGTCGTCATCGTCGTCTTCTTCTTCTTCTTCTTCTTCTTCTTCTTCTTCTTCTTCTTCTTCTGATCCACGGCAGACTTCCTGCGTGAATGGTGGCTCAGCTCCGAGCCCGGATGAAGAGCAAGGACTAGGAACGCCGGGAGGAGGCAGGGGACTTACTCGTCACTAACGTACCACTTCCTTTTCTTCTCCCCCGCGAGGGGTGGGCCGTCGCTGTCACCGTCAGGCGTCGCCCCGGCGCCGCCGCTCGGGCCCCCGGGGTGTATCGCAGTAGACCCGGACACGTCGCCGCCCGCCACTGGGCCCTGGGGGGCTTCGGTCTCGTGATGGACCTCGGGCGCTGGGGGCTCGGCCGTTTTTCGGCCGGGAGCACCCTCCGCCATAGGAGGCGCGCTGTCGGCGTCGTCATCCCCAAAATCGCAGAGGAGCTGACGGCGAGTGCGCGGTGGCGCCCGGTTGGCGTCCTTCCCCGTGGCCTCCGCTGAGTCCTCCTCGCCACCGCTGCCCCCTGAGTCCAGCTCCACCACGAGTGGGTCCTCGTGAGGCCCGACGTGGCCTTCCGGCACGAGGCCCCACCGGTCAAAGAGAGGCATCTCCTTGACCAGCTCCTCCATCTCCTCGTAACGGAACAGAGGGAGTGCATCTTCGGGCGGGCCCTCGGCAAGGGTGTTGAGCAGATTCGCCAGGGCCCCATCCAACTCCTCTTGTGTCAGGCTGCTCGGGTGCAGCCTCATGGCGTCGCCCGCACCGGTGTACTCCCACACGGGGCGCGAGTGTTGCTGGAATGGCGCTATGCGTCGCCGGAGGAACTCCCTGACAACCGACGCTCCCAATAGCTTCGCGGCCCGGTGCGCAGCCATCCGCTCCAGAACGGGTTCCATCCTCGGGTCGCTGAGCCTCTCGCTCCCCCACCGGGAGTTCTTCTCGGCCGGATCCGTCGCGATCATCAGGAGCGGGCTGGTCCGGCGCGCGTCCATGAAGACCCAGCGCTGCCGATAGCCCTCCACCTTCTTCGCGACCCTCAGGTTGATGATGCTGTTTTCTGTTCCCTTAACGGTATGGAACGATGCACACCCGGAGCACTGGTCGCACGCGGTCAGCCGCGGGCAGAAGAAGTGGCGGAAGAGCGCCACTGAAGGCATCACACCCACAAAGGCCTCACAGTAAAAGACAAACATGGCAAGGAGGAGGATGGAGTTGGGCTGAAGATGGAGGGCATGAATCTGATAGTGTGAGAGAATGGCATAAAAAAAGTCCGAGAACGGCGGCACCAACCCGGCATAGACGCTATGGAGGAAGAAGGGGTAGGTCGTCGCCCCAGATCACGTCGCGCGCGTGACCCTGGCCAGATTTGGGTCGCCTGGTTCTCGTTTGTGTCGCCAGCCACCAGCGGGAGCACCCGATCCAGGCCCTCCCCATCGACGATGGAGGAGCGCTATAGCGCCGCCCAAATGGCAGGCGCGCTTGGGGACAGGGCCGCCGCCTTTCCCCTCTTGCCGGCAGGCAACATCGGTGCAGCGGAGATACAGACGAAGGAGGGGGAAGAAGGTAGAACGCAGAGATGGGGTCGCGAGGAGCTGTGCGCGGGAGGTGAGGCGCTGAGGAAGGCAATGATGGTCTCGCATCGCCCGCGGTGGACTTTATGTCAGCGCAGGCGGTTACCGAGGCATCGTGGGAGAAGTGGAGGCGTCCCCAGTCACATCGTGCGCCACGCGTCGCGCCTAGCCGCAGGCGGTTAGGGCCTGCGCCGTTTTCGCCCCCCTGTAGGCGGGAACGTGCGGGCCGTGGGCCCGGGGGCTACTGTCGGGCCCATGGAACCTGGGGTATCCAGGCCCGTCTGCCTTTGGCCCAGGGCACAACGCCTGGTGTGGGCCCAGCAGGCCATCATCACCAAGCACCTCACCAGGGCTCCTCATGAGGCCTTTGCCTCCCGAGCCCCCTCCTCAGGGAGCGGGCGAGCGAGGCTCAGCACCTCCACCAGCGGCCTCGCGAGGTCCTCTCGCGAGGCGACCTCCTGAGGAGGCCTCCCAAGGCGCCCTCCCGAGGGCGCACGAGACGAAGGCCATTCAGCGGAGCCACGCGGTCTGGGGCCCATCACGTGGGTGATGCGCGCGGCAATGAGCGGCGATAGAGGCCGCGCCAGCAGGCGCGGATGAAGATGGTTTCCTGTTTTGTGTTAAGGGAGCAGGGCCAGATATCTACTCCCCAAAGCAACCCCAAAGGTTGCCCGATCGGTGAAGGAAGACCAAGACGGCGGGCGCGCAGGGCGGAGGTCATCACCGAGCCCACCGGCGCGTCATGGATCACGCTTTGGCAGGCGAAGACCGCCTTTAGTCAGGATAGCCTGAGCGCCTGTCCCCTTTCAAAACCCGCCAAGTGTGGCAGCCCTTCCCGCCTAAGTTTCCAAGGGGGAAGAGGACCGATGCGGGTATAAGGGGGGCAGAGCAGCCATTGTAGAGGAGGACCCCCGCTCTCCGGTTCCCATCACCCTCGACCTTGTACTCTCTCTCTCGCACCAGAGCAATATCAGCCAAGCAAGAGTTGGGTCTTACACCGCAAGGTGGCCCGAACCTGGGTAAACCGCTAAGTCCACGGTCTGTCTCTCGCTAGCGCGCCCTCGCCATAGCCTCACCGTCGCTTAGCCGTGGTAGGAGATGAAGTGGTAGAACGAGCTAACCCCAGTGTTCGAACCTTTGGGTCCCCGGAGCCCGACTTCCGACACAATCCACATGGATCTGACTGGGTTACTCTTCTAGCTCGTGAACGCTCCTGCTCCTTGCTGGTGGATGTCGGATCCTTAGCTGAACCTGGCCACGTTGAAGGCCGTCGAGTACTTTTGAATGTACGCACATGCAAACCAAATAACATATGC
The DNA here is from genome assembly GCA_039707655.1 of Elymus sibiricus. NCBI lineage: Eukaryota > Viridiplantae > Streptophyta > Magnoliopsida > Poales > Poaceae > Elymus > Elymus sibiricus. The sequence continues at coordinate 408,548,430 of CM077666.1, read as the reverse complement.
ACCAAGCAAAGCAATCCATGGCATTCAAGCATGCATTTATTATTAGAGCAATATTTTCTATCATGGCACAGCACATCTATTTAGCAATATAACTACTAAAATAAATGCAGTGAGGTAAAGCATAACGGTAAATGCAATTGATCAAGTTTATTCACATGATCCCTCCGGATCCAAGTTCTTATGATCATACAACCCGCTCTCATAGCCATCCCTTGGCTACACTCCAATCTTTGGACATCATTCGATGTCCGAGCACCTGCACCGCAGGTCTGACAACTCTTACCTTTCTCTGGTTCAACATTAGCATTAACTTTATATGGTTCATTCCTCCAGACTCGACACAGACCAAATAGTGTGACCTAGTAAGAGTTGTGTCCCATGACCGAGGACGCGGCTATTCGAATAGATTTACACTCTGCAGAGGTTGCGCACTTTACCCACACTATGGAGCTCCTGGCCATGTACCTTAGTACCTGTTCCCATTCGGGTGGACCGGTGCTACTCCAACAAAACTTGTCCATTGCCTGGCACTCTTATGGTCCCACCGACAATCATACCCCTTCCGGGTCATGCCCTGGGTGGCCCCTGTGTCACTCCTGACACCTGCCACCGTCGTGGCCCAACTAAACTGTCCCAAACGGGGACACCGACTAAACAACTTGGGCTCACAAGGTTATCGCCGCCTACTGGGCTAGGGTAGCACACACACATAACCTTCCCTCTTTGGTGGTACCGATAAGAGGCAAGACTATAGACCAAGTTAGGGCCTTCCCATAAAGGCAAATGTGGTTGCACGGATGAGCTTGGTTCGGTGGCACTATGACTCGATCCAGCCGACGGAGGAGGTTGTCATTATTAGGTCACATTCTTTATCATTGCAACCACAGTAGTAATGCACAATGAAAACATAGCAACCTATCTCCTATTGTCACTTACGAGTCACTAGTGCGATAATATGATGAGTACCAACAAGTAATGCAAACAGTAATACAAACTATCAGGAGTTTAATTATTTCTAGCACAAACATATTCATTAATTAAACATGCAAGAATAACACAGAGCAATGATTTAGGGCATATATCAGATGGTCGGCTTGCTTGGGGGTCAATGAATTCACCGGAGAGAAGTGCGATCACCTCGCGGAAGAATTCGCCGGAAAAGATTCCCTCCAGAAAGGCAAAATAGAGGGCAGGGGCAAAATGTTCAATTTTAGAAAGTGTCAACCTCATGAAAACGATACCATCAGAACGGGCTCGATGAACAGAGGGCGTGGACTTTGGAATCACCTGAATCGGAGTTACGAGCGAAAAGTTGTGGCCGTTCATTCGTTAAGCGGTAAAATGAATAAAAGTTATTCATTTTAGCCACTAACGAGTGAACATTCACAACATAACTGTTTCAGCGGCTGGGCTAAAACAGAAAGCGCATTTTATAAAATACGCTTTCGGCGCGGGGAAGCGGATTCTACGGAAACCGTCTCCACTTAACTAACGTGGCCAGCCTTTAGTCACCGACAAGTGGGCCCCGCGCGGCCTTTCTCTCTCCTCCCTCTTCTTCTTCCTCCTCCTCTGTTCCCCCCGACGTGGCGACAGGAGCTTCGGCTCCGGTGCTCGGCGCGGCTCTGGTGGGTCTCCTGGGCGGGCGAGGCCATGGATGGGTGCGCCGGCGAGCACCGCATCCAAGGGTGGGTAGCACGGGCGGTGGGGGTGGCTCGCTGAACGGTGGCGAGAGTAGGCAGTGGGCGGCATGTCTGGTGGAATCTGGCGACCCGGTGGTCTGCAAGAGCAGGCGAGGGGCTAGGCGAGGTTGCCGGGGAACGGCACATCCAGTGGTGGATCCCACGGGCGGCAGGGGTGGCTAGATGAGTGGAGACAGTGACGGCCGTGGGTGGCGGCTCGTCAGAAATAGGGGCAGCCAGGGACGGGACGGTCCTCTCCAGGGGCTTGGGCGAGGTCGAGGAAGGGAGGGAGGGTGAGGTGCATGCTCGAGAGGCTCGGGGATGGGCTATTTATAGCCAGCCGGCCGAGTTGATGAGCACGGCCGCTCGGGTGAGCGGGCCGGCGTCTGGAGCTCGGAGGCGACGGCTCAGTCTGGTGGCCGATGTCGGGGAGCAGCACGGGCGAGCAGTGGAGCTGCGCTGGCATGCTCGGGGTGCTTCGGCTCGGCCGGATACGGCGGCGATAGTGGACGAACAGTGGCGGTACGGCGGCGTTCGTCGCAGCGCGGCGAGGAAAAGAACGAAGGGGGAAGGAGCCAGAGAGGGGGTACGTGGACGGTGCAGAGCCATTGGACACTCCGGGACAAGCCGGAGCTGGCCGGAGCGAGCTACTCGACGAGGTCAATGTCCAGAGCGCCGTCTCCGCGCGGCCGCTGCGCGGTCACCACGTGCATAGCACACTCTGGTGCCAGTCTGGCCGTCACACCTTGTCCAACAGGTGGATCACTGCTCAAATGGGTAAGATATGGCACTGGATAGACCAGGAAGGGTCTAGGTTGATCGAGGGGATCGAAAACAGTTTTTGGTCAGAATTTTGGAGGCATTACTGAGGTGAAATGGTTTGGTAAATGGGACCTAGATGTTTCCATATTGGAAGGTGGTAGGAAGGGGTAGATGCTGGCAAAATTTGAAGTCATTTAGACCAGGTTTGCATACACTTCCTTTGTAATGCAAAATTTGGTCCAGAAACTAGGTTTTGATATTGTGCTCAAATGGCTTGATGGTTTTGGCTCAAATTTGGTGGAGGGAGGTTATTTGAGTGTGAGAATGCACTGGTAAAATTTCATACCATTTGGATGCTCCTACATGGTACTTCCTTCACAGAGCTTTCTGCTGGACAGAAGCTAGATGGAATTTTTGGGAGAAATTGGCTAGATAAAATGATGTGAATTTTTTCATGCTCACATCATATAGGGAATGTGAGGTCCTGGATTAATTTCAAGAATCATGGAGCAATATTAAATATAGTTGCTTCACAATCTCAAAATAGGTCCAGAAACAAGAATTGGATGATGCTCTCAAACTTTGAACTGTGGGACTTGGGTTCTTGATGGAAATGGTGAAGATATGGATAGGAGAAGCGCCACAAATTATTTGGGATTTTTCCTGGCTGCCAAAATGGTAGTTCCTTTGGAAAGTGCCCAATGTGCAATATTGGCTTTAAATAGGAAAATGCAATTCCCCTATTTAATTATAGCCAATATTTTTATGAGAGCTCAATATGGTCACAAAGAATATCTCCACAGGTTTTCATGAACTTTGGAGATGGATAGATATTTTCTTGGATTTAATTCCTTTAACTGGCAGAAAAAGGAATTAATTTTAAATGAAAAATATTGCAAATGACTTGGCAATATTTTTACATATCCAGGGTTGATAGATATGGGATGCTCACTGGGAAAAGTTTGGGAGGCAACAGATCAAAGGAAATTGGGGTTCCTTTGTAACGGAAGGAATTAGGGTTTCTCTTCCGGTAACTCGGAAGGTAGGGTTTCAGCGGCAAAATCCTGAGAATATATCTTGGGTGGCAAGGTTGGACTGGAGAGAATCTCTGGTTGGGTAGGAAAGGCAAGGCTAAATGACCATCTTCATATACCCAAGAGCGAGAGAAAATCCGATAACACCAAAAAAAATGGAAGTCCAATCCTGCGAAGGAAAAAAAACAAGGAGCGGAAACCGGGGTGTTACAAACCTACCCCCTTAGGAAAATCTCGTCCTCGATATTTCTAGGCTTACCTCCCGGCGAGGGGGACATACCTGTGTGCGACTTGGATCCTTCATCTGTCTTGTCTTCGTCGGTTCACTGACCTTTTAATTGCCTCTTCTGGTGGCTCAGGTACTGTCTTTTCCAACAACTGCATTGAATCCTTCTCTTTCCTGTCAGGCAAACCCTTTGTCCCAGTAGTGGTGTTTCTGGGTTGGGTAGCGAGTAATACCGACAAATAGCTTGGTTTCCCTGGCCTAGAGCTAGCTGCTTCGGGTTTTATTATGATACTTCGTACACTGACTGCCAAGGCCGAAACATCCTTTCTGGGTACAAGGCTCACGTTTTTATATGGTCTTGAGTGACTAGGGGTGGCTTTCTTTCTATCTTGTCTGGGTTCCGTACTATTGTTTCCTTCTGTCTTATGCATTCTGACTTTGTCCTTAGGTGATCCGCAATCCAAGGAACAACATGACCGAACAATTACCGCCGTATCCCCAACTGAAATGTCAGGCATGATCACAAAATAATCATAGACGATAATCTTCTACTCCAATGACATCGTGGCATATATGAACCGTCTATGCCGACGTGTATGTGCTTTTGGCTATTCTATCGGAATGTCTGATTTCCAAGTGAATTCGAACCGTCAAACTTTGTCAATCACTGAGGTGGCTCTGCCATATACAGCCGATGTAGTCCTTGTTATGACCACTGAGCTAAACATAGTATGGCTAGCATCCGACGCATCTTTCGGGGCATATCCTCTTATCTTGGGTGATGGCCCATATTCACAATGAGTGTGGCAGGCTCACTTGTAACCGCAAATAGTGCATTGTTGTGGCTGCGTATGCAAGAGTCTGACAAGGATTGGTAATATCACCTTGTCTGTGAAGCTTTACTTTTATTGACCATCGTGAATGTGGTTTATCCAAAGCTTCTTTATTCTTGAGGGTTTCTTTTGGAGACCTGTCATGGCCTGCCAACACGGCTCCTTGGTCATATCCAAGCTTGTCGGGCTTGTACACACAACTTACTCTTGCATATCTCGTAGGGGTTGTTGTGTTCATATCCTTCTTTGATATTTGGGCCGATGTTTCTCTGAATCATAGTCATTCCCATGTACGAGTGGCTCGCATGAACTGATCCACTCGACTATATGCTCACAACATATGCAGAGGTAGGATAAATCCTTTCATAACCACTGAGTTCTGAGGCGGACGTGTGTCTGGACTAGTTCGTTCTTCTGACAAGATTGTTGTAGGCACGATGGCGTGTTGAAGAAGGCTGAATACCTTATGCTCGAAGCTTCTACCAAGGAAACGTGCCGAAGAGGGCTAGGTATCGTACCCCAGAAGTTTCCCCTCAGGTTGCTTACTGGGGAAGGTCGAGTGCCTTATGCCGGAAGCTTTTCACGGTAGCGGGCTGAGGAGGATTGGAGTACCGTATGCCAAAAGATTTTCCCCCTAGTGGCATAGCGAACAAGATTGAGAGTCTTGCGTTGTAAGCTCATTCCGATAGCTTGCGGAGGAAGGCTGGGTTCCTTGTACCGAAAGCCTTGCACTGTGATATGCAGTCGAACCTGTGGCTGGTTCTGGCTTCCTTCCGGAGGATTCAAAATTTACCCATAGTGGAGCCACCATTTGGTATAGACCATACCTTGACTGAAGGTATTCCATTATTCATGCACACCACTTGTCCTTCCACTTGTCTGATCATCGCTGCTATAAAGATTGCACAACTGATGCAAACTTCGTGTTGATAATTAATCCGGGATACCAGAGGTTGCCAGTAGTAAGCAGGTGGCGGATAATTCCATTTGGTTTAGCTGAACTTCCAGGCATTTGAAATTCTCACTGATTCCGGATAGCCGTGGACTTATCCATATGTCCCGCATACCAGAATTTTTGTTGTTGCTCTCGGCACATTCACATTCTTGAAATATGTCTTCTGTGGGTAATCAATGATTCTTGAGTCCATTGAGAAAAGACTCAAGGTTCACCCCACTGGCTGAAATAAACCTTGTGTCGAGGATGGAATCATTTGTCCCTACTGGTGTTCATTACTGATAGCTCATCTGACTATTCCTGAAGTATGATTTGTTCTAAGGCACACTCTCTCAGGTATACTCTGGCCTTATCTATTGCACGCAGATTCTGCTTCTGGCCCATCCTCTATTCTTGATAGATCCGGTGTTGCTGTTCTGAATATCATGTGGTTGACTTGGCTCTTACTAAACTTGGACTATTGGGTATTATCCAAGTTGTGTTCGAGTCTTCTTATGCAGCTCGTGCGGATGGATCCAGTCAGAGTGGAAGAACGGAACCAAGAAAAGAAGCAAGAACCGCGAAAAAACAAAAATACCAAATTTTGCGGACTTTACACATATGGCCAAAGATTCACTAATATAACTAGCCTAGCGCACTCGATGTACCTCTAAGGATATAGAAGCGAGCCACACAATGCTCCTGGTAGCAATTGGTGTCAAGCTTCTGCTACTTCCTTAGGGAACATCAAACTCAACTCACGACCATAGCCAAAGTGGCTTAGTCAACGATCCTAGGGTTGTCGGGGAAGGATGGAATTTATAAGCGTTTCCCAAAGGAAACTAGATTTGAGGAGAGAAATGCCATGGTTAGCAAGCAGGGTGGGAATATCTGGTTTACCTCGGGGTTCAGGGCTCACGGGTCATTGCCGGGTGCGGACATTTCACACCGGAGGCAAAGACCACGGGAATTGGGGTCTATTGGAGCCAAAAACCTATGGGATTGCCTTATGATCTACAGTAGTCGTGCCAGTTTGGCGAAGATGGCTGAGATCCATCTGGGCTTCCTACTGAGCACAAGACAATGAAGTCCGACTAGGGTAACCTACAGTCAGCCTGGCTGCTCTGATACCATCCGTTGTGGCGCCCTGCGTGAATACCACTGTAGCCAGACGGTCGCCGCACACACCAGCCCAAGAAATCACTCTGGCATGCACGTTTACAACAAGTATCATGAACATAGGCACAACTGTAATAAGAATATATTTATTAGCCATTGTGGCTGGAATAAATACATCATGGTTACAAAGCTGGGGCAGCGGAAAAGCTCTATCTAAGGCAGCATGGTCTTGGTGCGGCTCCAATCCAAAGGGATCTGACTAGGTTACTCTTCTAGCTCGCGAACGCTCCTGCTCCTTGCTGGTGGATGTCGGATCCTTAGATGAACCTGGCCACGTTGAAGGCCGCTGAGTACTTTTGAATGTACTCGCAAGCAAACCAAATAACATATGCACCAAGCAAAGCAATCCATGGCATTCAAGCATGCATTTATTATTAGAGCAACATTTTCTATCATGGCATAGCACATCTATTTAGCAATATAACTACTAAAATAAATGCAGTGAGGTAAAGCATAACGGTAAATGCAATTGATCAAGTTTATTCACATGATCCCTCTGGATCCAAGTTCTTATGATCATCCAACCCGCTCTCATAGCCATCCCTTGGCTACACTCCAATCTTTGGACATCATTCGATGTCCGGGCACCTGCACCGCATGTCTGACAACTCTTACCTTTCTCTGGTTCAACATTAGCATTAACTTTATGTGGTTCATTCCTCTAGACTCGACACAGACCAAATAGTGTGACCTAGTACGAACTATGTCCCATGACCGAGGACGCGGCTATTCGAATAGATTTACACTCTGCAGACGTTGCGCACTTTACCCACACTATGGAGCTCCTGGACTCGTACCTTAGTACCTGTTCCCATTCGGGAGGACCGGTGCTGCTCCAACAAAACTTGTCCATTGCCTGACACTCTTATGGTCCCACCGACAATCATACCCCTTCCGAGTCATGCCTTGGGTGGCCCCTGTGTCACTCCTGACACCTGCCACCGTCGTGGCCCAACTAAACTATCCCAAACAGGGACGCTGTCTAAACAACTTGGGCTCACAAGGTTATCGCCGCCTACCAGGCCAGGGTAGCACGCACGCATAACTTTCCCTCTTTGGTGGTACCGATAAGAGGCAAGACAATAGACCAAGTTAGGGCCTTCCCATAAAGGCAAATGTGGTTGCACGGATGAGCTTGGTTCGGTGGCACTATGACTCGATCCAGCCGACGGAGGAGGTTGTCATTATTAGGTCACATTCTTTATCATTGCAACCACAGTAGTAATGCACAATGAAAACATAGCAACCTATCTCCTATTGTCACTTACGAGTCACTAGTGCGATAATATGATGAGTACCAACAAGTAATGCAAACAGTAATACAAACTATCAGGAGTTTAATTATTTCTAGCACAAACATATTCATTAATTAAACACACAAGAATAACACAGAGCAATGCTTTAGGGCATATATCAGATCGTCGGCTTGCCTGGGGGTCGATGAATTCACCGGAGAGAAGTGCGATCACCTCGTGGAAGAATTCGCCGGAAAAGATTCCCTCCAGAAAGGCTAAATAGAGGGCAGGGGCAAAATGGTCATTTTTAGAAAGTGTCAACCTCATGAAAATGATACCATCAGAACGGGCTCGATGAACAGATGGCGTGGACTTTGGAATCACCTGAATCAGAGTTACGAGCGAAAAGTTGTGGCCGTTCATTCGTTAAGCGGTAAAATGAATAAAAGCTGTTCATTTTAGCCACTAACCAGTGAACATTCACAACATAACTATTTCGGCGGCTGTGCTAAAACAAAAAGCGCATTTTATAAAATACGCTTTCGGCGCGGGGAAGAGGATTCTACGGAAACCGTCTCCACTTAACTGACGTGGCCAGCCTTTAGTTACCGACAGGTGGGCCCCGCGCGGCCTTTCTCTCTCCTCCCACTTCTTCTTCCTCCTCCTCCTCTGTTCCCCCCGACGCGGCGGCAGAAGCTCCGGCTCTAGTGCTTGGCGCAGCTCTGGTGGGTCTCCTGGGCGGGCGAGGCCATGGATGGGTGCGCCGGCGAGCACCGCATCCAAGGGTGGGTAGCACGGGCGGCGGGGGTGGCTGGCTGAATGGTGGCGAGAGTAGGTAGTGGGTGGCAGGTTTGGTGTAATCCGGCGACCCGGTGGTCTGCAGGAGAAGGCGAGGGGCTAGGCGAGGTCGCCGGGGAACGGCGCATCCAGTGGTGGATCCCACGGGCGGCAGGGGTGGCTGTCTGAGTGGCGACGGTGACGGCCGTGGGTGGCGGCTCGCCGGAAATTGGGGTGGCCCAGGACGGGACGGTCCTCTCCAGGGGCTTGGGCGAGGTCGAGGGAGGGAGGGAGGATGAGGTGCATGCTCGAGAGGCTCAGGGACGGGCTATTTATAGCCAGCCGGCCGAGTGGATGAGCACGACCGCTCGGGTGAGCTGGCCGGCGTCTGGAGCTCGGAGGCGACGGCTCCGGCTGGTGGCCATTGATGTCTACTACTCAAATTATTCTTGTAGACTCGTGTTGGGCCTCCAAGCGCAGAGTTTTGTAGGACAGTAGCAATTTTCCCTCAAGTAGATGACCTAAGGTTTATCAATCCGTGGGAGGCGTAGGTTGAAGATGGTATCTCTCAAACAACCCTGCAACCAAATACAAGAAATCTCTTGTGTCCCCAACACACCAAATACAATGGTAAATTGTATAGGTGCACTAGTTCGGCGAAGAGATGGTGATAAAAGTGTAGTATGGATAGTAGATATAGGTTTTTGTAATCTGAAAATATAAAAACAGCAAGGTAGCAAGTAACAAAAGTTAGCACAAACGGTATTGCAATGCTTAAAAACAATGCCTAGGGTTCATACTTTCACTAGTGCAATCTCTCAACAATGCTAATATAATTGGATCATATAACAATCCCTCAACGTGCGATAAAGAATCACTCCAAAGTTCCTATTAGCGGAGAACATAAGATAGAAATTGTTGTAGGGTACGAAACCACCTCAAAGTTATCCTTTCCGATCAATCTATTTAGCCAACCCTATAAGTGTCACGAACTGCCCTAGAGTTCGTACTAGAATAACACCATACGATATGCATCAACCAACTCTAATGTCACCTAGATACTCCAATGTCACCACAAGCATCCGTGAGTTGATTATTCGATATGCATCAAACAACTTCAGATCATAATATTCAATCCACACAAAGAACTTCAAAGAGTACCCCAAAGTTTCTATCGAAGAAAAGATAATGAAAACGTGCATCAACCCCTATGCATAGATTACCCCAATGTCACCTCGGGAATCCGCGAGTTGAGTGCCAAAACATACATCAAGTGAATCAATATAATACCCCATTGTCACCACAGGTATTCATATGCAAAACATACATTAAGTGTTCTCAAATCTGAAATATTCAATCCGACAATAACGAAACCTCAAAGGGAAAAGATTCGATTCATCACAACAAAGATAGAGAGGGAGGAAACACCATATGATCCAACTATATTAACAAAGCTCGCGATACATCAAGATCGTGCCATATCAAGAACACGAGAGAGAGAGAGAGATCAAACACATAGCTACTAGTACATACCCTCAGCCCCGAGGGTGAACTACTCCCTCCTCGTCATGGAGACCGCCGGGATGATGAAGATGGCCTCCGGTGATGATTCCCCCCTCCAGCAGGGTGCCGGAAAAGGGCTGTAGATTAGATCGTGGAGGTATAGAGGCTTGCGGCGGCATGAAAACTCATCAAGGTTAACTTTCGGGGGTTTATGAATATATATGATTTTTTGGCGTTGGAATCACGCGAAGAAGGGCCACAGGGGGCCCACGAGGCACCAGGGTGCGCCTGCGGCGGTGACGCGCCCTGGTGGCTCGTGGAGCCCCTGTGGGTCTTCTGGCCTCCTCCCGAAGCTTCTTGTGTCTCTTATGTTCTAGAAAAAATCGTCAAAAAGTTTCGCTGCATTTGGACTTCATTTAATATGGAATTTCTGGAAAACCGAAAACAAGCAGAAAACAGCAACTGGCACTGGGCACTAGGTCAATATGTTAGTCCATGAAAATCATATAAAAGCCATATAAAAGTGCACCAAAATCATACAAAACTTTAATAAACATGGCGTGAATACTTCATAAATTATAGATACATTGGATACGTATCACACAACTTGTCCAACAGGTGGCTCACTGCTCAAATGGGTAAGATATGGCAATGGATAGACTAGGAAGGGTCTAGGTTGATCGAGGGGATCCAAAACAGTTTCTGGACAGAATTTTGGAGGCATTACTAAGGTGAAATGGTTTGGTAAATGGGACCTAGATGTTGCCATATTGGAAGGTGGTAGGAAGGAGTAGATGCTGGCAAAATTTGAAGTCATTTGGACCAGGTTTGCATACACATCCTTTGTACTGCAAAATTTGGTCCAGAAACTAGGTTTTGAGACTGTGCTCAAATGGCTTGATGGTTTTGGCTCAAATTTGGTGGAGGGAGGTTATTTGAGTGTGAGAATGCACTGGTAAAATTTCATACCATTTGGATGCTCCTACATGGTACTTCCTTCACAGAGCTTTCTGCTGGACAGAAGCTAGATGGAATTTTTGGGAGAAATTGGCTAGATAAAATGATGTGAATTTTTGCATGCTCACATCATATAGGGAATGTGAGCTCCTGGATTAATTTCAAGAATCATGGAGCAATATTAAATATAGTTGCTTCACAATCTCAAAATAGGTCCAGAAACAAGAATTGGATGATGCTCTCAAACTTTGAACTGTGGGACTTGGGTTCTTGATGGAAACGGTGAAGATATGGATAGTAGAAGCTCCACAAATTATTTGGGATTTTTCCTGGCTACCAAAATGGTAGTTCCTTTGGAAAGTGCCCAAAGTGCAATATTGGCTTTAAATAGGAAAATGCAATTTCCAATATTTAATTATGGCCAATATTTTTATGAGAGCTCAATATGGTCACAAAGAATATCTCTACAGGCTTTCATGAACTTTGAGATGGATAGATATTTTCTTGGATTTTTTCTTTAACTGGCAGAAAAAGGAATTAATTTTAAATGAAAAATATTGCAAATGACTTGGCAATATTTTTACATATCCAGGGTTGATAGATATGGGATGATCACTGGAAAAAGTTTGGGAGGCAACAGATCAAAGGAAATTGGGGTTCCTTTGTAACAGAAGGAATTAGGGTTTCCCTTCCAGTAACTCGGAAGGTAGGGTTTCGGCGGCAAAATCCTGAGAATATATCTTGGGTGGCAAGGTTGGACTGGAGAGAATCTCTAGTTGGATAGGGAAGGCAAGGATAAATGACCATCTTCATATACCCAAGAGCGGGAGAAAATCCGATAACACCGAAAAAAACGGAAGTCCAATCCCGCGAAGGAAAAAAAGCATGGAGCGGAAACCGGGGTGTTACAAAGGAGGAGCAAAGAACCGTGCGGTATACTCTAGTTTTCCACTGGAGTACTAGCCCGACACGGAGGAGTGTGAAACACGGCAGCCCAGTGCGATATGGCGATAAAAAATGATCTAGTTTGCTTGTGATCCCACGACACCGCTCATCGTTAGCACTGTTTTAGTCGTGCCTCGCAGCCTGGTACATACGAAATAATATGATGAGAATGGCAACGGATAATAAATGTCTTACCTATTCAGGATAATTTAGAAGGACACATGCGGAAATGCCCGAAAGACACAGTGGCAAAAGAAGAAGACACATGGGCAAATGAAGAAGGAAGATTACCCACACAAAAAAAGAAAAAAGGAAGATGTAGACAACGGTCTGGGTGCTGCTCTCTACTTCATGAAGGGTTGCTCGGCGTGGAGTTTTAACTGCTTCTTCATCGCCTCCACGACCTTCATCTCCTCTCGCCTCTCATCCGCCATCTTCTTCATTGCTTCCATGGCGCGAGATTTATCGAGGTGAGCGTGGATGATCTCTTTCACGTCCGCATGATGTTGCTTGACAGCAGCCACGTTCTCGGTGCGGAGCTTCCCCATGTCATCCCTAAGTTCCCCGATGATGGCTGTCAGCATCTTCACCGAGGCACTGCTCTTCTCTCACAACTTCTCCCAGCCGGCGATCTCCTCCTTCAGCAGGTCGAGCTCTGATGTCTACTACACAACTTATTCTTGTAGACTCGTGTTGGGCCTCCAAACGCAGAGTTTTGAAGGACAGTAGCAATTTTCCCTCAAGTGGATCACCTAAGGTTTATCAATCCGTGGGAGGCATAGGATGAAGATGGTCTCTCTCAAACAACCCTGCAATCAAATACAAGAAATCTCTTGTGTCCCCAACACACCCAATACAATGGCAAATTGTATAGGTGCAGTAGTTCGGCGAAGAGATGGTGATACAAGTGTAACATGGATAGTAGATATAGGTTTTTGTAATCTGAAAATATAAAAACAGCAAGGTAGGAAGTGATAAAACGGAGCACAAACGGTATTGCAATGCTTAGAAACAAGGCCTAGGGTTCATACTTTCACTAGTGCAATCTCTCAATAATTCTAACATAATTGGGTCATATAACAATCCCTCGACGTGCAACAAAGAATCACTCCAAAATTCCTATTAGCGGAGAACATAAGATAGAAATTGTTGTAGGGTACGAAACCACCTCAAAGATGTCCTTTCCGATCAATCTATTGAGCCATCCCTATAAGTGTCACAAACGGCCCTAGAGTTCGTACTAAAATAACACCATATGACATGCATCAACCAACTCTAATGTCACCTAGATACTCCAATGTCACCACAAGTATCCGTGAGTTGATTATTCGATATGCATCAAACAACTTCAGATCATAATATTCAATCCACACAAAGAACGTCAAATAGTGCCCCAAGATTTCTACCGGAGAAAGTAGGATGAAAACATGCATCAACCCCTATGCATAGATTACCCCAATGTCACCTCGGGAATCCGCGAGTTGAGTGCCAAAACATACATCAAGTGAACAATATAATACCCCATTGTCACCACGGGTATTCATATGCAAGACATACATCAAGTGTTCTCAAATCCATAAAAGTATTCAATCCGATAATAGTGAAACCTCAAAGGTAAAAACTCAATTCATCACAACTAGAGAGGGAGAAACACCATATGATCCAACTATATTAACAAAGCTCGCAGTACATCAAGATCGTGCCAAATCAAGAACACGAGAGAGAGAGAGAGGGATCAAACACATAGCTACTAGTACATACCCTCAGCCCCGAGGGTGAACTACTCCCTCCACATCATGGTGACCACCGGGATGATGAAGATGGCCTCCGGTGATGATTCCCCCCTCCGGCAGGGTGCCGGAAAAGGGCTGTAGATGAGATCTCTTTGGTACAGAGGCTTGCGGCGGCGTAAAAACTCATCTAGGTTAACTTTCGGGGGTTTCTGAATATATAGGATTTTCAGCATTGGAATCACGCAAAGAAGGGCCACAGGGGGCCCACGAGGCACCAGGGCACGCCTGGGGGGTGGCGCGCCCAGGTGGCTTGTGGGGCCCCTGTGGGTCCTCTGCTGCTCCCTCGAAGATTCCTGGGTCTGTTTCCTTCCAGAAAAAATCGTCAAAAAGTTTCGCTGCATTTGGACTTCATTTGATATGGATTTTCAGGAAAACCAAAAACAAGCAGAAAAGAGCAACTGGCACTGGGCACTAGGTCAATATGTTAGTCCATGAAAATCATATAAAATCTATATAAAAGTGCACCAAAATCATACAAAACTATAATAAACATCGCATGAATACTTCATAAATTATAGATACGTTGGAGACATATCAGCATCCCCAAGCTTAATTCCTGCTCGTCCTCGAGTAGGTAAATGATAAAAGATATAATTTATGAAGTGTGAATGCTAGCATAGTGCATAAGTTTGATCAATGATAATTTCAATCACTTTTCCTAGCATCATAATAGCAACTCTTTCTCATAAAACTCATCATGATAAAGTAGTAATCAATTCACATGTTATGGTTTAAACAATACATTCTCTTGAAATTTAACAACCTATGTTCTTGGTTACCAAACAATTGCAATTCAACTTATCTTCAACAAAGTCTAAGTAAGAGCTCCACATACTCAATTATCATTTAGTCTTCTATGATTGCTAGTCATCAAAGCATATTTTTAGAACAAATGGCATCCATCGAACACAGAGAAAGATCGGGGCTTAATGTTTCGCCTCCCAACTAATTTATCATAGAGATAATTGTCAACAATAATAATTCATGATCAAATATATTTGACTGGCCATATATGCCTGGATCTTTCCCCACCACATGATGCTTGCCAACTAGAGAATAATTGAGGTTGAAATGAGAATGAATACTTATTGACTCTTGCATAAAAGTAAATACATAAAAGTAAAAGATAGGCCCTTCACATAGGGAAGCAGAGGTTGTCATGCGCTTTTTATTTTTGGATGTCAAGCCCTTAATGCAAAGGAACGTCACGTTATATTGCCCCTTGTGATAGCAACCTTTATTATGCAGTCCGTCGCTTTTATTTCTTTACCATCACAAGTTTGTACAACGCTTATTTTCCATTGCAATAAAATATCATACATATTTTAGGAGCAATTTTTATTGCTTTTTGCACTGCTGACAACTTTCTTGAAGGATCTTATTCAATCCATAGGTAGATATGGTGGACAGTCATGGGAAGAAACTGGGTTTAAGGGTTTTTGGATGCACAAGTAGTATCTCTACTTAGTACGAATTTTTGGCTAGCAAAAGATCCTAAGAAAGCACCACATGTTAGAGGATCCATAACAATATAACTTCTATGCAAATATACCCAAACATAACTCATTACGTTGTCTTCCTTGTCCAACTTCAACTAATTTTCTCAAGTTGAAAATAATTAATGGGTATTCACAATCATAAAAGATGTCCAAGATAATATATTTATATGTGAAAGTTCTCTTCCTTATACTAATCATTCATGAATTGCTTGTATGACCAATATTGTGATTGTCAAGCTTCAATATATTTCACTTTCTAAACCCAATGTGAAGCTACTACTAGGCATGATACAAGCATATGAAGCTCATATTATTTAAACTTTATGATATTCAATTATTTCACAATTTACTCATAGGATATAAGTGAACACAAGAGTAAATGACAAACCACTCCAAAAAGATATAAGCGAAGATCAAATGAGTAGTTAAGTAAATAGGTAGCTACGTGAGGACTCTCTCTCATTAAAAATATTTCAGATCTTAAGTATTTTATTCAAACAGCGAACAAAACAAAATAAAATGACATTCCAACAATAGCACATCTCATGCGAAGAAGCAAAAACTTATGCTCAACCTATAATTGTTGAAGAAGAAAGGTGAGATGCCTACCGGGGCATCCCCAAGCTTAGATGCTTGAGAATTCTTGAAATATTATATTGGGATGCCTTGGGAATCCCCAATCTTGAGTTTTTGTGTCTCCTTAATTCCTCTCATATCACGGTCTCCCTAAATCTTAAATACTTCATCCACACAAAACTCAACAAGAACTCGTGAGATAAGTTAGTATAAATCAACTCAAAACCTTAACATTCTCTACTGTAACAAATCAAAAAAATTATAATTAAACATTGCATACTAAATGCCTCTGTATATTTAATACTCCTATCCACAAATAGAAACATTAAACAAGCAAACATATGCAAACAATGCAACTATAACAGCAATCTGCCAAAATAGAACAGTCTGTAAAGGGGGAATAAGAATTCATACTTGCCTAACTCCAAAAATTCTGAAAAATTACCACGTGACAGATAACTCATGCATTCTTACTGTGTAAAAATTTCAGATTTTTATCATGTTCTGACTATTCAGGAATATTCTGGACATAACAGAAAACTTTCTGTTTTCAAACAGCAACACATAAACTTGCAAACTGAGCATGGTAATGGCTATAATTGGCATTTTATTGAACTAAAAGATACAAAACATGATTCTAAATAACATCAAGCAAATCTCAACAAAATAAAATGACGCTCCAAGCAAAACTCATATTATGTGACGAATAAAAATATAGCTCCAAGTGAGGTTACCGATAATGTTGAAGACGAAAGAGGGGATGCCTTCCGGGGCATCCCCAAGCTTAGACGCTTGAGTCTTCCTTGAATATTACCTTGGGGTGCCTTGGTCATCCCCATGCTTAGGGCTTGCCACTCCTTATTCTCCTTATATCGATATCTCACCCAAAACTTGAAAACTTCAATCACACAAAACTTAACGGAACTTGTGAGATAGGTTAGTATGATAAAAATAAATCATCCACTTAGGTACTGTCAAGACAAGATTCATAATTGTTCTCACATAATTCCTACTGTATTATATCATTTCCACAATTTATATTACTCAATATAAGCTATGGAAACACTAAAACAAGCAAACTATGCACCGAAAACAGAATCTGTCAAAAACTGAACAGCGTGTAGTGAGCGATTTAAAAACCATACTTTTGTACCTCCAATTTTTTTGAAAAATTAGGAAAACATATAAAATTTGTAACCCAATACTGTGTAAAAATTTCAGAATTTTTGCATGCCCCAGTACAGAATAGAAATTCCAGCACTGGATGCAAAAGTTTCTGTTTTTGCACAGAATCAAATCAACAAGCATGCACACTATCCCAAAGGCTTTACTTGGCACATTATTGAAATAAAACATATAAAACATGATGAATACAGTAGATTAATCATGTGAACACACAAAAACAGTAGGGGTAAATATTGGGTTGTCTCCCAACAAGCGCTTTTCTTTAATGCCTTTTAGCTAGGCATGATGATTTCATTGATGCTCGCATAAGAATAAAGAATTGAAACACAAAGAGAGCATCATGAAGCTTATGACTACCACTTTTAAGTCTAACCCACTTCCTATGCATAGGGATTTTGTGAGCAAATAGTGTATGGGAGCAAGAATCAACTAGCATAGGAAGGCAAAACAAGTATAACTTCAAAACTTTCAACACATAGAGAGGAAACTTGATATTATTGAGATATGTAGAAGCATATATTCCTCTATCATAATAATTTTCAGTAGAATCATGAATAAATTCAACAATATAACTATCACATAAAGCATTCTTTTCATGATTCACAAGCATAGAAATTTTATTACTCTCCACATAAGCAAATTTATTCTCATCCATAATAGTGGGAGCAAACTCAACAAAATAACTATCATGAGATACTTGATTGGCATAATAAAATTGAACATTAAAATCATGATGACAAGGTTCATGGTTATTATTATTCTTTATAGCATGCATGTCATCACACTAATCATCATAGATAGCAACTTTGTTGTCATAATCAATTGAAACCTCTTCCAAAATAGAGGAATCATTATTAAATAAAGTCATGACCTCTCCAAATCCACCATCATCAATATAATCATCATAAATAGGAGGCATGCAATCGTCATAATAAATTTTCTCATCAAAACTCGGGGGACTAAAAATTTCATCTTCATCAAACATAGCATCCCCAAGCTTATGGCTTTGCATATCACTAGCATCATGGATATTCAAAGAACTCATAATAGCAACATTGCAATCATGCTCATCATTCAAAGATTTAATACAAAACATTTTATTGAATTCCTCTTCTAACAATTGATCATAATTTTCCGATCCATCCTTTCAAGAAAGACATTATAAAGACGAATAATATGAGGCAACCTCAATTCCATTTTTTTTGTAGTTTTCTTTTATAAACCAAACTAGTGATAAAACAAGAAACTAAAAGATTCAATTGCAAGATCTAAAGATATACCTTCAAGCACTCACCTCCCCGGCAACGGCGCCAGAAAAGAGCTTGATGTCTACTACATAGCTTATTCTTGTAGACTCGTGTTGGGCCTCCAAGCGTAGAGTTTTGTAGGACAGTAGCAATTTTCCCTCAAGTGGATGACCTAAGGTTTATCAATCCGTGGGAGGCGTAGGATGAAGATGGTCTCTCTCAAACAACCCTGCAATCAAATACAAGAAATCTCTTGTGTCCCCAACACACCCAATACAATGGCAAATTGTATAAGTGCACTAGTTCGGCGAAGAGATGGTGATACAAGTGTAA
Organism: Elymus sibiricus; assembly: GCA_039707655.1. Taxonomy (NCBI): domain Eukaryota; kingdom Viridiplantae; phylum Streptophyta; class Magnoliopsida; order Poales; family Poaceae; genus Elymus; species Elymus sibiricus. The sequence goes on along the minus strand of CM077666.1, from coordinate 408,529,733 downwards.
TATGGATAGTAGATATAGGTTTTTGTAATCTGAAAACATAAAAACAGCAAGGTAGCAAGTGATAAAACAGAGAACAAATGGTATTGCAATGCTTAGAAACAAGGCCTAGGGTTCATACTTTCACTAGTGCAATCTCTCAACAGTGCTAACATAATTGGATCATATAACAATCCCTTAATGTGCGACAAAGAATCACGCCAAAGTTCCTATTAGCGGAGAACATAAGATAGAAATTGTTATAGGGTATGAAACCACCTCAAAGTTGTCCTTTCCGGTCAATCTATTGAGCCATCCCTATAAGTGTCACAAACGGCCCTAGAGTTCCTACTAAAATAACACCATATGATACGCATCAACCAACTCTAATGTCACCTAGATACTCCAATGTCACCACAAGTATCCGTGAGTTGATTATTCGATATGCATCAGACAACTTCAGATCATAATATTCAATCCACACAAAGAACTTCAAAGAGTGCCCCAAGATTTCTACCCGAGAAAGTAGGACGAAAACGTGCATCAACCCCTATGCATAGATTACCCCAATGTCACCTCGGGAATCCGCGAGTTGAGTGCCAAAACATACATCAAGTGAATCAATATAATACCCCATTGTCACCACGGGTATTCATATGCAAGACATACATCAAGTGTTCTCAAATCCATGAAAGTATTCAATCTGATAATAGTGAAACCTCAAAGGTAAAAACTCAATTCATCACAACTAGAGAGGGAGAAACACCATATGATCCAACTATATTGACAAAGCTCGCGGTACATCAAGATCGTGCCAAATCAAGAACACGAGAGAGAGGGATCAAACACATAGCTACTAGTACATACCCTCAGCCCCGAGGGTGAACTACTCCCTCCACGTCATGGTGACCGCCGGGATGATGTAGATGGCCTCCGGTGATGATTCCCCCCCTCTGGCCGGGTGCCAGAAAAGGGCTGTAGATGAGATCTCTTTGGTACAGAGGCTTGCGGCGGCGTAAAAAGTCATCTAGGTTAACTTTCGGGAGTTTCTGAATATATAGGATTTTTCAGCGTTGGAATCACGCAAAGAAGGGCCACAGGGGGCCCACGAGGCACCAGGGCGCGCCTGGGGGGGTGGTGCACCCTGGTGGCTTGTGGGGCCCCTGTGGCTCTTCTGCTGCTCCCCCGAAGCTTCCTGGGTCTGTTTCCTTCCAGAAAAAATCGTCAAAAAGTTTCGCTGCATTTGGACTTCATTTGATATGGATTTTCTGGAAAACCAAAAACAAGCAGAAAACAGCAACTGGCACTGGGCACTAGGTCAATATGTTAGTCCATGAAAATCATATAAAATCTATATAAAAGTGCACCAAAATCATACAAAACTATAATAAACATGGCATGAATACTTCATAAATTATAGATACGTTGGAGACGTATCAAGCTCGTGGCAGAGCTTCGCTTTGTCCTCCCGAAGTTCCACGATTTCGCCGGTCGCCTTATCAACCAAGGCATTGCTCTCCTTCACCAGCTTCAACAATCCGGCGATCAACTCCTTCTGCTTGTTGAGCTGAGCGGGCATGTCGTCGCGGCCTAACGACTTCAGCATTGCCCGGTCGGCATGTTCGCCTCCGAGGCGAATGCGCTTTTGAGAGCCCTCTGCTGCCCATGAGAGATCTTTCGAGGCCTCCGCGGCACGGCGGGCCCTCTTTTTTTTCCGTGACCAAGGTCATCGCTCCCTTGTTCTTTCTCGGCCCAGAGCTCTTCCTACCGGCCATGGCAGACGCAAGGAACGACTAACAAGAAAGGCTTATGAGGAGGAATGTGTAGTAATATTTGAGTAGTTAGTTTCCCTTTTTATAACCTAGTACTAATATGCTGCAAAGTGGAAACACGTTTAGGTTAGATCGGTGTGAACAGGTTTGCAATTAATTATAGCATGGTACTTTGGAATGTGACGGGAAACTAGCTCGAAATTTATTGATGGTTTTGGAACAGCTCCCAATGAGTTCTCGCGACCAAGCATTCAAAAACTCGTGATAAATCAATGACCATCTTTTTCCAAACGACCAACTATTTTCATAGAAATACAACACATATAGATGGAGTATTTTCATAGAAATACAACACATAGATGGAGTGATTGTCGCGGTTGCAAACCTCCATGGCGCCGCGTGTTCACTGTAGCAGCAACTGAGCAGGTCAGTCCATCGCTGGCGGGGAAGGAGGGCAGGTCACCTCACCTACGATGCATCCCCAGCGCCGCCGCCGCTGGTTGAGCGATTTGGCTTCTCCTACCGCCCATTTGAATAGTTGCACCGGCTTCTCATGCCATTCCGCAGGCATGCGCATTCTCTCCTCCATAGTCGACTCCGTGTATATGATCTCTGCCATTAGCCCCATCTCAAAATCAACGCGACGCTGCCAGATGCTGACATCCCTCAGCATCTCACCCCTGAGATCGACAAGCGTCTCCGCCTTGTGCTTCGCCAGGCACAGCTCCTTCGAATTTGTCTCCAATCGATGCGATGCTTCCTCGATCCGATTTGCCCTTGCAGCCCACCACCTGAAACGCAGCCCCGGCATGTCCTCCGGCGCCACCGATCTGTGATTCCAGAGCAATGGATCTCCTCTGAAACACATGTGGGTTTCGCCCAAAGGCGGCAGTGCTACGGGCCGCAGGGAGAGGGCAGCCCGCGGGATGCTGGGATCTAAGGGATTATCCATGGCGGAATCGGATGGTCGAGGTGGGGAGGCGAGTGTAGGTGGTGGGAGAGCCCTAGTAGGCAAGTGTAGTACTCCACTCCGTCCATTTTTAAATACAGAGGCCACCAACAGTAACCTAGGCAAAAATTGATGACGTTGCCTCGTAGTACTAGCAACCCATGATTTAACTACTCGCATGCATGCAGTGGATGATAGTAATGTCTTTCTCAACTAGTACTTCCTCCCTCACGCGGTCTCGCCACTCAATTTGCATGCGCTATATTAATTAACCATCCATTAAGTGAACGACTCTACACGCGCCAAATTATCACGTGGGGTGGCTCTTCGTACAAAAATGCGTTCCACCATGTACCCGCGTGTGTGTGCGAGGGAATGAGTGCATGCGTGCACATCTTCTCTTCGTGCACGTACTCCACCAGTGTGTGTGGGGGAGAGAGAGCGTGGTATACATAGACCTAGAGAGAGATGGTGTGTCCCCGCAAAAAAGAGAGAGATGGTGTGTGTCGGAAAGAGTATCCGCGCGTGTGTGTGACAGTGTGAGAAAGGACGAGTGCATGCGTGCACCTCTCCTCTTTGTGTACATACTAAACCTAGAGTACAAGTGTATGTGTGTGACATCGACCTATAGAGAGATGGTGTGTGCCAGAAGTCCCGAGAAAGTCGTCAGTGTAGGTGTGTGCGTGGGTAGGAGGGAGAGAGACGATACTTATGTGTCAACGCAGTGCGTGTGAAAAAGAGGCTAGTCAATAGTTCGCCACGAGATTATGCCTGGTGAACGCCCCAATAACCATAAGATCTTCATACGACGGTGGAAGTTATTGGACGAAAACAGCACTAAAAAAAGAAATGCCATGGCATTTCTTTTTACTAACACACCACGCCCCTCCCCTGCACATGAAACTGCCACGCGATCGTTCGCAACTGCCGGTTTGCTAGAAATCCCGATAGGCCGGGCTTTTGGCGGTAGGCGGGGAGCTTGGACTATCGGTTTGCTCACATGCGGTCGCACATGTGAGTGATGTACCAAGTCGATGCGCATCCCTTCGGTGAGCGGCGGGCCGGACCGACCATGTGTTGGTGCGACGTGAAGCCGACAGGATGTAAGTTTACCGCCTACTCCTTGACGAGATTGGTCGATACAAATCCCGATTAAGAAAGGGTAGGGCGGCGTTTTTGCCGCGTGGGAGGCGTGGTAGTTTTTTTTACAATGGGATGGACCCGGCACTGCAAAAGTCAAAGCGGTGGGCAGTACTACTACGCTTGTCGGAGGCGTACATGGGCCCGCGTTCTCGGATGCATACGTGGCGGAGCCGGACGCCCGCCAACCTCTCGTAGCGATAGCGAGGAGGCTGCTGCTGGCTATTTTCTATATAATCTTTTTTTTGCAAATATATAGACACATACTCCATCTATGTGTCAATGATGCAATTTGTGTGGCCTATATTATACATATATGTATGTGCATGTGGGTGATATACGAGAAGGGAGGGGAGGGGTCGTCTGCGTGATATATCAATAGAGACAGATGGAGAGAAGAACTCTACGAGCCTACAAGCACTAGGAGAGGGGGTGTTGGGAGATGGTGCGAAAGGCCAACTGGACGGAGACTCGGAAGGAGTTTACAAGTGCGCGATCGATATTTTAAGAGAGGGGGCGAGAACGTGCGCGGTTGCGTGCGTCTGAGAGATGAAGCAGATGGCATGGATGATGAGAGGTGAGACGATGGATAGACAAATGTGTGTGTGGTAGCTAGGCAGTCCTATCTAGAGAGGTAGATTGATCGATGTGTACGTGGGAAAAAGGGCGAGACCTGACTAGATATAGATCGATCGCTTTGTGTGGAAAACAGGGAAAGACCTAGCTATACATATAGAGAGAGGAATATTGATCGGTGCACATGCATGTGAGAGATAATTAAAGAAGGCCCAAAGTGACGAAGAGGGGGGGTGTGTGTGTGGGTGGGTGAGAGAATCCTACTAGTTAACTAGAGGTAATGTACGAGTGCAAGATCGATAATAAGAGATGAGGGGGCGAGAGCGCGCACGCGCATGTGTGGGCTTGCGCGCCTCGTAGCTAGGGCGTGAGGGATGGATGGTGAGAGGGGGAAGGGACTGTGTGTACATGTGTGTGTGGTAGGCAGACCTGGTAGCTAGAAGGGGTATATCGATCGGTGTGTGTGTGTGGGAAAGAGAGGGTGATGGAGAGATCTACCTAGCTTGAGAGATCGTGGTAGACAGACCTGAAGAAAGATATTGTGTGTGTGTGTGCGATGGATAATGCCGGGTGGGAGTGTGTGTGCACGCATGCACGAGAGAAAGTTAGTGGTACAACGATAAAGAGAAGACGACTGTGTGCGTGCAAAAGACTTGGTAAGATCATAATCAATATAAAAGTGAATTCAAATATTTGAATAAGAGATCATGATGTTTGAAACCCATGCATGCATGATATAATGGAGATATGTGGTGTGGTTTTGAATCGAGCATGCTATACTATATACACATCAAACAAGGCCAAATTGATTTGAATTTGATATACCGTTGGTAGGCATCGTTTGACCACATTTCATCCATGCATGGACAAAACTATTCAAATTGGAGATAATGGGTGGCTTTGGCAGCTAACATCTAAATGATGTGTGTGTGTGTTGTGTATTAAACACATTATACATATCAAACATCGTTTAGATTCCGAACATCTAGCTAGAGCATACATATACTACGATTTGAATTCAACATAAAATGGATACACATATTTGAATTGGAGATCATATGGTACATGTAGTTCATATCTAAATGGGAATTTAGTACTATATTCATGTCGTGTGTTGTGAAGATAATATTTAGATGATGGTATAACTAACCTGACAACAATCCCATTCAAATACGGAAAATGGCCTCAATTTTAGTCCATACGGTAGACGGTACAAATTGTTTTTTGTTGTTGTTGAGGGAAGTACGAATTGATATGGTACCGTACACGGTAAGCTTGTTCTCCTGAATTTTTAAGTTGTTCATTGTTCTTTTTGAATGGCATTTGTAGTAATTCATATAGTAAAACGGGACATGACTCTCTCTTGTGTGGTGCAAATTGTTTTTTTTACATGTTAAGCTTGTTCTACCGAAATTTCAAGCCGCGCCTTGTTATCCCAAAATTTCAAGCTATCTCTTTGTCTCTTGTGCTGCGAAACTCCCGCCCCTTCAACCCGCGCCTTGTTATCCCGAAATTTCAACACGCACGAAAACTCCCCCCTCCTCCAAAATCGGTTGCGCCGCCCCGACACGCGAAATCCCCCTTCTATCCCTCAGCCGAAAATCCTGCCTCGACGTTCCATTGTCCAAACGGGTAGGGGCACTTTCGTAACTTACCCCATATTTCAGACAAGCGCGTCCCTTAGCCATGGTTCCCCCCTCCCACTCCCTCCGCCCCCCATTCGTACACCGAGGCCGCCAAAACCCGCGAAACCCCACGCTCCTCCGTCCGCCACCCGACCGCCGCCCAGCCGGAGCCTCCTCCCCGACGACATCGTCCGCCACAATAGCTCGACGTCCCTCATCCACCGCACCGGATGAGGATCCGTCGTCGATCTCGTCGTTCCGCTGGTTCAGCCGCCCCGTCCTCCACCTCGAAGGAGCTACCCCGACGTTCGCCTTGTCTATCGCGCCACCTCCATTCCCACAGCGCCGTCTTCACCTGCACCACCAGAACCGCAGCACCATCACTGATTCCTCGGATGAAGCTGAGGCCTAGTCGGCACCACCAAGGAGGTTCTACACTAATCGCTGCATTTTCTCCTTTATTTGATCTCATGGTGCTACCGTTGCTCGATCCCGAGCCACCATGGCGCGGTTCCATCGACGGCGGCGTCACTGGCCACTTCCTCCACGGTGTCTCTCTGCCATGGCGTTGCTCCCTCGGCGACGACGGCCACATTAGCAGGAGCTGCTACTGTTGCGGCTCCGGCTGTCGCTGGCCGTGCTGCTGCTGCTCCGCTCTCGCTCGCGGTGCTGCTCTACTCTTGCTCTTGCTCGCGTTGCTGCTCTTGCTCTTGCTCGCGCTGCTGCTCTACTCTTGCTCTCACTGCTGTTGCACGAGCAGCTGCTCCGGCACTCGCTCGCGCTCTAGCTGCTGCTACGGCTCTCGCACGCGCTGATGCTCCGGGCGCTGCTACTGCTGCACGACCAGCTGCCCCGGCTACTCTCTGGTAGTACGTTCCCTGCTGGAGCGGCTGCCGATTTAGATCACTGCTTCTCTGCCACTAATGCTCGAGTGGCCAAAACGACTAGTGCATTGCTTCTCTGCTACTACTGCATTCAGTTCCGACAGTAAAATTCAGTTTCGACAGCAAAATTCAGTTTCGAGAGTACATTTCAGTTTCGACAGTAAAATTCAGTTTCAACAGTTAAATTTAGTTTCGACAGTTAAGTTCAGAGATGAGCGGCTGATGTCTTTTAAATCTAGCACTTTTTGGTGATGTATTTTACATCATCTATTGGAAATGCTATTAGAATCCCACTTCAGGTTAACATTGTCTCTCTTATCCTGCTTCAGCCCCGCCGTCGTACACCTCATCGGAGCTGGTCCAACGACAAAACCGTCCATCAAAGTGGAGCAGTACCCTCGGCTCCATCTGCAGAAGTCTAAGATCTTCTTCCCCGCCTCCGATAGCCACATCAGCAGCAGCATCCTCAGCGACCAGCCCAATGATGCTGAGATCGACATGGCTTCGCCAAAAAGGTTGTACACTTGTCGCATCGCTTTTTTACTCTACATGTAATTTATATTGTCCACTGAGCACACATAGTAATGAGAAATACGAATTGTTTCTCCTATATGATAAGCAGTGAGGTACTAGGCAAGTTAGCTATCTGTGATGGACTCTCTCGAAAGCCATCATTATTTATTTCTGCGCGTTGGAGCTGTGCATGTGTAGATGGGCCTGGAAGTTGAGCTAGTAGGGCATTGGGCTGGGTCCAAAGTAGTAGAAGTAGTACAAAAACATTTTTGGAGTGTAGGCTTTTGCCTGTTCAAGCCTGCCTACTAGAATGGCCACTGGTTGAAAGGAAAAGTGAAGGAAAGACATAGGAATTGGAAAGTTTCCTATGGTACTACTATTCATGCATTTGGTTCAAAGGAATGGAGCAAGGGAAAACTGTAGGATTTTTTTCCTTTAGTGTCTCTTTTAAAGAAAAACCGTAGGAATTTCAATATCCACTCGGCCCTCCTTTTCAAAATCCTATTCATAAAGAACAAGACTAAGTGATAGTAGCATAATTGCATTATAACTGTACATTTTCATGTGGTTTGACATTAATATGACCATGCTTCTTTGCATTTCTGTGATCTTCCAATTCCTGTGAACCAAACACCCAGATTGACAGAAATCCTGTGTTAGCAAATGCTCTGTTTTGTACGTGCATTCCTATCCTATTCCTGTGTATTTCCTATCCCTGCGTTGTTAGAATCATCCAATTCAAATGAGCCTTTACATAATTATACTTCTGATACAGATAGGTGTCAAAGAAAACTTTGTGTGGTTTTTCCCGCTCCTGCCGCGCCATCGTCCGCCCCAGCTGAGCTGCTCCAACGACGGAAGCGTCCACCGCAGCAGAGATCCCCCCTCCAGACCGTCTTTCGCCGCCTCGGATCTTCTTTCCCGCTGCCGGCAGCCACCACCACTGCATTACCATCATCAACTGAGGAGCCGACATTGAGGACTACACGGGTCCGCAAGAGAGGTTGCACTCTTTCGTGTCTGCTTACGTTATGCATCGCTTAATATTACCTGCTACTTTATCACCCTGTTCACCTCTTAGACTCCGAGTCAGGTCCAAACTAATAATCAAACGTGAGTTTTTAAATGGTTGTGGGGTACAAATCGGGGCAGCATCGAACAGTATCTCTGTCTACTATCTGCTTAATCTCGGGTGTCTACTATGTGTTTCATGTTGGGTGGGAAACAAACTGTAAAGGAGCCATTACCTGTATTTTTTAACTGAAGCTATTATCTGCCTGCTATCATTGTTTTGGGTCTATCTACTGGTTGCTACCATCACTCTGGATTTCTGCATGCATTCCTTACATAATCTCACTATGTTTTATTCCTATGCATGTCAGTTATTGTACACAATGGTACTGAACATGCAGAGCAAAAGAGAAGAGCCTTGTGTGGCAATATAATGTCATGCAGACGTCGCTCAGTGGTGGCCGCAATGGCAGCCCCCCTTCCCCCCATTCCAGATTGTAATCAAGAGGAGGATAACTGTTCAGAGGGGGATTCAGAGGGAGCAGACCACTCCTATTTACCCCCCGAGGTCTTTGCTCTCACTTGGCATGCTGATGTTGGTCATATCATGCATATGGTGCCTTGCATTGCTTACTTTACACATCATATCTGTCATCTCCTTAGTTTAGACATGTTTTGTGTGAATGCCATCTGTTTAGTTTCTATATCATATATGTGAAATATGCAATGCCATCTTGTTTAGCCAGGCATCATATATGGGAATTTTGCAATTCCATCCTGTTTAGCCAGTCATCATATATGTGAATTATATCATGCCATCCTTTTTGTTCATTACGTATTGCATTTGCAACAATGTTAGTATATTCAACTACTCTTCCTGTGCATCAGCCATTTGACACGGTGATGGAAAAATCTGGAGTGAAAACAAGGTCTTCTGAGCAGACAATGCTATCTGACGAAGCGCATTTCTTGCCGGTTACAGATAGCTCCTCAGAGGAGGATTCAGAGACAGATGACCAGTCATATTTCCCCCCAAGGTGTATGCTCTAACTTGGCAGGGTTATATTGCTCATATCATGCATATGGTGTCTTGCATTGCTATGTCATTTGCTTAGTTTAGACATGCTTTGTGTGAATGCCACCTGTTTAGTGTCTAATTACCATAAATGTGAATTATGCAATGCCATCTTGTTGCAAGGCATTATATATGTGAATTATGCAATGCCATGCTATTTAGCCAGGCATCATATGTGTGAATTATATCATGCCATCCTTTTTTGTATAACGTATTCCATTTGTCGACAATGTTTGTTTATTCAACTACTCTTCCTGTACATCAGCCATTTGAATCGGTGATGGAAAAATCTGGAGTGAAAACAAGGTCTTCTGACCAAACAATGCTACCTGCTGAAGCAGATATCTTGCTGGTTACAGATAGCTCCTTAGAGGAGGATTCAGAGACAGATGACCAGTCCTATTTTCCCCCTGAGGTGTATGCTCAAACTTGGCAGGGTTATATTACTCATATCATGCATATGTTGTTTTGCATTGTTTAGTTTAGTGATCATATACACAATATTGAATGCCATCTGCTTAGTTTAGAGATCATATATGCGATTGACATCTGCTTACTTGCTTAGTATATAAATCATATATGTGAATTATATCATGCCATCATGTTTACATAGACAGCATGTATGTGAATTATGGCATGCCAACCTATTTAATAAAGACATCATGTAGTTATATCATCTCATCATGTTTACATAGTCATCATATTTTGAATTATGTCATTCTATCCGTGAATTATATCATGCCATTGATACGTCTTCAACGTATCTATAATTTATGAAGTATTCATGCCATGTTTATTATAGTTTTGTATGATTTTGGTGCACTTTTATAAAGCTTTTATATGATTTTAATGGAGTAACATATTGACCTAGTGCCCAGTGCCAGTTGCTGTTTTCTGCTTGTTTTTGGTTTTCCAGAAAATCCATATCAAATGAAGTCCAAATGCAGCGAAACTTTTTGACGATTTTTTCTGGAAGGAAACAGACCCAGGAAGCTTCGGGGGAGCAGCAGAAGATCCACAGGGGCCCCACAAGCCACCAGGGCGTGCCACCCCCCCCCCCCCAGGCGCGCCCTGGTGCCTCGTGGGCCCCCTGTGGCACCTCTTTGCGTGATTCCAACGCTGAAAAATCCTATATATTCAGAAACCCCCGAAAGTTAACCTAGATGAGTTTTTACGCCGCCGCAAGCCTTTGTACCAAAGAGATCTCATCTACAGCCCTTTTTCGGCACCCTGCCGGAGGGGGGGAATCATCACCGGAGGCCATCTTCATCATCCCAGCAGTCTCCATGACGAGGAGGGAGTAGTTCACCCTCAGGGGTGAGGGTATGTACTAGTAGCTATGTGTCGGGGGGATGACCCCCGGGTAGGCTCAAGAAGACAAGACATCATTTCAAATCTTTGCTAGGGGAGTGACCCCTGGCTGGCTGGAACCTGGCCATCCGGGCAGAGGCTGAACCTGGCCATCCAGGTAGAAGCTGAACCTGGCCATCCGGGTAGAGGCTGAACCTGGCCGTCCGGGTAGAGGCTGAACCTGGCCATCCGGGTAGAGGCTGAACCTGTCCGTCCGGGTGGAGCCGTCCGGATGGAGCCCGTCCGGCTGGAAACCGGCAAAGTCAAGCTCAGACGTCCCGTCGAACCTGCGCAGACGAGACGGCCACGCTCCATAGTAGAGCACTGTAGATGAGCGGCTGGCACTGTATACGGACAGCCGGCACTGTTCACACGTCTGGTGTCCCTCCAACAATGTAGTTGGGCCAGGTGGGCCCCTCTTATAAGGTGACCCAGGGAGCTCATGCTCGGGGGCAAGCACTCAGGCTCACTCATCTCCCACTCTCTCTCATTCTCACACACATACGCATGAGGAGGAGCAGACCTCATAGCTCTCTTCTGCCTCCTCTAATACAGCTCTAGGAGCAACTCTGTACTATGATATACACCGCATAAATCATCAGACATGCAGGAGTAGGGGTGTTACCTCCCACGGAGGGCCCCGAACCTGGGTAAACCACTGTGTACAGTTGCCCAATCCCATCCCGGATCTCCACTTTAGCCTTGCTCTCACCTCTTTAAGCCAATCCATGGCATCTGCCGTGATCGCGCATCCCTCGCGAGAACACCACGACAGTTGGCGCCCACCGTGAGGCAAGCTGCTGCTGGAATCGCGGTCCGGGCGGGACCTTCTTCGCCACCACCACTGCGGCATCGCCGCCATCACAGGCTCCCGGAGGCTCTACTCCGCCCCTACGATGCCGCGCCGCTCTGGCCTCTGGCGCGTCCGCGTGCCCGTCGCGCCGCACCAGGTTCCCGCGCGCCCGTCCGCTCCGACCAGCTGCGCGCCCGACCTCCTGGTCGCCCCGCTCCGACTGCACCTCGTCCCTATGCGAGCACCCGGGAGGCGAGGGGTTCTCCAGTTCGTGCGAACACTCGTGCCTAGCTAGCTAGCTAGCAGAGTCAATTGATTCAGCTGCGTGCGTGCTAGCTTAGCTAGTGTGCGCGCATGAGGTCAGCCGGCCGTGTGAGCCTCGCCGTCACCCCGGCCGGTGATTCCGTCTGGCAACGCCGTCCACCAACAGCGCCACATCGCCGTCCATCCGCTTCCGAGCGCCCCCGGCGTCCGCGCTCCACCGCCGCTCCGGCAACATCGCTGAGGGTCGCCCCCGTAGCTACGTGCCCCGCGCGCCGGCGCCACCGCGTCCGCGCGCTCGTCACGGCGACCTCTCCTGTCCTCCGCATCCACCAGCTCCGTCGTCCGTCTTTCCTGCAGCAGCGCGACGCGCGCATGCTCATCATCACCGCTCTCCTCCCACCACCGAATCCCGCCTCAGTCTGCTCCCATCCGTCGTGCGTGGAGGAACCTCCCTGGGAGCCCTTCTCTCTTCGTCCTCGCCGGCCTCTTCGCGCGACTCCAGCAGGAACCCGCGCCGCTCCATCGCTCCGTCCCCACGCGCCGCCTCGCCCTGCTCCCGCAGGCTGAGCGCGGGCGCGCCGGCCGCCTGCTGGCCTCCCGCTGCCGAGTCACAACAGTCCCACCGTGGCGTCGCACCGCCCTGCTCCCACGCGCGGCCCCGCTCCCGTTGCCACTCCGGCATGGCGCTCCCGTGTCACCATAGCCGGCCGCGCCTCGCTCCTCCGCCGCAGGCTCCCGCACCAAGCATCACGGTCGGCTGTGCTCGCTCCGCCCCCGTGCCCGCCGATGCCCGGCCGTGCCTGGCCGCCTCCGTCTCGCGCGCGCGCTGGGTCCTCCGCACCGGCTCCGGGTGGCCGCCCCGTGCCCAGCCCGGCTTCTCCGCCTCCCGCGCCGGCTCCGGGTGGCCGCCCCGTGCCTCGCTGCGTGCCGCCTCCCCCGCCTCCGCTCGCCGGCCCCGGGCCGGCTCCCCGTCGCCGCCCCGTGCCCGCGTGCGCCTGGCCAGGTCGCGCTCGCGCTCCCGCGCTGGCCGGCCCCGCTAGCCGGCCGCGCCGCCTCGCGCCGCTCCGGCCTCCCCCGCTGCGCTGCTCCACCTTCCCGCGCGCGCCGGCTCGCCGCGCCTCCACCCGGCCGTGCTCCGGCTCTACCCGCGCGCCTGCGCACCGCGCTGGCTCCGCCCGGCTCTGCGCGCCCCGGCGCCAGCCGCTGCTCCGGGCTGCCTCCCCTGCCGCACTCCGCCTGTCGGGTCGCCGGCGCCGCCCCCGGCCTCTGCGCGCGCCGCTGCATCTGCTTCAGCAGCCTGCTACGGCCGGGTGCCCGAGGAAAAGGGCCCGGCTGGCCACCCGGTAAAAAAAATACAGAAGAAGAAAAAAGAGAAGAAAAAGGTGGCCAGCTGTGCCCCGCTTGCCCGCGTCGCCGCCCGGCCGGCTGGCCCGCGCCGCCGCTCTGCCGGCCGGTCCGCCTGCCTGCGTCGCCTCCTAGCCGGCTGGCCTGCCCGCCCACTTCGACGCCGGGCCGGCTGGAGAGCCGGCTCGGCTGCGTCCCGCTCCGCTGCCTGGCCGGCAGGGCCAGGCTGGCTGGGGCGCCCCTCGACCACTCGAAGATCCGGGCCGCCTGCCGGAGGTCACCTCTGTCGTGTCTGCGCCAAAGCAATGTGAGCTCCCCATCCGCATACCTTCGCACCGCACACAAAAATGGATAACTCGAGCGACCCTCGGGGGCTACTTCTGCATGTTTTATCAGCTGCTTTACTGTTCACCCTGGCGCCAGCTAGTCTCGGCCCAGGGGCTGGCTCTCCGTCCTGGCCACAGACCGGCTCCCGGCTGTCCGGCTGACGAGAGCAAACGCTGGCGGTCACCTCACATGAAAAACGTCCGGGGAGAAAACGGCTTGGGCGACCCGGTCGTTTCCTTTATGAGTATCTGCTCGGTCGAATCTACTCCCAGAGTCCGAGTACTGTACACTCTACTCCGTGGCCCACTCATTGCCTCAGCTACAGACCGGCTCCCGGCTGTCCGGCTAGCAACAGCAAAAGCTAAAGAGCGGAGGGGACATGAAAAAGACTGAAGGGGGCTCGGACGAAACCGAGTCGGCACCCTCGGCATAAAACTTGCGCTGCCAAAGCTAAATATTTGCTATATCTGCACTGGCAAACTTTGTCTTTCGCATGATCATTTCCGTGGGAAACCCCCCTCCTCGCCCGGAGGCTCGGAGGCTACACCCAGTGGGTGTGCCGGCACGCCTCGCTGGGAAAACGCCACGCCGGTTGCAGGCCCGCCGCCGGCTGCCACCGGCATCCTCGACGCCACCGTCTGCTCCAACATCTGCGGAGATCCTCCGCCCGACTCTTCGAGTCGCCCGAAGGCTCGGAGGCTACACCCAGTGGGAGCGCTAGCGCGCCCCCACTGGAAGCAAGCCGCGCCGGCTGCCGCCCGCAGTTGGCTGTCATCGACAACCTCTGCTGCAACAAACAGCGAAGACCGTCCGCCCGACTCTTCGAGTCGCCCGGAGGCTCGGAGGCTACACCAAGTGGGTGCGCTGGCGCGCCCCACTAGAAACAGCCAGCCAGCGGACTCCGCGTCCGCGCCCGGCAGGGCCCCGCGCCCACCATCCGGTGAACTCCGCTCCGCGCCCGGCAGGGCCCCGCGCCCATCTGCTGGCGGACTCCGCTTCGCGCTCGACGGTGCCTCGCGCCCACCTGCCGGCGGACTCCGCGTCCGCGCCTGGCGGCGCTCCGCGCCCATCTGCTGCAACAAACTGCAAGGACCCTCCGCCCGACTCTTCGAGTCGCCCGGAGGCTCGGAGGCTACACCCAGTGGGTGCGCTGGCGCGCCCCCACTGGAAGCAAGCCGCGCCGGCTGCAAGCCCGCAGCCGGCTGTCATCGACAACATCTGCTGCATCAACGCTAGCGGAAACCCTCCGCCTGACTCTTCAAGTCGCCCGGAGGCTTGGAGGCTACTGTCGGGGGGATGCCCCCGGGTAGGCTCAAGAAGACAAGACATCATTTCAAATCTTTGCTAGGGGAGTGACCCCTGGCTGGCTGGCCCCTGGCTGGCTGGAACCTGGCCATGCGGGTAGAGGCTTAACCTGGCCATCCGGGTAGAGGCTGAACCTGGCCATCCGGGTAGAGGCTGTCCGGGTAGAGGCTGGACCTGGCCATCCAGGTAGAGGTTGTCCGGGTGGAGGCTGAACCTGTCCGTCCGGTTGGAGCCGTCCGGATGGAGCCCGTCCGGCTGGAAACCGGCAAAGTCAAGCTCAGACGTCCCGTCGAACCTGCGCAGATGAGACGGCCACGCTCTACAGTAGAGCACTGTAGATGAGCGGCTGGCACTGTATACGGACAGCCGGCACTGTTCACACATCTGGTGTCCCCCCAATAGTGTAGTTGGGCCAGGTGGGCCCCTCTTGTCCCCTGGGCACCCCTTTATAAGGTGACCCAGGGAGCTCATGCTCGGGGGCATGCACTCAGGCTCACTCATCTCCCACTCTCTCTCATTCTCACACACATACGCATGAGGAGGAGCAGACCTCATAGCTCTCTTCTGACTCCTCTAATACAGCTCTAGGAGCAACTGTGTACTACGATATACACCGCATAAATCATCAGACATGCAGGAGTAGGGGTGTTACCTCCCACGGAGGGCCCCGAACCTGGGTAAATCACCGTGTACAGTTACCCAATCCCGTCCCGGATCTCCACTGTAGCCTTGCTCTCACCTCTTTAAGCCAATCCATGGCTTCTGCCGTGATCGCGCATCCCCCGCGAGAACACCACGACACTATGTGTTTAATCTCTCTCTCTCTCGTGTTCTTGATTTGGCACGATCTTGATGTACCGCGAGCTTTGTTAATATAGTTGGATCATATGGTGTTTCTCTCTCTCTATCTTGTTGTGATGAATTGAGTTTTTACCTTTGAGGTTTCACTATTATCGGATTGAATACTTTTATGGATTTGAGAACACTTGATGTATGTCTTGCATATGAATACCCGTGGTGACAATGGGGTGTTATATTGATTCACTTGATGTATGTTTTGGCACTCAACTTGCGGATCCCCGAGGTGACATTGGGGTAATGTATGCATAGGGGTTGATGCACGTTTTCATCCTACTTTCTCGGGTAGAAATCTTCGGGCACTCTTTGAAGTTCTTTGTGTGGATTGAATATTATGAATCTGAAGTTGTTTGATGCATATCGAATAATCAACTCACGGATACATGTGGTGACATTGGAGTATCTAGGTGACATTAGAGTTGGTTGATGTGTAACATATGGTGTTATTTTAGTATGAACTCTAGGGCTGTTTGTGACACTTATAGGGATGGCTCAATAGATTGATCGGAAAGGATAACTTTGAGGTGGTTTCATACCCTACAACAATTTCTATCTTATGTTCTCCGCTAATAGGAACTTTGGAGTGATTCTTTGTCGCACGTTGAGGGATTGTTATATGATCCAATTATGTTAGCATTGTTGAGAGATTGCACTAGTGAAAGTATGAACCCTAGGCCTTGTTTTTAAGCATTGCAATACCGTTTGTGCTCCATTTTATCAATTGCTACCTTGCTGTTTTTATATTTTTAGATTACAAAAACCTATATCTACTATCCATACTACACTTGTATCACCATCTCTTCGCCGAACTAGTGCACCTATACAATTTGCCATTGTACTGGGTGTGTTGGGGACACAAGAGATTTCTTGTATTTGATTGCAGGGTTGTTTGAGAGAGACCATCTTCATCCTATGCCTCCCATGGATTTATAAACCTTAGGTCATCCACTTGAGGGAAAATTGCTACTGTCCTACAAAACTCTGCGCTTGGAGTCCCAACACGAGTCTACAAGAATAAGTTGTGTAGTAGACATCAAGCTCTTTTCTGGCGCCGTTGCCGGGGAGGTGAGTGCTTGAAGGTATATCTTTAGATCTTGCAATTAAATCTTTTTGTTTTTTGTTTATCACTAGTTTGGTTTTATAAAAAGAAAACTACAAAAAAAAATAGAATTGAGGTTGCCTCATATTATTCATCTTTATAATGTCTTTCTTCAAAATGATGGAGCGGAAAATTGTGCTCAATTGATAGAAGAAGAATTCAATAAAATGTTTGGCATAAAATCTTTGAATGATGAGCATGATTGCAATGTTGTTAGTATGAATTCTATGAGTATCGACGATGCTAATGATATGCAGAGCCACAAGCTTGGGGATGCTATGTTTGATTAGGATGATATTTTTAGTCCCCCAAGTTTTGATGAGAAAATTTATTATGATGATTGCATGCCTCCTATCTATTGTGATGACATGTATGCTATAAAGAATAATGATAACCATGAAACTTTTCATCATGATTTTAATTTTCAAATGGATTATGCCAATCAAGTATCACATGACAGCTATTTTGTGGAGTTTGCTCCCACTACTATTCATGAGAATAATTTTGCTTATATGGAGAGTAATAAAATTTCTATGCTTGTAGATCATGAAAAGAATGATTTGTGGGATGGGTATATTGTTGAATTTATTCATGATGCTACTGAAAATTACTATGAGGGAGGAACATATGCTTGTAGGCTTCTCAATAATATCAAGTTTCCTCTCTTTATGTTCAAAGTTTTGAAGTTATGCTTGTTTTGCCTTCCTATGCTAGTTGATTCTTGCTCTCATAAACTATTTTCTCACAAAATCCCTATGCATAGGAAGTGGGTTAGGCTTAAATGTTCTTGTCATATGCTTCATGATGCTCCCATTATGTTTCAATTCTTTACTTTTATGTGAGCATCATTGAAATCATCATGCCTAGCTAAAAAGGCATTAAAAATGATTGTTGGGAGACAACCCAATACCTATACCTACTGTTTTTTTGTGTTCACATGATTAAGCTACTGTGGTAATCATGTTTTATATGTTTTCTTTCAATAATGTGCCAAGTAAAGCCTTTGGGATAGTGTGGATACTTGTTGATTCGATTCTGTGCAAAAACAGAAACTTTTGCGTCTGATAGAATTTCTATTCTATAATGGAGGTTGAGAAAATTATGAAATTTTTACAGAGAATTGGGTTGCAAATTTTTTACGTTGTCCTAATTTTTCAGAATTTTTGGAGGTACAGAAGTATAGTTTTTCAATCGCTCACTACATGCTGTTGTGTTTTTGACAGATTCTGTTTTCGATGCATAGTTTGCTTGTTTTAGTGTTTCCATAGCTTATATTGAGCAATATAAATTGTGGAAATGATAGACCACAGTAGGCATTATGTGAGAACAATTATGAATCTTGTCTTGACAGTACCTAAGTGGATGATTTATTTTTATCATACTAACCTATCTCACAAGTTCCGTTAAGTTTTGTGTGATTGAAGTTTTCAAGTTTTGGGTGAGATATCGATATGAGGAGAATAAGGAGTGGCAAGACCCTAAGGTTGGGTATGCCCAAGGCACACCAAGGTAATATTCCAGGAAGACTCAAGCGTCTAAGCTTGGGGATGCCCCGGAAGGCATCCCCTCTTTCGTCTTCAACATTATCGGTAACCTCACTTGGAGCTATATTTTTATTCGTCACATAATATGAGTTTTGCTTGGAGCATCATTTTATTGTATTGATATTTTCTTGCTGTTATCAATAATCATGTTTTGTGTCTTTTAGTTCAATAAAATGCCAATTATAGCCTTTACCATGCTCAGTTTGCAAGTTCATGTGTTGCTGTTTGAAAACGGAAAGTTTTCTGTTATGTCCAGAATATTCCTGAATAGTCAGGACATGATAAAAATCTGAAATTTTGACACAGTAAGCATGCATGAGTTCTCTATCACGTGGTAATTTTTCAGAATTTTTGGAGTTAGGAAAGTATGAATTCTTATTCACCCTTTACAGACTGTTCTGTTTTGGCAGATTTCGGTTATAGTTGCATTGTTTGCATATGTTGCTTGTTTAATGTTTCTATTTGTGGATAGGAGTATTAAATATGCAGAGGCATTTAGTATGCAATGTTTAATTATAATTTTAGTGATTTGTTACAGTAGAGAATGTTAAGGTTTTGAGTTGATTTATACTAACTTATCTCACGAGTTCTTGTTGAGTTTTATGTGGATGAAGTTTTTAAGATTTAGAGAATCCGTGATATGAGAGGAATTAAGGAGACACAAGAGCTCAATCTTGGGGATGCCCAAGGCATCCCAATATAATATTTCAAGAAGTCTCAAGCATCTAAGCTTGGGGATGCCCCGGTAGGCATCCCACCTTTCTTCATCAACAATTATCGGTTAGTCTTGGTTGAGCCTAAGTTTTTGCTTCTTCACATGAGATGTGCTATTCTTGGAATGTCATTTTATTTTGATTTCTTTGCTGTTTGAATAAAATTATCAAGATCTGAAATTTTAAATGAGAGAGAGTCCTCACATAGCTACCTATTTACTTAACTACTCATTTGATCTTCACTTATATCTTTTTTGGAGTAGTTTGTCATTTACTCTTGTTCTTCACTTATATCCTATGAGTAAATTGTTGAATGAATTGAATATTATAAATTTGAAATTATATGTGCTTCATATGCTTATATCATGTCTAGTAGTAGTTTCACATTTGGTTTAGAAAGTGAAATCTATTGAAGCTTGACAATCACAATATTGGTCATACAAGCAATTCATGAATGATTAGTATAAGGAAGAGAACTTTCACATATAAATATATTATCTTGGACATCTTTTATGATTGTGAACACCCATTAATTATTTTCAAACTTGATCAAATTAATTGAAGTTGGACAAGGAAGACAATGTAATGAGTTATGTTTGGGTATATTTGCATAGAAGTTATATTGTTATGGATCCTCTAACATGTGGTGCTTGTCTAGGATCTTTTGCTATCCAAAATTCGCACTAAGTAGAAATACTACGTGTGCATCTAAAACCATTAAACCCAGTTTCTTGCCATGAGTGTCCACCATATCTACCTATGGATTGAATAAGATCCTTCAAGTAAGTTTTCATCGGTGCAAAAAAGTAATAAAAAATTTTCCTAAAATATGTATGATCTTTTATTGCAAGGGAAAATAAGCATTGTACGAACTTGTGATGGTAAAGAAATAAAAGCGACGGACGGCATAATAAAGGTTGCTATCACAAGGGGCAATATAACGTGACGTTCCTTTGCATTAAGAGCTTGCGCATCCAAAAATAAAAAGCGCATGACAACCTCTGCTTCCCTCTGCGAAGGGCCTATCTTTTACTTTTATGTATTTACTTTTATCTATTTACCTTTATGCAAGAGTCAATAAGTATTCATTCTCATTTCAACCTTAATCATTCTCTAGTTGGCAAGCATCATGTGGTGGGGAAAGATCCAGGCACATATGGCCAGTCAAATATATTTGATCATGAATTTTTATTGTTGACAATTATCTCTATGATAAATAAGTTGGGAGGGGAAACACTAAGCCCCTATCTTTCTCTATGTTTGATGGATGCCATTTGTTCTAAAAATATGCTTTGAGTATTAGCAATCATAGAAGACTATATGATAATTGAGTATGTGGAGCTCTTACTTAGACTTTGTTGAAATTAAGTTGAATTGCAATTGTTTGGTGACTAAGAACATAGGTTGTTAAGTTTCAAGAGATTGCATTGTTTGAACCATAACATGTGAATTGATTGCTACTTTGTCATGATGAGTTTTATGAGAAAGAGTTGCTGTTATGATGCTAGGAAAAGTGATTAAAATTATCATTGATCAAACTTATGCACTATGCTAGCATTCACACTTCATAAATTATTTCTTTTATCATTTACCTACTCGAGGATGAGCAGGAATTAAGCTTGGGGATGCTGATACGTCTCCAACGTATCTATAATTTATGAAGTATTCATGCCATGTTTATTATAGTTTTGTATGATTTTGGTGCACTTTTATATGGCTTTTATATGATTTTTATGGACTAACATATTGACCTAGTGCCCAGTGCCAGTTGCTATTTTCTGCTTGTTTTTGGTTTTCCAGAAAATCCATATCAAATGAAGTCCAAATGCAGCGAAACTTTTTAACGATTTTTTTTGGAAGGAAACAGACCCAGGAAGCTTCGGGGTAGCAGCAGAAGGCCCACAGAGGCCCCACAAGCCACCAGGGCGCGCCACCCCCCCCCCCCCCAGGCGTGCTCTAGTGCCTCGTGGGCCCCCTGTGGCACCTCTTTGCGTGATTCCAATACTGAAAAATCCTATATATTCGGAAACCCCCGAAAGTTAACCTAGATGAGTTTTTACGCCGCCGCAAGCCTCTATACCACAGAGATCTCATCTACAGCCCTTTTCCGGCACCCTACCGGAGGGGGGAATCATCATCGGAGGCCATCTTCATCATCCCGGCGGTCTCCATGACGAGGAGGGAGTAGTTCACCCTCGGGGCTGAGGGTATGTACTAGTAGCTATGTGTTTAATCTCTCTCTCGTGTTCTTGATTTGGCACGATCTTGATGTACCACGAGCTTTGTTAATATAGTTGGATCATATGGTGTTTCTCCCTCTCTATCTTGTTGTGATGAATTGAGTTTTTACCTTTGAGGTTTCACTATTATCGGATTGAATACTTTTATGGATTTGAGAACACTTGATGTATGTCTTGCATATGAATGCCCGTGGTGACAATGGGGTATTATATTGATTCACTTGATGTATGTTTTGGCACTCAACTCGCGGATTCCCGAGGTGACATTGGGGTAATCTATGCATAGGGGTTGATGCACGTTTTCGTCCTACTTTCTCCGGTAGAAATCTTGGGGCACTCTTTGAAGTTCTTTGCGTGGATTGAATATTATGAATCTAAAGTTGTTTGATGCATATCGAATAATCAAATCATGGATACTTGTGGTGACATTGGAGTATCTAGGTGACATTAGAGTTGGTTGATGAGTATCATATGGTGTTATTTTAGTATGAACTCCAGGGCTGTTTGTGACACTTATAGGGATGGCTCAATAGATTGATCGGAAAGGATAACTTTGAGGTGGTTTCGTACCCTACAACAATTTCTATCTTATGTTCTCCGCTAATAGGAATTTTGGAGTGATTCTTTGTCGCACGTTGAGGGATTGTTATATGATCCAATTATGTTAGCATTGTTGAGAGATTGCACTAGTGAAAGTATGAACCCTAGGCCTTGTTTTCAAGCATTGCAATACCGTTTGTGCTCCATTTTATCAATTGCTACCTTGCTGTTTTTATATTTTCAGATTACGAAAACCTATATCTACTATCCATACTACATTTGTATCACCATCTCTTCGCCGAACTAGTGCACCTATACAATTTGCCATTGTACTGTGTGTGTTGGGGACACAAGAGATTTCTTGTATTTGATTGCAGGGTTGTTTGAGAGAGACCATCTTCATCCTATGCCTCCCACGGATTGATAAACCTTAGGTCATCCACTTGAGGGAAAATTGCTACTGTCCTACAAAACTCTAGGCTTCGAGGCCCAACACGAGTCTACAAGAATAAGTTGTGTAGTAGACATCAGCCATCATGTTTCCATAGACAGCATGTATGTGAATAAGGCATGCCAACCTATTTAATAAAGACATCATATCTGAATTATGTCATTCTATCCTGTTTAGTTAGCCATCATATATGTGAAATTGTGTCATTCTATCCTGTTTAGTTATCCATCATATATGTGAAATTGTGTCATGCTATCCTGTTTGGTTAGACAACATATATGTGAATTATTTCATGCCCTCTTTTATTCCCCACTATCCATTGCACCTGCCTATCATACAATGTATGTACATTCAATTACTTTTCTTATTTATCAACCATTTGAATTGGAGGGGGTGATGGCAATATCTAAGGGAGTAAAAAGACGGTCTTCAAAAAAGACAGTGCTACTTGTCGATGCAGATAGAACCATGGTTGTACTTGCCCAAGAACCAGCCCCACCACACATAACCCAGACTCTCACAGATTGTACCCCTACCTAGTTGGACAGAGAACCAGCTACACCCCATCTAACCCCAACCCCAGCCGATAGTAACCTTGTTACACTTGACACAACACCATCTCCACCATAGAGCTCCCAAACACGAGCAGTTAGTAAGGCAACTACAGTGCCCAAAGCACGAGGACCAGCACTGCGAACCCCAACTCAACGCTTCAAGCAGAAGAACAACTGTTCTTAGGTCAGATTCCGTAGCTATCATGCATACTCCTTTGCTCTTGCATCACTGTATTTACTCATACCAACTATTTCAAATTTGAAGGATCCAATTGAAACTCTAATGGCACAACAGGTATGTTTTAAACCTGTTTCTTTAACTGGTTTGCATTTGTAACTTCTTGCTCTATGTTGATTTCAGTTTCAATTGTATAAACAGTTATGTTCTCATGTCATGCACATTACAAGTGTTGTTAGTGCTGTTAGTTTCCCACACTTATATTCAGTCTATGTCGCTTTGTCTTAAACATATATGATTTGAACTGCGTCTCTATCTTGATTTGGCAAAATAAACTAGGATGATATAGAAAATACAGTGACCATAGTACATAAATATATTTTTGTTTCATGTTGTTATCCTGTCAACATTACTAATGAACTGGTTCACCAAAATGAGTTTCATATACTACATGCTAAACTTGTGATGTGTCTGCTTGTTCCTCTTTTAGAATGCCAGTGGAATATTGGAGAAGAGTACCCCATTATGCAACGGTAAAGGAAGTAATGCAAACAAGGTTCAAGATAGTGAGACAACCCTGTTGGTCTCCAAGAAAGCTGATAAAAACTATCTTAAAGACAGTGAGACAACCCCAAAGTCCTGCCTTGATGTAGTGTTCGAGTTACTAGCCACTACCGCTGGCACAACCTCTTTGAACTCCCTGCCTGAATCAGTTCGGCTTCTTGAGTCTCAACTACAAGTTGAAAGACAACGATCAACTGTGCTGCGACAAGAAGCCGAAGGACTGAGGAAGTCCCTGCAGAATTCAGCTGCATACTTTCTGGAGAAACAGCAAGAGTTGGAGGATTTTAGCGCCAAACAAGAAAAAGCTAATAAGCTTTCTAAGCTTCTTGCCAGCATGGTGGGTGTCCAGGGTATCGTTTCTTGAGCTCTTCTGAAGTGGTTTCAGTTCTGGACTTGTTTTGCTGCCGCGTTTATTTGTACTGGTGGCCAATTTAGACGCCCAGTGTATGTAATATGTTGCTTTGTTGTTCCCTAATATTTGCACTGGTAGCGAACTTTGATGCCTAGTGGACATAATCTGTGTAATCGCCGTAATAGCCTAGAGTTAGTTGCTTTCTTATTTATTTACTTGTAGTCTTGTTTATTTGTTTGCTTGTAGTCACTGCAGTTCTTTTTCCTCGGTTTGCTAGTGGCCGTGGTAACGATGGGCCTCCTACGGGCCATAGGATCCATGGTCCTCCTAAGGGCCGTAGGATCCATGGGCCTCGTACGCGTCGTAGGATCCATGGGCCGTACTATTCGTGGGCCAAAACAGGACCGCCATATGGACCGTTAACGGGCCTAAATCGTAACCTTCCGTTTATGGGCCCAGACCATAACGGGCCGTTAACAGGCCGGAAGACAGCACAGGCTTAATTCTATTAAGATGCATGACGGGTCGTTAATGGGCCGGATTACAGGACATGATGAAAACGGCCCAACTGTTAACGGGCCACAAACGGACCGATTGTTACCACAGGCTGAATTTGGCCCATTAGCATAACAGGCCAGTAATGGACCGTAAGTAATCAAGGGCCGAAAATGAGCCCAAGAATTTATGGGCCCTTAGAAGGCCGAAAGAGAGCACGGTCTGGAAACGGCCCAACTGAATCATGGGCCGTTAATGGACTCAAAGATATTTACTGTTCATGATGGACCTGATTCACAACGGGCCGTTAATGGGCCCAGAGATGCGAAAGGCCTCATATGGGCCGAAAGACTTTACGGGCCATAGATGGGCCAAAAGTGACAACGGGCTGGAATCATATGGGACGGCCCACATGACGCTACTGGGCCGAAATTGAAATGCCATAACGGGCCGTGAGTACCCAGGCCGTACATGGGCTGTATGCGAGCAGGCCGTTAACAGGCTTTCCATGGGCCGGCTCGTTAACTTTCAAGAACCGCTCTACTTCACCCCAAAACATTGAGGTAGACAGCGACAGTGAATCCGACTTCACCCCTCAGCCGGAACAAGAAGAGACGGAAGAAGAAGAGGTTACTGCTGCGGATGACATGTCAATGCTTGACCGATTACATAAAGGAGGCCTTCCACATGTTGATGAGCACGTCATTACTGATAGTGATGATGATTATGCATTTATTGATCCCGGAGCATATATAGATGATGAAGATTAATATTAGTAATGTCAGGTATTCAATTATTATTATGTACATATATATTATTAATTAGTTCATGTTATTAGGTATTCAATTTTTTTATGTTGTACTAATTTCATTTACTCTTTGTCATTGCAGGTGTTGACATATGGTGGGCGCGGGTCGAGAGCGCTCCGAGCCTTCTTCCTCGGCGCGTGCTGGGAGGGGTGCTATTATTCCACCCGAGCACCTCCGGAGAGCGCTGGTACCTAGGATAGCTCAATAATGATCTATACTTAGCTTAGCTAGTTCATTTATGACATAATTAGCTTACTTAGGTAAAAAATGGCATAATAACCTTGGTTTAGCTCCAAACTATCATATCATTAGTTTATTTTCCTCCAAAATGACAAAATAACCTTACCTAGCTCCAAAATGACCGATTTTAACTAGGATAGCTAAAAAATGACCTACACTTACCATTTTGTCCTCCAAAATGAATAAATATGCTTAGATAGCTAAAAAATGGCATAACTACCTAGGTTAGCTCAAAAATGACCTATACTTAGCTTCTTTAGTTCATTTATGACATACTTAGCATACTTAGGTCAAAAATGGCATAATAATCTTGGTTACCTCCAAAATGACATTGACTTAGCTTATTTTCCTCGAAAATGACATAATAACCTTACTAACCTCCAAAATGACCTATTTACCTAGCTTAGCTCTATAATGACCTAAACTTAGCATTTTTACCTAGCTTAGCTAAACATGGCATAATTACCTAAGTTACCTCGTTAGAAGAAGAAGAAGATAAAGAAGAGGAGAAAAAGAAAGAGAAGAAAAATTCTTCTTCTTCTACTTCTACTTCTTCTTCTTGTTGTTGTTGTTCTTCTTCTAACTTTCTTCTTTCCCAATTTGCAGATTTGCTTTAGATCACGGAAACTTGCGTTGATGGAGTCTACTCTTCTCCTTATCCTTCCTTTTTGTTTTGATTTTGTAGGATGAACAATGTGAAACTTGCTACCTATATATGTATGTATGGATGAAACCATTGTATGCTTGTTGTTGGATATATGTTGGCTATATATATATATATGTTGGATATGGACTTTTGAGTTGGTATGTATATGTGTTGGATGATCATATCCATATGGCAGGGATATGTATGCTTGTTGGAAGTATTTTCAAATGTATATATATATATCTGTGAAATTGATTGAATTTAAGAAAAAACAGAAAAAACAGGGGCAGTACAGACACTTTGCCGTCCGCTGGCAGAAGGCAAAGTTCTTTGCCATCTGCCGGCAGACGGCAAAGCTGCCACGTGGCAGCTACCTGTGCAACCTGGGGGGCACTGGGCTGGCCTATGTGGTTGCTTTGCCGTCTGCTAGCAGACGGCAAAGAACTTTGCATCTTTGCCGTCTGCCAGCAGACGGCATAGCAAGCCACGTGGCAGCTACCTGGGGGGAACCTGGGCTGGCCTATTTGGCCACTTTGCCATCTGCTAGCAGACGGCAAAGCACGCCGTTAACCCCTTAACGGACCTAAGCTGCCACGTGTGCCGTCCATGCCCTTTGCCGTCTGCTGGCAGACGGCAAAGACCTTTGCATCTTTGCCGTCTGCCAGCAGACGGCAAAGTGCCCTTTACCGTAGCTTGTTCAGCCGTCTGCCATGCATGCCTTTGCCGTCTGCTGGCTGACGGCAAAGACCTTTGCCGTCCGCCATGCATGCCTTTGTCGTCAGCCATGGCAGATGGCAAAGATCCTGATTCCAGTAGTGGACCAAGTCAAACGGGTCGGCCTTTATAACCTAAATGGGCCACTGTTGGGTCGTGCCACGTGTCACTGTTCCATACGCGCATCTCGTCCAGTGAATGGACGCCATCTGTCATAACACCGACCAGACACGTGGATCAGCTGGCCAATGAGAATTTTACACGTGGAAAATCCCCATTGGTCAGGGCTGTTAACGGGTTATTGGATCCAAACCGAAACCCGATAGCTTAACGGCGACCCTTTACGGTGGATGCCACGTGTCGGTTACCCTTGACGAAAACACTTCCATGACGCGGCATTTATTGTCATGGAAGTGGACACTTCCGTGATGATAATTTCAGTATTGTCATGGAACACTTCTACGATAGCACAGGTATGACTATCTTGATTCTATCATAAAATTGTCACGGATGTATGTGCATGACAGAAAATGTGACCTACTGTGACAAAGACGTATCATGACGGAAGTTTTTTTTTTTTGTAGTGGTGGCCCGACATTCGGTCAAAAGAGAGATATGCTCTGGAGAGATATCGTGCGATCGAGCTTTTCGGGAGGGTGAGGGCTGTAAGGGAGATCTTGAGAAATTGACCTACATAAACAATGTGTGTGACAGAGTATACAGAGTGTGGATCGAGGCCCAGACAGGGAGATATATCATTTGTGTGTGAGAGAAAGCAAGGTCAATCGAGACATAGATAAAGAGAGAGAGATTGAGCGAGTGTGGGCCACCATGCGGTCAAAAGAGTGAGAAGTACGGGTTGGAGAGAGTGACATAGATAGATAATGTGTGTGAGAGAGTATATACAATATGTCGAACTAGGCCCAAACAAGGAGATATATCATTTGTGTGTGGGAGAAAGCGAGGTCAATCAAGACATACATAAAGAGAGAGGGAGAGATTGAGCGAGTGTGGTCCGCCAAATGGTCGAAAGAGTGAGACGGTTTGGTGAGAGTGACTTAGATAGATAATCCGCGTGACAGAGTATGTAGTGTGTCGATCGAGGCCCAAACAGGGAAATATAATGTTTGTGTGAGAGAGAAAGCGGGGTTAATCAAGACTTAGATAAGAGATAGAGAGAAAGATTGAGCGAGTGTGGGCCGCCGTGCGGCCGAAAGAGTGATACGGTGTGGAGAGGGTGACCTAGATAGACAACATGCGTGCATGTGCAGGAGAGGGGGTCTAGAGAGCCAATGTATGTATCTAGCGAGAGAGGGTGGGAGGGAGAGAGAGAGAGCTCGGCATGGAGTGCAATGGCAGGTGTGTGAGAGAAATACGCTTGTTGAGAGAGTGGGGGAAAGGGGTTTGTGTATTTGAGAGAATTAGAGATCGAAACATGGAGAGAAAGAATGAGCGGGTGTCGGAAACCAATAGCTCTATAAGGTGGTTAAGAGTGGAAGATTGATCGATAGAGGAAGTATGTAGTGTGTGTGTGTCGGGGGGGAGGGGGGCTAAACACAACATTTGAATGTAGATAGTAATAGACTTAATATTGACATTTCAATTTAGTGCACATTGTAAAATTTGAATTGAGGACCATGCATATGGCTTCTATAATTATTTCGATTTCGTGCCATACATGCATGGTTTGGAAAAGTTGATGCACTAATATTGACTCGATTGTTGTGGTATTTTGCATGTGTGTGGTCATATGCTTGAATACATCCAAAGTTTTCTCACCACCATAGTGTTAATCTTATACATATGAATTTGCATTCAAAAACTTAGCGTGGATACCATGAAATGCGAAATCCACGTTAGAATTGGAGATCGCTATATCACAAACACACTCTAATTCAAAGAACTCATCATTAATTAATTAATAGTATGTCGTTTCGAAGGACTAATTATTTGCAAGGAAAACACGGGTATGGTAATACATACAGATTTGTTTGCCAATGAAAAAAAGATTCGTTTGCATTCTCAAATGTAGGCGCACCAGGTAGACCACGGTCGTGTCGTGGTGGTGGCGTGTGTCGTACGGACGTTATAAACTGCGCGCCTCCGCGTTTCAGATTGAAATATCTGGCGGCCCGAATTCCAGCCCTGCAAAATCCCCCTCCCCCCCCCCCCCCCCGCCCCCTTCCACGCCCAAAGCGCTCAAATCCCTAATTCACCGCCACCCAAGCAAAATTCAAATCGCCCCTCGTCTCGTCTCGTTCCCCACCTCCGTACCGGACGACGACGACGAAGATGACAGTCGCGCTGCACCACCGCGCCGGAGCTGCCTCATCTACGCCCTCGTCCACCGCACCGGGTGGTCTACCGACAACGTCAGCCGCCGCAGCCAACGTGCTTCACAGACACCGACTTCCACCGCATCAGGTCTGTTTCACCGACGCCGTCTTCCACCTTACTGAGGCTACATCACCGAGCACATCGTCGCACCTCCACCCCCCCCCACTGGTGCTTCACCAACGGCCTTATCCACCGCATCGTAGCGCTCCATCGCCGCTCAAGATCTGCTTCCGTAGGCGGCCAGCCAACGCAAGCGCATCACCCTCAACGGCTCTGAAGTGACCCGCACTCTAGGCGAGTATGCCTAAACACCGGCCCGAACTAGGTATCCACATATCACTGCGTTGTGCACTAATCTGACGATGCTTGGATATCCTTTTACTACTCTCTTAGCTTATACGCCTATGCAACTCTGACTTCAACTCTTATTTCTTCTGGTGCTATCATCTGAAACAAGCAAAACCATTTTTCAGTGAAGCATGACGGCACTACGGGATCTGGTACACATCATGCACGCTCGTATAACCTTGTAAGTACATATCCTCCGGTATAACAGCAAGGTCGATTCCTCTCATTAGGTCAACCATTCGCCGTGCCAAAAATGCAGAGGGGGAAGGAAGGAGTACACGGCCTGCACATTCAAGCAAGTGGTAACATGGACTTCTTCATGGAACATCCCAAGCGCAAGCAGAGCTGCAGTGAGCCTATACAACGAGCTAGCGTAAGTCCCTGCATTTCATTTAATTCGTACTGGCTTGTGTGTATGATTCATGTATGATTGGGGCAGTGAATTGTATTCTAGTGGCGCTTTTGATTTATCCACATAATGGTTGAATTGCTTGTTTCTATGAACTGAGTTGGCCAATAATGAGAAGGATGTCAGTCTTTTCATCATATTGTAGATTGCTTAGATCTCGATAGGCTAAATATAATCACATGAATTATACAGTAAAAGCCAGTGTGGTGTGTATTGCTACAACTAGTCTCACAACCTGTCCTCATATAATATAACAAGGTCGCACCATCTTATAAGATTAACCATTCGACTTACCAAAATGCAGTGTGGGAAGGAAGGAGTATTGGGACTGTGTATCCAAGCAAGTGATGTCATGGACTCCTTCGTAGAACCTCGTTAGCGAAAAAGAAGTTGCAGTGTGCCTGTACAAAGAGCTAGCGTAAGTTCAGTTATCTGCTTCTCGGAATTTTAGTTGGCCACTGATTAAAAAATTGTTCAATTACCTTGCTTGCCTTAATTTAATTTGTTACTGATTACATAATGCCATAGCCTATTAATCCTATTATAGACTGCACCTATCTATATGTTTGTTACTTACTGTTATAGAACTACATGTGCCTGAACTTCAATAGCTACTTATGCACATAGATAGCTGGTGATATCTACTTCTAGGGTGCAACAAAATTCATGTGTAATCTACCTTCTGATACCCTGTTTGTTTATCTTGTTTGCTGTTATGACTTCTAGCACTAGTAATGTTTGCATGTTCATGGAGAGATAACTGTCAGGTTTATATGAGGGACACCGTCTTTTTAACTTATATATATGTGTCAGAATCATTTTGCTTATATGAATGAAATTTAGAGATGTATGTGTTGTTGGTAAACTCTACCGACTTGTTGCTTTAATACGTTGCCAAAAACTTGTTAGTTTTACTAGTTCATGTGTAATTAAATACGTTGCCAAAACTGGTTAGTTTTACTAGTTTGATGTTAGTTTCTTATGGCTCTTGCAACACTTTATTTATGCTTGCTAACTATCAAGTTTTCAGGATCCAATTGAAACTCCGATGGCACAATAGGTATGTTCTGAAAAACTTCCTTGTTTAACTGGTTTGCTGCTGTAACTTGTTGCTCTAATCATGTTACCAACTTCAACTTCTTAGGATCCAATTGGAACTCCAATTGCACAGCAGGTACATTTTGGAAAACTTATTTGTGTAACAGGTTTGCTGCTGTAACTTGTTGCTCTAATCAAGTTACTGAATACTCAACTTTTCAGGATCCAAGAGAAACTCCAATGGCACAACAGGTTGTTTGTTTAACTGCTTTGCTGCTGCAACTGGTTGCTCTAATGATGTTAATAACCTATACTTTTCAGCATCCAATCGCAACTCTTTAAATCCTTGTTTGTTTAGCTGGGTTGCTGTTCTAACTCCTAGTTGAGATGTTCTGCTAACTTCAACTTTTCTGAATCCAATCAGAATTGTAATGGGAAAACAGGTTAGCCCAAGATCAAAGAGCGAGGTCCCCATGGACGTTGGATCATCCCAGAGCAGTGGCACCGGCCCAATCGTGCATCGTGAATTGCCAACTGCTGATGCTCTAGAGGCTAAACTATTGGTAGAAAGAGAGTCTGCTTCTGCACTTAGAGATGAAGTTGACATGTTGAGGAAGCAAACAACACAATCAGAAGCAGTACTCACAAAAACCATTAAATGTTTGGTGGATTTAACAACAAAGCAAGCTGAGACTGACCGCATTGTTAAGGTCCTGGAGGAAAAAAGGAAATTAAAATCCCACTTGCTAAATCATAGGTGAAATGTTTTTTCCATCGTTGAATTACCTTTGTGTTGTTTGTTCATGTAATAGATTTTAACCATTTGTTTTAGATATCATGTAATAATTCTTTTTTGGTCTGTATTTTTTTTTGAGCACGAGTCTGTAATAATTGATAAGAACATGAGACATTTCATTTTTTTTGTTGAGGCAAAGACATTTCATTTTGTTTGCTATGCCAGGCCTACAAAATATGCTAATCAGGCTGATTGTGCATTCAAAAAAAATAGTAGTATAGATGGGCCTTAAGTGGCACGCATCTGAAAGGGCCAAGATGTTGTACTAGCTTTGGTACAAAAAATGATGATCTTCTAGGCAAAAACAGTACATCGGCCTGGCTTATGTATGTTAGTTCATATTATTGATCCATATACTCTATATGTGGCCATATGTCTGTTAGTTTTCTATATTATTGGTTGGTTGGCCCAATATTTTGAATTTTGAGACATCGCTTGGCTTCTGAAATTCATATCTAAATGGGAGTACACTATATGCTGCTTGTGTCATACATGTTACAATTGAGTTGAACATAAAGTTGTTTCAAATATTCGTATTCACCTTAAACTGGATAACACCTTCTGAATTCGAGTATCATGGCATTTGTAAATCATATTCATATATAAAGGTGTAATACATCTTTGTTGTGCTTTTGAAGATATATAAAAAAACATAGAACGATTTATAAAGACTCGTAATCGAATACAAAATGGGTTCGAATTTAGTTGCCAGGGTAAACGTGAATGCTTATTCTCCCAAGATTCGAAAGAAGCAGCAAAACACCCACTCCCACGTTGGCTGCCCGAAACCAGTGTTTGGGAGATGGAAATTACTGTCTACCCCTGACACGCACAACCTACCGGCCCGATTTCCACTGCTCGAAATAAGGGTAGGTTTGTAACTTCACTCAGACGTGACACGACCGCCTCTCACCCCATTCAGACACGGTGGGCTCCAAACGTGGGCGGCAAAACACATTTGATTCAAGCTCGTCCCAAAGACCTCTCCCCCCCCTCCATTTCCCCATTCATACACGGTGGGCGGCAAAACAAACTCTCCTCGGCCGAAATCGATCTAGGCTAATATTTTAAGTAGGGGCAGGTTTGTAACTTCACTCATATGTGACACAACCTCCCTACCTGTCAGCCCCGTTCATACACCTTGGGCGCCAACCGTGGGCGCCAAAACACCCTCTCCTCACCCGAAATCGCTCTCGGCAAATATTGAGGAGATGCGAGATTACCGTCCTATCCCCAACCGACGAGACGTCCGAAATTTTAAACGGGGGCTAAGTTGGCAACTTCCCCACATTTCAGACAAGCGCCGCGTCCCAAAGACATGGTTCCCCCGACCCCTCTCCCTCCATTTTCCCATTCATACACCGTCGGTGCCAGAACACCATCTCCACACCAGCCTCCTCCGTCCGCCACCCCATCCATCGCCGCCCTCCTCCGCCATGCCGTAGCGCCTACCCAGACCGCGTCATCCACTGCAAGAGATCGTCATTCCTCATCCACGGCGCCGAACCAGGAGCCTTGCATCGCGTACTCTTGCTTCATCCGCGCCGTCGTCCACCTTTCCGGGGCCGCTCCGACGACCTTCTCGTCCACCACAACGGGACTTATCCCCCGATGCCTCCGTCTACCGTCGCAGATCTGCTTCCACGCCACCGACAGCCATCGCACCCCCGATGCCTACACGGCACCGCAAGAGATGTGGTACTCTTTCATATCTGCTCAACTTTTTGATCTCAACCAGAAAATAGATCGTCACTTGTTTACTGTACTTTCTTTTCAGCTCTTAGAATCTTAGTTGTTAGTTCAACGCAAACATTGGTTGCTAAGTAGCCTTTGTACGGTTTGCAGCTTCAGATCTGCCATGGCACAGTCATAATAGGGTTTAATTTATCATGCTTAGGGTTTCCCCCCTTTATGATCACTATACGATCAGCATATGTGCTTCGTGTCATAATAGCACTGCTCCACCCATCAAGCTAAACAAGCTTAGTTGTTCAAATATGAATCTGATATGATGCTGATATTAGTAAAACAAAGTCATTTAATTGGTCAGCTGAGTGTTCCTAATTTAATTTCGAAATGCATGTGCGCCGCTGGGGCGGATCTACAGGGTGGCCAGCGTGGGCCGCGGCCCACCCTGGGATTTTGGGTCGGTGTAGGATTGAAAGTATGTCTAGAGGGGGGTGATTAGACTACTTGACCAAATAAAAATCTATCATTTTCCCAATTTTAGTTGTGGGCAGATTTTAGCAAGTATGACAAGTCAAGCATCACCCTACACATGCAATTCTAAGAGTGTGGCAGCGGAAAGTAGAGGATTGCACATGTAAGTAAAGGAGGGGATTGGAGATTTCAAACGCAATGAAGACACGATGATTTTTGGCGTGGTTCCGATAGGTGGTGCTATCGTACGTCCACATTGATGGAGGCTTCAACCCACGGAGGGTAGCGGCTGCGTGAGTCCACGGAGGGCTCCACCCACAAAGGGTCCACGAAGAAGCAACCTTGCCTATTCCACCATGGCTTACGTCCACGAACGACTAGCCTCACTCGGGGTAGATCTTCACGAAGTAGGCGATCTCCTTGCCCTTAACAACTCCTTGGTTCAACTCCACATGATCTTGGAGGCTCCAAAGTGACACCTAACCAATCTAGGAGACACCACTCTCCAAAAGGTAATAGATGGTGTGTTGATGATGAACTCCTTGCTCTTGTGCTTCAAATGATAGTCTCCCCAACACTCAAGAACTTCCTCACAGATTTGGCCATGGTGGAAGAAAGATTTGAGTGGAAAGCAACTTGGGAAAGGCTAGAAATCAAGGTTCAAATGGTTGGATTGGAATGTCTTGATCTCAACACATGAATATGTGGTTCTCTCTCAGAAAATGTATGGTGGAAGTGTAGGCATGTTCTGATGGCTCTCTTACTTGGTAAGAGGGTGGTGGAGGGGTATAAATAGCCTTCACACGAAATCCAACCGTTACACACATTTGATCAAAATCGGTGTCACCGAAACCAGAATCTCGGTGAGACCGACTTGAGCAAAGATATGAACGTTTGAAGTTTCGGTGGGACCGGATGGAACATCTCGGAGCAACCAATGTGCAATGGTAAGGGCTAGACCCAGTCTCGGTGGCACCGATTGCATAATCTCGGTGAGACCGAAATGATGCAACATGGCAATAGAAACTTGGTCACTCCATCTCGGTGTTACCGAGTGCAATTTCGGTGAGACCGAAATAATTGCAACTAGGCAACAGAAAGATGGTCACCCATCTCAGTGAGACCGAGATCCATATCGTTGGATCCGATTTGTTAGGGTTTGGCAAGTGGCACTGTCTTGATGAACTCGGTGGGTCCGGATGAGAGTGATTCGGTGGAACCGAGTTGGCTTTTAGGGTTTTTGACAGATTTGAATGAGGAAGTGGCTGAGGGTTTTGGAGCAATATCATTGAGCACTTGAGCAAATAGATCATTAACAAAACCTCATCCCCTTTTAATAGTATTGGCTTTCCTATGGACTCAATGTGATCTTGGATCACTAAACCAAAAATGAAGAGTCTTGAGCTCTTGCCAATATATGTCCTTAGCATTTTGAAGGGTCCACATTCCTAGTCCTTGCCATGCAAATCATTGAACTTCCTGAAATCTTTCACTTGAATGTTTATTAGTTCAATGAGATATATGTTGTTGTAAATTACCAAAACCAC
Organism: Elymus sibiricus; assembly: GCA_039707655.1. Lineage (NCBI taxonomy): Eukaryota > Viridiplantae > Streptophyta > Magnoliopsida > Poales > Poaceae > Elymus > Elymus sibiricus. Next base: position 408,494,197 of record CM077666.1, on the reverse strand, counting down.
TAAGGGAGCAAATGTGCTTTCAATCTCCCCCTTTTTGGTAATTGATGACAACATATAGATCAAAGCTTCGATAGAAAATATAATCAATGCATAGTATCGTCACTTTGAGAAGTATGTGATAAGTAAGAGCTCCCCTAAATTTGTGCATTATTTAAAATTTGCGTTTGAATGCAAATGCACAATTGATTAGGATCATGGGTCACTCTTCCATGTCACATACAACTTGGTGGAGCGCATAAAATGATATGAATGGAATATAAGCACTCATCACCAACAACACATGTGAATGATCATACATCAATGATGATAAGAGTAATCACTGAGCATAGATATGAAGCAAAGTATGATCAACCACACAACCAACGTAGTCTCAAGCAACACAAACAAAGTATCAAGCACACACCAAATCTCTCAAAAGAAAATCAAGCGAAGCAAAAGGCAAGACTCTCTCTCTCGAAGCTAAAGATTTATACAAATTCTCCCCCTTTGGCAACAAGTACCAAAAAGCTTGAATAGGTATAGATCTACACGTCACTCTGGGCAGGAGCTCCTGGAGGTGAAGATCTCTGGCTGGCAGCTCCAGTGTGCGTGGATGGTGTAGAGAGAACTGCATTTGCAAATGCTTCAGCTGATGTCTGTTGTGCTGGAGGAGTGGATACTGGTGGTGGAACTGATGGTGCTGTAGCTGGAGTAGAGACTGTAGTTCTTGTATCTGCAGTGGGTACAGCAGCAGACCTTGGTGCCCTAGGCACAGTCTGAAACTTGTTGGTAGTGGGAATTTCATCACCACTGTCAGACTCTCTAACTCTGTCTACATCTCTCTGAAGCTGCTCCACTGTAGTCTGAATCTCTGTGACTTTGACATCTAGATCATAGAATTTTGTTTCCACTATCCGCTCTAAGCTTGCCTGATTCTAGACAAGATTGGCCAGACCCTGTTCAATCCTCTGGGTGGCTTCAAGCAGATATACCATTTGATCAGTCTTAGTCTTGAGATGAGCAGTAGATGAGCTAGGAGCTGACGCTTCTTTGGCTGCTTTGGCTGCTTCCATCTTGGCTTGTGCCTCAGCAGATGTAGGGTGAGATGGATCCATCACCACTACATTATCTTCAAACTCAGGAAATAGTGGAAGGTGCTCTCTGTCAAGAAGGTAGGTGTTCTTTGGAATCTTGGAATTAAGAAGCAGTTGGATGTGTGGACCAAAACCACATGACCTCTTCTGGTCAGCTGCTGTCCTCTTCACTGTCTCAACAATCAGGCTCATCACCTTGAATTTCTAAGGAACATCAAACAAGTGTAGCATGTTGATGGAGTGGCCATGAATCATCTTGTCATCTCCAGACTTGGGCATCAATGTGTGCCTCAGTATAGTGTTGACGGTGGCCAATCCAGGTTGCAGATGCTTCACAGATCCAAGCTTGTGTGTCTCCAAGTCCTTCTCTGGGATAGGATTGTACATGTTCTTCATAGAATTGTGGTCCTTCTTGGCTTTGGCATATACATCAATATCATCTTCTTCTTCCTTTGGAGCTTCAAGAAGAGCAGCCCACTCAAAGATTGAAGATTGGTATCTCTCTCCCTCAGTCATCCACACAATCTTCCCATTTGGATAGAAGTGTGCAGTGGAATAGAATTGCATTATCATCTCATCACACCATGATGTAAGTTTTCTTCCAACAAATGTGTCCACACCAGCAAGCTTGAAACTTTCATGCACATGAGGAAAGTTGTCCTCATTCTCATCAATGTATTCCCACTTGACCCATCTCATGTCACTGACTATGGGTTTCTTGTCAAGCAGAACTGTTTCATAGAAATCTTGTTGCTCTCTTGTGTGAAACCTGTAATCACGAGCAGTTTTCCTTCTGATGGAATAGGGGTCATTCAGTCTCCACTGTCTCAGACCATTGTCCCTTCTTGCTTTCATGTCTTCTGCAACAGGGTGAGTGTCATCATGTTCAGGCAACTTGGGCCTCAGCTTCTTGAGCACTTCTGGCTCATCATCAATTTCTGCTTCAGGCATTGGGTGAGGGTGTCCCGGACTAGGGGGTACTCGGGCTGCCGGCCTATCTTCTATAGGCCGGACTAATGGGCCACTTTTAACTCATCAAAGGAAGGCCGGATTACTGGCGACCTCGTACACCAGAAGGAAACCTCCGAAGACTTGGCGTCTCCTCCAAGAAACGTTTAGCGTAACCGGCATGATTATCCTCTAAGGGCAACCAACCATATGTAACCCTAGGTCCCCCTGGTGTCTATATAAACCAGGGGGTTTAGTCTATAGAGGCGAAAGAACCATCGCCATTATACCCACCTAGGGTCTAGTTCATCCGATCTCGAGGTAGATCAACTCTGTAATTGTCATACTCCCACATCAATATAATCAAGCATGACATAGGGTTTTACCTCCTCGAGAGGGCCCAAACCTGGGTAATCGTTGTCTCTACGTTCCCTGTTACCCATTGACTCCAAGATCCATAGTTCGGACCCCCTACCCGAGATCTGCCGGTTTTGGTACCGACATTGGTGCTTTCATTGAGAGGCTCCGCTGTAGGGTCATCGAGGATCAATGGCTCGCTTAGTCATCAGCAACAGTACCAGCAGCGGGGACATCTTCATTCCCGGCCAGCTCTTCGTGTTCGGCAGCGTCATGCTACACGCCGATCCGGCCGGTCGCCTTGGCCGGGTCAACAGCTTTACCCCCGATCAGGAGATCAGGTTCGGAAACTTAGAGTTCGTCGCCGACTCCCGGGGAGACCTTATTCTTACAGGGTCCTTGGCCTCGCTTGGAGGACCCGCAAATCCTGAAGCCTTGACTTCGGGTACGGCCTACCCCACTATCGGGACGGCCGCCACTCCGGATCCAGCCTTGAGCCCGGATCCAATCTCTGCGCTCGGCGGCCGAAGACCAGCCTCAGCTGAACATGACTACGGGGCAATGTCGAACGCTCCCGGCACAGCCATACTGCGGGTTGACCCCGAAAACTGCCAGATCTTGGGTCCGACGGATCTCCCGCTACTAAACGGGATACTAGATCGGATCCAAGCCATGGGAATCACCGACGGCCAGTCCTTGGTATACGACTAGATCGGGCTTAAAGCCGATTACAGGGAAATTCATATCCCTCAGGCCGCCCACTTGGTCGCCACTATCGAAGGCTCGACCGAGGGCTCGTCCCTCCTCCTCTCGGAGCTGAGAGCGCAGGGGGTGCGAATTTCCGATCATCAAGCTCCATCCTCCAGCTCTGGAGAGAATTCAAAGCCGAAGTCTGATTCAGCACACGACCTCGAGTCTACACAACCGCGCCTGGCTGAAAATCCGGATCCAGAGCCCGGCACGTCAGATTCCATGTTGATCCAGGACGCAGCCGCCAAAACCCCGGACTCACACCCTGCTGGGATCAAATTTTTCATCCAAGCCACCCCCCACATTGAGTACTGTCCAAGTAACTCAGGACGGCCTGACATATGGGACCTAATGTACGTAAAGCAACAGCCCGGAGAGACAGTTCGGCACTTCTGGGCCAGATTCCTTCTCGTCAAGAACAAGATAACGGACTGTTGCAGCAAGGAAATTCTGGCGGTTTTCCGACAGAACTGCCGAGACGAAGGCATCTTAAACGCCCTCGCCCGCCGTCACATCCAAAATTTCTCCGCGTTATCGGACTTGGTGTCCAAATACTGCGCCATGGAGGATGCTTGGCAGGCTCAGCTCGAGCAAACGGAGTCAATCCACGCCGAGGGATCAAGTCGAGCCCGGGCAAAACGCGCACACCCTCGCCGGATACCTCAATATGAGCCGTCCGAGAAGAGGAAGAATCTCCTCACAGGATCCAGAACGGTCCTTGATGAACTACTGGACAAACCGTGCCCCATACACTCCGTCCTGCTCAACGTAAACCCAACCCACAGCCTTCGAGCTTGCTGGGTGGTCAGGCAAGTCGCCAAGAGTGGCGAAACCATCCTCGAAGGCTCGTACTAAAATAGAAGTCCAGCAGCGCCCCTTGACGATGACGCCGAGATCCTAACAATCTACGAGACGTATTCCTCAAAGAATCAGAGGAAGAGAGCCCTTTGAGAGCTCGGTCAAATTCACCATGTGGCAGCAGTGGACTCATGGACAGACATACCTATCACTTTCAATGAATAAGATCAGCCGAGGTCCCGCTCGATCCGAGCTGCTGCCGCCCTTCTCCTTGACCCCTTAGTGGATGGATTTCGACTCCAAAAGGTGTTAATGGATGGCGGCAATGGGCTAAACCTCATTTACGAGGACACTGCTACTTGTAGCTTGCGTTGGTATTTTCCCCGAAGAGGAAGGGATGATGCAGCACAGTAGAGGTAAGTATTTCCCTCAGTTATGAAACCAAGGTTATCAATCCAGTAGGAGAATCACGCAACACCTCGTTAGTAGTACCTGCACACAAACAACAAATCCTTGCACCCAACGCAAACGAGGGGTTGTCAATCCCTCGGCGGTCAATTGCAAGATTAAATTGTATGGTGATAGATAGATAGATTAAACAAAAATACAAAATAAAATAAATAAATAAAAAGTGCAGCAAGTATTTTTAGGGTTTTAGTATATGATTTAGATAGACCCGGGGGCCATAGTTTTCACTAGAGGGTTCTCTCATAAAAATAGCATACGGTGGGTAAACAAATTACTGTTCGGCAATTGATAGAAACGCAAATAATCATGACGATATCCAAGGCAATGATCATGTATATAGGCATCACGTCCAAGACAAGTAGACCGACTCCTGCCTGCATCTACTACTATTACTCCACACATCGACCGCTATCCAGTATGCATCTAGTGTATTAAGTCCATAAAGAACGGAGTAACGCCTTAAGCAAGATGACATGATGTAGACAAACTAAACTCACGCATGAATAAACCCCATCTTGTTACCCTTAATAGCAATGATACATATGTGTCATGTCCCTTTCTGTCACTAGGATTGAGCACCGCAAGATCGAACCCATTACAAAGCACCTCTTCCCATGGCAAGATAAATCAATCTAGTTGGCCAAACCAAATCAATAGATCGGAGAAGAAATACGAAGCTATAATAATCATGCATAAAAGAGATCAGAGAAGACTCAAATAATATTCATGGATAATCTGATCATAAACTCACAATTCATCGGATCCCAACAAACACACCGCAAAAAGTGATTACATCGGATAGAACTCCAATAACATCGAGGAGAACATTGTATTGAAGATCAAAAAGAGAGAAGAAGCCATCTAGCTACTAACTATGGACCCGAAGGTCTGTGGTAAACTACTCACGCATCATCGGAAGGGCAGCAAGGTTGATGTAGAGCCCCTCCGTGATCGATTCCCCCTCCGGCGGAGTACCGGAAAAGGCCTTCAGATGGGATCTCTCGAGAACAGAAACTTGCGGCGGCGCAAAAAGTATTTTGTGGACTCCCCTCTTGGTTTCCCGATTTTTGGGAATTTATAGTGGTGGAATTAGGTCAAAATAGTCAAAGGTGGGCCCATGAGGCACCAGGGCACGCCCCCCCCCCCAGGTGCGCCCAGGTGGCTCGTGGCCACCTCCAGGGTCTTCTGGCCTCCTCCCGAAGCTTCTAGTGTTTATCTTGTTCAAAAAAAATCTCCAAAAAGTTTTCTAGCATTTGGACTTCGTTTGGTATTGATATTCTGTAAAACCAAAAATAGGCAGAAAACAACAACTGGCACTGGGCACTAAGTTAATAGGTTAGTCCCAAAAAATGATATATAATTGCTGTAAATGATTATAAAAACATCCAAGATTGATAATATAACAGCATGGAACAATCAAAAATTATAGATACATTGGAGACGTATCAGCATCCCCAAGCTTAATTCCTGCTCGTCCTCGAGTAGGTAAATGATAAAAACAGAATTTTTTATGTGGAATGCTGCCTATCATATTCATCATATATTCTTTTCTTTTATAGCATGGACATTTAGACTTGAATGATTCAAAGCAATAGTCTATAATTTGACATGAAGATATAAATACTCAAGCATACTAATAAGCAACCATGCCTTTCAAAATATAAACGCTAAAGAAAGTTATCCCTAGCCCATTATGCTCAATCATTGATCCATTCATGAAACACACTCAAATATTAGCTACATCCAATGCACAAGTATGACAATAGTGCTCTCTAGTTGGTGCTTTATAAGAGAAGATGGAGACTCAAAGTAAAAATAAAAATTGCATAAAAGTAAATAGATAGGCCCTTCGCAGAGGGAAGCAGAGATTTGCTAATGTGCCAGAGCTCAAAGCTTAAATTAGAGAGATAAAATATTTTGAGAGGCATGCTTTTCCTGTCAACGAAAACGACCGAGAATTCCCAATATTTTCCATGCTAGACACATCATAGGCGGTTCCCAAACAGAAAGTAAAGTTTATTTCCTTTCCACCATTCTTTCACATTCCATGGCTAGCCGTATCCACGGGTGCCCTCCATACCAACCCTTTCCAAGGAATTTTTTTGTTATTAATTTTTGATTCATTGTGGGACTGGGCATCCCTATTATCAGCCACTCTCTCGTGCAATGACAAGTGAATAAACACTCACCGTGAGAATAACACACCTACCATGGAAAATAATGGCCACCCCCTGCCGCTTCATGAGCGGTACGGGCACACAAAACGGAAAAATTATTTTGAAAATTAGAGTTGGCACACGCAAATTTACTTGGAACGGCATTGAAACACCGCTTATAGGTAGATATAGTGGACTCATTTGGCACAACTTGGGTTTAAGGATTTTGGATGCACAAGCAGTATTTCCACTTAGTACAAATGAAGGCTAGCAAATAGATTGAGAAGCAACCAACCAAAAAGCAAAAATGGTCATAAACATGCATTGAACATAACTAACACCGAATGATGCACCATAAGTAGGATATAATTTCGTTGCATAACTATTGACTTAATGTGCATGCATAGAGAATCACAAACCTTAACACGAATATTCTTACTAAATCACAATTACTCACTAACATGACTCACATATTATCATCTCCATATCGCAAAACTATTGCAAGGAATCACACTTATCACATCCAATGATCTATATGAAAGTTTTTATTATATCCCTCTTGAATATTCATCACTTTAGGACCAAATTCATATCTTGTGCAAATTACCATTACTATTATCAACTCTCAAAAAGATTTAAGTGAAGCATGAGAGTGCATATATTTCTTCAAAATTTTCATCTTATCAACTCTCAAAATAATATAAGTGAAGCATGAGAGTTTATTTCTTCAAAATTTTAATATTGTCAACTCTCAAAATAATATAAGTGAAGCATGAGAGTTCAAATATTTCTTCAAAATATAATCACCGCCGTGCTCAAAAAGATTTAAGTGAAGCACTAGAGCAACTGCCTAGCTCAAAAAAATTAAGTGAAGCACATAGAGTATTCTAACAAATTATGATGCACGTGTGGCTCTCTCAAAATAGGTGTGTTCAGCAAGGATGATTGTGACAAACAAAAAATCAAGCAAAGCAAAGACTCATATAATACACGATGCTCCAAGTAAAACACATATCATGTGACGAATAAAAATATAGCTCCAAGTAAAATTACCGATGGTTGGTAGAAGAAAGAGGGGATGCCTTCCGGGGCATCCCCAAGCTTAGACGCTTGAGTCTTCCTTGAATATTACCTTGGGGTGCCTCGGGCATACCCAAGCTTAGGATCTTGCTACTCCTTATTCCTTCATCCATCGTGATCTCACCCAAAACTTGAAAACTTCAATCACACAAAACTCAACAAAACCTTCGTGAGATTCGTTAGTATAACAAACAAATCACTACTTTAAGTACTGTTGCAAACCCATTCATATTATATTTTTGCATTATTCCTACTGTACTCTAACTTCTCCATGGCTTATACCCCTCGATACAATCCATAGTTTCATCAAAACAAGCAAGTAGTGCATCAAAAACAGAATCTGTCAAAAACAGAACAGTCTGTAGCAATCTATTTAAAAGCCATACTTCTGTAACTCCCAAAATTCTGAAAAATTAGGTCAACGTGGGAAATTCATATACCAATACTTCGTAAAAATTTCAGATTTTTTTGACGCACGAGTACAGAACCAAAATTCCAGCACTAGACGCAAAACTTTCTATTTTCCAAACAGCATCAATTATACTATCTTCCAAATCATCCTAAAGGCTTTACTTAGCACAAACACTAATTAAAAACAAAAAAACACAATCATAACAGTAGCATAAATGTGAAAACACAAAATAACAGAAACAAAAGATAAAAATTTATTTTATTCATTGGGTTGCCTCCCAACAAGTGCTACTGTTTTATGCCCCTAGCTAGGCATAATGCATAGTTTCAAGTGTTGTCATCTTTCAAGTTAATTCCATAAGTGGCCCTCATAATGGATTCATATGGTGCTTTAATTTTATTCCTAGGGAAATGTTCCATACCCTTTTTTAGTGGAAACTAAAATTTTATATTCCCTTCTTTCATGTCAATAACGGCACCTATGGTTCGTAAGAACGGTCTACCAAGTATTATTGGGCAAGAAGGATTACATTCAATGTCAAGTACAATAAAATCAACGGGCACATAGTTCCTATTTGCAAGAATAAGAACATCATTAATTCTTCCCAAAGTCTTTTTAATAGTAGAATCCGCAAGATGCAAATTAAGAGAATATTCATCTATATTGGTAAAACCTAACACATCACATAGAGATTTTGGAATTGTGGAAACGCTAGCACCCAAATCACATAAAGCATTGCACTCATAATTTTTAATTTTAACTTTAATGGTGGGTTCCCATTCATCATATAACTTTCTAGGAATTGAAATTTCTAGTTCTAGCTTTTCTTCTAACGCTTTCATCATTGCTTCTATGATGTGTTTAGTAAAAGCCTTGTTTTGCTCATAAGCGTTGGGTGAGTTTAACATAGATTGTAACAAAGAAATGCACTCAATCAAGAAACAATTATCATAATTAAAATCTTTGTAATCCAAGAGAGTGGGCACATCGCTATTTAAAGTTTTTACCTCTCCAAACCCACTTTTAGTAATTTTCTTATCAAGATTTTCACACTCCGAATTATGGGGACGCTCTTTAACTAAAGTTGACTCTTATTCAGTCCCATTTTCATCAAGTTTAATTTTGCTAAACAAAGAATCAATAGATGAAACACCAATCATTTTAATATCCTCATCATTACTACGATAGAAACCGGGAGGAATCGCTTTTTCTAAAAATTCTCGTTTAGCTTTTAGCATGGCGGTTCTATTCTTACTCTCATCCATAGAGACATATAAAGCTTTAATAGATTCATTAATATCAATTTTGGGTGGCAAAATTTTAGTCGTAAGAATTTCCACATCATGAAAAATTCTACCAATGCTCCTAGACATATCATCAAGTTTACTCATTTTTTCTTCTATCGTAGTGTTGAAAACTTTTTGAGCATTAATAAATTCTTTAATATTACTTTCAAGATCAGAGGGCATCTTATTATTATTATTATTATTATTATTATTATTATTATTATTATTATTATAAGGATTACCATAGGAATTGCCATAATTATTAGAGGAATTTCCAGGAAACGGTCTAGCATTGAAATTACCTCTATAAGCACTATTATTAAAATTGTTTCGCGAGACAAAATTCACATCTACGGGATCATTATTTTGCTCAATCAAAGTGGATAAAGGCACATCATTAGGATCAATAGGAGCATTTTTGCTAGCAACCAATTTCATAAGCGCATCAACTTTATCACTCAGAGTATTAATTTCTTCAACAGAATTCACTTTTTTACTAGTAGGAACTCTTTCAGTATGCCATTGTGAATAATTTGCCATAATATTATCAAGCAATTTAGTAGCTTCTCCCAAAGTAATTTCCATAAAAGTACCACCCGCGGCGGAATCTAAACGATTTCTAGAGACGAAATTTAATCCCGCATAAATTTTTTGTATGATCATCCATAAATTTAAGCCATGAGTAGGGCAATTTCTTATCATTAATTTCATTCTTTACCAAGATTGGGCAACATGTTCATGATCGAGTTGCTTAAAATTCATAATTTGATTTCTAAGAGAAATAATTTTCGTGGGAGGAAAATACTTAGTAATAAAAGCATCTTTACACCTATCCCAAGAGTCGATACTATTTCGTGGTAAAGATGAAAACCAAATTTTTGCACGATCCCGCAATGAGAACGGAAATAATTTTAATTTCACAATATCATTATCCACATCTTTTTTCTTTTGCATATCACACATTTCTACGAAAGTGTTAAGATGGGATGCAGCATCTTCATTAGGACTACCAGAAAATTGTTCTTTCATAACAAGATTTAGCAAAGCGGCATTAATATCACAAGTCTCCGCACTAGCGCCGAGAGGAGCAATCAGAGTACTATTAAAATCATTATTATTAGTATTGGAAAAATCACAACATTTTGTATTTTCTTGAGACATCGTGGCTACGCAAACAAGATAACACGCAAGCAAGAAAAAGGCAAACGAAAAATATATTTTTATTTTTGTAAAAACTTTTTAGAAGTGGGGGAGATGAAAACGAGAGGCAAATAAAATAAATGCAAGGAGATAAGTGTTTATGCAAAGGTACTTGATAGATGTTGATGATGTCTCCTCGGCAACGGCACCAGAATTTCTTCCTGCTACTTGTAGCTTGCGTTGGTATTTTCCCCGAAGAGGAAGGGATGATGCAGCACAGTAGAGGTAAGTATTTCTCTCAGTTATGAAACCAAGGTTATCAATCTAGTAGGAGAATCACGCAACACCTCGTTAGCAGTACCTGCACATAAACAACAAATCCTTGCACCCAACGCAAACGAGGGGTTGTCAATCCCTCGGCGGTAAATTGCAAGATTAAATTGTATGGTGATAGATAGATAGATTAAACAAAAATACAAAATAAAATAAATAAAGAAAAAGTGCAGCAAGTATTTTTAGGGTTTTAGTATATGATTTAGATAGACCCGGGGGCCATAGTTTTCACTAGAGGGTTCTCTCATAAAAATAGCATACGGTGGGTAAACAAATTACTGTTGGGCAATTGATAGAAAAGCAAATAATCATGACGATATCCAAGGCAATGATCATGTATATAGGCATCACGTCCGAGACAAGTAGACCGACTCTTGCCTGCATCTACTACTGTTACTCCACACATCGACTGGTATCCAGCATGCATCTAGTGTATTAAGTCCATAAAGAACGGAGTAACGCCTTAAGCAGGATGACATGATGTAGACAAAGTAAACTCACGCATGAATAAACCCCATCTTTTTACCCTCAATAGCAACGATACATACGTGTCATGTCCCTTTCTGTCACTGATATTGAGATCTGCAAGATCGAACCCATTACAAAGCACCTCTTCCCATGGCAAGATAAATCAATCTAGTTGGCCAAACCAAATCAATAGATCGGAGAAGAAATACAAAGCTATAATAATCATGCATAAAAGAGATCAGAGAAGACTCAAATAATATTCATGGATAATCTCCAGGGTCTTCTGGCCTCCTCCCGAAGATTCTAGTGTTTATCTTGTACAGAAAAAAATCTCCGAAAAGTTTTGTGGCATTTGAACTTCGTTTGGTATTGATATTCTGTAAAACCAAAAACAGGCAGAAAACAGCAACTGACACTGGGCACTATGTTAGTAGGTTAGTCCCAAAAAATGATATATAATTGCTGTAAATGTATATAAAAACATCCAAGATTGATAATATAACAGCATGGAACAATCAAAAATTATAGATACGTTGGAGACGTATCAGACACCCTGGACAAAATGCAGTTTGTCAAATCTCGCATCGAGCAAAGTCACACCACCGTTCGAGGGATCATCCCCGGAAAGGAGGCACGTTGCAGTGGTCGAGTCACTCTCGATGTAGTCTTCGGCACCCCCAAGAACTATCGATCCGAGGAATTGCTCTTCCACATTGTGCCCTTTCGCAGTGGCTACCACGCCTTATTGGGGCGTGACGCTTTCGCACGATTCCATGCTATCCCACATTACGGGTATATGAAACTTAAGATGCCAGGGCCAAACGGCGTGATCACAATCACAAGTGATCCGGATAGAGCTCTTCGGGCCGAGAATAAAACAGCATCGCTCGCCCCCGAAGCATCGTCCGAGGCCCTCCCAGCTGAAGAACTAACCGTGCTCCGTTCAACGTTGGATAAGGACGATGTAATCCTCGACAAAAGGCCCAAATCTACGTCCTTCAAACCAGCAGATGAAATCATCAAATTCCAAGTGCATCCAACAGATCCCAACAAGATGGCATCCATTGGAGCTCAGCTGGACCCCGCGGTCGACGAAGAGTTGTGCAAATTTTTGCGCGAAAACTGGGATATCTTCGCCTGGCACCCGTCAGACATGCCAGGGATCCCACGAAGTTTAGACGAGCACAGCTTGAACATAATTAAAGGTTTCAAGCCAGTCAAACAGGCTTTACGCCAATTTTCTGAACTCAAGCGCCAAGCTATGGGTGAGCAATTGGCAAAGTTGCTCGAAGCCGGATTCACCGAGATATCAAACATCCGGAGTAGTTGGCTAACCTGGTCATCGTACCTAAGAAGGACAAATCCTGGCGGTTGTGTGTTGATTTCAAGGACTTAAACAAGGATTGCCCCAAGGATCCTTTCCCCTTGCCCCGCATAGACCAGATCATAGACGCCACTGCCGGGCATGACTCGCTGTGTTTCCTCGACGCTTACTCCGGATACCATCAAACTAAAATGAAGGAGTCCGATCAAGCAGCCACAACATTCATCATCCCCTATGGACCGTTCTATTTCAACACAATGCCCTTCGGATTAAAAAACGCAGGGGCTACATACCAGCGCATGATCCAAACGTGTTTGGAAAAGCAGATCAACAAAACGGTCGAGGCATATGTGGACGACGTGGTTGTCAAAACCAAACACGTCAGTCAGCTGGTGGACGATCTCCGGCAAACCTTCGACAGTCTACAAACTTTTGATATATGGCTCAATCCGGAAAAGTGTGTCTTCGGAGTGCCGACCGGCAAGCTGCTCGGATTTATTGTTTCCCATAGAGGAATAGAGGCTAACCCAGCGAAAATACGGGCACTGTCCCAACTAGCGGTTCCTACCGAGCTAAAGCACGTCCAGAAACTGGCCGGCTGCGTGGCAGCCTTGAGCCGCTTCATCTCACGCCTCGGAGAGAAGGCCCTACCACTCTACAAGCTGCTTAAACGGACCAAGAACTTTGAGTGGACTAGCGAGGCAGCGACCGCACTAGAGGAAATTAAAACACTACTCGCTAGCAACCCCATCTTGGCAGCACCCAGCTTGGGTGAGCCAATGCTGCTATACATTTCGGCCATGAATCAAGTGGTCAGCGCGGTTCTCGTCGTCGAACGAGAGGCAGAGGGTCACAAGCTCCAGGTGCAGAAGCCAGTGTACTATGTATCTGAAGTGCTCACCCCGTGTAAAACGCGGTACCCGCATTATCAGAAGATAGCCTACGCAGTTTTCATGGCATCCCGAAAGCTCCGCCACTATTTTCAAGAGTGTTCGGTCACGGTGGCATCTGAAGTACCCCTGAATTACATAATCAACAATCGAGACGCCACTGGCCGTATATCCAAGTGGTCTATTGAGCTCCTCCCCTTCGAAATCATATACTGACCGCGCCGAGCTATTAAATCTCAGGTGTTGGCGGATTTCGTAGCAGAATGGACGGAAGCCGAGCTCCCTAGAGAGTACAGTACGTATTCGCATTGGACAATGTACTTCGACGGCTCCAAAATGCTCGTCGGGCTGGGGGCTAGAGTGGTTCTCACATCTCCCATGGGCGACAATATCCAGTACGTACTGCAGATCATGTACACCGACTCTAACAACGCGGCCGGATACGAGGCTCTGTTGCACAGACTTCGGATGGCAGTGTCAATGGATGTACAGCGGCTCGAGGTACGGGGAGACTCTAATCTCACCATCTCTCAAGTCAACGGCGAGTTCGACGCAAAAGACCCAAAAATGACAGCATATCGCAATGTCGTCCTAAAAATATCCGCCAATTTTGAAGGGTTGGAGTTCCACCACGTCTCTAGAGACAGCAATCAAGCGGCCGATGTCCTTGCTCGAATGGGCACTAAATGCGATCGCGTTCCTGAGAATACCTTTTTGGAATGACTCTTCAAGCCGTCCATGGTGTGGCAGGAGGACGGCAAGGACGCTGAAACCAAGGCTTCAAGAGAACTCGTCCCCCCAACTATCGAAGCAGACGAGGGAATTATCGGGGGCTCGGCAATCGAAGAAATGTCTTCGGCCCATGAAGTCATGGCAAAAATCGCGCCATGGACCGAGCCCTCCCTCGCCTATCTCCTCCGCCAAGAACTACCCGATGACCAGACCGACACAAGGCGCATAATTTGCTGATCTAAGGCCTACAAAGTCCACGAGGGTGAACTGTACAAGAAAAGCACTACCGGCGTCCTCCAAAGATGCATATCCGAAGAGGAGGGGAGATAGCTCTTGGCCGTGATTCACGCCGGCATGGGCGGTCACCACGCAGCAGCTCGGACCCTGGTCAGCAAGGCCTTCCAAGCTGGGTTCTTCTGTCCCACCGCCCGCGCAGATGCCCAAACACTGGTCCAACATTGCGTTGGATGCCAGCTCTTCGCAAACCAAAGTCACATGCCCCCCACAGCTCTTCGGACGATACCGATTACTTGGCCTTTCACGGTCTGGGGGCTGGACATGGTCGGACCACTTAAAGGGGGGACCAAGAAGAAGAAATATCTACTCGTCATGGTAGACAAATTCACTAAATGGATTGAGGCAAAACTAGTAACCTCAGCCAAGTCCAAGCCGGTCATTGATTTTATATCCGGCGTGGTTCACCGTTACGGTGTCCCTCATAGCATAATAACGGACAATGGATCAAATTTTACCGCCCAGGAAGTAAAAGACTGGTGCGCTAATCTAGGCATTAAGCTTGACTATGCCACTATATACCACCCACAGTCCAATGGACAGGTCGAGCGAGCTAATGGACTAATTTTGAGTGGCATTAAGCCCCATTTGGTCCGATCTTTAAAAGAATCCGACTGCCACTGGGTTGCGGAGCTCGACTCCGTACTGTGGGACCTACGCACCACTCCCAATCGATCCACAGGCTACACACCGTTCTTCATGGTGTATGGGGCAGAAGCTGTTCTCCCCAGCGATCTTATTCACAACGCACCTTGTAACACCCCGATTTTTGGCCCTTTTTTTTTGGATTTCTTCGAATTTTATTTGGAGTTCTTTTTCTGTGGCTATGTGGTCTTGAAACCTGGGAAGACCTTCTCTCCTGCCACTTCCTAGTGGTTTGTCATTCTCAAATATATCCCTAGGCCATGTCATTTCCATTTTAGCCCAACCCCAAAATTCTTTTCTTGGGAATATTCCTTTTTCTATTAAAGGAATAACCCTGTTTGCCCTAGGTTGTGAAGCAACCTATATTTCTGCCATTCCAAAAAATTCCCACAAAATTCTCATAAATTATTTGGATCATATATTCCACTATTATGTCAACACCCATCCTTGCCTAGTTCAAAAATAATTCAGGAATATTCATTTTCCATTCTGTCCAGATTGGTACTTTGTGAAGGAAGTGCTATTTATATTTTCTTGATTGCCCTCAAAATTTTTGGGCACTCTCTCATATCCAAATTATTGTCTCATGCCAAAATTCAGTTTCATTTGCCTAGTAAATCTTCCTCAGCAAATTTCCAAAGTTTCTGTCCAGAGGGAAGCTTTGTGAAGGAAGTACTAGCTAGGCTTATACAAATGAGTTGAAATTTTGGTAAATCATTTATATGATCAAATAATTACTCTCCACCAAATTTCATCCCCATCCCACAATTGATGTGAGCACACCTTCAAATCTTGGTTTGTAGTCATAATTTCAGGTTGTGAAGCAACTATACTTTATATTGCTTCAGAAATTCTGAAATTAATCCACGATCTAAACATCCCTATGTCATTTGAGCATGCCAAAATTCACATCATTTGGCCAAGTCATTTTCTCCACAAAATTCCCCCAAGTTTCTGTCCAGTAAGGAGCATTGTGAAGGAAGTGCCATTTTTATTCATCCAATTGGGATGAAATTTTCATGGCACCTTCATATGCCCAAATAATCATCCTACACCAATTTTCAGCCCAATCCAAGCAACCATGTGAGTGCTACTTTCTGATCTAGCTTCTGGACCGGATTTGACAGTTGTAAAGCAACCATGTTAAATTCTGGTCCAAATCTCTTCAAAATCCATAGGCTCATAGTCCTTCCTACCCTCAACCTCTGTGACATCCTGTTTAGCTCTTATCCCCTCTAATTTGATCACTATTTCATGCCTAAGTTTGCAACAACAAACTTTCTCTGATCACTCCCATCAACCCACAGTGTATTTCTTCGATCTATCACTTCAGAGAGGACCCACTTAGGAAGGACTACACGCTAGACATCTTGTGGTTGGCCAGAATTCACCGCGTGCGCCTGTGCATGCGGTGACCACGCGGTCTGGCACGCCGAAAGCGTGCTCTGGACATCGGGTCCCTCTGCCGCCGCCCAAACGCCGAGCTTTCGCCACTGCACCGTGTCCTCTGCGTTGCACCCGCTCTCCTGCGTCCACGCCACCTCTCTGGACCCCTCCCCCTCTCCTCTTTCCTCTCCGGCGAGCCACGCCGTCCCAGGATGCCCACGGCCGTCGTCGCCTTGCCCTTGTCCTCTTCCTCCTCGTAGCATATCAGCACCGAATGCACCTCCCCTAGACCTCTCTCCCCCTCCGTGCGTGCACGCGCGCACGCGGTCACGCCAGAGCCATCAACCGCACGCTCCCGTCGGCATCCGGCGAGGGCATCGCTGCCGCGGCTATATAAGCCCTCCCCGAGACCCATCGACCTCACCAACCTCTCTCCCTCCCTCCTAGGATCCCGCCCAGCAACCCGAACGAGCTCGAGGAGCTCTCTCTCCCTCACCTTGCCGCCACGGTCATCGTCGCTCCTACTCGCCCTCCTACCACCACCAGTAGAACCACCATATCCCGGCGAACCTCCCCATGCCCTCGTTTCATCTCGGAGACGACCACACGCCCGAAACCAAGATCGGCCGACGGCCATTTCCGCCGAAGCCCATGTCGTCGCCGTTTCGGCCCTCCTCGGCATCCGTGTTGTGCGGGGATGGGTGCGGCGCTCTCCCCCGAGCCCGCCGGTGCCCGGAACGCCGGCAACGGTGGCCGGAGTCGCCGGGACGGGCGCCCGCAGCGCGCGCCTCTCCTCTGTACCGCGGGCGAGCGGGAGGTTGAAGATGAAGGCCTGGCCGGCGGGCCCCACCTCCCCGCGGACCCCACCTGGCAGCCACAGAGGGTGTTGACCCGGCTGCTGACTGGGATAAGTGGAGACGACTTTGACAGAAATACGTTTTCAGTTAAAGAAAGCGTAATCAGCTTCTTCTTCGGAACAAAATACGCTTTCCCCATTTGAAAACGCATTTCCCAAAAGGCGCTTTCTGTTTTCAGCAGCCGCCGCCGAAACCCTTATATTGCGGACGTTCGTCCGTTAACAGCAGAAATGAACACATTTTTATTCTTTTTCTGCCTAACGAACGAACGGTCGTAACTCCGCGACCGTGACTCCGATTCAGGTGATTCCAAAGCCCACGAGCTTAGTTCGTCGAGCCCGTTCCGATGGTATCATTTTCATGAGGTTGTCACATTGTGAAAATGACCATTTTGCCCTTGCCCTTAAAACAGCTTCGCCGAGAGGGAAACTTTTCCGGTGATTCTTTCCGCGAGTTCATCGCACTTCTCCCCAGTGAATCCTTCATCCCCAGGCAAGCCACAATAGCCACTTGCATGATGGCATTGCAGTAGCCATGGTTTCCACTTGAATATTTAATATTTGTTTGCGCATTTAATTATTTTGTGAATGCTTTGAATATGCTTGTGAACCCATGCTCATTGCTTATGCCATGTTCATTTTCATCTAGTAAGTGTTATGATTAATGTCTAAGGATATTCTTATCATGTTGTATTCTTGTAATCTTTTCAGATGCTAGTGATAATGATATGCTCATATGGATCATTATGGTTTGATATGAAAATACTTGTGATATTTGTGATCATCGTTATGCTATGCTCATTTGCATCCCGTAGAGTAAATGATTTATCATTGTTGCGGTTAAATGGTTATGTTGCCCATCCATGGTTACACTGATATCATGCTCATCTGCATTTTTATTTCATTACGTATCTTATTGTGACTCAGCTCATCACCATTCAAGTTAAACCTGATATTAATTGAACTTGAACAAATCTGTTGGCTGAGTCATGGTGCAACCGAATCGAGCTCACCAGTGCAACCACACTTGCCTGGATGGGGAGGCCCTAATGCGGTCTATTGTCATGCCTCTCGCCGGTGCCTCCTACTAGGGAAGGTTATGGGTGCGCGCTACCCTGATCAGGTAGGCGGCCATAAGCCTTGAGTACTCGAGTTTTATGGTACCGAGGTCCCCATTTGGGACGATGTTTATGTTTGGCCACAACGGTGGCAGCCACATAGGTGGCGGATGTCACGAGTTGGCATCGGGGTAACCCAGGACATAGCCCAAAGGGGAGTTTGTCGGAGTGGCCGGGAGAGTGTCATGCAATAGATTGGTTTTGTCGAAATGTCGTTGGTCCACCCGAATGGGAGCACGAGGCCATGATTTCCGTGGTGTGGGTACAGTGTACTAACCTCTGCAGAGTGTATAATCTATCGATAGCCGCGTCCTCGGTCATGGACACAGTTCGTAGTAGGTCACACTTTGGGCCAACAGAAATAATAACCTGAATAATAAACAACCCCGGTTCCATGAGAAAAGAAGTTGGTTGATCTTTATGCGGTCATGCGATGATCACAGGTAGAAATCAAGCTCCGTGTGGTCATGCGATGATCACGATGGTATAGTTGATACCGAGCTTGGTTGATCCTGAGGTGATCGTGTGATGTTCACGACGGTAAGGTGGATACCTATGGTGGTTACGAGATAACCTTCGAGCAGAGTAAGTTGGTCCATGAGACCTTAAACGTCGACCCCCTCGCATGCTAGTGCTGGTATCATCCTGTTTATATCATGAATTATATGTTGTTGCCATGCTCATGTTGTTGCCATGCTCATGTTGTTGCCATGCTCATGTTGATTCTAGCAGTATCATGTTCATCTTTGATGATTAACCTGTAAATGCCATGATGTTGTATGTCTTGATTGCTTTGGTTGCTGTGAGCTTGCGAGTACATTCAAAGTACTCACCTGGCGTGTCATGCCAGATTGCAGGTGATGCCGTGATTGCTTGTTTGTCGAGGACCTCGAGGTTGCGCTCTAGGATACGTCCCAGCCAGAGTCCCTGCGGAATGGAGTTCATCACCGTCGTCGTTGTTCCGCTGCTAGAATTTATTCCGCTTCGAGATGTTTCGCTGCTAGCATAGAACTACCTTAGAAGGCGAAGTGTCGCCGTGCCCCTGTAACCTTTGTTATATCGGACCCTTGTACCCGTGTTATTTGTAATAAAGAGTTGATTTGTTCTATGCCAAGCAGTGTTGTATTCCAAAAGACTTGATCTCTGGGCTGGAATACGGGGTGTTCCGGTCTCTCTGAGCTGGGGTGCCACACACCTCGAGTACGTATGTATGAAGAAAGGGAGGCCGAGCTGGATCGGCAAGATGACCTGGACGCCCTGGAAGGCGAGCGTGATATAGCTCGGGCTCGTTCTGCCTTTTATCAGCAGCAGGTCAGACGCTATCAGAGCAGGGAAGTACGGGCAAAAGCCTATAACGTAGGCGATCTCGTCCTGCGCCTTCCGGAGAAGCAGAAGCATAAGTTGTCGCCCAAATGGGAGGGGGCCTTCATAATTGATCAGGTACTTGCAGGCGGAGCGTATCATCTCCGCGACCCAAAAGACGACTGCCTCGAACCAAACCCATGGAACGCAGCTTGGCTTCGACGCTTCTATGGCTAAATCAGCGTCATCACCCTCTTCGGTTTATCCTTCTCGGATTTATATTTTTCTCGAGTGACTAGTCTTTCCCGGGTTGTGTTCGGTTAAGCCGAACTACGTTAAGTTTTTCTTCGGCAAACATCCTCGAGTGTACCACACGCTTTTACCTGGGGGCTTCTTTTACGGAGCCGGTCATATATTATTTGTGCAACCATCAGTTTTTACATGTTTGCAACCTTCTAGTATCGTTCTAAAGCCATCATATGCATCAATTTGACTTCAGATTTGGCCAAGCTGGGTTGCCTCGCTCCTATGTTTACTCCCTACGTTCCCGATTGTTCGGCTAGGGAGTAAAGGGCGCACCTTTGTGATTGTTACGTCCGAATTACCCGGGTGCGTACCTCAGACGGGTGAAGCCAGAAGCTAGCGTTCTTAAGAACATAATTGGTCGGCCACGGGGGAAGTGAAAATAATTGGTAGCTATTGCCAAGATTCCGGGGTTATTTTCCCAAAGTAACCATCACCCGTCTATTTCGGGTATTCGGTTATACGTCCATGGTCAACATGACAACCCAAAGAAAGGAACCCATAGAGGAACTATTTTCATCGGAAGATGTTTCTTACGTTAAACAGTAATATAATATAACTCCCCGAGCGTGTTTTTGTCTGTTTGCACCAAATGGCCGGATTGCCTGGTTCTCCGAAGTGTTTTTCCGATGTTCTCGGATCGCATAGTAGGAAACACTCCTCGGCCCCTGGGTGAGGGGGAAGCCGATGGCCGGTTAAGACAACGTTGCAAGCACGGTTTGGAGACTATTTGATGTAAAGTACATAGATACATAGAATCTAAATGTCACTCCTGATCAAGACCATCTATTATGGTCTCCAGAGCACAATCTGCTTGGGACAACCGAGCTGCGGGCATAACCTGGTCATATACCAGATGCACGGGCACTTCCTGCCCATCTAGCCCTACCGGCCCAACCCTAGCTAAATGCTCCGGTTCAAGCTTGGTGAAGCGGGTCTTGACCATCGCCCGAGCTTCCCGTGCTCCCTCTCGACAAGATGACATCTTCCATAACTCAAAGCGGCATCGAGCTCCTTTGAATTGATTAGCAAGTTTGGCCATCCCTTCCGGGGCCACCTCGCCAGGCCACAGTGCCTTGAACATGCTCTTCGTGGCTTTTCGGGCCCGCTCATGTACGGAGGATAGCTCCTTCAGCAAGTCCCTCTGAAAGAGCTGGCCTCCTCTTCGGGGCGTCCGGTTAGAAGAACTAAAAGGAGACATGGCATTGTTCATATTGCGGCCTAATACATACAGTCTATGTATTGGAAAACTAGGTTGCACTCACCAAACATGCCAGCTTTCAGTCTCTGGTTCTCCTCCTGGGATAGAGCCAGTTGAGCTTTCAAGCTCCTGATTTCTTGGGCCTGTTGTTGATTTTCCGCCTTGAGCTTATCCCTTTCCTCATGAGTTCGAGTCAGCACGTGGTAGCCAGCCTCTTGCTGCGACTCTGCATACCTTTGAGCTTCTCTGGCGGCGTCCAGATCCTTTTGCAGCTGATTTATAGACTTGGCTGTCGGGCCCATGGAACCCGGGGTATCCAGGCCCGTCTGCCATTGGCCCAGGGCACAACGCCTGGCGTGGGCCCAGCAGGCCATCATCACCAAGCACCTCACCAGGGCTCCTCATGAGGCCTTGGCCTCCCGAGGCCCCCTCCTCAGGGAGCGGGCGAGCAAGGCTCATCACCTCCACCAGCGGCCTCGCGAGGCGACCTCCTGAGGTGGCCTCCCGAGGCCCCCTCCCAAGGGCGCATGAGACGAAGGCCATTCAGCGGAGCCGCGCGGTCT
Source organism: Elymus sibiricus (assembly GCA_039707655.1). Taxonomy (NCBI): domain Eukaryota; kingdom Viridiplantae; phylum Streptophyta; class Magnoliopsida; order Poales; family Poaceae; genus Elymus; species Elymus sibiricus. Next base: position 408,472,314 of record CM077666.1, on the reverse strand, counting down.
GGGGCCCATCACGTGGGTGACGCGTGCGGCGACGAGCGGCGACAGATGCCGCGCCAGCAGGCGCGGATGATGATGGTTTCCTCTTTTGTGTTAAGGGAGCAGGGCCAGATATCTACTCCCCAAAGCAACCCCAAAGGTTGCCCGATCGGTGAAGGAAGACCAAGACGGCGGGCGCACAGGGCGGAGGTCATCACCGAGCCCACCGGCGCGTCATGGATCACGCTTTGGCAGGTGAAGACCGCCTTTAGTCAGGATAGCCTGAGCGCCTGTCCCCTTTCAAAACCCGCTAAGTGTAGCAGCCCTTCCCGCCTAAGTTTCAAGGGGGAAGAGGACCGATGCGGGTATAAGGGGGGCAGAGCAGCCATTGTAGAGGGGACTCCGGTTCCCATCGCCCTCGACCCTGTACTCTCTCTCTCTCGCACCAGAGCAATACCAACCAAGCAGGAGTAGGGTCTTACACCGCAAGGTGGCCCGAACCTGGGTAAACCACTGAGTCCATGGTCTGTTCCTCGCTAGCGCGCTCTCGCCGTAGCCTCGTCGTCGCTTAGCCGTGGTAGGAGACGAAGTGGTAGAACTAGCTCGCCCCAGTGTTCGAACCTTTGGGTCCCCGGAGCCCGACTTCCGACATCGGTTGCTATGGATCGATCTTTCATTAGAAAAGGTGTTCCATCAAATTCTTTTACACATTTAAGTCAGGCACTTACCATGCGCCTCTCTGGTAAATTTCTTGACCTCCTCCAATTCGGCTTTCACAGATTGCAACTGTGTTTTTGACAGCCCGAGGTCTTCGGACAGCTTTTTGTTCTATTCCTGAACAGTCTGCATAATAGCGCGGCATTATAACATCAGACCCTTAACTTGGCCGTTCCGCCCAAATTAAGGCTCGGGGGCTACTGGGTTAGGTAATCGGTTGTCAAAACCAACGGCATACCTGCAGATTAGTAGACATAAGCTCAACTGCCCCCTCGAGTCCAGTTCGGGCAGCTCCGAGGTACGCATCTACCAAACTAAGAGCATTAAACTCCTGATCGGAAAATGCAGAGTGCCGTAGCGATGCCTTGCGTCACCGGTGATTCATCATGCTTTCGACCTCGGAGTTGGTGATCGAGACGCCCCCTGAGTCCTCGGGATGTTGGTCCTCGGCAGGGACCTCCGAAGTAACGCCAGCTACAACTAGGGACCTCGGTTTTGGGTCACCCCCGGGCACCTTTTCCGTATCCTCAGGTGAAGGCGGTTCTATGTATCGCCTGCAAAACACCGCAAAGAAAAGTATTGACATTCTCGGCGAGTGTCAGAGATAAAGACTGTGTTGGTACAACAGATGCGTTACCTCTTCGGGGGGGGGGGGGATGACGTAGCTCCCGTTGGGGCCGCACGATTAGACACCCTGCGGCCACTTGCTGCTGGGGCCACTGGTGCCGCTCTTGCAGATGTCCGGCGCATCGTGCGGCGGCCCTTGGGAGTAGGAGTCAGTGTATTTGGAGCCGCAGGAGCTGAGCGTCTTTTTCGAGAAGAAGCCCGTTGGTCACTTACAGCGGAGGAGGGAAGCGCCCCGGGGTGATCGGCCAAAAGGGCCACCTTAGATCCATCGAGGCTCTCCTGGTAGAAGACTCCTTCCTCTAAATCGATCGATGTTTCGGGGTCGTCATGAAACCCAGGGTCGTCATCACGAAAATGACTCTCCGGTTGAGGAGCAGGACAACTCACTGTCTCGATCCAGCGCCTCCAGCTCTGTTCGGATAAGTTAAAAATATTTGATTAAGAGAAACTGGCGTGCCATCTGAGCCATGAAGCGTACTTGGACTCACCGTTTCGATGGGTTTATAGCTCGAGAAGCCGTCCTTGGGCCTTAGCCGAGCAAACTCTTGCTCCTCCCCCTTGAAAAGATCAGCCAGTACGGCTGCCATCGCCGCCTGATCGGCAGGTCCCTTCCGTGTGTATCGGGTCGAATCATTCGCCCCGTTGTAGCGCCATAGAGGGTGCACTCTCTGTTGAAGATGTTGAACGCACCGAGCAATGGCAGCTGCCACCACGTCGATGATGGTTAGCCCGTTGTGTGCCAGCCACCTCACTTGAGCGGCCAGGCAAATTACTTCGGCACTTTCCTCTTGGGAAGAACTCTTCGGGCGCCAGTTGAACCGCTTCTTCGGAGAAGCAAGTGAGAATTCGGGCAACCCCCTCCGAGCTGGATCAAATAGGGGGACGTCTTCAATATAAAACCATTCCGAGGTCCACTCCTCGGCATCATTCTTGGGAGTCCCAACGGGACGTCTCGAGGCTACCCAGTCGCATGCGGGAGACTAAGCAGCTCGCCCAGTCGCCTTGACGGGGGCCGTGAGGATGTGAGGAGGAGCCTGGAACGCTCGCCATTGTTTGCTTGCTGTGACCTCTCGGGGATGTGAGGAAGAATGGCAAGGGATGGGGTGCGTTAGCCTCCATGCCCTTGGCCTACTAAAAGGGCATTCTTTCCCCCCAAAAGGGGCATTTTTGTAAAAAAAAACTGTTGGGCCACTCGCATTCCCCGGGTACGCAGAAATCGAGGGGCGTCATTAATTCTGGGTTAAGAAAAACGGTGTGGCGGGCCCCACAATGCCTTGCCAATCGGAGGATTTTCGGTGACCGAGCTATTGGTGGCCGAACACAGAAGATGGGAGGAACTCACCCCTCAAGCCGAAGACCTTGGAAGCATGGAGCTGATGGAAACTGTCGACTTCGGCATTGGAGGCTAGTTTGGGGGCTACTGAGGGTGTCCCGGACTAGGGGGTACTCGGGCTGCCGGCCTATCTCCTATAGGCCGGACTAATGGGCCACTTTTAACTCATCAAAGGAAGGCCGGATTACGGGCGACCCCGTACACCAGAAGGAAACCTCCGAAGACTTGGTGTCTCCTCCAAGAAACGTTTAGCGTAACTGGCATGATTATCCTCTAAGGGCAACCGACCATATGTAACCCTATGTCCCCCTGGTGTCTATATAAACCAGGGGGTTTAGTCTCTAGAGGCGGAAGAACCATCACCATTATACCCACCTAGGGTCTAGTTCATCCGATCTCGAGGTAGATCAACTTTGTAATTGTCATACTCCCACATCAATATAATCAAGCAGGACGTAGGGTTTTACCTCCTCGAGAGGGCCCGAACCTGGGTAATCGTTGTCTCTATGTTCCCTGTTACCCATTGACTCCAAGATCCACAGTTTGGATCCCCTACCCGAGATCTGCCAGTTTTGGTACCGACACTGGGGCCTTGTTCTTCTCCTTGGCTGAGACATCTCTAGTGGTTCTCTTTGGCCTTGTAGTTGTAACCTTCTTTGTCTTGGAGGAGGTGCTGGTCTTTATGGCATCTGCCATAAAATTCTGTTGCTTGGCAGGAGGAGGATTTGCTGCTGGTTCTTCCTCATCATCAGTAGCATCATCTCTCCTCATGGAGGTTGGTTTGAATATGACATGTGCAGTTTGTTTTCTTTCCCTTTTCTTCCCTGTAGCTTTTTCCTTTGAGCCAGTTGGCTCCTCAAGAGTGATTGTCATGCCTTTCTTTGCTGCAGTTGATGCTGGAACTTTCCTGGTGCCCTTCTTCTCTTGTCTGCCCTCATACTCTTTGCTTGCTACTGCTGGCTTCTTTCTCTTGGAGGTAGCCTCCTCAGCTGCAAAGTTCTCATCATCATCATCTGAATTCCTCTTCTTTCTGGACTTGGTGGCAGCCTTGGGTAGATCAGGAGAACTCCTTTCTCCTTCATAGAAGCTTTCCTCAGGGCTTGACCCTGCACTCAAATCAGCTAACCTTTCTGACACATTCTGACTGTCACTGGCATCTGAAATCTTGCAAGCTGACCTGTGAACAGAATAGGTATAGGCAGAGAGGAAGAGTTATCACAAAATGCAGCTATTTTTGAAAAATTTGAGTTCAAACTTCAGTTTCAAGTTTTCACAAAACTAATATCGGATCAACCGAGTTGGACATTTCGGTGAAGCCGAAGCATTAGACAGAGACATGGCACACCACTTCGGTCAGACCGAGATGGGTTTCGGTCCTGCCGAGATGCTAGGGTTTCCCAGAAATCTCTTTTCAGTCTCATCGATTAGTACAACTCGGTGGAACCGAGACGTACTAGTGCAATGGCCTAAACCAGATCGGTGACGCCGAAAATTCCAAATCGGTGGGTCCGAGATTGGTTCTACGAAAACTTAACCCTAAATTTTTTGCTCGAATCTATTCTACGGAATTTGGTATGAGGTAATAGCATTGCAATCGTGGCATGAATCATGGCGAGTACCCTAGTGCATTGATTCAGAATTTGAAGCACGAGGGGGTCGAGTTTTACCCTAACTTGGCGAAAACTCTCTACGGCGGCAACGGCGGTGAAGATTTCCGTTGACGGCGGCGGAGTCCAACGGCGAGGGCGCGCTGGACGCAATAGCGAAGTCTGAAAATAGGGGCGACGGCAGCAGATGGGGTGCGGGAACGAAAGAGTTTGAGAAATTTCAATCGTTCGGGCCCGCTGGATATATATACCCAACTGCTGTCGGTGGCACCGAGTGGAGCAAATCGGTGGCACCCAGACGTGTAACTGCGAACGGTTACAGCAAATCGGTGACGCCGAGTTGGTCCGAATTGGTTTCACAGAGATCAAAAACTCATATCAATCAAATGATTTCAGTGAGTCCGAATGGATATGGATTGGTCACGCCGAAACACATTTGAAGGTTTTGGAGTTCAGCCCTTTCAGATTGGTGACTCCGAGTGCACCTCACCCGGAGGGTCTGAAAATGACTTGTTCAAATTTTGTGATATAGCAAGAATAGATTTTGAGACAAGAAGGAATAGATAGCTAGAGAAGGTGCTTAGTCATTCTTGTACATCCACTTGGCCAGAAAAACCAAGACAAGCAAAACAACAAATGGATGTTCTCGAATGAGAAAAATATGCATAGCAACATGCTCACACAATAAGATAGCAAATAAAATATGTGTCAAACATGCACAACCAATTCTAGCATCTATCAAGCAATGGGCGATGACATAGTCATCTATATATGAGTATATTGACTTAGGAGTCAAATGAGAACATTTGATCATAGGTCATACTCATCGTTTAAGCACAAGTGGGGTTACCACTTTTACATAAAGCATTAATGTGTTCACACCATTAGAGTTGCTTTGACTCAAGTCTTAGAGTAAAGCTCCCCCTAGATGTGATATCCCCCCAAGGAGGGATGAACTAACCTTGGGTTTTGTCGATGTTGACTTCATGTAGATGTTGAAGATGTGGATGCTCAAAGTTGATGTAGACCATCAAGAGTTGGGAGCAATCCTTTGGAGTTTTGTGCTTTCAATACCTACATGGGTTAGTCCCACACAAGAAACATATAAGGATATCCATAGACATAGAGTGAAATACACATATGATGATGTCCATGAATGCATTGAATACCTTGTCCCTTGCCTTACCAACAAGAGGGTTTGTGACTCCATGAACTAGTGCAAGATGTTGAAATTGGTTACACAAGTTCTTGCCATGAATGAATGTGAGTGAAGTTTGTTGGCGGAGTCACCCTCACGAACTCTCTAGTTCTTCTTCTTTGGGACCCACATCAACTTGATGGGAATCCTTGTAGTTGTTGTAGCACTTGATGAAGTAGAACTTGATGAAGTCTTGGGAACCCACTTGACCAAGGCTTGAGGTGCTTCTTCAAATGAGTCAATCTCCTCTTGAAGCTTGTCCTTGCCTTTTAGCTTGTGGTCTTGTGGTGGAAGATCATCTTGAGCTTGTGTCCCCTCGAAGGAAGTAGGATCATACTTCTCTTGTTGAGGAACAAACTTCGTCTTGGGGTATTGATCTTCTTCCCACTCAACTCCATTGGCATTGAACTTTTGTTCAAAACCAATACCATGGTTCTTCCGGTGCCTTCCTTACTTGCGTACAATTTCCTCAAATTGCTTACTCCTGGCAAGGCTCTTGTAGACACCTTTTTCTATAATTCCTTTCAATAGATTGTTTTCTTGCTCAAGTGTAACTTGGCTAAGAGAATCATTAGTGGAATCAATAGAACTACTAGAAGCAACAACATTGGATTTAGCATGGTTATTGTTACTACTAGAGGTAGAACCCTTTTTACTCTTGTTGCTAGTTTGCTTAGATTTAACTTGTGGCACAAAGGTAGACAAGAGTAAACGTTTGGCAAGATATGAAGAACTCTTCTTTCGAAGATCATCATTGATAGCTTTAAGAAACTCATGCTCTTGCTCTAAATTTAACTTCTCGAAGCGTAGATCTCATGAGTTCTTAGAAGTTCTCTATGATCCTCTTGAGTTGTTTCATGAGCTTACTTAAGAGCATTTAGTTCTTTAGTTAGACGCTCAATCTCCTTCATAGCATTGTCATTCGTTTCCTCTTGACTATCATGATTACTAGCATTTTCATTATAGCTCACATCACTAGCCTTATCAACAAGTAAATCATCATCACCAAGCAAATCATCCTCATCACTATTAAAGTCAAAGCATTCAGGGTGTGATACCTTAGGGCCTTTTGCCATGAAGCATCTTCCAATTCCTTCATTTGGTGAATCAAATAGATCATTGGAGTTGGATGACACAAGAGTAAGTCCGGCAACACCTTCATCTTGACTATAGTCGGAGTTGGAGTGATAGCTTCTCTCGGAGTGGTTGTCGGAGTCGGAGCCGGAAATCCATTCACCAACATGAGCTTGATTTCTTCTTCTTGTGTAGCTCTTGGATGACTTGTCCTTCCTTTCCAAATCCTTGCTTCTTCGAGAGGGTCTTCGTTCATAACGATCATCTCTACTCCTTCTCTCCTTATGAGGTGATTCATCTCTTCTATATCTTCCTCTTGGTGATTCGTCTCTTTTCTGGTGAGGTGTCATACACTCATTGGAATAGTGTCCGGGTCTTCCACAATTATAACAATTTCGGTCACGACTTGATGATCTTCTCTCATAGTGTCTTGAGCTAGAGCTTCTTTCCATCCCTTTGTTCTTGTAGAACTTGTTAAACCTTTTCACCATTAGGCTTATCTCTTCATTGGATACTAGCTTGTCGCTTGAAGTTGTGGGAGCATCGGTTGAGGCTTTGTAAGCACCATTTGATTTGTTATGTAGCTCCTCTTTGTCCTTGAGTGACATCTCATGGGTGACAATCCTTCCAATGACTTCCGTGGGCTTGAGATCTTTGTAATTTGGCATCATTTGGATCAATGTGCAAACGGTATCATATTTTCCATCCAAAGCTCTAAGGATCTTCTTGATGATGAATTTGTCGATCATCTCTTCACTTCCTAAGCCAGCAATCTCATTTGTGATGAGAGCAAGCCTAGAGTACATTTCAGTGACTCCTTCACCATCCTTCATCTTGAACTTGTCAAGTTGACTTTGAAGCACATCCAACTTAGATTCCTTGATGGACTCGGTACCCTCATGCATATCAACCAAAGTATCCCAAATTTCCTTTGCATTCTTGAGGCGGCTGATCTTGTTCAATTCCTCGGGACACAAACCGTTGAAGAGAATGTCACAAGCTTGAGCATTGTATTGCAACATCTTCAATTCTTCCGCGGTTGCTTCACGGTCCGGTTCCTTGCCATCCTCAAAGAATTCACCTTGCAAGCAAACACGAACAATAGCCCAAACGGCGGGGTTATGACCAAGAATATGCATTTTCATCTTATGTTTCCAACTAGCAAAGTTTGTACCATCAAAATATGGACCTCTACGGTGGTAATTACCCTCACTAGACGCCATACTCTCCTAGGTTGTGAAACCAAGGCAATGGAGACCAAAGCTTTGATACCACTTGTAGGATCAAAAGTATGTCTAGAGGGGGGTGATTAGACTACTTGACCAAATAAAAATCTATCCTTTTCCCAATTTTAGTTGTGGGCAGATTTTAGCAAGTATGACAAGTCAAGCATCACCCTACACATGCAATTCTAAGAGTGTGGCAGCAGAAAGTAAACGATTGCACATGTAAGTAAAGGAGGGGATTGGAGATTTCAAACGCAATGAAGACACGATGATTTTTGGCATGGTTCCGATTGGTGGTGTTATCGTACGTCCACGTTGATGGAGGCTTCAACCCACGGAGGGTAACGGCTGCGTGAGTCCACGGAGGGCTCCACCCAGAAAGGGTCCACGAAGAAGCAACCTTGCCTATTCCACCATGTCTTACGTCCACGAAGGACTAGCCTCACTCGGGGTAGATCTTCATGAAGTAGGCGATCTCCTTGCCCTTACAAACTCCTTGGTTCAACTCCACATGATCTTGGAGGCTCCCAAGTGGCACCTAACCAATCTAGGTGACACCACTCTCCAAAAGGTAATAGATGGTGTGTTGATGCTGAACTCCTTGCTCTTGTGCTTCAAATGATAGTCTCCCCAACACTCAAGAACTTCCTCACAGATTTGGCTATGGTGGAAGAAAGATTTGAGTGGAAAGCAACTTGGGAAAGGCTAGAAATCAAGGTTCAAATGGTTGGATTGGAATGTCTTGATCTCAACACATGAGTAGGTGGTTCTCTCTCAGAAAATGTATGGTGGAAGTGTAGGCACGTTCTGATGGCTCTCTTACTTGGTAAGAGGGTGGTGGAGGGGTATAAATAGCCTTCACACGAAATCCAACCGTTACACACATTTGACCAAAATCGGTGGCACCAAAACCAGAATCTCGGTGAGACCGACTTGAGCAAAAATATGAACGTTTGAAGTTTCAGTGGGACCGGATGGAACATCTCAGAGCAACCAATGTGCAATGGTAAGGGCTAGACCCAGTCTCGGTGGCACCGATTGCATAATCTCGATGAGACCGAAATGATGCAACATGGCAACAGAAACTTGGTCACTCCATCTCGGTGTTACCGAGTGCAATTTCGATGAGACTGAAATAATTGCAACTAGGCAACAGAAAGATGGTCACCCATCTCGGTGAGACCGAGATCCATATCGGTGGATCCGATTTGTTAGGGTTTGGCAAGTGGCACTGTCTTGATGAACTCGGTGGGTCCGGATGAGAGTGATTCGGTGGAACCGAGTTGGTTTTTAGGGTTTTGGACAGATTTGAATGAGGAAGTGGCTGAGGGTTTTGGAGCAATATCATTGAGCACTTGAGCATTTAGATCATTAACAAAACCTCATCCCCTTTTAATAGTATTGGCTTTCCTATGGACTCAATGTGATCTTGGATCACTAAACCAAAAATGAAGAGTCTTGAGCTCTTGCCAATATATGTCCTTAGCATTTTGAAGGGTCCACATTCCTAGTCCTTGACATGTCAATCATTGAACTTCCTAAAATCGTTCACTTGAATGTTTATTAGTTTAATGAGATATATGTTGTTGTAAATTACCAAAACCACCAAGGGAGCAAATGTGCTTTCAGTCGGCCTGTATACCATAAGAGATTAGAACATGGTCAGCCAGCCAATGCCTTTGCTAAAAATAAATAAAAAAGTCAATGCCTCCAGACCCCGATTCCCCTCTGTCCTGCTCCGCTTCTGATCTCTACTCGCCGTCAGCCGTCGCCGGACGCCATGACTTTAGGAGGAGACGCCGGACTAACAGGAGGTCAGGAGCCGCTCGCCCAACAGCGTCACCGCTGCCCGGCCGCGCCGGCGTGCCCAGCTTCCCAGTCCGCTCAGGGCTCAGGCGTGCAGCACCCACACAGCCAACCCGATTTATCCTGAGATACGCCGTCCTCAACACTCAGCAGCCACTTCCCATCACCCATTTTCTAATTGATTCATCACTCATTAGGCAGGACTCTCATTAGGGTTTGTTGTGTATTGAGTGCTACCTACATTTAATGGTTCAGATGTTTCAGTAATCTTTAGCACCTATAGAGTTGATAGGGTTTCAAAATTCCTCGCCTAGGAACAAACACTAGTCATGTTGATTGTTGGACATAGTGACATTGACCCAGATTACTACCGCAGTCCAGGTTTGTTGACAATTTTACTAGTCTTTGTTACTCATTTGATATGATATCCAATTATTCACTTCGATTAATTGCAAACAATAAGTGCTAGCCCAACTTCTTGATTCAGATTTTGGACAGTCTCTTACTGCAGTTACGATTCTGCATATTTGTCCTAGTAAGCTCACAAGTAATGATTGATTCACTAGCTTTATGCTTGTCTTGTCATATTTGTTGTCAATATTTTTTTTAGGGTGGACCACCTTGTTTCAAAATCCTAGAACCGCAGACATGAGTGAATAGTATTTCTTTGTGTGATCTCTTCCATCATGTGTGGGCAACAAACACTACATTGTATAGAAAGAAAAGTGTTATATCCACCTTTTACATAGACTACGATTTTTTACATGGAATACAATCTGCCTACGTGCTTTGTGTCGCACTACCAGTACTCCACCCTTGAAGCTAAACATTATGCCACTCATAATTCCGAAGTTTATTTGTTTAAATACGAATTTGATATGATGCTAATGTTTCTACTTCAGTTTTGAAATGTGTGCCCGCCCCTTATAGAGACATAAGAGGTTTGTATTTCTATGTGTGGTCTGGTCAGCACGGTTGGGGGATGAACTTTGTATACGCAGGGGTTTGTAGGGAGACACTATTGGAGTAGAATCCGCAATGCATTCCAAAGATAATCTGACTACCTTTTATGTTTTCGTGAATCTCAGATACTGAACATCATCATAATGATTATGAGCTTGCGCGCATGAGAAGAATAAAGCAGAACAATGCATGGCTATAAAACTTGGCCTTAAGGGACTGAGATCCAGTCTGGATGCAATGGAATGCGCATGCTCTCCACCTACAGATTCGTGTTCAGAATATGATCCTAACAATGATTCCGAGCTAGAGGGAGACCTAAGTCAATGTAGCTCCCTAGTGGAGGAGTCAGAGGCAGATGCCCTATCTGATTCACCCATCAAGGTGCTTGCTCTAACTTGGCAAGGTTATATTGGTCGCACATATCTTGCAAATGATGATTTGCATTGCTTCTACTTTGTTACACCGCCATTTGCTTAGTTTGCACATCATATATGTGAATATGCCATGCCTATCCATTTTCAGTACATATTCCATCTGTCATCATACCATATTTCTCCATTGAAATGTTGTTCTTGTGTATCAGACGTTCAAAAGGAAGAGGACGATTGCTGATCACGATGGAGCACGAACAAAGTATTTGGAAAAGGTAGTGACACCTGATAAATCAAATAGCCCATTAGGTGTAGTGGCAATATCACCAGACCCACAAAACACAGCCCCAACTCTAGCAGACTCTACCCCTACCCCACTGGCCATCTCAGATGCCCCAACTCAGCAGACCCCATATGCAGCAAAAAGTATGACGATTCCAGTTGACATAGCACCAGCTCTACGATGCAAAACCCCCATTCCAGCATAGAGTACACAAACTCTAGTTGCCAAATCCCTTTTCGAACTGGAGAGAGCCCCAATTGCAGCAAATAGGACCCCTGTTCCACTTCTTCCCAGTTTAGAAGACGAAGCTTTTATTGTTGTCAGGAACTTTGTGTGCATCTTTCCTTCATGGAAAGATTATACTACACACAAACAACAATTTCCAATCTTCCTCCGCAACTTACGTGTAAGTAATGTACTAATGTTATTCATGGTAATTAGTGCCTATGACTCTGCTGATAGAACTCAAGAGATTTCATTCATTTAAATAGGCGAGGACCAAACTAGATAGTCAAGACGAGCAAAGCTTGATTGCGCTTTTCAAGCACGCTTTGAGGAAGTATCATTGCTACCTGAGGCAAGCACACTTCGATGGCAAGCCTCTAAATGAAATTTTTGTAAAGTCTCCGGTGCTTCATTTACTAGACAGTGACTGGAATAAGCTTGTTACACACTGGTCTCGTCTGCAGCGTAAGGTACTGTCTATGATATCACATCACAATTTGAACTACATTTCTGCATGTGCCTTACCGTCTCACTTGTATGAAAACTGTTTGCAGGAGAATATCCTCCTCAAGGGACAACAGGATCTCGCAACTATACTGCACACTGCATTGCTCTTGTGAGTACCTCTTGCCCTGTATCACCATACTTACTTTCATAGCTGGTTGATTATGTAGCATCACTGCACATGTTAGCCTCCTTATCCTCCATTTGGTGGACATTATAAGATCTGTATTAACTCTTACATAAATTTAGAATCAACCCAATGCTTCTGAAGAAGTTTAGCTCTGAAGTCCTTTGGTAAGGACCGAACATCTTGTATCATTGTACTTACATTAACAGCTACTCCATCCGTCCCATAATATAAGAGCGTTTTGTACACTACACTAGTGTACAAAACACTTATATTATGGGACGGAGTGAGTAGTTCATTGTGTTGCATTACTCTTCATCTTGTCTCCCTCGCCCACCATTTCCTAAAAATTATCAGATCTATACTTAATCTTACCAAAAAGTTGAATACACAGACAATGCCAGTGCAGAAATGTAACCCATTGCTCTTGTCAGTACATTTTGTCCTGTAACACTGTACTTACATGGATAGGTAGTTGATTATGTAGCATCACTGTGCATCTTATCTTCATTATCCTCTATCCCTTCCAGTATTATCATATCAATAATTACTCTCTACAAAATGTAGAGTACAGGCAATGCTTATGAAGAAGTTTCTGTGCTGAAATTATTGAGTTATCCCTCCCTTGACATGGAGAAGGGCATTATAGAGCCGGTGTTAACTGTTAATGTAAGTTCGTCCTTCTAAAGCCTTTCTCCTCACTTGTTGTTTAATTTGCTCATACTCCCCATCGTCAACTTCTGTTTAGTTTGTTGTTTCTATCAAAATGCATGTTCGCAACAACTGCAAGTTTCAAGTTTTAGTCGTGAAACCAAATTCCTTATTCATACCATGCACATTATTCAATACAGATCCATTGATTTTCTTTAGCCCTACATGTATGCTTGTGTTGTTGATCTGTAATCCAGTGTGTGGTGAAGCTGTGCACATTTGCACCTTGTCATTTCCTGCTTTGTCTTAACTGATCTGGCTGATGATATGAACATGTCATGCATGTTAAATAAAAGAGATACAATGATTTTCTTTTGCCCTGCATCTATGCTTGTGTTGTTGATCTGTAATCCAGTAGTGTGGTGTAGCTCACCGCATTATGAACAATGCCAAATTATGATCTTGACATTTTGAATCGTCTCTTTATTTTGTAATATGAAACTGGATGGAATTGACAGCGCTGTTACCATCTTTGTTTATATACGTGCAAAACCTGTCATCTGTCTTGTTGTTTCAGGGTGATATGCCCGATGGCACGCACAAGTCTGCTGAAGAATCTGAGACAAACCCAACGTATATTGCAGCAAAGAATGCAAAACATCTTGAAGATAGTGAGACAACCCCAAAGTCATGTCTTAATGCAGTGTTCAAGTTACTTGAGACTAGCAGTCACACAAGCTCACAGAAGTCGCTGCCTGAATCAGTTCGACTTCTTCAGTCTCAGCTGCAAGCAGAAAGGCATAGTGCAACTCAACTTCGACTTGAAGTCCAATCTCTAAGGAAGATCGTAGAGAACTCTAATGAGAACCTCATTGCTAAACACCTAGAGCTGGAAGATATGACCGACATGCTAGGCCGTTCTCATTGCCTTGCTTAGCTGCTTGAGCAGCAGCTCCCGCACAAGGCCAATGTTTCTTGAGCTGTGTTCAAGTGGTCTTGATTCAGTATTATTTTGTTGCGCTGCAATGGCAGTGAGGGTATCCCGGACTAAGGGGTCCTCAAGGCGCTAGCCTGTCTCTCGTGGGCCGTATTGATGGGCCACTCCTAATTCATCGAAGGAAGGCCGAACTACAGGCGACCCCGGGCTCCAGAAAGAAACCTCCGAAGACTTGGCGTCTCCTCCAAGAGAAGTTTAGCATGGCCGGCATGTTTATCCCCTGGTGGCAACCGACCATATGTAACCCTAGGTACCCCTGGTGTCTATATAAACCAGAGGGTTTAGTCCGTAGAGTCCGGAACCATTATCATCATATCCACTTAGGGTTTAGTTCATCTGATCTTGAGGTAGATCAACTCTGTAATTGTCATACCAACACATCAATACAATCAAGCAGGACATAGGGTTTTACCTCTTCGAGAGGGCCCGAACCTGGGTAAACACTGTCTCTACGTTCCCTGTTACCCATTGACTCCAAGATCCATAGTTCGGGACCCCCTACCCGAGATCTGCCGGTTTTAGTACCGACATTGGTGCTTTCATTGAGAGTTCTGCTGTAGGATCATCAAGGATCAATGGGTCGCTTAGTCATCAGTGACGGCATCTGCAGCGGGGACGTCTTCGTTCCCGGCTAGCTCTTCGTGTTTGGCAGCATCGTGCTACACGCTGATCCGACCGGTCACCTTGGCCGGGTCGGTAGCTTTACCCCCGATCAGGAGATCAGGTTCGGAAACCTAGAGTTCATCGCCGACTCCCGGGGAGACCTTATTCTCGCAGGGTTCTCGGCTTTACCTGAAGGACCCGCAGACCCTGAGGCTTTGACTTCAGGTATGGCTTACCCCGCTATAGGGTCGGTCATCACTCCGGATCCGGCCCTGAGCCCGGATCCAATCTCCACGCTCGGCGGCCCAAGATCAGCCTTGGCCGAGCATGACTACGAGGCAATTTCTAACGCTCCCGGCGTAGCAATACTGCGGGTTGACCCCGAGAATTGTCAGAACATGGATCCGACGGATCTCTCGCTATTAAGCGGGATACTGGATCGGATCCAAGCCATGGGAATTACCGACGGCCAGTCCTCGGTCTACGACCAGATCGGGCTTAAAGCCGACGATAGGGAAATTTACATCCCGCCTGCCACCCACTTAGTCGCCACTATCGAACACTTGGCCGAGGGCTCGTCCCTCCTCCCTCTGGAGCCAAGAGCGGATTGGGTACAAATTTCTGATCATCAAGCTCCATCCTTCAGCTCGGCAGCCGACCTCCGCTCCGGAGAGAGTCCAGAGCCGAAGTCCGATTCGGCGCACGGCCTCGAGTCTACGCAACCGTGCCAGGCTGAAAATTCAAATCCAGAGCCCGGCTCGCCGGACTCCATAATGGTCTGGGACGCAGCCGCCAAGACCCCGGACTCACATCCTGTTGGGATCAAAAAATTTATCCCACCCACCTCCCACATCGAGTACTGCCCAAGTAACTCAGGACATCCCGATGTATGGGATCTAATGTACATGAAACAACAGCCCGGAGAGACAGTTCGGCAATTCTGGACTAGTTTCCTTCTCGTCAAAAACAAAATAGCGGACTGTTGTGGCAAGGAAACTCTGGCGGCTTTCCGGCATAACTGCCGAGACGAAGGCATCTTAAACGCCCTCGCCCGCCGTCACATTCAGAACTTCTCTGAGCTATCGGACTTGGTGTCCAAATACTGCGCCATGGAGGATGCTTGGCAGGTTCAGCAAGAGCAAACAGATTCAATCCATGCCGAGGAATCAAGACGAGCTCGGACAAAACGCGCACACCCCCTCCAGTCAGGTCAATATGAGCCGTCCGAGAAAAAGAAGAAACTCCTGACATGATCCAGAACAGTTCTTGACGAACTACTGGATAAACCGTGCCCTATACACTCTGTCCTACTCAACACAAACCCAACTCACAGCCTTCGAGCTTGCTGGGTGGTCAGGCAAGTTGCCAAGAGCGGCGAAGCCATCCTTGGAGGCTCATACTCAAACTGATGTCTAGCAATGCCCTCGGATGACGACGCCGAGATCCTAACGATCTATGAGACTTATTCCTCAAAGAATCAGAGGAAAAGAGCCCTTCGAGAGCTCGGTCAAATTCACCATGTGGCAGCGACGGATTCATGGATAGACACACCTATCACTTTCGGCGAAGAAGACCAGCCAAGGTATCGCCCTATCCGAGCTGTTGTCGCCCTTGTCCTTGATCCCATAGTGGACGGATTTCGACTCCAAAAGGTATTAATGGACGGCGGCAGTGGGTTAAACCTCATTTACGAGGACACCTTGGACAAAATGCAGTTTGACAGGTCTCGCATCGAGCAAAGTCACACCACCTTTCGAGGGATCATCCCCGGGAAGGAGGCACGTTGCAGTGGCTGAGTCACTCTCGATGTAGTCTTCGGAACTTCTGAGAACTATCGATCCGAGGAATTACTCTTCCACATTGTGCCCTTCCACGGTGGTTACCACGCCTTATTGGGGCGTGACGCATTTGCACGATTCCATGCTATCCCACATTACGGGTATATGAAACTTAAGATGCCAGGGCCAAACGGCATGATCACAGTCATAGGTGATCCGGACAAAGCTCTTCGGGCCGAGAACAAAACAGCATCGCTCGCCCTCGAAGCATTATCCGAAGCCCTTGCAGCTGAAGAATTAACTGCGCTCCATTCAACGGTGGATAAGGACGATGTATTCCTTAGCAAAAAGCCCAAATCCACATCCTTCAAACCAGCAGACGAAATCGTCAAAATCCAAGTGCATCCGACGGATCCTAATAAAACGGCATCCATTGGAGCTCAGCTGGACCCCGCGGTTGATGAGGCATTGCGCAATTTTTTGCCTAGCACCCTTCAGATATGCCAGGGATCCCACGAAATTTAGCCGAGCATAGCTTGAACATAATTAAAGGCTTCAAGCCAGTCAAATAGGCGTTACGCCGATTTTCTGAACCCAAGCGTCAGGCCATGGGTGAAGAACTGGCGAAATTGCTCGAAGCCGGATTCATCCGAGATATCAAACATCCCGAGTGGTTGGCTAATCTGGTCATGGTACCTAAGAAAGACAAATCCTGGCGGTTGTGTGTCAACTTCAAGGACCTAAATAAGGCCTGCCCCAAGGACCCTTTCCCCCTGCCCCGCATAGACCAGATCATCGACGCCACTGCTGGGCATGACTCACTGTGTTTTCTCGATGCCTACTCCGGATACCATCAAATTAAAATGAAGGAGTCCGATCAAGCGGCCACAACCTTTATCACCCCCTACGGGCCGTTTAGTTTTAACACAATGCCCTTCGGATTAAAAACCGCAGGTGCTACATACCAGCGCATGATCCAAACATGTTTGGAAAAATAGATTGGCAAAACGGTCGAGGCATACGTGGACGACGTGGTTATCAAAACCAAACACGTCAGTCAGCTGGTGGACAACCTCCGTCAAACCTTCGACAGTCTGCGGACTTACGATATACGGCTCAATCCGGACAAATGTGTCTTCGGAGTGCCTGCGGGAAAGCTGCTCAGATTTATTATCTCCCATAGAGGAATAGAGGCTAATCCGGCCAAAATCCGAGCCCTGTTCCAGCTAGCGGTTCCTACCGAGCTAAAACACGTCCAAAAACTAGCGGGCTGCGTGGCGGCCTTGAGCCGCTTCATTTCACGCCTTGGAGAAAAGGCCTTACCACTTTATAGGTTGCTTAAGCGGACCAAAAACTTCGAATGGAATAGCGAGGCAGCGGCCGCACTAGAGGAAATTAAAACATTACTGGCTAGCAACCCCATCTTGGCAGCACCCAGCTTTGGTGAGCCAATGCTGCTATACATTTCGGCCACAAACCAGGTGGTCAGTGCAGTTCTCGTCGTTGAACGAGAGGCAGAAGGTCACAAGCTCCAGGTGCAAAAGCCAGTCTACTATCTATCCGAAGTGCTAACCCCGTGTAAAACAAGGTATCCGCATTACCAGAAGATCGCCTACGCAGTTTTCATGGCATCCCGAAAGCTCCGACACTATTTTCAAGAGTGCTCGGTCATGGTGGCATCCGAAGTACCCCTGAATTATATAATTAACAACAGGGATGCCACAGGCCATATAGCCAAATGGGCCATTGAGCTCCTCCCCTACGAAATCATATACCGACCGCGCCGAGCTATTAAATCTCAGGTGTTGGCGGATTTTGTGGCAGAATGGACGGAAGCTGAGCTCCCTAGAGAGTACAGTACGTATTCACATTGGACGATGTACCTTGACGGCTCAAAAATGCTCGCCGGACTGGGGGATGGAGTGGTTCTCACATCTCCCACCGGCGACAATATCCGGTACATACTGCAGATTATGTACACCGACTCTAACAACGCACCTGAATACGAGGCTCTGTTGCATGGACTTCGGATGGCAGTGTCAATGGGTGTACATCGGCTCGAGGTACGGGGAGACTCGAATCTCGCCATCTCTCAAGTTAATGGCGAATTCGACGCAAAGGACCCAAAAATGACAGCGTATCGCAATGCCGTCCTAAAAATATCTGCCTAGTTTGAGGGGCTGGAGTTCCATCATGTCTCTAGAGATAGCAACCAAGCTGCCGATGTCCTTGCTCGAATGGGCGCTAAACGCGATCGTGTTCCTGAGAACACCTTTTTGGAACGACTCTTCAAGCCGTCCGTGGTGTGGCAAGATGATGGCAAGGACGTTGAAACTAAGGACTCGGGAGAGCTCATCCCTCCGATCATCGAACCAGGCGAAGGAATTATTTGGGGCTCGACAATCAAAGAAACATCTTCGGCCCATGAAGTCATGGTAGTAATCGCGCCATGGACCGAGCCCTTCCTCGCCTATCTCCTCCGCCAAGAGCTACCCGATGACCAGACTGAGGCAAGGTGCATAATTCGGCAATTTAAAGCCTACAAGGTCCACAAGGGTGAACTTTACAAGAAAAGCACCACCGGAGTCCTCCAAAGATGTATATCTGAAGAGGAGGGGAGACAGCTCTTGGCCGAGATTCACGCTGGCATGGGCGGTCACCACGTAGCAGCTCGGGCCCTGGTCAGCAAGGCTTTTCGAGCTGGGTTCTTTTGGCCCACTACCCGCACAAATGCCCAAACATTGGTCCAACATTGTGTTGGATGCCAGCTCTTCGTAAATCAAAGTCACATGCCCCCCACGGCTCTTCGGACGATACCGATCACTTGGCCTTTTGCGGTCTAGGGGCTGGACATGGTCGGACCACTTAAAGGGGGGACCAAGAAAAAGAAGTATCTACTGGTTATGGTCGACAAATTCACAAAATGGATTGAAGCGAAACCAGTAACCTCAGCCAAGTCCGAGCCGGTCATCGATTTTATATCCAGCGTGGTTCACCATTACGGTGTCCCCCATAGCATAATAACGGACAATGGATCCAATTTTACTGCCCAGGAAGTAAAGGACTGGTGCGCTAACTTAGGCATTAAGCTTGACTATGCCTCTGTATACCACCCACAGTCCAATGGACAAGTCGAGCGAGCTAATGGACTAATTTTGAGCGGCATTAAGCCCCGTTTGGTCCGGTCCTTAAAAGAATCCGACTGCCACTGGGTGGAGGAGCTCGACTCCGTATTATGGGGCATGCGCACCACTCCCAATCGATCCACGGGGTATACACCGTTTTTCATGGTGAATGGGGCAGAGGCTGTTCTCCCCAGCGACCTTATTCATGACGCACCTAGAGTACGCATGTATGAAGAAAGGGAGGCCTAGCTAGATCGACAAGATGACCTGGACGCCTTGGAAGAAGAGTGCGACGTAGCTTGGGCTCGTTCTACTTTTTATCAGCAGTAGGCCCGACGCTATCAGAGTAGGGAAGTACGGGCGAAGGAATATAACGTGGGTGACCTCGTCCTACGCCTCCCGGAGAAGCAGAAGCATAAACTATCGATCAAATGGGAGGGGCCGTTCATAATTGATCAGGTACTCGCAGGGGGAGCGTATCGTTTCCGCGACCCAAAGGACAATCGCCTAGAACCAAACCCATGGAACACAGCTCGGCTTCGGCGCTTCTACGGCTAGACCAGCGTCATCACCCTCTTTGGTCCATCCTTCTCGGATTTATATTTTCTCTGTCTCATTTGGCTAGTATTTCCCAGGTTGTGTTCGGTCAAGCCGAGCGGCGTTAAGTTTTTCTCAGCAAACATCTTCAAATGTACCACACGTTTTTACCTGGGGGCTTCTTTTACGAAGCCGGCAATACATCCTCTGTGAAACCATCAGTTTTGTCATGTTTGCAACCTTCCATTATCGTTTTAAAGCCATCATATGCATCAATTTGACTTAAGATTTGGCCAAGCTGGGTTGCCTCGCTCCTGTGCTTACTCCCTACGTTCCCGATTGTTTGGCTAGGGAGTAAAGGGAGCACCTCTGCGATTGTTACGTCTGGATTACCCGGGTGCGTACCTCAGACGGGTGAAGCCTAAAGGTAGCGTTCTTAAGAATATAATTGGTCGGCCACGAGGGAAGTGAAAATAATTGGCAGTTATTACCAGATTCCGGGGTTATTTTCCCGAAGTAACCATTACCTGTATATTTCGGGTATTAGGTTATACGTCCATGGTCAACATGACAACCCGAGGAAAGGAACCCATGGAGGAACTATTTTCTTCGGAAGATGTTTCTTACGTTAAACAGTAATATAACATAACTCCCTGAGCGCGTTTTGTCTGTTTGCACCAAATGGCCGGATTGCCTGGTTCTCCGAAGTGTTTTTCCGATGTTCTCGGATCACATAGTAGGAAATACTCCTCGGCCACTGGCTGAGGGGGCAGAAGCCAATGGCCGGTTAAGACAACGTTTAAAGCACGGTTTGGAGAATATTTGATGTAAAGTACATAGATACATAGAATCAAAACGCTACTCTCGGTCAAGGCCATCTATTAAGGTCTCCAGGGCACAATCTTCCTGGGAAAACCGAGCAGCGGGCATCACTTGGTCATATACCAAATGTAGGGGCACTTCCTGCCCATCCGGCCCTACCGGCCCAACCCGAGCCAAATGCTCCGGATTAAGCTTGGTGAAGCGGGTTTTAACCATCGCCCACGCCTCCCGCGCTCCCTCTCGACAGGCTGACATTTTCCATAGCTCAAAGCGGCGCCGAGCTCCTATAAATCGGTTAGCAAGCTCGGTCATCCCTTTCGGAGCCGCCTTGCCAGGCCACAATGCCTTGAACATGCTCTTCATTGCTTTTCGGGCCCGCTCATGCGCGGCGGATAGCTCCTTCAACAGGTCCCGTCCGAAAGAGCTGGCCTCCTCTTCGGGGCGTCCGGTAAGGAGAACTAACAAGAGACATGGCATTATTCATATAGCAGTATAATACATGCAGTCTATGTATCGAAAAGCTAGGTCGCGCTCACCGAACATGCCAGCTTTCAGTCTCTGGTTCTCCTCCTGGGATAGAGCCAGTTGAGTTTTCAAGCTCTCAATTTCTTGGGCCTGTTGTTGATTTTCCGCCTTGCGCTTATCCCTTTCTTCATGACTCCGGGTTAGCACACGGTAGCCAGCCTCTTGCTGTGACTCCGCGTACCTTTGAGCTTCTTTGGCTGCGTCCAGATCCTTCTGAAGTTGATTTATCGACTCGGCTGCTATGGACCAATCTTTCATTAGAAAAGGTGTTCCATAAAATTCTTAATTAGACATATTAAGTCTGTCACTTACCATGTGCCTCTCTGGTCCATTTCTTGACCCCATCCAGCTCGGCCTCCACGGATTTCAACTGTGTTCGTGTCAGCCCGAGGTCTTCGGACAACTTTTTGTTCTGTTCCCGAACAGTCTGCACCATAGCGCGGCATTATAAACATCGGACCCTTAACTCGGCCGTCCCACCCAAATTAAGGCTCGGGGCTACTGGGTTCCGCACTCAATAAATAAGTGTATGATGCTCCCCCGTGGTAAGCATCGATACCCTGGTCGGCTTTTTTCACCGTCCAGGGTCTCAGGGGCTACAATCCCTCGTGGGAATGATTTCACAAGCTCCGCTAATTCCTATTTTCCCCATTACTTCAGAAAAACTTTTTCTGAGAGGGCTACTGGGTCGGGTTATGTGTCCGGTTATCAAAACCAATGGCGTACCTGCAGACTGGTAGACAGAAGGTTAGCTACTCCCTCGAGTCCCGTTCGGGCAGCTCCAAGGTACGCGTCTACCGAACTAAGAGCATTAAACTCCTGATCGGAAAACGCGGAGTGCCACAGCGACACCTTTTGCCGCCGGTGATTCATCATGCTTTCAACCTCGGAGTTGGTGACCGAGACGTCCTCCGAGTCCTCTGGATGTTGGTCCTCGGCAGGGACCTCCGAAGTAACGACGGCCACAACTGGGGACCTCGGTCTTGGGTCACCCTCCTGCACCTCTTCAACGTCCTCGGACGAAGGTGGTTCTACATATCGCCTGCAGGTCGCAGTAGAGAAAATTATTGATATTCGCAGCGGTTATCGAAGATAAAGATACCAAAAGTACAGTGAATACATTACCTCTTTGGGGGGGGCGGATGACGTGACTCCCGTTGTCACCGCACGTTTGGACGCCCTGCGGCCACTCGCCGCTGGAGCCACCGGTGCCGCTCTCGCAGATTTCCGGCGCGTTGTACGGCGGCCCTTGGGAGTAGAAGTCAGTGTACTCGGAGCTACAGGAGCTGAGCGTCTTTTTCGAGAAGAAGCCTAATGGTCACTTACAGCGGAGTAGGGAAGTGTCCCGGGGTGATCGGCCAAAAGGGCCACTTTAGAGCCGTCGAGACTCTCCTGGTAGAAGCCTCCCTCCTCGAAATCAATCGACGTTTCGGGATTGTCGTGAAACCCAGGGTCATCGTCACG
Source organism: Elymus sibiricus (assembly GCA_039707655.1). Lineage (NCBI taxonomy): Eukaryota > Viridiplantae > Streptophyta > Magnoliopsida > Poales > Poaceae > Elymus > Elymus sibiricus. The sequence continues at coordinate 408,449,775 of CM077666.1, read as the reverse complement.
AGAATGACTCTCCGGTTGAGGAGCAGGGCAACTCACTATCTCGATCCAGCGCCTCCAGCTCGGTTCGGATAAATTAAATATCCAATTAAGGAAAATTAGTGTACCATCCGAACTATAAAGTGTAGTTAGACTCACCGTTTCAATGGGTTTATAGCTTGAGAAGCCATCCTTGGGCTTTAATTGAGCAAACTCTTGCTCTTCCCCTTGAAGAGATCGGCCAAGACGGCTGCCATTGCCGCCTGGTCGGCAGGTCCTTTCTGTATGTATCGGGTTGAGTCATTCGCCCCGTTGTAACACCATAGAGGGTGCACCCTTTGTTGAAGAGGTTGGACGCACCGCGCAATGGCTGCGGCCATCACGTCAATAATGGTCAACCCGTTATGGCCTAGCCACCTCACTTGAGCGGCTAGGCGCGCTACTTCGGCACTTTCCTCTTGGGAAGAGCTCTTCGGTCGCCAGTTGAACCGTTTCTTCGGAGAAGCAAGTGAGAATTTGGGCAGCCCCCTCCGAGTTGGATCGAATAGGGGGATGTCATCAATATAGAACCACTCCGAGGTCCACTCCTCGACATCCTTCTTGGGAGTCCCTATAGGATACCCCGTTCCGGCGATGCGCCACACTTCGGCTCTGCCGACCTCATAAATTGTCCCTCCTCGGGTACGAGGGACAAGGCAGAAGTATTTCCTCCATAACTCGAAATGGGCCTCACAGCCCAGAAACATCTCACAAAGGGCAACATAGCCCGAGATGTGCAGAATTGATCCTGGGGTGAGATGGTGGAGCTGGATCCCGTAAAATTCTAGTAAACCCCTCAGGAAGGGGTGAATGGGGAAGCCTAAACCTCGTAAGAGGAAGGGCACGAAGCATACCCTTTCCTCCCCGTGTGGGGCGGGAAAGTTCTCCGCAAAAGCCTCGCCATTTGCAGAAGTCGATCCGGGGCGGGTGGACGCGAGATCTGATACGGGTAGATACCCCTGTGTCTCGAGGCTGCCCAGTCGAATGCGGGAAATTGAGCAGCTCGCCCAGTCACCTTGAAGGGTGCCGTGAGGGCATGAAGAGGAGCCTGGAGCGCTCGCCATTGTTCAAGGCTTGCTGACTCTGGCCTCTCGGTGATTTGGGGATGGGGTGCGTTAACTTTCACGCCCCTAGCCTGTTAATAGGCATCTTCCCCTGGCCCAAAAGTGGCATTTTTGTAAAAAAAACTATTGGACCGTTTGCCTCCCTCTGGCGCGCGGAAATCGAGGGGTGTCATTAACTCTGAACGAAGAAAACAATATGGCGGGCCCCGTGATACCTCGTTAAGCCGGAGAATTGTCGGCGGCCGAACTATCATCGGCCGGATATAATTGAGAGAAGGAACTCGCCCCACAAGCCGAAGACTTTGGAGGCATGGAGCTGACGAAGATTATCGGCCTCGGCATTGGAGGCTAGTTCAGGGGCTACTGAGGGTGTCCCGGACTAAGGGGTCCTCAAGGCGCTGGCCTGTCTCTCATGGGCCGTATTGATGGGCCACTCCTAATTCATCGAAGGAAGGCCGGACTACAGGTGTCCCCGGGCTCCAGAAGGAAACCTCCGAAGACTTGGCGTCTCCTCCAAGAGAAGTTTAGCGTGGCCGGCTTGTTTATCCCCTGGTGGCAACCAACCATATGTAACCCTAGGTACCCCTGGTGTCTATATAAACCAGAGGGTTTAGTCCGTAGAGTCCGGAACCATTATCATCATATCCACTTAGGGTTTAGTTCATCTGATCTCAAGGTAGATCAACTCAGTAATTATCATACCAACACATCAATACAATCAAGTAGGACGTAGGGTTTTACCTCTTCGAGAGGGCCCGAACCTGGGTAAACGCTGTCTCTACGTTCCCTGTTACCCATTGACTCCAAGATCCATAGTTCGGGACCCCCTACCCGAGATCTGCCGGTTTTAGTACCGACAGGCAGGGACTTGGACGCCCAGGTTTAGTAATCTGCTTCTTGGTTGCGCTTTATGATCACTGGTGGCGAACTTTGATGCCCAGTGGATGTAATATGCCCTAATTCATTTATTGTATAGTGTAGGTTTATTCTAAGTTACTATGTCGTTATTTCTTTATTGTATAGTGTAGGTTTGTTCTTAATTCGTATTTACCGTATATGTCATCATTCGCTATCAGAAAAAGGGTGAAAATCTGATTCAGGCGAACGGGCCGAAACATGCGCCTCTAACGGGCATGCAATTCAGTGGGCCATTAATGGGTTCCACGCAACAGGCTTTACTCCGGCCTGCGCGGACCTGCCGTAATGGCCCTTTATGGACACGGTATGCCCAGGCCCATAACTCACATGGGCCTCTAGTGGGCCCAAACTTTAGGTCGGCCCATGTAGCTTCGGGCCATTAACAGGCTGAATGTTCTGCTGGCCTGTTATGGCCCAGAAGACAGTATGGGCCTTTAGCAGGCCGAAAAGCTTATTGGGCCTCAATTTTCATTTGTCGACCACGGGCCTTTAGCAGGCTGAAATATACCTCGGACCATTATTGGCCCAGTTACATGACGGGCCGCTACCAGGCCGAAACCTATCTCGGGCCTTGGTTGGCCCAATCATATCATAGGCCTTTAGTAGGCCGAAAGCTTAGTAGAGGACCAACGGGCCGAATTGTACGACAGGCCTTTAACAGGCCCAAAGTCAGGTTGGGCTGAAATTTTGCCACCGATGTCACGGGCCGTTAAGGGGCCGAATGTCGCGTCGGACCATATATGGCCCATGTGTAGCACGTGCCATTAACAGGCCGAAAGGCACACCGGGCTGAAATGGGCCCATTTCTACATCGGGCCTTTAACATGCCGAAAACTCACTGAGCCGTAATGGGGCCCAAAGACTAAGCGAACAATTTATGGGCCCGATCTGGCTGTGGGCCGTAAATGGGCCATGTTTAAGCAGGCTGCTAGTGGGCCAGCCCACTAGTACCTGAGTAAATCTTATGGGCCTTTGACTGGGCCGGCCTTTTTAACCTAAATGGGCCACTGTTGGGCCGTGCCACGTGTGACGTATCATAGGCGTCTCTCGTCCAATGAATGGATGACATCTGTCGCAACGCCGAGCTGACACGTGGATCCGCCGGCGAATGAGAATTTTACACATGGAAAATCCCCATTGGTCCGAACTGTTAACGGGTTATCGGATCCAAACCGGAACCCGATAGCTTAACGGCGATCCGTTACGGTGGATGCGACGTGTCGGTCACCCTTGAAGAAAACACTTCCATGACGCGGCATTTATCGTCATGGAAGTGGACACTTCCGTGATGATAATTTCAGTATTGTCATGGAACACTTCTACGACAGCATAAGTATGACTATCTTGATTCTGTCATAAAATTGTCACGGATGTACATGCATGACAGAAAAGTTGACCTACTGTGACAGACGTATCATCACGGAAGTGTTTTTTTTGTAGTGTTGGGACGGTGTGGATACTCTGAATTGGGAGGATCCTTGGATTCCTGGAAACTTGAACTATAAACCCATTGTCAGATTACCATCGGCCACAGCGGCTGTAGTTGAGGAGCTAATTGATCCCATATCTGGTGATTGGAATACCGAAGCCCTTGAATCAAATTTCCTTCCTGTTGACAGTGAGATGATAAGCTTATTCCATTGGGAAGATTAGAGGAGGATATGTGGGCATGGCAACTGAAAAGACATGGCAATTTTACTGTCAGATCTGCTTACCGTGCCATCTTGGTAGCGAAACCGAACTCAATTGCATCCAGTTCTTCTGCAGCTAGTAATAGTCACTGGAAACGACTATGGAAAATGCCTGTTCCACCTAAGGTTCGTAATTTCTGGTGGAGGGTCATCAAGAAATTTATCCCATGACATTATGTCCTTCATAGTAAACATATCAAGCCTACTCAGTTCTGTCATTCTTGTGGAAGAGAAGAGACCATTGCCCACGCACTATTTGAATGCACATGGGCAAGGGTTTTCTGGCATCAAATTAAGTATATGACAGGTTATTGATATGCTTCATGATGATGTGATTAAAACAGAGAAGGCACCCTTCATTCTATGTGGAGCCTGCTCCGTTTGGTCTTCGCGGAACGCAGTTGAACATGGCGAAAGGGAACCATTGGTTGCTAGCTCAGTCATGTTTTTTTAAAGGATGATTACCCCCGGCCTTCGAGCGATGCACGCAGACATTTTTATTGCATTATTCAACAAGGTCTTATAAAATAAATACATAGATCAACCCAAACACACCTTCCTGGCGAACATTGTCGCCCTACCTACAAGATTGATGATGTGCCCTGACCTCGCGCCACGCACACCGAAAAATCCGGTGGTCTCACCAAGCCACCCGCTGGCTAGTCGGGAGCACCAACCGGTCTAGCAGACCCTCAACGTGCACCGCATGCGCACGCTGTAGAATCCATCATCGCCTAGTCCCATCTTCAGGAGCAAGCAATGCACTAATCTTGCCAGACCCTTCTGCCGTCGACGCCACCACGACGCCGGACAACGCCAGCCTCCTGCTCGCGCCCATCAAACGGTATCCAGCGCCGAAACCCCGCTGCACCTTGCTGACAAGACTCGCCATCGTCGATACTGTAGATGGCACGCCGCTCCACCTTGGTCACCGCACGAGAAGCATACAGAGACCATTGATGTCACAATGGATCTATCAATTACTGGAAAGGAGAAAATTCCTACGGTTGCTGGTTCACCTGCTCACCGAAGACCACCGTTACTGAATATGATGATGGTTAATGTTGATGCAAGGTTCCACGAAACAGACCGTACTGCTGCTACAGGGGCTGATGTTCGTGGGCATGATGGAGCCTTGGTCCGTGCTAGACCTGGGCATGGGCAGCCTGGCCCGGTCGGCCCGACTCGACCCGGCCCGAAAATCCTGGCCGGGCCGGGCCAAAGTGTCTCCTCGGGCCGGGCTCGGGCCTGTATTTGTGAGCCCGACAGTCGGGCCGGGCCGGGCTCGGACCTACTAAATGCACGATTTAAGCCGTGGCCGGGCTGGGCCGTTCGGGTCGGGCCGGGCTCGGGCCTAAATCTACGGCCCGACAGTCGGACCGGGCCGGGCTCGGGCCTGGGTATTTAGCGTCGGGCTTTTTTCGGCCCGGCCCGAAGCCTGGCCCGGCCCGAGAAATGCCCAGGTCTAGTCCGTGCCCAAGCTCTTTGGGTTCAGCAAGCACCGAATGCACTGACGGCGGAGGCCTATGCAGTGAGGGATGGGGTAAGGCTAGCTTGTGATATGAGGATTTAGAATGTGGTGATTGAAAGGGATGCTAAAGGTGTTGTGGACCTATGGAAAAACATGGGTGAAGGGAGATCTGAAATTGCCTCCATGCTGATGGAAATTGAAGCTACTCTGCGGTGGTTTTCAGAGTTTTGATTTGGTTCAGTAGGCGCGAAGCAAATCAATCGGCACATATTTGTGCCGGCCAAACTAGTATTACTAGAAGATGCATGTGGATTAACTTTATTCCTAGCTTCCTTACTTCGTGTTTGGAGAACGATTGTAAACATTCATGTTTTGTTAGGCAAGATAGTTAACTTATGTGACGTGTGCAATCTAAGGTACACCTCAATCCTGCTATGTACTTCTGCCAGGTTTTCATGTGACACTACCCATGCCAAAAAAATAAATAAATTGTGACACTACGATCCAGTGTCCATCATCCAATAATTTATCGCCCGTATCGTCAAGTCAGCGGTGCTTCATCCGAGGCCAAAATCACTGTTCTGACCTTATCAGCAATCTTTGTCACAAACTGAACTCGACATGAAAGATTTCACGATCTGACCCTTTTAGCAACGCCACGGCCCGTGGCGTTTCTGGGCCACACAGAAACACCGAGCTAGCTCGCGTTGCTGCCCTGGCCCACGGTCAGGACGTGGCAGGCTGAAAATGTCGAGCCAGTTCGCGTTGCTGAAAACGTCCCAGATAGAAACGCCAGGGGATTTGGCGTTTCTAGTCTAGCCCACCGTCAGGCCTAGCTGGCCTAAGTGGCGGTCAGAAACGCCAAACATTTTGGCGTTGCTGAGAATGCCACGCCTCCTGGCGTTGCGTTCAGTCTCGGGAGAATGCATGTGATCGATACGGCGCTGAATTAATTATTGAGGTGAGGGGTTCCTTTCTTCTTCTTTTTTTAACAAAATTCCCTTTCTTCTCTGTAATCTGTACTCTCTAGTCTTCTAGTCTGAAGACGTATAGGAGCCAGGAGCCAGTGCATGCATGGATGCATGCATGGATGGGTTGCTGTTAAGTGGTAACTGCTGCCTGAATTGACGGGACAGAGGTAGTCGATTTCTTTACCGTACTCTACTCCATCTCTCTACCTGTCCTATTCAAGCTAGCTCGCCTTCTCTCTCCATAAGTACAAGTAAAAAAAATCTCTGCCTCTCCCTCGAGTCACCCGCATATTTCACATGCCCCCCTTTGCTGCACGATTGGACGTTGCTGTTACTGCACGATTGGACGCTGGACGTGCCTTGCTGCCCTGTTCAGGTCAGCAACGCCGACCGCCACTCAGACCAGCTATGCCGCCAGACCAGAAACGCCAAAGACCCTCGTGTTTATATCTGAGGAAGAAACGCCAAGGCCCCTGACGCTTCCAGCAACGCGAACTGGCTCGGCGTTTCCAGCCTGCCACGTCAGCAAGCAACGCGTGCTCGGCCTGACCGTGGGTCAGGGCAGCAACGCGAGCTAGCTCGACGTTTTTGTGTGGCCCAGAAACGCCACGGGCTCTCGCGTTGCTAAAAGGGTCAGACCATGAAATACTTTCATGTCGAGTTCCGTTTGTGACAAAGATTCCTGACAAGGTCAGCCTTCATCCAACGCTCCCGATGAAACTTTTACGTAGGAGAAATGGATCCCCCTCCCTCGTAATGATATAGCTGGGCGACGCCAGGAGTTGTCTCCTTTCTTCTGATAGCAGAGCAGCTCTCACGTACGTACCCGTATTACCCTAATCATCGTACAATCCATTTCCATTCCATCTAAAACCGTACGGTACCGCCTCGCATCCCTTTCCTTCAAAGGAGGTGATGTCACTGTCATTACCCAAATTTCCCCTCAGCACAAAGCACGCAGTGCCACTGCCTGCCATCAACAGTGGCGCCATTAAGACGTGGCACATGAATCGCTGCCATGAGCCCGAGCAACCGTCCACTGAGACGAATCAATGCGCTAACCCTACTACTGCCCGTTGCCGCTGGCAGGTAGTAGATCCGCCGCGTTAATGTCTTCCTTTGAGGAACAGAGAGACGCCTTGCAGCTGGAGCAGAGGAAGAAGACACGGGGGTCCTGAAATATCTCCGAGAGATGGAAGAACGTGTGACAAGCAAACCTACCCCAACAGCTCTCCTCGCAGGCTCACCGCGCAGCCAAATGAATTCGCTTCAATGCGGACAGAAGCAGCCACCGCATTTTATTACCGCTCTTCCGTCTCACTGTTCAGCGGTTCAGGCCCCACGGCTCCACAGCTCACCCCAGACACGAAAGCTGGGCTGCTGGAGCGTTCATAAGCAGCAAGCAGAGTTTCTCCACACTCGCTCTCCTCGACTCCTCTCGCTCTCGCCTCTTCGCCATGGATCCTCGCGGCGCGAGATGGGCGGCTCCGTCGCTGTGCCTGGCGCTCGTGCTTCTCCAAGCGAGCATTTCAGCTTGCGCGGGAGCCCCCAAGACTTACATTGTCCACATGGCCGCGTCGGAGAAGCCGAGCGCGTTCGATTTTCACCATGAGTGGTACGCTTCCACGGTGAAGGCCGTGAGCTCTGCGCAGATTGAAGCTGACGAGGAGGAGGATGCTTACGCGAGGATCGTCTACAACTACGAGACGGCCTTCCATGGCTTCGCGGCTCGCCTCGACGAGGACGAGGCCGAGCGGATGGCCGAGGCGGCCGGCGTGCTGGCCGTGCTCCCGGAGACGGTCCTGCAGCTGCACACCACCAGGAGCCCCGACTTCCTGGGCATTGGCCCGGAGGTCAGCAACAGCATCTGGGCCTCCGGCCTCGCGGACCACGACGTCGTCGTCGGCGTGCTCGACACCGGCATATGGCCCGAGAGCCCCAGCTTCAGCGACAAGGGCCTCGGCCCCGTGCCGGCCAAGTGGAAAGGCCTGTGCCAGACCGGCCGCGGCTTCACCACGGCCGACTGCAACCGCAAGATCATCGGCGCCCGCATCTTCTACAACGGCTACGAGGCCTCGTCGGGCCCCATCAACGAGACCACCGAGCTCAAGTCCCCGCGCGACCAGGACGGCCACGGCACGCACACCGCCGCCACCGCCGCGGGCTCGCCCGTGCAGGACGCCGGCCTCTTCGGCTACGCGCGCGGCGTCGCTCGCGGCATGGCGCCCCGTGCCCGTGTCGCGGCGTACAAGGTGTGCTGGACCGGCGGCTGCTTCAGCTCCGACATCCTCGCGGCCGTCGATCACGCCGTGTCGGACGGCGTCGACGTGCTCTCCATCTCCCTCGGCGGCGGGGCCTCTCCCTACTACCGCGACAGCCTGTCAATTGCGTCGTTCGGGGCCATGCAGATGGGCGTGTTCATCGCCTGCTCGGCCGGCAACGCCGGCCCGGACCCGATAAGCCTCACGAACCTGTCGCCGTGGATCACCACGGTGGGCGCGAGCACCATGGACCGTGACTTCCCGGCAACGGTGACGCTCGGCAACGGCGCCAAAATCACCGGCGTCTCGCTTTACAAGGGCAGACAGAACCTTTCGCCTCGGCAGCAGTATCCGGTGGTCTACATGGGCGGCAACTCGAGCATCCCGAACCCCAGGTCCATGTGCCTCGAGGGGACACTGGAGCCCAACGCCGTCGCCGGAAAGATCGTGATATGCGACCGCGGCATCAGTCCTCGGGTGCAGAAGGGCCAGGTTGTCAAGGAAGCAGGAGGCATCGGCATGATCCTCGCCAACACCGCAGCGAACGGCGAGGAGCTCGTCGCCGACAGCCACCTCCTGCCAGCCGTGGCCGTTGGGGAATCTGAAGGCATCGCGGCAAAGAAGTACACCAGGACCGCCCCAAAGCCGACGGCGACACTCAGCTTCGCCGGAACCAAGCTCGGGATCCGGCCGTCGCCAGTGGTCGCCGCATTCTCCTCCCGGGGCCCAAACTACCTGACTCTGGAGATCCTCAAGCCGGACCTCATCGCGCCCGGCGTGAACATCCTGGCCGCGTGGAGCGGCGACGCCAGCCCGTCGAGCCTGTCCAGCGACCGCCGCCGCGTCGGGTTCAACATCCTGTCGGGGACGTCCATGTCGTGCCCGCACGTCGCCGGCGTGGCCCTGCTGCTCAAGGCAAGCCACCCGGACTGGAGCCCTGCGCAGATCAAGTCGGCGCTGATGACCACCGCCTACGTCCACGACAACACCTACCACGTGCTGAAGGACGCGGCGACCGGCGACGCGTCCACGCCATTCGAGCACGGGGCCGGCCACATACACCCGGTGCGAGCGCTCAGCCCAGGCCTGGTCTACGACATTGGCCAGAACGACTACCTGGAGTTCCTGTGTACGCAGAACCTGACGCCGACGCAGCTCAAGGGCTTCACCAAGAACTCCAACATGACATGCAAGGGCACCTTCAGCTCGCCCGGCGACCTCAACTACCCGGCAATCTCCGCCGTCTTCACCGATCAGCCGTCCACCCCGCTGACGGTGCGCCGCACCGTGACGAACGTCGGTCCTCCGTCGTCGACGTACCGCGTAAAGATCACAAAGTTCAAAGGCGCGGACGTCGTCGTCGAGCCGAACACCCTGCACTTCAGCAGCGCAAACCAGAAGCTCGCCTACAAGGTTACGGTGAGGACCAAGGCCGCTCAGAAGACACCCGAGTACGGAGCACTGTCATGGAGCGACGGCGTCCACGTAGTCCGGAGCCCCCTGGTCCTCACATGGCTGCCGCCAATGTGAGCTTTCCCCCTAGTACTGTATTGTTGTTTTGCATTAGTCAGAGGGTCTGGGAGCGGAAGCATCTGTGCCCTGGCCCCTTGGTAAGCGAGGTTGATGAATCAGTTGCGTAGCAGCAGCCAGCAGCACAGGAGTAGCACTTGCCGAAGAAAAATGTTGTAAAGCTCCCAAAACAAGCTTTATTCCTCAAATGTATTCACGCTTATTCCAAATGTTCAGTAAATGGTTGATTGTTTCTACATAACTTGTGTGTGTACAACATATTGGGGGTGACCCGGTGGTGTGGAAAACTCTCCATCGCGGCGAATTTAGCTCGATTCCCAAATGGTGACACCATCGCATGTGCAGAGTTTCTTGTAGTTCTCCCCAACACCCGCACTTCTCGCGACCACGGCAGCTGCAATGCCTGGGTCCGATCTGTCCTCGGTTGCATACAGCGCAATAGAGCGACCGATCAAGTCGACAACTTTCAGTTTCTCTTTTGATCCTGAAAACTGGGCCTCTCCATTTTCTCCGGCTTCTAGTGTTCCCAGGTCACCAAGGGGCTGTTTCAGAAAAAGTGCATGTCATCATAACTTGTTGCTGAACCTCTATTGTTCAAAACAAGTGGAAATCAATATTAAGTGAAGGCGACTTTCAGTTCTACTAACTATTTCAGAGAACAGTTTAAAGGATTGAACACTGGGGCAAAAACAGGATGGTCACTACCCACCAGTGTTCAGCCATCAAATCTCAGCTAAACATACCCTGGCCTTCACTTTGCAATCAATTGTCATTTTCACCAAATACATATGCATTGTAAAATCATACAACAGATCTAACGAAAGAAGTGAGGTGAGCTACAGTTGTTCAATTCTGATCTGTTATGTTCTGACAGCACATGTGCTACAGCATATACAGAAGAAGGCAGGAACGCCAGTGTGTCAATATTTGCAGCTATTTAGTTTGGTGAATCTGGTCATTGTATTGAAGATGCAATGAATGTTTTCTGCAAACTAGATCAAAAGGACCTGTAAAAGGAAACATAACAGATCTAGTCTAGCGATAGGTGATTTTGGCTGTGGAGCCCAAGTGGACCTGTAAAAGGAAACATAACAGATCTAGTCTAGCGATAGGTGATTTTGGCTGTGGAGCCCAAGTGGACCTGTAAAAGGAAACATAAGTAACAGATCTACTCTAGCGATAGGTGATTTTGGCTCCAGAGCCCAAGTGATCTCTTTAGTAAACAAAAGTGATACAAGTTTCAAAAGAATCGCAACCAAAAAAAATCATGTGGAATACACTACGAATCTGCAGCTTTTCATGGGAAAGTGCTTTCATTTGTGAGTTGCACAAAACAAAAAGTGGAGCTGAATAGTGTTGCTGCTGTTTGCTGTTTTAGATCAGCACATTTATCTTGTTTGTGCAACCCGAAGTTGAAAAGATTTTTCAATAATTTAATTTATTTCCAGACTCATACTGCATTACCATAGCACGATGGTATACAAACTGACCAAGTATGAAGAACTGCATTACAACTGCAAAACAATATGCCTTACAATGAGAAACTAACTCAGTTTGTTCAATTTGTCTGGCGTATTAATAAACGTTTTGAATAATAGACACCAGGGACCATAAAGGAAACAGAGATAGACAGCGCAGTGTGAAAAATTACGGTATACAACTGTGCCCAACTATGACCTACAAGATTTTATTTTGTTGAAAGCAACTGCATGAGATATGGGATAGAACTGTCAGAGAAGACGTAATGTGGATGTAAGAAGCTATGGACACCTCACACCACTATCTTCTCTGAGAACGCATGACTTTCTAAATTTGTAATACTACAATATCATAAAGAATCGACCCCAAGGGTTAGCTTTCTGTTATAATCTTTTACTTTCGAAGTTGAAATAACAGGTGAGGACCCCAAGGCATATCCATTTATCCCATGTTATCATAGGTACATAATTTATCAACCGCTGAAGTGACTAAGCGTTGGAATATTACCTTATCAGATAGATAATCCTGTGGATTGTATACTTTGCCAGTACTTTCTGCACCTTTTGTCAAATCCCCAAATTCATTTATTGACCATCCATGTTTACCAGGTGATAGACCACTAAAAGTAGCCTCAACTCTAGCCAATTCCATGTTAACTTGGGCTAGACGAACAACACCAAATATAACTGGCCCTTTGAACTCAGCCACGGCAGTAGAAACTAGGAAATCTGCAAATGTTAAGGCAAACAATTAGTTCTCATATAGAGCAGATCTGTAGAACACAAACTAAACATGCCAGCAATCAGAAGATTGATCTACGATAGCATTTACCAATGCAAAAGTTGAATTAATGCTTTGCCAGATAACAGAATGAGTTCAGCAGGGCATGTTGCAGCTTAAAAGCATTTTCAAGATGTATCTAGAGTAGCATCACAATAAAAGTGAAGATCTTCAGAGTTCTACACATCTGTTAGCTATTATAGAGAAAGCGTATACATAGAAGCTATTTAAGGACCAAAGCTACAAATGGCTACACAGTCGTAGGAATTAAAGCCTAGTATCGAAATTTAAAAAGCACTGATTTCTACACTCCACGACAGAGCATTAGAGATTTTACAACAATATCTGTGTTAGTAGGCTGATATGAAAGACTTTAGAGGGGAAATCATGCTAATAATAAAGAAATTAACACAAACCATCTGGGTTCCCTTGCCCAATCAGACGTGCATCTCGTCCTGTTTGATGCAGAGCATCCAACATTATCTTCACTGGGAGAGACCCACGAACTCTAACTACCTGGTTATTCAAATCCACTTCGATGTTTTGTATTCCTGTAGTAAGAGGCAGTTTTTTAAAACCAACAGGAAATGGTTGAAAGAGAAGGCATGCACATGATTATATACAATAGAGCACTAAGAAATTCGTACCTTCAAGTGTTTGAAGCTTATTTTTCACTGCTGTGACACAGCCCTCACATTTCATGTCCACCATGAATTCGGTCTTCAGCCATACAAAAAGATTAGACTGTTAAATAAGTGTTTGCACTGAGAAATCAAACTGACATCTTGAAGAAATGTGCAGCAGTGAAAAGTACAGTTTCAGGGAGACCATTTCAGTATTAGTTCTGTGGTTTTATCTAGAGTGAGTTTTCGAACAGTGCAACTTATTTCCTGAGTCAACCTCAAACACACGAGTCTTATTAAAACGAAACAACCCCACTTTCGCGAGAGAGAAAAAACCCATGTGACAGCAATTTTCCAGACAATGCACCTTATTTCCTGAATTACGAAATCATCCTTTATAATATTGTAACTTACAGTCGCACAATAAAATTTGGCTTGATGAAATTACAGTATGTTATGAAGTCATGACTGCTAAAAGCATTGATCTTCACAAATATGGTGTAGCAGTATAGCACCTCATCTCAAGAAATTCAAAACGGAAACCTTGGGGATCGGGTTCTGGATAGTTTGTATGTCCAGTTCAAGAATCATCATGTCAGCATTTGCTGCGTTTTGATAATTAGGTCAAAATTTATGGATTTCAACATACATCTGACGTCAGATTTTTAGGGGTCAAAATCTGACACCCTCACGTACGTCAGATCTCTATTGAATGCATGGCAATTACTCGCTGCAGCATGGCAAATTTTCTGACAATTTTTCACACTACATGGCAATTTTCACTTTAGAACATGGCAAATCTTACACAAACAGCATGGCAAATTTATTTGTTTTCGCATGGCAAATCTGGACGTTCCCTGGCAAACGCTAAAAATATGACATCAGATTTTTAACATTTGCCATTAATTAAATCCAATCTTTACTGGTCATGTACAATTAAGGAAATATTTATCCATTTAAAATTCCCTACCACTGTACCCTACAATTAAGGAGCAAGATGTCAACAATGAAACAGAAGTGAACACAGCAGTCCTTTTGATTAACTAATACATCAAGCCTCCACCACAAGGAAAACCATTACATTCAACATGCTAATAGCTATGTTTTGATGCAAACATACTAATAGCTAAATAATTGCTTGATCGCTGTAATTCCCAACATAGTCATATATAAGCAGCCCAGGAAGAATTGCAAAACACCAACCAATGACAGACAACGATTTACCCAGGCAATAAAGCTAGCAACAGCAGCCATCGAACTAAACCTAATTGGTCAGTGTTAGAAGCACTCTAACCAGTTGGCCAACTAATTTAGACCTAGAGGCTAGAGTGATGTGTTCTTTTAACTGAATTGCCCACATCTCAAGCACCAATTGAATCAGTTACGTAATCTCTCGATAACTAGTAAGCCCCTCCCTATTATCTTCCTGCCCTAGTAGAATCACAGCCAGACCAATAAGGAAACTAAAATGATGCCCTAGGTTGTTTGGGGAGCTTACCGTGAGCTCCGGAAGCGCGGTACCCTGCAAAACACGAGGAAGCAGGCATAAGACCAAAAGACTCAAGACCCTAGGCGAGGCAAGCGGATACTGAAATCGAAAAAGGACGCGGCCCAACCTTGTCGGGGGCGGAGAGATCGGCTGTGGCGGCGGCGGCGGCCATCGGAGGGGCGGCGGTCGGCGCGCGCACGGCGGAAGAGGAGGACGAGGAGGCGGCGAACGCGGAGAGGGAGGGAGGCAGGGGGAAGCGGAGCCTGGAAGAGGGGGAGCGGGAGGGGGAGGAGGAGGAGAAGGAGGAGGAGGAGAGGGCGACCGCGGCGACGGCTGCTGCTGGCACGGCTGATGCGGCGGTGAAGGCCCGGAGGAAGCCCACCATTTGTGCCTCTGCCTTTTGTACTGTCCAAGTCTTCGCTTCCACAGCTCAGAGAAGCGCCGGTTTGGATTGAGAACCTTCTTTCTTTTTGCAAGTTTTTCTGGACTTGACGTCTGTTCCAGTAGAATTCAGAACCGCAGGTTGCGTTCCGTTTTGCTCGCTCCAGGCTCGAGCGGGGTGGTTCCTCCGTTCGCAAATGGGCGCCTGCAGGGAGCGGCTAGTTGGGCTCGGCCCATGTTTCCCTTTCTCTCTGTTGTATATAAACCAAAAAACGAAATTGCGGCGATGGGCATTCGAACCAGCGACCTCACGTTCTTTCGTTCCCTGCACTAACCACCCAACCAGCCTCACCTCATGTGCTCAATTATATCTTCTTCACCCTTTTCTTTGTATCTCTTTTTCTTTTTGTTCGGTTTTTTATTATTTTTATTTATTTTTGCTAAATTGAACGAATTTTTCTCAAAATTGATGAACCATTTTTTAAAATCGATGAACTTTTTTTCCAAAATCGATGATTTTTTTTCAAATTCAATGAACTATTTTCTAATTCTATGAACTTTTTTTCAAGTTTGATGAACTTTTTTTCAAGTTTGATGAACTTTTTCTCAAATTGGATGAACTTTTTAAAAAAAATCGATGAACTTTTTTCAGTTTTGTGAACTTTTTTCAAATTGGTGAACTTTTTCAAAATTTTGATCAACATTTTTCAATTTTTAGTGAACTTTTTTAAAAAACTTGATGAACTTTTTAAAAAATCATTGAAATTTTCTTGAATAGGGCAACGTGTTTTGTCATGAACTTTTTCCGAAATCTATGAAGTTTCAAATTTTTTAAAGAAAATCATTTATGAGCGGCTATGATAGTTTTTAAAGCGCCAGCGCTGGATTCTATCAATTCCTATGCCACGCCCTAGTGGTTAGCCGGAAACCTGAAGGTAGTGCAGGGCGCTAGTTCGAGCCCTCGCAGGAGCGTAAT
The DNA here is from genome assembly GCA_039707655.1 of Elymus sibiricus. Lineage (NCBI taxonomy): Eukaryota > Viridiplantae > Streptophyta > Magnoliopsida > Poales > Poaceae > Elymus > Elymus sibiricus. Next base: position 408,434,126 of record CM077666.1, on the reverse strand, counting down.
TTTTGGATTCTTTTTTCCCGCTTTTTATTACCATTTTTGTGCGTTGCCCCTTCGTGGGCCGATTAGGAGCTCCCCTCGAGCGGCCTCGGGAAACTTCCGGGGCTGGACTGCAATCCGCAACGCGGTTGTCCACTGGTTCAGCATGGCCCGGCCCGAGGATGGTTTAGTTGGGCTAGCTTGGGCTTTAAAATCAGTGGGGGGTTTTTTAAAGGAAAGGATTTCTCCTCAATTTCATCAAGAAAATCATCTTGTTCTAAAAAAAACAAGTCAAGGAGATCATCAATCAAGAGATCTAAAGCCCTCATGCTCAAAGCCAAAGTGAACTGGAAGAAAATACAGGCTCATCAGACCTAGAGCAAATAAAATCAGTGATAGCTCTCATGTTCGCCTTGTATAGTACTATTTGTGTTGTAAAGGACACGACACTAACACAAGTTTGACAACTTTTGGGAAGATGATTGAGGGTTAGGAGGAGAGAATTGTGGAGAGATTAGAAGTGGATAGGTCATGTTGTCTCAATCCTATGCTTGGTATTGAATGATTATTAGGTTTGAACATTTGAGAGAGACATTTAGGCCCAGTTCTTTTGGCCGATTCTTCCAGAATCTTAAAAATCGACCCTCCACCCAGCTTCTCCCAGAATCTTGAACCCATACTTTTTTTTTTACAATCCTAGCTGTTTACATCCTAACTAGCAAGGATTGTAAAAAAAATATGGGTTCAAGATTCTGGGAGAAGCTGGGTGAAGGGTCGATTTTCAAGATTCTGGGAGAATCGGCCAAAAGAACTGGGCCGAATCTCTTGTTTGGTTAGCAAGCAGTACCATGTGAATCGATTCCCTCCCAATTCTCACTGCTTCCCTGTTAATGAAATGGTGGGAGTTTGACTCTAAACTCCCACTCCCTATCACTTGTAATTTCCAAACCATCCAACCCAAAAGCGACTTTATGTCTTGTAACCCCTAAATTCTCATTCCCTTCCGCTAATTACTTCCAACCAAACATGTTGTGAAGACCAACACTTAGGGATGCAAATGGGGCCCGCAAATCTCGTTTAGTTAGCTCGATAGTTCATTTTCCCCAGAAAACTTTATTGAACTGTTAGACCAATAAGTAGGCTAAAACGGGATCCGGTTTACATTCCTACCAAAACTCAAGCATAGATGTTAGGATTTCGGGGTGAGAAAGGCAGTTGAGAGGCGAATGTCAGGCTTTCATTTCCTCCACTCCCGTCAGCAGGATTGACACCCTCCCCCTCGGCTTCGACGCCATCGGGGGTACCGCGTGGATGTGAGGAAGCATCGATCTGGGCTTGTGTGGTGTAAAATAGTACTCCCTCCATTCCACAATGTAGTGCGCCCGCGCTTCCCGAGATCTAAGTTTGACCATATATTTAACCAACGAGACCGACTGCGGCGGGAGCAAAAATTATACCACTGAATTCGTATCGAAATAGCAAATTCAGTGATATAATTTTTGCTCCCGCCGTAGTCGGTCTCGTTGGTTAAATTTATGGTCAAACTTAGATCTCAGGAAGCGCGGGCGCACTACATTGTGGAATGGAGGGAGTAGTTTTCTGTGTAGAGCAAGGAGTTGCGATGGCGGTGGTGATCCTTCCGTTGAATATGTCATCCCGGCTTCGTCCTTATTCCGACGGTGTGCTATTTTGCCATCGACGGGGAGCAAGTGGAGGAGGATCTTCACCGACTGTATCTTCGTTTTGACCTATGTGATGTGTTTGTTTATGTGCAAGGTGAAGAATTCTTCTTTGCCGACAAATGGAGCAAGTGGCAATTTCCTTCTTTGCCAATAGAGTCCTCACTAATCCAAGGATGTCATCACTGTCAGTGTGTGTCCATCATTCTCAAACTGACAATCCAAGTAGCTCAAGTGACTTCTAGACCCATCGACAAGGGATGCCAAAGTGGGTGCACGCACAGGGCCCCCAAAGCCCTAGGTATTAGTTACAGGTTTAACCAGGGTAAAGCCAACAAAGCTAACCCACTAGTTCTATATGGGAGTTCAAACAAACCTCAATCCAAGCCCTCTTCCACAGCTTTCCTCAGCCCAAAACTCCTCAATTCCTCTGTCCAAAACCAATTGTTGACTTCTTGCTAAAAAAATAGAGCTAGTTAATCGTTCAAGACAAAGACTTCTACACACCGTTTTACACACAAAATACAAAAAACCAATTACCTTCCAACAACTTTTACACATTGTTTTATTTTCAGTTTTGTTGTATTCTGAAAATACAAATAATATTGTCTTTAATTGTATTGTGCAACTACCAAGACTAACAAGGTTTCTTTTTTAATTGTTTGGATTGCTTTTATTTGTGTTGGAGAGCATTAAACTGTTGCGGGGTACTGTTATGTCCACTGATTGATACCTTGATTTCTCACTGAGAGAAAACTTGTTGTGTTCTACAAACTCCTAAACTGGGAAGCCCAATGTAGAAGGAATAGAGAGGGAATTGGTGGAATCGATATTTATTGCTTGAGCCTCGTGGGCATATATATAGGAGTAAAATGACCAACTTAGAGTACAAGACAAGGTAGAATAAGATCCTACCATATCCTATCTTTCTTAATAATTGATGAGTCCAAATTATGTGATTATTTTGTTAGTATTTTTTGTACCTACTCCGTAGGCTTTGTGGGGTTTTACCGCGTTCGCGCACTTCTTTTTGTCGTTTTCCTCAGATATTGCTTTTTTGACCAAATATTAGTTTATGGAAGAAATTCCAGGAAATGGTAGTGGAATCACGCAATTAAAGTGATAATCACCTGCAATAAGAGAAAGAAGCAAATTGGGCAAGGAAGCAATCGTCGCAGTGCTTCCAGAGCAAAAGACGGTGTTCCATACGATCGCGTCCGCCTGTATGAGTGGTCGTATGGAGTGCCATCGCCGCCGCCTGGTCGTATGGAGTGCCATTCGTTTGTAGGACTTCAGGTCAGTTTATTGATTTTTTTTCTAACCGTATCGGTTTATTGAATTAGTACTGCTTTTACTCTTTTAGCATTAATATTTGATATGTTTTAAAATATTGTACGGAATAACACATTTTTCAAGTTATATCTATATATAGGTAGTGTCTGCTTTAGTAATATCAGTTTCTTATATTTTAGGACACATTTTGCATTTAGCCCCGCAGTTTCAAATTCCTAGCGACGGCCTTTGTGGGTTCAAAACCTTCAAGGGGGATTCTTTCAAGGGAGTCCTCGTGGTGGCGTTGATGGTTTCTTGCTGCAGCGAAAATCTTTCCGGTGTGGTTGGTTCTCGTCGACGGCAGTTCATCAGAGTTAAGGGTCGTGTTTTTTCTATCTTCAGGGTCCTTTGTGTAAAATTACATTTGTACCGTTTTTATCAGGAAAAAGCAGTCCTCTCGTTAAAAAAGGACATGAGACCAATCCAACTAGCTATAGCTTCTCTTTATCTCCACTATTTGTTTTCCCTCGAACATTGTCTCCACTGTTGGGAACCACGAAAAGGTTCTTGCCGTCACAAAGAAGCTGCAAATATGTGTTTCTTTCAGTATTTCGGCGTGCTGTTTTCTCCTGCACCTCCCGGCTGACGCCCCGTGTTCTTCCAACAAATATTTTCTACAGAGTATCAGTGAGCAACAAAGAGGCACACATTCAGGAAGATACCATTACCTTCCACATGCGGGAACACAAGCAAGTAAGCAATCTGATCAATTTACAGAGATCAAAGATCATTGCACCACTCACCGGTGCCACACTGCAGTCAGTGAGAGGCTGAAAGCAGTAGTGTAGCTGAAGGCCCGAAGCTGCCAAAGCCGATGCTCACAATCCCTGAACCATAAGCTATTTCCAGTTACAGGGCAACTCTCCTTTGGCAGAGCGCCGAATGGAGCTACATGGCCTCACACGCTCCCTGCCAATAAAGAGGAGCCCTGAAACTGGACTGCTTAATTAGACATCTCACTACTGAATCCTGATTGTTCAGAACAGTCGCTTCCTTCTTCCTCTTCCTCCTTGCCTTGACCTTGCTGCTCTCCCACTCTGCCGCATCACGGGATTTATAGGGGGCAGGCAGAAATCCAGCTGGGGGAGAGCCGGAGGCATATGCGTGCTAGATTTTCATAGGGTTTTAAACCATGGATATCCTCTTGGCATCCAACATCTCCCTTTCCCTTTTACGTTCATGGTTGTGCCCTCTAAAAAGCCCAGTCCCCACTACGGGATTCTTCTTTCATTGTCGAGACCCATCTTTGGGGGGTTGGAGTTGACACTTTGCTGTTTTTCTTTGGTCAGAAAACTGAGAAGAGATGGGTGAGCAGAATGCCCCTATTTGACCAAAAGTAAGCCAGCAGCAAACGTTTGTGAACAAGATTTCTTCTTAATTAAACACAAATTTAATTTTTCTTCAGACAATACAGATTTCGTCTTGATAACGGTACAAACGAACACACACTTCCAATAATGACGCGCAACTCATTCCAATTGTTCAACAAATACATAATGTGCCTCTGCCAATCTTGATCGAGTGGATTACAGTTTTCTCCTCCTTAATCCTTCAGCGTGCACTCGCTCGTCTCGGATCTTGACCCCCATATACCTGTCAAGTTACAGATATGATCAATATTTTGTAAAGAGAAAGAGAGATTGATAGGATCCGACCTAAAAATGCAACCATGGAGACAGAATCAGTACCCACTAGGACCTTGGCTAAAAAGTGCTAAACATTTAGGGATGGTCACCCAAATACTACTGTACATGACATGTACACAGAGACCCGAAAGGAGCAAAAATGGGCGATTACCTGCCGAGCATCATCACGGTGGCCTGCGGGTTGGTTCCCGGCGAGGCATTGAACGTGGAGCCGTCGATGACGCGCAGCGCGTCGACGCCGAGCACACGGTACTCGGCGTCGACGACCCTGCCGACCTGGCAGCCGCCGTGGTAGTGCCAGATGGTCATCACGGTGTCCTTGCAGAACTGCTCCAGAGACTTGGAGTCGTTGTCGTGCCGTGGCAGCAGGTTGACGGGGAACTCCGCCGTGATGTTGAGCAGCTCCTCCATGGAGAAGTAGGGGTACGTGAAGTTCTCGAAGGATTTGGACTGGATGACGCGCTCGATGAGCGTCAAGCCCTCGACGCAGCGCCGAAGGTCCTCCGGGTGCGAGAAGTAGTTGAACGTCACCGCCGGGTTGTCGTCTGGGTTAAGGTTCCGCAGCTCGAGGTGGCCCGTGGACGCCGGGCCAAGGACCTTCTCCAGGATGAAGCCGCCGCGGAACACCGAGTCGTCGAGCTGGCTCATCGCGTCCGCCGCGCGCGCGATGGCCTCCGGCGTGCGCTGCTTCGGGGGCACCGTCGCCAGCTGCCCAGTCTGCAGGAACAATAGCACCTGAGGATCAAAGATGTTCTGTTCCATTGACCATTTGGCAAATTTGTCACACTGTCGCTTGCAATGTGTACGTACCTGTGGAGAGAACATGCCGAAATTGCGGGGCGGCCGGTGGTTGCCACCGGAGCCCTGGTGGCGTGGGTTGGCCCAGTTGGAGCCGCTGGCGCCTTCGATGTAGCTGCCGAACTGGGTGATGCCGACGACCTGGATGAGGGAGACCTCGACGGGGGAAGGCGACGGCACGAAGATGGCGTTCATGGGGTTGTCGGCCATGCCCTGGCCGACCGCCGACTGGTTCAGCACGAGGGTGATGTTGAACGAGCGCAGGTGGTCCGCGGGGCCGACGCCGCTGAGCATCAGCAGCTGCGGGCTGCCCATGGCGCCCGCCGAGAGGATGATCTCGTTCCGGCGGCCGGTGTTGAGGTAGGCCTTGTGCATCTGCCCCCTGGAGTCGTGGAACACCACACCGTGCGCCACCGGCCGTGCCCGGCGCCCTGGCGCGAAACAAGCGCGGGTAACGAAATGTCAGTTCGGTCGGCACGCAAAAATGCCTGCCGCGTGCGTGCATGTCGCCTGGCCGTAAAACCAGTAACACAAAACGAACTATGACTGATAGTGTGCCATCCTGTGCTAGAGCTCTGACCTCCGACGTTGAAGAGGATCTTGGCCACTCTGGCCCGGAGCAGCAGGTCGATGCCCTCGGGGCGCGCGTACCGCAGCAGGTCGGCGGCCGTGTGGCGCCGCCCCTCGTCGTCAAATATGGAGCCGCCGACCTTGGTCCCGTCGATGTGGTCGAACGTGAAGCCGTTGTCCGGCGCGACGCCGACCTCCATGAGCCCCCTCTGCAGCGCGGCCTGCCAGGGGCCGAGCTCCGGGTGGAACGCCACCACGTCCTCCACCCACCGGTACGCCGCCTTGGTCGCCTCGAGGTCCCACCCGACGTCCAGCACGTACTCGTCGCTGGCGCGCGTGTAGAACCCGGCGTTGATGCAGCTGCCGCCGCCCAGCACCCGCGGGCGCGAGTTGATGACGCCGTCCTCGGACACGAACCGCTGCGCCGGCGACCCCGCGGACGTATCGGCGAGCGTGGCCGTAAAGTGGGTCATGTTCTCCACCCGCTGGTCGCCGTAGGGCGACCCGCCGCGCTCCAGCAGGAGCACGCGGAAGCGCTGCGACAGCGTGGCGGCGAGCGGGCACCCCGCCGTGCCGCCGCCCACGATGATGTAGTCGTAGTACGACACTGCCGGCGCCCGCGTCGCGTCCTGAGCGAACGTGTAGTTCACTCCTCGCGCTGCTTTGTTTCACGCCATGCACACGCTCATCAATCAGCAACACAATGGCACAATGCATGATGGACACCGAGAACCAAACGGAGCTCGATCGAAGCGAGAAAGCTAAACCAGTCACCTTGTGGCGAGCAGCATAGGATGGCGCAGATGACCAGCAGTGCTCTTGCGAACGGCTGGTCGGAAGCCATGGCGAGTACGTGCCAAAATGCAAGTCGACCAAGTTGAACGGCTTGATTCTTGTGTGACCAACCCGTGGGATACCATGCGCCTTTATACCGCCGTGCTCCGGTAAATCGTCCGACGACCCGGCATACACACTTGTTGCACACATGCGACCACATCCTGCGGTACGTGATCTACGGTACATGCCACAGTGAGCATGCCATGAGCGTGGTAAAGAAGCGGTAGGAAAAGGACTCAACCACCGGAGCAACCAGTGAGCTCATCCCCGTGGCCGTGCGGAGCGGCCGTGTCAAAGGTGACGCGTCCGCTTCCCTGTTTGGTCGCGACCTACCGCCGGGCCGGAGCGAGTCAGCGGGTGAGGATTTGGCATGGCCCAACTAAACGCTTGACGCATGCCGGTCTGGCGCGCTCGAAACGGCCCGGCTCAGTGAGGTTTAGTTAACACGCTCCAGCCCCTGCATTTGGCACTCCGTGTAGAGCTAGAGCATCTACTCCGGGAGCCGGGCGTTGGGAGCTCGGTATTAAAGCCTCAGGATTGCTTTGTGGAGTACAGAAATAGTACTACTACCTTGTCACTTTAAATTTGTAACCACCTGTCAGTGTGCGCCAGAAATCATATCCATGTTGCATTTCCAACACAAACCACGCTGTCCGCAATGCATCTGAATTCGCAAGTTCAGGGATACAAATAAAAAACAACTTAATTTACATCTGTTTGATGCATGTACTACTGCACTACAACACATTTTTCTTACATGGACGTGCAACAGATCAACATTTACACAGTTTATTGAAGTTGATGAAGTCTACAAACAAATATTGCCCCTACTGCAAGTCTGCAATGGCCCAGCCCAATGTGGGCAGGAACCATTTTATAACTGTCTGTACATTCTTCGGAGAGAGGAAAGAAGGCCGTTCCGATCTGCCTCCTCAGTAGAGGGTGTTGTATGTGCAGAACGTCGCGACGATGGAGACGATGGTGATCACGAGAGGCGGCAGCAGGGTGACGTTGAGGAGCATGTCCGTGCCTAGGTAGCCCGCCGCGGTGATCGTCGCGTCCGCGACCACGCGGGCCAGCGTCCCGGCCTCCGTCGAGAGGAGGCCCCCGTTGTAGGTCCCTCGCGACAGCCTCGACGACATGACCCGCGAAAGCAGGGATAGGTTTACTCCTGCATTTGTTCGTGAGCAATGGAAAGGTTTTTTACGGTTGTTTCAGATATAATATCGCGTGTGCTGCTGAGCTGAATGATTCTGGGATTGTTATGGTGAACGTACCTTCAAGCACCTCTGCGAATACGAATGTGATGAGAGCCGAAGAGACGTATTGTGGAATCGAGTAGTGAGGCGTGTAACGGAAGCTCATGATAATGCCGATCAGAACCATGATTTCAGATGCCACCAGAATTTGCCTGCGAAAGAAGTTTGACAATGTAATTGATGATTTTGGAAATGTAAGAGCAATAGCACATTTCATTTGTATTCGTATTGCATGGCTCAAAGAAGGCGAGAACAGGAATATGACCAGTACAATACTTTCAGAAAATACTGTAGAAGGATTTCATATATACACTGGTATGCCTTGTTAAGAAAAGTTACCTGTCCTCAAACCAATTTGTAACGTAGCTCCCGACAATGGCATTGACTGGAAGGACAGTCAACCCAAGAATCGCTAAAAAGATGGCCACAGCACTTGTATCCCAGTTAAAATAGTATGTGGTGATGACGCTTGATTCGGAGAGCAAAATTTCCATCGCATACTTGAGCATAAAGTATATCAATAGTTGGACCTGAGAAATGACCGTTCATGCGAAGTTATTAAAGTAAGACACAGAAGACAGTAGTTTCAGGGCGAAGTATCAGGTGATAACCAGATTTCAGTGAAAATATGTCCAAACTGCAAAGAAAAGAGGGGCAAACACCTCCAAGACATTTTCACTTGGCATGTACTGGTGTGGTGTCTGTTTAATTGTGTGTCAATGCCAACGTACCTTCTAGTTATTAGAATATGTTTTTTTAATTATTGTTAAACCAAGACACGATACCTCTCGTTATGGAGTTCAGGCAACTTTACTCATTTTTTGTATAAATGAATCTATGGAGATAATGTGGTTTCTTTTTGGTATGCTTGAGTTCAGGGAAAACAAAAGAGTAGTTAGGAGAAAAAACAAACCTTCACAGAGGGTGTCAGCAATTTATATGCTGAAGCAAAGGATGTTGCTGGCTCGTGGTAACTTTTAGCATCTTCATTATCACCATTATCCTCCGAATTATCATCCAGCATCTCTTCTGAACCTAGAAGCAGAGGTTGTGCTAGACCTTCCTCCAAATTAGCACTTTCCTGATGACCTATTTTTACAAGAAGTTAACTTCATGTTAGAACAATTTCTGATGATTACACACTGTTATCGTACAAGGATTAATTCCAGCGTAGTTTATGTTTTCAAACAGGACACTTTGTTGTTGCAAAAAAAGATAACATTTTGCACTACCAAGCTACTACTGTGGGTTGAGAGCTTACCAGATTCAGAAGGCTGCGGTGTACTGGCTGCAGCCTTGGCTGCCTCCTTAGCGAAGTGTTCCGGCTCTTTGAATGAAAACCATAGCCACACCAAGTAAAAAAGCCAAGCAACGGACATGACCCATCCAGGTAATGTGCTCTGGTTAAAAGTGAGCGAGTATATCGTAAATTTTGTCTGAAGAAAACCAGCAAGACCAGGGCCACATGCCATTCCAAGAGCACTAGCACTGACGAACCCTGCAGAGGCTTGTAGCCTGATCTTGAGAGGCACACAGTCACTGATATACCGACGGTTCACAGCTCTTGCAGAACCCAACCTGTTGTCAGTATGACAAAAGGAGCTACTTCAGAAAATTTCAAACCATAAAGAGTAATGACATGTGATATGATCGAGAAACAACATACGAATTCATAACGGTTAAGTTCTGTCGAAGTGAGAAGAAAAATCTGCATACCCGCATAGTATCCGGCCAATCAGGAGAACTGTCAGGGAGTTCAGGTCATATGCCAATGCATACAGCAGGTTCCCAGAGAATAGCATAATGCTGCTGAATACTAGAGGTCTGAAGTATGACCTATTCGACCAGGCACTGAAATAAACTGAAGAGAACACCTGAGCGACTGCCATCGATCCAATGATTATGCCACAAACTGTCGCGGCGGCTCCAAGGCTCACTGAGTAGTCGTCTGCAGTCGGGACAATGATATATGTGTTCACCATGTAAAGAAATGTGTTCACTAGGTTAAGCATCAGGGACATGAAATGGTAGCTCTCATCATCGACATTATCCTCCGATCCACTGGGTGTGTCGTCTTGGACGATAAGTGCGTGTTGTCCCAAGTATTGCATAAAACTCGTCGCGTGTGTGAGTTTCTGTACTGCATGGTTTACCTGGTCTATGATAGGGTCCTGAATATCAGAGAAAAGAATCACATTACACTTTTTAACTGTATAGCAAATAGGAAGTCCAGTTCAGAGGACAGAAAAAAATATAGGACTGAAAGAGAGTGGAACCGTGGAAATATATTACCTGCAGTATAACTGATGGATTATCATATATGGATAAAAAGCTTCCTCGATGCTCATGTTCCAGATATGCAAGGTTCCGTGATAAAGCACCTGCAACAGCTACAATTCCCTGTATCGGTGGAAGCGCATGATAAGTTGCAGAAATGCTGATTAGCTGCTGGAAAAGAAGAGCAAAAACCAGTTGCCAATGTAAGATGCCAGAAAATTACCACTTGCTTAAAGACTTGCTGAAGCTGTGAATAAGGATGGTTTGAACGAGTGGTGACATAATAATCTGTAAACTTATAGCCAAACCGCTTATCGAATTTCTTCAGTATCTTCCTTAGACCGGTAGCATTCATGTCAACAAAGCGGAGAAGCTTTACGAGATCTCTTCCAACTTCTCTGTAATCCTCACGAAGTTGGAAAACTCTTGATGTATCAACCTGTTGCATAATAGCTGCACGCTGTGCTCCCAATTCCTCAATTCTTCTAGAGAGGTGGCCTTGTTGTTGCAGCAGAAAGAGCACGATCCTTTCAATCTGAATTTAGTAATACCAAAGAACTTTAGCTAATTGCAATATATGCTATTTCAAGACACTAAGCTCGTTGTGTAGGATACGATAGACCAAATGAACAAGTAGCTTGAAAATTTGTATGCATGATTATTTCAAGAGAAATCACTCTCTGCATACCTGATCATCAAGAATCCTCGAGAACTCCTTAAGAACTTGCTCGCAATCTTTGCCACCAATTTGGGTCTGTTGAACGTATTGCTTTAACAATTTCTTCATCAATTTGTAATTAATATAGTACCTAACAACAGAAAGATAAAATGACTCATAAGATAACAACAGGAAATTTGTTAGACTTGTGAAGGACTTCAAGACAGACATACCCTTTCCATTCTTCTACTTGATCTGCCATCAACTTCTTTCCAAAGTTCACCATCTTGCTGTTTCAGTACCAGAATCTAAACACAGAGGATAAGTCATTAGATGATATGGCACACAAAAAAAACATCACAAAGGCAGTATGAATTAGACAGAAATTGTATTAAATAAGCACGTCTAGGGAATTATTTTTCGAATTTTTCATATTTAGTAAATTAATTCACTTGTTGCTATCAAATAGATCATTGACTTGCAGTCTAACGTAGGAAATAGGGAAAGATAGTGATGTACAACTAAGACGTAGTTGCCGCCCCCTAAATAAGGAATACTATGATTTAGCCAATAAACAGTGTGCGTTCACAGGATTCAGCTTTATAATTAAACAAAAACTAGATAGAAATTATTTAGCACACTCTACCCGTTTCCCTGTTTATACAAAATAAATTTAGGGAACCGTCCACTCCATAAGAATTTTGTCATTCACCACACAAGGGTCGATTCACGGCGCACAATAAGTACTCCCTCTGTCCCATAATAGGACGTTTTTGCAAGCTAAAACAGCTTGCAAAAACGTCTTATATTATGGGACGGAGTAGTACTTTTTAACAGTAGATCTCAAGGAGAACACGGATTTTTGCCAAAAAAAGAGGAGAACAAAGAACTAGAGACATGTTAGGAGGATCGCACAGGTTAATTATGGTGTCGAGAATGATTCATGAGTCACTGGAGGGGTAACTGTTAGTCTGCTGTAGCATTCAGTCATAAACGTGCTAAATATCTGTCGCATGACTTATCACTGATTGCGCCTACATCAAGCTAGTATTAAGTATTAACAGAGCGCAATTGGACAAAATTAATCTATGGTTCGAAGTTGGGACGGATCTGCCAGAGATAATATTAACACCTCAACATCGGCAGCCATCGATTGGTTGCCGGATGAGAAAACTAATCTCCAAGGTTGATAAGCCAGGTAGCAAAAAAACCCAGAACCTGCATGTGTCGTGGCGACAAAAATGACGGGCCTCCTTGGTCAGAGGAGCTCATTTATTGAGATACGGAATCAATCATGGGACCCTAGCTAGAGTACTTCAACAACTTCTCTTTCACTTTGTCTTAGTAAGAAGTCTTATTCTATTTTACTCTTAAAGTAAAATACAGAGTCCTTTCACTTGTCCATTTGTCTTGCAGTGGTTGTTTTTTGGACGAAACTTGCAGTGGATGTTCAGACAAAGCCTCAAGGGTCAAAATTGCTGTCTTCCTTATGCTATTACCTTATGTTAGAAGTTTATCTGGTACTCCCTCCATAAAGAAATATAAAAGCGTTTAGAAAAAATGGTCAAGTTCACCGTGATGGGATGGGAGAAAGAAAATCGTGAGGACTGAAAGGTCGACTCAAAGAAAACTATGGAATGTGCAGGATGAACTTGGATGAGCACACATATATATCCACCAAATCTTTCATCCAAAGTTATATGCATCAAAGATCAAACTAGTTTAACCCCCCTCTCCTACTTCGCCGGAAAGTAAAAACAGATGGCTCTATTGTTGGGAGTACGGAGTAGTGACTACCAACCAAAAGGAAGAATAATAATTGGAGAAGCAAGCAACATGCACCTAAGTCGCACCCAGACACAAACACATGCACCACCTAGCAACTGGACCGATCTACTTTCACTGGACATTTCTCTGTAGATATCCCAACGAACTCACATGTTGAATGAGACGACCGGGCATTGCACAATAATGAAGTCTAAGGATCGAGGCGGAGCAGGAGAAACATCAGAAAACAGCCTGTGAGATGGCCGGAATGAAGCATTTAGCAATGCCAAAATTCGTTAAACACGTACGGGTACGGCACTCTGTAAAAAAAATCGCAGAGAAGGAACTCACCTTAACCGAAGCTTAACCGTGACCAATGGTGGCCAAGGGAACAGGCAAATTCGAAGCTCGATGGATTCCTTTTTGTTTTCTCCGCGGACAATTCCCCCGGCCGGCTAGTTAGATGAACATCAGCAAACCTGGCCGAACCGCAGCGCAGCAGTTCCTGCAGCACCGGCGAATCAGTTTCCGGTCGAAGCATTAACAAAATCAATCAGCCACGCAAGGCGCGCAGAGATGGGATAGCTAGTTGCTCACACATACAGGCAGCCAGGCAGGTGTCCTCAACCGGAAGCGCGATGGCTCCAGGTGCGCACGAGAAGGAACGAGAGAGAGAGACGAGAGGTGCGGTGCGGCCCAGGGGGTATATATAGGAGTAGCACGCGGCGTGGGAGAAGAAGAGAGGAAGAAGAAGAAGGCAGATTGGGTTGGATGAGGGGAGGGAGAGGAGGAGGGCGGAAGCGCGAGGTGTCTCCGGGTTGTGGCGGAGACGGCGCTGCCACTTTGGCTGCTGACTAGCCTGCGTTCCGCGTGTTGCGGGTGCGGACGTCGAGGATCACATCTGGACTCTCCGGGCTCTGTCTCACCGCCTTGTCAGCGTCCGCGCCGGGCCCGTGGCCAGGATTTACCCGCTTTCGTTCTCTTTCCCTTCCTCGCTTCTTTTTCCTGCAATCCGAGCGGCCTACGGGATTGATCCGATCCACCGTCGATCGCGACGGATTCAATCCAACGGTGGGTTTTCCCTATATATTTTCCTCTTGACGGAGTTATATAATTGATTTTGCATCTCTATTATCCGTCGCGTCTACCGCGATGACTGCCGCACCCACTGCTTGTCCCGCCGTTCGATCGGCACATATTGAGATGATTTATGGGTTCCATCTTTTTCTTACAAAAGAGTATTAATATCAAGATGGTGCAGAGTATTGTGTATCCACACACACAAAGACCCCCCTTAACCATAGGGAAAAGGCAGCTTGTGGTTTATGAGTGAATTACATAAATTGCTTAGAGACGAGGAATTAAAGAGTAGACCCATCCCCCCCCCCCCTCGTGTTGCCCGTCTGTGGTGACTCAGGGGGCGAAACCCTAGCACCGCCACACCACATCCCCTTCCCCTCCCTCCCTCTCGCCGCTGCCTGAAGGGGTCGTCGGGCTGCTCGCGCGGCCGCCGAGGAAGGTGGCGGCGAGGATCTTATCCGCCCCACGGTCCACATGGGGGGCTCCTGGATCAGAGGCAGCGGCCTCCACGACGAGGGTGTCGCTTCCCTGCAACAGGTGGCGGGCGCCGAGGCTATGGGCTGTCCCCTTGGCCGCGCTGGCGGTGAGGCGACGGTGGACGTGGGTCACGGCGCGGGGGTTGTCTCTGCAGGCTCTTGGCGCAAGATCTGAAGACGGTGGTCTCTTGGCGTGCAGCTTGGCCAACCTTGCCATCTTGGGATCCCGACGGCCTTTGGTTCGCCGGATCTGGTGGTTCAGTGAAGGGCTTGGGGATGGGGGCATGGACCGGGGGAAATCTTTGGCCGGCGGTGACGGCCACGATGTCGAGGGTGCTCCGGGCTCCTTCCTCCTACCTGTAAGCGTCATCGAGGTCTACTCCCCTCCCCTTCCCTCCCATGTGTGTCCTTGGTGAAAATCAAAATCCTTTGGATTTGGGCGGTGGCTGCGCTCCAGCGTCGTTCACCTTCTTGAAGGTGTCGCCTTTGGACAATGGGAGGGCGGGCAATGCTCTCGAGCACGTGGTCGGCCGCTGTTTGCGGTCGGTGTGTTCTTCATTGGTGCGGTGCTCGGTGGTAGATCGGGTTCCTGCTGGAGCTCCGGTTGTGCCCCGTGGCGTCATGCATTTTCTTCTCACCGCGTTTTCGTTGGTGCTTTCGTCCGACAACTGGGTCATGCGTCGTGGTGGGTTTCGAAGGCGAGCGTCACAATGGATGAGGTGCTTCGCAAGGTGAGGTACTGGTGCCTGTCGTCCTACCTTGGGGTCTCTGGTTGTTCAATATCCATGCATGCTTAGGGGGAGCAACTCTGCCATGCCGACGGTGCGGCGCCCTACGAACCAGGGCGAGAGGGAAGGTGGTGCCTTCTTTGGCGGCGGAGACGGATGGTGTGACGCCGGTGTGGCCTCGGGGATTTTATGACACACGGGTTTGCTCCGGTGGCAAACCATTTCCCTGGCTTCGTGTCCTCTTCGATAAGATCGCGGCGTCGATCGAAGGCATCTTTCGTTCAAGCTTCTGAGTTTGTGCTATAGGGTGGCCTGCTAGCTAGCTCTGTAGTTTTGTGTATCCTTTTGCTATTTTTATGTCTCTTTGTTGGTGTTGTTGTGTGGCCATCAGGTCTGTAAGGGCGTCATTGATTTAACGTCGGGCCTCAGCCTTGTTTCTAAAAAAATGAGGAATTAAAATGAAGGAAAAGTTCCGAAGAAAGAAATTTGAAAGAGGGGGGGGGGGGGTGTGGAAATACTAGATATTTTCAACTAAAAGCTGGTGGTAGGAAAAAGAAGAATCTCATCTCATCTTTGATTAATAATGGAGATCTCATCATTGCTGAACTTGAATTAGTGGCTCATATTACTGATTTTTACAAACAGTTGTTTAGCTATGTTGATATCACATCCATTAAATTAGATGAAATTTGCTACTCTCAGTTGAGTGAGGAAGATAGAAAGATGCGTGCTGAGTCTTTTACTTTGGAGGAAATCAAGGCAAATGTCTTTGTAATGAAACATAATATAATTGTTGGCCCTGATGGTTTACCAATAGAATTTTACCAGGTTTTTTGGGAGACCATGAAGGATGACCTGAAAGAATTGTTTGATGCTTTTCATGCTGAAAAGCTTGATATAGAGAGATTAAACCATGGGATTATCACTATAATTCCAAAGGCGCCTGATGTTGATAGGATTCAAACATTTAGACCAAATTATTTGTTAAATGTCAGCTACAAGACACTAACCAAAGTTTTAGCTAATAGATTGGGACTAGTTATTAGTTGTGTTGTTAGCATTGGTTGTTAGTGATACCCAAACTGTCTTTATTAAAGGCAGATATATCATGGAGGGTGTGATGGTGCTTCAGGAGATCATACATGAGTTGCATCACACCAACCAATCTGGGTTCTTATTGAAAATTGACTTTGAAAAATCCTATGACATGATTAAATGGTCTTTTCTTTACCGAATGATGTAGAAAAAAGGATTTGGTGATACTTGGTGTGATTGGGTGATGAAAACTGTTAGGGGAGGCAAGGTTGCTATCAAAGTGAATGATCATGTGGGGCCTTATTTCTCTACTCACAAAGGATTTAGAGAAGGAGATCCCCTGGCTCCTCTGCTTTTTGACATAGTTGTTGATGGGTTAGCTTTGTTGATTTTGCAGGCACAACAACAGGGATTGTTATCTGGTCTTACCCCTCATTGGTTGATGGACGTCTAGCTTTTCTATAGTATGCCGATGAAACAAATTTTCTAATGAAAGATGATTTATTGGAAACAAATAATTTAAAGTACATCTTATGTATCTTTGAGCAAGTCGGTTCAAGATTAATTTTCTTAAGAGTGAAATTTATTGTTTGGGAGGGGCAAAAGAAATGAGCAAAACTATAAGGAGATCCTTAGCTACAATACAAGTGTTCTTTGTTTGAAATACATTGGTCTTTCTGTTATTGATAAGAGGCTGAGTAATTTTCAATGGGGTTTTGTTGAAGAGAAAATTACTAAGAGAATGGCAGGTTGGATCTTGTCCATTAATTATAGAGTGACTTTGACTAATGCATGCCTGAGTAGTATGCCTTTATACATGCTCTCCTTTCTTGAAGCTCCCAAAGGTTCGTTCAAAAGATGAAACTCATAGAGCAAGAATGGTGTGGCAAGAAAATAGGGATAAAAAGAGATATCACTTGGTCAAATGGCTTGATGTGTGCATGACTAAAGACTGTGGAGGATTGGGAGTCATTGATCTTCGGGCCATGAACCCAAGCCTTTTGGTGAAATGGCTATGGAATTTGGAAAATTGTGAGGGAATGTGGCAGACACTGTTGAGTAGGAAATATTTGATTAACAAAACTCTTCCAAGCTTAATTGAAGGAAGTGGTGGATCACACTTCTAGCATGGTTTGATGAAGGTGAATACACTATTTCAAAGAATTGTTGAAAGAATTTTCAGAGACGAAAGGAAGACTTTATTCTAGGAAGATGTTTGGATTGGAGATGAGTCTCTTGGTTATCAATTCCCAAGGCTTTATTCTATTTGCTTCGCTAGATAAGTGATTGTTCAGTTTGTCAAGGATAGTGGTTGGGATTGTTGATTTTCAGGAGATCCTTGTGCGGAGAAACTCCTGCTCAGATGGACGAAATGAAGAAAATGGTAGACGAGATTCAATTATCTGACCACAGAGATAGAGTTGCTTGGAAGACTAGTGCCAATAAAATGTTTAGTGTGAAGATTCTTTATCTACAGATCAAAGCAGCTGATTGGGTAGGGTATAGGAAAATCTGGAAAATCAAAATTCTCTTGTGCCCGTTTGGATGTAGATATTGGGTGCTAGAATTCGGCTTTGGCATTGGCCTAGCCCGAATGCAGTTGTTTGGGTAGCCTGGGCATTCGGGTAAGGTATTCGTTCACGATATTGTAACCTTCTCCCCAACACTAGAGCGGCCCGTTCCGAATTCTTTGCCCCAACCATCCATATTCGATGCTTTCCTCACCCCTTCACTCTCCCCCACGATAAAATTAAGAAAGTACTTGGAGGAAGCGGGAGACCGAGGAGACACACGGGGCGGCGATACCCTAGTGGCGGCTCGACCTTTGGCGATCCTCCAGCTCTCCTCCGACATTGTAGCGACCTGACCCAAAAGGATCGGTGCCTCTGTGCTTTCTGTGCTATCCCTGGATCATTATGCTAGCACACACAGTACATCAATGAAATACCATAACATCACATGTTAAAAAGATAACATAGATCCAGATTATACCTCATATAACACAGCGGAAAACAATCATAAGGGTGTGGAGTCCCATCAACGCCAACGGCAAGTTGAGTGTAGACCGTAACCCTACAACGTAACTCTTACTCGTCGTATAAATTCCTGCAACATGATAAGTTGCAACCGTGTAGGTCAGTACATGGAATGAACTGGCAAGTCACATCATAAGAGTATAATGCACCTATTTGTACATGCAATTTGGCTGGTGGAAAGGCTCTAAGTTTAACTTTGCATAAAGCTGATTTTTCCCTATCATAAAATAATTTATGCTACTACTACAAAAATAGCATAAGATTGAGATGGCAACCCCTACTCAATCCATTCCCAAAGTTTATTTAAACCCAACTGATTAAATTAAGGGTGATGAGATCTCCTGGCATTTCCACTACTAAAAGCTCAAATTGTCAATAACCGGGGACACGGCTAATCGATTAGGTTGACACTCTGCAGAGGTTTGCGCACTTTTCCCCACAAGACTCGACCACCTCCTTGATCGGAAGATCGAGACATAGTCTTTCAAAAGTATTCCCTCTTAACCCACGGATAGGCCGGTACACCTACACATTCTACATCTGCTAGCCTATCCTGGAAGAGGTCACACTAACTACTCAACTAATCCAGAGCCCATAATGGCTTGTGGCTGCACACGTAAGCTTCTAGACATGAAAACACGTTTGATCCCTTTGAGCCTGAGTGGACAGACAACTAGTGGTGCACCACCATGGATTTCCCATGCATGCTCCCACTGTACTTCGCCACCATTCAAACCAATTTCCGCCAAGGTAGTTCATTAATTATCTTGGTCTTACTTACTACATTGCCACTCATACTTTACCATGAATCACTCCCCAATCCACGTCTACTTTAGCGAAGCAATATGACATTAAACGGTGGCGACAAAGTTGTAAGGTTCAGACCTACCTCAATGAACTACTGGGTGTAAAGCATTGTCATCCGACATAAATCCTAATCATGCAAATCCTATCACAAAGGACTAAGTGCATATATAAAAACATAGGTAATCAAAATATGATCAAGATGTAAACTTGCCTTGGTACTGGTGGTTCAAATCTAGCGAATGATAATAATCTGCTTCGCACTCCGGACAATCTATCGCCAAAGTAAATAAACACACATAAGCAATCATTTCAGAGAACCAAAATAACATGCAACATGAAAAAGACTCGGAAAACCCAAATGAAAATCCAACACACTCAACTTTTATGGACAAAATTCCTAAGTGCCAACCAAAGTGTGAAATAGCATTCAAAATTGTAATGTGAATTAAAGTGTATAGTGGCATAGGAGTGCAATTATTCATGGACAGATCCTAATTGTGTGAAAATATTGTGACATTGCTTGAAATAATAGGATTTGGCTAGGGTGACAAAGTGCAAAAAGAATTTATTCAAACGGAGTAACGGTTTAGGAGATATGGCCTAATAGAATTCAAATTTGAATCTGAAACAATTCAAATTTGAAATTAGCAAAAGCTTGCAAAGATGGGTTCTTTGAATAAAGCTATTCGAGACAAACATTTTGCCACTGGTTTCATCAAATTTGGATCTACGGTTTAAAAACTGTGGCTGTTCAAAGTTCAGGGACCAATCTGCTAAAATCAGGGACTAAACAGAAAGAAAAATAACTGCGAACAGGTCCTTGGCCACGTGGCGGCTTCCTACTAGTGCATACCCGTTCGCTGCATAGTTTAAATGGCGGATGGCCGTAATCTAGCACATACCGGTTCGTAAAATAAATAAAATCAAACCTAAACTAATCTGAGCCGTCGATCTACGATCTAATGGACGTGGGAGGGGCGGCGGCTTACAGTGGGTGACGGCGATGAAACGACGAGGCGGCTCGGCGTCGGCGGTGACGGCGTTCCGGTGGTATCCGGCGTCGGGGAAGTAGACGGCGAGGTCGAGCGTGACGCGAGCGTTCGGGTGATGGTGGCGCGGGGCGTCGGATGCGTCGGGACGGGCGGAGCGAAGGCGGCGGGGCTCGGTGCTCCGGCGGGCTCGGGCGTCGGGCGTGCGGTTGTCTCCAGCAAGGCCTAGGGGCAAAACCATGTCAACGAGATGCGTATGGGCACGGGGAGTATGTTGACAAAAGAACGGAGCCTAGGGTGTGCTCACCGGCGACGGAATCGACGGCGGAGCGGCTTGGCTCCGGCGACGGCTACGGGCGGCATGGGGGTGAGCGAGTCGGCGAGATCGAGAGAGGGGATCCTGGGGTTTATATAGGCGAGGTCGGGGCTGCGGGGTCGCGGCGGATAAGCTCATCTGAGCGAGCTTCGCCGGCGGTTGCCGGGTTGCGCGTGTGCGGCTTGTCCCGTGCGTTGCGCGGGAGGTTGAAGACGGCCTGGGGCTGGGCCCCACCAGTCAGTGGCAGCGGCGGGAGGCAAGCGAGGGTGGGTGGCTGGCGCGAAAGGTTTTCGGGCGCGGGGCAGGCCTTGGGCCAAAAGCACGGCTGGGCCGGCTGGCGCTGCGTGTGTGTGTGTATTTTTTTTATTTACAGAAAACGTTTTGAGGCCAAAAACAACTCCAAACGAATTTATCAAAATACCATAGTAATTTATAAAATCACTATTGATAATATAGAGAATAATGAACATTAATTCCAGCACAGAAAATTTTGAAAATATTTTCCTAATGCAATAATTGCACTTTTTGCCAATAAAATAAATACCAAATAAACTTGAGCAACTCCAAATAATATTCTAATAATTTTTTCAGCTCTGTTATATTTGAGGAAGTCATTTTATCCTCTCTTTTTTTTCCAGGAGAAAATAGTTTGCATAAAACTCGATAGATCAATATTCAATGAATTCAAGAAATAGCGATGCAAATGATTTCAAATATTTTTCAAATAACTTTCTATTGGTTTCATAATCCATTTTCCATATTTTCTTTCTGATATTTGAAGGAGTCATATTTCCTTCTCTTTTTCTTTATTTGAATAAATGGAAATGATCTTGAATCTCAAAATGGAAAACTTTTCAAAAGTGAATCAAAGGGAATTCAAAAGTCCTCCTCATCACTTCCCACTCTATTTCATATATTTTGAAGAAGTCCTATTATCTTCTCTCATGAAAATCCTTGAGTGGCATAAAGTTTCTGATTTGAAATGTTTTCAAATGAAATTCAATTCTTCTCAACCCCCTTTCATTTCTTTAATGGAAGAAGTCATATTATCTTCACTCTAGGTTTTATGTTGAAATGAATTTGAATTCTTGGAAACTAAATGCAAGAATAAAAGTTTTGGGAAAGTCCTTTTATTCTCTCTCATATAACTTTCAAAAAATTTCAAATTCCACTCAATTTCACACAACAATCACACAAGCAATCATTATTACTTAATTAGTATAACATTCCAAAATTTAGAATTTTGGGATGTTACAGACATTGACTTGACCAGAACGCTCCACCTCGCCTTCGTAATTCATCCAGTCCCTTCCTTTCCTGATCGCCCCTCTCTCCAGACGCCTTGCTCCTACTATGGTCAGCCATGGCCATAGAGCAGTGTGTCTGTCGGCCAGAGCTATGAGTTCCCCGTTACTGGGCTTCCTGGTTGTGCTGCTGGAGGAAGATGCGACAACGAAATGTAGGAGATATGGGGGAGAGAGATCACAGGGAAGAAGACAACATGGTGAAGAGGGGTGCTAGGAGGGTGATACGTCTCCAACGTATCTATAATATTTTATTGTTAAATGTTATTACATTATCACTTTTGTATGCTTTATATGTCATTTTATATTATTTTTCTGGACTAACCTATTAATTTAGTGCCCAGTGTCAGTTCCTGGTTTTTTTGTTGCTTATTTTAGTTTTTTTTCCAGAAAATCCATACCTACAGAAGTCCAAACACGACGAAACTTTTTGACGATTTTTTCTAGACAATAAGAGACCCTGGAAGCTTCGGGGAAGGACGAGAAGACTCACAAGGGCCCCACAAGCCAAGGGGGCGTGCCCTAGGGGGTAGGGCGCGCCACCTTGACTATAAGAGACCCTGGAAGCTTTCATGACTAATCCTTGATAAATCTCTTATGATGACTATACTACATCTTGGATACATTGCTCCCTTGTATTGCATCTAACCCTTTGTAGGTACTTGGATAAGCTTCACTTTGAAAGATTTCTCCCAATTCCTATCTTGAGCAATCATGCACAAACCAAGTATCTAGATATTGGTTGTTGTGTTCAAGGAACAAGGCAACACCAAAATATCCTTTGACATTATATGTTATATCTCTTCACTCATGTCAACTTGGATATACATGTTGTTCCTTGCATGACTCACCCATATATGAAGATGAACTACAAAAGAAGAAGGATAGCTCCAAATTTCATCACATGGGCATCCACAACAAGTTCAACTACATGAAGGCCCAAGGAAAGTGATCACATCTTAGAGAAGCTTTACTCAAAGTCATGAGCTAATGCAACTCCACAAGATGTGAATACATTGAAATGCTTAAATGAAAAATGGCAACCCATTTTGAGCTTAACGATGAGTATGACCCATGATCAAGTGTTCTCACTTGACTCCTAAGTCAATATACTCTAACATAGGTGACCTAGTCGCCGACCCTTTCCTAGATGAAGTTCTCTTGTGTGCCCTTGTCTTGCAACTTCTCTGTGAGTTTAAGTTGCTTTGCCCCTTCAAAAAAAAACTTCATGTAGTTGTTCTTTTTTCTTTTCTTTTCTTGCCTTAGCTAATTTCTTTCTTCTAGTTAATTATGTGCAAATCTTATCCGAATTAATTGCAAATCCTTGTGAGATCTTATTGCCAAGTGAGCTGAGTTTGACAAAATTTTCTTTTTGTCATGAACTCGGTCCCTCCGATCCGAAACACACCGATTTCACCGAGCTGCAATTAACATTGCTTACACATTCATCGTTCCAACCGATGTGAACTGTCTCGGACTGACCGATGTGATCAACCTGTGACATTCCGTTTCTCGGACTCACCAATTGATCCTACTCGGAGGCACCAATTTCGCTATACAAAGAACCTTTTGGCAAAATTTCTTCAGATCTATTCCAGCTCCACTCAATGATTCTTTCCCCTCTAATGCATTCAGTATCATCTCTGCTAGATGTGCTACTCAAGGACCCTACCTACCTGACCAATGACCATAAGCTAAACCCTTCTTGGAAATTGATGTCAAAGGGGGAGAGAGATGAGCACATCACAACTTATCTAAACTCTCTTTAAAGCGAGAAATGCACTTTATAAAAGGAGAGAGTCCTATATCTTTCTAAGTGTGGAGAAATATATATATTTGCATGATCATTCCATATGATCTTTTGAGTTTTGCTCTGACTTTGTCTGACCCTACCTACTCCCAATATATATCATCTTAGATTCAGGGGGAGAGGAAGTTCTAAGTCTAGGGGAGAAAAATCCTTGGAATTCTATTGCAAATCTTTATTGGGATTTCTATTTCTGTGCCCCTGGTTGCTTAGTTGTGCTCAATTTTCCCAACACAACTATATTTGCTCACTTTTGCCCTCCCCCCTCTACCACCAGGTCACAAAAGCCCGAACGTTGCACTGTTGTCCGGTCAAAGCGTTTGACCGTTACCTCCCGACTAGTTTTTTATTATTTTGGTCTCCTCCTATCTAGTGGGGCCGCCTGATATCCTGACAGGTGGGGCGGAGGCAGCTTACTGCAGGTGGGTCTCTCTCTTACCTCATTTTGAACTGCCAGTACCCGAGCCGTTCCCCATACCGCCGCCGCCACCGCCAGCGCCGCCGGACCATCTGCCGATAGCCGGCGGGGCGGCCGTAGAAAGGCTGCACCGCCTGGACCCCACCAACCCCTACCCACCCAGCCCACCACCGTCACCCAATCTAGCCTGCAATCAATAGGAACCCTCGCCCACGGTGCATTGATCCGCCGCGTTTCGTGCCCCAGGCTTGTAGTGGTTCGAGGGGATCTGGAGGGTGGACCTGCGGCAGCAGCTTGAGCTGCAATGTCGATGGACACCGGCGTCTGTCCCATTGACCGTTGGGAGGATTGGGTCGAACCAAGAGCAGAAGGGAACTCATGGATTCCGGCTGGGTAAGCCTCGAACCCCTTTGCAATGTGTGAATCTAAGTCCTAGCATTTGACCAATGGGCGCGTGAATTGTTGCCTACTTGACTGAATTATTGCCTACCTAACTGTAGGATTGATCGAGCGTTTGCCTTTCGGCTCGCAGTTAGAATGGAAACTAGCATCCTGCGAGGTACAAAAGCGCATCGTTTATCTGAATTTTGGTATCCAAAGGTGGTAGAAACAATTATTTCGTTTAAAGATTTATGCAAATCCCTCTGTTCTGATTATCCCTGGAGCCAAGCCGATGCTGTTGAACTGAAATATTTCGATAGTAGTGAGCAAAAGTTTGCGCCACTAACTTGAGATGAGCATGTAGAAAATATTTTTGCTATGAATGCTCCCAGCCATTTCGGAAAAATTCAAATCGACGTGCTCCAGCCTCCAAAAAAATTGGAAAAGGGAAAGGGTGCGGCCCCTGATAACTCTGCTAATAGTGAATGGCCCCTGATACGTCTCCAACGTATCTATAATTTTTTATTGTTCCATGCTATTATAGTATCAATCTTGGATGTTTTTATATGCAATTATATGCATTTGTATATCATTTTTTGGGACTAACCTATTAACCTAGTGCCCAGTGCCAGTTGCTGTTTTCTGCTTGTTTTTGGTTTTTCAGGAAATCAGTACCAAACGAAGTCCAAATGCCACGAAACTTTTTGGAGATTTTTTTCTGGACAAAAGAGACCCTGGAGACTTGGAGAGGAGTACAGAAGCTTCACGAGGCCTCCAGAAGGCAACAGGGTGCGGCCCCAGGGGGGCGCGCCCTGATGCCTTGTGGGCCCCTCGTGGCTCCTTTTGACCTAATTCCACTTCTATAAATTCTCAAATATTCGGAAACCAACAGAGAGCCACCCCGAATAACTTTTGCACTGCCGCAAGCCTCTGTTCTTCCGTGATCCCATCTGGAGGCCTTTTCCGGTACTCTACCGGAGGGGGAATTGATCACGGAGGGATTCTACATCAACCTTGCTGCCCTTCCGATGATGTGTGAGTAGTTTACCACAGACCTACGAGTTCATAGCTAGTAGCTA
The DNA here is from genome assembly GCA_039707655.1 of Elymus sibiricus. Classification (NCBI taxonomy): domain Eukaryota; kingdom Viridiplantae; phylum Streptophyta; class Magnoliopsida; order Poales; family Poaceae; genus Elymus; species Elymus sibiricus. Next base: position 408,408,871 of record CM077666.1, on the reverse strand, counting down.
GATGGCTTCTTCCCTCTCTTTGATCTTCAATACCATGTTCTCCTTGATGTTCTTGGAGTTCTATCCGATGTAATCTTCTTTTGCGGTGTGTTTGTTGGATCCGATGAATTGTGAGTTTATGATCAGATTATTCATGAGAAATATTTGAGTTTTCTCTGAACTCTTTTATGCATGATTGTTATAGCTTTGTATTTCTCTCCGATCTATCGATTTGGTTTGGCCAACTAGATTGGTTTATCTTGCAATGGGAGAGGTGCTTTGTGATGGGTTCAATCTTGCGGTGCTCAATCCCAGTGACAGAAAGGGACATGCCACGTATTTGTATTGTTGCCATTACGGATAAAAAGATGTGGTTTAATCATATTGCTTGAGTTTACTTTGTCTACATCATGTCATCTTGCTTAAGGCGTTACTCTGTTTCATACTTAATACCCTAGATGCATGCTGGATAGCGGTCGATGGGTGGAGTAATAGTAGTAGATGCAGGCAGGAGTCGGTCTACTTGTCTCGGATGTGATGCCTATATACATGATCATTGCCATGAATCCATCATAATTATTTGCTTTTCTATCAATTGCCCAACAGTAATTTGTTTACCCACCGTATGCTATGTGTTCGAGAGAGAAGCCTCTAGTGAAAACTATGGCCCCCGGGTCTACTTTTATCATATATTAAAATCCAAAAATACATTGCTACAATTTTATTTACTTTATTTTATTTAGTATTTTACTTTATCTATCTATCACTATCAGAATTAATCCTTGCAAATAACCGCTAAGGGATTGACAACCCTCTTATTTGCGTTGGGTGCAAGTGTTTGCTTTTGTGTGTATAGGTGCTGCTAACGAGGTTCTGTGTGGTTCTCCTACTGGATTGATAACCTTGGTTCTTAACTGAGGGAAATACTTATCTCTACTATACTGCATCATCCTCTCCTCTTCGGGGAAAATACCAACGCAGTCTACAAGTAGTAGGAACAATTTCTGGCGTCGTTGCCGGGGAGACATCACCAAAATTATCAAGTAACTTCGCACAAACTATCATCCACTTGCATTTATTTTATTTGCCTTTTTATTTTCATTTGCCTCTCGTTTTCATCTCCCCCACTTCTATTTTTTTTACAAAAACACAAAAATATTTTCGTTTGCTTGTTTGCTAGTTTGCTTGCTTCGTCGTCATGTCTCAAGAAAATACAAAATTGTGTGACTTTTCCAGTACTAATAATAATGATTTTATTAGTACTCCCATTGCTCCTCCCACCACTAGTGCGGAGTCGTGTGACATTAATGCTGCTTTGCTCAATCTTGTTATGAAAGAACAATTTTCTGGTAGTCCTAATGAAGATGCTGCATCCCACCTAAATACTTTCGCTGAACTTTGTGATATGCAAAAGAAGAAAGATGTGGATAATGATATTGTAAAATTGAAATTATTTCCGTTCTCAATACGAGATCGCGCTAAAACTTGGTTTTCATCCTCGCCTAGAAATAGTATTGAATCCTGGGATAAGTGTAAGGATGCTTTTATTACCAAGTATTTTCCTCCCGCTAAGATTATTTCTTTAAGAAATCAAATTATGAATTTTAAGCAACTTGAGCCTGAACATGTTGCACAATCTTGGGAGAGAATGAAATTAATGATAAGAAATTGCCCAACACATGGCTTAAATTTATGGATGATCATACAAAAAAATTATGCGGGGATAAAATTTGTTTCTAGAAATTTGCTAGACTCTACCGCAGGTGGTACTTTTATGGAAATTACATTGGGAGAAGTTAGAAAACTTCTTGATAATATTATGACAAACTATTCTCAATGGCACACTGAACGAACTCCGACTGGTAAGAAGGTAAATTTTCTGTTGAAGAAATTAATACTTTGAGTGATAAGATGGATGCTCTTATGAAATTGCTTGCTAGTAAAAATACTCATGTTGATCCTAATGATGTGCCATTGTCTACTTTGATTGAGCAAAATAATGATGCTATTGGTGTGAATTGTGTCTTTAGAAATAATTTCAACAACAATGCTTATAAGGGTAATTTAAATCCTAGACAGTTTTCTGGAAATTCCTCTAATAATTATGGTAATCCCTATGGTAATTCCTATTATAATAATAGGATACCTACTGATCTTGAAAGTAATATTAAATAATTTATTAATTCTCAAAAGAATTTCAATGCTATGATAGAAGAAAAATTGAATAGAGTTGATGAATTGGCTAGGAACATGAATAGAATTGCTCATGATGTAGAAAATCTCAAAACTAAAATTTTGCCACCCAAGCATGATATAAATGTGTCTATTAAAGTTATCTATGTCTCCATTAATGAAAGTAATGAAAGGACCGCTAGGTTGAGAGCTAAGCACGAATTTCTAGAAAAAGCGATTCCACCCGGTTTCTATCGTAGTAATGATGAAGATATTAAAATGATTGGTGTCACTCCTATTGAATTATTATTTAGTAACATAAAAATTGATGAAAAAGGGACTGGATAAGAGTCAACTTTAGATAGAAGGAGTCCCAATTGCTTGGAGGGTGATAATCTTGATGATAAAAATGAAAAAAGTGGGTTTGGAGAGGTTAAAACTTTAAATAGTGATGCACCCACTCCTTTGGATTACAAGGACTTTAATTATGATAGGTGTTCTTTAATTGAGTGTATTTCCTTGTTGCAATCCATGATTAATCCACTAAATGCATATGAACAAAATAGAGCTTTTACTAAACATATTGTAGACTCCATGATGAAAGCGCATGAAGAAAAACTTGAGTTGGAAGTTTCAATTCCTAGAAAATTGCAAGATGAATGGGAACCTACTATTAAAGTCAAAATTAAATATTATGAATGTAATGCTCTATGTGATCTTGGTGCTAGCGTTTCCACTATACCCAAATCTTTATGTGATGTGCTAGGTCTCACCAATATGGATCCTTGTTCCCTTAATTTGCATCTTGCGAATTCCACTATTAAAAAGCCATTGGGTAGAATAAATGATGTGCTTATTCTTGCTAATAGAAATTATGTACCCGTCGATTTTATTGTTCTTGATATTGAATGCAATCCTTCTTGCCCTATAATACTTGGTAGGCCTTTCCTACGAACAATCGGTGCTATTATTGATATCAAAGAAGGTAATATAAGATTTAAATTTCCATTAAAGAAAGGGATGGAACACTTCCCTAGAAAGAGAATTAATGCACCTTATGAATATATTATGAGGGCCACCTATGGAATTAACATGAAGGATGACAACACTTGAAACTATGCATTATGCCTAGCTATGGGCATAAAACAATAGCGCTTGTTGGGAGGCAACACAATGAATAAAATAATTTTTTGTTTTTACCTACTGTTCTTGTGTGTTTACAAAATTATAGCCTCTGTTATGATTGTGTTTTTATCTTTTAATTAGTGTTTGTGCCAAGTAATGCCTTTGGGATGATGTTGATGATAGTATAATTGATGCTGCTTGGAAAACAGAAAGTTTTGCGTCCAGTGCTGGAATTTTGATTCTGTAATGGAGCGCCAGAAAAATCTGCAATTGTTACACAGTATTGGTATATGAATTTTTTACGCTGTCCTAATTTTCAGAATTTTTGGAGTTACAGAAGTATGGCTTCTAAATAGATCTTTACATACTGTTCTGTTTTAGACAGATTCTGTTTTTGTTGCATAGTTTGCTTATTTTGATGAATCTATGGATCGTATCGGGGGGTATGAGTCATGGAGAAGTTGGAATACATCAGCATTATGACAATATTAAATATGAATCAATTTACAATAGTACCTAAAGTTTAAGATTTGTTTGTTGTACTAACGGATCTCACGAGGTTTCTGTTGAGTTTTGTGTGCTGAAGTTTTCAAGTTTTGGGTGAGACTACGATGGATAAAGGAATAAGGAGCGGCAAGAGCTTAAGCTTGGGGATGACCAAGGCACCCCAAAGGTAATATTTAAGGAAGACTCAAGCGTCTAAGCTTGGGGATGCCCCGGAAGGCATACCCTCTTTCGTCTACAATCTATCTGTAACTCACTTGGAGCTATATTTTTATTCATCACATGATATGTGTTTTACTTGGAGCGTCTTGTTATATAGTTTGTTTGCTTTTGTTTGCTTTTTAGTTTGTGAAAATCATCTTTTCTGAACACACCTTTTTGAGAGGGACACACATTATTCGTGATTTGTTAGAATACTCTATGTGCTTCACTTATATCTTTTGAGCTAGGCAGTTGCTCTAGTGCTTCACTTATATCTTTTAGAGCACGACGGTGGTTATATTTTAAAGAAATATGTGCACTCTCATGCTTCACTTATATCTTTTTGAGAGTCTAATGAATAGCAATGGTAATATGCACAGGTTATGAATTTTGTCCTGATATGATAGGTATTCAAGAGGGATATAATAAAAACTTTCATGTAGATCACTGAATATGATAAGTTTGATTCCCTGCAATAGTTTTGCGATATTAAGATGGTAATATGTGGGACGTGCTAGTAGATACTTATGGTTTAGTAAGAATATTGGTGTTAAGGTTTGTGATTCCCGAAGCATGCACGTATGATCTGTCGTTATGCTAGGAAGTTGGAGCATGATTTATTCTTGATTGTCTTCCTTTGTGTGGCGGTCGGGGGCGTGCGATGGTTAACTCCTACCAACCTCCCCCCTAGGGGCATGCGTAGTAGTACTTTGCTTTGAGGGCTAATAAACTTTCGCAATAAGTATGTGAGTCCATGGATTATACGCACTCTCACCCTTCCGCAATTTGCTAGCCTCTTCGGTATTGTGCATTGCCCTTTCTCACATCGAGAGTTGGTGCAAACTTCGCCGGTGCATCCAAACCCCGTGATATGATATGCTCTATCACACATAAGCCTCCTTATATCTTCCTCAAAACAGCCACCATACCTACCTATCATGGCATTTCCATAGCCATTCCGAGATATATTGCCATGCAACTTCCACCGTTCCGTTTTTTATGACACACATCATCATTGTCATATTGCTTTGCATGATCATATAGCTGACATAGTATTTGTGGCTCAGCCACCGTTCATCATTTTTATACATGTTACGCTAGATCATTGCACATCCCGGTACATCGCCAGAGGCATTCATATAGAGTCATATTTGTTCTAGTATCGAGTTGTAAATTTGAGTTGTAAGTAAATAAAAGTGTGATGATCATCATTATTAGAGCATTGTCCCAGTGAGGAAAGGATGATGGAGACCATGATTCCCCCACAAGTCGGGATGAGACTCCGGACAAAAAAAAGGCCAAAAAGAGCCCACAAAAAAATGAGAGAAAAAGAGAGAAGGGGCAATGTTACTATCCTTTTTCCACACTTGTGCTTCAGAGTAGCACCATGTTTTTCATATAGAGAGTCTCAGATTTTGTCACTTTCATATTGTCGGTGTATAAAACATGGGTATTTTATACCCTGACTTATGAACAGACAGTAGCAGCCTCCTTGCCGGCCAAGGCTTGTCGGGAACCACCAAGACCAACATACAGAACCCAGTTGCAGAAGCTACTGGAGAGAAGTTCAAGACGCAGCATCGACATGCACTCAACTAGTAATGAAGATGAAGACATTTCTTGCCGGCAAGACTGAATCGGCAAGGTAATAACCCGCCAAGCTCTATGCCGGCAAGCCTTCGCCAACTCGTCAGCGCTCCACCTCACCGGGCGGCTAGTCACTAATCGGTGAGGTGTTGACCGCGCAGGCTGGTTGGTGAGATTTGTCGGGCACGTGTCAGCCCGCAGGGGAAAGATTTCCTTTAACGACACCCGTCCAGGAGGCGTGTCAGAATAATACGAGGTAGCTGGGCAAGCGGTGCAGAAACCTTGCCGGGGCTACCTCTCCACATGACACCTAACGGTGCATTTAATGATTTTGTCCTAAACTGGTAGAGTTAGGTATGACAGCACTGTTTGCTATCTAATCAATATGTAATTACTGTTTTGCCACTGTGGTAACCCCTTGAGCTATAAAAGGAGGGCCAGGGCGACAGTTAGAGGGATTCGGACCCTTTTTCAAACACCAGCACGTCTCGTGTAGCTGCTCTCTCGGCACCTTGCCGGAAGAAGCGCTCCTTGTACTTGTGCTCTCATACAACCAATACACCAAAGCAAGAGTAGGGTTTTACGCTTCTCAGCGGCCCAAACCTGCGTAAATCCCTCGCGCTTTCCATTGATTCTGCTCTTTGTGCACGTTGATCTCCCCTGCCGAACCACAAAGGGGCTCAATGGCCCCATAGATGGTCATACCCACGACATCTTTGGCGCGCCAGGTAGGGGGATTCGCTTGTGCGAACCTGAGTCAGTGGATTGTGCGTCATCTTCATCAACTCCATCAACTTCATCATCGTCCTCCTCGTCGTCGATGGCGCCCAAGAAGAAGGGCATCACGATGACGGCCCCTCCGCACGTATCCGCGGGCAGCGCAGGCGGCGCGGCCAATGTGGGCGGTGTGGATACCGCGGTTGGCGCGACCAGCGCAGGCGGTGCATTCGCCATGCCCACCGTGGTCGGCACAGGAGACGAGCGCGCTGGGGGTAGTCGACTTCCTCGATCCTCTGGTGAACGAAGCCGCAACGGCGCGGACGGAGCGGACGGACGTCTTCCTCCTCCTCCTCGCCGCGCCGACGGGCGCAGCCACCGGAACGGCAACGCCCGGGCCGACGCGAGCCAAGACCCTGCCTCGGTGGTGTCCAGGGATGTCGCGCCCCTCACACAACGGGCGCGGTACAATGCCGAGCAGCATCAACGACTCCGCGCGGCGGCGACCTCACGGCAAGACCCCTGTTGATCAAATTCCAGATCCTCAGGCACCGCCTTCGCCATAGCAACCCGCTGCTGATCATGTGCCGCGGCAGCGAGACCGCGATGCCGCTCCCACTGGCTCTGCCAGGAGTAGAGCGACGTCGCGCTCTTCGCTTCCGGCCATGCCCACCACAGCGGCAGAAGCGATGGCACGAGCCCAGATGCTGCTGAACTTCCCTCCAGCAGCGGAGAAAATGGATGAGTGGAGAGCCACCATCCAAAGCTTGATTGGATTTGCCGAGGCCAGCAAGTCACGGCAAACAGAGCCCTCACGGCGTCCGCAAACAGTGCCAGTAGCTCCAACCGGTGACCGCATTGACGGTGCTGCGTTAACGGTGCAATCACCCCAATGGCAACAGTCTCAACAGCAGTAACACCAACAACCGCGGCAAGCTCAGCGATATTTCGAGCCCGACGAGATGTCGATGGCCTCTTTGGATCTGCGAGCGCGGCAAGATCAGCGGCAAGTGCTGCGAGACAGACGGGTAGAGGATGCTCGCACCACCATTGAACGGCGCCGGGAGGCGCGCCGTCAATCCGACGCGCGCAACGGCCCCATTGTTGATGAGCCTGCGCCTGGGGTTGGAGGGTATCTGCCTTACGAGGTTGGATGTCCTGCCTTCACCCGTGAGCTGCGGCAAGTCCGGTGGCCGTCCGTCCGGGCCTTCAAGCCAGAAGTACCAGAGAAGTACGACGGCAAGCTGAACCCGGCAGAATTCCTGGGCATCTACACGATTGTCATGCAAGCTGCCGGGGGAAGGGATGAGAAAATCCTCGCCAACTACTTTCCGTTGGTGCTGAAACCCAGCGTGAGATCTTGGCTGATGAACTTGCCGGAGAACTCCATTTCTTTGTGGGCAGATCTCTGTAATGAGTTTGTTGGTGCCTTTACCGGAGGCCACAAGGCCCCTGGACAGCCCAGCGATCTGCAAGTGATTCCACAAAGAAACGGAGAAACTTTGCGCAAGTACATCCAGAGGTTCAGCCATGTGCACTGTAACATTCCAGATGTGCACCCCGCAGCCGTCATTGCCGCCTTTCACATGAATGTGCGCAATCGGAGGATGCGGGAGAAGATGAACGTCAAACTACCCAAAACCGCCAATGAGCTCTACACGTTGGCGAATAAGTGCGCACGTGCTGAGGAAGGGAGAAGGCTTCCCGGGGAGGACGCTGGTGCCGAGGTAGATTCCGAGGACGATGATGCTGCCACCCCGAGGAAAAAGGGCCGAAAGCGCAATAGAAAGCGCAAGGGAAAAACCGTTATGGCCGTTGAAGGTTCCGGCAACTCTAAGTCCGCCAAGAAAGCCAAGACTGAGAACTCCGGCAAGGAGGCTGCTGTATGCACCGCTTGCCAGGAGGCGGCGGCAAACGAGAAGGCCGGCAAGTCTGATGGGCCGTATTGCAAGATTCACCACACCAAGGGCCACGATCTCCAAGAGTGCTGACAAGTCGAGCACCTTGTTGAGAAGCAAAAAGCTGAATATGAAAAACGTGACAAAGAGAAAGGTCAGGATGGTGCCGGTGGATCCGGTAAAAAGGGCTGTGGTGGTCGAGGAGGCCGTCGCGGCAAGGCCAAGCAGCAGAAAGAAAAGCCTGCTAGAGTCCGCGAGAAGAAAGGGGAAGATGATGGAAGTGAAGAGGAAGAGGACGACGAAGATTCCAGTGAACAGGAATTCCAGAAGGCAACTGAGGCCATGTGCGTTAACGGAGGAGCATCTTTGCACTCCTCTCACCGCCAACTTAAGAAGTGGGCACGTGAGGTTAATGCGGCAGAACCGGCAATGGGCTCTCAAAAGCCACTCAAGTGGTCACACACACCTATCATTTTCGATGCCGAGGACCACCCTGATTACACAACCGCGGTCTGGTGTTTGCCGTTGTTGGTTTCGCCAACAATTCGCAACCTCCAGGTCACAAAAATGCTAGTTGACGGTGGGGCCGGCTTGAACTTGATTTCTCCAGAAGTAATCAAGAGGCTACAGATTCCCGACGAGGAGCTCGAGAACACAGGCACGTTCCAGGGAGTAAACCCGGGAAGAAGCCAGCCCAAGGGAAAGATCACATTGCCGGTGACGTTTGGCGGGGAATTGAACTACAGAACAGAAAAGATTGTCTTTGACGTTGTCAAGATCCCCTTGTCGTACAATGGAATTCTTGGCCGCCCAGCCTTGGCAAAATTCATGGCAGCATCTCACTATGCTTACAACACGTTGAAAATGCCAGGGCCGATGGGTGTCATTTCCATCAACTCCGACAAGAAAGATGCTGTCATTTGCGTCGATAAGATGTACAGAGATGCGGTTGCAGCAGAGGCCGCCAAGACGCCAGCTCCTGCCAAGAAGAAGGAAAGCAAGAAATCCGGCAAGACCTCTAGCAAGGATTCCGGGAAGCGCACCTCTTCGGAGTGCTGCGCGCCTGTTGAAGACTTGCCGGAGTGCTCCGCCAGTAAGAAGTCCAAAGCTACTTCACCAGCAACCAAAAAGGTGCCGGCGAGGAAGGACGACACTGACGGTACCTTCACCATCAGTGCCACCCTTGACAGCAAATAGGAAAGCACGCTCATTGCCTTCCTGCGGGCGACTGTCGATGTGTTCGCATGGCGACCATCTGACATCCCCGGTGTTCCCAGGGAGGTAATTGAGCACCACCTTGCTGTCTGTCCCCCCGCTCGGCCCGTCAAGTAGAAAGTCCGAAAACAAGCAGTTGAGCGGCAACAGTTTATTGCTGAGGAAATCAAGAAGCTTGAAGCTGCAGGTTTGGTCAGAGGTGTACTGCATCCAACTTGGTTGGCGAATCCGGTTGTGGTACGCAAAGCAAACGGGAAGTGGAGACTTTGTATTGACTACACTGATATTAACAAAGCATGTCCAAAGGATCCTTTCCCCTTGCCGCGCATTGATCAAATTGTGGACTCCACTTCCGGCTGTGATTTACTCTCCTTCCTTGATGCATATTCTGGGTACTATCAGATATTCATGGCCAAGGAAGATGAGGAGAAAACCGCATTCATTACTCCATGTGGCACATATTGCTTCATGCGTATGCCTTTCGGGTTAAAGAGTGCTGGTTCGACATTCGCAAGGGCAGTCCAGATTGGTTTTGAACCCCAGCTGCACAGGAATGTGGAAGCATATATGGATGATATAGTGGTCAAAACTAAGGACAAGTCAACCCTCATTCAAGATTTAGAAGAAACATTTGCAAATTTGCGCAAGATCAATCTGAAGCTCAATCCCGAGAAGTGTGTGTTTGGTGTCCCATCCGGCAAGCTTCTTGGATTCTTTGTATCTCAACGCGGAATTGAAGCAAATCCCGACAAGATCAAAGCGATTGAGCAGATTCGAGCACCAAAAAGCGTCAAAGATGTGCGGCGCCTTGCCGGTTGTGTTGCTGCCTTGAGTAGGTTCATTTCAAGATCCGCCGAGCGCGCCCTGCCGTTTTTCAAGATTTTGAAAAAGGCGGGACCAATGAAATGGACTCCGAAAGCGGAGGCCGCGCTGCAGGACTTGAAAAGATACCTCTCCTCCGTGCCAACACTAGTTGCACCTAGACCACAAGAGCCATTGCTGCTATACGTAGCGGCGACAAATCAAGTGGCTAGTGCTGCATTAGTGGCACAGAGGGAAGTCGATGACGAGGGAGCAGCCATGGCAAGCCCATCCAGCAACAAACCAGAATCTTCTCCGGCAAGGTCCGACGCCGACGAGTCAAGAACAGCGCAAGCAAATGAAACTAACCAACAAGTGACGCCGAAGAAGAAAGTGGTGCAGCGGCCCGTATATTTTGTTAGCTCCCTTCTGCAGGGGCTAGGTCAAGATACTCTAGGGTGCAGAAATTGCTTTTCGGCCTTCTTATAGCCTCGAGAAAACTGTGTCACTACTTTGATGGAAGCGTATGTGGAAGAAGTGAGGAAGTTGGAAGAACACTTTGACGGGTTGCAAACAGAGCGCATCCCTCGTGCAGAAAACAGCATTGTTGATAGCCTGTCAAAGTGTGCCGCTCAAAAGCTACCTGTGGAACCAGAGACTTTTGTGCTCCATTTGAATCAACCAACAGTCGCTCCATCAACGCAGGCCAGTAAGAGAAGGAAGTTGAACACCGGCAAGTATTTTCCGGCAGAGCTCTCAGGAGCCGCCGGCAAAAAGGTTGCCGGAGACAACGACATGGTTGCCGGTGAGCAGCAGCTTCGCGCAGAACCTCAGGTTCTTGCCGCAGAAGCAAGTGCTCCCATAGCCGAAGAAATGCCTTTAGTCCTTGTCGTCGAGCCGCGGGCTCCGGCATGGGCACAACAGATAGTTCGTTTCCTTCAAACAGGAGAGCTTCCCGATGAGCAAGAAGAAGCTGAGAAAGTAGCCCGTCAGTCAAGTATGTATCAGTTTGTGGATAGCATCCTATACAGAAAGCGACCAAACGGTGTGAAATTGAAGTGTATTTGCCGGGAAGACGGACTGAAGCTGTTGGCAGAGATACATGGAGGCATATGTGGCTCTCACATAGGATCAAGGGCACTTGCCGGCAAAGCTTTCCGGCAAGGCTTCTATTGGCCCACTACCCTCCAGGATGCAACTGAGCTAGTAACCAAGTGTGAAGCATGCCAGTTCCATTCAAAGAATATACATCAGCCAGCTCAAGCTCTCAAAACGATCCCTCTCTCCTGGCCCTTTTCGGTCTGGGGGCTCGATATCTTGGGCCCCTTCCCCCGCGCTGCCGGGGGTTTGAGTTCTTGTACGTCGCCATCGACAAGTTCACAAAGTGGCCTGAAGTGGAGCCGGTGAGAAAGGTGACAGCGCAGTCAGCCGTCAAGTTCTTCAAAGGATTAGTTTGCCGTTTCGGGGTTCCTAACAGAATCATCACCAATAACGGCACACAGTTCACGAGCCACACCTTCATGCAATATATCCAAGACCTTGGCAGTAAAATCTGTTTTGCGTCTGTCGCTCACCCGAGAAGCAACGGCCAAGCGAAAAGGATGAATGCTGAAGTGCTGTGTGGCCTCAAGACGAGAACCTTTGACAGACTACGCAAATGTGGAAGGCACTGGATTGATGAGTTGCCGGCGGTTCTTTGGTCACTCAGAACGACACCAAATCGAGCTATCGGACAAACGCCCTTCTCCCTAATCTATGGTGCAGAAGCGGTGCTCCCCACAGAACTCATATACGGGTCACCTCGAGTGCTCGCTTACGATGAAGCTGAGCAAGAGTAGCTGTGGTAGGATGACGTAATGCTCCTTGAGGAGGATCGTCTTCGGGCAGCTGTGCGAGCTGCACGCTATCAGCAAGCCTTGCGCCGCTATCATAGCCGCAAAGTGCACGCCCAAAGCCTTGAGGAAGGCGACCTTGTTCTTCGGTGCGTTCAGTCCGCCAAGAAATCAAACAAGTTGACGCCGAAGTGGGAAGGCCCTTATCGGGTAGTACGAGTCACCAGACCTGGCGCAGTCCGTCTGGAGACCGAAGATGGCACCCGAGTGCAGAACTCATGGAATATTGAGCATCTTTGCAAGTTCTACCCATAAGGCGCGGTTGCCGGGCCTCCCGACAACCCCTTTTGTACAAGCTTTGTCGGCAAGACTTGTAACCCTTTGTACAAAGCCAGGCACAGATCCTGCGCATAATAAAGCTAAGTGTTTCGCAACTCTTCGTACATATTCATTTATATATGATGCATGTGATGTTGTGATTTACACTCTAATTTGTATGGAATGGCTGATGAACCGTCAAGGTTCCTAAACTGCTCTTTTCTCTTATTTCTTTTTCTTAAAAGGACAGAAGGATCCCTCGCGTGCAAGTTTCCCGGGGGGAGTGGAGATGAGGTACCATTTTAATGATGTTCAAGCGGTCATTTCGTACGACGGAGAAAGCAAGGAAAAGCTAAGTTGAAAAACTTTGAAACAATTTCCTTGTTACATTTGCGATTTCCCTTGAACGATTATGTGTTTGTATGAGAAACCTGCATGTAGAGGAACCTTGTCGTGATCAGATTGCGCTCTTGTTTTGCCTCAAGTCCGCTTGGCGAGATATGTAGCTGCATTACAACGACAAGTTATCTTGCCGGTGGCAGTACTTCCGGCAGGCTGCTAAGGACCTGTTCCTCTAAGCGCTCGCGGCAAGTGTCTATACCGGCAAGTTGCCGCGCTGTGACCGACAAGTTACCTTGCCGGTGGCGGCACTTCCGGCAGGCTGCTAAGGACCTGTTCCTCTAAGCGCTCGCGGCAAGTGTGCGCACCGGCAAGTTTCCAAAAAGCGTAGGGAGCACAATCATACAAAGGCAAATAAAACAAGGGGGGACGCACATGCATCTGAGCAACACAAGTTATATTACATCGCAGAAACGGTGCAGGTCTAACATGAGATCGAATGTATCTTTTACATGACATCACGACTATGGATATAATGACAAGCTCAATCCCGACGATCACCCTGGATCCTGGGAATCTGGAGAACCTTGTCGGCAAGAGGAGCAGCGATTTTGTCAGCAGCAGTGACGTCGGTGTTCGCCGGCAACCTCCTGAAGACCCCGGAAAGATCAAGGCTGGGATTGCGATGATCAATTTTGAGCAGCACCCTGTACACAGTTTCACGCGCAAACTTTCGGGATTCATCAGCAAATGAAACGGACCTGTCCTCATGATACGTCTTCAAGGCGTTGATAAGGCCCTCGAAGAACTTGGTCAGTCTGACGCCGGTGGCCTCCTTGTCATTGACAATGAAACCCCAGCTCTTCATGTCCATCACGGCAATTTGGGAGCTGATGCGCTCGGCAACATTGACAAGCCTGCCGGTCCAGAGGGAGAGGTTCTCGTGCAATTGGGCGTAGTTGTTCTCAGCCTCCTTCTTCAAGACCTCTTCCTTCTCCAGCTTCTCCGTCAAGACCCTCTCCCTCTCCTTGGTGGATTTCTAGAGCTGTTACCAAGGTGGCCAGTTGGGATTTTAGATCTCCGATTGTCTTGGCGGCGGCATCAAGATCTTGGTTCTTGGACGACAACTGCATTTGCTAGTCCCCTAGAGTGCGGGCTGCCTTCAGCGCTTCGTCCTTGAGAGCCTCGATTTCTTTGCCATTACCGGCAAAATCTTCTTTCAATCTAGCCATTTGGGACTCTAGTTCTGTCTTGGCAGAGGCGGCGACAGCAGCCTTATCGGCAGCCTCCTTAAGTTTGGCGGCATTCTCCAAGGCCTGGGCTTCAATGGATTTCTTGTGCCCGTCTTCCAGCTCTTGGGTCCGCTGCTTAAGGAGCATTTCAATTTCCTCGTCCTTGCCACAGAGGGTGGCGGCAAGGGCTCCTTCTCGTGTGGCAAGGTTTTTCTTTTTGGTGTCGAGCAGTGCCTCGCGCTCCGCCAACTTGCCGTCGCGGATTGCCGCTTCATCCCTGGCGGCGTTGAGCTTTTCCTCCTGCCTTACAAGATTGCGGGCCTGTTCGTTATACCATGTGCACAGTTCATTCGCTTTCTTCTTTAGTTTCTGCTCAACCAAATCCACGGCTTTGCGCTCCTCCTGGACTCTGTCCCATCTTCTGCTGTACCTCTCTTGGACGCCTTTGAACCCGACGGCCATGATCTCCATGAAAGCAAGATCTTCGGCATTGTCAGTTGCTTCAGTGGCCTCGTCGGTTCTCTGGGTCAAGGGGAGCAGAATCTGGGCTATTTCTTCATCAAAGTTGGACCCCACAGCACCAGATGAGCTGGGGGCTCCAGATTAGCGCTGAGGACTGATCAGCGCCAAGCTGCTTGACGGGATCTGCAAGACAGACGCTGCTGGTTGGTTGTCGGGGTTCGGCGTGTCGATATTGACTGGCGCCTGATCCGCGTCCGTCCTGGCGGGGTCATGCGTGTTGCCGGAGGACCTCTTGGGTTCTTCGGGGAGTACTTTGGTCTCCTCGGCAACTCGCACAAGGCTCTCTTCAGCAGCGATCTTGGCGGCTTCGTCAGCGGCATCCCTTGCAATATTCACTACCTCCACAAGGACTTTGCCTTCTTCGGGAGAGGTTGGAGCTGTGGAGTGAGGCAGGAGCAGGAGCAGGATGAGATTCAGATTACAAGTCGAAGTTCAAGAAAACAAAAAAAAGAAATTTTCCGCGAGAAATGTTTTGAGACAAGGGGATTACCCGTTGGTGTTTGCTGTGGAAGGGCGTCTCCTCCCCCGGCAACTTGTGTTGCCGGCGCGCGGTCACCGGCAGCTCCGCTTGTCGGGGCAACCTCCGTGCGGGCGGCTCATCGGTGGAGGCCCTTGTCGGGGAAGCACTCTCCGGAACGATGGTTGATGGGGGAGCCGCAACGGGGTCCGCCTCTTGGCATTCTCCTTCTTGGCAGGCCTCCCCCGCCTCTTCGTCAGGCTCAGAAGAAGGAACTTCAGTGCCAGCGTCAGTAGGCGGGATCTGCACCACATCCTCATGCAGGGGGCTGGGCTGGGGGCTGAAGATTTCAGCCGTCCGAACCCCCTGCCTAGCACTCACCGCGGGATCTTGTGCTGTTGCAGACTTGGCCCGCTTCGACCGGTGCGCAAGTAGTTCTGGATCCCTGTCAAGACAAGAGAAATCAAGTTAAAATGGCAATCAAATAGAATCAAGGCTTGATGGAGATAAGTGAAATCACTTACTCCTCCTCCTCGGACTCGCCAAGGACGTTGAAGTCGTACATCACTGGCGGAGGCGACTCCCTTGCCCTCTTAAGTGCTAGGGGAGGTGAACCCATCGGCTGTGTGGATTTGGCTTCCTCGGCAACCTCTTGCCGAGGGGATGGGGGCTGAGTTCGGGGACGCCGGGTTGATTGCCGGCGTACTTCTTCTTGGCGGCCGGTCTTCGTGGTCGTCTTCTTCACCATAGGACCAGCTCCTGGCGAAGAAACACGTACCGGCTCTTGACTGACCGCCCTATGAAGACGGCGCCTCTTCTTCGGGGCTCGAGGGCCTTCTTCTTCTTCTTCAGGCTCTTCGGCAGCCTCAGTCCCGGCAACCTCGGTCCCGGCAACCTCACCCCCGGCAAGCTCTTCCTGTTGCTCTTCGGCAGCTTCCTCTTCGGGGTACTCTTCGTCATCCTCCTCAGTTGCCGCGGCGCCAAGACCGCCCGCTGCATTGATCCTCGCGATTTCTGCGGCCCTGCTGGCAATGTACGCCAGTTCTTCCTCACTGGTGGCCCGGATGAGGTCCTTTTCCTTCCGGGAGGCTTTCTCCGTCAGGTTGGAGGCCCAATCCATCTTGTCCACCAAGGTGGGCAGATCCCAGTCCGCTTTTACCCCGTGAGCATCGCAGTCCGGCATCATCGATAGGATGGAGTCCTTGGCGGAGTTGATGTGCGGCGGAATGATTCCATCCGGCAAATGAAACATACCGGTTTTCTGGAACAACTGTTCGCAGAGGCAGGCATGCTCCATGACCGACAAGTTGTTGCCGGTGAGGGTGTCCCGGACTAGGGGGTACTCGGGCTGCCGGCCTATCTCTCGTGGGCCGGACTAGTGGGCCGCTCTTTACTCGTCATTGGAAGGCCGGATTGTGGGTGACCCCGTGCACCAGAAGGAGACCTCCGAAGACTTGGCATCTCCTCCAAGGAATAATTGGTGTGACCGGCATGTTTATCCCTTGATGGTAACCGACCATATGTAACCCTAGGTCTTTCTGGTGTCTATATAAACTAGAGGGTTGAGTCCGTAGAGATATAGAATCATCAGAAACCAACCTAGGGTTTAGCTCATCCGATCTTGAGGTAGATCAACTCTGTAACCTTCATACTATCACATCAATACAATCTAGCAGGACGTAGGGTTTTACCTCTTTGAGAGGGCCCGAACCTGGGTAAATCACTGTCTCTACGTTCCCTGTTACACATTTGTCGGGCCCATGGAACCCGGGGTATCCAGGCCCGTCTGCCTTTGGCCCAGGGCGCAACGCCTGGCGTGGGCCCAGCGGGCCGTCATCACCAAGCACCTCACCAGGACTCCTCATGAGGCCTTGGCCTCCCGAGGCCCCCTCCTCAGGGAGTGGGCGAGCAAGGCTCAGCACCTCCACCAGCGGCCTCGCGAGGTCCTCTCGCGAGGCGACCTCCTGAGGTGGCCTCCTGAGGCCCCCTCCCGAGGGCGCACGAGACGAAGGCCGTTCAGCACAGCCGCGTGGTCTGGGGCCCATCACGTGGGTGACGCGCGCGGCGACGAGCGGCGACAGAGGCCGCGCCAGCAGGCGCGGATGAAGATGGTTTCCTCTTTTGTGTTAAGGGAGCAGGGCCAGCTATCTGCTCCCCAAAGCAACCCCAATGGTTGCCCGATCGGCGAAGGAAGACCAAGACGGCGGGCGCGCAGGGCGGAGGTCATCACCGAGCCCACCGGCGCGTCATGGATTATGCTTTGGTAGGCGAAGACCGCCTTTAGTCAGGATGGTCTGAGCGCCTGTCCCCTTTCAAAACCCGCCAAGTGTGGCAGCCCTTCCCGCCTAAGTTTCAAGGGGGAAGAGGACCGATGCGGGTATAAGGGAGGCAGTGCTGCCTTTGTAGAGGGGGATCGGCTCTTGTTCTCATCACCCCCAACCTTGTACTCTCTCTCACCAGAGCAATACCAACCAAGCAGGAGTAGGGTCTTACACCGCAAGGTGGCCCGAACCTGGGTAAACCGCTGAGTCCACGGTCCGTCCCTCGCTAACGCGCTCTCGCCGTAGCTTCGCCGTCGCTTAGCCGTGGTAGGAGACGAAGTGGTAGAACGAGCTCACCCCAGTGTTTGAACCTTTGGGTCCCCGGAGCCCGACTTCCGACATTTGGCGCGCCAGGTAGGGGTGCGCTACTGTTCTTCCGCTCCGTCCTCTGCTCCACCGACCTCATGGCCGACGCACGTCGCGAGCGCGCGGAGCGCAGGGTTGGCCGCGTGGCTCAGACGGAGCCGGTGGCCCGTGGCAATCGCCGCCGCCCCGACTTCGAGGCTGCTGCCGCCACCTACCCTGCTGCCCGCGAGCAGCAGGACTCCTCCCTGCACCCCTCCATGCAGGCGAATGGCCACACCGCCACGGCCTCCTCCCTCGCCCACCGTGGGCCGCCGAACCCACAGGCCGCGCTGCTCATGGCGCGTGAGCTGCTCTGCTACCGTCCGGCTGACGCCGGCTACGACGCCTAGCTTGGCCGCATCACCAAGCTCGTCAACGCCGCCGGGGACGCTCTGGCACCTTCCCACTCGCTCCGCCCTCCGCCGTATCGCGCTGGGGACCTCGCGCACGGCGCTCCCCTGCCGCCTCCTCTGCGCGACGAGCGCGGCGGCCCCCAGCGCAGCGCACGGGTTCATGAGCCGTCCCGTGGCGCGTCCTTGCCAGACCGAGACGAGGCCAGCTGCCAGATTGTCCGCCGCGCGCCCCCCGACGTGCGAGTGCTCCTCGAGCGGCAGCGCCAGTGCCAGGACCAGGCCGTTCAAGATGTTGCGGCGGCTGGGCGCCAAAACCACGCCGCCCTTGCTGGCGGCGTCCCCTCAAGCGGTGTGGGCTGCCGCGCCTTCACCCGCGAGCTGCGTCGCGTCGTCTGGCCCGCGAAGTTCAAGCCTAAGCTGCCTCCGCGCTACGACGGCACCCCCAACCCCACGGAGTTCCTCCAGCTCTACGCGCTGAGCATTGAGGCGGCGAACGGTGATGACAAGGTCATGGCGATCTAGTTTCCCATGGACCTCAAGGACGGCCCGCGATCCTGGCTCATTAACCTCCCCGAGGCGTCCATCTCATCGTGGGCCGAGCTCTGCAGCCAGTTCGTCGCCAACTTCAAGGGCACACAGGACCGCTCCCTCACCATCAACGACCTGTGGCGTGTTCGGCAGCGCCCAGACGAGACCCTCCGCAAGTACATCCAGCGCTTCAGCCAGGTGCGCAACAAGATCCCGCGCGCCTCCGACGCGGCCGTCATCTCTGCGTTCTCCACCGGCGTCACGGACGTCAAGATGCGCGAGAAGCTCGCCATCAACGGTGAGCTCGACTCCGTGCTTGAGCTGCTCGACCTCGCCGACAAGTGCGCCAAGGCTGAAGAGGGCCGCCTCTTTGTCCACAACAACCCCGACGCGGCGCTCGATGCCGCCAAGACCAAGAACAAGGACGTCAAGCGCAAGGGCCCTGCCGTGCTTGCGGTGGAACCCGAGCAGAAGCGCGGCCGTGACCACGACGAGCCCAGGAAAGACACCCGGCCACTCTGCGCCTTTCACAACGTTCGCTCCCACAGCACCGAGGACTGCCAGGAGCTCAAGCTGCTCCGCGACGAGCGCCAGGGCCACCGAGACGACCTCAATGGCCGCGGCGGCAACCGTTGGGACGGCCGCAACAGCAACGGCAACTTCCGCCAGGGTTGGCACGACCATCCTCGTGAGGCTGCCTGGCGCGACCAGCCTCGTGAGGCAGACCCTCAGGCCAATGCCGCTCTTCCGCCGCTGCCGCCGCCACCCCGGAGGAACGACGTCAACCGGCCTGATGAGGGCGCTGGGGGCTACCAGGAGCCTCGCGCGGTCGCCTGCATCCTTGGCGGGTCCCAAGCCCCCGCGTCCATCTGCCACTTCAAGCAGCTCTCTCGCGAGGTGTATGCCGCACTCCGAGGCCAGAGGCTTCGCGGCCCCTCAAGTGTTCGCAGTACGCCATCACTTTCGACTCCAAGGACCACCCCAAGTCCACGGCCTCCGCAGGCGCGCTCCCCATGTTGTGCACTCCCACCATCAGCAACGTCGCGGTCACCAAGACCCTCATCGACGGGGGCGCCGGCCTCAACGTGATCTCCATCGAGACCTTCGAGACGCTCCAGGTGCCGTACGACCAGCTGATTCCGACCAGGCCCTTCTTCGGAGTGACCGATGGTTCCACCATCCCACTGGGGCAAGTGCGCCTCCCCATCACCTTCGGCACCCGCAAGAACTACCACACCGAGCTCATCGACTTCGACATGGCGCACATTGGCCTGCCTTACAACGCCATCTTGGGCTACCCAGCTCTCACCAAGTTCATGGCGGCCAGCCATCACGCCTACAACGTCCTTAAGATGCCCGGCTGCAGCGGCATCATCACCGTCACCTGCGACGAGAAGGACGCGGCCAGCACCCTCGAGCGTGCCTACAAGGTTGCCTCTATCGCGCACCCGACCGACGAGGACCCGGCTGAGCCTCCTGAGGCCGCGCCTGCGAAGAAGAAGCAGCTGTTCTCTCAGGACTGCGCCGAGACGAAGAAGGTGTCGGTGGACGACAGCGGCTCCGGCCCTGCCTTTACCATCGGCATAGGCCTCCCTCCTGCATAGGAAAGCGCGCTCGTCACCTTCCTTCGGCCAAACTTGGATGTTTTCGCCTGGAAAGCATCTGACTTGTCCGGTGTGCCAAGGGAGGTGATCAAGCACCACTTAGCGGTGTGCCCCAATGCACGCCCCGTCAAGCAGAAAGCACGGCGCCAGGCGCCAGAGAAGCAAGATTTCATCGTCAAGAAAGTTCAGAAGCTCCAAGAAGCTGGAGTCATCCGAGAGGTGCGTCATCCCGAATGCCTCGCCAACCCAGTTGTCGCCCCCAAGAAGGGTGGCAAGGAGCGCATGTGCGTCGACTTCACTACCCTCAACAGGATCTGCCCTCAGGACCCCTTCCAGCTGCCGCGAATCGGCCAGGGCGTTGGCCCCGCCGTCGGCGGCATGCGCATGCCCTTCGGGCTAAGGAACGCCGGAGCCTCTTTCCAGAGGCTGGCACCCTTCGTGCCAGGGCCTCGCGGGCTTCCTGCTCCTCGTGAGCCCCCTGGCCCCGGAGGAGCGGACTCCCTTGGCGCGCCTCGCCAAGCGGTCTGATGTCACCCCAGCGTAGTCCTGCCAGGTGCGCTCGACGCGTCGCCCTACGCGGCCCGCGCTCCTTCTCGCCGCGCCTCATTCCCGGACTCTTCCGCCAAGGTGATTTTTTTTAAATGCGGCTGAGGGTGCCCCACGGGCTGCACCAACCTCAAGCAGATCCGTGCCGGACATGGTAGCCTAGCCCCTATCCTTTTGGTTGTGTAATGAATTTTGCTGATTTCACCCTGATGAGTTATTTTACCTACCTAATTGCCTGTTAAGTTTGACACCGCCCAGAGAGCGCCACACGCTCGCGACCCCTCCTCTGGCCGATTCTGTGTGCGGGGGCTAGGCGCGATGCCTGTGCTCAAGTCCGTCCCTGCAGTGCCGCCAAATCCAAGCGACTGAGCTCTGGCTCGCGGGCCTGCTCCCTTGCCTGTCACCTCACCAAGGTCCTTGGTGCCTTATCCCCTCACGCAACGTCCACGGGCGAGTTAGCGAGCGAGTGCCGCTCCCCCCATTGTGAAATCTGTCAGCGTGCAGTTCCTCAGGAGGCGAGCTGCGCGAGGACTTCGAACGCCGAGCCTCATAAGCACGCCTCGCGAGCTGCGTGAGCCCCTCGTGAGCTGTGGCTCGCCCGACACCGCTCTCCGCCGAAATCTAAGTACCGTCACTCAAGCTCTCTCCCCTCGTGATCCCGCTGGGTGCTAGCGTTTTTCTTCTGCGTAAGCCGCTTACACGCCAAAGGGGGGCTCCCTGAGCATCGCGCCTCAGGAGCCCTCACTAGCTCCCGGTGCCCCTCAACTGCTGGCCTTGTCCCGGCATCACGACCGGACATACCAGCTGCGGCTGAGGCTCACTCGGGGGCTGGGTCCTGACGGCGTAGAGCGCTGAGGCGAACAAAGAAAAAAACCAGCCTCACGAGAGGACTTTGGGAGGGAATGCATACATCTCGAATCACAAAAGCATTAAGTTAAGCATGGAAGATACTGTTTTCACGACCCCGCGGGGCTACATCGGTTCAATGCATGTGGCACCCCGGCTCAGAGAACCGGTTTACCAGTGTTTCCAACCCAGAGATCGTGTCTTCTGGAAACACAGAACAACTTGGAACAGATCTGAACTGAACTTTATTGAAATATCTTGAGTACAAGCTCATAATTTACATGGATAGCGAGGCCAGAAGCACTGCACGTGCTATGACAATATCTACATTATTTATGGAACATAGCAGGGCCTCGATACTACTGGGTAGAACTACGGCGTAGCGGAACATAGCGCGGAAAACTCCATCCACAGGGACACTGCTGTGGACACGGCCTAGTTAGCGTAGCATGAACCATCGGGACCTCCGTCCTCGGCTTCTCCTGCATCTAGCATGATACGCCAGGTGAGAACTTGGAATGTACTCGCAAGCTCATGGCAACCAAAACAATGCAGCAAACAATAGCATGGCAAATAACAAGTTACGTGATTAGGCTGCTTACTTACTGGTACCCAGTACCAACTTACTCTCATCTGGGTTGTCCCACAACCCTCGGAATGCTCACAATCCACAGAGCACTTCCGAACATGAGACCAGTTCTTCCATCATTATTATCATTACGGTTGACCATCCTAGAGAGGCCTAAACGGACTGTCCAATACTGTGGACGCGGCTATTCGAATAGGTTTTACACTCTGCAGAGGTTGCGCACTTTACCCACAATATGGAGTACCTGGCCTCGTGATCCCATTCGGGTGGACCGGTGGTGCTCCAATGAAACCTGCCTAACCCGTGACCCCTCTATCGTACCACCGACAATCATACCCTCCCAGGGTCATGTCCTGGGTGGCCCCTGTGTCACCCCGTGACACTTGCCACCGTCGTGGCCACTAACTGTCCCAAACGGGGACGCCGGCAAAATAACTTAACTGGGCTCACAGGGTTATCGTCATCTACCTGATCAGGGCAGCACGCACGAATAACCCTCCCTAGTTTGGTGGTACCGATAAAAGAGCACAAAGCCAGACCAAGTCAAGGCCGTCCCATACCGGCAAATGTGGCTGCACGGAAAAGTCCGGGTAGGTGGCTCTTGATCAACCAACTAATTTTAGTGTTGTCAAGAATTGAACCAGTATGGGTATTTAATTGCAAGTAAATTAGCATGGCAATAGCTATGCATTTAAATAAATTACTATGGATTATCACATATTAAATAATGCATGAAATTCAATTAAATAACCAACACTATTGAGATGCTTCATGCAATGGATGACATGGCTTGCCTTGCTCTGTTGGGTTGTCCACAAACTCCTGGGCTTCAAATCCAAAAGAATTTCCCTCTGAAAATATTTTAAAAATGCAATTGAAAATGTCACATACTACTGTTTTGTTCACCAGAAATTCTGTGAGCATGGGAAAAATACCAAATTTTGCAAGCAAATAGAGGAGCTCAGGACAAACTTAGAGCAAAAAGAATCAATTGATTTGGACTTATGGTTTAAAAGTTATTGATGGTCAAATTCTGGTCAAAATCTGGATTAAACAGAAAAATCAGAAAATCTCTCAAGGGGCCACGTCGAAGGCGTAATTCGCCCGGGCGCCTCCACTTACCCCTTCGACGTGTGGCTGACGAGCAGGCCCCGCGGTCAGGTTTAAAAGGAGGAGGGGAGGGAACAGAAGACCGCGGTGCTCCGGCGACGGTCGCCGGCGATGCAGTCGATGGCGAGGTCGGGAAAGAGCAGGGATGGATCGAGCACTCCAAGATGAACACACACGTACCCATGGCTTCGCGAGGGACGGCCGGACGACGTCGTCCCCTTCCTCTCCGGTGGCGGCGGCGCTCGGGTGTCGTCGGAGACGGCGGTTCCGTCAACGATTCGCTCGGGCAAGAGGTCGGGCGTGACCAGGAGGATGAGCTGAGCTCGATGGTGAAGTCGGTGGAGGCTGGGAGAGAGTGAATCGGCGGGGAGACAGAACTCGGGTGGCGGCGGATCTCCGGCGAGGTTCGAGGCCAGAGGGCCTCTTGGCCGTGGCTCGCTGCTCGGGAGGACGATTGGTAGGAGGAGGAGTGGGGTGAGGAGCTCGGGAGAGGCCGGGGAGGGGGTATTTATAGCAGGGGGAGGAGCTCTTTGGAAGCGGCGGAATCGGGACACGTCGCCGGCGATGGTACGCCGCGCTAGCTGGCTCAACGCGGGCGACGCGACGGGAGCTAGCAGGAGGAGTTAATGCGGCTACGGAGGCTAGCGGAGGAAGAAGACACGCCACAAAGCCACTGTGCCCGCACGGGCGACACAGTGCGCGGGTGCCGTGGCGGCCGGCGAGGGGAAGAGCCCAGAACGGCCAGGTGGAGGAAGGAGAGGATGTCGGCGCACGGAGACAAGCTGCTGCGACGCGAGGCAGTCGGACGTGACGCCACAGACACGGGCGCGGTGCAGAGCGCGCGCAATGGCATGCCATTGTCGTGCTCACCACGGGAGTTGATGTCTGCAGGTCGTCCAAGCCCAGCGCACCATGTCTAGGGTGTTCTCCTTTGGCCACTTAGCCTCCCTGTGCCTCTGGTTCGACTAGATACAGACTGGTTCGAAGTGTAGCTTCAGCTACAGTTCCTGACAGGAAACTTGAGAGAGATCTAGAGAAGATGTGAGCTGGAGATGGAGCCAATGGAGATGTCTGGGAGGATCTATGTTGGAAGGACTCCAACCTGACCAAATTTGAAAGAATTTCATCAAGAATTGAGGGTAGTTCATGTACAACTGTTGTACTGAACTAGAAATAGAGATGAGCTTGTAGCACTCATCTGGGTGATCTTATGGAGCTGAATTTTGGTGTGGCAGGGTTATTTGGTGAGGAGAAGATGTCATAAAAATTTCAGCTCAATTGGATACCTCTAGCTGGTACTTCCTTCACAGAGGTTCCAACTGAACAGAAACTTGGCATAATATTGGTGAAGAAAATTTGTACTGGACCAGATGATATTTTTGGATATTGTGGAAAGATAGGTTCCCTAATAGCTCAAGGAATTTTCTGGGAATTTACTGAGTTGGGAAAATATGAGCTCCTTCACAAATGGCCAGTACTGTCCAGAGAGCAAATGGAGTTTTCTGGACTAAATTTTGTACTGGACCATGAGATGTTTTTGAAGATTGTGGGATTATATGATGACAAGAAGGTCTGGGATTAATTTGGGATTTTTCTGATCACCAGAACTATAGGTTGCTTTGTAACCCATAGTGATGATAGATTTTTCCAAAGGAAGAAAATGAATATTTGGGAAGGATAAAGAATTGGAAATTGATCCAGATGGTGAGTGACAAGATTTTGACAAGATGCTGAGGGCTTTGGATCAATCAGAAGAATTCATAAGTCCAAAGTCAACTGAAAAGGTTCAAAATCTAACCAAATTGCAAATAAAGCCAGAAAGGTTTCGAAAAGAAAAAGTTGCCAAAAACCAGGGTGTCACAAACCTACCCCCCTTAGAATGAATCTCGTCCTCAAGATTCGGTTGCTCAGGGAACAAGTGTGGATAGGCTGATCTCATAAAATCCTCTCTTTCCCAGGTAGCCTCTTCCTTAGTATGATGATCCCACAACACCTTGTAAAATTTAATTGTCTTACTCCTGGTGGTTCTTTCCATCTCGTCCAATATTCTGACAGGTCTTTCCTCGTAATTCAAATCTTTGGTCAACTCTAGCTCACTCATATCTGCTTGTTTGATCGGAGGTGCAATGCACTTTCTCAGCTGTGATATGTGGAAAACATCGTGAACGTCAGACAGCTCCGGTGGTAACTCTAGCTGATATGCCACTCTGCCTCTTTGGGCCATAACCGGAAAGGGACCGATATATCTCGGTGCAAGCTTTCCTCGGGTATGAAACCTCTTTATCCCTTTCATGGGGTTAACTCGGAGATAGGCATAGTCTCCGGGCTCAAAAGTTACTTCCCGATGCTTCGGGTCATAGTAGCTCTTTTGACGGGACTTGACTGCTCGAAGACGCTCCTGGATATCCTTGACTTGTTTCTCAGCCTCGAGCATCAAATCTGTGCCGAAGATACGGCTGTCTCCTGTCTGAGACCAATTTAAAGGAGTGCGGCATTTCCGTCCGTACAGAGCTTCAAACGGTGACATCTTGAGACTT